>OX439349.1:20578838-21828838 GCA_949319445.1 Mythimna lalbum
AATCAGATTAAGTTTAGTTCCCTTTAAAACGACATATAAGGGCACATAACTGCGCCTAATAACTACTAACAACCTATAATTATTTATAACTGAAGTTATTATTCGCGTGTTACAAAACCTCAGCCTATATCTAGGCGGCGATGAAACCCCCAAAACGGCTCCTAGGAAGCCCTATAACAATCTTTAGATATTGCATTCACGCGATTCTCACCCTTATTGCTTCATCGTAGAATATATTATCGCTCGTAATGTTAAAGCGGGGAATATCAGATTATTGTACTTGTGCGCAATATAGTTGAGTTAGCTTGATGCTGAGAAAAGTTTGGTATACATTGAAGGTTTGCATACAGTTACACTGTCGTAGTACCGTACAAAACGCGCAATGGATGCTGTTCGTGCAGATGTTACCGTCTAAATCACTATCGTTTTGAGTGTCATAATAGGAACAAAACTGGACTGGCGTGAGTTTCAGTGCGTGCCTCGAGTCAGTTTCCCTCAATATCAGACTAGGCGGCCTCAATTTTCAACGCTTATGCCTCTATAAGTTATTCCGCCCTGCATACGATGTGTAGGCCTTTGAATTTTCTTTTTAATAAAACCTAGTTTTTTGAAGCAATAAATCTTTTGACGTTTTTGCTTTATCATGTCGGGGAGGCGAGCATTGAAGGGTTTGCGAAAAGATGATTTTTTCTTTATTCTTTTTTGCGATGTTTGAACGTAATGTTATTGAATTTTGCACATCAACAAATGGTGAGGGTATGAGCTTTATTTTTGCTTATTAAATTTTTGCTTCAATTTAGGCGTGGGTAACAGAAAGTAGCCGTAATGAAACTTTTTTTAAATACATTTAAAATAATTCAATCAATATAAACTTAATAACAATATTCTTTACCAAACCGTACCTACTACGAAATTAAAACCGAAAAAATTTAGATTAAAGATAACATCACAACACTACCCTAAAGAACTGCGGAACCGTTCAAATATCTAGAACGACAAACATCGACATAAAATGCGATGTAGCTCCCAGCCCTACAACCAAAAAAAAAAGTTCATGTTTTTGGCGGCTGCTTTATCGGCGGCACATTTCAGTCTATGCGCCGATGTGGGGGTGAAACTGGCGCGACGGGCCGCCCCCACCCCCATCCCAGGGCTAGACCCCACCCCAAACCCAGTAGCCTAAAGCCTGATGGTGCTGTATTTGATAAAATGCTCTAGTTACAATCGCAGAACCTAACTGAACGCCAGAAACTTTGACCTTTCAAAATCTCAATGCTTTTACCATTTTTTTTCTCGCGCCAAAGCGATGACTAAAGATCGAATGATTTATCAAACAGACCAGCTAGGAACAAAGTCATTTCGAAGATATTTTCCTCGACGTCCTAAATTGATGTCTGCGTTTAATTTAATTTCCAAGATCTAAGAAAAATAGGCTGAAGGAGCTGTTTTCCGCACAAGTTGGGACATTAAATAGTGGTATTAGTCAGTAAATTAGTCTTCATCAGCCATCCCTCTGGTGTCGCTGGTTTCTATACAGTAATGGCACATGGGTAAAGACGCCATCATTAATTGAGTTACCCTCACGTATACTCAATAAACCTTAGTGAAGCGAGCTACCAGATAATGCATGCGTCTATATCAAGCCTTCCCCATATCAATGTTTTTATAACGATCGCTATTCACATGCGACTAATTTGCGCATCAAATGCTGTTCTATAAGCCCTAGACTCTGATAATTTCTAGAAATACATTTAATCTAATTAAGTTAGTTCAATTACAGTTTTTTAGATTTCTGGTGACTCGTTAAATCTGCTAAACGTATCTGAGGATCGAGATTAACAATGTTTTTACAAACCGTCTTTGACACATCTTACAAAAAGTAGGTAAGCTCATGGATTTTGGATGATTCTAGAAATCTGCTAAAAGTATCTGAGGACCGAGATCAGCAACGCATTAACGAGCTATCTATAAAACTTTCTTAAACAAGACAGGAAAGCTCATCACGAACATTGAAAACCAAGGTGCAGCTTCTCGTGAAAAATCGATCGATAGAATCCGCCCACGCCTATATTCCTAAGCAGCTAAATTCTATCATGAATTTTTAATAACGATACATCATTCGTATTTTAAGAGACAGTTACATCTTTTTACAAAATTTCGTGGTAATTCGTGCATAATTTAGTCAGGGATATGAATAAAACATGGTGGAATGAGTGCGTGATCTTGGCATTGACACGACTGGATACTGCAGCCGAGCGTAAACAAAAGAAAAGAGACGTATCATAAAGAATACTGTTGTTTCGACTGTAATTATGACTGGTTACGTCACGGACGAAAGGATCAAAAATTTTAAGGCAAATTTTTGCGTTAGTGTTTTTGGTTTGCTACTTAAATGTAAAATATAAAAGGTTGACAATGTTTTTGAAGTACCTGTAAAAATTAAATAAAAGTCCCTACTAAAATAGCAGAAAAGTTTCACACTGAAACATTTTTACAATAAATTATTATACCAGCGAATATAAAAATATCGCTACATCACTATTTTATAAGTTGAAGAGTAAAAATGAAGTCCAGAAACGCAGAGATATTTGCTGATGATACAAACTGCAGCTGCAGTTAGTTGAGCTTTTATAATAAATCTTAAAAAAATATCCGAAGGGCCAAAAAATCTTCTATGAAATGGAATTCATCTGCAGTGTAGACAGACGAGCGGTTAAAATGGTCTTTCCAACATCTATACGATATAAATAGCCCTATAAGCCAAAGAATGACTATAAAATATTAGGTAAAAGAAAGAAAGATAAAGAAGGAGAGAAAGAAAAAGAAAGAAACTTATTTGGCATAACACAAGGCACACAAACAATAGTTAAGTAAACACGAAATAAAAATTGCAGCAAAGGAAAAAAAAATCAATATTGTGCCTCATGGCTGCACCAAAATAGATCCAGTTCTGCATAAATGCAGACAACTAGTGCCTAATGCTGGTTTCAACTGAATATGAGGTTATGACGCAATGGACATAAAACAGTTTTAAATAGCGACGATGCGTACTTCAATAGAGTCCATGTTTCCTGATAGCTTACTTAGGAGTCTTTAAGTCAAAAGTGAACAGGTTTCTTCTAGCATGCTCCATCGTCGACCACTTCATTGCTTACCATTAGGTGAGATAGTAGTCAAACGTGAGCCTATCCATAAAAAAACTGTTATAATCCATCAAAATAGAGAAAGTATAATAGAAACATTTGGAGTTATGAACTTTTTTATTTCATTCGATACTACATTGGCATGAGACATTACAGATACACTGGGTCCACGTATTGGATTAAGGCCCACTCCCTCTCTTAGAGAGGAGGCCTGAGTCCCAGCAGTGGGAACATTAAAAGGCTGATTATGCCTATGCTTGCTATTATAGACTCGCATGTTTTGCAACGTGCATGCAAGACAACAATATTTATGCATGCATAAAACTGTAAGGTAATTTCGTTATTTTAGTACACTCATGAGTCATCCTACTCTTTCTGATGTTATCGTATATTGGGGAGTTGTATATGACTTTTGTATTCACAATTCACCCCTTTAATAACTACGTTGTTAATGAAATATATTATTTTAATTGTAGTGCTGTTGATGACGCATTTTTTTATGTCATGCAAACCTAAATTGCTGCGGGAAGTTATCGTGGCCTTGGAATGAAAAGGGAGTTACCCTTTTGGAAGAATACAGGTAGGTTTTGAAGTTATTTGATAATTTTTTATCGCAAAAAGTAAATTTTGTGTTTTGGTAAAGGAGGTGTTGCGCCGATACAAGGACAAAGCAGAATAATCGGTCATCATTATCCATGTCTTTCGTATACCACATCTTGATCTTCCAACATCTTTAATCAACATCATCTTCCTGCCCTGGTCCAATACTTTACTTGGGGCCGGTGCAACACGTTTTTTAATTCCATTTTATCCTGTCCATTCCATTTAGTCATCTGACATTCCAGCCAAAAAAAAAAACCCGTCACGCCATCTTCAACTCTCTTTTCTTTCATATCACTACGTGGACCATCCATTTCGTTTCACACAACACACAATTTAATATTTTCATGAAAAACTTCATAAAAACGACGACAATTAATTTTACCATTGGCCATTTTATGCTTTTGTTTTTTGATGTCTAGTCTCTACTTCATAACTGTAATACAGCCTACAGTTTCTATTTTTAGTGTGCGCCATTTTGCCCTTAATACCCATCGCTGTCAGTGCACATACACGATTTCTTTTTACATCATCTTAACCAGTTCCGTAGTTAGTTCTATCTGTATCTAACATTTTTTATGGGTTTTTTTTTTACAAAATGATCTCGTTTTATGAAAAAATTAGGATTGGTTAAAATATTATTTCTTATGTAAAAAATGCTAGAACAGAAGCGAGATAATTATAGCACTAGGTAGAACATCCAATCATAACAGTCATAATTTATTCTCTATTCGGCCTCTTGTCAATAAGAAAAATGAAGGTAATTAAATAACATCACAAAAGGCACATATTGGAGCCCCTGTAGCCCGGGGGCCCCGTATCATTGATATGGCTGATATAGTCTTAGCAACGCCCTTAAGTATAGCCTACTGCCTTTGGCCAGTTATCATTAACCTCTTCTTATCCCAAATATATTTGAAGTTAACGCAGTATTTCTTGTTCTTTTCTATCATATCTCATACCATCATCTCAATGCTGCCTTTATGCCTCATCTTTTGTCTAACCAATCCCTAACAAACTGACGGATCGAACTACTATTATTCAAGTTCTAACTTGTGCTAAAGATCTATGAACCCTAACACGTACCCATTGTGTTGTCTAATGGCTTAGACTTTCAAAGAATATTCCTTTTTGTTCGCCGTGAAGTCTTGGGCTCTGAAAATTCGTCCTTTTTTGTTCGTTTTTTTAATTTATTTGTTTACTACGCTTTTCCCATGGCTTCGCTCTCTTGTCTTATACCGTAATAATAATTTAAAAAAAATCGGTTTCTATAAGACTGGTTGTTATTCCATGAGTTTTGGAATTTTTGTATTATCTTTAGTGATTGCAGAGATTTCCTCCTACAAATTAACTATATTAACTTTCCTTTTCTAGAATGTCGAATACGGTTTATCTAGGTCTATGTATAAGGAGAAACTGACTGACTAACATATCAACGCACAGCCGAAACTACTTGGTCTAACAACGTGAAATTTTGGACAATGCTTCCTTTCATTATGTGGACGACCATTAAAAAGGGGTTTTTAATTGGACCCCTATTATCATCAACGTCGTCATCATATTAGCCGAAAGACGTCCACTGTCGGACATAGACTTCCCCAAAGCGTCGCCACAAAGACAGATCCTGTGCGTCACACATCCATCGGATTTCCGTGACTCTGACCAGGTCATCGGTCCACCTTGTGAGAGGCCTTCCAACGCTGCGTCTCCCGATACACAGTCGCCACTCCAGAACCCTTTGTCCCCTGTCCATTGTTTGGCGATTATTTGAGCTATGTCGGCAACCTTGGTTCTCACGCGGATATCTTCATTTCTGATTGACCCCTAAACCTTCTTGAAACTTAGCATAAATATAAGATTTTCTTTAATATTTTTTCAAAAGTTTGGGTGTTAAAGTTGGTATCGAAGAATCATATTCCTTGGTTAAGATTCTAATCAAAGTGAAATAAATAATAAAAACTGTCATATTTCAGAAAAGAACACATTAGGCTTAGTCTATCCCACCAGGAATGAACTCACATACAATTCTCAAGTAGTTCCCAACCACAGGCTAGGGCAGACCCAAATCAAACACAGGCAGTAATTTAATAATCGTGTATATGCCAGGCAGGCAGGCTGTTGTAAGTTACTTTACTCTCCAGTGACTTAATTATAATATTCCTATGCTTTGAGGTAGGTAATAGCTTGCTAGCTAGCTAGAAAGAGGTGGTGGGATGACCTGGAAGCCGAGTGGGAGTAATTTTTTTCGTTAACGCGATCAAAACATTTTCTGACATTATCATTTTTTTTTGACATACTTACTATTCTGCTTGAAATTTTTATTAAAATTTTATCACTGTTGTTAGTCTGTCATTTATCAGTAAATACATATTTTGATTATTATTTAGCCTTTAAACAATATATATTTTTGAATGTTATGTAATTTGCATCCCCATGTGATAGTAGAATATGGAGGGGCTCTATATATATAAAAAACATATAAATGATTCATGAAAAAAAAACGTTTACCGCGTTTGGTTCTCTGAATGGTTAAGAGCTTTTTTTTTTGTCGACGGAGAAAATCATCTTTGACGAAACCTGCCCTTGTGTGGAGTGGGAGACAGTGTCAGACTCTTACTGACTAAAAACCCCGCGACGTTCCTTCTAGCCTTCATACCGGGACACGAGCTCCCTTTCGGACAACCCTGTCCCCAGCAGGCTTCGACCCAGCTGGGCCCCTCCTGCTGCTGACAACTCCTTGAGGCGCGCGGGAACAGTGCGCGCCGTCGACGTCTTGGACTCGGTCCATTACCGGACGATTGGACAGCGAGCTACCCATGGCTCGCCGTCCGCAAGCCCGCGTCTACGGTGGCCGGAAATCGGGATCGGAATCCCGGCGCCGGCGGCGAGGGTGCCGTTGCCTGATGCGGTCGGCCTCCTCCTTTGCAAGCATTACTGCTTCGCAGAAGGAGGCGACCGCCTGCCATTCCTCCTCGCTCCGGACCATGGCCTCGACCAGGGCCCGGCGCGAGAGGTCTTCGCCGCCGATCGCCCCCACGAGGGCACGGCGATGCTCCGCCCAGGCAGGGCACACCTCGACGGTGTGCTCCACCGTGTCCTCCGGGCGTTGCGAACAGTGGCGACACCCGGGCGTCTCTTTCGCTTGAATCCGATGCAGGAACCTCCCGAACTTGCCATGTCCGGTGAACACCTGCGTCATGCGGAAGGTGAGGACGCCGTGAGGTCTTTCCACCCACGCCTCAAAGAGGGGACTTACCGCCATAATCGTGGCGTGCTCAGCACTGGGTTGCGATAGCCGTTGACGCCATTTCACCATGAGATCCCGCCGAAGCTCTGTCCGCCATGCCTTGACATGTTGCGGCAGTGGACTTTCACCCCGGCGTTGCATCTCCACGCGCATGTCTTGCATGTGTGCAAGGACTGTTGCCTCCAGATCCCACGGTGGTAGGCCAGCCAGAAGGCTCGCCGCTTCACGGAAGATCGTGCGGTAACCCCGCACCATCCGTATTGCCATGACCCTCTGGCAGGCGTTCAGTATGGACGCCGGTCGCTTTGCCAGCGACGGCGCCCACACCGGCGCCCCGTACAGGGCCATGGACCGAACGATTCCCGCGTAGAGCCTCCGGCAGGAAGCGTCTGGACCCCCAAGGTTGGGCAGGAGCCGCTTGAGAGCAGCCCCAGCCCGGAGAAGTTTGGTTGCCAGACGTCGGAAATGTTTGGAGTGAACCAATCGGAGCGCTGAACATCATAACGTGTGGTTGCGTTAACGTAAAAAAAACTTGCACTAGGCAATCTGGACGTACCGCGAAGGCTGGTTTAAGAAGGTGCATGAAAAAATAATATAGAAGGAATGTGGGAGGCTTTCGGTAAGTTATGTTTTGTAAAAAATCATAGAACAAAAGTTGTTGTTTTTGATGTTAGTACCACATATTAAATAAAAATCAATATTGTTGTGTTTGTACTTTATGCGTGCTTAAACCATTGATCAGATTGTGTTGGAACTTTTGTATACTATTTGAGGATGCCCGAGATGGTTCCTGGTCCAAAAAAAAATACATAAATATAAAAAAATGGTACATTGGGACAGTATCTCCAAAATGGCTAAACCGATTTCGTCAGGAATTTCACTGGTGGATAGATGATGTCACAAAGAGCTACTTGAGCTTTCTCGCAGGAACGAAACTTCTTTCCCGAGGATATACTATGAAATGAAGACGGTGAAGGAAAACGTCGTTAGGAATCTGGCATGTCCTAGAACCAAAAATTAAGACATGTGACATGTGACATTCACCAACCCGCACTGGCCGCACGGCCGTAATTCACCACGCAGGCCGCGTGGTGAATTACGGCCCATTCCCTGTCCTAGAGAGGAGTCCCAGCTGTGGGAATATTTAAAAGGCTGATGATGATGATGATGAATTAAGCCAATCTTTTAAGAAATTAGTACTACTAAGTATTCATAAGTTTGTTTTATGTATTTCCTTGTAAAAGTACTTAAATAAATTATGATTATTTACCTACATTTGTAACTATAGTTACGAACTCGAAACGGACGAAGTCGTGGGTAACAGATAGTAAATATTAAAAAGTCATATAGTTTCAGTAATGCCTACTTTCACACATATTCAGATTAAGATACGGTTACCATTTCAACAAGGCCTTGTACACTTGACATGATTCTCGAATATTAAATGGCGAACAAACATTTGTGTATGTACCCTAACGTACCCAGTAGTACCCATCCGAATTAAAACTGTGCAAACTTTGCGAATAATTAAATTTGTATCAAAATGAAATTGGCGTGTGAGCGTTATTAGATGTTTAATTAACTGTTATTGTAAAAAGTTTCATTTTGAGTAACTTTTAGAATAATGAATTGTTTTTTAAAACTATTCTTAAAATAATGAATTGTTTTTTTAAACTATTCTTAAAATAATGAATTGTTTTTAAAACTATTCTTAAAATAGTGAATTGTTTTTTAAAACTATTTTTTTAATTCATGAATCCCCAAGCGACCACCGGTGGCCGCGCATCTATTGTCTTACTATTGTGTCTCTAATTGACGGTATCTGAAGGGTTAATAATGAATTGTTTCTTTTAATTTTTTTTTTAAATAATGAATTGTTTTTTAAAACTATTTTTAATTAAAAAAAAAAAACAATTATTTAATTTGGAAGCTACTCAAACTGAAACTTTTTTTTTTTTATAAAACCTTGCCCCACACTAGGATTAAATATATCGTTCACGAACATGTAAACTTACGTACCACAAGACATCCAGATCCGGAACATTGTAGGTCATACAAATATTTGTTTCCTGTGGGAATCGGACTTGTGACACGTAGCGTAGAAGGCAATCGCTCAACTACTGCACCCACCATGCCTTGGATTCTGATTCCTTAAAAAAAAAAGTGAAAACCACCGAGCGTGGCTATTTTATCACTAGATTGCGTTGACGTCAAAGACATTAAACATATTTGTATCTCTTTAAATCTCTTTGGTTGTAGTCGACATTTTTAGTTTATTTTGTTTTTGGCGTATGGAAGAATTATTACGTGAAGGAAATGATATCCACGGAAATCAGACGTTTCACTTTATTGAACTTAGTCAAATTGTTGCCTCAAAAACTACCTAATTCGCGAAATATATTGCTCTAACTATGTAAGGTTTAAGAATGAGGACACTCACTGTACTCGGCTGTATTCAGATTTGATGATAGCTAATAGTGATGCGTGAACAGGCAAGGCCAGGCTGCACTGTCTCCTAATAAAATGAGATGAGGCAGACGGATAGCATAAAGATTGAGTGCCATCATCCTAATCCACTTTGCGTTCCAGGGCTGTGGTAACTGGCCATAGGTAGCTCGCTGTTCGACCGTCCGGTAACTGTCCGGACCAAGCCCAAGACGTCGACGGCGCGCACTGTTCCCGCGCGCCTCAATGAGTTGTCAGCAACAGGAGGGGCCCAACTGGGTCGAAGCCTACTGGGGCCAGGGTTATCCGAAAGGAACTTGAGCCCCGGTATGAAGGCTAGAAGGAACGGGGTGGGTTTTTAGTCAGTAAGAGTCTGACACTATCTCCCGCTCCACCCAAGAGCGGGGGTTGTCATTGGATGATTTTTGCCCACCGGAAACAAAAAGGCTGTGGTAACTCTTTTTAATAATCCTGCAGCCTAACAATCTGCGAGATTGCCCAATATCCAACCAAACAGGGCTATTAGACGACGATTCTTATTTTAAACTTTAGGTTTTTAGAGAAAATGGACAGCATATTAAACTATTTAATGACATCAGCATTTTCTATACCTACTTACAATATAATTCTAACATTCACATTAAAAAAATAAACCTAAAAAACGACATGACATAAAAATTAGGTCCCAGCTTAGCCCTTAGTGTAAGCACTGAAAGCTAACCATTGTAAATTGAAGGACTGTCCGCAATCAACTAATTTTTCAACTAAAGTTGAACCGCCCAGATGCGAACAGCATTAAAGCTCTTATCGATACCTTGCTTCAATAGAAGGCTTATATCAAAATAACTATTTAATTGAACTTATCGATCGAATATAGGCCCACAAACCGCATGCGCATAAGGATATAATATGTACGGCCTTGGTCTACTGTGCAGACCCTTAAAATTTTCCTTGACTTCAGCTCCAGTGTTGCACGACGAATCCCGCGTAATCAATACACCACGCTTCTTGTCACCAAACGGAATTCATTACCAAAAAAACCATAAGGAAAATATTAACGTTTAATATCACCAAAGACGACGTAACTAATGAGACCTCATAAAATCCAATCAAAACGCAAAGGGCATTTTAATTAACGACGATGTTTAGTTAAAATTTATTTCAGAGAGGAACAAATTATAAACGTTTAATAACATTATATTTTCTAATAAACTGTTTGTGAAGTTTATAACAAACAATATTCCACGGATGTCGGAACTTTCCCGAGTCAACGGCTTTCTGGAGACACTGGTAGAAACAATAATCATGGTCCGAGAAAAAAATACAATCCGTAATTGAACTGGTCCCCCAAAGGGTTAGAGGTGTGAAGCCGTCTAGACGGACCAAAAGGACGGGTTTTGATAAGGGTGCCTTGGACGACCTTGAACTTTAGAACGGCTTAAACAAATGAGACTACCCCCGCCTGACATGTCTGCATGTAACAGCGGTTTTTACATCTTACATAAGCCTGGAACAGCAGTATCGAGCGCCCGGAGAAAACTGGACCCACTTCCAGATATCATTAAACTGGGTCAGTTTTACACAAATGCTCGCATTAAAACCATTCCCAAACTTCGTATTTACCCAGCGTAACGAACAAATTCACGGGCTGGTGATCGACATTCAAACAAAATACAACCAATTACTTATCGTGTCACGGCTAAAGGAATAGAAATTCTGTATTTCGCCTTTGAAGCGAACTACATAATTGATATAGAGCACCACGGACAGGTACACAAAGGTAGCCGTGGCGTCCTTTGTGATCGACATATCAAATCACCATCGGACACTACAAAAACAAGCGAGACCCGGCCGGGTACAGACGTACGAAAATAAGTTCAGCCAGTTCCTAAACAAAAAGAAACTGAAATAAACAAGGTCGGGAATCAACGCCGCCGTCGCCGCCGCCATAAAGACCGACGGCCGTCCTTGAAAATGGGGGGTTCTTACAAATTGGGTTATTACGGTGCGTGGGGGTGGGGTGGACGGGCCTCGCACTCGCACGAGCCGGCGGGTGGCGGCGCGGGGAGCGGGGCGCGCCGCGTGGGCGTACCTCGGTGCGCCACCCGCGCCCGGCACGCCTCTCCAGGAAGACTCCCGTCCCAGACTAGGGTTCCGGCGCCGATCATTATAATTACTCTCCAAGGTGAGCCGGGAGCTGCAACCCCACCGGCGGCCTAATCCGGCTCGCGCTCCGCCGGGACCGGCCAGATATCCCCGACATAATATTGCGAGCGCCAAACATTAAAAGCACTTAAACATCATCTGCCTATCCGAACGGTGCCAATTATGAAGCAAATTGAAAGCCTCTCTAACAATTTTGAGTGTGGGTACTGAGCTTTATTAAGGTTTTAAATTATGCCCGGTTCGAGCTGACGAATGTAGCTTTATCTAAAAATATTCTTTGGTTGGGTTAGTTTTCAAGTGTCCTTTGTTCTGATGGGTAGGTGGGGTGATTAAAGTTGGTCTTCAAATCATTAGCACGGACTTCAAAGTCGTAATCGCCGGTGAAGTTTGGGGGGACAAATTGGGGCTCGTCTTTATGCAGTGTCTCTTTAGATAAAGGGCTTAGTGTCGGTGTCAGGGTTGGTTGCAGATGAGATGGTCTGAAGGCCTAGACTTTATAGATGTATAATGTGTTGTGAAACAAAGACTAGGGCTGTGCTTACGTATTTATGAACGGCGCTTGTTTGTGTTCTACAAACGACGTGAGCGTAACTAGTCTATAAACCTGCGTGGGAGGGGGAGGGAGGGAGGCTTTATTTATTTTTCTTGCAGCAAGTGAAAGATAGTCAGCGATAAGAATAAGTTATGGGTAATCTATATCCTACGTTCCGTTAAATATTTGCGACCATTGTAATCAAAAGTATAGACTTGTATAGTATAATGAAGAATGGAGAAATGATGACAATGAGAAGAAAATGTCCCATCAAAGCCAGCCTAGAAAAATGTGGCAAGATGATCTAGACGTGTATCACGAAGTCTGGTCTGAGACAGTGTGAGAGAAGAATGCCTGAAACGAGATGGGGAGGCCTTTGCCCAGCAGTGGGATATGGTTAATGGTTATTGCGAAGCTGCCCTGAAGAAGTATAATGATTAATACTTGAGCCTCTTTGTATTAGAGGCCCCTGCAATTTTGCAAGCTGCTCAGATTGCGTTGGCGATTACGGATTTTATGAGACTTACAATACTTACTATGAGTCCAGGATTTTCTCAAAATGGATGGCGGGATTATTTGAAAGAGTTGCCGCAGCCTCGTAACACAAAAAGCAACTGAAAGAAAATATATGAGTTTTAGTCAGTAAAAGTCTGACACTCCCTCTCATTCCACCGAAAGTGAGAGGAGTTCTTTGATGATTTCCCACCTCAAAAAAAGACCCCATAAAGATGTCTTTCATCTATTTCAGCGTTGATTGACCTAGATATCTGCTCTTTGAAAATAAGCTTGTTTCGATAATTCATTGCGATAAAACATCTTTTAGTTTTCCTCCAAAAATACCTTATCTTACATTACACGTGCCGTTTAAAATTAATGTATATGTAATTATTTCCTCATTTATATTATTATTATTATTTATTTATAATATATAAATTCACATCCTGAGTTAAAAATCTGCTTTATTTAATTAACATCACATCCTGAGTATATACAGAATCGGCTGGTAAAACAGTTTGTAACGAAACGTTACTTGTATATCTGTGGTGCAGAGTGAGCAAAGTGAAACGTCACTCGAATGTCTGCGGTACGGAGTGAAGTGTTCGGGGAGACCGAGTTGATAAAAAGGGAGTGCGTCCGCGCAGCGGCGCGCAGTCGCTTCTAGACAGAATAAGATAACTACTTTCGCTTAACGTCACGCCAAAAGCGGTTATAGATTCGAACGCGGAACGTTGTCAACGTAACTATTTAACGTACAACTATTTAACGAGTGTTGTGGTATCCCGAATTAGGGTAAGTCTTATTACAAACTCAAACACTAGAAGCTTAATTATGTACAGAGATATTAAGTTTTAAATAGCACACAAACCATCAACTTAATATTCATCTACCTTCAAGCACGTATAATGTAGAATTTGAATACGTAGCTTCCCAACTGTTTTTTTTCTTACTTTGCTTAAGCTTATGGCTGTCTATAATGTAAACTCTGTTCTGGTAGGTGCCACCACGACAATACTACTACAATGATATAGGTACTTTCTTGTCGTCATCGGTGGTACCCCCCGGCACGGAGGTTATTGAGGCCGCATTTTAATATGCTGGAACGGTGGATTCCAGGTGCTACAACCAGTTTATATTGCGCCTACGGGTGAGACTACGTCCCGATCGGGTCGCCGTACCAGCGGGTCGCCGCACCAGCAAGATTCGCCGTGCCTTGCTTTCCTGCGCATCAGCCAACCACCATCTCCGGCCTTGGGGGTGTACTGGTCTCCGCCTGCGGGATACGGGAAGTACCTTTCCCTGCAGAAGTGATTATAGACGTTCGCAATCCACGACCTACAAATTTGTGTGCCTCCGGCTCTGCTAGGCAATAAATATTTGTTACTGGTACACACCTGTTTTAATTTCAAGTCATTACCGTCCTAGTTCGGGTGAAGTAAACGGGTGGAGGCTACACTGGCGCCCATTAACGTGGTTCTGTCTATTTTCACTTTTGTAGTTCATTGTAGTTAGTAATTGTACGGTGAGTGGGTATTTTTGTTTTTTTTATTTTTGTAAAACGCTTTGTTTAATTTTATATGTGCAGTAACTGGAGTGAAGGTTAGTGCTCAGATTGTATTGAGGTTGTTAACGTTGCTTAAAAGTTGTTTTTTTTATATAAACAAGGTGATTTTACGTTTTTTATATACAGGGTGATTTTACATTTTTTGTATACAGGGTACATTTTATTTTTTCCTTCCGCTCCAAGCAATTAGCATACTATTGTCAGTTAAAATTTTAAAATTCTTGTTTTTTTATTTTCTTTTGTAAAACTACCTTCACACCAATTACATTTTTTTTTTAAATTTAGTAACGGTTTTTTTGTTCGTTTTTTTTTTTTAAATAGGCTTGCTTTCATTTTCTTCTTACTTATTCTTTCATGAACACACAACACAGCGTTCTTTTAGAGTAGATTGTAACGGAACGGAGTACCTACCTTCATCATTGATCAATATCAATTTGCGTGCTATTTACAACTTTTTCATAATTATATTTTGTTTTTTTTTTTTCTCTAATTATGGCATACCCTATAAAATACTTGTCGTTGCAAAAGTCCGAGCTGGAATATGAGGTTGCCGTTAGAGGTGAAATTCCAGGTAGTACTGTTGCTGATCTTAGGCGGCAGATCTGTAGGCTTAGTCAAGTTCTCTTATCGGAAGATATTTTGTGTTCCCACCTTGACCCCCTTGAAGATTTGAATAATTCTTTAGAAACCTTAAATAAAATTAAATCTAGTCTTGAAGGGGACACTAAAGATAAAAACGTATTAGGACGGATTGAGAATCTCTTTCATCATCTATATCATCGGCTCAATAGGATCAGTGTAGATGAAAAGTATTTGGACGTGCATTCAGAATGTATAAAAATGTTTAAGGAATATTATGAAGTCTTCATTTCTTTAAAATCAAAGAGTATTGACCCTCTTATTACCTCGGTCTCCACTTCCGAACCGCAAGTCACATCAGAGAAAATTAAAATCTCGGTGACCTGTGAGGGTAATCCGAGACACTCTGAAATGGCTAAGCTTAAATACGACGGAAAGACTTGCGTGCGTGCTTTCATTCAACGTGCCAATGAATACACTGTGGCTCGAAATATTTCAAACGAGAATTTTTTATCATTTGCGACAGAGATTTTTGTGGATGATGCACTCCACTGGTTTAGAAGTGTACGACAGCAGGTATCGTCTTGGGACGAACTTGTGGTCCTTCTGCTACAGGATTTTGACAAAGCGGATTACGATTACCGTCTTCTGTCTGAGATTCGTGCTAGGACTCAGGGGGCTACGGAAAACATTACAATTTACTTGTCCATTATTTCGGGTATGTTTTCACGCTTGTCAAAGCCTTTGGTGGAGGAAGATAAACTGGAGATAATATTACACAACATCAGACCATGTTATGCGAGTACCCTAGCCTCTGCATCCCAAATCGTATCGTTTGAGCAATTGAGATCAGTTTGTAGGAACTTTGAAATTGTTCAATCACGGATGGTTCAGTTCCGCGAGCCTTTAGCTGCTACTGCTGAAACACTAGCACCAGAGTTTGCATACAAACAAAAAACAGAAACAGTTGGTAAGCAAAACAGTTATTTTAATCATAAAACCGTGAACAATAGGGTAGTAGATAACAGTAAACAAAATTCAAATAATAATGATAATGTTAATGAAAAATATTTACATGCTATCGATAAAAATAAATCGAGTACTAATGCGAAACTACCGTTCTGTCCTAGATGTCGTAACAATTCTCATAGCCTTAGAGATTGTAAGGATGAGGAAATCTTGTGTTTTAAGTGTGGCCATAAAGGGGTCAAGAAACCAGACTGTCCGAATTGTAACAAGGATCAGAAATCAAAAAACTAATTTTGCAGGATTGTATCAACCCATCTTCGACAGAAGGTCGCTTCAATAGAGAAGATTGGAACAATTGGTTGAAAACTATTAATTTATTTTTCAACAGTTACAATACTTCATCAATCCTGCATAATAAGCCATTAGGTGATTCGCGACCATATTTAAATATAAGAATCGACGATATTCCAGCGTCGGGCCTCCTAGATTCCGGGTCAGCTATTACAATATTAGGGAATTATGCACATAATACGTTACTCAACCGTGGTCATAAGCTATGTACTGATGATACACCTTCGATTATAGCTGCCGGTGGCCAAACACTTAGAAGTATTGGCTATATTAACGTTCCAGTGCATTTAGAGGAACAATTTCACATAATCAAATGCTATGTGGTTCCAAAAGTTCAATCATCGTTAATTCTAGGTATTGACTTTTGGCGCGCCTTTAAGTTGTGTCCTAAATATTTAGGGTCTGTACAGCTATCGCCTATTCCATTGGTGGACTTAAGCATTGATAATACCCAGACCTTTATTAGTTCTTATGATAGTTTAGATGAGTCACAACGCGCTATAGCTGATAACGTTGTTAAGCAATTCCAGGACATTTCATTTGAACGCAGGGGCTTGGGCCGTACGCACGTTTTGACTCATCGTATCGATACAGGTGATTCTCCTCCTATTAGGCAGAGATATTACAGGCTGTCCCCTGAAAAACAGAAAATCCTTATCGAACAGGTAGATGAGATGCTTAGTCTAGATGTGGTGGAGCACTGCGAAAGTGCCTGGCAGTCTCCGGTTCTCCTCGTTACTAAAAAGAACGGCCAGCCGCGTTTTTGTCTCGACAGCAGGAAGTTGAATTCAGTCACAAAACGAGACGCTTATAACTTGCCATATATCGCCGAAATTTTGGATAATTTGCGCGACGCTCGTTTTCTGACCAGCCTGGATTTGTCCAAAGCCTTTTGGCAAATTCCTATTGCAGAGGAGGACAGGGATAAGACGGCTTTCTACGTCCCAGGTCGAGGCACATTTAGATTTAAGACCACGGCTTTTGGTTTGACAAATGCTCCTGCTACACAACAGCGTCTGGTAGACAAGTTGTTAGGTGACATAGATCACCGAATATTTGCCTATTTGGATGACATTATTGTTGTTAGCAATAGTTTTGACGAGCATGTGTCCCTCCTGCTTCGGGTTTTGGACAGATTGCGTAAGGCGGGCTTAACCGTCAATTTAGGAAAGTGCGAGTTCTTCCGAAGTCAACTTAAATACTTGGGATACGTGGTCGATGCAAATGGGTTACGTACGGATCCAGAAAAGGTCGAAGCCATCCTTAACTACCCAATTCCGACTAATCGCAAGGAATTAAAGCGATTTTTAGGCACAGCTACTTGGTATCGTAGGTTCGTTCCCAATTTTAGTACAATTGCGGGACCGCTCAACCAGTTGACTTCCAGTAAAAAGAACATGCCACCATTCAAGTGGGCTGATGAGGCAGACGCCGCGTTCAAAAAACTAAAAGAGTGTTTAGTTTCCGCTCCTGTTCTTTCTTGTCCTGATTACAATCTGCCTTTTGAGGTGCACACAGATGCCAGTAACTATGGAATAGGTGGCATGCTCACTCAATCCATAAACGGTAAAGAGCATCCCATAGCTTACATGAGCAAATCATTAACGGCGACAGAAAAAAATTATAGTATCACGGAGCGGGAGACGCTGGCAGTTCTCGTGGCATTAGAACATTGGCGATGCTATTTGGAAAATGGGAAAACTTTTACGGTTTACACAGATCATAGTGCATTAAAATGGTTTCTTTCACTTAATAACCCTACGGGAAGGCTGGCACGTTGGGGTGTACGTTTGTCCTCATTCAATTTTGATATAAAGCACCGTCGAGGTGTCGACAATGTGATTCCCGACGCTTTGTCTAGAGCAGTTCCCGTTTCGGCGATGGTTACATCAAATTCATTCACGACTACTAGTGATGATTGGTATAGTAACATTTATAATAACTGCGTTACAAAACCAGAAAATTTTCCCAATTACCAAATTAAGGATAGCACTCTTTTCCGCCTTAGTAAAAATAAGTGTTCGCTTACCAATGAATTTTCTTGGAAAGAGGTCGTTCCATTTGAGCTACGGGAAAAGGTTATTGCGGATAACCATACTGAACCAACTGCTGGTCATTTAGGTATCTTTAAAACTTACAGACGCATTGCACTAAGATATTACTGGCCGGGCATGTATCGGAATGTAGCAAAATACGTTGGATCTTGTAGTACTTGTCTACAATACAAAACTCAGAATCATGCTACCCTTGGTGAAATGGGTCGCCCAAAGCAGTGCTCTCGCCCTTATCAAATGATATCTATCGACTTGATGGGTCCTCTGCCTGTCACCCGGAAACAAAATAGCTATATATTGGTAATAACCTGTTGTTTTTCCAAATTTTGTCATATTTTTCCAATAAAAAAATCAACTTCACAGACTATTGTTAAAATTTTGGAGGAACAATTGTTTTTGGTGCACGGTGTTCCACAAAGCATTTTCCTGGATAATGGCACTCAGTTTATAAGTGGCCATACACAGGACTTATTCAAGAAGTATAAAGTACCGAACGTTTTCTATTCACCTAAGTACACTCCTCAGGTCAATACTGTGGAGCGGTACAATAAAACTATTATTACTTGCATTTCCACTTTTGTTGAGGGTGATCATCGATCATGGGACGTATTTATTCCAAAGGTACAATTTGCAATTAACAACTCAGTTAATGAAGCCACGGGGTTTACTCCTTCATTTCTGGTTTTTGCTCGAGAAATAGTAGTATGCGGTTCCCATTATGTTGACACAGACTTAGGAGATGAGGTTTTATTTCTCCCTCGCGACGTATACGCGGAGAACCTTGGCTGCATAAGTTCTATATTTGACCAAGTCCAAAAATCCTTGTATCACGCCCACGTAAAAAATACTTCACACTATAATTTGAGGCGTAAAGCTTTTGAGTTTAATATCGGTGATGTCGTATACAAGCGTGCTTACGTATTGAGCGATAAGGATAAGCATTTCAGCAAGAAACTAGCTCCGAAATACATTAAGTGCCGAATTATTAATAAGCTTTCACCTCTTGTGTACGTCTTAGAGGATATGTCGGGTAAAAACTTGGGGTCTTGGCATATTAAGGACCTGAAAATATCATCCTATAAATAAATTCTGGTTTCGTAACATTTTCTAACACCACTAAACGACTTTAATATCTGTTACAAAAGTCAATTGACAAGAAAGTCATTTGATTTTCAGTATGTTAGTACACGTCGCATTTTTTTTTAAATATTATGAGACGTAAGGTGTAATTGTGGATGAATGTGACGACGTATGTGTGAAATGAAAGAATGAGTAAAAGGTACTGTAACAAGTTTAGGATGCGGATTTTATTATTAAAATAAAATCCTTATCTTAGAAAGGGGGGTAATGTAACGAAACGTTACTTGTATATCTGTGGTGCAGAGTGAGCAAAGTGAAACGTCACTCGAATGTCTGCGGTACGGAGTGAAGTGTTCGGGGAGACCGAGTTGATAAAAAGGGAGTGCGTCCGCGCAGCGGCGCGCAGTCGCTTCTAGACAGAATAAGATAACTACTTTCGCTTAACGTCACGCCAAAAGCGGTTATAGATTCGAACGCGGAACGTTGTCAACGTAACTATTTAACGTACAACTATTTAACGAGTGTTGTGGTATCCCGAATTAGGGTAAGTCTTATTACAAACTCAAACACTAGAAGCTTAATTATGTACAGAGATATTAAGTTTTAAATAGCACACAAACCATCAACTTAATATTCATCTACCTTCAAGCACGTATAATGTAGAATTTGAATACGTAGCTTCCCAACTGTTTTTTTTCTTACTTTGCTTAAGCTTATGGCTGTCTATAATGTAAACTCTGTTCTGGTAGGTGCCACCACGACAATACTACTACAATGATATAGGTACTTTCTTGTCGTCATCGGTGGTACCCCCCGGCACGGAGGTTATTGAGGCCGCATTTTAATATGCTGGAACGGTGGATTCCAGGTGCTACAACCAGTTTATATTGCGCCTACGGGTGAGACTACGTCCCGATCGGGTCGCCGTACCAGCGGGTCGCCGCACCAGCAAGATTCGCCGTGCCTTGCTTTCCTGCGCATCAGCCAACCACCATCTCCGGCCTTGGGGGTGTACTGGTCTCCGCCTGCGGGATACGGGAAGTACCTTTCCCTGCAGAAGTGATTATAGACGTTCGCAATCCACGACCTACAAATTTGTGTGCCTCCGGCTCTGCTAGGCAATAAATATTTGTTACTGGTACACACCTGTTTTAATTTCAAGTCATTACCGTCCTAGTTCGGGTGAAGTAAACGGGTGGAGGCTACAAGTTTTAGTTATTTTTAAATCAAGTAATTTTTTTTATTATTATTTATGTACTTATTCACTAACTTTTAAAAATGGAAAGATCAAATAAAGATAAAACACAAAAAGGCTGGTTATTTCAAATGTTTTTTTTTCCAGCAGACCTGTCACAGGAGCTGTTGGCTTATGGATGTAGTCACAGTGTATACAAATAATTTAGAAATATAATAAAAAAATATTTTTTAAATATATAAGTTTGACAAACTCTTGATAAATTTGATTACACTAGTAAAGTGTGTTTGTGCGTGCGTGCGTAACCACCAATACCACTGCGCTACCAATGTATTGCGTCGATGATTATACTATTTACCTACAATTCTGATAAGACTTAAAAACACTACCTATGTGCACTTCAGTCCTTAAATTATAATTGTTACATAATTTTCTAGCTGGAAAAACACTTTTATACATCCTGCACAAGAGTGTTTTTCCAGTATTGCACAAACTCATGCAAGTTTCTACTAACGTTTGTTTTAAAACTTCCTTCTCATAGCAGTGCTCGGCGTTCTATACATTCTGATCGCACATAGCGATGACGTAAGCCTGCGACCGGCTGGGGGCCAATTATGCGTGAACGAAGCCCTTAGCAACAGAGTGCGTTGCTTCGCTACACGACCACCTTAAAAAGACACCTATATACTATATAAACACCTCTTTAAACACCCGAGATTCAAACAAATCCAAGAGGCGAGGGAGGGCAACGTAAGCTGGCTGTTCGTTGTTCAGAATTCTAGCATCGAAAAATCCTCATTATTAATTAAATGTGTGCTGGTATTTGGTATGTCCCCTGCAACTTATAGTGCTGTCAATAATAATGTGGGGTTGATTGACCTCTGCATATGTTGGGTTCACGTGTTGTCCGGCTAGGGGGCAATTGCACAAAAAAACGTTCGATATTAAAGGCGTACTATAATTTAGGTTGTATGGTTGTTGTAACAAGTTCTTACGTATATTTTCGATAAATCGATAAAGGAAATTACAAGGTTCGTGCTTTTGAGTTTTGGAAGGAAGTGAGTACACTTTTATTATTATTTTACTTCGAGTGTTGTTTGAAGAGTTTTGTTCAGAGATCATTACGTACTTCATCGATAAGAATAGTTACCATCAATGAGTTGGCAGTTTATTTGCATAGACAGGGAAGTCGCAAGTTGGTATATGTTGTCCGAGGCTTAGAATGTATATGTAGATATAATATGTATAGGTAGTAGCACAATTTAGAGTCACGGGTAATTAATTATGTTACTGGTGCTAATTAGTTTTTTTTTTTTTTTAGTACGTCAGTTGGTAACATACTGTAAGCTTGAAAATATTTGAGTCTAATCCAAAAATAAGGAAGAAGAGTTAACAATTGGTAGGTTAATGAGTATGACGAAAGGTTCTGTAGTGGCGACCCTTGGGGGAGGCCTATGTCCAACAATGGACGTCTTTCGCCTGATATGGTGATGATGATGATGATGACGCAGCATTTTGATTTTGTGCATATAGGTGGGATGTCCATCATGTACTGGTGGTGGTGGGCAAATCAACGTTCTTCTGGTGGTCCAATGATGAAATGAGTTTTGGCGGAATTAAATAGTTTTACAATCCTCAGCAGAACGCAGCTTCTGCCTCACAGAAGCTGTGTATTTTTTTAAAAACAGAGCGACAAAAGAGAAAGCTATTATATATATCCTCCATTGAATCTAACATTTCTATTAAATCCTAAACCAGGCAGTAAATTAAACGAATTAAACAAAACAACCAAATGTTCCCAGATTTTAGGAAAACCGCAACAGAGGCCTTGAAATATGACGACCGTGAATCAGCGATACAGGTTCGAGTGGTTCACGAACGTTGTCTGTTTTACATCACTATGCAAGTTGTTTTAGAAAAACTGTCAGAGTGAAGGCAAAGCTCAATCTAAATAGGAAGACAGAGATATATGTAGCCACTGCAGCAAGCACGCAGATAAATTGCTCTGAAAAGTATCAAAGAACAATAAAAAGAAACTGAAATTTTCTAGAAGTAAACATTCGACAGCAGACAGAGGGGAGGCCTATCTGCTGGGACTCTGACTCCCTCTCCTAGACAGGAGGCCTGAGTCCCAGCTGTGGGAACATTAAAAAGGCTGATTGAAGATGATGATGAAACACCCTAAGATTATGTTATGTCCACCAAACCTCACTAGGCACGCTTGTTGTTGTTGGTTACTACTCGCTACCTGTGATCAGGTGCACATGTCACCAGGTCTGAATCCAAGCAGTAGGAATATAATGGGCTATATTCTAGTCTGTGCAACTGCTGGTAAGCAAATACTTCCTAATAACATCAGATATGAAATAGAATTGCCTGACAGAGTCGGTATTTCCTGATAGCTACAATGTGTGCCTCCAATGGCAACTAAAGGAACACAGGTGGACTTAGTCAGTCAAGTGCTGACTCTCCCACTTGCTCCACCCACCCAAAGTGCGAGAAGTCATTTTGTGTCTTCACACCTCTACAAATTAGTAGTAGAGTAGATGTACGTATAGCTCAAGGTACGCTTTTCTCATCTAAAAATAAATGGTGGCTACAAGAAATTTCTAAAATTAATTATTTCTACCAAATCCTTATGAGATCAGACTAGACTTACGGCGATGCGCCACCAGTACGTGGTGGTCCTCCCACTCATATACACAAAACGTTTTGAGAAAACCATTCATTGTGAGTACAGTCAAGAAATGGAATTCCGTGCCAGTCTGTTTCCTCATAGCTACAACCTGGAGATCTTTACCTAAAGAGTTAATAGGTTCCTTCTAAGAAATCGTACTCCATCGTCGAACACGTCATCGCTTACCATCAGATGAGATAGTAGTTAAACGCGAGCCTATCAATAAAAAAAAACAGTAATGTCCACACGGCTTTGGTCAAGGATTTTTTGTAATACAAACATTACAATCGTAGAAACTACTCCTCGATAACTAGGTCAAAAAAGTCAGGACAGGTCTAAAAATCTAGCAAAACAACTATCGTAGAAAATGGATAGCCAACAAAAAACTCACAAAAGTTCACTCAACTGTCAAATTGCACGTCTATGTATTTCTTTGTCCGCTCCGATCCAGTCATCGCTTAAAAATGACGTTGTCACATGCTAAAAAATTAACAAAGAAAAGTTCTTTTGCTCTTGCATTTGAAAAGTAATAGCAGAAAAAATGTTTTAGACTGTGGTTCTATAGAACATGTGTTTATTATACGTCTGAGTGTGTACTATTTTAGCAGCGTCTTAGATTAAATAGTTGTTGGATAAGAATAGTTTACAGTGGTGGTCGAGTGTGAGCAGTGGTGGCCAAATGGTAGCGGCCCTGACTTACGAGTTGTAGGTGTGGGTTCAAACCCAACCAAGTGCATTACTTTGTGTAATTTATTTCATCACCATTGCTCTCAAAACGGTGAAGGAAAACTTCAGGAGGTTGGCATGTCCTAGAACCAAAAATTTGAAGTCTTGTGTCATTCGCAAACCCGCAATGGGCCCGCGTGGTGGATTACGACCCATACCCTCTCCTAAAGAGAGCCTAAACCTCAGCAGCGAGAATATTAAAAAGGCTGATGATGCTATTATTCTATGAATAAGAATTATTATTGTAACAATGGTTTACTTATCAAGGTTGATGTGTTGTACCTAACTCGTTATCGCAATATCGAGTTTCTAAGGCGCCTTACCTGTGGTTATATGTGTTTACGACCTGTACCTATTTACTTTAATAGGGATCGAGGTCTAGCCATTGTCTTAGATGTTTGGAGATCGGTCAGGAGAGATTTGTGCGTAATGGAGGCATTCTGTCAGGCTTTGCGATTGCCTTCTGTAATGCCTAGCGCTTTAGGTATTTAGATTGTGATTTCATCATTTTGAATTCTAGTTATTATTTCTGTGGCAAAATGGTTATTGTTTTGTTGTTTGGGTTTGATAGAAAATGAAAGCTAATTTAATTCATAAATTTTCTGACGTAACTGTTTTCGCTGATGTTTTAAAAATATACAAAATCAAACTGGCAGCCATGTATTTAATTAAACATAATATATTGTATAAACATGGAATCTAAAATGTCATCATCATCATTATTTCAGCCGACAGACGACCACTGTTGGACTTAGGCTTCCCCCAACTTTCGTCACAATGATAGATCCTTTGCGTCCCGCATCCATCGGATTCCCGCAACCTTCACCAGGCCATCAGTCATCTGAAATGTAATGGAAAAAAAAAATTTATAGGCTGGAAAACATTTTTCTTAACAACAAAATTATATGAGCTATCACACCACAAAGGTTTAAGAGATCATGGAATATGTAAGCGTGAAAAAAAATGGACTTTATGAGTGCACTTAGAGTCTAGCCATAACACTAATTTTAAGTCGTTTGAGGTGGTGCAGATGACGACTCATCACTTGGAGACCTTCCTTAATGGAGAATTATGGCCGAAGGGTGTCGTATATCGATGATTTCGTGGAAGGATTTCACGTAAAGTTTGTTTTGTAATAATAAATCGATAAGTTTAATTTGTATTTTTTTTTTAACTATCACACAACGCCATCCAGTCCCATGCTAAGCAGAGCTTGTGTTACGAGTACGAGATAACTGATAAACATACTTATATATTTCTAAATACATACATTTTATAGATAAATTACACCCAGACACAGAACAAATGATAATGCTCATCACATAAACATTTGTCCTGGGTGGGAATCGAACCCACGACCTCCGGCATAGCAGTCAGGGCCACTAACCACTAGACCAACAGGCCAGTCAAAAAAAAGTTTATTAACATGTATTAGTTTATTATTTTAAAACTATCTAGGGGCCTTAGTTGCCTGAAAATAAAATAATACTATCAAACTTGAAAATAGTTAGTAACCATTTTGAGAAATAAATATAAGGTTATAATAATGGTTTTAATATAATATTAATAATTTTCCACAACTATCACACAACGCCGTCTAGTCTCAAGGTAGGCAGAACTTGTGTTATGGGTACTAGACAACTGGTAAATATACTTATATATTTCTAAATACATACATATTATAGGTAAATTACACCCAGACACAAAACAAATTATCATGCTCATCACATAAACATTTCTCCTGGGTGAAAATCGAACCTATGACCTCCGACATAGCAGTCAGGGCCACTAACCACTAGACCAACAAGCCTGTCAAAAATATATAAATAAAAAAAAACGATTATTTTCGATTGCACAAAGAAAAGTAAATATTTAATCGATATGATAGTGAAACATAAATAGCCAACAATCAATGCATGTTTTCTGAAATAACTCTACATTATACATCCCTAATTTAAAAATTAGTATAAAAAAGTGGCTATATCTGCACCCGTTACTTATCACATAATTGTGTAGTCAAAAGTAACAAAACGAAATCCCAAAATTGTCCACAAAAAATTACCATAATTATTTTGGTTTTTGATATTGATTCAATTATTCATAGCAATTGCTACTAGAAAATACTCCGCGCAGTGTTTTTTCCATTTTTGTCGCCATTCATTCATAATCAATAAATAGCCTGTACAATATACAACACAACTACACAACACACAACAACAACAACTTTATTTTTTATCTTTATTTTTTTTTTTTTTTTTTGGTATCGGTTTTTGTATTTGTGTTTGGGTCTTGTGCTGTGCTAAATAAATTATTTTTCCTTCTTTCTTTCTTTTCTTAATATTTTCATAAATTGAGTGACATTTTGGGTTATAAACGGAAGCTCATAACTTTGCTGTTAATGAATATTATTTATTGAGACTTTACATAAACAATATCCAGACCTTTTCTAATAAGCCCTCCAAGTATTTGTACTAATTATAATTAGTGGTGTGTAACTAAACAACGGAAACTTCGTTCTCATAAAAAAAAACCTTTACAGTTACTGGGTTTGTGGTGAGTATTATTTATAGTATAGATATGGATATATAGTATGGATTATCATTTTTATTTAATTATATTTATACTAGCTTTCCGCCCGTAGTTTCGCCCGCGTGGACTACAGTTTATATCGCGCGGACAGAGACCCGTGCTCAGCAGTGGAATTATAGGTAGCCTATGTGTTATTCCAGTGTCTCTTCTAGTAGTTTTTGCGTGAAAGCGTAACAGACAGACAGAGTTACTTCCGCATTTATAATATTAGTAGGGAAGTAGGGATGAACCAAAACTGTCATCACATACCTGTATAATTTTTTTCTTTCTTTTTTGCAACCATACTTATCCACAATTTCTAGCATCTTTGCCTACTGCGCTATCGCATTGGCCAAAACATAGGAATGAAAATAAACGAGTGGCGAGTTCGTTAGCCGCGAGCGTTCTCACGCGCATCCTATGTCACGTCGCGCGCGCATGCGTACTACAGCTTCATTATAATTAACACTCAAAATTAATTCTATTCTATGTGAGGCGTAAAATTTTATTACTTTATAAATGCGAAAATGAAAAATTACCTTACTAGATAAAATACGATTCTCCAAGGTAAATCATAAAGCCTGAGGCATGAAAAGCACTTTCTTGTTGCACTAAGTTTTAATAATTATATAGGCTAGTGTGAATATGCTCTGAATAAACTAGGGCGGCACACCATCAATAATTGCATCACTGCTTACCATCAGGTAGGATCACAGTCAAGCACCGGTTTATATCAAATAAAAAAAAAACATAAATAATAAAAAATACCTCCAACGCATAGTCATATTTTTGAAGTAAACTTGTATTTAAAAAAATGTAAAATAAATATATATTTTTTTCACTACATGCAGCGTCTGGTACCATGATACATCGTTTATAAGGATTTTCTTAATTCATGAATCCCCAAGCGACCACCGGTGGCCGCGCATCTATTGTCTTACTATTGTGTCTCTAATTGACGGTATCTGAAGGGTTAACATACTTACAAAATCAACAATTAAGGAAACGTTTCCCCTGAAAAACTGCACTTTTTGCCTTATGATTTATGTGTGGAAGGTGTGGAAAATAATGAATTACTGAATTTGTTAAGTTTTTTAAAGAGCGTTCACATTCAGCAAAAGACCACTATAACCATCTTAAATTATGACAATGACTATGATATTGATTGTCGCTGAGATAATATCACAAATTGTATTTGAATGTTTTTAAATACGAGAAAATAGCCTTCGGAGGATTTAAACGACTATTACAAAAAGATAAAACTGTTATCTTTGCAATTACAAAAAGTATCTCACTTACAGAAAGTTCCAATACAGCTAAATGATATCTATCATAAAGGCCTCAACAATAAAACTATGGCAAAAAAGTTAGTCATTGATAAAATATCTATTAACTAACTCCACAAATCAACATTCCAAAGGACCAAATGTTTAAATCGAACGCTACGAAACGCATTCTGTAGACGTCTACGAAATGCGCTACGTGCAGCGATGCACCGCGTAGCGATGCAGCTACGATGGGTCTACGACGTAGCAATGCTACGAAATTGCATACGTGCAGAAAATATTTGCAAACTTCTTATTAAATGAAGTTTTGTGTAATAAAATGAATGGAAAAGGGAAAAGAAATAGAGATTTCTGCAAAAGACTTGAAAGAATAACTAAGGTACTGAAATGCAAAACAAAAACATCAAAAATTAAAAACCGGTCAAGTACGAGTGGGACTTGTGCACGGAGGGTTCCGTACCGTCCGTAGCAAAAAGTGAGCAAAAAAATGACTTTTGTTGTATGGGGGCTCCCATACAACAAAAGTCACTCTTAAATATTTATTTTATTCTGTTTTTTTAGTATTTGTTGTTATAGCGGCAATAGAAATAAATACATGATCTGTAAACATTTCATCTGTCTATCACGATTCAAGAGATACAGACTGGTGATAGACAAACAGACAGACGAACGGATAGCGGAGTCTTAGTAATCCTTTGTGCCTGTTTGGATACGGAATTCTGAAAAGGTACTACTTTATTGAGAGCAGTGGTGACCGAGTGGCAATGGCTCTGACTTACGAGTTGTAAGTCGCGGGTTCAAACCCTGCCAAGCGCATTACTTTGTGTAATTTATTTCATTACCACTGCTCTCAAAAACGGTGAAGGAAAACATCGTGAGGAAACCGGCATGTCTTAGAACCAAAAATTCGAAGACATGTGACATTCACCAACCCGCACTGGGCCCGCGTGGTGGATTATGGTCCATTCCCTCCCCTAAAGAGGAGGCCTGAGTCCCAGCAGTGGGAACATTAAAAGGCTGTTGATGATGATGACTACTTTATTTACTTAAATCATTTATTTTTTGGTGACAAATAACATTTATAAAAAGCTAATTACAAGAACTGCCTTCGCTAACAAACGCGTAGGTCACTCTTGTAATTACTTTTAGTTATATTTACATTTACAAAAGGTGTTTTTCAAACGAAACCAATTATTATAGCTCTTGCAATTGGAAAAATCATTATATATACTTTCACTTAGCTTATATTCATTATATTCATTAGTACGTATTTAATAGTAGGTTACGTTTTTTTTTTAAGTTCAGCTATTTATTTTAGACGTCATTATTTAAATCCTTAAATTAAATGTCTGATTACATTTATATTGGTATGTAATATAATATATAGTAATATGTATATATAGATAGTAAGGATGTTATCAAAGTGTTGTGTTGTGAGAGTTGAGGAAGACTCTCCTACCGTGATACAGTGTACACTAGTACGGAGGACAGTGTGAATCTATTTAATTCATGAATCCCCAAGCGACCACCGGTGGCCGCGCATCTATTGTCTTACTATTGTGTCTCTAATTGACGGTATCTGAAGGGTTAAGTAACCAATTACCTTTGTCCAGGCAATGTACATCAACAATTATTACTACGTAAGTTTGGTCGTTTTGTTAATTTTTGTTGTATTGAAATAAATAAATTAAAAATAAATTGAAAATACTGTACTTCTCTCAGTGCTTGTCTAAACTAATATTGCAAAAAGTGGTAAAGTTTGTGTTGTTGTTTGTAGGAGGTAATCTATTTATTTATTTATTACTTCATGCACACAAAAGTACAGAGGCGGACTTAATGCCTTAGGCATTTTCTTCCAGTCAACCTTTGGGTGATGCAGAGAACAATAGTGGTAGGTGCAATAAACGAAATAAGGTGAATACAAGAATTGATATACTAATAAACTATAAACATAATATAATTATATACTAATATATACTCAAATTAATAAACTACATATATACACTAATATTGTCAAACAATTTGTTCAAATCAACAATCGGAAAACCTTAACGCTGTGATGATACCACTGCAAACCTCTTATGAATTATCTCGCGAACTTTAGATTTGAATGCTAATCGGTTTGTTGCCATCCTGATCTCCTGGGGGAGCGCATTCCACAAAGAAATCGCTTGAACAAAGAAAGAATAGTGAAGAAAGTCAGTACGGTGAGTGGGACATTGAAGTAGGCGGTTATGAGCTGAGCGCAGATTTCTATATTAATCTCTGGAAGTATCGGTCCAATTGCTAAAATTTTTTCACCAATATTGAGCTGCAAAGTGAGGAATAAATCCTGAGTAACATAGGCTATATTTTAAGTACGCGGGCGAAGCAGCGGGCAAAAGCTAGTATTTTATAATCATGTTTTAACTCAATAAATGTATGAGTGCAATAAACGCCAAGATATTTTATTTAATCACAAGAATTATGATATTTTGAAAGATATCCTATTGGTATAAAAACCAATAGAATTATCATTTGACGAACTAAATTTATTTTAATTAATTTCAAACAATTGCGGCAAAATAAAATATTTTAAACTAGTCGACCTTGCATGCATTGTATTTAAATAAATCCTTAATGAGTTTATTTGGTAATCACTCATGAATATTAGTAAAACAGGAAACGTTACAAATGTGTGAAACAGATGTTTACTAATGCTAATGAGTTTTATCATAAAATGATTAAGGCTACATTAATTATGTGTGAACATTTTTTTTAAATATCATCATAGTAACATAATAGGAAAAATGCATATACAACATTAGTCCTTACTAATATTATAAAAGCGAAAGTGAGTTTATTTGTTTGTTTGTTACGTCTTCACGCCTAAATGGCAAAACCGATTTTGATGAAACTTGGTACACGGATAGACCATGTCCTGGAATAAGACATAGGATACTTTTTTATCCCGGAAGTATGTTACCTTGGGATAATTTTCTGCTATCACGCGGGCGAAGCCGTTGGGAGCAGCGAGTTTTGTTATATGTAAAACCCGAAACACGTGTCTTCGTGACAGGTGACATCTTTGTGTAAAGAATCAATGTACAAAATTTCATAACTGTATCATGAAAAATCACAAAGTTATAAGCTTGTTATGCCAGCAAAAATATGTAGTCACCGGGTCGTCCAGTCGACTGAGTGGTAGTTTTGCACTTGCACCCAGAAGTTTGCTGGCGACTAATGCCCACTATGATCTGCTGTAACCTGTATTGTACTTAGTGTCGGTGGTATCCAACTTGTGACCTTTTTAAATATTTTTGGGAAAAATTATACCATGATGTAAAAACTAGTGAAATCCATTCAGTTACTGATTCTGAACAAACTATATTCAGGTTTCGTATCAACTAAAAATAATGTTGAAATTAATGTTGTTAAGTCACCTCCCCTATATCGGTGATATTAGTTATTTGGTGATATTTTTTTATACACGATACCATACAGTTTTCTATGCATAATATGTTACTAGTATGTAGATTTTTATCCTCCTCAGCACTATCTCATGAATGTGTTTGCTTGAAACTGTAAGATGTGGGGTGGTTTTAAAAAAATATATCACTAAATTACTTGTTACCAATACAACTCCCTTTACCCCACTTCTTTTTTTTCCGCAAGAGGTTTATAAAGAAATATGATATCGCGTTCGCTTTTCTATAAATTTTGAGAAATACTGGCGCAATGTGATCTAAGGTGTCTTACTTAGTTGAGGAGTCAAATATTCATTTTGTTTCCATTACTCAGTATTTGTACAACGAATGTGGCTCATGTCATCCTATTCCTTATAAATTATTATATTATACTAGTTACTATTATACTATACTACTAAATATAGCATATGTCACTCAGGAATAAAGCAGCTTTCTATCGGTGAAAAAAAATTAACAATCTTACCAGTGCTTTCAGAGCTTACTGCTTCTTTGACCCCTGAGTTTGTTTCGGTGTTTCTTCTCAGGGTATTCAGCTAGGAAACACCGGCCTCGTCTAGATTAAACAGACGAAAAAAAAATTTACGTGTAAAAGTGTTTTTTAAACCTATTTGCAAAATTAATATCATTTATCATTTACAAACAAAAGAACATAAAAACAAAGTTTACCTCTTTATAACCCTTCAGATACCGTCAATTAGAGACACAATAGTAAGACAATAGATGCGCGGCCACCGGTGGTCGCATGAAATAATATTAGTCCAGAAGTGTAGATTAAGGTTCTATCTACTTAAACTCTTCCGTCTAGTAACAAGTAAGATTTCGGCACGCCTCTAGCAGGATGTCTTGCATTCTTTCTGTGTGAGATCGTTTGTTTAAGCCAAAAAAAACTGGGCAAGTGCGATTCGGACTCGCCAAATGAGCGTTCCGAACAAACTTGCCTATATAAATAGTTCCATGCCCGAATGGAGTCTTGAGGATTTTCCCAAATCGCATTTTTTTTTTGTGACGTAATAAACAAAGTTACTGTTGATCTATTCCTTATACCAGTGCTATGAGGCCTTGTTTAAAAGTTTGAATTTTTCATAGCTTCAAGGAACCGCAGCATTATTTTAATTTAGTTTATTAATAATCAAGTACATTATACATGGTTGTTAGAACGGTGATTCCCAAACTAGACGTTAGTTACAGATTAAGGTCTAGTTTGGGGTCATCAGATATATGGTTTTAATTTCAACTCGATACTTCTACCACGCGTTCCCGTAACCCGGTCTTGAAAGACCATCAAAAGTTATCCGTTTTTTTCTTTTGAGGTAACCTAAATGCTGAAGGTTAAACCAAAAATGTACAGTATTTTAAATTCTAGCTAAAAACTTGGCATACTAAAACCTGCCTCGTCACTCAAACAAACAACATATGCACATTTAAAATTCAAATTTACACTACACGCAAACATCCGTGTAAAAAATAAAATACACTTAAATAAAAACAAACATTGCAATTGAACAAAGCTAAATAAAACTTGAGAGTGCTGAGGCCTCCAGCGTTGGAAGGCCTCCCATAAGGTGGACCCACGACCTGGTCAGAGTTGCGGGAATGTGGTGGATGCGAGACGTACAGGATCGGTCATTGTGGCGACGCTTGGGGGAGTCCTCAGCTGAAAGGACGACGATAATGTTAAGGCTCTGAAGTTATGAATGTCATTCAGAATAGTATTAATTATACTATTATTAGGATTGCAGGATCATTTGAGGGACCCTATAAAGATTAGAGACATTAACATGATCTCTTTTAAAGCTATCCATTTGACGACCTAAACTGAACTGTTAAAGGGGAGCTATATAGAGTGTATATCTCCGTCCCTCTTTCTTGCTCGCATGCCTTACATTTTAACACGCCATAGTAAGGCCCCAGGTGATTTTTAGTCAGTAAAAGTCTGACACTCACTCTCGCTCTAACCAGAGCGGGAGAAGTCAATTTAAAATCATCGAATCAATATCATGTGAAAAAGGCATTTGCCGTGAACAGCAAAGCCTATAAACAAAAAAATAAATTAGCATAAATTACAGTCTTTAGATCATTGGTATATTAGTCTATCTGTAAAATCATCATCTTCCTGCCCTTATCTATATCCATATCTTGCTGGGCTGTTCGTTTTCTATCGATTACATTTCGAAGAATATGCACAATTTAGTTCCACCAAGTCCGTTCCATCATTGGACCACTAGACGTACGGTGCAGCGCTACCAGTACCTACATGCTGGATATCCCATACGTACAAAGCGTTTTAGGAACACATTCATTATGCGTGCAGTTAAGGAGTGGAATTCCCTGCCGGAGTCTGTGTTGCCTGATAGCTATAACCTAGGGTACTATAAGTCAAGAGTGAATAGGTTACTTCTAGGCAAGCGTGCTCCATCGTCGGCCACATCATCGCTTACCATCAGGTGAGATGGTGGTCAAACTCGAGCCTATCAATATTTTTTTTTTTTAATTACTTGCATTTAACGCAATATGTTTTTTCTTCCATTCTAACCTGTCACTCATCACGCTATCACTAACTACCTTCTCTTTCATATCACTCCTTACACAATCCATCCATCTTCCTAAATTTTAAATAATAATAATTCTTTAGCCAAAGAACAAGTTGTAATAGGTAGTTAAATTTAAATGTATGATGTTAACTTATTTGAATAAAATACAAATAATTGAATAAAACAAAACGGCCTAAACATCAATATTTATATCAGGACCGCCATATTGCCAATAACATACCAGTTATAAAAAAAAAACTTGGCTTGAACCCATTCACAGCTTCGCATCAGATGGGGCCGCATTGAAACCTTCCGCAGTTCGAAGGCCATACAACCAGTTCTCGGACCGGTATGAGGGCCCCAAAACTTGGAACTGCGCTCAAAGTGTGTGCGTGGATTTTCTTTTGCAGGATTTCGTTGGAAAGACAAAAGAGAAGATTTAAAAAAGATTAGTCAGTATGTTTGCATGTAGCTAAACTAGCAGATGGATGTACAAAACATATATTATTTATTTATTTACTTATTTAAACTTCATGTACAGAATGTACATAGGCGGATTTAATGCAACAAGGCTAGGCAAGGCTATTTTTTAAACCAAAAGTTGACTGGTAGCGAATCTACCAGTCAACTTTTGGTTTAAAAAATACAACACTGGGGTAGGTTTGCACAATAAACAGATAACAGATACTTCAAACGGAAAAAATATAAAATAAGTAATTTAAATAATAAATAAATAATTCGTATTTTTTGGTTCTATAGCTAAGAAAATATTTATTTCAAACCATTTTATCACTGCCGGGAAAGATTTTTTTCATTTTATTTTTTTGCCTTTTGTTCGTTTATGGTAAGACTAAGTACTGTTCAGCTATTCCACTTTTTTAGAAAGTAAAAAATAACAAATATTAGCTCTCGTTCTAACAGAAGCAGAAGGGAGTGTCAGACTTTTACTGACTAAACTTACTCTTATTCCTTCAGTTGCCTTTTGCAACCAGTACCGCGTTTCGAATAATCAGGTAGCTCCCCGTTTGTTGTTCAACATTGTTACATAGGTACTCAAGTTCCATACTTTCGTAATTTTTCTTTTACTATCTAGCTTTTGCTTGCGGTTCATCAGCCATAAACATAAAATTTTGCCTATGACACCCAGGGTTAAAGCAGCTTTCTATCGGTGAAAAATTTTTAGCTATCGGACCAGTACTTCCAGAGATTACTTCCTACAAACAAACAAAAAAACTTCCTTTATTATATTAGCGTACATTATAATTAGACTAACATTGCATGACCCATATCTATAAAAAGTCATAACATTTAAAATATCAAATAGATACTCCATGACGTATCGTTTAACTTGCTTTTCTGATAAAACAATACCAAATACCATAGATAATAATTATCATGTTTATGCTAACACGCTTACTATGCACATTTAATAAACATACATTCAGCCGAACATAGAACCTCCTCCTTTTCGAAGTCGGTTAAAAACTAACAACGTAGGATTATTTATGCCTACAAGTTTTTATTTTTCTAGAAAAAAAACAAGAAACTGTGATTTTATTGACCATATAGAAGATTAATAGTCCATCTTAGTATTCTGGTTTTACAGTTTGTTTGACTTTTTCTAATTATACGATCGTTAAACTAGCTTTCTGTATAGTAATAACCTTATGCCTTTAACTAATAGGTTTTTATAGAGTTTCCAAAAAGCCGAAACAATGTTAACATCTTTCCGGTCTGGACTAAGTGTTTCGCCTCGTCGTTTATACCGAGTACATCAAATTTGACTGGCCTGTTGGTCTAGTGGTTAGTGACCCTGACTGCTATGCCGGAGGTCGTGGGTTCGATTCCCACCCAGGACAAATGTTTGTGTGATGAGCATAATCATTTGTTCTGTGTCTGGGTGTAATTTATCTATAATATGTATGTATTTAGAAATATATAAGTATGTTTATCAGTTGTCTAGTACCCATAACACAAGCTCTGCTTAGCTTGGGACTAGACGGCGTTGTGTGAATGGTTGTGGAATATTATATTATATATTATTATCGAAGGACTGGAACAATTTGCCTGCTGCGATCTTACCGTTTGATTAGATTTTTTCTTTTTTTTTTTTTATTCGTATAAACTAGTGCTTGACTGCAATCCCACCTGATGGTAAGCAGTGATGCAATCTCTGATGGTGAGGCGCACTAGTTTATTAAAAGCCTATTCACTCTAGCCTTGAAGATACCCAAATTATAATCGGACGGGAAGACCACAGCAGGCAGATTGTTCCATTCCTTCGACGTACGCGGTATAAACGACGAGGCGAAACGCTTAGTCCGGACCGTAGAGGTTTCAACAACGTATGAGTGGATACTCGCCGTACGTCGGGTTGAGTTGTTGATTTAGTGTCTTTAAGGCTAGAATGAAGAGGCTCTTAATAAACTAGTGCAATGCACCATCATCGATTGCACCACTGCTTACCGCAAGGTAGGATCACAGTCAAGTGATAGTTTATATAATATAATATAATATAATAATATAATATAATATTCCACAACTATCACACAACGCCGTCTAGCCCCAAGCTAAGCAGAGCTTGTGTTATGGGTACTAGACAACTGATAAACATACTTATATATTTCTAAATACATACATATCATGTATAAATTACACCCAGACACAGAACAAATGATCATGCTCATCACATAAACATTTGTCCTGGGTGGGAATCGAACCCACGACCTCCGGCATAGCAGTTAGGACCACTAAGCACTAGACCAACGGGCCAGCCATAAATATGCCAACGGTACATGGTCATCCCATCCATGCACACAACACTTTTTGAGAACTGGCATTCATTGTACGTTAAGAAATAGAAAGCAGCAGGGGCTCAGCTGAGTCGAAGCCTAATGGGGCCAGGGTTAACCGAAAGGGAGCTCGAGCCCCGGTGTGAAGGCTAAAAGGAACGGGGTGGGTTTTTAGTCAGTAAGAGTCAGACACTATCTCCCGCTCCGCCCAAGACCGGAGGTTGTTATTGGATGATTTTGCCCACCATAAAAAAGTAATTAAAGATTGTAGTGATTGTATGACGGTAAATGTGTTTCACCATCGACTCATTATGATTTAACATCCGATAATATAATAACCATCTGATGAAGGTGGTCAATGATAAAAAAAAAACCTTACTGAGGAAAGATAAATAATTTTATCCAGGTCATTTGCCCACCCATTTTGATAATTATAAAATATTATTCTGATGCGAGCGAAGCCGCAGGTATGAGTTAGTATAAAATAAATAATATATTACTTAACGTCAACTTTAAACAAAACCAGAAAGAAAACTTTCAAGATATTGTTTGGATTTCAAAGGCCATTTCGAGGGGTGTAAAAATGCACGTGTTAAAACAGTAACATTGCAAAACAGAGGACCAACCCTAACGTTTTGCAACAATTTTTTTCCCGACTTTGAAAGAGTTGAGAAAGCCTGCACTTAGAAGTCTTCTTGCAAAGGGTTCACGTTTACAATGCATTTATTTTTTTCTCTTTCATCTTTGACTTTCAAATACTCGTAAAAGGGGTGACGTTTTAATTAAAGTTCCATTCAATTAGGTTTGAAGGGAGAATTGACTGTGTAGGTTTCTTAATTATGTTAAAGTCTTTAAGGTATTTTTTTGAGACGATGTGATTTTTTTTTTCTACTCTGACATCACGCATGATGTTCCTGAAGGGAAAAATCTGTGGAACGTGCACATAACTTTTTTTCTAATTAATATAAACTAATGCTTGACTGCGATCCCACCTTATGGTAAGCAGTGATGCAATCGTTCATGATGAGATGCACTAGTTTATTAAAAGCCTATTCACTCTACCCTTGAGGGCAGCAGGTCAATTACAATCGGACAAGAAGACCACCGCGCGCTTGCAACAAACCAAGGCTGTATAATCTATATATACAGGGTTATTTATAAAACACTAACAACCTTGCAGGAGTGTATTGCTGTCATCATAAACAACACCTTTTGTTCTGACTTTTTACAAAACATAATACCTTTACCAAAAACAATCCAAGAAATATTGAATATTTCCTTGTTTTATTCGGTGGAGGTGTTTGACGCGACGCTAGCGCATCAAGCACCCCCGCCAACGAACCCCCCCTCCCCGCCGCAATTGTACTATCGCTTGCTTCGCATAGACTTTGTAATATTTAGAACATTATTATTTTTATTTTTTTTTGTCTGATAATCTGATGAACTGAAATATAACGAGTTTTTAAAAGTCATAGAACAAAAGTTATTGCTCATGACGTTACAAGTATTACTACTCGAGTTCTGAGAGGTTTCCAGTGTTTTACAAATAACCCTGTATAAAAACGATATACCACTCACTAATTAATCACGAAATCTCAGAAACTGTAACACCTACAAACTTATTTAGCTGATAGGTTCTTTATAGTGTCTACACCCTTTGGATTAAACAGGATTCTTCGGAATTCAACCCCTAAAGAAATAAATCGGGGGTCCAAAATTTGTAAGGAAAAACCTATTTTCAAGCGGGCAAAACCGCTGGCAGAAGTTCTCTTCTCTTCTTCTTGGTCGTTTCACTTTTGCCAGAGTGGTCATGGTTATCACGAAGGTAGCTCTCCGGAAGCCGTCAGGGTACGCCGCACGACTTCCCGCCACTTTTGCCTGCTGGCAGTCATCCGGGCACATTCGTTCAACGGGCCGCCAATAGCCGTTTTTATTAGGTCAGTCCATCGCATGGGCGATCTACCACGCGGCCTCGTTCCATCTACCTTTCCTTGTATAACAAGGCGTTCGATGCAGTCACCTCCACGTCGACAAAGTGGCAGAAGTTACATAGTTTGTTATAAAAACGCTAAATGCCATGGAGTTTCTTGCCGGTTCTTCTCCATAGGAAACGACCAATTTGGAACCGTGCACTAGCTTCTGTCGTTTTATAAGTGCCCTTGTAGGCCTATTTGAAATAAAATATTTTGACTTTGACTTTGAAAATGCAGTGATGCTGAGTAACGCATTACCCATAAAACTGTTGCTCAAAATCCCAGCAATACTGTATTAATTTTGCAGCAACGGAATTATTATGCAGGAAAACGTAGGCGTGCAATCAACTGAAGTTGTACCCACGTTGGTAGAAGGAAATGATCAGTCAAGGTCCATATGCCAATGACCGTAGTGCAACTAAGCTCGCTATGAGGATAACAATGATTCATTACACGTGCTGCTTTTGCACTCAAATAGCATTGAACACAAGTGCATTTTGACAAACAATACTGTAATGTATTCCGTGGAAAATTCTGATAGGTAGTCTAAATATAGTTTCCTATGCTAGCTAAATGTTATGCGGTTGTTACGTATTTTGAATTGTGGGCGTGTATTTTTAGATTTTTTTATTTTTTAAATTCGAAGACATGATATATTGTGATACTAGCTGCTCCCAGCGGCTTCGCCCGCGTGATAGCAGAAAATTATCCCAAGAGAACATATTTCCGGGATAAAAAGTATTCTATGTCCTGTTCCAGGACATGGTCTATCCGTGTACCAAGTTTCATCAAAATCGGTTTTGCCATTTAGGCGTGAAGACGTAACAAAAAAACTCACTTTCGCTTTTATAATATTCCCGCACTGGGCCCGCGAGGTGGATTATGGCCAATGGGACCTCTCCTAGAGAGGAGACCTGAGATCCAGCAGTGAGAGCATTAAAAGGTTGCTTAAGCTTATTTATTTATTTTACAAGTTTTTTATAGTGTGTGAGACCGTTTGTAATTCGAAAATTATTTACACACCGCTATGGATAGAGCAAGAGGGAATGCCATGCTTTTATCGACTAAAACCCACCCTTATCCCTTCAGTTACCCTTTGTTTTTCAGGGCCAATATATACTCTAGAACACTCTATCGAAAAAAAACATGAAACAACCAAAAAACAAAATTATCCTATATGCGACACATGCTGTTCAAATTGACATTCTAATCTATTCAACCAAGACCTTGACACGCAAATGTAACTGAAGGACAGAAGTGTGTTTAAGTCAGTATAAGTCTGTCACACTCCTCTCTAGGCCTTTTTTTACGGTGGGTAAAAATCATCTTATGACAACTCTTGGGCGGAGCGGGAGATAGTGTCAGATTCTTTCTTTAGATTCTTTTTCTTGACTAAAAACCCACCCCGTTCCTTCTAGCCTCTTCATACCGGGGCTTGAGTTTCCTTTCGGATAACCCTGGCTCGAGTAGACTTCAACCCAGCTGGGCCCCTCCTGTTGCTGACAACTCCTTGAGGCGCACGGGAACAATGCGCGCCGTCGACGTCTTGGGCTCGGTCCGGGCAGTTACCGGACGGTCGAGTTCTCCAGGCCTATGGAGGACGGCGAGCCCGTCCTCCATAGGCCTGGAGAAGTTATTTGACGATTTTCCTTTTTTAAAAATTGTTAAAATATAATGAGTTTATTTCTTATCTACCTACGTCACCAAAACCGCACCGCTACGAAATTAACGCATGACATTATATCGGGCACTATTATCAAGTTAGTTATATATATCCTTATCCTATAACATAACATACATTTATAACACGTGATTTTTGCTATATCCTGCCCTACTTTTAATATGACGTACCATTTATTACGGTTTTTTATATGATGTAAACTACCTCTACGACTGAATTTATGGAGGATAATTTAATCTCTTTACTGTTTTAGTTGGTTAATACAAATTATATATTATTACTACTTATTAACAACTAAATAATTATAATTACATTAAAAAAACCCTACGCTAATTATCAACTAACTAAAATCAAACTAAAATAGGAAGATAATTAGGTTTTTGTTAATAATTCTATTTTAATTTTTGACATATTTTACTATTTTTAGTTTATTAATTAGCTGATATTTTAATTATAACTACTGACATCTAGTAAATCTAGATGATCACATGATGATGATTATCTAATGTATAAAATTTCCATGTCACAATGTTAGTTACCGTACTTCTCCGAAACGGCTTTACCGATTTTTACCAAATTTTATATGCGTATTCAGTAAGTCTGAGAATCAAAAAAATAAGGGTTGTTCACCCTTAAATTTTTATTTTTGGACGAAATTTTTTTTTATTATTTTTTATAATGTGGCATTAAAAAATACATACAAAAATTTTACTATTTTATCAGCAACCCCTATTTTTTATAGCAAAAAATAATTTATAAGGCAAAACAACGTTTGCCGGGTCAGCTAGTATTTGTATATTTGCGAGCAGAATGTAGAACACTGACATTAGGTATTAATTTAACACCTATTGTAAACTTTATATCTGCATTGTGACAAATACCAAAAACGATTTGATTTGATTTTTACCTTTCCAATACCGTAATAGAGACACAATGATAAATCAATAAGAGAGCGAACGCCGGCGTCTGCTTGGGGTTTAAAATGAATTAAGTGTTTGACTGCGATCCCACCTGATGGTAAGCAGCAATGCAATCATTGATGGTTGAACTAGTTTGTTAAGAGCCTGTTCACCGTAGCCTTGAAAACATGTCAATATTATAATTGGATGGGAAGACCGCAGCAGGCAAATTGTTCAGGTCCCTCGATGTAAGTTAGTCAATAACTCTTCAATGGCTGAATGGATTGTTCTGAAACTTAGTATACAGTTAGAACATGTGTTTGATATAGGATTTGGTGCATGTGGAATCCTAGAGGAGCACTGGACTGATGCTGCGAGCGTACGTGACCTACCACCCCTCCTCTCCTTTGATGACTGCCATTCCACTGCGTACATGAGCCGATTCTGAAATAATCAATCAATCAAACATTCATCAATCATTCAATCATTTTAGAAACAATTTTCATTGTGTTTGAAATGCTTAAACAATGACATTTTAATAAACAGACATCTGATACACTCACAAATCAACCGAAAAATGTATTCCGCGCAGCAGCGGCAGCCCTTGTGGTATGAGATCCCCTGTGTTTTATTTACTTTGGTATCATAATTGATACAATTTCTAAATACACACGAAGACATTTTTTATTTAATTTCGTAGCAGAGCGAAGCGTATGACTAGAAAATGCGTGACGCAGACTAAAGGCAAGGATCCCAATTAAGATCCCTTCGAGTCTTCACGAGTGCGCGCTCATAGCAAATCTCTTTATTTAAATATCATTGTCTTATTTCATGAATCCCCAAGCGACCACCGGTGGCCGCGCATCTATTGTCTTACTATTGTCTCTCTAATTGACGGTATCTGAAGGGTTAATTCATCAAATGATCTTTTCTAGGAACTAGAATTTCCTTTTTCTTTCCACGACTAGGATGTCGTGTTCCCTTGTAATAATAAACACTTGTAACGTGGGCGAAGCTTTGAGCCCAAACTCGTTAGTTCTAATGTATTTGTATAGATACAGTAGCTTCGGCCAGTAGCTTTACTCACGTGAAAGTAGATCTCTCCATACAGACTTTGGACTCCCGTTTCGCCAACTTAAGAAATGAATTTTGGTAAATCCTCTCTTAGTGCTAGCATACGTCATAAAAAGAAACCTTGTGCAAAATATCACGCTCCTAGTCTTAGTAGTTTCGGCTGTGCGTTGATATGTCAGTCAGTCAATTTTTCCTTTCATATAATTATGTAGACTAGCTTCTGCAAGCCGCTTCGCTTATGTAAAAATAGGTTTCTCCACACAGACTTTGGACCCATAGTTCCATACTTTTAGGGAATGAATTATGGAAAATCCTCTCTTAGTGCTCACCTACGTCATAAAAGGAAATCATGTGCAAAATTTCACGGTTCTAGCCCCGGTAGTTTCCAAAAAAAAAATACTTTCTGAAAAAGTAAGACTAGCCTATGCCAGCAGCTTTACCCGCGTGGAACTAGGTTTCTCTACAAGAGTTTTTTTTCGTTGGAAAAAAATCATCCAAATGACATTCCCCGCGTTTGGGCGGAGCGGGAGATAGTGTCAGACTCTTACTGACTAAAAAATCCACCCGTTCCTTCTTGCCTTTCATACTGGGACCGAGCCTCCCTTTCGGAGCTAAACCCTGGTTCAGTATTCATTTAGGGGTTGAATTTTAGACCTCGCCTACGTCATAAGAAGAAACCATACACAAAATATCACATTCCTAGACCCAACAGTTTCGGCTATGTGTTGATTTGTCAGTCAGTCAGTTTCTCCTTTTATATACATAGATTTGTGTGTTTTATTCTCTAAAATCGGAATCCAAAACATTATTTACTGAATATCCCATAAAATCTATACGAATCCCGACAATTGTTACTCAGGAGACATTTAACAAAAGTGGTCCAAGCCTTGGACGGTCCCTTCTTTAGATCACCAACCGGTTCCGCCCGCCATTATATTGTTCGATGCCCAAATGTGATCGATTTTTGGGGGAGCTGTATTATCAGGATTTGTACATCAGGGAATTTTGTGAAGTGTTACAATCAGACTCAAATGATAAGTTGGGCTAATAGACAGGAGAGACATTAGGTAACGGATACTGCGTTTACTGTGAAGCATCAAGTTTAGCATAGCATAGTCAGCCTTATAATGTTATACAATGGATATGGGCATCCAACATGGACTCGCCTTAGCAAACCTGCTCGTATCATGTTTTTCATTGATGACTTAGTTCTAGGGACAACGCAAGGGCTAGTCAGCGCGGGCTTGCGGACGGCGAACAATGGGTAGCTCGCCGTCCGACCATCCGGTAACCGTCCAGGCCGAGCCCAATTCGTCGACGGCGTGTAGTCTACGACCGCCTCAAAGAGATCTAGACAAACCGTAGGGGCTCAGCGAGTATGCTTCTAAAAGGAAAAGATGGCTCTGGAATGAAAGGTAACGAAGGAACCGGGAGTGAGTTTTAGTCCGTAAAAGTCTGACACGAAAGGGCGGGAGATATCATTGGATGATATCCAAGTTAAAAAAAAAGCAGGGTTTATCCAAACCTGAATAACCGATTATATTAAGATATCGCATTACGTAGTACAATATTCTGGATAAATTGATTAGCAATCTTTCCGATTGACGTATCGGCTGCGGACTAATGATAAGTTAGTTGATAACGCTTTCAATTAGAAATATAACATAAGAGTACATAAAATAAACACAATCAGTCCTATAATGTTCCGACTGCAGGGTAGTCCTTCTCTCTAGAAGAAGGAAGAAAGAAAGAAAGAACAAGAAAGATAGAAAAAAAGAAAAAAAAAACATTTTATTTACGAATGAATTAATGGATCGTTTTTGTTTTATTTTCTTGTTTTAAATCAAATTTAATTTAATTTAGCTTTGATTAGAGATGCGCCGAATATTCATTTAATATTTTTAAGGTATTCGGCGTATTCGATAGAACTTTGGGATATTCACTTTGGCCGAATCATTCGGCTTAACGGATCATTGTTTTTAAAGCAAAGTAACTTAAAGGAATCTCAAATTCTAATAGTGAAATTTATTTACATATATTTAGCTACAGTTATTGGCCCCTAAACAGTTATTGGCCTTTGCAACTTTGACGGCCTAAAATAACCAACTATTTACTTACCAAAATACTAGACAAACCTTTACTGATTAATGCAGTTTTAAATCCACTATATATGGTAGGTTATTGCTCATTTATGGCTCGTTATGGCTTTTTTTTTTGTCGACGGGGAAAATCATCTTTGACAAAACCCGCTCTTGGGTGGAGTGGTAGATAGTTTCAGACTCTTACTGACTAAAAACCCCGCGCCGTTCCTTCTAGCCTTCATACCGGGGCACGAGCTCCCTTTCGGACAACCCTGCCCCAGTAGGCTTCGACCCAGCTGGGACAACTCCTTGAGGCGCGTGGGAACAGTGCGCGCCGTCGACGTCTTGGACTCGGTCCATTACCGGGCTCGTTATGGCTCATCCTTAAGTTCTTCGGGCATATCACTCGCAACGTGGACTCGATGGAACGTTTGGTGGTGCAAGGGAAAGTCGAGGGCAAAAGATCTCGTGGACGCTCTCCAACACGATGAACGGACCTCATCAAAACTGTGACACACTGCAGCGTTAATGAAAGCTCACAAGCCGCCAAACACAGAGCTGCATGGCGTCGTATCGTGAGAGAGGCGGTGGTGCGGGACTCGACCGAGACATGACCACGACCACTCTGTCAAGAGTGTACGACTGAGATGATGAATTGCTCATTTTAGGCTGCCAAAGTTGAGATGGCCAATAACTGAAACGTTGCCCCTATTGCTATATTTTTATTAGATATAATTTATGTTTTGTATAATTTAAAATTTAATTTTTTTTTGCATCTACTCTTATAAATTGCACTATTGTGCTGTGTCACAGAGAAGTTTTAGTCTGTCAAGTTTATTCATTAATCCTGAGCGACCAAGATACAGGCTGTACATAATTTGTGGCCGACGGCCATTTTCGTTGTGTTCTCTGTTTGTTTTCTTCTAATTTGAATATTAATCTGTATTCTTTATCTGATCAAAAAATAGTAAACCATATTTTATGGTTACAGATAACTAGCTTTTGCCCGCAATTTCGTCGGCGTAAAACTCGCCCTCACATCAAAATTGCGCGCGCACATGTAGTACTTGCTTGATCGTTGATTGAATGATTATATTGTAAACTATTATATCTCCTAAAGTATTTATTGAAATCAAATGATGTAAGTAAGTGTTTAAAATAAAGTACTGTCGCGTGGGGAGACGCAAATAAAAAAGGATTTTTATTAATTTGACTAATTATATTTTATGAAGCCTTTGAATTATGTTATTATACATATTAATAATATATTTTTTTTATTCGAATCTGTTCTAAATCTTTTTATTAGGTACATTAAATCTTAATAGATTATTAAGCGCGCAGTTTGCTATAATATTGATATGTGACTTAAGGTGGTGCATCACGACTCACATTTTCACTGTTTTTCATACAACCGCTCATAAATGATTATGACGTTATTACACACTTTTCATAAGATATTTTGGAAACACAGTATCTTGTGGATATTATCTAGGTTTCTAAAGAAACCAAATTCTAAATTTGTGTAAAACTAATCCAGTAAAAACCTCTGAAAATGTCCTATTTTGTATGAAATTTGACACTTCATAATTTGCCTAAAAAATCAAAAATTCAAAAAAGTAATCCTCTAGAGACCTTGCAAATTTTATTAAGATTCTAAATGATGACAACTTTTTCCAAAAACTTTTAAGGGTTTAAAAAAAAACAGATATTTCCTGGAGCAAGTTTTGTGAAATTTTCGAGTAAATCTCGGAATTACCGAATACTAAAAGAGTTTCCAGGCGTTATCTCTCTTTTTTTGCGTTGCCTTTCCGTCAAACATCGCGTTGGATTGCATTAAATGTAGTAACAAGCTTTTAAACCATTTTCGATGTTTACGATAAGCGAGTGGAGAAGGACCCTCTTAATAGTCGTCACAGTACTCTGAATTAATATTTTATTTATTGGGAAATAGCGTAATAGCATTTCTCGATAAATGGGCTATCTAATACTGAGATTTTTTAAATCAGACAAACAAACTCTTCAGGTTTGTAATATTAGAACAATTGATTAGTTAGATATCCATATCTTTAATGATCACCCCACCTTTTAAAATAAATAACATTAAAACAAAATGTATATACTACGGAAATAAGTGGTTATATAACAGCGGAATTGAATTGAAATAGCATTGAGCGTGCCCTTGCCCTCCAACGTGAATTGATAGTCACTAGTTGAATGTTAACGGTAATTTATGTAAATAAAAATATTATTTATGTTGAATTATGTATTTAAGGGCCAAGGGCTTTAGGACCACGACAAATGCCCCGGGTGTTGGAAGTCGCAGGACGATCCTTGGCTACCGCAGGCGCGGGCTTGCAGACGACGAGCGATAGGTAGCTCGCCGCCCAACCGTAAGATAAGTATCTACTGTTTTTATTCCAGCTTAACCGCACGCGACAGCTAGTAACTTACTTACTTTAAATCGGATGATATCTTTTTTCGAGAGCAAATTATTAGATAATAGTTGAAAATAAGTATAATCTAGAAGACTTAAAATTTAACAATCACCAAATCGTTTTAAAAGATTAAACAGTAGTTTTTAAGTTGTGTTTAGTAGCAGTTTTAATATCTATACTTAAATAGTTTTTTTAGTCATGTTTATTTTGGGAAAGAAACTATAATTTCCTTTCACAGCAAACCTCGTTCCCATAGTCAAAGAAAATATAAGAGAGGGTTTGTGTTGCATGGCGATTAAATAAATAAATAAATTATATTGAGTTAAAAACATCTCATACCACATGTCAATTTCTTACAGGTTTACAGGCTAAAGTAGAGTTTGAGAAATTATTTATTATTTATTTATTTCACACATTTTATACATAATTACCATTACAGAAATCCAATGCAATAGAATAAATAAAAAATATAAATTACAATACCAAAACAATAAATATTATCAACAATATAAAACAATTAATAGTCAAAAATATAACATAACTAGCTTTGCCCGCGCGGCTTCGCTCCCGCTCTTCCCTACTCCACCCTACTATACCCAACTCTACCCTACTCTACCCTACTCTACCCTACTCTACCCTACTCTACCCTACTCTACCCTACTCTACCCTACTCTACCCTACTCTACCCTACTCTACCCTACTCTACCCTACTCTACCCTACTCTACCCTACTCTACCCTACTCTACCCTACTCTACCCAACTCTACCCTACTCTACCCTACTCTACCCTACTCTACCCTACTCTACCCTACTCTACCCTACTCTACCCTACTCTACCCTACTCTACCCTACTCTACCCTACTCTACCCTACTCTACCCTACTCTACCCTACTCTACCCTACTCTACCCTACTCTACCCTACTCTACCCTACTCTACCCTACTCTACCCTACTACTCTACCCTACTCTACCCTACCCTACCCTACTCTACCCTACTCTACCCTACTCTACCCTACTCTACCCTACTCTACCCTACTCTACCCTACTCTACCCTACTCTACCCTACTCTACCCTACACTACCCTAATTTTTTTTCCATAAGAACCTTCTCCTCACAATAACAATCACAACAAAAAAAAATCAGCCAAATCGGTCAAGCCGTTTTCATGACAAGTCGTGACAACGGAAAACGGGGGTCATTTTTATATATATATAGATGTAAGAGACCTCGGGGCTCTGGATTGAAGGTAAAGAAGGATCTTTGCCCTCGGGGCTCTGGATTGAAGGTAAAGAAGGATCTTTGCCCTCGGGGCTCTGGATTGAAGGTAAAGCAGGATCTTTGCCCTCGGGGCTCTGGATTGAAGGTAAAGAAGGATCTTTGCCCTCGATCCAGGGCCCCGAGGTTATCTTACACACAAAGTCGAGTTTTTTCTTTATTGATAAAATCTAGTGCTTGACTACGATCCCACCTGATGGTAAATAGTGATGCAATCGATGATGGTAAGGAACACTAATTGGTCACAATCTTGTACTATGAACTTCTATAAGTATTTCACACCGTGATAGACTCTATCACAACACAAAATGCGTAAGTAGCGGTACTGTCACGTGAATTGTCCACGTGAATCGCTGTGAGATTGTTATTCATAAACAGAGGCCCAAATACCTACCTATTATCGGTATATACCTATAACACGGCGTGTCCATTTATTTATAGAGTGCTGCAATGCCCTTAGCGACTAGTTTAGTTAAAACTAGTATAGTTTAATATTATCAATAGTCGCTAGTATGTGGTGTTTCAATGTTTTGTTCGTGAGTTGTTGTCTTTACGAAATCTGTTTTATTTTTTTGAGAACGGAACGAAGATGAACGATAGATATTTTTTACATTAAAAAAAACTTTACTGTTTTTTTTTTAATATTCCACAACCGTCACACAACGCCGTCTAGTCCCAAGCTAAGTTAAGCTTGTGTTATGGGTACATTAATACTCGTCAAGAGGTATCATACGAGCCCAAACTCGATGGGGTTTGCGTCGTTTAACTACGAATTTCCTATAGCCACCTTCCGGTTCCATCGTCAAATCAGCTCCATGTCATAATAATTTAGCATTGTCATCTGAATTGTCATCTGATTTATACATGCATGCAAAATTTCAGCTCAATCAGTAACCGGGAAGTGAGTCAATGTCATAACAGATTTGATGACACACAAACATTGGGACAGGTGAAACTAAATAAAAGCTTGTAATAAAAGCTTAGCAACGTTCATCTTCGTATCCCAAGACAATAGAGCAAAGATTTTTGGTCACTATTGATAAAATTCCATGAACAGTGACTCTTGTAGTTTAACCAGATCCCTTAACTATCTGAAAATATTCTTCGAAGGGTTAAGTGGACAAGTGTTATCTAACAATATAAAAAAATCCGTCCTTTTTGCATGGACATAGGGTTTAACTGATGACAAATCGATCCATGGATTTAAAACACCCCAATTCTAAATCAGTACCTAGTTATAGATGCTAGCAAACTGTCAATCTATACTAATATTATAAAGAGGTAAAATTTGTAAGTTTGTAAGTTTGTAAGTTTGTAAGTTTGTAAGTTTGTATGTAGGGGGTAATCTCTGGAACTAATAATCCAATTCTAAAATTTTTTTTACTGGCAGAAAGCTACATTATTCCTGAGTGCTATAGGCTATAAATTGTTTCTATAGCATGTATATTAACCGAGCTATCACAACTTTTGTCTAGCAAGTCGGAAAAAAATACCTCATAAAATAGAATTATTTGCGTGCGCTGCCTAAACAGTTGCTTAAAATTAAAAACAATGTATGGCTACCTGGTTCGTCTTAATTATTTCTACAAAAAAGTCCGCGGTACCATATCTCTATCTTTTATATTTCATCTTTTATACTTCTTTTATTGCATTAAAAATATATTTTTTCGGCATACTTACGTTTGGTTGATTATTTGAGCAACAAAATATTAATTCTTATGACAATAAATTATTTCAGTATCACAAGAACATTATACAGATAAGATGTGCCATTTACAGCATAGCAATTGGTCATACAGTTTCGAAGATAATATAAAATTACTAAAACGCAAAATGCCCCTAGCGTAACTTTCATTGTGCAGACGTCTTACCTATTTTTTTTTTATGGTGGGCAAAAATCATCTTATGACAACCCCCGCCCTTGGGTGGAGCGAGAGATAGTGTCAGACTCTTACTGACTAAAAACCCACCCCGTTCCTTCTAGCCTTCAAACCAGGGCACGAGTTCCCTTTCGGATAACCCTGGACCCGGTAGGCTTCGACCCAGCTGGGCCTCTGCTGTTGCTGACAACTTCTTGAGGCGCGCGGGAACAGTGCGCGCCGTCGACGTCTTGGGCTCGGTCCATTACCGGACGATCGGACAGCAAGCTACCCATGGCTCGCCGTCCGCGAGCCCGCGTCTACGGTGGCCGGAAATCGGGACCGGAATCCCGGCGGCGGCGGCGGGGGCGCCGTTGCCAGATGCGGTCTGCCTCCGCCTTTGCTAGCATTACTGCTTCGCAGAAGGAGGCGACCACCTGCCATTCCTCCTCGCTAAGGACCATGGCCTCAACCAGAGCCCGCCGCGAGAGGTGTCCGCCGCCGATCGCCCCCACGAGGGCACGGCGATGCTCTGCCCAGGCATGGCACACCTCGACTGTGTGCTCCACCGTGTCCTCCGGGCGTTCCGCACAATGGCGACACTCGGGCGTCTCTTCCGCTTTAATTCGGTGCAGGAACCTCCCGAACTTGCCATGTTCGGTGAGGACCTGTGTCATGCGGAAGGTAAGGACGCCGTGAGGTCTTTCCAGCCTCGCCTCAATGAGGGGACTTACCGCCATAATTGTGACGTGCCCAACGTTTCACCTATTTGCCCATAGATGGCGTTCTGCAATTACGTAATTTTTCTGAATCGCGGTGTTAAGACTTTTTGTGGATTGATGACCCTCTCGAATTATTATGCCCACGTTGTCGTTAGTTGGAGTTCTTCTGTCAGTTGCTTATTGGTTTCGGTTGTTTCGTTCGTATGGTTGTTGTTGTTGATAGATACCTCATAATCGAAAATATCGTAATTTCGTTGTACGATTTTGTATGTTCGTAGTTTCGTACTTCGTTCTATCGTAATAATCGATACGAGTTATTCGATATTACGATTGTTTTGTTTTGTAAAGGCGGACGGTGTTCGAGTCGCTCTCCTTTTGTTCATAGGTAATTGTTTTCAAGTCTGTGCGTAGTTTGTTGAGAGCATGTCTAAAAGGAAATCTCAACTGTCCCGGCAGACATCACAGACAAGAGCCGCTCGAGTACGCCGTACGGAAGAATCTGCCCCTGAAAATGAGCAGCGCCTCTCGAGAAATAGAGAATATATTTCGCAAGCACGCGCTAGAGAATCTAGCTCCGAGCGCTCACAGCGCCTCGCTAGCCAAAATGTGAGGACATCGCGGGCCCGTGCTCGAGGAACTAGCGCTGAACGTGCGCACCGTCTATCTGAGTTAAGGCAGCATGTCTCTGAGACAAGGGATAGGGAGACTAGCGCTAAACGCTCGCGGCGGCTTGGTAGGCAAAATGTCATAACATCGCAGGCCCGTGCTCGGGAATCTAGCGCTGAACGTGCGCAGCGTCCATCTCATTTAAGGCAGCATGTCTCTGAGACAAGGGATAGGGAGACTAGCGCTGAGCGCTCGCAGCGGCTCGCTAGGCAAAATGCCATAACATCACAGGCCCGTGCTCAGGAATCTAGCGCTGAACGTGCGCATCGTCTAATCGAGTGTAATCTTATTTTAAAACAAGAAATTTTCCGCGGACGAAGTCGCGGGCAGAAGCTAGTCAAGTATATATTTCAGATTTGCAATGTGCTAACCTACTTTTCTTTATCCCGTGGTGCTAACAGCAGAAATACTCCTCCCATTGTGTTCAATGCACACAAAGAAGAAACAAGTATTAAAAAATTAAGAGCATCACTACATAGTATAAAACAAAGTCGCTTTTTCTGTCCCTATATCCCTATGTACGCTTAAATGTTTAAAACTACGCAACGGATTTTGATGAGGTTTTTTTAATAGATAGAGTGATTCAAGAGGAAGGTTTATATGTATAATATTGCACCCGAGCGAAGCCGGGGCGGTTCGCTAGTAAATTATAATTTAAAAAAAAAAAAAAAAAAACAACAAGAACAACGTGTCTCACAGTAGTGCTAAATAGGTTCAGTTCAGCATAATGCCAGACAACCACGTAGCAGTTGCCTGACGCTGGTTTTCAACTGAACCTTTGAGTGTAAGTAACGGATGAAGATCAGTTATATCAAAACTGATTTTCATCCATCACACACCTAACTCTGGATTAAACATATATTTAATCCTCTTACCAAAATCATTATTCTTGTGACTTTTACAGCTCACAACAGACCTCTTTGACAAGTCCCTTCCTTTGATTTATCAGCACAATAATAAAGTGGACATAACATACGAGAGTATTTCAACAAAAACCCTTCCGGACGAAGGTCTGGACTTCAGAGACGGATCTCGTGACGACAGGTGTCGTGTTAAAAAGAAAACTTGCCAAATTACACAAAGTGTCACGTCAATTTGGATGGCCGCCAAACACACTGTTAACTAGCTGGTTGGACTGTGTTCTAAGGGTTCTGCAGTTTACTATCAACATAAATTGAAAAATATTTATTTCAACCATAACATTGTGAGCATAAATAAATTGAGACATTGGCTGGAACATTATACGAAACCTGAATATAGTTTGTTCAGAAACAGTAACTGAATCCATTCCAATAATGTTTACACTATGTTTAAAAAGGTCACAAGTTGGACACCATCTACACTAAGTACAAAACAGATCACGGCAGGTCATAATCAAAACTCAAATTTATGTGGCTCTTTCCTCAAAAGACCGTCTAAGACACTAAACTGCATGGTTCTCATATGATTTTACCATTACATGTTCTTTATTGTTTGGGCTTTAAAAGAGACTTTGACCCTTGAGTAAGTAAGAAACACCGGCCTCATCTCGTTAAAACTGACTGAAAACCAAATTGACGTGTAAAAGTGTTTTTTGAAAACCTATTTACATAATACACATAATTTATTATGCGCTCATTAAGAAAGTAATTAAATAGTTATTCCCTGTAACAATAGCAATGGAGAAGAGGTAAAACAGTAAAATGTATAATTTCCCACAAAAAGTAATACGTAAGTTCATCAGTACTGAAAGAACTGAAAAATCTTAGGTACTAAACACTTTTACAGACTAGACGCCCCGGTCGTTGGAAGTCACAGGGCGATCCCAGGTCATTGTAGGCGTGAGCTTGCGGACAAGGAGCAATGGGTAGACCACCAAAGCCCGAACCAGAGTCAGAGACAGTGTTCCACGAGCTTCAAAGACATGTCAGTAAAACCGTAGGAACCCAGCAGCGCCGACGCCCGTTATAGCCACGGGCAATTCCTGTAAAGGGAACCATGAAGAGATATCATGGACAGTACTCTGTGCAGAAGATGCATAGAGTTAGAGGAAACTGTTGCGCACATGCTCCTCCCTCAGCAAAATAAGAAAAAGTGACGAAAACTGGTGGGTTTTCGTCAGTAAAAATCTAACACGCCCTCTCGTTCCACCCTAGTGCAGTCATTGGATGATTTCACAACTAAAATCATTTGAATGATACAAAATACAAATAAATGGACCATAGTAGGTAGGTATAGTTCCTTGTACAGTTTTTACCACGAAATGACCTCGCGAAGAATTCATAACACGCCATCTTCGATTTCAAAGGTACTTAATCAGAACTAATTTTATTATGTTTTCGAGATGTTTTTATTGTTTCAAATGGGTAACCACTGTCCAATTATTGTGGTTGTACCTTTAGATAGGTAGGTGAGGTACCTGCAGCTGATTGTACCGTGAGAAGAACGCCATGGCCCAAATGGCCCTCATTAGCTGCGATCGGATCAAAAAACCATTAGGTACAGTTATTAGCACCTAATGCAGTTTCCCAGATCGGTATACGGAAACACTTTAAGCGTTTGTTTTCTGTGTTTTCATAAAAGAAAAGTGACAGCATTGGTGGCCGAGTGGTAATAGCCCCGACTTACAAATTGTAGGTCGCGGGTTCAAACCCAGCCAGGATCATTACTTTGTGTAATTTGTTTCATCACCACTGCTCTCAAAACGGTGACGGAAAATATCGTAAGGAAACCGGCATGATCTAGAATCAAAAAATTCGAAGACATGTGACATCCACCAATCCGCATTGGGCCTGCGTGTTAGATTACGGCCCATTCCCTCTCCTAGAAAGGAGGCCTGAGTCCCAACAGTGGGAACATTATAAGGCCGACTAAGCTATGCTATGCTAAAAGAAAAGTACCTTGATTTAGGTGACAAAATCATCTAAGGACATCTCCCTTGGGCGAAACGTGTCAAACTTTTAGTGACTAAAAACCTACTCCTGTTCCTTCATTGACATCGTTCCAGGGACTGCGAATCTCTTTCGCATCACCCATGATCCCAGTAGGCGTTAACCCTACTGGACCTGAGAACAATACGCGCAGTCTACGACTTGGGCGAAAGAGAAGTACCTATATGTACCTTACTGGTATGCTGATTGAAATATACCTAAATATTAGAATTATAAAGGCAGGTATCCTTTTTTAGGTGAGATCATCGAATAACTTCTCCGCTCTGGTTGGAATGAGGAGAAGTATCAGAATTTTACTAAATGAAACACATTATATGTCCAGTCAACGGCGCGCACTGTTCCCGCGCGCCTCAAGGAGCTGTCAGCTACAGCAGGGGCCCAGCTGGGTCGATGCCTAATTGCCTACTGGGGCCAGGGTTAGTTCGAAAGATAGGTCAGATACGAAAGACAACGAAGGAACAGGAGTGTTTTTTAGTCTGTAGAAGTCTGACACTATCTCCCGCTCCGCCCAAGAGCGGGGATGTCATTAGATGTCTCCAGTAGTAGGTACTTTATGTTCCAGGTCACTCTTTCAGACTATCCAGGCACCATGGTTCTCTTTCTCTGGCACGCATTGGGCCTAGCCGGTCCAGGTAGGTATTATATAAATGTTACCTAAATAGAAAGGAAATGTTAAATTCCGTGTGTTGTGTAAGTACTTATCTATGCATAGTAGAAAATACTGGGACTAGGATCATGCAATTTTGCTGAACTTATTCTTTTATGACGTAGGCGAGCACTAAGAGAGGGTATTCCTAAATAATCCAATATTCCCCTAAGCAGTCCTTCCTTTTGAGTAAGTAGGTACCTAGGAAAATGTTTGATAGCGTGTTTAAGTTTTCCCCTACAAAATCATACTATGTACTAATACAATAAAGTCTCAACGTGGCTGCGTTACGTTTGTGATCGCTAATTGCTCAAATATTCTAGCGGCATGGCGCACATGACATGCACGCTATATGTGTCAGCCGTATGCGGCAATAAATTCATTGTGTAATGGGTAGAGCGCGCATCGAATTGGGCCGTCCCTCCCAAGAGTGCCCCGCGCATCGTCGCTGTTTATCTGTCATACAGCTACACTATTCAACAAACGCATCTACGAAACCATGAGACTAACAAACTAAACAAGCAGCGCCATCTCTGATTCTGTTCCCGAACTACGTAGACCACGTAGCGTCAAAAATGTGCGTGACCAAGTAATGTCGACATTCCGGAAACAGCCAAATGCATGTAAGGTCATCATCGCCATTAAAATTATAACTTTTTATTCTTGTACAATAATAATCTTAAATTTCTATGAGGTCGACTAATCATGTGGTTTGAAAAAAACACGAAATTTATTTAAATTATGCGTTTTGGGCTCGTTTGCGTTATTTTCTGCCTACAGATTTAAGTTCAAGGTTATTGATTAGAATCGTTAAACTATTTCTTTGATTCTGATCGGTATCCTGTAGGCTCAATTGTAAATAGTTAGAAAAAATGTTTAACTGATATCGTAAAACTTTAAAGGCTTGCCTAATTGTTAATAGGTAACGTAGTATTTTTTTTCAAAAGGCTGTTGTTACGGACAGTTTCATCAAATGGTACCTACCCAACGGTACTTATTCAATTGATAAAGGAAATCGTTGTGGTTAGAGTTTGTTTTAGATGATTAGATAAAATATTAGTGGGCCGGCAAACATTGAATTTAATAGGAAACGCGAACTCTTAATGATAAAACTAACTAGGTCACCAAATAATTGAAAAAAAAGAACAATGGTATAGGTCGATTGAGCTTAGTTGACCGCAGAAGTACGGTAAACAAACACGAAACGCCCTTGGTACCTTATCCACGAAAACTGCTACCAAAATCTTGGTTCTTACCATTTTTTTTGTTGACTGTACGTAACTAATTAAAAACCAAAAAGCTGAAGCCATAAAAAAGCTATTCCTATTACCTGAAAGAAAAGGTAACCGAAGTACATAATTCTATGCAAAATAAACGGACGTAGGACGTAGAGCAATTTACGTGGCGCACGCAAGTCACACACACAATCACACCTGAGATGTGTGAGTGAGTGTGGCGTCTTCAAGGATCGCTTGTAGGTGTGTGCGTAAGGGCTGCCACTTACCACCTGCGGTGTAATGGCTCATTGTACGTTTTAGTGCACATGAAGCACATTTCAGCGAAAATGTGTCGCGTTTCAGAGGAATGGTGTTACGTTCCGCGAGTTATATTGAATTTAATTTGATGTGTTTCACTTTTGTTTTGATTGTTTAGATGTTTATTAAACTAAAATATATTATGTATACCATACACAATATGAAAATATTATAGAATAAAACAATACTTATACTTCTTCGTGCTAGCATAACTGTAGAGTAGCTACCTAACCTACCTAAACGAAAACTTCTTTAGCAACCTGAATCAACATTCATAGCAGTTAACCTAATTCTGAGTACCAACTTACTAGGCCTCCTGCAAGGTGACTGTGTGAGGATTGCGGGAATCCGATGAGACGCATAGAGGCGTTCATTGTGGTGACTATTGGGGCTTCCCACGAACGTCACGTAAAGACGTCCACTGTTGGACACATGCGGAGGCCTATGTCCAACAGTGGGCGCCTTTCGGCTGAAATGATGATGATGTTGAGTACACTAGAGTCTAATATAAACTACTCAGATATTTTCTTCAGGAAAGTGGTTCATTTCAGATTTTCAGCATAGACAGGCGTGCACCAACCCTACTGTAACTGCTACACGCACACTTACATTTCGTGCGTGTGTGAGAGGCTGCGGTGCTCACGGACGTCGAACAAAGCGCAGCGATGGCCATGAAAATATTTGTACCGGTGCCTATTAGGGCTGCCTCTTAAACTGTTTAAATGTTACACGCTTACAATTTTTAGATACTTTCAGAACTATACATACAAGCCATGATGTCATTCTAGACTGGTGCCAGGGTTATCCGAAAGGAACTCGAGTCCCGGTATGAAGGCTAGAAGGAACGGGATGGGGTTTTTAATCAGTACACACACAGTCAGTCTGACACTATCTCCCGCTCCACCCAAGAGCGGGGGTAGTAATAAGATGATTTTTGCCCACCGAAAAAAAAAAGATTAAGATTTTATTAATTGTAATGAAACAGTACTCTCTAAGTACCTACTTACTCGTAATAATTTATTTTGTAATTGCGCAGATTCATTCCCTATGTGTAAATGAGGAAATACCTTCGCTTACTACCTATGCTATTTTAAATTAATCGTAAATAAAATGTAGTACCTATAAACCTATACAAATCTAGTAGCTAGCTACATGAAATATACTTAGGCATATTTTTTATTTAACACACTTCGTTTTTACAAACTCCTGATTAACCTAGATACATATGATGACCTACATTCTCTCAGTGTTCAATGAAAACGACCTATATTCCACCAACCCTTTAGTAAGCAGGCCTATAAAATCAAACCAATATAATATAGTATAATATGCATACATATAACACTAACAGTAGTGATACTAGGAAAAAAAATATTATTATTAAACAAAACATTTGCCAGCCCTCATAGAGATACCTTTCAAGTACAAATCTCGAGGTCGCCACCAGAGTAGGTAGGTATACCTCCTACCTACAGATGGCCATCTGAAAATTAATTAATTCCAATAAAGGTTTTATTTAAGATATTTTTGTGGCCGCCAGTACAGGTTTATTTGCCTGTAGCGCCATCTGTTATTGATTTGCGATATTAATTTTGCATTGGGATACGAGGACCAGTGTTTTAGTAATCGCACTAAAATATTTAGGTACTTCGTTTTTTTTTTTTTTGTTTGTCATCATGATAGTTTGATAAAAACAGACAAGCAAACGCCACACAATAAATTGTCAATATCTTCTACGAACAATTCAGATGATCTAGAATCAATGAATCTGGATTCAGTAGGTACTGTATCGTAATTGCTTGTATTTAAATAGCAATAATATTGAATATCGACAAAACAATTCTTGTAAAAAAAGATAAACGCTTGAACGCTAAAATCTACTTATTTAAAGTGAAACTGCTGAAAATTATTTAAAAAAAAAAATCCAATCCCATTCTACATTCGGTATTTCGGCAATGGCGCCACTACCAATAGTACCTATAGTAAAAGGAAATAATAAACACCGTATTAGTAACAAATCACGTGGCGATCGCTGCTTGAATAGAAATCGTATCAAATGAGACGACGCTGTACGATCACGTGCGGACGCATCCGGGCTGTGTCGCGATCCGGATTTTGATTTTAAGGGATGGTATAGGGATGGTTCGTGCCCTTGTAAAGCCGCCCCCTCTTTTTTTCCGCAAGTATTATTATTTGGACCATCGTTTCAGTAGTATAGTTCTGGTTTGGACAACTAAATGATAAGAAGGTAAGTATTTATAGTAAACTAGCTACTCCCAGCGGCTTCGCCCGCGTGATAGCAGAAATTCATCCCAAAGGAGCATAAGTACTTCCGGGATAAAAAATATCCTATGTCCTATTCCAGGACATGGTCTATCTGTGTACCAAGTTTCATCAAAATCGGTCATGCCATTTAGGCGTGAAGGCGTAACAAACAATAAACAAACAAGCTCACTTTCGCTTTTACAATATTAGTAATGATAGCTGGTTAGAAGAATTAGCTAATGTGATGACCTAATCGGTTTTTATTTCATTAAATTTCCTCAAAAAAGATATTGTCATCAATAGACCTTTGTTACTTAGGCACACTGTATTGTATTAGATGAATCTGTGAAAGCCTTTTTTAAGCTAAAGACCTATTAGCTAAGGTACCTACTTTACTAAACCAAGTAACGCTGTTTTTCTCTAAAAAAGGACAAGAAAGACCTTTAAAGAATCCCAGTGAAGTAGGTAGGTTTAAAAAAGCATGGTAGGCATGGACAGAAAAAAGCTCTGACCTGTCATCATCATTATCATTTCAGGTGTTAGTGTCCACTGTGGGACAAAGGCCTGCCCCAAGTGTCGCCACAGTGACTGATACTGTGCGTCGTGCATCCGTTGGATTCCTGCGACCCTCACCAGGTCAATCAGTCCTCCTTATGGAAAATCTTACGTTGCATCTTCCGGTACATGGTCACCATTCCAGAACTTTTGAACGCAACCTGCTGTATATTTTAGCTGTTATACGAGCACTGTGCCCAGAACACTGCCACTAAAGCCTGGCGATGCTTCGGGCTACATCTGTATTTCAATCAGGCAAGGACACTCTGAACATAGCTCATCTCCATTGCCTGTTGGGTACAAACTCTTATAGCCCTTCTCCATGGTTCGTTGGGTCCAATATTTGATCAAATATCTGAAAATCACTTCAAATAAAGCTACAGAAAATAGAGGCCCGTGCCGCACGCATTCATGAGTCTGAATAATTAATGCTAAATACCGGATTTCAAAGGTCATAGGGAGGTCGATCACTGCCTAAAATTTCAAGCGGCAAAAACAGTTTCGACCAGCCTATACGATGCTAGAAACCTCAAAATTATGTAATATTCGGCCTAAAAGGCTAATAAGTGATAAGATTCTCATTATTTCCTCAAAATACATAGGTATAGAAGTCAATCTACATACAAAGCGCGCTCGAGCAACGCACACATAGACACCGCTCACGGACACGATATCTCGGAGCGACTCGGCCCGCTCGTCGAACAGTTCCGGCTCAAACGATCATTAGTGTGCGTCCACCGAGCGTAGGTATAAAAAGTATATTACTGATTTCCTTCTGTAGGTACCTATCTATTTTTTGTTATTACTAATCATAATACTTTATTCAAAAGCCGAAACTGGGGCCTTACCATGACGTATTAAAAGGTCAGTCGTGCGAGAGAGAAAACGATGAAGCTATACACTGTATACAGTTCCATGAGTTCCGATCCCTTTAACAGCAGTTTAGAATCGATCATGAGAGCTCGTAGTAAGATCTAAATGTTGCGGGCTAAACGTCAAGCCAATGGTACCTTTTTAGTTTAGGAGGGAAATTATCCAATGACTTCTCTCGCTTTAGGGCGAAGCTGGAGGCCGTGTCAGACTTTTACTGACTAAAACCCAGTCCTATGTTCCTTCTTTGTTTTGCGTTCCAGAACTCCGGGTTTTTCCTTTCAGAAGTGAACCCTTGGCCCCAGTAGGCTTCGACCCTACTGGGCTCCAACGGTTTTGACTCGAGCTCGGTCCGGACGGTTATCGGACAGCCGGACGGCAAGCTACCTGTTACTCACCAGACGTGGACAGTAAAAGTGGCAAAAAATTAAAATTTTTGGTTACAATATTCCTATTTTTATAGTTTTGCTTAATTTTTTTATTTTATTTTTATAAAATAATTAAATATACAATAGGTACCTACTGACGATTACATAAAATTATTTATAACATACATAATGAATCAGACAGTCGTTCTTAGACATTAGTTTCTGTCGAGTATAATACTCGGGTATAATACTAATGTCGAGTATAATTGGCCGAAACTAGCCGAAACCAAAGATGAGTTGCAGCACTTGAATTGCGTCAAATAATGTTTTAATATATTTACTGAACTGCTGTGTACAACAGAGGAGAGTAGGAAAGAGACCTATGGATTTTAGGGCAGCTATGGAAGTCTCTCCAGAGCTGTACCCTAGGTAATAAGCGTGCCACAAAGACATGGGAGTAGCTACCGTCGTTTCAGCCAAATCAATCACACAGAGATAGGTACGTGTTGATGAGGATGCTCCAACTTTCGAGCTTGCTTCTATTGTACACTCTCCTAACATTATCCTTGAGTTTGTTTCGGTGTTTCTTCTCAGAATAGTCAGGTCGGAAACACCGACCTCATCTAGTATAAACTGACGAAAAAATTTACGTTTAAAAGTGTTTTTAAAAACATTATTAATTATTTTGTCATTATTCAGACATTATCACTAAGTAAGTAGGTATTATAAACTCACCATGAAATCTTGAACTTCGTGCAAAATGCTCCATTATCTAAATGCTCTCATCCCTTTCAGATACCGTCAATTAGATACACAAAAGTAAGACAATAAATGCGCGAAAACCGGAGTTCGCTTGCGGATTCATGAATTAAACTCAAATTCAACTCATATTGCTGCATAGGCTTTACTCTTCCAGAAGTACCTACTTGCGTCTTTCTGCCAGTATGGGTGGAACCTATTTATTTAGTCCCGCCACCTCTTTGATGACCAGCTGTTCGCATATGACAGAGCTATGCTATTCTAGTAAGACCTATTTTGTAAAATAGGTATCCCTTTCTTTTGCTTTGACACAGTCGGGTCAACCAGGCCCAAAATGTTTTTGATTCAGGTCAAAGAAAAGTAGACAGAAAGGGCTAGGAGTGATTTTATAAAGAGTTTTAGTGTTTATCTATTAATATTGCCTACCTACTTAGGTATTAGAGGTCTAGTTAAATATTTTTATACCATATAATATGTCCACAATATGGAATGTAATAAAGTATTGAATATTGAGGTTTTTTAATGTGGGAAATCATCCAACAAAAACATTACCTATTTATTTTAATAACACGGTCCTAAAATTTAAATTACGAATGTATATTAATCAGTGAACGTATCCATAACCCAATGTTACTAGGGCACAATAATAACGTGCTGTCATTAAAAAAACCCCAATCGTCCAATCAATACGAAGGTAAACGTTTCAGATCTATATATTACATATCTTAAGCATAAAAAAATAAATAAATACCATCTGATTTTTGTTTTAATTTCACATGAGTTTACTTCATAGGAGTATCAATACCAAAAATCAAACTGTTTGCATGTTTATAGCAATAACAAATAGTGATTTCGACTTATATCAGAATTGTAATTTTGCAATCAATCTTAAATTCATATTATTATTTCAAAAAATCTGATTTATTTAAGCAATTAGAAACCTGCTGTTTAATGAGATTGTGAAAAGATATTTTAATCATTCTACTAATTCTTTTATTATGTTTAAGATATGAGTAAGTATTGAGGCCGGAACAACCATGACGTAAACCGTGTCAAAAAAAATTTACAACTGGCACTGGCAACACAAATTTTGACATTTCTTAATCGAGCACTTCGCTCAGCGAAAATATCAAAGCAATTTTGTTGCGTATTTCTGCTGTGATACAAAATGACTTCGGTCACAAGGGCTGGGCATTTGGCTCCTTACTTTAAGGCAAGTTCATCGGTGGTTGCCAATGGGTTAAAGACCTTGGTTGTCGCGCCCACATCGAACGAAAAGGTGTTGGTTCACCCCTTGCCAAAAACCTCGACTGTGCAGTCTTTGCATGGAGCCTTACCTCTTCAGGGTCTGAAGGCTAAAGTAAGCACTCGCGGTGAGTTATTTTCATTGTTATTTTGAGTTTTATTTCAATAACTTCATAAATTGCGACAAAAAATCGTGTTACATAACACCTTGTCATTTCTAGCTCCAAGTCAGGTTCGTTTCGCGCACACTGACATCGGCTACCCTGACTTCTCGGCTTACCGTCGCAAGGAAACCCAGGACCCTACCTCGAAGAATGCAGAGAGCGTTGATGGACGCCAGTCCTTCACTTATCTTATCGCTGGAGGTTAGTCCTTGAAATTTTTCAAAATGAATTGTACCAACAGTGTTTAGTTATCGTAAGCTTGTTAAGATATAGTAATAGTGCTGCAATGCATCTACAAATCATATTATTCCATCTCTTATGTAAACAAAACATAAAACAGTATTTTACCATATTGTTTCATAGACTTATCTGTCTAGATACATATTTATTAATATCTCTGTCCACCATAAACTAATTTGAATGAGATTTGCGCTATAAAAAAAGTCAAAAATTTAAATAATTGCATATTTGGATAATGATCCAGGCATTTACTTGAAATCCTGAGAACCATAATGCATTTTGTCAAGGAAAACATGAACAAGTATTTTACTACAAAAGGTTACAAGTTAACCCTTCAGATACCGTCAATTAGAGACACAATAGTAAGACAATAGATGCGCGGCCACCGGTGGTCGCTTGGGGATTCATGAATTAAATGAAATTATTAATTTATTGAATTGTAGAACCAATAGCTATATTAACCCTTCAGATACCGTCAATTAGAGACACAATAGTAAGACAATAGATGCGCGGCCACCGGTGGTCGCTTGGGGATTCATGAATTAAATAGATAACAATTGTAAGACATTGAGCCTATTATGGGTTCCCATGGGTAAAAAAAAAAAATGGAATACTTAGGATCACTTACAAGTGCCATAAAAAAAGAATATAAAAGTTAAGTACATAGAACTGGCATATGCATATGCTATGCATTTTTTTACAGTCAGCTTTTGAGTGTGTACAGAATAAGATTTGGCAGTAAATAGGTCAAATTAGAACTGTACAAATAATAAGAGCTTTTAACTTTTCGAATACCGTAATTAGATACACAATAGACAATGACAGCACGAATGCCGGTGTTCGCTTAGGGTCATCATTTTTATGGTATGGAATTATAACACTTAAGCAACAAGGATATACTTGGTTTCCCAAAAATCTGATTACAAATATCGCTTATTTGATGCAACAATGGCGTAATTATACTTTTAGAAATTTTAAAGGAGATGCAGTTAAAAATTAATATTAATGGTTATCGCATTTTAGCAAAACTTATTACGATTCTAATCGTTGGTTAGTGAGTCATCTTATTGAATAAAATCAACATAAATGATGTTTCTCCCGATGTAAATAGTCTTTCCACACATTTTAACATAATAAAACTTGTTTTGAAAAAGTGTAATTACGCTGTTGTTGCACCAAATGAGTGATATGTTAACAAGGGGAGACGCAAGCACTTGTTAACATTTATTTATTATATTATATTATTTTACCTTTAAAAACCAGCAGAAGACTAAGAATTTTAAGATATCCTTAATTCATTATATATCTTCGTTCAATCTTTCATTGTCTTTCTATTGTATCTCTAACTATGGTATTGGAAAGGTTAATAACAATTTATTTCCAATTGAAAATATATCTTGTTGGAAGCATTCACTGTGTCTATTACTCTCCACACTTAGGATTACAGTAAAAAAAAAAAACGAAACCTAATCCTATAGAATATGCAAAATCTGGACATGGTAAATGAATGACATGAGTAAATGATTTTATAGAGATAGTTGCTGTAAAATTTTTATTTAAAAAAAAAAATTGCTGTCGTATATAAGCTTTGGTGTCATGCCGAGTGTGCCTCCACGTGGAAACAGCTCCTCAATAGAAATAGCTAATCCTGGTCTGATCCCAAGACCAAGTGCCTTTTCAAGGAGGTTTCATGCGTGGTATGCTAATGAGCTGGATTGCTAGATCATTAGGATGACATGCTAGCCTCCTCTTGTAAGTTTCAGTACTATATTGGATCTCTTTTTTCACAGTGCTAATTTGTATGCCATGTATCTTGGCATTTGTAACAAACCATGGTACACTTGTCACAGACTTCAGTATAAAATTTTATTATGAAGATACTTATAAAAAGTGATTAAGAGGGTCCTTTACCACTCGTAAACATCGAAAATGGTTTAAAAGCTTGTTACTTCATTTAATTCAATCAAACGCGATGTTTGACGAAAAGGCAATGCAAAAAAAGAGAGATAACGTCTGAAAACTCTGTTAGTATTCGGTAATTCCGAGATTTACTCGAAAATTTCACAAAACTTGCTCCAGGCAATAGCTGTTTTTTTTTTAAACCCTTAAAAGTTTTTGGAAAAAGTTGTCGTCATTTAGAATCTTAATAAAATTTGGAAGGTCTCTAGAGGATTACTTTTTTGACTTTTTTAATTTTTAGGCAAATTTTGAAGTGTCAAAGTTCATACAAAATAGGACATTTTCAGAGGTTTTTACTGGATTAGTTTTACACAAATTTTGAAATTGGTATTTTTAGAAACCTAGATAATATCCACAAAATACTGTGTTTCCAAAATATCTAATGAAAAATGTGTAATAACGTCATAATCAGTTATGAGCGGTTGTATGAAAAACAGTGAAAATGTGATTCATGATGCACCACCTTAAGTGCTGCCAATAAGCGCTCCTATTACATGAGACATAATTATTACTGATGCAATGTAGACGTACTGTAGGTACATCCAATGTAGATGTACTGTAAGTATATCCAATGTAGATGTACTGTAGGTATATCCAATGTAGATGTACTGTAGGTACATCCACATTCAAATCTTCTGAGTAAACAAGCATGTTATATTATGTGTTATGTGCTTTATATACTGCTAGCCTTTGAGTTATTAGTCTCAGTAAGGGCAGACTGCCAAAAGCTCAGTTTAATTCATGAATCCCCAAGCGACCACCGGTGGCCGCGCATCTATTGTCTTACTATTGTGTCTCTAATTGACGGTATCTGAAGGGTTAATAGTCAGTTGGAACAAAAAGTTTGGAAAATATAAACACAATCTGTAATGGAAGATTTCTAAAAAAACTAAAATGTATAAAGAACAAATCTCATCCAATCAAACTAGTAGTAAACCTGATGAACCAGAAACAGTCACTAGAAGACTAACAATAATATTTCTCAAGAACTAATTTAAGTACCTACAAAAATAAATGGCGCAGTTGCGGGACAGCTTACATACAAACCTGTTGTTGTTATCAAACATTGCTGAATAATGATAATAATCATCATCATCATCATCATTTCAGCCGATATATGTCCACTGTTGGACATATGCCTCCCCCAAATGTCGCCTCAACGAATGTTCCTGATTAATAATAGATGGTGCGATAAGGCCGCCAATTGTGTGTTTTCTATTGTATGGTTTCTTATTGTAATTTTTATTCTTGATGTGCAATAAAGAATATATATATAAATAAATAGATTGCAATAAAATATATAACTGAAAAAATATGACTGAAGCTCAATTACTTGATAATAATTAATTATTACTAGTACTGACCTAGTCGCTTTGCACTAGTGTAAATGTACATAAACCTTCCTCGTTTATTATTTCTGTTAGTGAAAAACTACATTAAGATCTGTTGTGTGGTTTAGGAGTTAGACTAAACTGGCAGACACTGAAAGTGACTTTGTTTAAAATTGTAAAGATGTTTGTATAATTAGTGATGTTTGCTATCTGAGGTTTAATAGAGTATTACAAGTGTGCAAACAAAAGATCTACAGTAGTACTCCATGTTATTAAATTAATGTTTGCATTTTTTTTCTGATAATATTATTAATTTAAATACTTATGTATAATCATGTCTTTGTTAATGAATTAGATACACACATCTTAACTAAGTGCCAAGTGGTAAACAAGCAATCTTGTCATTCATCAAGTACATATTTTGAACATTTGAAATTCACATTCCAATTTTGCCTGATGTATCCCATTACAAAGAAAAAACTTAGTAATAGTAACATTAACATTTTTCGATGTACTATATTATTCCAGTGGACACTCTAGTGTCACCTAAGAAATTCACAGAAATATAAATTTCCGATTAATTAAAAAACAAATCTACTACCCGATCTTCCCACTCTTTTTCGCAGAATTAATATCATATTTTAACATATTTTTCTCTATAATTTCCAGCGGGTGGTGTGGCGGGCGCGTATGCAGCCAAGTCCCTGGTGACGCACTTCGTATCATCAATGGCTGCCGCCGCCGACGTCTTGGCCCTGGCCAAGATCGAGATCAAGCTGGCAGAAATCCCCGAGGGCAAGTCCGTTACCTTCAAGTGGCGTGGAAAGCCACTGTTCATTCGTCACAGGTGAGTTTGATTAACTTTCAGTTTCGTAGATCGATCACTCACTCACTCACTCATTCGCTCGCTTTGCTAGGTCCAAAGATCGTCATACGACTATCTTTGGTGTTCTATATAAAAATATGCGTGGTGGATGTTGCCAGGGTCTAGTTCCGAAAGGGAGGCTGGGCCCAGATATGAAAAGCAAGAAGGAATGGGGTGGGTTTTTTAATCAGTAAAAGTCTGACACTACCTCCCGAAATACGCGTGAAGGATTTGGGATCCAGTTAGCGCGTAATTTTTTCGTGGAAGCGCTCTAAAATCCTGGCCATAACCCATTATAATCTATCAGTGAAAGCTCACCCCAATATATATTCATAAATACCTAGATTATTGAAAGAAATTGCTAAATGAATGCTGACTATAATAGCTGTAGAAATCTAATACCAATCAAATTGATGATTACTATGCTATACTGTTTGAATGTATGCTTGTTGCCAATTCATCACAAAGTAGCTTCAGGTACCTACTAACAATTAAATGCGCAGTTTATAAACGGAATGATCTATGCCATGACGTGATCTCTACTTCTCATACCATAGACTAATAATAGCACAAGCTATTCATCCATTTCGGCGCCATAAGTACTATATTTATATTGTTTGTTTTGATTATTTATATTTTAAGGTACGGTCACGTGCCATCATTCAGAACTAAATAATAGGTTGGGGAAAAAGTTTCTTCGCATTTTTTAAGAAAATTCAAAACATTTTTTTAATTAATAATAATTAATTTAATAACATTAATTTTAAAAAATGGTACCTACATACTTTAGTGAAATGTAAATAAACTAAAGTATGTAGGTACCATTTTGTTCGATAACTTCTTGCCATCTTATAGGTAGGGACATGATCCCATTGCTATATAAATTTTGGGACTTCTGATCAAAATACCGCGACAAGTGGTTTTGGTAGTCTTCTCGTGGTGTTATTAACCTGACACTGCCTTAATTCATGAATCCCCAAGCGACCACCGGTGTCCGCGCATCTATTGTCTTACTATTGTGTCTCTAATTGACGGTATCTGAAGGGTTAAGAATTCTGAGTTGATTCTGAATTCGGTCAGGACTATACGGCGGATGCATTAACACCTCCCAGCCAAACTCTCTTAATTTTTGCTGAGTGGCTAAAGATGCGTGAGGTCTAGCGTTATCATGATGAAAAACCACACCCCTTCTGTTGATTAATTCCGGCCGCTTTCTCTCAACTTCTTGCTTTAATCTGATCAGTTGTTCGCAGTAAAGTTCAGAATCGATGTAACAGCTCATAATGAATAATGCCCTTCCAATCCAACCACACACAGAGCATCACCTTGTTGCGAGTTAACCCGGGTTTCGCCAGTCTGTAAAGCCTGACCGGCCTTTGACCACGACCTTTTTCGCACGTTCTTGTCGTACATGATCCATTTTTCATCACCAGTTATCAGCTCCTTCAAAAATGGTTCGGTTTCATTACGTCGTAATAAAGAACCACAAATGAGTACACGGTTCTTTAGGTTTCTTTCAGTGAGCTCGTGAGGTACCTACCTAAATATCGAGCTTCTTTGTGTACCCAGTTTTTTTTCAAATGCGCCAAAACTGTTTTGTGGTCAATGCCCAGTTCTTCAGCTACGTCGTAAGTACTGATATGCCGATCTTGCTCCACTTTTTCAAAAATGGCATCCATTTTATCCGTAATAGGGCGACCAGAGCGACGTGCATCTTTGACATCAACATTTCCGGATTGAAAACGCCTAAACCAAATTTGTGCTATTCTCATAAACACTGCACTGGGTCCATAAACATCGCAATTTTTTTTTCGCGGCTTGCGTTGCATTTTTACCTTTTTTGTAGTAAAATTTTAAAATGTATCGTATTTCTTCAATAGATTCACTCATTCCGCCGGTACGAAAAACAAATGGAAATCACACATTTTCCTAATTTGAATTTGGAATTATGTTCTTTAAACTTTCAGTGATACCAAAACCAGCCAGATACCAAAAGTATAGCCAAAGAGATTTTATTACAAGTTCATACAAACTATAATGCGAAAAGACTTTTCCCCCAACCTAATAGATAAAACTGAATAGATGATAATATTATGTTATGTATGTAGAAATCTAGGAGAGAACACAACTATTTTGCTTTTCAATTTTAGCTATTAGTAGATTTTGATACAAGTGTAGAGAGTTTGTTATTGAGACCCAGGCCAGGGTTGTGTGCAGCCGAGTGCTGCAGTAACAAATTCCCACGTGTATCAAACGCAGTTTTTCATTTCACTTACGATAAATAAACGAGGGTTGACACGTGTCTCGTGAGCTTAGTGCCCAGCCTCATACGATACATACTTAAATTACAATTATGGTCTTCCCGTCCGATTATAATTTGAGTGTTTTCAAAGCAAGAGTGAATAGGCTCATAAACTAGTGCGCCTCACCATCAGAAATTACATTACTGCTTCCCATCAAGTTAGATCGCAGTCAAGCACGCAGTTTATATCAATTAAATTAATTACTGTAAACTGCGTGCCTAAAAGTGGTAGAGATAAGAGCGCTTGACTTCTATCTCATTTGATGTGGTCAACGATGAAGCTCACTTACCTAGAAGATACCTATTCACTCTTGTGAATAAAGACCCCTGGCTGATATTGAGCACAACGAGAAGAGTACTTGTTAATGGTATAGGTATCTTTCGTTTCTAGTTGGTAATATTTATCTTTCTTTTTTCCACAGAACCGAAAACGAGATTTCCACCGAGCAAGCGGTCCCAGTAGACACCCTGCGTGACCCTCAGCACGACAACCAACGCACGCAGAACCCCAAGTGGCTGGTCGTGATCGGCGTCTGCACCCATCTCGGCTGCGTGCCCGTCGCCAACGCCGGGGACTTCGGGGGCTACTACTGCCCCTGCCACGGTTCCCACTACGACGCATCAGGACGCATCCGCAAGGGCCCCGCCCCACTTAATCTTGAAGTCCCTCCCCACGTCTTCGCCGAGGAGGGTCTGTTAGTTGTAGGCTAAACGACGTTATTTATTAGACAATATATTTATATAAGTGTAATGATTCAGAATCAATCAATAGGCGTCATCAAATCAATCAATAAATGTGATTGCTGTTAGATCGTTTTTTTTTTTTCTTTTGACACCATAAACATGATACCTGGTTTTGCCCCCTTAATTGAATGGTCATCAGTGTCTCCATCTATCTCGGTTGCTTGCCTGTGGCCATCGCTGTCTACTTCGGGGAGTATTATTGCCCCTACTAAGATAAACGCATCCGCAAAGGTCCCGCCCCGCTTTATCTTGAAGTCCCTCCCCCCCTACAGTTTTGCTAAGGAGGGTCTGTTAGTAGTAAGCTATAACATTATTTATTTAAATAATAAGTGTAAAGTTTCACAATCAATCAATAAAATTTCATTGCTATTAAGTGGGGGTTTTATTCATATTATCTACTTATGCCTGGAACAGATATGGTTCTTCAAGAGGTATGCAAATTCACAATGGATATATTTATATTCATAAATTTGTTCATATTAATATACTTTATTGTACACACAAGTTTTATAAAACAATAGAAATAGGACAGTTGATGTACACAGGGGTGCTTTTCGCACAATTGGGTTTTTTTAAGCAAACCTCATCCTTCAATTTCCTTTATGTAAGTAGGTAATTGAGAGAAAATTTTCACTTGAGGATAATTGTAAACATTGTTCGTACAGTACGCGTCAAATAACTTTGCCGCTCTGAAGTTAGGCTTTCCTTACAACGGCGCAGGTACTATCGAGTGGTATAGGTGCGAGCGGAACACAAGCTGGTATCGGACGTATACGAGCGACTGAGATAGAAACGTAACACTGAGGTTCGCGCATGCGCAGTGCTGTCTTTTTCGTAAAATTGACTAATGCGCAGTGAATGTAGCCAACTTCAGAGCGGCAAAGTTATATGACGCGTACTGTATATCTAAATAATTACAAGCTCCGTAAGATAACAAAGGAGATGTTTCAGAAATCTATGGAGCTTGTGCTTGTGTACACTTAATATACATATCATTAAACAGTATAGGTAGTTAACGTTTTTTGATGTTCATTTCCTATATTTTAGCTTCGTCTGCACGCACATTCAATTTAACGCGGTTAAGGAGAGCAACACAGCTATGAATAAATATGGTGGTCAGAAATAAGCTTATTATGTGTTTTTCATTACTCATACTCTGAAAGTGGCTCTGAAGTTGGCTGAGGAGCGGGTTGAAAGCATAGATAACTATCCAACGTGTAACGTTAAATGCGCAAAACCTCAGACACCCCAAAAGATTTTTATTTTAAAAGAGCTAATTCTGTAAAAAAAAAAATTAAAGGTTTTATGTGCAGTTTTACTTTGTTTAAAATTAATATGATATGATAAGATATAAATCTGCATTGAAATAAGAACTTTTATTATCCCGTGTATGAGAAGATTTGGTAGGACTACTACCATTTGTGTTTGTTTACCTATTTCGGCGGGTTTGCGCATGTGATGGCTTGACGCCTTGACGCATTCATAAATAGACAATGCGACATTTTTAATGAAGATTTTTTTGAAAAAAGTAGGTAACCTATATTAAAAAGTGGTTTAATTGATTCTGCTCCTTATTCTGATCAAACTATTTATTTATTTATTTATATATACTTTATTGCACATCAAGAAAAAAAATTACAAAAAGAAACCATACAATACAATTAGCGGCCTTATCGCACCAGGCGATTTCTTCCAGGCAACCTAGAATGGACAGAGATTGCCTGGACACAATGGGGTTGCACTTGGTGCAAATAATTATAAAAGTAAACAAAACTTATTCAATACTTAATGCTAAAATAGATACACATATACATATACATACATACAAAATATATATAAGCAAGAGAGTAAGTGAAGAAGTGAAGGCAAGATCATAGTGAGAAGTAATGATCCTTCACAAGCCTTTTAAATACAGCCAGTGTTTGCGCACGCTTTATTTGAACAGGCAATGCATTCCATAAACGAGCGGCCTGAACAGTAAACGACTTATCCAGGAAAGTAACTATTTTCAGGTTTTGCGCATTTAACGTTACACGTTGTATACTAGTCAGAGAGTGAGTTGGAGTGTTGAAAGTAACTTTTCATCCTTGGGTAGTTTTACAGTTTTAATTTCAACTGACTGACAGCTGTCAAATTATTTAAAAAAAAAACTAGTTCTATCTTCACCCAGTCAATTACAACGTGATATAAAATTGAAATAACATAACGATAAGTATTAATTAAATAATATTATATTTTTAAATAACTTATTTTTGCAACTATCTCTTTAAAATACTTTATTTAAAATAAATACAAATCATTTCTAATTTTTCAGTAAGAAAAATGAAGGCTGAATAGCTGGCCGGCCACAGAAAAAAAAAACAAAATTTTCCCGCCATTTCGTTTTTTTTTTCTGTGGCCGGACAGCTACCAGCTATTCAGCCTTTATTTATCTGTCAATTTGGCAATCCATCATTGGTTTTTTCGAGTTGTAGAGTTTTGTTTACATTTCCATACAGCAGAGATTTGTATTAAGCTCAACTGTACCAACCTTTCTCTAAGCCATAATATATTGAGATAGAAGCAGCGCTATAGGTAAGCCCCAGCACCGTTTATCCACCCCCAATCCGGCAGGTAGTAGGGATGCGCTTGCAAAGCGCATGACGACATTCTAGAACCTCATTGCCGTTAGAATTTCCGAACGGTGTAGTCGCGTTTTAAAAGTAACTCGCTACTTTTAAAAAAGGGTGTCCTATTTTTTCAAAGATTATAGTGTTAAGTAGAAATATTTTTTGCTGTTCAAAAGTGAATGCATTAGAATAATTTTAATATTGTTAGTATGGACGAAGCCCCACGTGCGCGGTCGCAATCTAGTGGTTCGAGTAGAAGCAGTGGTTCTTCTTCGACGGCGCATAAAAGGAGACATCGCAGGCGAAAGGAGCAGCGCCGCCGTATGAAGGTAAGTAAAAAAATAATACTCAATCGTGCATGTTCGACAGTCTGTTCCATGTAATCCGAGCCATTCCATGTAATCCGAGCCATACTGAACTGGATAATGATCTGATATGAAATTGCAAACTACCCTCAAGTCGCATTCATTACAGATAAAATAATACTTGTTTAGAATTACTTAAAAAATTCCAACATTTCATTTTGCCTGACTGGGCTCAAGTATGTTATTCTGAAGTATGAAAACTTTATAATTCTACCCCACGTTTTGAAAAGCTCGATAGTAATTATATTTTAAATTTTGAATGTAAGTAACTGTTCGTTAGTGGTCGTTAAATATTCTATATGCTGTTATTTAGCAAAATAAAGCCTTTTCAAAAAAGCATACTTATGTCAATTTATATTGTGGGTATCCGAATTAGACGCAATGACCACTGATGAGTTTACTATTTTGACGGTGTATGGTGTACAGATTTCATAGGTAAACAAGGACGCGTCTTAAAAGTTTTCAGAACGAACTAACTGGACTATTCTCACAGTGTAGATCGTTTATACATACAGTCCAAAAGTAGGAAATATAATATAGTACCTGTGCTCAACAGTGCGAACTATCGGCCTTCCACTAGGTACTAGTGGCTCTAATCCTGTGCAAGGGCAAAGAGTTTCGTTATACTGACGTTAATGTAGGTAAATGGTAAGAAACGTATTAATTAAACTATCCTTGCAGGGTAGATCGTATAAACCTACTGTCCAAAAGTAAAAAATAATTATAGTGACTGTGCACAACGGTGCGAACTATCGGCCTTCCACTAAGTACTAGTAGCTCTAATCCTGTGCAAGGGCAAAAGAGTTTCGTTATCCTGACGTTACTGTAGGTATACGGTAAGAAACTTACTAATTAACCCTTCAGATACCGTCAATTAGAAACACAATAGTAAGACAATAGATGCGCGGCCACCGGTGGTCGCTTGGGGATTCATGAATTAAACTATCCTCGCAGGGTAGATCGTATAAACCTGCTGTTCGAAAGTAGGAAATATAAGGTAGTGCCTTTGCTCAACAGTGCGAACTATCGGCCTTCCACAAGGTACTAGTGGCTCTAATCCTGCGCAAGAACGAAAGAGAAGGCCAGAAGAGTTTTTCGTCACACGGAAGATACAGTACCTATGTGGTAAGAGCAGTACCGTAACCAGCCTTTTATGCGCCCGGTGCGAGGTACTATAACTGTGTCTCTAGAAAAAGTACAATACAAACAAAAAGGTATATAATTTTTGCGCCCCTTCGGGGACTGCGCCCTGTGCTTGGGCACGGCTGGCACCGCCCTATTTACGGCACTGGGTAAGAGACGTAGTGCCCGGGCACGGCGTGATAACCGAGTTGACAATTGTCAAAGTTTTCAAGCCGAGATAATCAAACATCGGATAAGTGTCTGGAGGAAGTTGGGGGGCACCTTTATCTGTACTAAAGATATTATCGAGCTATTGGATCCCATTTATAAGCAAACCAGCACTTATTCATCCCTCGAAGATTCCTAAAAGATTTCAACCAGTAAATCCAAGTCCTCGACTTCCTCCAACAAGAGTATAAGTGTGAGTCGGACTCGCGCACTGAGGGTACCGTGCAAACTACAATTCACGGATGGAGTCTCGAAGATTTTTCCGAATTGCAAATTTTTTTTTTTGTGACGTAGGTAACAACAAATTTACTGTTTTAATTCATGAATCCCCAAGCGACCACCGGTGGCCGCGCATCTATTGTCTTACTATTGTGTCTCTAATTGACGGTATCTGAAGGGTTAATTCATGAATCCCAAGCGACCACCGGTGGCCGCGCATCTATTGTCTTACTATAATAATTGTGTTTCTAATTGACGGTATCTGAAGGGTTAAAATGTATTGGTATATCTATATCATAAGGCCTTGCTTTGTGCCAAATTACAGAATTCTGGGTCAACGTTCCCGTTGACCCAAAATTACATTAGTAGGTACCACTCTATGAATTTCGATCTTTGAGAGTACCTATTAAAATATCCGTTTTTTTACGACAGCAACGGCCGTATCTTTTTTATTCGTTAACTTAGAAATTTGTTGTTTTTCACAGCTTGAAGGGACCTCAAACCTGAGTATATGGTTTTAATTTCAACTTGATATCTCTACGCGTTCTCGAGATAAAGGGTTTTTACAGACAGACAACAAAGTGATCCTATAAGGGTGCCGTTCTTTCCTTTTGAGGTACCAAACCCTAAAAAAAATTATTTTCACCTACCCCGCCAGGGCGCAGACATTTCCTCAGATTAATAATGCCGGACCAACTCGGGCAAATGACCTGCCTTCCCTTCGTTTTGGCTACTGCTCCGAAGGTTTTTGCCAGCCAACTACAACTGGTTTGTGCAGTTCCTGAACCAAGGAATCCGCTTGTTGACATAACGTAAACAAATGGCTGGGACTCAAGCCTCCTCTATAGGAGAGGGAATGGGCTGCAATCCACTACGCGGGCCCAGTGCGGGTTGCTATTACTGACACATCTCAACGATTTCCTTATGGTGAATTAGAATCGTGAAAACTCGAAAGTCACGCGAACTTTTCTCCTGCAATGGTGAACTTAGCAATACCCTTTTGCGAAAAAAATTATGGGTCAAAAACACATGCCCGCCAAGGTAACTTCAAGTCCGTAATGTTGGATGCAAAGTCACAACATGACTTTTATTCTGCACACTGACTTAACAACGGACCAACAACGATACCTTCGAGTGGTAGTTGTTCAGTACAGGAAAGATACGCTTCCTCGAATTAGCGACTTCGCTACGCTCGCCTGCCAACTCTTTCTCGGGACGAAATAAGTTACTTTCACCCTAGACTATCCGCCCCTAAGACGACCCACTGACCCCGCTCTGTCTTTAACACGGAGTAAATACTTACTCCGTGGTCTATAACTAGGTATAGGATGCTTTACATGAATCATTTGACTAAGTTCAATAAAGTGGAATATCCGATTTTAGCAAATACTATTTCTTTGACTGGTGGTGCATCATGACTCACATTTTCACTGTTATCCATACAACCGCTCATAACTGATTATGACGTTATTACACATTTTTCATTAGATGTTTTGGAAACACAGTATCTTGTGGATATTATCTAGGTTTCTAAAGAAACCAATTTCTAAATTTGTGTAAAACTAATCCAGTAAAAACCTCTGAAAATGTCCTATTTTGTATGAACTTTACACACACATCACTTCATAATTTGCCTAGAAATTAAAAAAGTCAAAAAAGTAATCCTCTAGAGACCTTGCAAATTTTATTAAGATTCTAAATGACAACAACTTTTTCCAAAAACTTTTAAGGGTTTAAAAAAACAGCTATTTCCTGGAGCAAGTTTTGTGAAATTTTCGAGTAAAACTCGGAATTACCGAATACTAGCAAAGTTTTCAGGCGTTACCTTTCTTTTTTTTGCGTTGCCTTTTCGTCAAAAATCGCGTTGGATTGCATTAAATGCAAAATAAACTAAAAATTTAAGTACAGCGCCATCTAGCGGTAACATGATCACACTCCAGCCCGTAGCCACAAAACGTGTACCGTAGCTTACACCCTTACTGCTCGATTTAAAAAATCCACCCCACAGAGTATTTTGGGCGACTCCAAGATGTTTTAAGACGGTCATCACACTAGTAGCGCGTGAAAACGCACCTACGCATGTACCTACTTACTTGCGGGAGTGCAGATCTGTATCATCGTACGGGTTTTTTTACCCATCACGGGCGTAGGTGCGTTTTGTAAACACTCATTTCATACAAAATCACGCACGGTACTACGAGACTCACTGTGGCATACCTTGCGTGTCGCTCCGCAACCACGCGCATGAGTGCGTGTTTCTCCGCATGTAGGTGCGGTGCGTGATCTGGTGGTACCTACTGTATACAAACGGAGATACTTACTTACAAACAACGTTAAGACACGAATTCGCGCTCTACGCTGCGGGGTGCGTGGCAGTGGAGTCGTTGAAAAAAACCATCGAGTCAACCATTTAATCGCCGTTCTACAAAATAATCGAGATGTTTTTCGATTGTTTCGAGTAAATAGAATCGGCCGCTAGTTTTCGATTGTTCGAATCAGTCACTCTCACACGCCGAGTATCGCTCGATCACGGTACAGTCGATTTCAAGCGTCAAGCTTAGGTGCGTGTTAGTCTAACACGCTGTTAGTTAGTGCGCTAGTCGCCATGTCAGACCAAGTCTAAGTCGAAACAATCAAAAGTTATCGAGTATCGAGATTCAAACAATCGAATAAAACCTCTCGTCATTGCGCATCGTTAGGTAATGTACATCCATCCCGTACCTTACCTACATATACTTTACCTCCTGCAAATTGTCGCCCCGGGCCGTGGTCATCTTGGCATATAGATAGTTAAATAAGTTCCAAGTAAATCTCGAAACGATATTCGGCCGCCGTAGATGCGTTTAGGTAATAGGGTTTTCGAAATCCAAATACCTATATCCTTTCTCACGTTACGACGACGCAACTTGCCACGGCATGGCAACGCGACGTGAAAGTCCACGTCACTTGCTGGCGTCGTATTGACGGTGGCGCATTTGTAGAATTGCCGCAGTTAATTTCGGAAAGTGGACCACACTAAACGTGTTCTCCTGCTAATATTAAGAAGACGGATAAAAAAGAAACATATTATATACATCCGGCCTCATCTCGTTAAAACTGACTGAAAACAAAATTGACGTGTAAGTGTTTTTTTAAAAACCTATTTACAAAATAAAGATCATTTATTTATTTATTTAGATCATATCTTTCAGTCATAAATAACGTGAGTCACTTCAAGACAAAATATAGTGCACCGTGTGATTTTACGTCACGATAACGTGCCGTGCAACGTGGCACGTTGTGTTGTCGAAACGTGATTATTTACGTTGCTCGATGTCGATTTCCACGTCACGCCATCGTAACGTGGTTTTCCACGTCACGCCATCGTAACGTGGCACGTTGCATCGTCGTAACGTGTTTATATGTTTGAGCTCTAAAACCACCATCGCCACGTCTCCGAGACCAACGTAAAATTAACTATAGGTAGAATAGAAGTGTTCAAATAAAATCACGTTTTCAACGATTTGTATTCATGTTTATTTAAGTATGGTTTTTGTTTTCATCATCGATTATTTCCACTTACATTAGTACTTAATTTTTTAAACGGTTACAATCTAAGTAACATCTAACAGACTACTAAATTACACATTTACAAGTATTAACTGGGCTTTTAATGTACAACATTTAATTTAAATGAATGAATTTACTTACAAATAAATTTTGAAAATATAAGTACTATTTCTGTAAACAAAAATCTACTGACGCAACGGAAAATCATTAACGTGCCAAAAATGTCAAAGAATAATATTAGGCCATTTTTTTGTAAAATACCTACTGCAATAACATAATATTTTATCAGTTGTTATTATTTAACTTAAAAATAACTAAATTAACGGAGGGAATGTAAGAGTTAAGGGAAAACCCAGTTTTTAATTATTAAGATGATTAATTACATTGAAAATAGTTCTACAGTTTTATTTTGAACCGCTACTATATTTTTACTCTAGAAATCTATATTTACAAAGAGTACTAGATAGTGGGTATAATTCGCGAAATAATTTAGTTAATTCTAAATAATTTTAAAGCCAAGTCTTTTACTGCAACATTAGTAAATACAGGCCGTATAGAGGCTGAAGAAAAAAGTTCAAACCGTGTCCTCACTGCATTACTACTGTCGCATCAAAGATCTTGACTTGTATGAATATAAATGATGTAAGTTAACCAACGTTTTCACAATCATAAATCTCATACAAACAATCAGACTTAAAAAGCTGGTTGCATACTGTCGACTGAACTGTCAAACGCAATTTTTATCACGAATTAATGAAGAACTAGGAAAATAAATCCTTTATAAAAATGAAATTTAAATATAAATCCTTCAAGGAAAACAACAGTTTTATCAAAAGCACGCAACCGGTTTTAATGAAAATTAAATATTTCAGTTTTTTTTTTTGTTGTTTTGTGTTTTTTGTAAATGAACCAAAAACTTAAGTGAAAAAAAAAATAGAAACTTAAAACAAAATATGGTCTTGATCTGTACTCATTGGTAGGCACGTAGGATTTTCAAAAAATGTCGTGACATGCATTAAACGCACATGCAATTATTCGTCACTGTTAAAATTATTCATCTCGATTGGTATGGCACAGGAAACTTAACTTATTGAAAACACAATTGCTCTGAATGTCACACATAGTAAGTAGGTAATTAAAACAATCAATTTCATGTCGGATCCTCGTAAATCTTGCATCCATGTCTATAAAATTGTTAAATACACATAGTTTACACAAATATCCAAATAATTTGTAAACAGTTTACTATAGACATAAATGTCAAATAGTTTATCATTCATTCGTGGGAATCCGACTTTAGTATTGGAAATTGAGTCAGGGGTCAGCTGCAGGAGAACGATATCTTAACGTCAATTTGTAGAATATTTTGCGCAATAAACAGGAAATCGTTATTTTTAAAGAAAGTTTACACATTTAGTAGTTTCTAGTTTACAAAATTAATACATAGGTCTAGTTTACAAAATGAAAACATAGGTACAGTTTACAAAAAAAAAAATACTCATTCTACAATTTGACGTTATTACACAGACGATTTCATGCTTTAAAATGTTTGATCGATAACACAGATTCTACTAGATTTTTCATAACATTTATACAATATAATTTCGTTTTATACAACAACATTCATAGTACATTATAATATTTTTGAACACACAATTATTTAATTTCACATCGATATTGTAGACATATTAGGTAAAACATTCTATCATTTGGAGAAAAATATATCTATTAAGTGACAAAATATTTATTTAGTAAATTTCTGGAATATAACATTATTTTTTATTCATTCAATATACTATGAGTATCTCTGATAATGTAAGATAAATATTTTTAATAATTTAATGATTTTTTTAATAATGATTTTGTGCGATAAAGAAAAATAGTGGTAGTAATGTCTGTCAAAGGTCATAGAGTATTGTCAAAGTTCATTTTGTGTAAACAAAATGTATGGTCCACATACGAAACACAACATAGACACTACACAACCTTGGAAGCTCGATTTTTGAACCTTTAGTGACGACTTCAATAAATATGTGTCAACTTCAACAAATATATTCGGATTGTCAATAAAGACTTTATTCCTGATAAATATTATTTTTTATTGATATTTTATAATATTATATATTTATTTTTTAAAGTCATTGAGTATTTACATAATGGAAACTAATGTTACTATTTCATAGGATTTAGGTAAAGTTTAGAATAAATAATAATTCATTTTCATAAATACATATTGGGTAAATGAACTGGGAATTCAAAAAAAAAACCTGCTCTTGGTATTAAAACAAAATAAAAATAAAATAAAGAGATTATTAAGTTAGGGCTAACAAAAAATAACCGACCGGTATGATTGTAAGATTCATAAAATAATACTTTTAATAAAAATATAATAATAATTGATTCCAATGTTAGTGTTGTAATGAAAAATCAAAATAACGTAGTAAAAAATAGGGAATAAAAATAAATAAATGTACAATTTGTTTTTAAGCTTCGTATAAGGCGAAGGTATTTGACGGTCCTTCCAATTTGTTCTATGTTGCGTCGCAGTAGAAATACGTTCAGTTCAACTTTAGTATCTCCACTGGGGCGATGTCACCGCCGGGACTGTGTGGTGAACGCGCTAAACAGCCACCTGGTTAATGTACCAGTAACTGTGATGTTTCTAACATTCAGCCGGAATTGTCTTTTGAGTGCACTGAATCACTTTTAACCGATTACTATTTAATTTATGTAAAAGTTCTGTAAATCGATTATTTTTGAAAGGGTAGTAAACACTTAGCTGCTGCCAGGACTATTATAGAACGCCAATCGATCTTGAATACGATGTTTTGCTGTACTGCCGAGTGTTCCATTCAAAGCAGCTTTTAAGGATACATTCATGCTGGATTTTAAGGTGAACCGCGGTTGGCTTCGAAGGTAGGAGCAGTGAATGGGTTCTTAAGTTGAATTGCACTCTTGACCGGGTTTTAGCAACATGGTAGGCGTCACAGGGCGTTGTGCCGCGCGCACTAACAGTCGGCGGTGTAGACGGGCGCCAGGTCCAGCGTGAGGTGCCGCAGCGCGCGGTCGCGGCTCGCTGAGCGCGACGCGCGCGACGACTTGATGATCTGCAGCACCATGGCCTTGCAGTCGTGGCACACCGCCATCTGCACGCCACGCAGCCGCTCCGCTGCCGACACGCCCGTCGTGCTGCGCCCGTAACGACCTCTGGAATACGACACAACTATTTGTTAGTATTCAAATCGGATAGAAAAAGAACGAATGCAAGAGATTGTAGTGATGGGAATATGAATGTGGAGATTATTGCGGAAGAAGTTGAAGTGATTTTGGAAGTAGAGAAGTTTGGAAGTGGATAGAGAAGTTCGGAAGTGGATATAGAAGTTCGGAAGTGGATAGAGAAGTTCGGAAGTGGATAGAGAAGTTCGGAGGTGGATAGAGAAATTCGGAGGTGGATAGAGAAGTTCGGACGTGGATAGAGAAGTTCGGAGGTGGATAGAGAAGTTCGGAGGTGGATAGAGAAGTTCGGAGGTGGATAGAGAAGTTCGGAGGTGGATAGAGAAGTTCGGAGGTGGATAGAGAAGTTCGGAGGTGGATAGAGAAGTTCGGAGGTGGATAGAGAAGTTCGGAGGTGGATAGAGAAGTTCGGAGGTGGATAGAGAAGTTCGGAGGTGGATAGAGAAGTTCGGAGGTGGATAGAGAAGTTCGGAGGTGGATAGAGAAGTTCGGAGGTGGATAGAGAAGTTCGGAGGTGGATAGAGAAGTTCGGAAGGTCGGTTCGGTGGTTAGAGCTGGGTAGAGATATTCGGAGCTGGGTAGAGATATTCGGAGCTGGGTAGAGATATTCGGAGCTGGGTAGAGATATTCGGAGCTGGGTAGAGATATTCGGAGCTGGGTAGAGATATTCGGAGCTGGGTAGAGATATTCGGAGCTGGGTAGAGATATTCGGAGCTGGGTAGAGATATTCGGAGCTGGATAGAGATATTCGGAGCTGGATAGAGATATTCGGAGCTGGATAGAGATATTCGGAGCTGGATAGAGATATTCGGAGCTGGGTAGAGATATTCGGAGCTGGATAGAGATATTCGGAGCTGGATAGAGATATTCGGAGCTGGGTAGAGATATTCGGAGCTGGATAGAGACATTTGGAGCTGGATAGAGAAGTTCGGGGGTCAGTAGAGAAGTTAAATATAGCAGTATTCTTTAACAGGATTGGAAAAGACTGAGAAAGTTGATTTCTCTGTTACCCGTTTAGTTCAAGAAGATTTTCCTCAGTATGTATAAATAAGGAAAGCCTTCTTGAACTTAAGTCTTCACCTATAAAGTTATACAGCTAAGTACAAAAGAGGGGTACAAACCTGCGGTCTATCGTCGAAGGCGGCGTGTTGACCAGTGACATAGCTTGCGGCCCCTCCACGCTGCGCGACATGGAGTGCGGCGGCACGGACAGCTGGTCCGAGAAGCCCAACGCCGAGCCTCCTCGCGAGCCGGGCGCGCTGTGTGCCGCGGCGGACGCGGGCGGGGCGGCGGCGCTGCTGCGGCGCGCCAGCGCAGGGCTGCTCGGCGCACTGCCCACGCTGTTCTCAACCATGCTCTGTGAGGAAGAGGTTGGAAGTTGCAGTACAACATGTAGGCAAGACAAAAAAATAAATACTTCTAAAAATCATCATCAATACCTATAGTAGGAGCAAAACAAGGAGAGGTCTACAAAAAATCAAAAAAAGTGCATATTTTTATAGAATAACTAACGTTCACGGTATTTATTATCCTACCCTTTCGGGCTGACCTTTTATTGTATTTTCAAACCATCTAGAGATCCACCGTATATCGAGTGGATCGACTATCTCCTATCTCGACTGGCCTATTGGTCTAGTGGGTAATGGCCCTGACTGCTGACTCAGAGGGCGTAGATTCGATTCCGACCCAGGACAAAATGTTTGTGATGAGCATGATCATTTGTTCTGTGTTTGGGTGTAATTTATCTATAATATGTATCATCATCATCATCATATCAGCTGAAAGACGTCCACTGCTGGACAAAGGCCTCCCCCAAGGGTCGCCACAACGACCGGTCCTGTGCGTAATAATATTTATGTATTTAGAAATATATAAGTATGTCTATATTTCTAAGTCTAGTACTCATTCATAACACAAGCTCTGCTTAGCTTGAGCCTAGACGGTGTTGTGTGTTAGTTGTGGAATATTATTATAATTATTATCGATCAAGCCGTTTAGGAGGTAACAAACACTTGTACAGAAGAATTAAACAAATGAAATTGGCTTTAAAAGCTATTCACTCTTTCTGGATGTAGGGAGAATAAAAGTAACGTTTTAAAAATTTGGAGTTGAAGTGTAAGGTGAAAGCTATAGGCCCGAGCTTAGTCATGTTGTCGATAGGTAGCACTGTACTTAAAAATTTTAGTTTTTTATGTTTTTAGTGTATGGAAGCATAATTTAGTCAAAGAAAAGGTATTTTCTAAAATTGGACATTCCAGTTTACTAAATAGCTTTCGCTTAAACCAAAATTCTGTAGTTATTTTTATTTTATTTTTTTTATTTTATTTATTGAGGGATAACAAACAGCTACAACATAAAGTTTATACATATAAATAATATTAGAGGTAAGTGGTAATATTGCAGCCAACTGCATTATCCACAGATTAAACATTGTTCAAATACATTGGTTGCCACTAGATGGACATTATCGTGCAATACATATATATATTATACACTGTAAGGCCTGCTTAATATAAAAATAAAATATTTGGTGGAACATTTTCATATAAATAGCTGAAATCATAAGAATGAAATGTATACCAATAATATCAATGACTCAATTGCAATTAAACTTTTTTATAATACTTGTTTTAAACTTAAATTTAGAACATGCAAATATATCAATGTCAATAAAATTCAAGTTGTAAGATTCTGACATTCTATGGATCGGGCAACGTAAGCCAGAATTTGTTCGGCATGCATTTAGTGCGAACAGGGTTCCTGCACGAACTTTGCGCACGTTGACAGTTCGAGGCACTGAATAACACAGCCTACTCGTGAGATCAATGGCATCGAAGTGGTTGTGGACAATATCATACAGAACATTAGCTTCCAAGCATTTGCGTCGGTCCTCCAAGCTCACAAGCTTGTACTTGCTTAATAATTGGGAGTATGATAGAAAGGTCCTACTTCTATGACACCTATAGTGCATAGTACGGAGGAACTTGCGCTGGACTCTCTCTACTGCAGCAATGTACTTCTTGTAAAAGGGATTCCAAATGGGAACAGCGTATTCCAATTGAGAACGGATTAGTGTCTTATATAGGTACAGATAAGTCGAGGTACGTTTAAATTCGGTTGTTGATCTCATCACGAAACCATACATTTTGAATGCTTTGTTTACTATAGCTTCAATATGTTGGTTCAAAGTCAAACTGCCATCAAAAAGCACACCAAGATCCTTAACTAAGCATATGTTATTCAACGGAGTTCTGTTTAGACTATAATCAAATTTTATAATCATCTTGTTTTTAGTAAAGTGTACATAGTTACACTTGGGTATACTGAGATGTAATTTATTTGTGGTACAGTAGTCGGTCAGCCTGTCCAGATCTTGTTGGAAAAGCAAGCAATCTTCAAGTGAATGTATAGTTCTAAAAGCCTTTAAGTCGTCAGCGTACATCAAGAACTTGGCATGCTTAAAACAGGACTTAATATCATTTATGTAAATGATGAACAAAAGTGGTCCTAAAATTGAGCCCTGTGGAACGCCTGATGTAATATCAACAGAAGCAGACTGGTGACCATTAACCACAACCCTTTGCGATCGGTTCTTGATGTAAGACACAAACCAACGCAACAAATTTCCCCGTATTCCGTTGAAAGCAATTTTAGTAAGCAGTATTTCATGATCGACCTTGTCAAAAGCCTTCTTGAAATCCGTATAAACCGCATCCACTTGCACTCGCCCATCAATATTTTCAAACAGATAATTTGAAAATATTAATAGGTTTGATGTTGTGGACCGGCTTTTCACAAACCCATGCTGTTCAGGGATTATATTTTTATGCAACAAAGGGTAAACCTCGTTGTGAACAAGCCTTTCAAAAAGTTTTGACAAGGTCGACAGAATTGAGATAGGTCTATATTGTTCAACATCATTTCTCGACCCACCCTTATGCACCGGTGTAATGTTAGCTTGCTTCCACACCGACGGGAACACACCCTCATGAAGACATCTATTAAACATAATATAGATCGGTTCACAAATACTGTCAGCTGTAGCTATAAAGAAAGCTGCTGGAAGGCCATCAGGTCCTGGCCCCTTGGTAGGGTCCAGCCGTTTCAGCTCAGTGAGTATTTTAGATTTCTCTATGTGCAAATCGCTGATTAAAGTATCATTTTCACTAAACTGCTGCGGCGGAGACCACGTGGACAGTGTTGGGGACACGGGCTCAAATACGGATAGGAAAAAGTCGGAAAACATATTACAGACAAGATCAGGATCACTTGACTTGACATTTTGATACTGCATCATAGACGGAATACCTGAGTTATTTTTACGGTTAGAGACATAAGACCAAAAATACTTGATGTTAGTGGTAAGACTTTCCTCAACAGACTCAATATAACTAGAGTAACAGGCTTCACACATAGCTTTGAAGATCGTTCTACATTCAGAGTAATTATTATAGTCCTTGATGTTGTTGTGTTTTTTCCATTTTATCCAATAACGTTTTTTGTTTTTAAATACTTTTATCAATTGCGGCGTAAACCAAATAGGGAAGTCAAGTGATCGAGACCTGGTAAGGGGTACTAGCGGTCCAATTATGTCACTCAACGCACCGTAGAAAGCCTCCACGGCCTGTTCTGATGAGAGGTTATCAAACAGCACGGACCAGTTGACCTCATCTAAGTGCTTGTTAATGAGATCATAATTAGCTTTACGGAAATTATATTTTGTCATAGGTTTTCTCTTCATATTTTGTATAGATAATGTGACAGGAGCAGTTATAACAAAAGGGGGGTGGTGTGGGTCAATTGGTAATAATGGGTCATTAAGATTGCCAGCTGAGCAGGAAGCGTTTGAAATAAATAGGTCTAGGATTTTACCGCTCCCATTAGGAATAGTATTGTATTGGTGTGCATCCAGTGACGACATGAGATGCACCAATTCCGAACATATGAGGTGAGAACAAGTGCATGCCCTGCAAGCCACATGCCCAGGTGTGATCGCACTCCAAGTAATATTTGGCAGATTATAGTCACCTATGATGTAAACATTCATAACATTTGGGCCATTCAAAGTGTCCTGCAAAAAGTCAAAATGTGTAGTGTAGACGTCAGGGCCGGTCCCCGGCGGTATGTACGCTGCGCTAACTACATGTATTTTATCTTTATCACTTCTGCTAGGTAGTGCTATCATGACATGCTCAATACAAAGCAAAGGTTCAAAAAGTGGGTTATTGTGAATATCGAGTGTGACCGACTGAAGTTCACGCAGTACCGCAATAAGCACCCCTCCACCGTCTCGCTTTCCCGTAGCGTTACGGTTTCTATCACATCTGAATACAATGTATCGAGGATCTATAAATTCGTTGTTCGCTATTTCCGGAATCAACCAAGTCTCTGTCAATATGATGATGTCATAAGAGGATGCCAAGATGTTCACGAGTAATGTGTGCAGTTTTGTTCTAATGCCCCTACAGTTCTGATAATATATTGTTAAATTATTAAAGATATCCACTTGCAATAAGGAACACTGCTAATTCATATAAAACTCGGGTTATTAAAATTTGGAAGAACTTGATCCATAATGGAATCTCAGCGTAAAGACTTGAATTAAAGTTAAACATTGTATATATTAATTGCCATTGGATAATAAATAGTATTAAATTAAAATTAGAACATATTATTATGTATATAAATTGACATTGTATGATTGGTTGCATTGTATTAAGCTTAAACATTATATAAATTAATTGACAGTTTATAAAAAATATTATCACAAAATTAAAACATATACTTAATTTCATGTAAAAATATATAACTAATTGACAAGAATTACAATTTGATACTGTATTGATAAATTGACTTTGTTTATGCTGGATTGTATTTAAATTAATCTTTGTGTACATTAATTGACATGGAATAAAAAATAGTATCATAATAAAATTAAAGTAAGTGTATAATTTCAAGTAACAATGCATAACAGGTTGACTAGAATTACAATTAAAAACTATATTGCAAAATTGACATTGTATAATAAATTGCATTGAGATCAAATTAAAACATGCATATAATTTCAAATAATATTGTGTAATAGGTTCATTAGGATTAAAACTGAAAACTGTGTATATTAATTGACATAGTATAATAAGTTGCGTTGAATAAGTTATTAAAATTGAAAATATTAATTGAAATTGTGTAATTAGTTGCATTGAATCAAAACTAAAACAGGCACATAACTTTACGTGAAATTGATCACCTTGATCCAAATACTGACACACAATACTAGTTAAAATATAATAAAAATAAAAGTTAATGGCATGCACAATTTTGTAAGAATAACAAGCAGAAAGAATTAGTCCATAATTAACACGACAGCAGAAAAAAATTGAAATACTTATTATTTTGTGACACTTATTCAGCTGGCTTTTTTGACTTAATTTTGCTAAGGTCTCTTTCTCCGCGTATTGCAAACGAGACTTCACCCTCTCGCTCACGCACAAGGATTGTTGCATTCCTGACCCATACGTATTTATAGTTGTGACTCTTAGCGACCTCCCGGGTTTTTCGAAATAACTGCTTCTTCTTGAGTGTTAAATGCTCATTAATATAAATGGAGCATGATGTTCCAGTTATGCCAATCTGTTCTGACCTTAATGATGAGGCTTTACGAAAAGCACTAATCAGATTGTCTCTTTGTAAACTTGATGTGAATTTTACTATGACATTCTTTGGTCTAGTGATTTGTTGATGCGCATGTGGCACTCTGTGGACCGAGACAATACCTTGTTGCGAAAGTGGGAATTTAAGTGCAAGACCAATTGCCTCAATAATGGCTGGCAGGTTTTCGTTGCGCCTTTCAGGCAAATTGCCTATTTCGACATTGCATTGACGTGCCTGTTGTTCCAAAGTGTCAATTTTGGACTCGAGAGCACTGACTGTTAGCTCCATGCCAGTAGACCCAGAGCCACCCAAATCAGCAATTCGTTTTTCGAGGAGTTCATGCTGCTGCTTTTGGTCCTGAGTAGTGGCCTGAAGGCTAACAACATCGCTTCGCAGATCATGTACACTCTGCTTCAAAAGGGACTGCTCGGTACGCAATGAGGTTACTTCCTTATAAATGTTAGCCATAGTTGATTTTATTTCATCACGAATTTGAAGAAAGTCTTTATTCATTTCGTCCCGCCAAATACCAAGGGTTTCATTTAAGTCTCTTGTGAATCTATGAAAATCCGAGCTAGAAATGGGCTTGGCGGATGCCTCAACAAGTTGATTTCTATTCCTGGAATCAGCGAGGGCACGGAGCGAACTACGTTCGTCTAGAATATCACATGACATGTCCATAGAATTATCCTCAACCGTAAGGTCCGTGTAGCTACGTACTGGAGTATTAACGTTAGACCTATTACGCCTGGTGACATTGCTGCACGACGGGCACTTCCAGGATGCCTTAAACTCGGCGCTCAGTGCGGCATATTGGCTGTGCGTTACATTGAGACATTCATAGTGATGTTTTCCCTCGCATAGACAGCACAGAAGTATTTTATCAGCAGTCGCAGCTAGTTCACTGTGGCAGCAATTCATTATGTTTCTTGACGTAAACAAAGTAATTTATGTCGGTAGGACAACGCCACCTAGTCCAATTCGTCAGAAGTATTACAACTTCGAGAGCTGTATGATGATTGCTAATGCGTGTTGATGTAGTTGGATCACGAAGCGCTAGATCCCGACGCAGCTCCAGGAGGCACCAACAGATGGCGCTCACCGACACAACAAGATCTATCTATGACTTGCAAAATTTGCAACTTAGCAACTCAGTCAATAAACTCCAGCAATATTGTAGAAACACTTTAAAGCTCAGCAAAGGGTAAATAAGTTATGTTGTGGTTATAGTTCGAGCAATGTAACGGAATATTATAATCAACTTGACTTAAACAACGCACATATTTGAGGTTTTTATATCTATCGCTTAAGTAAACATACACTATAACGATGATCTTCTTCGGAAAACAAAGCACCTGACTACATGTATCACATCGATCATATTACTAACGACACTAAATGAGTATAATACCCATTTGCGGTATTCAACGGAAGAAGTCAAATGACGTCATAAAATAGATGATCGACAACGATCGTCTATTGACGGCAGTGTCAGTACGATTTGCGGTGAACCACGCAGCATTATCACTCATCTCTGATCGTATTACGGGAACATAATCCTGGAGTATTATCATGTATTGATAGGTGTTTTGTTCTTCCGGAGTTTGATCGAAACTTGCTTCGTGTAAGATGAAAAATAATCATGCCCGTTTGTTTCCCAGTTTGCAAAAAAAGCAAACTACTCAACAATTCCAAATAATTATTATAAAGGACGTGATAAAAACAATTTAAAAATAGAATACCGATTGTATTTCAGTTTAAGTTTCATTCATTAATATTTTTTTTGTTAATGTTGTACATTAATATTTTTTTTGTTAATGGATACAGTCCTTTCAGGCATGTCTTTTTAGTACGAGTACCTATCATTATTTTTATTTATTTTTATTTTTTCGTTGCAATGTTGATATTATACGATAAGTATCGTAAATGGTCAAAAACAGTGTTTTCTCATCAGTACTTCATTTCACTATTAAGGGTGTGTAACTCACCGAGTACTCAGGTGACACGAGCCTGGACATGAGGCTCCTGGGGAAGGAGGAGTGCGCCTCGTCCTCCGGAGAGGGCAGGAGTGATGGACTCAGCAGCACCACCGGCACGTGCGCAAAGTGCTCCGTGGGGATACGCATCTAGAACGAAAACATAATTATGGTTTAATTTCAGTTCAAATTAAAGTTTGTACATTTATGTAATTGACTTAGTACTTCTATGAAATTAAATTTGTACCTCAACGACATTAAGTTTGTATCTGTACAAAATTAAATTCGTATCTCTGCACAATGTATGTATTTCTACAAAATTAAGTTTAACTATATTTAAAAGTAAATATTAAAAATATTTAAATACAATTCAAAAACATTTCAAAATTATACCTAAATAAAAGCTATCAAATCTTTTCATTTAGAACACATTTTAGTTTTAAAATATACATTAAACTCACCTTTGAACAACACTTTTGACAGACAGTCTTTTTACAAAGTTTACACTTCTGGCCCCAAGGACCAAAAATGCCGAATCTGGTCTTCAAACACAGAAAACATACCTGAAAAAGAACAAACAACTATTAATATTGCCATTGGAGTTGAAAAAGTTATCTGAGCGTCACGATGGTGAGATGAGCTTGACGCCTATAGGCAACTTTAGTCACTACTGACTAAAGCTGCCTACTACCGGCGGTACCTACGTACTTACAAGCTTCTGCCAGCAGCTTTGTCAAAAGTCGAAATTATCACTAAGGGATACCCTCCAGAATAAAAAGTTTTCCGTCGTAAACTATGACATATGATAGACTAGGAAGAGATAGGTCTACTCATGTTCCCGAGTTTCACCCAAATCCGTTCAGATGTTTGAGCATTAACCCTTCAGATACCGTCAATTAGAGACACAATAGTAAGACAATAGATGCGCGGCCACCAGTGGTCGCTTGGGGATTCATGAATTAAAGAGTAATGAACAAACGAACAAACACACACACATGACATACACACATACGTACAAACTGTCGCTTTCATAATATTAGGGAACAGGCTTTGGATCAAATTAAGCCGACTGAACTTAGAAGATATATTTTTTGTCGATAAATATAAGAAATCGGCTTCGTTAGCTGCGTCAATCGGCACTTTTAAAAAAATCTGAAAAACATTGTCGAATCCCTTTCGATCTCGGTAGTTATCGGTTTTTATTTTATGTAGTTTTAGTAAAGGTACTCACTCTTCTCTTCTCAACGTCTTCCTTGACCCTGCCCTCGACGGGCAGTACCTCTAGTTCAGCTTTCGTCAGCACAGACCTGATGTGGACAATCTCTTCCAGGGTCAGAGACAACCGGTCGTCAGACATTATGGCGTCTTGCCATTGTTTCTGAAAACAAAATAAAAATTCAAATATCCTGACGTTTTGGATAGTTCCTGAAGAATTAAGTACGAGTATACAAAGTTTTGATAAACTTTAGGTTTGTTAATGGAGGTAAAAAAAATAATGACAAGGTACTTATTATGTTTATCAAAAACTTTTCCTTTCAAAATTATGTTTTTTGTTGGCAAGCGCCAATTATTTTATGGTAGACATTTATGAAACTCGCTTCAGTCAAATAAATTATTCTCAAAATGAATGCTTTAATTTTTTTCTATTTTTCTATAGATACACTTTTAATTGTACACCATAAAAAATTACAGTAGAAAATTAAAATAAATAGGGTGTAACAACCAGCAGTTTTATCGATTCAAACAGATTTTTTAACAGACAACCTTTGGATGGTGGTTTTGGTTACATGTGAGGCATTGAACATCAAAAACCTTTGTATACTAAATTCACGAAGCTCTCTCACAACTAAAGCTACAGAGATTCATGCTTTTATTGTGCTATCTTTAAAACCGCTAACATTTAGTCAGTTCTCTAACATGCATTATGTGCAACAAAATAGCGTTATCAGAGAGAGAATAGAGTCTAATACATTAGTCTGGCAATACTCTATAGATGGATATATGTTACAGTAAAATGGTTGAAGCTGATGCCATTTCGTTTGCTTTATTTCCTAAAACTTGGTCTTTATTAGCGAAACTAACAAAGGGTGTAATAAAAGTGTTTTTTTTTTTTCAAAATCAACTGTTTGGTTTCCTAGCTAGGAATGAGTATTGATTTTTAAATTATATGTTAAAGTTTTAGTTATCATCATAATCGATTCTTCGAGTATGTTTCGCTATTCCTCACAGTTCGAATTTGCCTATTCATACCCGCTTAAAATATTCAGCCAGTTTACCGAAATAAATATGAAAGATATACCTATAGTTCATACATAGATCTTGTAGAACACTGTCTTGTATGTTTATAGGAACGTTTTCAATAAAAAGTTTTAGCCTCCAAATGTTTTACAATCATTTAACTAAATTAATTTAGGAAGTTAATCATTTAACTAGTCTATTGAGCTTGCATCATAGTTACTATAGAGATATATAGATAGACAATTATTAACCGATACCATATAACTTATTCTACTTATAAAAACATCCCAACATCCCAACAACCCAAAGGATATAACTATATCGTGACTTCAACCATCTTACTGCAACAACATACTATAAGCAATTATCTGCATGATTTTGCCAATATCCGTGGATCACGGAAGATAATAGAATTTCTTCTATTGTATAATTTTGACCAAGCACACTTCAAGATATGCTTATTGATGTTATAATATGTTGACTATAAAAATATTGCACCGTTCTTTAGATGTCCATCTTTTCGATTCTAGATAATCGGTTTTTAGTAGATTTGAAAGAATATTAGCGTAAAAAGATCGCACTGATTTACAAAGCTACCTTATTAGGCCAAAATTTTTTATACAAAATATTTATTGTTAAACTCTTGTCGCTAGACAAATGTCTAGTAACATTTATGACATTTATAATGTCACCCGGTGTTTTAAATTGGACCATTAAACCCCATTCTTCTCCAGCGTTTGATGGTCTATTAACAGTTCGCACGTGTAATTGTCAAAATTTTGGTGTCTCTTCCACAAAATAAATGCCATTAATGAAGAGTTGAAGTTGAACTTAGATTCAAACACGTTGCTTCATTATTTTTACCAACCAAAACAAGTGGTGCAATATTTTTTAAAGTCATTCTACATTCCCCAAATAGACTAGCTTTTTCCAAAGTACCTTTTATGGTTCTTCGACCCCCAAGTTCAATTCCGTCCACCATCTAAGCTACGTTCTACTCACATGCGAGCCATTGTTGGGGCTGCCACTAACCGACTTGATGAGCTCGTCCTGCAAACTGGATCTCGACCAGGATAGTTCACCTAGTTGCGCGTCTGCGTCACTACTTGCGAGAGAAGCGGCGCCGGCGCAAGATGCTCGAGAACCAGGCCTGGGGGAGAAAAGGCTGTTTAGATATAAGATAAGAATCATACGAATTAAAAAATGACAGTTCAAGGACAGTTCAACAGTGCATCAAATTATTATCACACCAATCGATCGATTACATTTAATAAATCGATGGCCTGTATAAAATAGATCTGTCGATGTTGATCAACTGCTACCACACCGATCAATGTTACCTATCGATTGGTACAGTTATGAACCTAGTCATCTATGTTGTAGAGGTTAAACTCTCTTCCTCGTAAAATACTGGACACGGTTAGAAGGAAACCTGACACCAACATATTAGGGAAAAAATTAGGCTGGCGATGATTCAGTTTTGAACTCAAAAAATGTGTGCTAATTTATTTATTTATGTTTGACCAAGATAAAGCTTACATAAATAAATAAACGTTGAATAAGCATCAAAAATATAAAGCTTAAAAACAACGACCTTAACTGTCGATACCTAGAAATACTGAATCTTGACCTCCTGACATTAGACCTCAAGTGGCAACTTTCTAACACACCGATTTATTGTTCATACCAGACAAAAACAACTGTACTTTAGCACGTGCCTTAGTGTCTGAAACAGATTCTGAAGGAATTTAAAACGAAATATTGTCTTGATGCATTGTGTAACTTGGTACAGCTACGTATATAAACTTGAGTAAGTAGGTATAATAATGTGGCGCCGCAACCGAGGAGGAAAGAGTCAGTTCAAAAACCATTTTACATTTTATTTTCTGTTGGCATACAAAGAAAAGGTTAATTGCCTATCAATGACATATAGCTAAAATAAAACAAATCTTGAATTATTTTTTCGTATGTGAAGAGGTGTTTTCCCTATCGTAGGACAGTAATATAGGCTAGCATTTTATTGTACACATCAATACAAACCCTGTACGTATACTTTTTGGGTTACCTACAGATAGTTTAAATACAAAGCTTCCAGGAACTAGAGTTTTGTACGACTTATCTTCAAGTCATTAACATCATGTAAGACTAACCTTGAATGTGGCAATGAATGAGCTCCATCGGTGGGTGGGCAGACAGCGTGCGTGACGGTGTGACGTCTCATGGACGCCCGCCGTGACGGACACTGCGTGGCCAGATCGTATGCTGCAGACAGAAGTACCGTTATACATTGTTGCTTAGAAGACTGTATTAGAGGGGATCGTTCTAATAATAGATTCAAGGCTCCTACAACACCTTGCTATTCAATAACAGCCACTATCGATAGATAGAAATAAAGAGCTTTAAAGACACTGAAGTATGTAAATAAAATAGACTTGTAGGATAGAAATTAGAGATGAGATATACCTGCCATTCTCCATACCCGGCCTTTAAGGTATGGGTATCACTAAATACCTGGTACAAATACCAGGTATTAAAATACTTCTAAGTATTTGGGTGTGGTAGGATTTCGATAAGTAAACGTATACGATAAGTATGGTATGCCTCCAATATAATGTAGGTACGACGTTTCAAGTATACGTAATTATGCATTATGAGATACAACTGACGCAAAAAATCAAAACATTGTCGACCTAGGTACGTACCTACAGTACCTACACTCGATATTCCCTAACATAAACAAACTAAGGAACTCTTTCACGTCGTGACAAAAAATTTAATTATGCAATTATGTTCCTTAAGCACGTAAAAATAAGTAGGTACCCATTTTTTCTAACTAAATTAAATCATCCGAATGTTCATAAAGCACGAATGACGTTTTGGGTCACTTCGTAAGCTGTCGGGTAGCTTCGGGTGGCTTCGGCGTACCGAACTACCGATACCGCACAAACTGGGCGCTACCTTGTGGTAGCGGTTCGTATCGTACTATGCGTCTGACGTCATACCTTCAAGGTATTTACCCAGTATTTTGGTCTGTACCCGGTCTGTGTACTGGGAAGCACATACTTGGTATATATACCTCTACCAGTATATACCTCTCATCTCTAATAGAAATAATTTAAAGAAAAGTCTGATATAGGAAAAGGGAATAAAATTTTATTTAAACATCTAACACCAATAAATATTATAATGATAACAGTGGTTACAAAATTAGTAGAAAACGTGTATAAAGAAAACAAAAATCTTGAAATGGTGAATTTAGTTGAGTTACTTCGTACAAATGTCGATACGTGAACTAAATCTATCCTAATCCTAGATGATGCTAATTTTTATACAGTCAACATCGAAATTCTAATGAAACCGAATACTCACACTGATTACAATAAAGTTAATGATAACAATAAATATGTATGAGCTAATAAATCTGATAAACAAAAGAGCACTTAAGTTTAAAAAGACGATAATGGACGTCAGAAAATCGCAGTATTCGATTCGTTATTGTCCGCAGAACCACTGAACTGAAAAAACAATGACAGGTGATTTTTGCGAAGCGAACGAACATTTGCAAAGGAATAAGCGTGGTTAACGTTGACATGCTTGTAACACATGCTGTCATACATTCGAGGGTTTCGTCGCAGAACTGGTGGTACTCGTCGTGGGAGATGCGTGTGCGCGGCGGAGCTCGAGGAGGCGTCTCCTCTGCGTGAAGTCACCAATTTCAATCAGAAAGTCATTGTCAAGGAGACAAGGAGTGCAATTAGAATCAAGTGCTTGTGATGAATTTCTAAATTCTTGGTCATGTTAATTTTCAAACAGAAAGTTCTCGAGGGATCTTAACACAAATGCACTTCTAAAATTAGACTCATTTCGAGTAAGTTAAAGTTAAGTAAAGCTTACCGGTCCTCTTCCAAGGTTTGGGTGTTTGTTGCTGTGGCGCCGTATGCCTGGGGAAAGGTTGGGGCGCGCAAACTTCTGGACTCGCACAAGTTTCTGTGTCATCCTCGTCTTCATCGTCCTAGAAAGAAAATAATCGATTATCAATAAAGTACAGCATTCTACATAAAAATAAACTGCAAGATTCAAAAAATGTCGTCGGTTCTGCTGAATCGTCTCTTATGATCGCCAATTTTTTTGCACTACAAGAATTGGCGGTATATCATGCGATTCATTATTTTCAAAAGATCTCATGTTTTATGTAATTTATTATTCATTTGAACTTTGTAAAACTGTTCTTATTTATATATTTTATGTAACTAAGCAACTTTTTTTTTTAAATACATTACATTTCAAGGATGCAAACAAAACAACGAGATTACAATGACGTGTTGTTATCATTGTTTTCAATTAACACTGTGAATACACGATTAGTTATGAACAAGTCTATTAAAATTAAGTAATTACTGCAATTAGTAACTAAATGTATATTATGAAAATCAACTGGTTAAACTTGGGAAATGGGACATATTTTGGGTTATGGAAGTTTAAGGTTGGCCCTTTTTTGTGAAAACCAACTGGTACAACAAAAACCACATATGTTTCAGAGAGGATGTAAATACATAAGACCTCTTCATGATAACGAAAGTAGACGCTAAAGACGTAATCACCAAGCACACTTTGGCTGACTAGTGTTGTCATGCTGAGTATAGTTTCCACACTTAGTCCTATGGTACGTGGGCCATAGCGGCCATAACCTTAGGAAGGCTTATTCCAACCAGCCCACCACTCTCCAAAAACAGATTAATCGGTCAGGTCAGATGTCACTGATACGCACACGAACCTTAGGATCACCGAACTCCCTTATTAATGCCCTGAAAAACCGGAGAGGCATTTTTTTTTTTTTTTTTTTTTTTTTTTTTTTTTTTTTTTTTTTTTAAAAAAAAAAAAGGGCATTAATAAGGGAGTTCGGTGATCCTAAGGTTCGTGTGCGTATCAGTGACATCTGACCTGACCGATTAGTATTATTCTCCTGGAAAACAAATATGCTGCAGAATCTGTGAAGTAAGTTAGACATGATCCCTTACTCGTCTTTTACGACTTACATAAGCGTTACATATTTCGTAGTATATGTTATAGATTTTTTTTAATATAGATTTTGGTGCTAAATAAATTGCCATAGCATCCAAGGCGCACGAAGTAGCACAACTTATTATAGACAGAAAACTGATCAGAATACTTCAATACTGTAAGAAATCTATGAATAGTATTAACCTTCCCTCGACCCTTGGGAATATTTTACAGGCTTTAGTAGCAATTCTTTTGCTAGTTTTGTTATTCATGCACTTAGATTGAATGATTAATAATGTATCAGTTGCTTCGCTAGTGTCAGTCGTAAAGTGGATTTTGGAAGCAAAACACTTTGACATGGTATAATAGATTATTTTATCACCTTATACAACTCTACTTGGTAACTTGATCTTTAAGGACTAAAACAGGTTTTAAAAAGTGATCGATGATGATGACGTTTTATCAAAAATAACAGTTTCAAAAACACAGGATCAAATAACTATGACCAAAAGCAATGCTTGTTCAATTAAAGATTTACTTACCAAAGCTTCTAGCGACTTGGCATGAGCTTAGTCAAGAGAGGCAAAACGTTACCAGATATTCTTTTATCATTACACAATAAAAAATTCTCAAGCGGATGCATTTACCCATGAACCAAACATAACTCCCTAAGGCATCCTTACTATAATCGTCGTGGAAGTAAACGTTATGTCAACGGGATAAGGGTGGAAACGACGCCATTTATCGACAACTTGATAACAGTGCGAACGACAGCTAAATGACACTTTCTACGCCCACAGGCACGGAGCGAGAAACCCATGGGACAGGAGTTTCCTTGAAAGAAAACTTCAAAAGAAAACTAATGCATACTAAACGTTAGAAGTCCCATCTCACCTTTTTTTACTTGAAAGATCGTTTTTAATATTTCTATAAATTTATAACCAAATAATAGTTGTTATCAATGAAAAAAACAGTGTTACTCAGAGTACAATATCAAATTAAAATGGTATACAGATTTCGCTTGATGAAAGATTATACTGTAAATTGAGATACGAAAAATTTGTACGTAAAGGAAAGCAAAATAACAATACAGACCTTTTCATTAAGAAAGAAAGCGAGTAATGTCAGAGATGATGCACCGATGCATCCGATGCATTGCATAACGTGAATGCAAGTTACAACAGAGTACCTACAGAGTCACAAGTATTACCCATCGAGATATAACTTGAAGGGAAAGTTATGGGCCTTCGAAACTCGGAACTACGATGAGTTGTTTATTACTTGTACACTGTGTCGCTGAAGGTTCATAGATAGATTTTGATGAATTCCCACGGATTTGTAGTACTATTGATAATGTCAATTGGAAAGCGGAAAAAGTATTGCAGTAGGCAGCATTTGTAGCAATCCTAATTTGTGTTTAATATTTTCACATGAAGATTTTGTCTATAGAAAAAAAAACACTAAAATGTAGTCGGATATGGTCCAAATATACCCCTGAATAAATACAAAAGATCTCATAGCATCTACTATACGAGTTTCATGAACAAAGCGAAAGTCAAACCCTTTATTGTACTAAGGTAACAAAAGAAGAAATTTTCATAACACAGCCGGGGAAGGTAAGGCGTAAAAATAAGTGTAGATGAAACCACGTCTAAAATAAACGCTCACCTTATAATAATTAACCACTCAAAGGAAATCTTAACACAGCTATAAGTACAACTTCTTTTAAGGATGAATGAATCTATTATTTTTATATACGATTATCAACGGTTCCATACATTGTATCGAATTTTCGAACTCCTTGAAAAAAATAAAAAATACATTTCCGTTTGTTGGTAATACTTTTTTCTAATCTGGGTCATTATTGCGCAGTTATACACCGGCTCTAAAGGCAATATAAATAGGTTAAGTTTTAGATAATGTATTTACATTATCTAAAACTAACAATATCGATGTTTACCCGTCATTCCCTTTTAAAAATAGATTAAAGTATTGCTAGTCGAAATTTTTAAGTAAGATATTTTTATGTTGTAATAGATAAAGATATAAGTAGTTCCTAAGTTATATTTTAACAGTATATTTTAGCAGTACACTTGATATTTTAACCCTTCAGATACCGTCAATTAGAGACACAATAGTAAGACAATAGATGCGCGGCCACCGGTGGTCGTTTGGGGATTCATGAATTAATTTAACTTAAATAAGTTTATGGTCAACAAAAATATGATGCGGTCTTCTGCGGACACTGACCTAAATCTCAATTTTATAATAACTTCTCTGTTTGTATCTTTGTACGAAGCCTTTAATAAATCTAACCTAAGCCTTCAACGCCACACTTTAAAACAAAAAGCGTTCATATAAGCACAACATAGTATTAAAATAAACCAGCCCTTTATCAGTGTAAAAAATAACATACGCACACAAAGGTAATCCCAGTATTACCTTTGACATTCAAATGGACTAATGGAGCAGCATCGTTCATTAGGCAAATTATTACGTACATACATGCATATATAACAGTATGGACAGAAGCCGCGTGTACACACATAAATTCAATTTGAACGAGAATCTAATGAAATGGAACGTTGCCAAACTTGGCAGTGCCGACTATCAAACGCTGATTTGATTAAAAAACCAGTTTTTAGGCTCTCTGATTTTTGATGTACAAAAAATTCTATATTTCAGTTATTGCACGAGACCTACTGGAAAGTTTGATTTAATAAATGGTCTGGAACGATGTAGCTTTGCGTGGTTCGAATATTATTTTTTGATCATATATTTACTTTTACTAGTTCTTACACGTTACTCAGCTCGCAGAAAAGTATAAATAAATCCTGTTACTCTTCTTTAGCGCAGGAATTTCAAGAGTTCTTTGTTCAACGAGCGAGTAATAATAAGCGATATTTCCAGAAAAGTTTAAGAGTCTGGGTATTCAAAGGGCTTAATGAGATTTAAAATAATGATAATTTACCCATAGTATTTTAAAAGTGTAATCCAAAGACGTTGATCAAGTCCAAAGGGTTATAACCATAAAATGCCGTTCAAAACTTATGATTAACTTATCTAAAATTCAAAGCAAACTTTAAGATTATTCAGAGCAGTTTCCTTGGCTATACAAAAAGCGACCTAAAGCTTCCCAAGTTAAGGTCGAGAGTCCCGTAATACCACGAAGTAGGGCATAGAAGCCTTGTGAGACTAGTTTGCACAAGTGTACAAGTTTTAAGGATACATTTCTTGTACAGTTAAGTGGTAATTAGCGTGGAGACATCGGATGCATATGTATTTAAATAAATATGTTATGAAACTGTATGCTCAAAGCTTCAAACGGTTCTTGTACTTGAATTTATTATTCTCTTAATATGACTCATGTTTATGAATATTTTATCAATAATTTCCTGCTCGTCTTCTTCTTTATGTCAAATTATGTTTACTAACTGCAAATACTGCTTTTCCAAATTATTCAATTCTATCTGCACTTTGCTTGAGCCTGTTTTACCCAGCTTAGAGTCTATTTTACCTCCGACTATAGATCCAAGATCTTTAAAATACCACCATAAAATAGTGTATCACTTGTATCGACATTTTTATTACCAAATTCCGCTTGTAAGTTTCTTTTTCTATCTATATGAGGTTCTAGCGCTATCTGTTTATTTCCAACATCTGTGGTGGACATTTTAATGAGCATTATTTCAAAAGTAATATGCCTAAGATGGCATGTTTCATAGAAACGGAAAGCAACCTAGATATACTGTCTTCTATAGTATACCTGGGTGAATTTCAACAAATGCCATTTTTCTTATCATATCGGTGAACTTTTTCATTTATATATATTTTTTATTTTTTTCATGTTTAATGTAATATTTAGGATACTAAATACTCCCTTATTGGTAACCATCAACGTATCTTTTAAGACTATGGAGAAAATTCAGTTTGAATTCTGGTTTCCACCGATGTGACAATCCGGCACCGATTATCTTTTCTGTACACCGATATGATAAATTTATTCACCGATGTGATATACATATACAGCGATATGATAATCTATCCACCTTTGAACATCAAAAAAGAAATAGTAGGCTTATACATTTTTGAAGGAGTGACTAAGAACTGAATACCTGAACTAAGGGTATTATTTTCTTAGAATAAAAAATAATGTTTTTTTTTTATTATCATTGTGTTTATTTAAAAGAAGTATAAAAAACAAAAATTTCTTGTACGTTATTGTACAATACACATTTATTAATGTGGCGATCAAGCTAATTGTTTTGCCATGTGTACACTTAAAACATTGTGGCGTTCTAGGTTCAACAATACTAAGAATAGAAACTTTATATAAGAAAACTTTATATACCTAATTAATCAGCCTTTTAAGTTTAACCTTAATCATAACAACACTACAATAATCACAGCTTTAATTATCACTTAATTTAATATTTTTAAAATCTTTGTTCTCAGTGCGTAAGTATCATAGATTACATAGAGATCGCTTATATCTTACATCTAGCAAATAATCTTTACCCTTAAAAAAAAAACTTAAATTAAATCTGTCAGTATAATTTGGTTATTATGTTAATCAGCCTTTAAGTTCAACATAAATCACTACAGAACTTGAACCGTCTTCGTACTCCACTTTTATTAAATTGCACCATAATTAGACTTTTAAGTCATAGAAGACTATGTAGTATACCTATAGTTAATCACAGCACTTAATTACGTACTTTTATAATTATTATCTGTTACAACAATTAAACCTTTTTTTTTCAATTAAAACTAAAAACAATAAAAATAAAAATTTTAAAAACAAATCAGCCCAGATCAAAATAAGTCATCATCAGTGTCACTGCAACCAAATATATAATTAAATCTCTGTTTGATGTCAGGAGTTGGTTTACGTGGCTCATTTTTTTCTTTTTTAAAGTTAATTTTAGATTTTATTCTAAATATTTCCTCATCGGTGTCACTGTCTTCCACGGTAGGACTTGAAAATCTATTAGATGCTTTTACCGTATCCTCTTTATTTACGAATTGAGTTGATTCCTCTAAACCAACTAAAATGTTCGTGTCAATTTTCTCTAAAAATGAACAGGCAGGAGTACTTTGATCAAGATCTACATAGTTCAATAGCAAATTTTCAGACATTTTTGTCGAAGAGGATGATCTGGGTGCCGCATTTTCCGAGATTTTTAATGTATTTGATGGTGTAAAATACTTTGAATGTGATGGCTGTGGGAACAAAATTAATTTGTCAGTTAACTTTACTGGTCGCATTTTAGTGATATCTATTTTGGATTTAGTTCTGGATTTTTTATTACTCGAAGTAGAAAGTTGAGGTTTAGACTTAATTTCGTGTTCGGTTGACAAATTGTGGAAGTCTAGATGTTTGCCATGTGGACATTTAACAACATATTTCATACATTCATCTTCTATACAAGAAAGTCGACGTAAAACTATACGATTTTTAGCTTCTTTAGTCCAAATGACTTGTTTGACTTGCAATGTTCCACGAAATGTGTTCAAATTTGTAGGGAGAAGCCAGTCCTTTTCTTCAACTTCATATTCTTCTACAGTACTAATTTTCACGCCTTGGACAGCAGATTTTAAATAGTTTACAAAAGAGTCTATATTATTCATATCACCATCGTGTGCAACAAATCGATCCGCCGTTCGCTTCAGTAGCCCACCTACTCCATCTGGCGCACCTTTTCCATGACCACATTCACTATAGTTCCATATTATGTTAGTCAGAGAAGAGCAGTAAATACTGAGTTGGGACATAATATAAAAAATTTTCTTATTCCGATACTGGCCTGATGGAGAATCAGAAATAATAATAAGATTCTGAACAATTGGAGCTTCCTGTTTAATTTCTTCTAATATTGGAACAAGGTGAGCCCAAACGGCGGCAGCATCATGGCGCAGTGAAGAACTAATAGTGCAGAAACATTGAGTTGTTATATTCTCTTCCTTATTTTTATAGTAAATTACAGCAGTGTGTAATGTGAATTGTTGACGACTGCCACCAAAGTGCATAGATTGTATTTCGGACCCGTACTTGGAGCTATAGTTCTCACTAAAGTCAATGTGAACGACACAATCCTTTTCAGTCATGTTTTGTTTGTAGTGCTTAAAAGCTTGACTTTGATTTCGTATATTACTACAATGTGTTAAGAACGGTTTCAGATTGTTTTCAAATATTTTGATTAGTTGTAATGGTTTAACGGTTATTTTTACTTTTTCTACATTAACGGCTATTTTATCGACTCCATTTTTTTTGTAATTCTTTTTTATCTTCTTCCAATTCCAATAAATAACATCTTTGGAGTTATCAAATTCTTGATAATTTAAATGACGATTCTTACAGACAGGACATGTTCTTTGCAGGCATTCTACCTTAAAAATATCACAGCAAATACTACTTAGAATTTCAGTCGTGGTGTTTTCTTTTATGATACGATTTCTTTTTAAAGATGATATAACAAGATCCATGTTCTCATGTTTCTCACATAGGCATGTATTTCTCAAGTTTAATTTTGGCTGCGTGACCCAAAACGGCCTCATTCTTGTAAAAGTGACGTAACTGATTGGAGGGTAGCCCGAAGTCAAATACTTTTTGTGTAAATTTTTAATTGTGTCTTTCATCAGCCTTTTCTGTTTTTTTACTCCATTTTGTGTGACAGTATCCTTTTTACCTGGGCAAAGATTTGAATTTTCATCATCCTCAAAAAACTGAACAACAATCTTACGGATACGTTTTTGCAGGTCTATATTTTTTGGCTTCGTTGGGATTCGTCTCACTTCTAAACAGTGGCGTGCCAGGTGCCTTTAGAGGGGGCAAGCCAAGGAATCTTGACTCATCTACCTACCTACACCTAATATCCCGAAAAAACAAAATTTCTTACTGTAATGCTGATTTTAATGGGTACATTTGATTTTTTTTACTGTTAGAAATTAAGTAAATATATATTGGTACTTAAAAAAAAAGAGAAAAAGAGCCATCTATTGATATTTTTGGCAACTCGCTCAAAACATTCTAGTTGATTTCAGAAAAATCCACTAGATGGAGCACAAAAGAATGTATTAATCCGTACGTAGTTTTTAATAAAAATTCATCATTAAAAATAATTGTTTACGATATGTAATATTATTGGCAAATACTCACAATTTAAACAGCATTTATTAGCTTTTCGTTCTTTATCACACACATAACACTTAACTGTCGAAAAAGAGAAATTAGGTACCTTTAACTGTCGAGAAATAGAAGTTTCTATTCGCGTTTTACCAAAACTGCAGAACGAAATAACTGAATTCAAGTGCTTTTGAGAATTCTGATGTATTTTCATGGCACCAGCGAAATTATTTAAGTCATTATAACCTGAAGTATTCCAAGTATTCGTTTGAGAAAAATATGCAACACCAACCGAATAATTATTTATTTACATGCGAGCAACCTACAATACACTGTAAACTGAGCGATGAAATTGCTTACTATGTGATTTAGTTTTCTGAGAAATATTCAAATCAGGGGTAGGTTTAGGTGAAGTTACGAGATCATATTTATCTTTAAAACTCAAAGGTTTTACCTGGCTAAGTATTTTTTCCACACATTTTAATCAGTCACAACTTCACAAGGAACAATTGCATGTGTTTCCGAATTCATTTCAAAGATAAGTACTTTAACTTTAATCACTTCAAAACCAAGTAAGTTACAGCAATATCTAATTATAACACTTTAAATGACAGAAAACTAAAAAAAACAATCAAAACATAATCCGATAACCGCTCAAAGCAAATTTGAACTGATTATAGTACGCGCGTCATAGAGGGCGCCTCGCTTTCGTAACATGCGTAAAAATTTCATTGATAAAATTTCCGAAGCCTGGCATTTTTGACCTTAAATCTGTTCGACGAGTGTTTTCACACATTATAATATTTACTCACACAAACTCACATTTTTTGTGTTTTTATAGGAAAAAGTGAAATGGAAAAGCAAGCCCGGTAAATGCCCTATGCGTTAGAGCGAGACCGGAGATGGCAACGTTGTTACGTTCCATCACCCGTGCGTTTCGGATTGCGGACAAAAGTGACCATACCGCGAACCCGACCAAAGCGCAACGTCACAATTATTATTCAATTGTCCTTTTATGTTGTGACTATTTAATTTAGTCGGATTCGCGATTCACTTTTATCTCGATTTGGAACGCTGGGTAAGTTGCATAGAACTTGTATTAGCGTAACTAATGAATGAATTTTCAATTACGCGCGAAGTTTAAAGTTTAGATTTTATTTTAAATAATTATTTTATTAAGTTCAATGACTTAGATGTTAGGTGTCATGAAATTTTACCGCAAGCCGGGCTTTTTTGCTTGTATTGCTCGCACGTCCCTGCTTCTAAATTACTCTGTTTTAATTTCTTAAATTCTTGATGTAGTCTCATGTATCTCTTTTTGTACATTAGTTTCTCTTTATTAGCCTTTGCCAATTGTTTTCTTAAATCGTGTATTTGCTGAGTTTTAACGTTTTGATATTTACGAAATTTCATTTTAATGTCTTGTTTGAATTTAACAGTATTAAAGGATGTGTCTAAGTTAGGACTATTTGGGCGTAATGTTGATTCTTCTGAATTTATAGAACTAATACTTGGCGTTCGTAAAGGAGATGCTATTGATAAATCTAGGGGACTGCTTGTACGTAAATAGTGGGAACTACTCGCTACTATGGCATCAATACGCAAATTAGGACTATTACATCGAACATTCTGTCGCAATAGCCGTGGGCTATGAGGTCCTATTAGTTCTTGAGAAATACCGGGCTCATTATCTTGATTTTTCGGTAGCGATTCTGCGTCATTGGTCTCTGAAACACTTGTTGGGTTGTTGCGGGCACCATTTGCCTTATTTTTTTTCCGCTGATAATATGCACGGGCACTGATTCGGTTTTTCTTTTGTGCATTGCGACGTGCATGTGCAGTCATTTGGCTTCGGGTTAGGATAAGTCCAGCTGCCTTTCTTTTAGCTAAGCGTTCTCTGTCTTTTCTTAAATGCTGCTCTCTTAACACAGGATCACTTTTGATTTTAGCTTTTCTTATTCTTTCCATCAACCTCTTTCTCTCTTTTTTCTCCTCCTCGTTTAGTTTTGATTTCAGCATTCTTAAACAAAATTAATCTTAAACAAAATTACTCGAACGAATTGTGTGCGGCACGAGCTGCACACAAGTTAATATTTATGAAAGTTAAAAAATATAATATGTGTATATGTATGTATATAATGTATGGTTGTAGGTATGCTCCATTGTTTTTTTGTTTACTTTAATGAAATGACACTATGTCTACCAATATGATAAAATTACACCGAGGTGATAATATGATCTACCGATGTGATAAAACAATCCACCGATGTGACAAAACTATGCGTCGATCATGAATCAAAACACCGATATGATATTTAAGACACCGATTGATTTTTCTTATCACATCGGTGTAAATTATCACATCGGTGGTAAAAAAGACCACCGATTACAGCGATATGAGAACAGCGACGTGAGAAATTATCGACTTTTTTGAAAATTATGAAAAATGTATAATATTTAGGCTAAATTCAAGTACCTATAATGATGCTAATTTACTTACTATGTCTGTTAGAACCAAACAATCGTAATAAAACTTCACATTACACTAGAAAAATGCAACCACCGATAATATAAAATAATTGCTTGGAAGTAACTGAAATGTCGTACTTACGTAATTGGCGGGAATATGCAGCGATTTGACACACGTCCGTCCTGACTGCGCACTAGCACACACTAACGAGGGAAATAAAATTGGGGTGGGGACACTGTCGGACTCATCGATGCAAAGTTAGGTTTAAATTACTTTTGTGCAGCGATATGACAAAATTTTGCGAGACAAGTACATTTATGCCTCTCAGTAATAAATATTATGAATTACGTAATAAAATATGCTACATATTAATAATAAAACTAATATTCTATGAAATAGAATAAGTTATATTCTTAAGTTACTTATTTTTATAACGATATAAGCGTTTTTGCTTGTAAAAAAAGTAGAGGGACAGCACCGATGTGACAAAAATAGAGGTTTATGTATTTATTTCTACCTTTGTAAATAGACTTAGACAAATAATATTTTATGCCACAACCCAATAAATACCTAATGAATACAAAAAAAATAGTACAGAACAATATTCCTTTTTTCAAATACTAATTTCAATGAAGACAAAAAAAAAGTCGTTTGGGAAATTCACCCGTATGATTTGCATGAGCTTACTTACTTTCCATGCATGAATGATGGGATATAATAAAACGCGATGGTCCCACGCGAAGATGACTGGAGGAAATGGATAAGTGGTGTTTATGAGGCTCTAGGTTCTTTTATTTTCGTAACACTAGTTTTCTCACATGTATCTGACACAACCGGAGATATTAAGTTGATCCGTAAACTAATTGACCTTAAGTAATACTCGGTAAACCAAACGAACTATCCAATAGTCAATAAAGAAGTCTATTTTAAATTAGTTTATTCTTAGTAGAATCGATAGACCCGATATGTATTCAAATGCATTGTCAACGTCTTTTTACGAGTATTGTCGAAGATGTCGTGACGATTTCAGAGTCAGATATGAATTGCATGCTCTTAATGCTCACGATAGTTCTCTTTGCATTAGTCCGTATTATTGGAATTTGCATTGTCACATGTTATCTCGATATTTCAACTCTTAGTATCCCATATGATTAGAAATATATGCCATCTATCACTATCCCTAACTCTTTTGCTTTTACTTTCATTAGCAATTGAAGATAATAAATAGTCAGGACCGTTCGTTGTGGCGACACCTGGGGAAGGCCTATGTTCAACAGTGGACGTCTATCGGCTGAAAAAGAAATGTCAGAGGCTGTATGACGATTGACAATATATGATGAATGATGATGACGTGGTTCAGAATCAAAAAGATAATGAAATGGCTTGCTTGCAAGTAGGTGGTCTTAAAATCCAAACTTAGGGTTTCTCCATTACTTAAATATTCTCCCTATTCTCCGTCATAAAACCACTGATAGTCAGGCAAGTACATCTCGTCTTCAACGATGGTACAAGTTTATCAAGCCAAAACGAAAGAAAACATTAGTAGAAAGATAAATGAGCTTTTACTACAGCTACATATTGTGCTACTGATAAACAGCAAGGCAAAGGAACACCGTGTCTTTGTTGCGACCATTGACTCGTAAAAGTGGCTGTGGACGTAAGATTCGAAGCAAAGCGTTGCAACAGCTTGCATAAGGCTTAAGCACGCATTGTTCGAAGAACACGTTATCGAGAACGGCGGTGTACTATGAAAGGCATGTATGTAATGTGGGATTTTTTCTTGGTAAAAGCAAAGAATGTTGCATGCATGGAGATTAACCTAGTGTGAGTATAGGGAGCTGATTTTAGAATTGAAATATAGCAGATACTTTTTACTTTTCCGTTATTTTTTTAAACTGATTTTTATTCTTTGCAAATATTTCAGAGGGTTAAATTGGAGATCCTTTGTCATCGGTACCTCTTAGAGCCACATAATAAATAAGACACCAATATTGTTCTTTTAAAATAAATTGATGGTTAGAGATGTGATGACTGTCAGGCCGATAGTCGCAAGTGATTTTTTATAACTATACTATACTACTATACTATACTATACTACACTATTATACTATACTATACTATATTGTACTATACTATACTATACTATACTATACTATACTATACTATACTATACTATACTATACTATACTATACTATACTATACTATACTATACTATACTATACTATACTATACTATACTATACTATACTATACTATACTATATACTGGTCAATGACAATGAAATGACAGAATAAAAGCACAAAAATATAGTGGGCCTACTAAACGTAAAATAGAGAAAAACCATTTTTTTGGCTCTTACAAAAGGAAAACCTAGATATTAATATTCTTTTTTTAAGTATAATTTTTAACGTCACAACAAAACGGCAGACCCAGGCAAAAATGACGGGACGAACTATGAGCCCAGAGATAACGTAAATGGTTTACGACGATACAAAAAATATGTTTAGTAAGAAAAAAGAGACGCCATTTACCTGCAATAGAACAGACAGTCTGAAAAAATATTAAAATATACTATCTACATTATATTGTGAGTAAGTATATTGCAAAAAAAACTTAAAAAAAAAAACATGATGCTAATAAAGCCAATTAGTTAGGTAAAAGGGATTCTTTCACTATTTTATGGCTGTTATGGGATTTATAAAGTTAATATACGGTTTCACCTGTGACCCAAATATTCGACTCCTGCCTAAGTGGCCACACGGAGCGTTTTATTGATTTAATTTCTTTGCTCCTCTGGTGTAGGTAAAAGCTGTAGCGGAGCATGGTAACTCAAGAGTAACTTTTTCTTTGGTAAAGCTTTTAGGTGTTCACAACTATTGTTGGTGAACCGATTCTTATATCTTACCAACCGTAAGATTTAAAAATTAATTAGTTGTATGCCAAATAAATATTGTTCCTTCTTTTCTTTACTTTTGATTTTTTGTCATTCCTTTCTTTTCTTTCTTTCTTTTTTTTCTTTCTTTCTTTCTTTCTTTCTTTTTTTCTCTCTTTGGTCTAGAGATTAGTGGCCCTAACTGCGATGCCAGAGGTCGTGAGTTTGATTCCCACCCTAGACAAATGTTTGTGTGATGAGCACGATCATGTTTATCAGTTATCTAGTACTCATAGCACAAGTTCTGCTTAGTTTGGGGCTAGATGGCGATTTGTGATAGCTGCGGATTATTATTATTACATAATTGTTTTATAATAATGCTGTTGTATTGTTATAAAATACATAATCAACAAAAATACGAGTTAGGTTACATATGTATATGTTACTACGTATAGGTAACTTAAATTGTATTTTCTACTAAAATAACAAAGTAAGTACCTTTAGGTACTCTTGTTCAAACGTGTACTTGTTAACAAGACGAAAACAGTAATTATTCCATTACAAGCATTAATTGCTTGTTCTCATAATTAGTGTACACAGAATTAATTTGTCTTCCATCTTGTTTCAACTCAAGTTTGTAGTTACAAAGAGACAGCTATAATACTACGATACAGAACTCATTTCACGCGCCAACGAATTTCAACGGGCTCATACATGTCTATATATAAATGGAGAAACTGACTGACTGACATATCAACGCACAGCTGAAACTATTGGGGCGTGATATTTTGCACAAGGCTTCCTTTTATGACGTAAGCGAGCTCTAAGAGAGGGTTTTCTGAAATTGACTCCTAAATGAGTGTCCACAGTTTGAATAAAGAAACCTACTTTTAAGCAGACGAAGGCGCTGGCAGAAGCTAATCTATATATGTATATAACAGGAGAAACTAATTGACTAATATATCAACGCACAGTCGATATACTGGGTTTGGAAACGTGAAATTTTGAACAAGGCTTCCTTTTAATATAGTGTAGGCGAGCATTAAAAAAATAAAAAGGAATCTTTGTATTTCAGACATCTAAATCCATACTATTATCATTTACATTTGTCATTAGTATTATTAAGAAGGAGATTTGGAAATTCAACCAGTAAGGGAGTGCAAAGGGGTAATTTCGTTTATAGGCAAAATCTCATACCGTGTACCCGATATACAACGCAAACGACAAAGAAAATAATTAGGGTTCTCATTATTTGTTGTCAGAACCATCCTCAATTGGGTGGGTTTTAAAGATTCTTCTATCTTAGGTTAATAAACCTGAAACTTGCCACAAATTCTAATAAATAATTGAAACTGTTATTATTAGGTGTTAAAATTTTGTAAAAAAAAAAAACTCGTGAACGAAGTCGCAGCCAAAGTACTAAGTGTAGCTGTAGTACATACATACTTCGATATAATAGTAGCATGTACCAACATAACAACTGAAGCTATTTTACCCACAAAATTACGTTACGTTTCTCATTTATTTTTTGCTAAATTTCGTGTCACTGGCCAGATAGCACGAACCTTCACAGACTTTTTGCCAAATATAGTCCAAAATTCTGTTTCGATTTCATGCTTATTAGGATCCGAGGTTGTTATTCGTTAGTAACCGAAATTGAAGATCTAGTAGTGAAGTCGAGCTTTAATTGGTTTAAAATAGCTTCAGCGACGTTATCTGTTGGTATGGAAATAAATTGGAGCAGCGAGGTTATATCATGCAGCGTATTCCTTTGAACGTACCGCTCTTGAAATAGAACCGAGGAACCGAAGATTAAATGGCAAACAAAAATCCCATAAAAACTGCACTTTTCGCTGCAGTTTCTTATATAATTTCTAACACAATAAACTACAGAAAATTTCTCGAAAATTTCGTGCCTGCAAGCTTTTTCTTGGCATTTCTTTTATCTAGCCACTGACCCAAACCACTGGGGCATAGTTATAACATAATCTAGATATCAGAAATTATTCGGCCGTGTGGCTTCGTGCCAAGAACAGGCAAATGCTCCCGGCTGCTATATGTTCTAGGTTCCTATATACTTGTTCATGAGAGGAGGTTCTTGTTCCCATTTTGGCTAAGAGGAAAACTTTAGTTGTAAAATTTATTAATGGTCAGTGCTTTGCGTTAGATGACAATAAAGTTTGGGTTATTTAGAAACTAATACGAAGTTGGCAACCTGTGTCAGAAGTTGGGAGACAGCCGTCAAATTGTTCAACATTATGGCTTGATGTTATCTGTCTTAAGATTTTTGATTTAGAAAAGAGTTCTTATCTGTGCAATTAGACGCCTCAGTTAACTTTGTACACATAGATTTACAATTCCTTTGAACGTTTTCTACCCTTTTGTACGAGTACCTACATATTTTTATTTTCAGTTTGTAATACTGCTATATATAACATTTACTAGTTAAGATATAATACATATAAGTACCTTAACTTATAAATATAAAAAAATCTATTATTTGTTCAAAACATTAAACTTTTAAATTTTTGCCATTTTCCAGTAACGTTTCTTTTTACCACCATTGCTTGTATTTATTTATTTATTTATTTATAATAAGTATACCAACAGCACAATCACTTACAATACAAATAAAACTTACATCAAAAAATTACATTTCAGTAACCATGCAAATAACAGCATTTGTGACTGCATCTGTGTATGTACCTATCACCCTTTACATTACTGTCTTTCTCCCAATGTTTAACCTGACTTATACTTATGTACAAATTACATTAGCTAAAGTTGTAACTCACCTCAAGATTATCAAAGTCCACCTTGATGAGCCGCCTCTGGGGCTGCGCGTGCGGCGTGACGTCACCGCCGCGCCTTGAGTCACCCCCACCTGGACCGCTGCCGGTACCACTAGTAGCTGTAACAAGGGACAATAATGTTAGAAGAGCAAATAAAAACTGAGAACAAGAATTGCGGTTGTCTAGGTTTGTTTTATTTTTAATTACATTCAGGAGCATAATTCCATTGTGTATTGAAGAACAATGATCATTCAGGGCCTGTTTTGAAATGCGGTTAATACAGTGCCTCCTTGTATAAGTATGTCTCTTCCTTTTCACTAACAAAGTCAGAAAGAGATAAACCAAAACAATTGGTACCGATTTTATTTAATGTTTATATAAATGTAGTGTCCTATAATATCCTTTCGAGTATTTATAAAATGATACATTAACACTGCCAATGCCGAAAAGTTCAAAACAAAATGAGGCACACGAAAACATTTACGACCATCACAATGAATTCAAATGCACGGCTTTTCCGCCATATTGGATCCGCCATATTGAATTCGCCCGCCAAAACTCTACACTTCACACTCACTTGTTTTCAATAAACAAAACGCTATAGAGAATACTGACTGTATTCAGAAACAACCAGTATTCTCTGTAGCGTAGTCGTTCGAAACTGAAAAGCTCCGATAACCCTGAGAAGACAGATTGCGAAGATATATGGATGGACGAGTGAAGGGTGATTTTTTACTTCGTGCCAAAAACTGTGTTAGGTGCAAGATTAATGATAGGAAACAAGGACATGGGAGCAACTTGTTTCATTTATGTTTTATGTAGCTTAACCGAATAGATACGTTTCATGTATGGAAAATATTATAACTAATATAACAACAAATCTAAAAAGTACCTTTTGATGTTACACACTTTTCTATTAAAATATCTTTGTATACATAGGTGTAACTGTGTGAGTTTACATTATTTGTACCGTAAACCATTAAATTATGAAGCTATTTTTATTTTATCACAACAAATTAAAATGTACCAATTGTAGAACTGTCAAACGGTAGTTCATATATTTGCCGGGCTTTAATATTTTATTATTAGGACCTGCATGAAAATCATAGGGTGAGAATAGAATAGAAAAACCTTTATAGTATCATCAAAATAGAAACAATTTTACAGAGACGTAAATCTATTGGTACAATATTCAATTATACACTCTACAGTGAAAGTAGAAATAAGGTAGTCAATGACGATGACGACGAAAATGATGAAAGTATAAAGTTTTGAGAAATCTACTAGACCGTGTTTTTTTATTTTTTTATTTTTTTACAAAAAATAACTAAATTTGATACCTAATTTTGTACTAATTTTGGAATATAGGAAAATAATTGTAGAAAAGCCATCAATCTGGACAATTCATTTATCAATCTATAGGCACACATCCTACGTTAGATTATCCTAATCCCGACTGAAGTATTCGATAAAGTTGACAATCAAATTGATGGAGTAACCATCGTCTTACACGGATAATGTTTCCGTCCAAATACCTAAAATCCATTCATAGATAAAATCTGTTATTAAACACCGGAGACAAACAATCAGCCAGGATTATATTCATATTGCGCTTAATCCTCAGGAATGTAAACGTAATTTCAAGAGCTTAGTGTCGAGTTTACAGATCCAGAATTCCAGATAGGTAAACTTTACGACGTAGCAATTTTAAAAGCGCCAAAATATTGGTATTTTTAAGCTTATAGAAAAAATAACGATCAACATTACTTTAGTATCTCCTGACATTGGACAAGGGTAAAAGAGTATGATTTAAAGTAACCTCAATTCATTTTTTTTTTTACTTTGATGAAAAGAGCGTAACAGCGAAAAGTTTATCGATACAAAGGCTTCTTTGCGTATCAAAGTATTCATCCTGGAAGTTTTCCGCCTTAGGGCGAGTAGAAGTGTATATCAAGGTCTTCCTGACAGCTGTATGAACGTTTGAAATAATTACTGTAGACTTAGAACACAAAGGGCTGATGAAGGAAGCATGGTATGCCCTCTCGTTCAACCTCATGGTCGCACCTCATAAAAGAAGGATCTTACTGGCTAAATCACACTGTATTCTGTAACTATCTTTAGTAAGCGTGCTGGATGATTTGAGTAGTTCGTCACACACCCTCACCCATCATGGATTTAACCTAGTTAGCTTGACCTATCACAAGTACACAACTGTTCTCTACACAAATGAACCCAAATACCGGTACAAAGTGTAAAGCTCCATATTACATTCCAGCCAGTTAAATTAACTTCCAAAATACTCAGAGGGGCTATAAACACGCTTCGTTACACCTCCACAACAAATCTTACTATAATAATTTGTTTAATCAACCCGTAAAAGCGTATATACGTAACGTAACCCAGTTAAGTAATGGCCCTTTATCGGCGACACGAAAAAACGGTTCATAACCGCACACCGGCTGTGAAATATGGTCATATGAACGTATAAACGTGGGTTTTTATCATAATGTGTGTATTATGTTTCAAGGTAATTTTAAAGTAAGTAAATTAAACGTTATTAATGATTTTGTATCCAGTTCTTCAGTTTATTTTGGTGAGCTGGTAAATCAGGTATCTGATTTTAAAGTCGCATTTCATTTCACCAATAGATCTGGCAACATGCCATAGTAATCGACAAAGCCAACACATTTCGCAGTCCTAATAAATCCTCAAAATAAAACAAAAGAAACATCAACTTGTTTCGATTTCAAATGGAACTTTCATAATAATATTTTCGGTATAATTTTCGCATAGGCTTTACGATCCGTTCGCGTTTGAGGGTTAGTTATGCAACGGAGCTGTGATATATTTCTGCGTGTTACACCCTATAAAAAGCAACCGTGAGAATGCTTTCAATGCGTTGTTTCATGTAAACGGTTGTTAGGAGTTGTAAACAATAGAGTTGCTGTAGTTTACGTCCTACTGATTGCAGTTGGAAGGTTTCAAAGTTGTTCTACTACAATATTGTGAGGATTTTATTTGTAACTTGTACAATATTGTGGAAATGGGTCAATTTGAAAGCAATGGATTACAAAACGAGGAGCGAAGTAGCTTAAAAAGCGTTATTACGTTTTAACGTGTATATGATTGGTATAGAATGGAATCGTACAGTAATGGAATCATCGATTTTCATTGTGATTCTTGTATCCAACTTTTTAAATCTGCTTAAGTCGTAGTCTTGATACAGGGTGGTTTACGAACTGATAAATTAAATTACAGGGCTTGTAAAACTCTTTCTAAATGCTAGTTTAACATTAACCTAGCTAATTCTGTTAGGCCCGTTTCAATATTAGACCACCAGGCAAACTGTGTTGTGCCACCGGTACAGGGTGAACTGGTGGACATCTCACCCATACACATAAAAACTTTTTGGGAACACATTTTTGTGCGTACAGCTAAATAGTGGAATTTCCTATCGAAGTCTGTGTTTCCTGATAGCTACAACCTAGGACTTAAGAGTCAAGAGTGAATAATTACTTCTAAAAAGCTTGCTCCATCGTCGACTACATCACCTTTTACCATCAAGAAAGACATTAGTCCAGCGCAAACGATAAAAAAAAAAACATGCTAAAGTAGATTTTAGAGCATATTCGCAAGATGTTGGTAGAATCATCATCGCACTGATTTCTTTTTCACTACAGCTTTGTTTATTTATATGTATGTATCTAAGTATGTATTTACTATTGTATTTGTTTCTCATTTTTTCAGTTGCACCTGCCATGTTATGTTTCTGCAACACCCTAAGGTCGACTGGCAAATAATGCCTAAGGCATTAAGTCCGCCTTTGTACAATTCTTGTGCATAGAGCTTAAAATAAATAAATAAATTTTACAACTTCAAAGTTTCAGTTTTGAAACTAGATGTAATACGTATCTACTCGTAAATCCACAATATTGGCTTCTACGTCAGACCTTTCGATCAACTACAAGCCATTAGCACACCTCACACCTGATGAGCTGTCGTAATTACTTCTCACGGGTACTTACTATCCTACATTGGTTCATTGCGAACTCAATATCACGACCGTACTGCAACACGGCCTAACTATAAATTCCCATTCCCAGTGTCGAAAACAAAATGGCGGATTCTTTTCGGCCAGTGCATTGCATTTTATGCTCACTCGTAAATTATTTGTAGTGTGTGTGGAAATAAAATATGTATTATTATGTAAATTGCTGGCTTCCCAAGAATATGGCGGGTCGATACTGCAATTTGGACATATGTTTTATTTATTTAAAAGTTGTAGTGTAATTCAGCTCGGTGGAAAGGGGTTGAAGAATGACGGGCAATTTTGACGTTCGATGTATTCAGATCTAAGCTATTCCATGGAAAAGATATGGATTATGTTTTTTTTTCGATGACGATATTTCTGTAAGTTCCCATAGAAATAATAGATATATATAGATAGACATATATTAAATTGCAAATACTTATATGGAATACGTTTAACCGCCTAGTTTTAAGAGTATTGTGACCATCATTATAATCGAATAACTAGCTATAAATGTTTAATAACGCAATAAACAATAAAAAGCTTTTAAAAGCTTTTTATGTGACTAATCACACGACTAGTACTCGTACATTATCGCGTCTACTGCGTTTAAAAGGCAATTAAAATTGTAAGTGGAACTAAAAAACTGCAAACTGTTCAAATGTCAAGAAAAAGTGTATCGACATGTGAGAGCGTCGAATGTTTGTATCCTACTTCAAAATATAATTTCTCATAAGCTACTTTTCAAATCACTTAAAAAACTATCTAGCCCAGAAACTTAACTGGGCAGAAAGAAAAACAAAAGAAGTTTCAAAATTGTCAGTTTCGCCTCACTGCGCGACTAACGATGTGTAGCATTGCTCTATTTGTTTGTTTCTAGCGAGCAATCATTGCTTGTATACACGTACGAATTTAGATTACTTTCACCTACTCTCGATTATAATAAACAAAATTAAAGCTGGTGGAAGTATTTCTGTTAAGAGATTGCTAGGCGTCTCTCGGAAGTTTTCATGAACATTTTTTGTTTAATCTTTATTGAAAAAAATATAAAGCTACAGTTTGAACGCGCTTATCTTAAGAACTACCGGTGCTTCGAATAAAAAAAAATATATTTTAATCCGATTTGGATATTATTAAGAAAGGCTATCTTTTATAGGCTATTAACATTATGCTACGACTAATAGGAGCAGAATAGTAACCAAATATGCCGAAACTGCGAGAGTCAGCTAGTAAAAATATTCAAAAACTAGGATAACAAGTACACTTTGAAAATACTTCGAATCCTAATCGCGATTCGAACTAATTCAAACCATCTTTGCAGATTATATCAAAGCACGTTTTTCATTTACAAAAATTACAAAAACAGGGCATTATTGCGACTGGTGTGCGAAATTAAATCAGTTGTGTATGCAACAAACCGCGTGGCTCATCAGGGCCCATCACAAGCTGTACAAATGTGGTTTTTATGACAGTCAAACGTCGACCTCATTTGGAGGACTTTTTTAGGACTTTTGTGTGACTGAGATTCAGCAAAATGTTTACCTAAATCACCTTAAATTAAAAATACAAACGCCTTTTATTTCTTGCATTGCAACTGTTATTTTTATTTAAGTAGGAAAAAAAAAAACAGATGTAGTTAATATTAGAATAGAATAGAATAGAATAGAATAAAACTTTATTGTACACCAAAAATAATAACCAATAATAACCAATATTATTTACAATATTGTTGAGAATCATCATCATCATTTCAGCCGACAGACGTCCACTGTTGGACATAGGCCTCCCCTAAGTGTCGCCACAACGATCGATCCTGTGCGAATCAAAATCAAAATTGAAAAAACTCCTCCTCAGGCGAAGGTGTAGGCCTCCTCTAAAGAATTCGATTTGTCTCTATATTGGGCTATTTGCGTCCACAGCAGGGCCCACGAAATCACCTTATAACATTTAAAGTTTATTACTTTTTTTATCATCTACTGACCTTTGAATATTGACAAAAGATATCGCTGTCAATTTTGTGTCATTAATATTACTTTTCACAGTTTTTTTTTTTGTGCATGACTGTGCTGGATCACTTTGAACAGAATCTCAAGGAGTTGTTGTGAAACTGTACCAAAACCATTTGTTTTGGAGTTACATCTGTTTCTTTTTCAATTGATTTTTAATTAATCAATGGATATTTAGGATCCCGTTCAAGAGAAGTGTTACAATTTGGGTATACAGTAAAATTTATTATTAGCAGGAGCCCAGCCGGATCGAAGCCTACTGGGGCCGGGGTAATTTGAAAGGGAGCTCGAGCCCCGGTATGAAGGCTAGAAGGAACGGTGTGGGTATTATAGTCAGTAAGAGTCTGACACTATCTCCCGCTCCGCCCAAGAGCGGGGGTTGTCATTGGATGATTTTCCCCACTATAAAAAAAAACATCTTTTAGCCGAATAACTTCCACTGTTGGACATAGGCTTCCCCAAGTGTCGCCACAACTAACGATTCTGTGAGCCTTGCATCTATTGCATTCTCGCGTATCTCACCAGGTCATCGGTCCACCTTATGAAAGGCGTTCCAACGCTACGTCTTCCGGTGTGAGGTCGCCACTCTAGAACCTTTTGGCTCATAAACCATCCGTTCTAAGAGTAATGTGCCCTGCCCACTATATTCTATTTCACTAATAATGCTACGATAGTGTTGTGATATAAAGTATTAGTGATGCAATCATCGGAAGTAGAGAACAGTTCATATATAGACGAGTACTTTCAAGTACGTGACTAGGAACCGGTTTTAATACCATTGTGGCAGCATGTTATTGTAGATAGCAAAACTATTCATAGAGTATAGAACGGTGTTCATATGTGGCTCAAATTGTATCTTCTTCTCAGTCGTACACTCCTGGTGGAGAGGTCATGGTCATGGATCGTCAGGTAGGTTGATTGCGGCTTTTGCGAGACTTCTCCATCTCTCTCTATTCGTGGCAATGCGTTACATTCGATAATGGAACACTTTCCACCTATCTATCTGGTAGGTTATCAGCCAAGAGAACGTTGGCCATCTACTCTTCTTTGCATCACTAAAGCACCACTCCTTTCAGAGAGCTTTCATTGCGGATGATATGTCTAAAAGACTCGCAATTACAGAATAAACGAAATTCTTTGTTTGATGCAAAGTTCTCTCAAAATGGAAACTTGTAATTGGCCCGTTACAAATTGATCTAAGTATGAGTTACGTGTATTTAGGTGCAATAATATTAAACCTATAATAAATTCGTGTCTATAAAAGCCTATTGGGTCCCATTGAACGCAAGGCGAAATCGCGGCAGACCAAGGCGAAGGTGGAGAGAGGAGCTTGATAAGTACCGGCGGGACTGGCCCACAATGGCCGAAGACAGACGTGTGTGGAAAAGGGAGGGAGGCCTTCGCCCAGTAGTGGGACATAAATGGGCTAACTAACTAACTATAAAAGCCATATTTTTGCATCTGACAGCTTCAGCCAGGTATTTCGTGCCAGTAATTACACGGTACAAGCTATTTACTCACTAAAACGGAAACAACCGGCAATCAATTTACATAAATTGATCTCAGACGATATTACTAAACTTGGTACACGATACTAAACTGATAAAGTTAACAGCATGGCGGCATTGATTGATGCTAACTGAAAGTAATTGCGCCGCATAGCGCAAAGCGTTAACTCCAATCTCAAACTGGAAACTGCGGGGGCAATTAACCGGTTATTTGTTACTTAACTAGCCGTTAAGGGTATTAAAAGTTTAACTGCTTTTTGTTAGTGACCGCAAGTTAAGCGGTGTTTTTGTTGTATCGCAAGGGATGTATTGTAACAGTGAAGTTAAAACAGAAAACGGAAACATTTCAACATCAGTTGCATAGAAATGTTTCCAATTATTTTCATTAAAAGGTTGTTATACCTTTTAATGAAAATTATACGAGCCCGAACTCGATGGGGTTGTGTCGTTTAACTACCAAGTTCCTATAGCCCCCTTCCGGTTCCATCATCAGATCAGCTCCTTGTCATAATAATTTTGCATTGTCATCGGATTTACACATGCATGCAAAATTTCAGCTCAATCGATAACCGGGAAGCGAGTCAAATCTAATTTACATACAAGATTTGATGACAGACAAACATCTGGACAGGTGAAACTAAATAACAGCTTGTAAAATACCCTCTGACGAATTTCTTTTGATTTTGCGCTATGGTATTATATCCATTTTTCCAGAAATTGTACTACTACTACTGTACAAAAAGTTTTATGAGGTTTCAGTATTAATTCATGAATCCCCAAGCGACCACCGGTGGCCGCGCATCTATTCTTCAGTCTCACTATTGTGTCTCTAATTGACGGTATCTGAAGGGTTAAAAATATACGCTTATTAAGATCCTGCCAACAGTTTGTACTAGATATACGAGTACCTAGAACTTTTGCGTTATTTTCACGCTTAAAAGGAACCTCATATTATGTATTGTGTGTGAAATCCTTTAAGGACCTTTAATGCCGGCGCGACACGCGACGTGTACTCGTAGTTTTCTGTAAGTATTTAAGCCGAGGTTTACATACTCTTAGCATTCTCTAGTTTATGTTAAGCTTTATAATACGAGTATAATAGACATCATCAGCCTTATAATGTTCCCACTGCTGGGACTCGGGCCTCATCTCTAGGAGAAGGAATGGGACGTAATCCACCACGCAGGACCTGTGCGGTTTAGTGTATGTTACATGTCTTCGAATTTTAGTTTCTAGGACAAGGCGGTTTCCTCACGATGTTTTCCTTAGCCGTTTTGAAAGCAGTGATTTGAAATAAATTACACAAAGTAATGCGTCTAGCTAGGTTTGAATTCGCGACTACTCATAATCCGGGATCGTTACCACTGGCCTAGTGGCGCTGGGCTGCTATAACATTATATACAACATTTGTTTTAGTATATGCGAAGTCCGAAACACATGTCTAGTATTTTTATGTAAAGAATCAATGTACAACATTTCATAACAGTACCATGAAAAACACAATATAAACTTTTTATGTTTGACCGCAAAAATACATGGTCACCGGTTCATCCGGGTGATTAAGGGGATGTTTTGCTTTCGCACCCAGCTAGACGCTATCGCTTAACACCCGCTATGACCTGTATTGTACTTAATGTAGGTGGTGCCAACTTGTGACCTTTTCTAAAATATTTTTGGAAAAAAATATAACATGGTGTTAAAAATTATTGAAATCGATTCGTTACTGATTCTGAACAAACTATATTCAGCTTTCGTATATAATAAAAACAATCGGATTATACTACCAGGTACACGAAAATATAATTTTGAGATATCTTTTTGAGTAATAGAGCAGCAAAAGTATAATCTAAATAAATTGAAGCACAGGGTTTTCAAATTACCCAGCAGGATCGTCGGTAGCAACATTCCGGGATTTTGTATTCAACTTGCTATTACGTACATATAAACGTGACTCATGTCATAAATCAACATCAAATCGTAACAAACCTAGTCGGAAAAGGTTAAACGTAATAAGGACGGAATATTTTGGGTTAAATTAAATAAAACATGTACGAGTATTGTTACGAACGAAATTATGCTGTTAGGAGCTTTTTACTGGCATTTTGAATAAACTCTTGATTATTTTTATAAATGTGCTGTTTGATGGTTAATTGTTTGTTTGAAGTAGTTGATTGTTCAGCAATAATAATTAACAAGACACTGGTTTGCAAACTAAATAGAGATCAGGGAAATAGTCAAAAAACTTTATTGGCTTTATTGGTTTTTTGGCATATGCAAATTATTACATTACAGTAAAAAAAAATACAAAATTACGATTTTATTTTATTAAACACACATATTTTATTTTATTTTTATTAAAGAATGTAAAATAATAAGTCAATAAAATAATAAAAGAAACAAATGAATAGATATTGAATCACACTTACAAACTCTACACTAATAAAATAAAGAGGTAAAGTTTTAATAAAATAGTACTGGTCTGATTGCTAAATTTTTTTCACCAATAGAAAACTGCTTTATTCCTGAGTGGCATAGGCTATATTTTATGTAAATATATTACTGACTTTAATAAGCCATTTACCGGTAAAATCATTATAATATTAATAACGTAGGTCCTACTTCATAAATCTTCCCAGCCTTTTCAAAACTATATTGGTTTACTTACTTCTAACCGGATGCATTTGCAATAACAGTATTTTACATAGAGTGAATGCCTACCTGACCTAGACCTATAAGGCTACCTATACTATAAATTTTCTAAAAAAATTAAAGGTGAGCAATGGTGTCCGAGTGGTAACGGCCCCGACTTACGAGTTGTAGGTCGCAGGTTTAAACCCAGCCAGATGCATTACTTTGTGTAATTTATTTCATCACCACTGCTCTCAAAACGGAGAAGGAAAACATCGTGAGAAAACCGGCATGTCCTAGAACCAAAAATTGGAAGACATGTGACATTCACCAACCCGAACTGGGCTCGCGTGGTGGATTATGGCCCATTCCCTCTCCTAGAGAGGAGGCCTGAGTCAACATTAAAAGGCTGGTTATGCTATGCTATGCTATAAATTTTCATAAACGCATTTAAATGAAAGCTAAATTCAATTGAAATACGCATTTCATTACCAAGGCTGTTAATAGAAAATGGCGGGATGAGTGACGTAGAGCGCGCGAACCTTGACATTTTGCGAGGGAGCAAGTGGAGTACTCTGGCGGTTCTGATAGCCAATATCCGGTTTTTAAGTTATATTTAAACAATGTAACTTTGTTACAAGGTTTCCTGTCGTAAAGGACGTATCAAAATTAAAATTATATACTAAGAAGTGAGAAACAGTCTATCACATAGGTAATTATTATAATCTTGACGGATAATTCAATGCGCTCCTAATTTTTTATTCCCAATGGCTCCAAATGAAATATATTTTGGAGCCGTTCGGAACTAAACATTAAAAATGAAGTATATAATACTTCAAATTATTTAAATAAATATAATATTAAATCATAAACGCAAAAGGTATTACATTTTCGACATATGCGGTTATATAAAAAAACGGTTTTTCTCAGAAAACATTTTTAAAAAACAAAATTTAAACAAACTTGCATTATGAACCTTAAACTTTAGAAACTTTTATCTATCAATCGCCTTTCAAATAATTTAGAAATTCTTAAATATTATAAACTTATCAATTTGTAAAAAATTCAAGGAACGAACAGCAGATCATTCATCAATCAATCAATCAAACAACAATCATTCAACAACAGCAATCATTAACTACCCGCTAAACGCTCATAACCTTAATATACCAAAGAAAGTGAAGTGAAGACCATAAAGTTCACGTTCAATTGATTAGTATTTACCATTCAATCAGACTACTTATGTAATTAGCCATGGGATTCATGGGAACTAAATTTGTTATTTAAATTTTTCGTCGAAACCCCTTTTAAAACCACGTGCAAAGGTAGGGTAGGTAGGTAGCTGAAATTATGCGTAAATAATAAATGAGTAGACAGGGTTGCCAGCGAGAATAAAATATTTTCAACGTCGTAAGTTAATACGACAAAAGTGTTAAAGTTTCTTTTAGAACCTCTTCTTTGGGAGGAAACTGTTGCATTGTTAATTTAAAAGTACAAACTTAACCTAAGTAAACTTTTGATATTTTGCAGATTTATGCTACCATCTTTTAAAGTAACGCTAGCGTATATCTACATAATTTATTATGAAAAACATATTTAAATAGATATCTAAGTTTTTTTTTTGTGTTGGTAATCCTCCAATGACGTCTTCAGCTGTAGGTTGGAGTGAGAAGGCGTCTCAGACTTTTGTTGAATATAATCCATTGGTGTCCTTCAGTAGCCCCTTTGTTTAAGGACCACGGGTACCCTTTCGGAAGTTTCCTATAGCCCTAGCAAATATTGGCCCTGCTAAGCCCCCTACTAAGGTGTACATAGAACACTACAATATTTAAACGCAACAATATCGTCACAGTCGCATTTACTGCTCATCTTACGTCATTATTTTATACCCTAATTTGTTACTTGACTAATCAATTAAATTATTCCGTTGACAGGTTCACGCTTTTAATTCGTAACGCAGTAAACCGTATCAATTTTCTTGAGAAATATCGGAAATACGTTTATTAAACTCTTAAAACATAAATTGGGTGCTTCTAAATCACTCGACCAAAGTTGGAACAAAGTTTTGGAAACAAATTAACATGTCTGCCCCAGGTCTTTTTCGTAATTGTGCTGAAGTTATAAAAATAAACGTTTACTTTGCTAAAGTCGTTCCTTATAGTAGGCAATTATATTTTGATGAGAATCTCTTCAAAGGAAACTTTAATGTCCTGAAATATTTTTTTAGCCAATTTTCGTGAACTTGAACGGTTTTAATAAGCCATTTGAATTAAATTACTCGTACAAAGACGACCCAAATAGCGATAAAAATAGACAACAAACTTCTTTTGTTTTTTTTTGGTGCCAATTGCAAATTCAAATTCTGTTCATCGTCGAACGACCCTGCAATAAGGATGCGTTCATAATAATTTTTCATCGTAGTTGCTAGGAAACGTATGTGTATAGCAACTATGGCTGTATGACTCAGTGTCACAGTGCGGATTTCACATAAAAACTAATAAATGCACATGTTAAGTGACTAGACTCGCAATTTCCTTTAAATGGAAGACTAAATATGTATGTATGTTTATTTTATATCTATATAGACTTTATCTTGTTTTCCTTCGTAATAATATCTTTTTTATGCCATATTGTATCTCCATCAACTTTGGTTGACTACTTAACTCTATGTTATATGAAGTTTAAATAACTAAATTTAATAAAAGCATAATGCTTGAAGTTTTATTTAATAATAGTAAATAGAAAAATATATTATATGTCCTTAAAGCAACTTTTATAAAAATATTTATGATGATATTAAACTTTATAATAGTGTTTCTGTCTGTTGTTAGAGTAAGGCCAAACTTCAAGCTAAAAATAAATTGATGGATAGCAGTTTCCTAATGGACGCTGACATTTTAGCGAGCCAAAAATACCTCGGTCTAAAAGCCAGGCGTACTAGGAAATGGGAAAGTCTGGATACTGGTAAATGGTGAGGCCAATAAATGATGAATGGTGATGGTATAGCGCTATATGTAGGTCATTTGTACATCAGCTGTTCTGTACTGTCATGACCTATCTACAGAGTAAATAGGAATGTGAAGAATAGAATAGATGAATCATTATTATCATCATCATTTCAGCCGATAGACATCCACTGTTGGACATAGGCCTACCCCAAGTGTCGCCACAGTAAATGATGTGCGTCCTGTCGCCACAGTAAACGATGTGCGTCCTGCATCCATCGGATTCCCGCAACCTTAACCAGGTCATCGGTCCACCTTGTAGGAAAAATTGATGAATAGAAAAAAAAAATTGATTAGGTTTTTCGCTTTATTACTACGAGTAGTTTCGAATTAAAAAAAAATGTTTGTTAATAAATTGGTGTAGTTAAATGCTGAAATAATATTTAAATAACATGATAAACCTCAAAATTTTGTCTGCACCTACTTATTCACTAGCCCTAATTAATCTGGAATATCAGGAATAAAATAAACTCGAATAACAAAGATTGGCCAAAACAAAAAAAAATATGATTCTAAGTTTAAAAATTATAATTACTCGTCATAGCCGTAGCGACGCTGCCCCAATAGGCTTTGTCTGAAGCGACGTCTAATGCTGGTTCCTCTGGACTCCTGATTGGCTCTACCAGTCCGGAGACCGGTCTGGTACCCAGCAGCAAAGCCGCGGGCGATACCTTCGAGCGACGCAGCTTGACTGATGTTGCTCACTCCGTGGAAAACCCGCGAAAATTTTGAATTTGGAAGCTTTTTTTATAAGACACGCGATTTGAAACGCGGGAATTATGCCTGTTTTTTTTTCTTAAAAGAGTTTTTACTATTTAATCTGTCCAACTTTTAAAATTGATGCAGATTAATTGATAACAGACTATAAATATTTTTGGTATTTCTTTAATTAAGCTAATTAAAATGTAAGGGAATTGGCCACGTTAATTGATGCATTGGCACGACACAACAGCGTTGAGCTACGATAAACGTCCTGCTACACTTTTAACGTGATCAAACACATCAGATTGCACTGCGTCACGGAAAACACCACAACAGTTATTTCACAAAAACATTTTTATTTGAAAACTAAACGCACTGTTAATTAAAATATTTGATTTTGTAATATTTAAGTCATATATCATTTGTCTAATTGAAATGTATTGTAAATAGCGAACGCGTGCTTAACTTGTGGCGGTCGGCGCCATATTGGAAACGTGAGGGTTGCTCCAGTTAACGCATGCGCAGTTCTTCCAGCCCTTACGGGGTTCTTTATTTAAAATGCCACCTCGTTCCAGCTACTACGACGCGAATAATTCACACCACTACCATCGCGCGGAGTGTTGAGTGAAAACAATAGAGGTGCCATAGAAAAGCGGAGATGAATACCAAAGAGAAATGTTGGTCGTAAGTTTTTGAGTAATGATCACAGTCCGTGAGTTGCGATTTGTTTATTTTCAAGAGGAGACCTTCGTAATATGAAAAGATGTGCTTTTTTTAGAATAAATTAATATAAATGACGTCAAGCTTGTAATGGCAAAGGTCACAGTTACCTAGGTTGTTTGTGTTAGAACTTGAGCTCTACAAAATTAATTGTATCCCTAACAATGTGGGCTAGAGGATTTGAAAACAGATGATTTATTAATAACATGCGTAACGTAGCTAAATTAGACAATGGTAAAACTTTATGATTTGTAATTTATTTAAATTTGTTTGGCTTTCGTTAATGCTGATAGCATACTAAATCTTGCCTGACAAAAGCTCTAAAAGCTTTTGATTCTAGATAACGCACACTAAGCTTGTCTCAATCTCATAAAGACGGTCTTAAATATTACAACTGTAGACACTTTATGATTAGTAGATATGGATTAAGAAAATCGAATGAGTAAATAGAAGGGATGAAACACATGTTGCTAAAAGAGTTATGAGTTTACACGTGGATGGATGGAGCCGGAGAAAGAGGCCAAAGAAAAGAAGGATAGATTGTGTGAGAAGTGATATGAAAGAAAAGGGAATTAGAGATTGCGTAACGAGTGACAGGACATAATGGAAGAAAAAAAACGTGTTGCGCCGATCCCAAATAAAACGGGACAAGGGCAGGCGGATGATGATGATGAAACACATTATGATTAATCTAATCCAATTGTAGGTAATCATGTTGTGAATCAAAACGTTCTGATAACTACATGAACATTGCACGTATTTCAAATAAAGATCCTCAAGACAAACACAACATTACTTATGCCTGGTATTCCCTAAAGGGATAGCTAGAGGCATATTTATACGAGTAGCACACCCTCATTTTGCCTGTAACATATGTTAAGTTCTATGTAATAGTCGAGGTTGGGCCTATTCTATTCACAAATTACACTTATATCATCAAATAAACACCATTGTTTATGCAATGATGGTAGTGATCTGTGTCCTTTCTGAGTTTTCCTATAACATTTATAAGTTGTCTGATGTTCTGAAGATATTCCTCTGTATTCTATTAACATATTGTAAAAAAGTTACGTGACCAACTGTCTGATAAAAAATGGCATATCCTACTTAAAATCGAACGTAGAAAGCTGCTTATTTTAGTGGTATGATCTCCCAAATACTTTTACCTATTTATATTCATAGAATACGTAGTGTTAAAAAATGAACCAATAAATTCACAGTGCATCTAATGTTGGCGATCATAATAATAATAAATAAATGATCAACACGATGCAAACCATGCTGCGTTCAAGATTTTATATTTTCACTGAGACTTGCAAGCTACTATAAGTTAATTATTTAGTTCTTTATTTATTTAAACTTTATGCACTACTGAGAAACACTATACAACCAGTAGACCTTAGGGTGCTGCAGAAACATAATGCGCAATTTAGCTTCACTTTTTTTGGACTGACCGACTGTGGTGATTTTAACATGGCAGGACAGAACTTAATAAATAGACAATAAACAGACAACAGACTTTAGTTCATAGCTGGATACCAATTTGTGACAGTTGGATCGTATTTATTACTATTTATATCGCCTATTAAAAACCCATTACCCACCGTTGTATTTTCAAACGCTCTAATCCAAAAATCGTGCTGATAATTCGATGTTGTAATACTAAATGATCTGTTAAAGTTTGCAACAGACAGAATCGTGCAATGTCGAGCAGATAGCAAGATAAGTGATCATTAGGACAATAGGCGGCCTTGATCGGCGCGTGAAGGGAGCCTTGAGGAGTGGTGTACGGTTGCAGGATTGTTGTCTCAATATGAGTTGAAAGGTACATAAAGGTGGCTACGAATTTGCCCCATTTTAGGCGAGAAATGTGTAAGCGATATAAAAATTTTGTGAGGTGAAGTTCAAACTAAGAAAGTATCAGATCTTAGCCCACCTCAAACACAAAGCATATCAAACTAGTTATTAGAAAATCTAAACTTACAAATATTTTAAATATAAACATGGTTAGTGAAATTGAAGATAAAGAAGACGACAATGACTAGGGTGCAGATGATAAATTAATTAATGATAATGAAGATAGAGAATAATATAAGCTTTTATGATAAACTACAGTACGGTAGGTACAGCAAAAACGTACTATAGTAATACTAAATTTCTGCATATTTATTTACAGGTACTAGGGAAAATAATATTATAAAATAAACTTAAATAGTTGATTGTCTACTTAAAGTAATACTTGAAAAAAGTTTAGTCGATGTCTTTCAGTTAAAGTAATGATAATAATAAACTAATGGCGGTTTTTAGGTCAATATAAGCGTGGTTACCGAAAATAAAGGTAAATAAGACGGTAATGAACAGGGTGCAGATGATGAATAAATTAATGATGACGAAAATGGAGAATGGGATGAGCTTTTGTATCAAAGTGAAGCTAACAAAAATTTATATATATAGTAACTCTTAGGATAAGTTTAGACTTTATACTCTAGTATCGACTGAAGTCTGAAGACTAAACTTTTCCTCAAGTCATAATAATAATGATAAACTGTTCCAAACATAAATTCTTGTCACTGCATCAAAGTGGACAATCTATTAAACCAGATAGGAAAAATATGCATTCATATTTTTAGACAAAATAATGTTCCAATATAAATCTCTTCTTTGCTTCAAGGATTGTAAGCTTTGAGTGTGCGAACTATGAGATAAGGGACGTCCTTTTAGAAGCTTTAAAATTATTCCGTAGAACTTTTATGAAATGAAAAGGTTTTAAAACGGGTGACTTTATGTTGAAAGGGACCTTTACAGAGCCGTTTTCAATACCAAGAATTTGACCCATCGAACCGTGCAGGTTATTATACACCTCGAATCAGTAGCATTTTTTATTATTCGGAGATAATTTCTTTTTCAATTTGAAAACTGAAAAATATCGGACGGTTGTTTCTATGGTTAGTGATTGCCAATTAATAAAAAAAATGGCTACCTTTTAATTTCCAATCATGTTAAATATCGACCTATAAAGTGCGAACGGTAACGCTGAAAGTAGGTATTCCTTTTTCCGTTTACAATGTCAGCCAGATACAGTATCAGCAACTGCAGAGTGTAGGCTCCCTTTTCTTCTGCCACACTTCTTTGCTTCATGATTTTCTACCGTAAAAATAATCTGTCGGTAACTAGAATCCAGGTAACTGTCGGATGATTTTTGTGGGGATGTTGTATAATTATGTTCAAATGGCGCGGAGTACTTTGCTTGCGCGATGTAGGATTCATGTAACGCCAGGTTTTTTACTCAAAACAAATCTTTACAGAACGTAATATTTTCCTCGAACTAGAAGCCATTAGAATTTCTTTAGTGAATTATAAGCTCAAAGAGTTTATCAATCAACTTTTTGTGAAGTCAAAACCGTTACTTCATAAGTGACAAAAACTTTGAAACGTACGCCGTGGATGTTAGAGTATCTACAATTTCCCGTTGTATCAGACTTTTCAATTTAATGGACTGAATTACCTATTTTGGGAATGCTGAAAAAGAGTTTGCTACTAGGATAAATGGTTACTAGTAGAATTAAAGATATCTCTTAATAAACTGAAAATTGGATTTTATAATTTTATGGATCAAATTCTTAGTGTGAAAATTGACTTTCTCAGTAGAAACATTGAGAAAGTTTGACACGCCCTCCCGCCCTTCACGTCACCCTAGAGCGATGTCACTAGATGATTTAACACCATAAAAATAAATGAATGGAAGGAAAATAATGTTTCAAACATTGTAAAGTGCAGACAATGCACTGGAGCAAAGAAAACAATGTTTCAAACATTGGGTTTCGTGAAATTTAAACGTAAAAAATTAGGTTTATATAAAATTGCCAGGACATATCTTTATGATGTAGAGTATCAACAAATAACTTCTCCCACTCTAGGTGGCACGATAAAAAGTGTCAGGTTTTTACAGACTAAACCCACCTTAGTAATCTTTCAGTTGCCCTTTACGTTCCTGAGCTGTGGTAATGGTTTCGATTAATCAGCCAACCCTATTCTCCTAGAGAGGAGGTCTGAGTCCCAGCAGAGGCAACATTGAAAGGCTGATTATAGTTACTATACTATATGCTATGTTTAACCACGCAGTCCATATTTGTCAATGCCCTAAGGTCTATTCTGTTTGGCCGTCTTAAATCATGAGGTCGACTGAACCTACATTAACCAGTGTTCCGGAAATTCTATATCTGGGGCATGTTTTGATAAATTAATTAAATTATTATACTAGCTGCCCCCGCAGTTTCACCCACGTCGTAAAGTTACTGGACTGCTCCTACTGGTCGTGTGTAAAATAACCTATTACTTTGCTTGATAACTGGGCTAGCCAACACTAATTTTTCAATTCGAAGCTCCTGAGATCATCGCTTTCAAACTATCAAAGAAACTCTTCAACTTTATTATACAAGTATAGATATGTTAAGAGGGCTCTTCGCGTCTATCGTCAACGTGATCATTTTTTAAATGGTTGTCGTTTTATCCAACGCAATCCAATGCAGTGTTTGATAAAGAGGCAATGTGAAAAATATGATGTGAATTACGCCTGATCGCTCTGCTTGCATTTAGTAATTTCGTTGCGCACTCGAATATTTCACAGATTTAAGTATATAAGTTTGATCTGGAGTGGCGACCGTGGAAAAGGTGGACCGATGACCTGGTTAGTCAGGGTCGCGGGAATCCAATGGATGCGAGACGCACAGGACCGGTCATTGTGGCATCGTTTGGAGGAGACCTGTGTCAGGGCCGTCTTTCGGCTGAAATGATGATGATGATTTCCAAAATCTAAAAGTAAGATGTGTACGTCATAATCACGTAAAAATGGTTGTATGGTAATGTATCTCCGGTTGGGCGCTCTTAAGTCAAACAGTTAGAACTTCTCATCGCTTCAGGCAATTTAACCCACGTACAACGATACCGTTTCATTAGAAGTTCAAGTTTAAATCAAGATGTTTGCGTGGGGAGTACAGCAAACATTGCAAAGGTTAAGGATAACATTGAAAAGGTCGTCTTGCGATGAGATTACATATTACCCCTTTTTTTTGTTCGATATAAGGGTGGGTTGGTAATAAACACCTTGTTAGCCGCCTAACTTTACTCTTTAGCTCAATTTTCTGCTGTGTCTTTGGCTTTTATCTTTTTTTCATGTAATAGAGTAACGTAGAAGTAAATATCTATATATATAAAAATGACCCCCGTTTTCCGTTGTCACGACTTGGCATGAAAACGGCTTGACCGATTTGGCTGATTTTTTTTTTGTTGTGATTGTTATTGTGAGGAGAAGGTTCTTATGGAAAAAAAAATTAGGGTAGTGTAGGGTAGAGTAGGGTAGAGTAGGGTAGAGTAGTAGGGTAGAGTAGGGTAGAGTAGGGTAGAGTAGGGTAGAGTAGGGTAGAGTAGGGTAGAGTAGGGTAGAGTAGGGTAGAGTAGGGTAGAGTAGGGTAGAGTAGGGTTGAGTAGGGTAGAGTAGTAGGGTAGAGTAGGGTAGAGTAGAGTAGGGTAGAGTAGGGTAGAGTAGGGTAGAGTAGGGTAGAGTAGGGTAGAGTAGGGTAGAGTAGGGTAGAGTAGGGTAGAGTAGGGTAGAGTAGGGTAGAGTAGGGTAGAGTAGGGTAGAGTAGGGTAGGGTAGAGTAGGGTAGAGTTGGGTATAGTAGGGTGGAGTAGGGAAGAGCGGGAGCGAAGCCGCGCGGGCAAAAGCTAGTAGTTTATAAATCTAAAGTAATATGACACAGAAGAAATAACTCGAATATTATAAAAGGCAAAAGTATGTGTATGAGTAAGAACTGATCTTTGTTAGATTGAGTCGTCAACTTATTATTACATTCTTTATATTATAGTACACCTATTAGAGATACACTCTTTAATCTATAGTTGTTCGAAAATAAATTCGTAGAAAATTTAACAACGCAAAAAACGCGACCCGCGTCCGTATTCCACGCATTACATTAAATACTTGTATAAAATGGACAATAGCGAGAGTTACGCGTGCGGGGTAATTCAGTATACGTGATCAAAACCGCATGATATTAAAAACACCCCTAAACTGCGGAAAAATTATAGCAGTATATAGATAGCAGATATTAGTATTGCTTGTATTTAAAATGATACATTCCACACCATGTAGTGCTACCGCCATCAAATATCCGAATTAATCAAATTCATTTATAACTAGGTACTAAAACGAGAGCTAAAACTGAATGAATTTCCGGCCTTTAATCGAATAACCGGATATTAATTTCTGCCTTGACGTGCATTGGATATAACTTAATTTTCGCGTTTACCTCGCCAAAGATATAAATAAACTTGGATGCCTTCGAGATATTTTACAGATATTTTCCATGTAATTTTACAGATATGTAGTAGCTGTATGGATCGCGTTAAGTGCTTGTGGGACGGCTTCTGTTAGCTGCTCACGTTATGCGCGTCTAGCTCCCCTAGCCAAGTTACAACCATTTCGCTTGCGTCAAACGCTTCGAGTTGCTTTGTCGCCAATTCTTTTGTTCTGATCACGTGACTAAGCGTTAAGAGCATTTCATTCCCGTACATTTGAAGCTTTCTACTAGCGTTAACTATTGCAAATTAGCAACTTGGCTAGGGGTACAGATTTGTGAACGTGCGGATCGCCGCTCGCGAGCCACTTGCGACTTTCCGAGAGGCGCGCGTGCATTTCGCTTACGGCTCGTTCTTACAAAGCCCCTACGACGCGCGCGCTTCGTACGAACATGAAAAGCAAGCGCGCAGTTCAGCAGCGGCTGGCGAACGGTTCGCCACCGTTGCATTCGCCAGATCTGGACGTACCATAAGGATCTAGACCAGCGTGAGCGGATGACATTACTGTGGTTAAGTTGAATACTGGACCAGGTACCATCAAAGATACTTCCGCCTGACCACCGCACAGCTCATTTTTGTACTTAAAACGAAAACTTCAAAGAGCGCCAAAGAGAAAGAGAGACGGGGTTTGGCGCCATGCCGCAGCATTCAAGTGGTTTTTTTTTTAATGATCAGGCAGAAATGACCGCGATAGTATATACCAATGTATTTACTTTACCTATTACTGCCCCCCCTAGCCAAGTTGCTAATATGCAATAGTTAACGCTAGTAGAAAGCTTCAAATGTACGTGAATGGCGCTCAGACACGTGGTCAGAACTAAAGAATTGGCGGCAAGGTCAACTCGAAGCGTTCGACGCAAGCGAAACGGTTGTAACTTGGCTAGGGGGGCTGATATCAACAACTTAAGAAGAAAAGTAGAGGTATTGAGCCCAGAATAGTCCCGTTAATAATACAGTTATTTTAAATAGACGATAATTTGCTAACTCTCCACGTTTTGTTCTACTTATTAACACCCACAGAGTTGGATGTTGTTCTTTATAATAAACAACTTTTTGTTTGAAGGCTTTTTTTTGTATGGTATGAAAGTGTTTCTCATTTACTCGTCTCAAGCCGCCTCTGCTATTTGCCCACGCGTTTTTGAGTCCTAATTGAGTTCTGAATCCAGTTCAGTTGTTTACTTCAAGTAAAATGTAAATGTTTTTCGTTTATTGAGTTGAACCATTTTTTATGTTAAAATGGTAGGCATGTAAGTACATACTACGGGAATGTTCTAAAGAGATTCTTTTTTCTTAAAGTGAGAAGTCATCTACACTTATATTATAAAGAGATATGGTTTTTTTTTAATTGCTATAAAATAGTGCTTGACTGCGATCCCACCTGATGGTAAGCAGTGATGCAATCGTTGATGGTGAGGCGCACTAGTTTATGAGCCTCTTCACTCTTGCCTTGAAGACGCTCAAGTTATAATCAGACGGAAAGACCGTGTGACCGTGAAAAGCAGGTTTTTTTTTGGTTGTAGGAGGTAATCTCTGAAAGTACTTGGCTGATTGCTAAATTTTTTTCACCGCTAGAAAGCTGCTTTATTCCTGAGTGACATAGGCTATATTTTATGTACGTGGGTGAAGAGGCGAGCAAAAGCAAGTAATTATTAAAATAACTTCTTCCTTTCTGGTTGGGGCGATCTAACTTTTAAGTACTAACTAAAACCCACCCATGTTCCTTCAGTTGCCGTTTAAGTTCCAGGACCACGGTAACTCAATGAAAACGCAATAGGCAACTGAATGAATATAAGTAAATATGCTAAAAAGAAGTAGCTACTAACCCCATCCATATTGACGACTTGAGATTTGTAAATTTAAGAACTTATCAAACCAACTTCACAAGTTTAGAGTTCTCAATTTTGAATTCTCAATTCAGTCTCTAATAATAGATTTTTGCCAATATTTATAATTTCGTTTTGGCAAATCTGTTCGATTTCTGCAATCGAACTATGTGGCCATTATTACTTTATCTACGTTACATTTCTTCAACATTATTTAATATACAGACGAATGACCTTTCATAAATAAAATAACCTCATCAAATACGGCATTCTATTACCAATGCAGATTTCAAACATACATTAGCATAATTAAATGTATCTAGTGCATAAAATAAATAAGATAAGTGATTTTAATGCAAATTTTAATTGAATATAATATATTTGGGTTCTTCGAAACCTGTTCGGATAAGTAATTATGCTGTTGCATCGAGCTTACATCGATCCGTCGGACATACAGTTATTTATTTTTTAAGGAAGTGAGAGAACAGACAGACAAGCATCGATCATTTTACTCATTACGTAAGAGAAAGAACTTGTTATTAATAGATTGATTCTGGTGACCTGGTTGCGAGAATTCCGTCTGGTTGGTGAGATCAGGGTCGGGGCGATTGACGTATTGAGAATTATGAGACAAGACTGTCTGAGTGTGTTGACATGTAGACTATCCTTTTAACCGTTTGAGCTTCTGATTAAGTGCATATATCCATAGCAGTTAATTATTTGCAACAGCCTTTAGAATGATAATGATCCAATTAAAAATTGCAAAATAAGAAAATATAGTAAGACTTTATTTTTATTTTTTATTATTGATAGGCTTGCGTTTGACCACCATCTCACCTGATGGTAAGCGACGATGTGGTCGACGATGGAACACGCTTGCTTAGAAGTAACCTATTCACTCTTGACTTAAAGACCCCTGAGTTGTAGCTATCAGGAAACACAGACTCCGGCAGGAAATTCCACTCCTTGGCTGTACGCACAATAAATATCTGTCTTTAAACAAATGAATTTACTCGTAAATGCATCTCTCCCGTTTTTTTTTACTATAATACAATACAAAGAAAAAACCTATTTTATAATTTTATTAAAAGAAAATGCTATAGTGTCTGCAAAACAAAAAAAAATTGTAGCATAAAATTGTGAGATACCTATTAAGAATATTAAATTTAAAATCAGACGCGAGAAGTAAAAGAATTTCTGCGAAGCAAATAAGTTTCATTAAACATTGCAAAAGAATTGCTTCGCAAGAAAACAACAAAATTACATTCGTGTAACCGTTTCGAGGAACGAATGTTTAGTTTATAGTATATAGAACTATATCAACTGCATGGCTGGTGCAGGGGTAGAGCGATTAGCTGCTGCGCTGCGAGTCGCGGGTTTGATTCTCACAGGAAACCAATATTTGTATCACCTTGACTACAGACAGTTGGTCAGGGTCTCAGTGTCTTGTGTATTATGAGTTTACATGTTTATAAACGCACTCACGATTAGAGATGTGCCGTTGCCGGAAATATTGCCGTGAAGTGGGAATATTGCTGGGAATATTGCCCGATGTATGAATATTGGTGGCAATATTGCCAGCAATATTCCCAGATTGCCGGCAACGGCACATTTCTACTCACGATACAACAGTAGCTCCTAATTTGGGGTAACTTTAAATAAAAATAATGAAGTCTAACTCACTCTCACTCCAAGAGGAGTCATAAAAAGAATTATGAATTACAAGTTCAAAATTAAGTATATTGAAATTGTACTTTAGCCATCGCGTTCTAAACCCATCATTCTCAATTTAAAATTTGGCCATTATCATCAGCCTTTTTAATGTTCCCACTGCTGGGACTCAGCCCTCCTCTCTAGGAGAGGGAATAGGGCGTAATCCACCACGCGGGCCCAGTGCGTGTTGGTAAAAAAATTTGGCCATAAATAGGAACCAACCATTAACACTTGCTCAAAAGTAAGGATTAGATAGAACAAAACTTACAAAACCTCTTTAATTTAGTAAAGAGGTCTAATTTCACTTTTCCACCAATCAACCAACGATCTATTGAAATTACGAAGAGACACTTGAACAACGAATTTTAATTAACTAGCTTATGTAAATAAGTGAACTCATTGTTCTTTACTCAATTATATCTGAGTTTTATGGGAAAATCTCTTCATTATCTATGCGGAAGACTTAAACTGCGAGTAGGTAGATACATGTGATTATACAAGAAAAAGGTAGTGTTCTTGGTAATTGCAAAATGGTATGCAACTTCATCTTTGTGCTTAGATTACGGAGAAAACTAGCTGCTAGCGGCTTCGCCCGCGAGAAAGTAGGTTACGTCACACAAACTTTGAACTCCCGTTTCAACCCCTTAGGGAGTGAACTTTGAAAAACCCGCTCTTAGTGCCAATATCAGCCTTTTTAATGTTCCTACTGCTGAGACTCAGGCCTCCTCTCTAGGAGGGGGTCTTAGTGCTAGCCTATGTCAAAAAATTAAACCTTACGCAAAATTTCACGCTCTTAGGCCTAGTAGTTTTGACTGTGCGTTGATATGTCAGTCAGTCAGTTTTCCTTTTTATATATGTGTATAAGTTGGCATTCTGCATTATTTTTATTACGAAACAGTATTCATCTAAGTTAATAGTCTGGGAAGGAAATACCAGTTTAAATAACTTCCCTTGTAACTGTAACATTTTCCGGAATTAAAGACATAAGTGGCAATTTACCGAACTTTTTTAGATTGTAATATTTACCACGACAATTTGCATTGTCAAAGTCAATGTCCAAATAGTTGATATTCTTAAGGAATTAATTCGCTACGTAAAGTTACCAACATTGTCCGAAGAATCGCCAAAAACTGGCAGTCGAATGGGCAGGGCACATTGCTTGCATGACAAATGGTTAATGAGATGGAAAGGTTCTGGAGTGGTGATGGCGTACCGGAAGCATTGGTAGGGAGGTCACAAAGTGGACTAATGACCTGGTGAGGGTCGTGGGAATCTGATGGATGCGAGACGCAAAAGATCGGTCGTTGTGGCGACACTTGGGAGAAGCCTACAAATATGTCCAATAATGGACGTCTGAAATGATGATGGTATTTAGGCCAATTTCATTTTAAATGTTTGTATTGGAGAGAAACAATTACAGAGTGCAACGCGACGGACCAATGTTTTTTTTTTATGAATAAAATCTTGACACTATTTCTGTTTCAGGGTTTTCGGCGAAAAGCTTGAATGCGGAAATGTAAGCACGCGAGAACTATGTCAATTGTTCACAAGGAGTAATGAGTCCCAGCTGCGGAAATTGCGAACTGAGGCTGATTATGTAAGCAAAATTTATTTGTAAAAATATATTAAAAAAAAAACATTAATTAAAAAACCAAAAACGGAATCTTATCAGTATCGGAAACAGGTTATCATTATTAAAATAATGGTAATTAATGAAGTTGATTTTAATATGTAATTAAAAAATTAAAGTGTTTGTCATTATGCTGTAGCCAATAATTTAAAAAACATACATTCAGCCGAACATAGAACCTCCTCCTTTTCGAAGTCGGTTAAAAATGATTATTTGTGGTAGGAAGATAAATTAAAGCCACGTCTAAAGGGCAAATTAAGACAACATACTTGACCATATTTTTTTTTCTTTTTAGCTTTGTTTTTACGGTTTATGCATTAACCCTTCAGATACCGTCAATTAGAAACACAATAGTAAGACAATAGATGCGCGGCCACCGGTGGTCGCTTGGGGATTCATGAATTAAGCCAGTGTCAAGTTGTTTAGAAAGTATTTCGTTTTTGATACAGGATACAGTTACTTTGTTTTATTTTCGAGTAGAATGCAGTTGTAACACATTTTAATATGCTTGCAGTATTTAGCAGCAAATGTATTGAGTCGAGTCGAGTCTTCTCGGTAAGCTTTGCTGTGGAAGTCAATAGTAAGTACAACGCCTATTTCAATAATTCCACATGAGTATTGTCCAGTAGTTATACAAGTTTATTTATAGTTTATGCAAAACTTAATTAAATTAAAATTAAATTAGTTTGTTCAGAATCAGTAACTGACAATAGTTTTTACACCATGTTTATCTTTTCCCAAAAATATTTAAAAAGGTCACAAGTTAGACACCACCGACACAGGTCACGACAGGTCTACTAATACCCGCTGTATTAGGCGCCAGCAAACAGCTGGGTGCAAATGCAAAACAACTCCTCAGTAGCCTGGTTGGCCCGTTGACTATGTATTTATAAGCTTATAACTTTGTGAGTTTTTCGTGATACAGTTATGAAATTTTATACACAGATTCTTTACATAAAAAATACTAGACACGTGTTTCTGGTTTCGCATATAGTAAAACTAATGTTGTAAAGATGCTCCAGAAATAAAACCACATTTTTTTTTTACGTTGGGCAATAATTATCTTATGACAACCCCCGCCCTTGGGTGGAGCGGAAGATAGTATCAGACTCTTACTGACTAAAAACCCATCCCGTTCCTTCTAGCTTTCACACCAAGGCACGAGTTTCCTTTCGGATAACCCTGGCCCCAGTAGGCTTCGACCCAGCTGGGCCTCTGCTGTTGCTGACAACTCCTTGAGGCGCGCGGGAACAGTGCACGCCGTCGTGAACATCTTGGGCTCGGTCCATTACCGGACGATCGGACAACGAACTACCCATGGCTCGCCGTCCGCGAGCCCGCGAAATAAAACCACTTTAATTTTACATTACCCAACGAAAAAAAAAAAATGATTTTGAAAACCTCGGTAACTTTTTCAAAAAAATCACGACAAAAACTCCGTGTTCCCATTTTCTCACAAGTCTAGCAACAAGAAGCAAGCTACAAGAATGTAATAATGCGCTTGACCTTTCCGAAGCACATATATTATGAAGCTAACTACAGCAAGTAACTTTGTAAAGAGCTTTGAATACTGAGTCTTTATATTCTAGAAGATATTTGTCCTTAGCATTTAAAAATAAAATGCACAACCTATGATACAGAATACTAGAACGTTAAAAGTGCCAGCCCGTATTGTAATTTTTTACTACACTCTGATTTGTTACTACTAAAAGTATTTAAAAGACACTTGAAGACCTTTTCAAATTATTTTTTTTATGTTTCAGTTCATATGTGTCGCTAGCCTTATTTTGAAATGTCTAATTTTATTCATTTATATTATTTTGTCTAACAATTTAGACATTACTAAATAGCTTACAGAAATCAGAATAAAATATCTAGAATTTGTTTCATTTTTTTCTTTTTGTTAGCCTGTTCTGTCCCACTCCTGGGCAAAGGCCTCCCTCCACTCCTTCCACCTTTCGCACGCCCGGGCTTCTTCTTGTCAATTCTGGTGGAATTTACCTAATTCGTCGCGCCTGTCCTTCCTTCTGTATGTCCTTCGCGGTCGATTCCGCGGTCTATCGTAATATTTCATAATATGTAAGCTAAGTAATTTTTTTTTAAATTTTATTGACCTACATAGCAATACAGTTAACTACGAAAAAAAACTAGGGAAAAAAACCACTTTCTTTAAATTTAAATGTAGTTTTTTCTTTTTTTTATGGTGGGGAAAATCATCCGATAACAACTGGGTGGAGCAGGAGATAGTGTCAGACTCTTACTGACTAAAAACCCACCTCGTTCCTTCTAGCCTTCATACCGGGGCTCGAGCTCCCTTTCGGATAACCCTGGCCCCAGTAGGTTTTGTTGTTGTAACACATATTGCAACGATTATATTGCTAAGTAGTTGTCTGGTATCATGCTGAACTGGACCTATTTAGCGCAGCCATGAGACACACTATGTTATTGCTATTATTTTATTTTTTAATTTAAGTTTCTATGTAGGTACTTATTTCTTCATTGTGTGTATCTGTATGCCAAACAGAGAATGTTTTTTTTTTTCTAGTTACCTACCAACATAATTAAACGTACAAACGAGCTATTTCTAACAATAGAGTTTCCTAAGGTTGTATCAACGTCAACAAAACGCAAGTTAGCCCTTTCACAATATGCTTGACTTCATAAAATTACTGTAACATTAATTATTATCATTTCCGTGAGAGCGGTGGCTAGCCTTGTCGCAGCTGGCATTTACTGACCAATCTCGACAATCGTGACCAATAATTTGTCATAACAATTTACACTTTACTTATAAGGTAATAAAGTTGGAAGTTAACTGTTTTTTGAGCTGGCCAGCCCAGGAATGACATTCATATCTTGTTTTGACTGCGAATAAATGGAGCTTTTGGAATACAAGTTGTATAAATATATCTGCTGCAGTTAGCTACATTGCTTACTTACCTATGTAATTTAATATTAAGTGTATACCTCTTTGTACCTATTGAATAAATACTATTAATATGCTGAAAATATAGGCATTTGTTTCGCAAAATTTGTTTCGAAAATATTGGCTTTTTTGTATTTATGTATAGTTTAATTCAGATGCAATCCGTAATTTTATTTATAATTGTTATTAATTTGACGTTATTTTATGATCCAATGTTGATTGAAATAAATAAAAATAATAACTGTTGTGTACAGGTTGTATTGGCAAAATATGGTTGTATTTAAAAATTGCATCGCCCATGAAAATGTACAACTTCTTTCAAGAAGTCACAGGACACGTCCCATATTAATTTATTATTAGCTGGAAATTCTTAATACTTCCTTGAATAAAGTTGTTCGTTTCCATGAATAAGAAAGAAAGAAAGAAAATCTAAAATATGACCACGCATTGCCGTTAGACCCTGAATGAATAGTATAGTATAAATGCCATCATGAAATCCTAGCCTGTTTACACGACCAGTCTACAAATTCGCTGATTCGCTCACCTTTTCGTACAATATTAGTGCGAGCGTCAATCACCATCGTATCAATTAATTACAATCAATCAATCAATTTGATTTATTTTCTCATCATATACAGTTGTCACAATAAACAGGTTTACAAAGACACACATAACAGGTTTTTTTAGGTGGGAATACATCCAATGACTTTTCCCGCTCTAGAGGGGAACGGGAGGTCATGTCAAACTTTTACTTACTAAATAAAACCGGAGTTGGTTTTAGCAAGTATGGTCCTTCTTTGACTTCGTTTCCTGGGGCTCTCTTTCGCGCATCCTATGGCCTCAGTAGGTTTCAACCGTGCTGGGTCCCTACAGTTTTGCTGATATCTCCTTATAACAGGTAAATATATATTGCAGAAGACTAATGCCTAAAACTCGAGACCTGTGTTTCAGGACATTTGGAAACTATAGCACAAAGGTAAGCAAATTGAGTTCAGATTTTCTGCTACAATGAATTTAAACATCTGTAAACTGACTAATCAATGTTACAGTAACAGTAGACATGAGTTTATCCAAAACACCTACGTACGCAAATAATTAATCAACGGATATTTGATATCAAAAAGCATTTCCCGTGCATGTCATGACCATGATGGGTGACACACAAACATTTAAACACATTTTATTTGAGTGTTCTAGTTGGGAGCAATTACCACACTTTCTACCATTTCAAATTGTTCAAGCTAAATCACCGATTTTAGAAGAAAGTGGTTACTGTAGTTTAGGCAAGGCCCCCATAGTTGAAAATTGGATAAAGCTATCAACATTCTACGATTCGAAAATAACAGTGGTTATGACAAACGCTAATCTGATGGCGAACAGAGGATAGCTCCGGTGAACTATCCGCGAAAAGCGTAAACTCCTTATTGGACGGTTCCAATAAGGACTTTCTGTATCTAGAGGGGCGTGTACCGACACCCCGTTCTCTACCTACAAACACAATACAAAATGGTAAGGCTACAGTTCTGACAGCGATAAAGCATCCTCCAATCTATCGGCACGAAATAAACATCACAGCTTACAAGTGACGGAACAAAATCGTGACAATGAGATAATAGCTCCGTGCATTCGCACATCATCGGTACCGTTGTTTCACGATTTATTGAGCAATATAATGTTTTTGCAAAATATGTTCTTGACTGAAATCACATCACATCACACCATCATCAACATCATTATCATTTCAGCCAAAAGACGTCCACTGTTGGACATAAGCCTTCCCCAAGTGTCGCCACAATGAATCGATCCTATTCGTCTCGCATCTATTGGAATCGTATATCTGCAGGAGAACCAAAGTTGCTTTATATAACACGAAGAATCGCAGAGGGCGCATTGCTCGTAAAACAGATGACCGTTGAGCCAAAAGACTAGAGTGACAACGCGTACCGTTTCAACGCCTCCTATAAGGTGGACCGATGATCTGGTAAATGTTGACTGAGATAGAACAGATAATTTCCATAAAAATCTACTGCTGCCTCAACTGCCCTAGTTACAATTTTATTTTCGAGGACCAAATGAACGCCACTGCTGCTGTTAGTAACCTAACCACATAGGTACTGTGACCAAATTAACTAGAAATTACCTATCAACTCAAAATAAAATAAGATTTATTACAATCTCGATATTGAATTCCTTCAGTAATTCCACTTATATATTGTCCAGTTATACAAGATTATTTTTAGAATATGCGAAACCAGAACAAACTGTATTAGTTTGATCTCAATATTGAATTCCTGCAAAAAGATACAAAGATGCAAATGTACACTACGGATATAACAACAAACAATGTTGCCTCACAAAAAAAACAAGCTTGTATACGTAGATAACCATTCAGAATACAATTCACTAGAAACCACATAATCACATAATAGAAAACCGGCTGGTTATTAAAACTATTATCTACCCAAACACGCGATATGACGTGATAACCAAGTTAATTTCATTCGCAATCGTTAATCTAAGCTAACAATGACTACTGCGATTCCAGATGGAGATATCATTTGTTCTAAGCTTCAGTAATTTATTAACTTTGCTTACTCTTGAAGCTGAGTAAGTTATCTTAGTGTTCTATCAAGATTCTCAACTCCTTAATTATTTACAATGAGCAGTAGTGGTTCAGTTTACTACTCAACTGAGCCACTACTTCAAATTCAGGAAATTCAATTTGTGTAATATTTTATCAACAATACTATCAAAATGGTAAAGGAAAACGTCATGCGGAAATAGGCGTGTTCTAGAACCAAAAATTCGAAGACAAGTAACACCCACCTACTTGCACTATCCTGAGTGGTGGGTTACAGCCCGTTCCCTTTTGTAGAGAGAAGAAACCAGAGTTCCAGCATTAGGAATATTACAAGACAGATATTCTTTGCTTTAGTAAAGTGAATGCTATGGACTACCACTGACAAATGGAGAAACGAGTAAAAACTGTTTTCTAAGTACGTAAGTATCTAAAGGACAAAATTTTGTAACACCATAAAGATGCATCGCACATCTTATAAAAAAAAACTCATCTAAAGATAAAAATATTTACTTACAGGGGTGTCTTCATCTTGGTTTTATTTCGAACTTCGAACACATCAAAAAGCTTTTACCATGTCCAATATACCAATATTGAGAGAGCACTCTAATTTAATTGGTTTCAGGAAAACAGAACATTGTGGAATGGAAATTTTGCAGTACGCTCCTGGACGTAAGTGTGAATTTATTCAATTGAAGCTACATAGACTTTCAATTATATATTGATACAGTTGCGTACCAATTGCACAAGACCTTACCTCAGGCAACACTCGGTATATTCATCGACTGACCGTGGAATTACAGAAAAGTGATCAAAGCCAACAAAGAGGTAACGTTACGATGACGCAATGCCACCCGATTGTGAGAGGAATAACGGTCTGATGCGCAGGCGCACAAAAATGTGCTAAACGGTTACTGTTACAATTTGTTCCGTTAAATGCGGAACTCGGGATGGCATCGTTATTAGTGATGGGTTACACTTTTCTTATAACTTATTATAGGCGCCTTAAGACCCAAGATTATAAGTACAGGCAAAGAAACAACAAATATAAACGTTTCAGTCGTTGCATTACCTTCATGTCGTAAGTCTAGAAGAAAAGAGGTCACCGCCTTGTCATCGACCTTTGTTCCTTTATATTTCATCATATGTATCATCAACAACACAGTAAACATTGTGCTATTCTCCAACACAATAACGTGCTATATCAATAGAGACAATAGTGGTGAAATCAAAAACAAAAGTGTATCAATTGCATCTATTATCTTCCTTATAGCACCAAATGAACAGCTGCCATAACATTGCAACTATAATAGCAAGCTGTTTTGTAATCCAAGATAGAAACAATTCACTCTCTAAGCAAACCTTCTAAGCAGCCCGGCTTTTTACTGTTGATAGGCTTGCGCTTAGCCACAATCTTACTTGATAGAAATTGGCGATTTGGTCGACGATAGAGAACGCTTGCCAAGAAGTAACCTATTCACACTTTTAAAGATCCAGGTTGTAGCTATCAGAAAACACAGACTACGTCAGGGAATTTTACTCAGCTGTACGCATAATTAATGTGTTCTCAATACGTTTTGTGCGTATGGGTTGGTGCGTATAGTCCACCTTAAGAGAGTCCAAGATCTAGCCGTAGATGTCTTTTAGTTAAATGTTGCTAATGATGATAAAGCAGATAGACAAGACCTAGCATCTAGCCGACCTTACAATGTTCCCACTATTGGGACTTAGGCCTCCTCTCTAGGAGAGACAAGTTATTACCCCAAAACGTAAACGTTGCAAGCTGTCATTTCATAATTAAAACATATTCTAACAATAAACCGCCAGTCATATCAATCAACAATTCAATTGATATTAATAAAGCTTTTACTATCTAAATAGGTTAAACTGCTTGAACAGATAAAGGTCATGACGTAAACGAATGCAATCAATATCACAATGGGGATATTTAATCAGAGAGTGCACTTGATTTGGTCGTTAATATCGTGTCAGGAAAACCGGTTCATTAATTTTTTTAATGATCTTGTGGCTAGACTATCAGGTGCTAATTAAGCTTTACTGATAAATAATTTGTTAAAAATATTTATTTTTTGCTTTCTTGACAGGTTCTGTGTTCCTGATTTGGAAGAAAGGACTGCGGGATTGATTGAGAGCTTTTCCGTTTCAGAGTTGCTTAGCGCAACAAAAGGAATGGTGAGCTTTACGGTTCCTACAAACTGCGACGCGATACGGTACGATGCCGCATTGCAGGAACTTGCAATGGGAGTTGCTGTGATGCAATTTCACACTTGAATCGAAACTTTACCGTAAAAGCTTCGATTCAGGTGACCATACAATTTGTGATGCTAATCTTTTCACAAGTTCTTGCAATGTGTCGTGCGAACTCTCAAATTTTTACGATGTGACTTTTCCGTTGGGACCCTTGGTGAGTTAAAGTCTGACAGGAAGTGTCTTGCTCCACCTAAGGAGGAGAGGAGTTATTTGACAAATAATTTATTTTCATTCACAAAATTAGTACTACATCTAGTGTTTGAAGTGACCTTTTAGGCATTTGATGATTTTCTACTTGGAAAAAGGTTTCTGGTTTCCTTTCCTTTCTTTATTGTGTATCTTTCTCCACCTTCAAAAATACGTAACTATAGGCTTAGCTAGTGCAAGTTCATTTACCAATCGATACGCAACTGTTACGTCCGTTAACGCAACCGTCCCAAATAACACAACAAAAAAGCAGAACCACTTAACGGCACTAAAATAAAAGTTAATAACAACAATTAGCACCAACTTAGGAATGAAATGGCGGCGCAACTGGAAACTCAATTTGGATCTCGAGCAAATTGTGTTCTCAAGTCTTGGGTAACAAGTCAATTAAGTGAACAAAGAACGATACTTACTTTTAGCTTCTAAAACAATATTTTATCTGGAGAAAAATCTTTGTTATTATGTAATATCCGTTTCATAGAACGGGGTGATTTTTTAACCAGATATTAAAGATTAATGAGAAATCAATCAAAGCAGAAATCGAAAGCTGAAAATGAACACCTTGCCTGCGGCGGTATTTCCATCTGATTATAAATTAGGTGTCTCCAAAGCTAGAATAAATAGGCTCTTAATAAACTAGTGCACTTCACCATCAACGATTCCATCACTGCTTATCATCAGTTGGAATCGCAGTCAAGCACTAATTTATATCAATAAAAAAAGGTAATTTTACTTATAGAAAACGAGCTGCATTCATAACTTCTCGTAAGTAATAAATCCAGATAAGAGCAAAAACTATACAATCGAGACAAGTTATTTTATTTTCCGAGTTAAGACCATCACGTCGCTTCCCAATCACTGCGGTTGGCAGAATTCCAAGCCTTCTCTCCTTGACCTGGAGCTTTCCGTTCTTTAAGACCTCAGCAACGACCCTGATAATATAATATAATACACTAGTTTTGTAACTCGGCTATCTGTTCGCGTTTTTACAATCATTAGTAAGTTGAAAATCACGCTAAGAAATCATCAATCTTGTCTGTGATAGTTCAATAGCAAACAGGGTATTGTGTCTTGACCTTCGGATCTTTTACAACTTTTGCTGTACGTACTTTAGTGTCATTTCTTACTGCTGAGGTGATTATTCAGACCCAAAAAGTAGCTATATACGCTAGGGTATTCTTGACTGGTTTACCTGCACGGTTACACCTGTAAGCTTATATTGAAACCTGCACAGTTGTGCAACATACACGTTCCGGTTTACCTGTACAGGCAAACCTGTCAAGTATATGGCAGGCATTAGGCCTCTATTACATAGCATGGGTAGGATGACAGCAGGACGAAAATATGCATCTTTAAGATGAGGGAAAAGGATAGTTACGAGTAGCCAGTATTGTATGAATCCGACAGCTGTCACCTGCACTATCTTACAGCGAATGCTGTTATTGTTTTTTTTTTTTAATTTACTCTCAATGTTACTTTTTTTCTGTTCTAGTTTTTGGTGACAGAGTGTACTGTGTTCAAGTCAATATTTTTCTTTCTACCAAATTCAATAACAATCAAAGAATCTGTAACTGTTATATTAATTAGATTTATTGTTGAGGAAATTACTTCTTACTTACAATATAGAGGAACGCATTAGTTGTAGTAAACATAATTTGCTTGCTTGCCATTTAAGATGAACAAAAGATTCGAAATGGATACAATTTTAGAAGTCTAGCCTCCATTATCGAAATACCGTTTGTAAAATATTTTCTATTATATTTGCTGTTATTTTAAAATGTCCTGGTGTGTCTGTAGAATACCAAGCGTGAAGCCCAGTTTTATGGTGACTTGTAGATATTTATATTCTTATTGTATTTACATACGAAACAATACAGTCGTTGTATTCTTCAACTCGAAACATTATATTTTACTATTTACACAACTGCCTAGACAATTATGCTTAATTGGCATTTTCAAGGCTTGCATATTAAAATATGAATAAAATATAATTTTAAGCAGTTTACTATTCTTACATGTTTGGCAAATGTTTTGCAACTACAGGTTGAATTAATATTTTTATTAACAATTTCATTTTTGTAAATAAATCTATCAGGATTGGTTGCGATCATTTTAATGTAGGTTAGCCAAGAATTGTATATGGTGAAATTATACACTAATAATGCACTTATGCTTATTAGTGCATTGTTAACACATTTCACCAACTGATGTTATTCGAGCATTATCTCCCATTTGTATTACTAAACCTTTGGTCTGATGACATATATTTAATTTAACTTTACAAACAGCAGTATCATTTAGAAAAAATCCTAGCTTGTACATGGTCCTTCGAGCCGGATTAGAAGCAGCGACTTGTGGATAACAAGGAAAAAGAAAGGAAAACAAATAAAGGTCGCAAACAAGGAAATACTCTTCGCGTTTAACTATTTCAAAAGTTACATCTTAGGCCGCATGACTTGTTTCCATACAATCTCACGTTTACAATCTATTACTGGGCCTCTAAAATGCATCAGACTGTCTAGTTTCGTAAGAAGACGCGGGAAAGGCAGTCTGCGGTCACGACCCATTACAACGACCAAAAAAAAGTTGGTTAAGCTGTCATTCAGGAGGTCCGAAGCTGCCCGAAGTTGTCCGAAGTTGCAAAAACTGAATCGGTTGGCCTCGTTAGTTTCCGTGTGATTAGGCCAGATCTTCGTGTGTGCTTTCAAGGTTGAACACGTATCTTGATAAGTGGGTGTTTTGTATTTTGATTGTTGTTGTGAGATTGGCTTTTGCATGTTGGTCTCGAAGAGAAAGAATAACATTGAACGTCTTCACCACTTTTTTTTTCTTTACGGTACTATACGGTCTGGTAGTCTGTGGAAGTATTTTCTAATCTTGTTCGTATTTTAAAAACTTGATGTAACAGCCTCTAAAGTTAAATAAGCTAAGTTAGTCAGGTTGACTTACTTTCTCGCTCGCCAAACGCAATCATGAACCTTCTCCGTATTAATCATACCCAGAGGAATTTCGGAAAACCCCATCGACGTTCTTCACTCTTATTGGTAAAGACAAGGATGTCAATAACTTCCTCAAACAAATGAGTGATGCAGACTGATATAGACTCTTAACAAAGGGCTTAAAGACCGTTTTGGAGAAATGGACTTTTTGATGCGGCTTTATTTTGTTTTTTCACGCTCTATAAATATGAAGTATCATCATCCTCATTACAGCCAAAAGACGTCCACTGTTGACGCCATAACGAACGATGCTGTGCGTCTCGCATCCATTACATTCCCGCGACCCTCCCCAGGTCATTGGTGCATTGATGACGACCGCCTGCGTGCACGCAAACAAAATGAACTAAGAATGTATTCCCTCGTTATTTTTTATTCAATAAAAAAAAACAATTCACGTGTTAATGGAATGAAATCGGATTCGACATACAACCTAGCATACATGACATACATAGTATTAGTTGGTTTTGTATTTTACTTAGATATTTATAGTATTGGTAAGACTTTATAAATCTGTAATGTAACCTATCTAAAATTGCACTGTGATGGAAAGTTATTTTTTATTAGGCACCCAATACATCCTCAAAGTTCTAGTTAAAACTGAGAAAACTTGATGTTGAACATTTTTACGTTTTTTGCTCATTCTCAAAAGTATAAGATTTGGAGTTATGCCGTTTATAGGGGTTATTCCCTGAGAGTCCCGTACCGGAGGCGGCCGAATGCGATAAATATGATTACATTTATTTTTATTCAATTTTCTCTTGTTTTCAATTTGTACGGTATACAGCGGGCAGGTTCGATAATAAGGGTCGAGTCACACTGGAACGGCAGCAGCCGCCAGCGGCTGGCTAGGCTAGAACTACCGACAAGACGCCCCGGCAACACGCGCGGCGCCACTGGCGGCCACGCGACCTTTTCATGCTTTTCAAGCGAGTCTTTTAAGTATGTAGATAAAGTTAAAACTATTTTACAGTGAAAGTGCTCGCCGCGTCACTGCCGTTACAGTGTGACTCGACCCTAAATATGGGATACTAGCATTTTCTCAAGGTTTCGCCTGCGTACATTAAAAATAGCCTACTAGCGGCTATGTTACTCAGGGTGAATGTAGCTTTCCAATAGTGGAAGAATTTTTTAAATCGGCACAGTAGTTTTTGAGTTTTTTCACACAAAAATAAAAATATTTCCTCTGACACTCCGGAATAAAGCAGCTTTCTATCGGTGAAAAAATTTTAGCAATCTTATCAGTACTTCCTATAAACAGAAAGGGGTGGAATTCCCTGCCGGAGTCTGTGTTTCCTGATAGCTATAACCTTGGGGTCTTTAAGTTAAGAGTAAATGGATTGCTTCACAAATAGTAATAATTTATAGACATTTTTTGGACATCTTTTAAAATCAATATTTTTGATAAATTATGGTGATTTAGATTTTAACTTTTTTATTATTTGCTTTATTGAAGTTTTGGCATCAAAATAATCTAATTATGATGTAACTACGATGCTTAGTTATTGTGAAAAAAAAAAACATTTAATAAGAGCCAAATGTTGAGAATTTTGATGAAATTGTGACTTCGAAAATAAGAAAATGAAACATAATTAGAACTAGCCATGAATGCATTTCAAAGATATTGCGCTAATTTTCCATTCCAAAGATTTGTAAATTCATTATATTATTGCCATTAACGAAGCTCACAAACATAAGTCGAAATGATGTTGGCACGAAAGAGCTATGTTTAACGCTTGATTTACCAAACATAATACACCCAAATCGACTTAAAAAAATAACTGGTTTCTACATACTCATACTATGGTTAAATATGTGCTATAACAATATTTCAAGTTGTTTCATTATTTTGTTCAAAAAAAGCCTACAAAGATGCGCTAATAATTTGCCGCGGGTGAATTTTTACAAGACTGCAGCCTTAAAGTGCAGATAAAACACGATTTTAAAGAACAACTAGTTATCATCATAATAGCATTGATGACGATCGCTTGCGTGCACACAGAGTTGAATGACTAAGAAGTTATTTCCTAGTTATTTTTTTTTATTTGAGTAAAAAATCCTATCAGGTCGCGTGCTAATGGTATGAAATTCGATTCGACATACGACCTTTGATTCAGCTTTGTATTTTACTTAGATACGAGTATTTATAGTTTTTGTATAAGAAACAGTTTATAAATGACAATTGAATGAACATTGTTTTCACAGCTTATATCTAGCTGCCTGATTTATTAAACAACTAGCTTCGCCCGCGTGAAAATAACTTTTTCCATGCAAACTTTAGACCTTTCATCCCCTTAGGGGCTGAATTTTGAAAAATCCTCTCCCAAGTCATAAAAAGAACCTTTGTGCAAAACTTCATGCTTCTAGTCCCAGTTGTTTCAGATGTGCATTGATATGTCTGTCAGTTAGTCAGTTTTTTTTTTCAACATGTAGGTAGTAGATAGCAGTCTATATTTTTAAAGCAAAGTCAATATTTTGAGGTTAAAATTATTTAAATATTTCTCTAAGGGTTCAAAAGCGCGGTCCAAGGCGCAAGGGAAACTTTATCAGTAAAAGCCTGACATTACCTCCCGTTCCACCTTGAGAGGGAGAAATAATTTGAAGATTAATGTGGAGACCTCATAAAATAACCACACATTATATCAAAGTAAGTATAAGTCGCTAATCTTATGTAATTCCATTCGTGCATTGAGCGAAAGGTTTGCATATAACATACAAGTTTTATTTCTCTCCTCTAAATCGGTCAGCCGGTGAATGTAGGACTACATAGTATCAATTATATAAAAATCGCTTGGTCAATCAGTTTCGGTATAAATTGCAGATAATTACGATTATTGCATGATGCACACAATTGGTCATACGACATTATGTGTTGGGTGACTATCTATGTTATTGTTCTAGGGTTGTCGCTATACGAAAGTAAATTTTCGAACACACTGTATCATTACATCCGTAAATTTATATATTTATATGTATACTTAGTATAGACCGTAAGTATGAGTTGTCAATAAATAAGTAGTTAAATAATGCTATAGAAGCCATTAAACATTGTATGACCAGCAGAAAAAACTAGGTAGGTTTTTTATTATATTATTGATAAGCTCGCGTCTGACCACCATCTCACCTGGTGGTAAGCGATGATGTGGCCGACGATGGAGCGCGCTTGCCTAGAAGTAAACTATTTACTCTTGAATCAAGGTGGGTTATGTTATGTCCCATTTAAAATGGAGACTACTAATTTACTAGGAACAAATCCATTAACACCATTAATTGTTAATGAAATTTTCTTATAGGATATATACAAAAATTACTCAACCAATTATTCCAAGGATTCCTTTAGTCGAGAGACCAATTTAGAATTCAATCTGAAGAGGGACACTTAGTTCAAACGCTCAGCAGTCGACTAACAAGACGGTCAATGCACGAATGATGGCAGTTATTTGAACAGCTTTGCATACCCAAGTCAACACATTAAAATAAGTCAAAGAAAACATTACACAATGACAATCGGACGAAGAATTAGATCAGTTCAATCAACTCAACAGGACTTGAGGAAAAAATGATTGACAAGAACGAAATAGAAAAAATATTCCGTGATGGTATGCGACAACCCTGTATTGTTCTTGCTACATTGGCAGAGGTTACATCAGTACAATGAATAAATCAATAGCTGTGGTATACCATTAAGAAAGAAACCATTACTTTTACGACCCTTTGCTTGCCGTAACCGAGTTTATTGACCAGTCTACTTTACTCAATACTTTGTGAAACTCCAAGCAATCTTTAAAGATCTAAGAGCCGTCATAAGTCTTCCTTTATAAAAGAACTCAATAGCTGGTATGACAAAGGACTAATTAGTCTATTGAACGCTATTGTCTTTAGATAAGCTCAGTCTGTTTGCCTTTCTCTTATTAATTAAATGGAACAAATCAATAATCATTTAAATTTAATTATCGCAGATACCACAATGCTTTTATTATTCTCTCTACATTTCGTTACAATTACTTATTGTTTGAACCAGACTGCTGTTATCAGTCTAATTACACAAAAAATTAACTAGTCTAAATACGTAGTCACTGTTTTAATTTATATTTAATTGCTTTAATAACTAAGCGTCCGTAATAAATCAACAAAACTATTAACTTGATTTGTGGCCCCATTAAAGCTGTATGAGGAACTGCGTCTTTAATATTAATTTTCTGGCCGAATTGGTCCTTTAAAGGCATTCAACTGCGGAAGAATGGCCAATTCACTTGAGTTTATTAAGGAATTCAGGAGAAATCCGGCTCGAAGGACTTGCAAGGAATATAAAGCAGGAATTTGGAGACATAAAAACTAATTACTCTATAATACTCATACATCCGAAATAAGAAAAGAATTTTCGTGGTTCGGTAATCACGAAAATTCAGTTGAAAGTAGACTTGTAAATACGCCAGAACCACTGCAACCTCCACTACTGGTAATTGGAGCAACCGATACAGTTTCAAATAACTAATCTTGAAAAGAAAACGATTCCTTAATTGAATTTTCTAGTGATTTCCCATCATCAATTTCTTTTTATTCTCGATAACCATAGAATTCCCAATCAAGTCAATGAAAAATGTGGTCGTTGACAACCGCAGGTAAACCAAAGTGAAACAACTAAGGAAAGTTTGACGAAACGATTTGATCTCACTTTTCTGATGAAACTGCATTGGACGCGAATAAAATGACCCGAGACAAGTTGATTTTCAAGCATTTAAAAATAATCTTGAATAAGGAAGGCTTATAAAAAGTAATAATGAAAAACACTCCATGACTAAAACAACTATGCTGTGGCAGAACTGTGTTATTTCAAATACTCATATTATTTGCAGCATCTCAAACATGGAAATAATAAATTAGAAAATAATCTTACATAACAATACCCCACGATTGCTTATCAAGCGCTGATAATAAAGTGTTACAGTTCATATAAAGATAGCAGATAAGATTAGATTAGAGTTCATTCAGTAGGAAGAAAATATTTTACATATATAACCATTGCCCTCATAGAATATCTTGACACTTCTAAGTTTAATAACAATAAATGATGCAATAAAAATGAAGTCGTAATGGTCGATTGCACAGCATCTTCAATGACAAACCAATTTTAAGAAGGTGTCAAAGTCAGCAGAAGAAACACAGTTAATGTAGCTCCTGAATAAGAGTCGTGAAGACGTCAATCAGTACAGAATCACGATCTATGTCCAGTTGCTCTATATAGAACGAGTGATTTATTACTTTAGATATTTTCCGGTACACTACCTAACTGTGCTCTGATTATCTTAAATTTTATTTGAATATACATTTTAACCCTTCAGATACCGTCAATTAGAGACACAATAGTAAGACAATAGATGCACGGCCACCGGTGGTCGCTTGGGGATTCATGAATTAAATGAGACAACTGTAGTTACGTAACAGTTGTGGCCCTAAAACTCTTCCCTGTGGCATCCCAAGGTCTCTTTGTGTCTTAACTTCTTATGTCGATTGACTTAGTTAAACACCAAATCGATTTACTAAGACATTAGTAAAAATGTGTCATGTAGGTACCTGAACAATAACAGGTATTGATTTCATTATAGGCAGATTTCACATTCAAATTATATATCAAGCATTTAAAAGGCTGTTATCAGTCTGTATACCGTTTACCTTTACTAGGTAACACATTAATGAACCGGACAGAATGTTAAATAAATAAGTGTAGCTGCTACTTAGAACACATAACCTAACAAGTCAAGTTCAAAGCAAGACGTGCCTTACAAAAAATGGTCTGGCCATAACGACTCCCATTAAATGTTGAAGAATTTCAAGCAATACTGGTTCCACTGTAAGCCCACTTTGCACTTAAGAACGCTTTAAAGCGTAATGCTCCATTTATTTCCAAGACGCGCTTCATAGTTCTAATTTAATTTTTAATGGACCTCGAAATTGCCTTCTGTGAAAAAATCTTAATTTGAAGTCAGTAAATGTTGTCCAAATTCATTACCAAGTTTACAAAACGGGGCCTCGATGACGTTTTTGCGAATTTTGATGACGAATTCTTGTAAACATTTCATAATATTAGCACCTTGGCGAAAATAATATCAATTTACATATACACGCGAAATTGAGTTCTAAATTGGCGTACTAGTGTTGAGTTTACATTGGCTGTGAAAATGCATAATTGGTGCAATGTATTTGTGATGCAAGTCTGATTTCAGTTTTATAGCTAACTATGTTGACACCAAATTGTTGGAAAAAAAGTTACTTACGGGTGATATCCATAGCTAGGGTGCTCGTAATACACACTCCCATCTTCAGTTTGATCACTAAAACTCCAAAAAACTAGGAAGAAGTCACTTGATATTCAACCCTAGCGTCAATTTCTAAACAAAACACACCACTCGCACTGATTCCTGATACACACTGATATAACACAAAATCCTGTTAGTGAGCTAACCTCACTGAGTTGACTGAAGCCTCATAAACTTTAATCTAATTACATGTGCCTTCCTACTTCGAATTTAAACATTCGATTTTTAAATTTGCCGGTAGAATCTGACATTAGAGTGACATTTTTATTTTTTAATTTAGATCGGGTGCACGCGACCGCCACGTACGGAATCCGGCGCAGACTGATGCGGTACCAAGAGAAGGCTGTATACTTTGCTTTGAGCAAACGGCTCTCAATCTTTCGGTTTTTCCAGCTGTATTGTAACTAAACCTCTTGTTTGTGACTAAGTGTTTGATTTGTTAATGCCGTTTTCTATTGCTACTGGGAAATTCTGTTATAAAATATTTTGTTATTGTACCTACTGTTTAGTATTTGCCTTCTAAAGAAACGAAATTGTACAATCTTTAATTATGGTATTAGAATTGAAATGTTTCGTAAACAAAATTATTCAGAGAAAATCACATAATATTTTTATGTCACTTCTTACATAAAGGTGATTTTTCAGTTTTAGTGTTGAAATTATCGCACCTCAAACTAACAGATACTAGTATTACCTACCACAGAACACAGTAATCATACAGTCTGTTCTGTGAGTATTACACAACTTATATTACTGCAAACCTATCCTGAGCGAGAAAATACAAATTCCTTTATTTTATTTTATCTCTAGATGACATTACCCAGACCTAGAGACCAAATTAAAAAAAAAAAACACAAAAACTAAAGAAAAGTAAATTGAAATATTGAGAAACATTGTACACCTTTTGTTGTTTATAAAATTAGTTGTTTGATAACATTTACTAGGTAGCTTATTAATCAACTGTTTTTTTCGCTGCACTGTTTTCGATATCAATTCAGTCAATTTCCACTGCACCTTTCTGAATTAATTAAACCCTTTCGCGTTCTCATTGTCTTTCTATTGTCTCTTATTACGGTATTCGAAAGGTTAGTTTTTCTTTGATATCAGAGATAGACAGAGAGATACAGAAAATATAAGGGATGCTGATAAGAATTCATGGTGACCTATTTCTAGAACAATCTTTGCGTCTTTTTCTTGCAGACTTCAATACTCATATAAGCCATACTTGAAATGAAAACCCAGTTACATAAAGCGGGTATCCATTACGTAACTATCAGTATCCAGGTCGATATTCGAGTTCCCAGTGACCTAGACGGCTAGATTGTCTTACGGCGGAGACAGAAAGGCGCCTAACCTTACAGCGGACAAACGAACCTTCTGCCCTTAACATAAGGTTTAAAATCAAATGGAGGGACAGAAGTTTATTTTTATAGGCCAACTTTTGGGGGAAATGTTAAGTGACCTGAAAAAACATTCGGTTATGGCATTTTCAGTAGTTATTGGATTTTCTCGGTCTGTGATTCTTGACAGGAACCAGGGAGTTAGGGAGTTGGGTTGGCCATGACCTTTGCGTAAATTATGTTAGTTCTTCTTACTTGGTTAATGAATTTTGGTCTTTTTTTACTGCTGTTCGCCTTTGTAGGGTAATTCTAAGACTTACACGCATAAAACCTTTCGGGAACACATTGATTGTGCATACATCTAAGTAGTGCAATCCTTCGCCAGAGTCTGTATTTCCAGATAGCTAGAGCCTGGAGGGTCTTTAAGCCAAGATTGAATAGGATATATCTAAGCAAGCGTGAGTTAGTTTGTTTCCTGATAGCTTCAACCTAGGGATCTTTAAGTCAAGAGTAAACAAGTTACTTCTAGGTAAACATGTGTGAGTCTGTTTCCTGACAGCTAGAACCTGGTGATCTAGAGGTCAAGATTGAATAGGTTACTTCTAAGCAAGCAGATCGTCAATCACATCGTCGTTTTTCATCAGGTAAGATAGTGGTCCAATAAGTCCAATGCACTAGCTTCTGACGTTTTTAAGTGCCCATGTAGGCCTATGTGAAATAAAATATTTTGACTTTGACTTGGAATAAAAAAGTTATCTGGGCAAAGTATTTTATTCAGATCTTATTGGTTGTGACAATATTGGAACTTTAAAGAGACTTGGATATTGTTCAGCTTATTACAGTTAGTTAGAATCTCCAGAGCATTCATTGTCCAGCTCTGACCAAACATTCCGTTATAATATTATAATTTTCTTTATAAAACATTTGGAGAACTCTGTAAGTATATGCATAAAATTTACCCTCGTTTTATTTCGTGGGAAATTTCCCTATGGGCATTTTCTTGAAAGGAAAATGAAGGACTTTTTGGACTTTTATAGACCAAGATAACAGCAACGGACGACTTGGTTGGCGCACCCAGTGGTTGGCTGCTGTGTTGCGTACTGCGGGTTTGATTCCCACGCAGAACATTTATTTGAATGACCTACAGATTGTTCCAGGTCCTGGGGCTTTTCTTTTTATATGTGAATTTAAAAATTTGTGACGACACCAACGACACAGGAGTGCTTCATTCTTATACTCCATCTGTTTAAATAGTTAACTAATTGTAAACAATCTTAACATGACTCTTTTATCTAAAAAATTGTCTAAAAATGTTATCTAAAAATGTTTACAATTAGATATTTACCTAAACCGATGTTAGATAATTATGTAAATTTGAATAATCTTTGTATGTATATAATACGGCTTACTGTCGTTTAGGACACGTTATGTTCGGACAGTGTCCCAATTGAAACTTTTTTTTTGATTAATATTAATTTATACTACATCATCATCTTCCTGCCCTTATCCCGTTTTATTTGGGGTCGGCGCAACACGTTTTTGTTTCTTTCATTCTGACCTGTCGCTCGTCACGCTATCACTAATTCCCTTTTCATTCATATCACTTCTCTCACCATCCATCCATATTTTCTTTGGCCTCCCTCTCCCTCTCTATCCATCCATATGTAAATTCATAACTCTTTTAGCAACTTTATACTACCTAATCTTAGTGTAATTTAATATTCAACAAACAAATTTTTTTTCATCTGACTGTACAAAACAGTTTTTTTTATCGGTGTCCGAATCGTCACCAAAAAAAAAATTTTAATTAAGAAGTGTCATTTGGAACACTGTCCGAACATGACGTGTCCCAAACAACAGTAAGCCTTTTACGATGTATTTTAAATAAAAGGACATATCAAGATTGTTTACCATTAGTTGACTAAATAGATGGAGTATGTAGGTACGAGTATAGTGTGGGGGAAATAAGCGAAAACAGTTTTTTTTCTCCTACCTTGTACTTTTCTGTGGTTTTGCAGCTGATGAATAAAAGTTACAAGTTCAATCTAAGTATCGTATACATTTATCATAGAAAATGATTAATACCATGGAAAATATACCATCGCGCCTGTATCAACTTAGAAATCCCATACTTTCAAACTAATTTTCTCCGATAGCCTTTCACAATTTATGGCTTACAGCCAATCTAGGCTAGTACACGCACTGACTGCTATTTCTCCTATTACAATAATTACACTTCATTAGTACGCAAAACAAAACTTTCTTTCGATTTATTAAAAGTTAGATCAATTTTTTCGGTAGAGTATCGTCAAACGACCACTTAGAGCCCTCTCTCCTTGTGACCCTCTCTGGGTAGAACGAGGAGTGTCAGACTTTTATTGGCTACTAGCTTTTGCCCGCAGCTTTGCCCACGTACATAAAATATAGCCATGTCACTCAGGAATAAAGCAGCTTTCTATCGGTGAAAGAATTGTAGCAATCGGACCAGTACTTCCAGAGATGACCTGCTACAGATAAAAAACAAACTTTACCTCTTTATAATATTAGAGTAGAAAACCCACCTATGTTTCCTCAGTTGCCTTTGGTTGTCAAGACCACGATAACTCTTTCAAATAATCATACTTATAAGAACTTCATAGGAGGTGAATCATATGTGTACGTTACCAAAAGATAAGTAAAGTTCCCTATAGAGTATCTGAGGTAGAGGCTTTATTGGAACTGAGGGCTTCTTCGAAAGAATCACCGTGACCCTGGAATGCAAAGGGCAAATAAAGGAACATGGGTGGGTTTCAACAATTTTGACACTAATATTCCATGTATGTACTTACATATATATGGCAGTTTTAATGAGAATTCTGAGCACACTGCGACTGCTGATGTGGTTCAGATACCAGGATTGCATAACATGATGTGGGTTTTATCCAGCATTTTAAATTTGTTCGGGGTCATTCTCCGTTGACGTGAATGGTTTTAATTTGATGCGAGTCTAGTGATTAACAATAGTGTTCTATTTTTATTATTGATAGGCTCGCGTTTGACCATCATCTCACCTGATGGTAAGCGATAATGTGGTCGACGATGGAGCAGGCTTGCCTAGAAGTAACCTATTCACTCTTGACTTAAAGACTCCCAAGTTGTAGCTATCAGTGTTACGATTTGTCACAAGAATGCCTCTATTTTGGAAGATCTTGACAAGCTTTGAAATACTGGCGACCCATAGCTAACAACCTAAACTTACGTGTTGAATTTCGCTGGTTCAAACCCATTTAGGCGCGTATAACTTTCTGTAATTTATTTCATCACCTCGTTTTTTTAGGTGGGAAAATCATACAATGACATCTCCCGCAAGCAAACCCTTGGCATCAGCAGGCTTCGACCGGCTGAGCCCCTACGGATTTCATCACGACTGCTCTCAAAACGGTGAAGGAAAATATCTTGAGAAAACTGGCACCAATAATTCACAGACATGTGACATCCACTAACCCACACTAAGCCCGCGTGGTAGATTACTGTCCATTCCCTCTCCTAGAGGAACGGAGCTATAAACCCTATAAAGCTTAATAAAAATAAAAAATGAAATACTAAAACGTGATCTGAAAAACTGTTTTTCATTGCAAACTTATTTTTTATCAGGAGAATATGGAATTGAAGAGATGTTTCATAAAACCCGAATTGCTATTAGTAATAGTCACATAGTAGAAAGGTCGAACTTGATGATGATGGAAACAAAAAGCTTCACGTCTTAAAAAGTTATTGGCATTACTATTACAAACAGTGTTCATACTCGAATGCAAAGTCGTTTTGTGCTGAACTTTATGAAATAGTAAGCTTAGTAAACTTGTTATTACGTGAGCATAAAACTTACAAGTTGGAATTATGTTACAAACATAAAATAATAATTGAATGTTGGTTAGTTCACATAGGTAACTACGGTAATTATATGTTAAACCTGCATCCTACACAGACTTTATGATTCTAACTATCGTGAGGAGCTATCTACTCATAGGTACTCATAGTTTTGAGCTAATGATCACCGAGTCCGCCTATACACTTTGATCTTAGCCAAAAGGCCGGATTTTGCAAATGTCATGAAATCTCAGGATTTTAAGAATTTCCAATAAAATACAGCTTACATTTAAAAAAGTTAAACTAAAAATAATATCTTACTTTATGCAATTTAAAAATGGTGTCGTCAGTGGCGTGCCAGGTGCCTTTAGAGGGGGCAATCCAAGGGATCTGGACTCATCTACTGTCAGTATATTACCGGGGTAAATATTACGACTTTTGTAAATTGTTAAGCACGTTTGAGAGAAAATTCTCAAACTAAAAAATCTCAGGATTTATCAATGAAAATCAGGCTTTTTCTCCGGACTTTTGATTTTTCGTTTGGTAATCCTAAGTGAGTGAGATAGGACTTTGTCTTTTATACACAGATATCCTCTATAATAAATACATAAGAGATACACTATACATTAATCTATGCCATAAAAACACGTTGTAATATGAGAGATATTAGTGTCTCGGGTTCCTATTTACCCTGGATACAAAGATATGATTGATGTGATATTGATGATGATACCGTGACTGGAGGGAATGTGTTTACAGCTGGATGTTCGGCAGATTGGGAACCGGGGTTTATTTTAGGCAGCTTGGAGTAAATGGGTTTGCTATATGAATGTTTGTGTATCGTAGAAAATTATAGATGGGGTGGCAAGCTACATACAAGTATACATACTATATACAGAGAATAACATCTGTATTTTTAATTAACCGACTCCGAAAAGGAGGAGGTTCTATGTTCGGCTGAATGTATGTTTTTTTTTGTATGTATGTTCACCGATATTTCGGTCAATTGTAGACCGATTTTAATTTTTTTTTTCATTTTTGTTGAAAGGTTATGCTTCCAAGTTGGTCCCATAGAAATATTGTTATGATCTGATCATGAACTTCGAAGATATGGAACAGAACTCCTCATAGAATCATAGCAGAATTGTCGTAACAAGTAAAATTGCTTTGTTTATACGTGTAGTCGATGACTGACTGGAAGAAAAGAGGGTGGGGATGTATCGAACTGATCTGGTGATAAAGCCGGAAGGTGAATTCATGTAATATAACCGTATTTGGGATTATTAGAATCGTTATGAGATGCACTCTGGCTATAAGGTAATTTATGTTTAGCTGAAGGGTAGGTACTTTTTAGTGGTGCTACCATAACTAAAAAGTGAAAAATAAAAAAAACTTTTTACAAAAAAAAATTGAACCGACTTCAAAAAGTACAAAATAATTTTAATTTCGGAAGTCGGTGTTAAATAACGAGGAGACAAAATTAGGTATCTATTATAGAAACACCGACTTCCGAAATTAAAATTATTTTGTACTTTTTGAAGTCGGTTCAATTTTTTTTTTGTAAAAAAGTTTTTTTATTAAAGAAATACTTGATTACTTAAGGTTACAATTCTTACTTACAATATCCCATTTTATTTTGGAGTAACACACGTTACTTCAGAAAATGCTCAAGTACCTAACATTCGACGCTAGGTTGTTGTTGTTTGATAGCAGTTCTGTAGTTACTTTTACTTGTTTGTAAATACAAGTGCAAGAACGGATTTTCTAAAATTCACCCCTTCCGCTGATGAAACGGGGGTCCCATTTAAAGTTTGTATAGAGAAACCTACTTTCACGTAATAAATTGGGAAAATCATCCTATGACAAAACCCACTCTTGAGTGGAGCGGGAGATAGTGTCAGACTCTTACTGACTAAAAACTCCATCCCGTTCCTTCTAGCCTTCATACCGGGACACGAGCTCCCTTTCAGACAACCCTGTCCCTAGTAGGCTTCGACCCAGCTGGGCCCCTCCTGCTGCTGACAACTCCTTGAGGCGCGCGGGAACAGTGCGCGCCGTCGACGTCTTGGACTCGGTCCATTACCGGACGATCGGACAGCGAGCTACCCATGGCTCGCCATCCGCGAGCCCGCGTCTACGGTGGCCGGAAATCGGGATCGGAATCCCGGCGACGGCGGCGAGGGCGCCGTAGCCTGATGCGGTCGGCCTCCTCCTTTACAATCATTACTGCTTCGCAGAAGGAGACGACCGCCTGCCATTCCTCCTCGCTCCGGACCATGGCCTGGACCAGGGCCCGGCGCGAGAGGTCTCCGCCGCCGATCGCCCCCACGAGGGCACGGCGATGCTCCGCCCAGGCAGGACACACCTCGACGGTGTGCTCCACCGTGTCCTCCGGGCGTTGCGCACAGTGGCGACACCCGGGCGTCTCTTCCGACTTTATCTGAAACAGGTACCTCCCGAACGTGCCATGTCCGGTGAGAACCTGCGTCATGCGGTAGGTAAGGACGCCGTGAGGTCTTTCCAGCCACGCCTCAAAGAGGGGACTTACCGCCATAATTAAGATACCTGCTTAAAATACTACTATAAAAATGGCCAAAGTAACCATTTATCTACATTTTATCTACCGTTAAATATCTTTACCTTTACCAAACAAAAACAAGTTCTATCAAGAGCGCTATAAAACATCTAATCACACCATTGTGTACCGATCTACGAAACTGGAGCACTGTAGGTACATGGTACATCTTGTATGCAAGTGCGTACTGTACGTGATGCAACGAGCGTGGAACGAAAATAAACTATCTCTTATATTTTTGTCTAAGTAAAGTCTGCTGCTAAGGTAGATCTTGGTAACCATAAATCGTATTGCTGTCACTCAAGGTCGTCTAACACTGTACTTTCCTTTTTTTGCTGTGGGGGAGCCCTGGTGACCTGTACCACAGGTTCTACTCACAAAAACCTATTTCAGGCACCAGACTCTTACAATAGTGGAATATAGTTTATAAGTAACATTGTTAACTGTCAAAAAACCTATTGTTAAGAGTGAATAAATGAATTGAATTGAATTGAATTGGTCAAAAGTTGGGTGAGCTGACTGTACCAAATTCAATTTACTGGTATTTGTTCGTACATTAAATTAAATTATTTAAAGATATGCGCTGGGTGGAGCGAGAATGGGCCAGATTTTGACTGACTAAAACCCACCTATATTTTACTTCAGTTGGCCTTTGCAAACACCAATGTAACTGTTTAGAATAATCTCGCAAATTAATACGTTCCCATATCTATCATCGACCAGACGAAAGAACTTTACTGCTTGACATAGGCCTCCGCATTGGCTTGTCCTAGTCCTACCCTAACCATTCATTCCATGATGCATGCTTGTAAAACATAACTATAATAATAATATGAAACAAATTATTATTATGTGTTTATGTTTCTCAAAACCCTCTGAACCTCTAGAAAACGTAAAAGGAATCGAAGCCAACTCGTATAAGCACACACACTTGTTATGGAACGTGGTGCCAAGAGAAAAAAAAATATTACTATGACCCTGTTGTGTCTCTTCACTGTGTAAAGCCTCCCATTCAGTTTCTTCATGCTTCACTGTCTTTTGAAATATCTAGCCAATTTTTTACTTATGAGGAGTTAGTTAATTAAATAAATCTTGTAGACATCTATTTCGAAATCAGAGCGAAAACAATATTAAAATGATTATAAAATTTGATTTTATAGACATTTTGATGATACGATTTAAAAAAGAAGTTCTTTATTTTGTACTGAAAAATATATTTAAAAAAATACTTAATAAAATATAAGTAAACAATGTAAAAAATAATAAGTATATTATTAAAAAAGCTTGTAAAAAAAAAGGCCAGTACACCAAGTCCTCTTGCGTCGACTTTTACCGCCTTAACCAATGCAATAGCAATAAGTAGCAATTTACTCGTTGCTCAAATCATTTCATAAGGCACATTACAGGTCGTGTTAAATCATTATTTACAAAAATATGACCTAAAAATGTGTTTGATTAATGAAAAGTTAGGAATCTTAAAAAAAATATTTGCATTACCTATTCGCATTATACGATAGATAAGTACAGACATTAGTATAAGGCCAACAAGTCGATAATAGCGGATCATGGTTCTCTTTTTTTGGAATCTTCTTTGGGAATAGGATTCAAGAGGAGGATCTGCAACAAGTTGCTGTATTAGGATCAGGAAGAGGATTAAATGGAAAAAGTAGTTGTTGTAGTAAAATGATTACGACGGCGATTTACGTGTAATCACACGTAAAGCGCCGCGAAACTTCAATAAATCGGCGGTCACATGTAACAAATGATCGGATAATTGTTTCAAATATTCTACAGGCATTTGCCCCGTTTCACTGTACGCAAGATTGAAGACAACTGAACTCGTTGAAATATAAAAGGCCCGTTTTGACATTTGAGAAAAACCCTAGAATGTAACTTGGAACGAAACTGAAAGAAAAAATAAAATAATTAGGGCTCTGGTGCCTAGCCTAGTAGTTATTTTAGTAGTAGCTACTCTACACCGAACAAGCCGCTAGGAAGTTAAAGTTAACCAAATATCAAAACGGGCGTTTTATTTTTTGACTACTCTACGAGATAATTATAACTACTTACATAATCTCCTTGAGTACGGGGTGGGCCGCAGTTGTCTGCCAACTTGGATGGAGGCGAGCAACCTTTCCCGAGGCGTCACTTCCCGACGAGGTGGCGGTAACTTGCGGTCTGATGCCTAAGGTACAAAAAAAAAGTTAATTAATTTCATATATAAGTAATAAGATTATGAGTACTGGCTGGATGGAGAGAAAGAGGGAGGCCAAAAAAAGAAGAGTGATTTTTTTTTTAATAGTTAAATAGTGCTTAACTATGATTCCCACCTGATGGTAAGCAGTGATGCAATCGCCATGGTGAGGCGGACTAGTTTAATAAGAACCTATTACGCTCTTGTCTTGACGACACTATAATCGTACGGAAACACCGCAGCAGGCAAATTATTCCAGTCCTTCAATGAATGCGGTATAAACGACGAGGGCTAACGCTTAGTCCGGACCGTTGAGGTAATAACAATGACAATTTTTATATGAAAGAAAAAGGAGTTATGGACAGGACAGGATAGAATGGAAGAAACAAACATGTCGGGCCGACTCACATGGGACAAGGATACAAATGATGATATACCTAGTAACAAGATTTTAAAATCAAATGTTAAAACTTGAATAAGAACATTTCAAAATTACTTAGTGTTAGTGAATATTAAAATAATTATGCACTTTACCTTTTTAAGTGGGGGCCTACTTCTAATAAATTCGAGAATCATTGCATGAGCGTCTTTCTTCACACTGTAAACAAAAAAAGGTATTAACCAAATTCAAAAAGATTTTACATTTGGCAATTGTTGGCAAACTCACATTTTTTAAACTCCGCATTATTGTTCATCATACAATTATGACTTTGATTAAAAACTTTATTTTGAATTTAGTTGTGCTAATATTCTATTAACAGTAATCAATTATTAATTAAATACTCAGTATAAGCAAATAAAGCAATTCATTCTTACCTGGGAGGTATCGCGCCGTCAACTTTCCGTAGCGTGTACCTCCTCGACCTAATGTCATCCATTAATATTTCGTACGGCGTTAACTCGTACTCTATTGGTGTCCTTGAATAATTTACTTTCTTTAATTTAACACCCATCCTTAATTCGCCGATGACTTGCATCCAAAACCGCGCCTGGAAAAATTGTAAGAGCAATTAGTGTTGAGCTGTACTCTTGCTATAACATTTCTAGCAGGCGTTTACGTCAAGACTTCGCAGTTAGCAGTAAAAAGCTTTGATTAATTTTGAAGCGGAGGAGGATTTACCTCTGCTGGGTTTATAATTAATTACAATTGTAACCTAGAAACACAGTGAGCTGGGGATTTATTTACGGTACACAGATTAAATTGAATATTTGACCCTTAATTCGTAGTGATTCTGATTAGGTAATGTATGCTTGTAGGGAAGCCTTGACATATAAACTCTTAATCTATCTGTTATAACCTACGGTAGGTATGTAGGTAAAGTCTGAGTGACTAATGATCAATTAATTACAATACAATTACATTCCAGGATGATGTTGAACTTTGTGACGTCTAATAAGCATGCATTTCAAATTATCGGCTTTTGGGTAGGTAAACCTCAGCATTATTATTTATTTACAAACTAAAAGCTATTTCACTACACCATCAATTGTCTGTCTACGTACTTGTAATGCTCTCCATATCCTTCGGTTTGACTACAATTGAAAATAATATTATGTTACAAAATAATAATAACGTAAGTAAGTTATAAAAAGGGGGGGGGGACTTTAAAACAGCTTTGACAGACGTTAAGTTCTACTTGAAGTTAAGTAGTCGCCATGTTTTTTTTTTTGTTTTCACATCATGAAAGACCAGAAAGATAAATAGATTTTTCCGTTTCAATAAATGAGCAAAAACTTGTCTTGAATTTTATCAAATTCAAGATAAACCTGCCTTGAAGTATTTGAATGAAACCCAAGCAGAAAAAATACTATAAATTACCTAATTATTTGAAATACCGGTAGTAAATTCTCCTAATTAATTCTCAATCAATTCATTTACCAACACTTCGATTAAAGTTACACTGACTAGACTAAAACTTCAATTACTAATCCAGACAAGCTTTTCACCATTCAACAACTCCAATTTTCATAGAACCAGAGGCAGCCGCTAAAAAGTACGCATAAATACCTTGCATACATTAGGTAGAAGGAATTCTCATTACTAGGCCTGAGTGCCATAAATATTTACGCGTAGGCTAGGGCTACGTTTGTATAAGAGCTGCGCGGTTAGCAAGCTAAGGGTTGTTGTATAGAATGTATAGCCTGGCTTATCCCTTGTCTGTTTCGCATACAAATTCCGACCTGCTAAAGGGTGGAGTACAAAATATCCCGACTCAGTGATCTACTATGTAATCGTTTTATGGTCGCATCTTCCGTTTTTGAGGATGTAGAGATGATATGCAAACCCGTGGTATATTGACATAATAGTGGCAAGTTCTCAATCTACGCTAGAGAAGCCGAGCACGAGTGGAGCATGAACCGAGCTCAAATTCGTATAGTGTCGCTTATAAGTCGGCTTATAAGCCTCAAACGAACGCGCTTCGAGCATTTGATCCGTGCTAGACTGTGCTTCGCCTATTGTCGGTTTTTTGACGAATATTTTATTTATTTATTTTATTTATATATAACAGGAACGCCAAATGTTATAGTGTGAGTATAAATTTAAAAATCTGTGTGTGTTCCACCAAATTCTTTAATTTTTTATTTTCCTTGTCCTATTCGGTGGAACACACACACATTTTTAAATTTATACTCCCACTATTTAATTTTATAAGGTTTTGTGTCACTTTCAAGGACCTAGTGATCGTTGGAGGCTCCTTGTACACTTCTTGACACCGCGAGTAGAGAGGCTTGGCTCGTACTCGTCTCCTCTTGCGTAGACTCACTTATATGACTGTTTAGTAACGGCCATGGTAACTCATTTTATTGCGACGTTCAACGTCGATCCACCCCTTTTTGGTTGCATTTTGAGCCTGCTGAGTGCTTTTTGTCATTCAAACAAGGAACTCGGACTACACTATAAGATCACTAAAACTAAATTATGCATCTGTATCTTTGCAGTTGACGATGTTGCGCAGACAGACAAGAGGTGAGGCAGGTACTAGTAACTTTCACACGAAAAACGAGACAGAAAGAAAATTTATAATATTATATAATATATATATACATAATATATTTATAATTTAGAAGTTTGGCTTTGGATTTTATCGCCTTATCCGCTAATCGCGCCGCTCTCTGTCTTACACTGACCCAATGCGAATTACTTGAGAATAGCTCGGGACATTAATAATGCATCGCGAGGTACATTAGGCAACGCGTAACAATCTGCATGCGTTTCTTTGAGAACTGAACGCGATAGTACCTAATGAGGTACCTACTATCGCGGAGGTGGTCCCTGATTATTATATTATCTAAGAGTGCCCCAAAAAAAGAATGAAGGTCGTCTTAGGCCGCTGTACAAATTAAGAAAAGTCACCGGGCCTATGCAAGAATTCCAGTCTTTTCTACACACTAAGTGTTTACACTGCTTTGACACTGACCAAGAAAAAAATCTTATCTACGCTAGACACGACGTGAACGATAAATGTTCGTGCCTAGTTCCGACAAAATTCATATTGTATATACGGTACATGATGAATTGGTTCAGCCGCAGACACTGTGAAATTTTTATCGTGTATAAACGCCACCATATCGACCTTTTCCACTGCAAACGGCGTAACTCTACATACACAGGCATAAGCAATGAATAAAAATTGAAAAAAAAAGACGAACAAGTGATTAAGAGCTTTAAGTAGGTATATAGAAATATAAAAAAAGGCTATAAGGATATTTTGGATAGTAACATCTTCTTTTCACCATAGTGCTATTTTAAATATACGGATTGATAGAGCACAAAAAAGTACATAAAACATTTGGTGTTTAGGCCTTTTGTAGCGGAAAGAGTCGATTTTATACCAGTCATTCTTAACGGTTCCTATCCTAACAACCAAACTTCAAAACTGCTCTGACACTGACATACGAGTAATACTACAATTACAACCAATTCATGCTTTTAAACTCCTCGAACCTCAAGTTAGTAGTTTCCTAGCCAATTTGTGGAATACAAGACATCGGCAAAATTTCTAAGTAGTTGCCAAAAGCTTGAAATACTCAGCCATTCTTTGAAATTCTTCAGACATTGCTCGGGCATTTTCCCTTTTCTAATTACGCTGGGTTATGTTTGAACTTTGTGAGGTACCCTACTGTTATACCTCCATCGGCTACATTTATTAAATTTCCTCCCTAACAGTATCATTCATTCAACATCAAGCTTTATTAGTCACCTCCTCCATCATCATACCTTCAAGATACCCACCCAGTCTGAAAACCGTAGCGTGTCGAGATGCTTGGCGGTGTCCTCAGCCGCGCCCATGTCCCTGGCTCCTCCGACGCGAACCCTCGCGAGGAAGGAGGCCAGTTCTAGCGCTTCAGCGACGAGTGCGCGGCACACAGCGCGGTAGTGCGCTGCAGCGGCTTCGCGGGCGCAGCGACCGCCACCACCGCAGTGCCAAACACATCGCTGAGGAAGAACAGAAAAAATCTATTAGGTGAAGCTTACAATGACGTCATACATATCACTAGCTTTTGCCCGCGGCTTCGCTCGCGTTAAATTCCCCCATTTTAGGGAAGTGGGAGATTAGAAAGAGTCAAAGTAGCATATGTCACTTTCCAACCCTTAATTTATGAATCCCCAAGCGACCACCGGTGGCCGCGCATCTATTGAAGACAATAGATGCGCGGCCACCGGTGGTCGCCCTTCAGATACCGTCAATTAGAGACACAATAGTAAGAACTATTGTGTCTCTAATTGACGGTATCTGAAGGGTTAAAAACTCACGTCAATTCGTCGCTCCATTTTACCGTGAAAGGCGGACACTTTCCAATTTATAATATAATATTATCAATATTATCCCCAAGGATCGGCACATCAACTGATCCTGTGCATCTCGTATCCAGCGGACTTCCAAGACCTTCACTAGGTTCCAACTCTACTCTCTATCTTCCGGTACGCGGTCGCCATACCGGTACAGTCCGGCCTCATCGGCTTGAATTTCTGCGAGCAATGTGTTTCAACGCTGTTATGGTCACGTGTGGGATAGATATAGTCATGCCAAAGAATCTGTATCCGGTAAATAAATTTTGCCCACTCATCCATAGAGTCGGTGTCTAGTCTAATCAGACCAGTACGATATAAGGAGTAACTGCCTGTCTGATCTCAAAATGGTATCTTAAAAGCTAACAGAAATAAGTAGACTTACGTAGAAACATAAAAATGAAACTGACTGACTGACATATCAACGCACAGCTAAACTACTGGAACTAAGAATGTTTTGCACAAGGTTTCCTTTCATGACGTAGGCGAGCTCTAAGAAACGGTTTTTCGAAATTCAGCCCCTGAGAAGATGCGACGAGGGTCTAAAATTTGTAAAGGGAAAACTACTTTCACGCCGGCGAAGCCGCAGACAGAAGCTAGTAAGTATATCTTCTGAAAATAATCTTTCAAGCTTTATATAAAATTGGTAATATTGATATAGGTGTCCAGTTTTATGTGGTAAGGTTAGGATACCTACTCGGAATCAATTTCTATCTCCGCAAACGTGGGACGATCTGACGTCGATAACCGATAAGTGTATTAATATTGTTTGATTATTCTATTGCCTGTGTGACAGTTTTATCACCAATTCATTTATTTTATAGAGGAAAGGCAGCATATTTGGGATACTGTTGAGTAATTTGGAAAACCTACTCCGATATCTATATGAATGTTAAGGGCATGGCTGTTTTATCAATATAAAAATACCCATGATATTGATCAGTACTAAAAACATTGCAATATCACTTAACTGGGATACTACTGCTGATATTTACTCGAGTAATATTTTTATTATTCGAAGACATGTGACATCCACCAACACACTTCATTCCCTCTACTAGAGAGGCCTGATGATGATGAATATTTTTAATCGTGTTTATGGTTTTTTTTATGGATTTTTAGAATTAATACTGTGAGAGTTTGAAATTAGGAATGTTGCTATTATAATTCGGAATATTGAGTGTGAATATAAAAGTAAGTAATTTGGAATATCAAAAATTGTTTTTTGCTTTTTATTATTTACTTTATTTTTAAAATTGTTTATTATTAGTATTTGACAAATATAAGAACGGAAGTAGTGGACCTCTGCCCTGCATTTTGTTTTATATGATCACAAGGTGGTTGACAATTTGAGAACCTTAAAGCAAGTTTCCGTGGTGTAGCGGTTATCACATCTGCCTAACACGCAGAAGGCCCCCGGTTCGATCCCGGGCGGAAACATAGCTTTATGTAAATAATTTTTCTTTTTATAAATTTTTAGTAGTTTTTGTTTTATATAACTTTAAATACCACCTACTACAGATCTACTTCCTATTATAATTATTTCTGTATTCAATACCCACTTTCTCATATAAATATAATCCTAAAGTGATTGCCAGGAATGCCATCGCAGCCTACACGAATAGATACTTATTAGTTAGCATATAGTTGCAACTAGCGGCCATAGATAATGCAAGCACATTCACACATGGTACCTCAACGCCTGTTCTGAATGGACGCCGGCGAGCCTTCCGCCATTTGCATTCGCAAATTGAATCGTGTGAACATAGTTGTGGAGTGTTAAATGCTGATGCTTTTAAGTATGTTTGTCTTCGCAGAAAGAAAACCACCGGGAATGGTTTATTTAACCTTTTGAATACCGTAATTAGAGACACAATAGAAAGAAAATGGATTTAATTAATGGATGGAATTAATAGGCAGTTTTTAAAGAAGTTTTGGGAGGAGGTGGGTGAGTGTAAGACTTGCTGACTAAAACCCACCTCAGGGGTTGGATGCCTCGGACAGTTGACCAATTATCGGTTTCACTTCGATAGATTATAATCTACCAAAATTGAAAGCGTTAAATTGTAAGCAGTATTTTATAGGTACGGCTCACAATTTTTCGACAGTTTACGATCTCACGAGACAAATTATAATCTAACGGTATCGTAGTAATTTTTTTTTAATAAGTATATTTTTCATTATATATTTATTTATATGACGGAAGAATGATTTTCAGGTCAGTATTCGTAGCAACTCGACCCGATGTGTGATGTATTTATTTGTCAATTACCTACTTGTTATATCTACAGTATGCACCAAAGTGTATAATAGCAAGCCCACAACCACAATCTATGTGATGTGTATGTAACTGTTATACAAGTTTTTTACAAACTATGTTGGAGTTAATTTTCGGTCTAACCTAACCTAACCAAACTAATACTTACAGTAAATCCTTCTGTGTGTCACAAATATACCTCGACACCTCAATTTAGCATAGTGAAATAAATAATAATAGTGAATAGCATTTTGAAAGTGGCGCCAGTGACTGAAAAGTTGAAAGGAAATCGTTTGTCTTTGTATGGTCATGTGAAAAGGAGGGACGAAACGCATGTTGCTAAAAAAGTTTTGAGTTTACATGTGGATGGACGGCGGGGGAGAGGGAGGCCAAAGAAAAGATGGATGGATTGTGTGAGAAGTGATATGAAAGAAAAGGGAGTTAGTGATAGCGTGACGAGTGACAGGACAGAATGGAAGAAAAAAACGTGTTGCGCCGACCCCAAATAAAAGGGGACAAGGGCAGGAAGATGATGATGACCTCAATTTAGCATACAAGAAACAAAACACCAATTCGAAAGCCAATTAAATTTGCAAATCACTGTTAATTATCACATGGTTTTATAGTCAGCAATTTGTCCATTAAAACGGACACATAATGGCTTTCGTACGCAATTTGGCATTGCACATGGCAACATTATGGTACGCACTACAATAAAATATACGCATAAAGTGTGAAGTATGTTACAAAAGAACCTTGGACTTGTCATAACCTAGGTATAATTGCTGGAATTTGGACAGATATAACAATGCTGGTCAAACAGCAACAAGAAATGAATAGTTTCTTTTAACGTTTTGAGGCCTGACACAAAACCGCCGTTTTGGCTCTTAATGCGATCCATTTTACGACCTAGACTAAACTGTGAAAGGGATCCAGCTATACCTATAGGATGTATAGCTCCACGGAATAAAGCAAAGTAGAGGAAGTGCCTCTTAGATATCGCGCGTTTGTCAACAGCAGGCGAAATTCGCCTATTACATATTATATACTAGTGCAGGTGAATATGGCATCTATTTCAAAGGCACTAGCGTTCTGAATAGAATAAATTGGTTACAGCGCCATCTAGCGTTCAGTAGCAGAACTCGTTGTAAATTGGTTAAAACTTCTTTATTGTTTGTGTCATGTCAAATAATAACAACTTTCTTACGTTGTAATAAGACCTAATTTATGAAAGCAATAAGAATATGATTTGTAAAAGTTAAGTTTGTAATTCGTAGCTTCGTAGCCAATCATATTACTGTTTTTATGTGTGTAATGTACAATTTGATACGCAAATGTGTGAGTTTGGCGACACTGGTTCCCGTGCTTAGCCACGTTAGAGGCACTTCTACCTATATTTTCTGTTCTGTGTATAGCTCCATCCCTCTTTCACGCTTGCATAACATAGCATATAGTATAATAATCAACCTTTTAATGTTCTCACTACTGGGGCTCAGGCCTCTTCTCTAGAATAGGGAATGGGCCATAATCCAGTACGTGTTCGAGAATGTCACACGTCTACTTTTTAGTTCTAGGATATACCGGTCTCCTTACGATGTTTTCCTTCATCATTTTCAAAGCAATGGTGATGAAATAAATGACTTACCCAAAGTAATGTGCCTGACTGAGTTTGAATCCGCGACCTATATAGATAATAAGTCGGGACCGTTACCAATCGACCACCACTGCTCGCCCGATCCTTTACAATTATTTATTAGATCGGTATCGTTACCATCAAAGACACTACCGCCTGACCACCGCTAACTTCGTTTTTGCTTGCACTTGAAACGAAAACTTCAAAGGGCTTGATTTGGCGCCACGCCGTAAGTTTCAAGCGAATTTTTTTTAAGTGATTAGGCAGAAATGGCTATACACTTAAGTACTCTAAAATTTCTAAAAGACGAGGTTCCCACTCCAGAGGCTCTAAGTCCAAAGCTACCGTCCTTTGTCTGCCAATATGATTCAACGTGTCAAGGGCGCTAGGAGCGACGGGGGCAAACACGACCACTTTCGCAAGACGCCTTTGTCCGCACACCGAATCAAAGACAAGATTATAACGAGCAACCGACGACTAGACAGACACCCACATTACTATCATTATCTTAATGCCACCTCTAATCTATAAATCTTAAATAAACAGTGAGTTATGGTTCGGAGCCCCTGAATATGACTTATCTAATCGAGTGTTGGATCTAGACTTTGAATTTTGGATCGTAAGGAAGTAAATTTCTATGTAGTCGTTAAAGTCAGAGCAGTGTTGGTAACGGTCTCGACTAGAGATGTGCCGTTGCTGGAAATCTGAGAATATTGCTGGCAATATTGCCACCAATATTCATAGATCGGGCAATATTCCCACCAATATTCCCATTTCACGGCAATATTGCCGGCAACGGCAGATCTCCCGACTTACGAGTTATAAGTCGTGTGTTCAAACCATGCCAGGAGCAACACTTTGTGTAATTTATTTCATCACCACTGCTCTCAAAAACGGTGAAGGAAAACATTGTGAAGAAACCGGCATGTCCTAGAACCAAAAAATCGAAGACGGGTCACTTACGGCTTATTTCCTCTCCTAGAGAGCAGGCCAGCAGTGGGAATATTATAAGGCCGTCTACCTGCCTACCTACCTTTATAGTCACGTAATGTCTTTTTCCCAACTGGAACGGGTCGGCTTCCAAATGCAGCTGAATATACCCTATTCGCATTAAAATTAGACATTTAAAAAATGTTTTTATTGTCTGTCCAACGATTTAACTTCTATTTCGTAGGCATAAAGACGGCATTAAAAGCAAAAAGTGGTAACAATACCAACTATTTACTACAGCCGCCATTTGCCATGCCACCAACGTAATAAATGTCAAAATCGGTTGAACGGATAATAAAAGGATAATAAATATCTAATTTAATTTTGAACAGAGTATAGTATTTTAACACAATAATTGGGTAACACAACACCCCTTGACAAGACTGGCGTCCAATACCGGTACATGGTGGACATCCTACCGCGCACTAAACTCGCGATTAGACTCGCAATTGACCCGTATCTCACCTGATGGAAAACCATTTGTATTTGACGTTAACCTGGAAGTAACCTAAACCTATTCACTCTTGACTATAAAACCCCAGATTGTAGCTATCAGAAAACTTAAGGTACATACACATTTGGGTATACCTGACAGGTTTGCCTGTACAGTTGAGTGTTACTGGTAAACCAGTGCGTGTGTGTTGCACAACTGTGCAGGCTCCCACACAAGCTTACCTGGCACGTATAACTGTACAGGATAACCTATCAGGTATGCCCTAGCCTGTATAGATACCTATAGTCTCCATATCTTTAGACTCCAGCAGGAGATTCCACTCCTTAGAATGAATTTTCACGCACAATTAATGTGTTACCAAAATATTAATGTAATAAGGTTGTCAGGCATCGCTGCCACCAATAAGATCGCTATTGTATCCCTAGATTTAAGTTTGTGTAAAAGTTTTATTACTATTTTGATGCACAATAAACTTTATTCCATTCGAATTCTATTCCATAATATATTATTTGAATATCGTTGGATATACGATAACAATAAAGAGGCTTTTTTTGTTGAGTCATTGTTATGTATACTGTCAATAACCTTTAATCTTAAATTAAAAGAGTATGATTATAATGTGTAAATATTTTAACATTGGCTTCTGCCAGCGGTTTCGCCCGCGTGATAATTGAAAATTATCCCAAGAGAACATTATCCTGGGATAAAAGCATCCCATATGCAATTCCAGGGCGCTCTTCTACTCCTGTGGTAAATTATATCCAAATCCGTTCAGCGTTTTAGGCGTGAAAAAATAACAAAGATGCATATAAAAAAAATATAACTTTTCTCCTTTTAATATTAACGTGCTTATACTGTCAATAACATTTTATCTCAAAAGAATGTACGATTAGATATAGCAATATCAATCACATTAAATATGTCAAGAAGGTTAATCCTAGAAACAAGTCATACAAGAAAATAACAAAATTTTTTTAACCGATCATAAAAGAAAATAGAAAAGAAAGAAAGAAAAACTATTTATTAACTTTACATCACTACATAGTATAAAACAAAGTCGCTTTCTCTGTCCCTATATCCCTATGTACGCTTAAATCTTTAAAACTACGCAACGAATTTTGATGCGGTTTTTTTTAATAGATAGAGTGATTCAAGAGAAAGGTTTATATGTATGATAACATCCATTAAATAGTGGAAAAATACAGTTACCCGAGCGAAGCCGGGGCGGGTCGCAAGTTTATAATATAAATCCTCTTCATTTTAGCCCATAACGACGTTAATATTTTTAAGAGCTCAAAATAATAACGATAACAAATATTGTGACGCGACATACGAGTACTTTTCTATTAGATACTAGCTGCTGCTATCGGCTTCGCCCGCGTGATTATAGGGGGGTGAATTTTGGAAAATCCTCTCTTATTGCTTGACTATGCCATAAAAGGAAGTTTTCTGCGAATTTTTGCGTTCCTAGTCCCGGTAGTTTTGATATGTTCAGATATTTTAGTCTACCAGTCAATTTCTCCTTTTATATATTTTATATAGATTTATTATATATTATACATTAAGCCACCCCGCACACGGGTCTAAAAAAAAGGCGGCCTTTTTTGTGGCTCGTGTGCGGCGGTACCGCCACAAAAAAACGCTTGAAGCCGCTTCAAACTTCTCCGGCCACAAGCTGTCGCGCGCTTCATCTATTTTTTTGCGGCGGCTTCTAGCTTTTTATTGAGGCCGCTTCTAGCATTTTTATGCGGCAGCGTTTTTTTGAGGCCCGAGTGCGGGTACAGTTATATGTAAATGTTGATTAAATTTTATAGAGACGAAAACACATCACATAAATCAACTCCTTACCCACAATTGGGACTAAAACAACAAACGAATCCAAGTAAGTGTGCACCAGACATTTATTATTGATGAGTCCTCCCGGCCCAGTGACCCACTTTACCCGCACGCTCCACACAGCTCGCTTACACAGCTCGAAAGGAGGAAATTGCACGCTTCCACTTCCTTTCAAGTGCTCCTATGTCTTTTAAGTAAAGGATCTTTATTTATTTATGCTTATTAAGTTTAAAGCCTTTAAGTGAAATCAATGGGGAAAAAAGTTTCTGGAGTGGCAACCGCGTAGTGAAAGACGGACCCTTGGTAAGGCTTGGGCTCTCACAAGATGAACCAATGACCTAATGAAGCTCGTGGGAATTCGATGGATGGGAGACGCACAGGACCAGTCGTTAAGGCAACACTTGTGGGAAAACTATTGCCCAGCAGTGGACGTCTTTCAGCTGAAATGATAATAACAACGAATGAATGTCCTGTTGTTTTGGGAAGTTAAACTGGGTCCTCAAGAGAATATAGACCCGGTTCATTATTATTATGGTCACCTCTGCAAAACCTCACTATGTGTTTATCTGTGGCGAATGTTAGCGAATGTTAAAGGTTTCTAAGTTCCCTCAACTTCCTCGTGACGGCATTTGAAGTAAAAAACACAAGGACAGAGAAGTATTAGTAGGTTCATTTTTTTGAGGTAGATTTTCAAATAACTTTTCCCGCTGTGGGTGAAACAAGAGTGTAGCTTCAATTGCCCATAGCGTTCCAGGGCCACGGTACAAGTAACTCTTTCGACTATTCCCACAACTTTGGAATTTCAGTGGATTGATTCAATAAATTATTCATTATTACTTTAGTAAATCCAATACTAACAAAAAAAATAGACTTTGAAAATGGTGTCCCCATTCTCTATACCTTATTTTTTCTTTATTTCAATGTATTTAGGCTTAAATATCAGCTTAGTCCGGAAATACAACTCCAGCATTGAAGTTTTATTCACACGATATATTATGTTAATTACTTAAATTAACAATAGTGGGAACGTTCATTTGATTCCTTGAGGATTTCAATTACATACTTGAAACTTATGTGTGAGGAAAATTGTGTCGATTGTAAGTGTTCTAAGTGCGATGTAGTTTGTTTTTACAATCTGGTCATATTTGAAGAATCAATCATCATCATCATGATATCAGCTTAAAGACGTCCACTGTTAGACATAGGCATTTGAAGAATACATAATTTTAATAAGAATATATTAAGATATACGAGCTCGTGCAAGTGGAATGCAAAGAGGTCTTTGCTCAGAAGTAAGCCAGAGTATGTATATAATACCAAAAAACATATATTTTACCGTATTGAGAACTGATCTTTTGTCCAGCACTGGTCATTTTTTCGGTGTACTGCTCAGTTAGTAAAAACAAGAGGATATTGGTTCTTATAAAATTATAATAATACTTATAGGTATATACTCGTATCAAATATATTTATTAGCTTCTGCCAGCGGATAGTATAGTGAAAATATTTTTATTATCGTTATAGTAGTTTTTGAGTTTATTAATTACAAACAAAAATACAAACATACCCACAAATCTTTCCTCTTTATAAAGTTAATTAGTAATATACCATCCTTTTTCAGGTATGCTAAAATAGTATAAAGGTAGAAATAAATTGGACACACGTGGGTCACGCACGTCCAGCTGAGCGCGTCTGTCTTCCATACATTTTATATGGCAACTAGACATGTAGAGCTACACTAGATCCACACCGTACGCTGCTACGTACAAATCAGGCGTGGCCCACGTGTGCGTCGGTCTAATGTGGTTCTCGCTTCTCCGTTGTACCACAAAATAATATTTTTCTGTTTCCTTCTTCATGTCTGTTTATTACATATGTCTACATTAATTGTTCAATAAATAAATATTTACAAGGCAAGGCTTTACTTATTAACCCATTTACAGCTTCAACATCAAATTAATAAAACGCCGAATACAATACAATTTTCGCCATCTCTTACCAAAAAGGATGATTATTTTATTATCCCACGAGGGGATTACTGGCAAGGTTTGGCAGAACGCCACACGTCTATGCCATTATAAATAAATCAGTATGAAGCACCCACTCGGACACGACTTTACTACGAAACAGCGAGATATAAAGGATTTACATGAGAACCCCTACTGAGATGAAAATTGACAATTTATTAAAAGTTTTTAATACCAAAAAATTCTAATTAAAAAGTCACATTTCCTTTAGTTTATGTCAACTTACTATAATGTATGTGTCTTGCTATATTCCCTTTGTTATTTTATTATGTACCAGATTTTACAAACAGTTTCGCTCGCATGAGTGTCGAAACCATAAATATAAGATTTTATATTTCTATGGTCGAAACATTCTTTGGTAATATACTATCTATTACGCATGTCATACATGCGTTTAGAGGAATATAAACAAGTTTTTAATGATAATATTTTTTCATAGCAAGCTTTTATAGCACGGTATATTACTTATATATATATATTATACTCGTCAAGACGAATCATGCGAGTCCAAACTCGATGGGGTTGTGTCGTTTAACTACCGAGTTCCTATAGCCACCTTCTGGTTCCATCATCAGATCAGCTGGTCATCTGATTTATACATGCATGCAAGCTCAATCAGTAACCGGGAAGTGGATCAAATTTAATTTGCAAGATTTGATTACAGGTGAAACTCAATAAAACCTTGTAAAATTAACCTATATCTTGATCCAGGTCAAGGTCTACCGTCAAATTCAATTTCGTGAACTTCACTATTGTTCGAAAAAAGGCTCCTTAAGTATCACGGATGGGGTTTTAGTCAGCAAATCTGACACTCACTCCAGCTCCAGTTTTTTTATGACTTCCAAACCGAAAAAGAAAAGGCCAATCTATGTAGCTAATGCGTAATTGGTTAAATAATTACAAGTGATATGACCTATGGTACCTACATCTTCCTAATATATATAAAACAGACTACTACTGCGTCTTTACATATTAATATACACACGCCAGTATGAATTCAAAATAAAATCAAATGTTCAATGGCTTGCTAGAACAAAACACTTTAAAACTTTGAGTTACGTCCCACTATTTACATAAACTCTATTATCCACTTATATTATAGGGAGTTTATGTAGTACAAAAAAGAATTAAAGAAACAACGAATTTTCATGTAATTGTCAGTAATAGACCGAGTGATTCACAAGGAAAGCTTAGGTATATTTAGGGTTGCCAGGTCCTGGAACTGAAAAGCCGGACAATCTATCCTATTTAGCTGGACGTTTGGTCAAAAAGGCCGACATTTTTTTAAGTCTAATAAAATTCATGATTTTTTTTTAAATTCTAAAGAAAACACCATAAGATTTAGTGATATTTTTGCTATACATTACATGTCCACTCTGCTTGTGCTAGCGATACAAGGTAAGGCAAAACTCTAATGACAATTCTAAACAAATATATTCAAAATACATTCAACGAACGAAATCAAATTACTACATGAAAGCCTTTGAAAACTGCAAGAAAAAGCCTTTGAAAATATGGGGACTTATAAACACCCTATCCTGTAATAAATTCACTGAAAAATCTGCTCCCCAGAAACTTCAATCACAAAATGGTACTGTAACTGACTTAGAGGAAATCTGTGAATGTTTCAATAATTTCTTTGCAAATGTTGGTTCGGTACTGGCAAATCAAATTCCTGCTAAATATCATCTGTCAGGTACAGCCCTGACAAATTTATCTGGATCCAGCTCACTCTCACTTGATAATCTAGAACCAGCCACAACAGATGAAATCTTAAAAATAATTAATAATTTGAACAACAACACCAGCGCAGGTCTAGAAGGCATCACCACAAAGTCTTTGAAGTGCGTTGCAAACTTAATTCTTGACGAACTCACTAATTGCATAAACAAATGCATGAAATCAGGAATATTTCCAAACAGTCTAAAGGTTGCAAAAGTTACGCCAATTTATAAATCCGGAGTAAAATCGGAACCGGGTAACTATCGTCCCATTTCAGTTCTCCCCGTGATGTCTAAAATTTTTGAGAGGGTCTTATATAATCGCCTCGAAAAATATCTTATTTCTCTAAACTTCATATATGACAAACAGTATGGTTTTAGACCTAAATCTAATACACTGTCAGCCACAATAGACCTAGTAACAACCATAAAGCTTAATATTGATAAAAAACAAATAGCTCTAGGTGTCTTTATTGATCTAAAGAAGGCGTTTGACACAGTTAGTCATGAATTACTGTTAAAAAAATTACTTGAAATCGGGATAGTAGGTCCTGCCTTTGAAATTTTTAAATCTTACCTGTCAAACCGATACCAAGTGGTTAAGATTGGTGACATTCAAAGTGAACCTAAAATTATTACATACGGTGTGCCCCAGGGCTCAATTTTAGCCCCTTTATTATTTCTCCTATACATTAATAGTGTTCATAAAATTGGCCTAAAAGGGGATTTAACCTTATATGCAGATGATACGTGTCTGTTCTACTTCGGCCATTCAATCGATACTATTATCAAGCAAGCGCAGAATGACTTAGACTTACTCAACCTGTGGTTTCAACAAAATCTCCTCACAATTAATACAAATAAAACAAATTACATGATATTTGCAGCAAAAAATAAAAAAATTGGCAATTATACAGCATTAAAAATAAATAATCAACCCATTAAAAAAGTAGAACAAGAAAAATACTTAGGGCTTATTTTAGATAGTAAATTAACATGGTTTCCACATATTCAAAAAATAAAATCAAAATTACAAGCACTAACGGGAACCCTACGAGGTATCGTTCGTTGCTTGCCTCGACAAGTTCGTTATTTAATTTACTTTTCACTTGTCAAACCACACATTGACTTTTCTCATGTAAGTGAATTTATGTAATTCTTATGAGAATAAACGATCTCAAACCTCAAACAAAATGGTCCTTAAAAAGCCTTACAAAAGCCAAAAATGTTCAAATTTGGCCGGACACGCCACTTAAAAGCCTAACTATGTCCGGCTTTATCCGGACGCCTGGCAACGCTAGGTATATGTATAAGTTTAAGCTAAAAGTCGAGAATTTCAAAAAATTCTAATACCAATGCGAAGCAGGGGCGGGTTCCTAGTACTCAATAAAATTAATACTGTTACAGTAGCCTTTCCAACACCTAGCGACCAGTGAAAAACCTCACTTAAGTAATCAGTATTTCAGTAAACACACGATATTTCCGCCAACCCGTAACACTTTTACAACTTCTTCATATGTTACATCGACACCTCGATAGACCTGGTGCAAGCTTGTTTAATGCCTAATTAAACATGAAACAACAATTTGTTTAATCAACACGCATAATTGAAGTTAATTTATAAATCTAACAATTTTATCGTAACAGTATTAATTTGCACGTGAAATAAGGAATAATCAACTCGTTTCGACACTGATTGATGCCAAGTTGCCAACCTCACTGGACTTCAGCTGAACGGTTTTTTTTTTAATTATTATTTCAGCACGTAAGCTTATGTTCCTGAATTTAAAGGGTTGACCACACGGTTGCAAACTAGCGTTCCAACCAAGGTGACCTTGATTTGTGTGTTTGGTTTGTGTTGCAAGGGTGCAACGCGCCAACACGTTCGGTGGTTGGGAAAACGCGCCCCCAACCAAGGGCGTTGAAGGTCATTGTTTACAACTGCTGTTATAAAAATCAAAGAAAAATATTTTTTTTAAAATTAGGCTAAAATCAATTCTATTTGAACCCAAAAATATCTCATGTATCTGTCACTTCACAAATATATTATAACCGCAAAAGTTCGTATGTATGTGTTTGTGCATGTGTATGTTTGTTACTCCTTCTTGTTCAAACGATACTTTTTCCCGAGAGAACCATTCAGAGCAGCCTTGAGACAATTTACTACTTTCACCCCGAAGCTGTCGGTACAAGCTCATATGGGATATTTACTTACAACAGATTGCAATTTTTCGAAAAAATAATTATTTACATAATCGCAATGTGATCGCAAGTTATTGTAATTTATAACCCGTACCGACGCATTTTACTTTCCATTTTTACAAAAATGTCATAAAAATCAACAGTTACTGATTTCCATGATTATTTCAATAATTTTTTGCGCATTAAAGTTTTCTCTTTAAATAAATACATCATTTAATTTTTTTCATCAGTAAACGTATTTAAAGCATATTCCTTTTTTGTTATCTACAGTAATATTATAAAGAAGTAAAGTTTGTGTATTTGTTTGTAGGAGGTAATCTCTGAAAGTACAGGTCAGGTCGCAAAAAAAAATTAACCAATAGAAAGCTGCTTTATTCCTATGTTCGCGGGCAAAGGCACGGGGAAAAGCTAGTTTAACCCTTCAGATACCGTCAATTAGAGACACAATAGTAAGACAATAGATGCGCGGCCACCGGTGGTCGCTTGGGGATTCATGAATTAATATAAACTAGCGCTTGACTGCGATCCCACCTGATAGACTTAGGTAAGCAGTGATGTAATCATTGATGGTGAAGCGCACTAGTTTATTAGAGCTTATTTACTCCAGCCGAAGATGTCTTGAAGACACCTAAAGAAACTTGTGACAATTCCGTATAAAGTTGATACAAGTTTCTGTTCGCAACTTTCAAGGTACCGCAAAAACTTTCAGTCACAAAACAAACAATTTTTTTTTTAATGTAGGACTCAATTTTAATATGGCTGATATTATCATGTTAAAAAATATTATCAAATAAAAATTAAATTAAAAAAACGCGACCGTACTTTTTTTAAAGTACGAATCATGCCTTTTCACTCCCTTCTCATATTTTATACAGAAACTGATTAACAGTTCTATGTAAATAGCTAAACCTATTTTTAATAATACATATCTAAGAAATCTAAGAAAACTAGGAAAAATGACTTTAAAAAAACTTATCCAAATCAAAAATAAACATAAAATACTTGATATTATATTCAAGTAACAAGCTTTTAGTGAACATTATTTTTTCATAGCAAGCTGTTATACCTCGGTATACCGAATTATACGAGCCCAAACTCGATGGGGTTGTGTCGTTTAACTACCAAGTTACTATAGCCACCTTCCGGTTCCATCATCAGATCAGCTCCTTGTCATTATAATTTTGCATTGTCATCTCATTTACGCATGCATGTAAAATTTCAGCTCAATCGGTAACCAGGAAGTGGGTCAAATTTAATTTGCAAGATTTGCTGACAGACAAACATCGGGACAGGTGAAACTAAATAAAAGCTTGTAATAAAATCACCAAAACTAAACTCTAAACAAACATGACGCAACTCGATTAGAATTTATGTCCCTTACTCACTTACTCGGTGATATCATAATACGATTTCATAATAAGCCATCGATATCTTTCGAAAAGCCATTACACCGGCTAATTACTGGCTTAATGACAACTCCACCGTGGACATGAACAGCGCTCGTAAAACAAACGCATAGAAATTTGAGATCAACACTTATCTTATTACATAAAAATTATAAGTTTTAGGGTCTCGGTGGACTGGAGCGTAACATTTCTTAATAGAAACGAACCTTTAGTTACGAGAAAACTTTGTGTGTCGTTTTGTATCCTTACTAATATTATAAAAGCGACAGTCAGTTTGTTACGTCTTCACGCCTAAATGGGAAAACCGGTTTTTATGAAACTTGGTACACGGATAGACCATTTCCTGGAATAGGACATCACAATTTTTATCCCAGAAGTATGTTCCCTTGGGATAATTTTCTGCTATAACGCGGGCGAAGCCGCAGGGAGCAGTTAGTCTACAATAAAGTGCACAACATTATTTTTAGTACTTGCGAAACCTGAATATAGTTGGTTTAGAATCGGTGACTGAATCGATTCTAGTTTTACACCATGTTATATTTTTCCCAAAAATATTAAAAAAAAAGTCTAATATTGGAGACCACCGACACTCAACACAGGTTATGACAGGTCATAGCAGGCATTAGGTACCAGCGCACAGTGGGGTGAGGGAGCTAAATGACCCCTCACTCGCCCGGATGGCCCGATAACCAAGTATTTTTACGGACAACCAGGTAACATACCAAGCTTATAACTTTGTGATTTTTCATGATACAGTTATGAATTTTTGTACATACTTAGATTCTATAAATAAAAATACAAAATACTTGTTTCGGGTTTCGCATATTAAATAAATAAGTGAAAACACGCCTACCCTATACAAGCATAAATCTTCAAATTGGTACGTTTACGCATAAAGCCATAACATAACTTCAGTTACCGACGACCGCACGAATGCGCCGACACCTTAACCACCTAAGCCCACTATCGGATTCACTTAACAAGTCCATCAGCGCCCCCTAGCGTCACGTTATCCACTAATAACTTCCTAATACGTGAAGGAGAAAGTGGATGACATCGAGTTCCATTCGACGTGAGCAGATGATGCAATATCATAAGTGCATGGTCCCATTCCATGAGCGGGATTGTCCGGAAGAGTTACCGTAACTTTGGGACGCTAAGGGCAACTGAAGGAGTATCAGGTGAGTTGTATGTTATTAATTACTAGCTTGTGCCAGCGGCTACATACGCGTAGAAGCAAAATATATATTCCTGTCACTCTGTTAAATTAACACTGTTAAAATAATTTTTTTAACAACGGTCTAAGAGTTTTTGACTTATTCATTACAAACGACATATTTTCTCTTTATAATATTATTGGTAAATTAGTAGGAAGATTAAGCTCGCCAACAATTGTTCAAACTTCAATATTAGGTGCTCCAAAAATACTTCAATTAAATCTACTTACTTGTGTTAAAAATTTTACTGCACCCACATTATGCTAATAATTATGTAGCTTTACGGTTGAATGGCTCATCAGTAAAATTACACATTGTAACAAACAGTTCAGCGAGACAGTTTTAAGGCGGATGGCTCCTGAAAAGGCCTCAGAGCTTATGTATTGAAGAAGGGCATTTACAATTCTTTGTTTTTGTCAGAAATCTGTAGTCTGACACGCGCTCCATCGAGAGCGCGAAGAGTTGATAACTTCTCACCTAAAAAAAATGTCCTTATAAAATGGACCACTTCATCCCATGAACTTATAGTGTTACATCACGTCTGTAGGACAATTGAAAGGAAGGGAACTTTTGGGTTCTTCGTGGTTTTATCTCGTGGGAAGGGATATTAGGGATACAGTGACGTGTTTTGTCATGAGATTTCCGGCTTACTTAATTTGGGAGCTTTTGTTCGACAAATATCTTCATAGAAAAATACGATATTATTAATCGTGGTTAATGAAATAAATAATAAACTAAATGCAAATTAGCTTCACTTTTTTTTTGACTAACCAACATTTCGACAATCTAAAAGTGCCTGTAGTTGACCTATTTGAAATAAACGTTTCTAATTTCTGAATCAAATAGTCAAAAAAGCTCGCTAAATATATCTGTTTCCTTTTTGTATGCAATACAATGGTGTACAATAAAATATTTATAATAAATAAATTCGAATGTTTATTTAGGATCAATAAGACTTTGCATTATCAGCCTTACAATGTTGCCATTGTTAGGATTCTACCCTCCTCTCTAGGACAGTAAATGGGACGTAACCACGCGAACCCAGCTCCTGATTAGTGGATGTCACAAGTCTTCGAAATTTTCTTATACATAAATCTTTTTTGGAACAATATTATGAAACTAAAAATAAATAACAAACAATCCAGTACAATATCAAACCGATTAGAACTTTTCAAAATAATCCCCTTAATAGAATTATCTCAGATAAATCTCTATAACGTATGATTTATCTCTTGAATCTTAATCCTCTCTATAGAACGTGTGTATCCCCCTTATCCGATCAAAATAAACCAGCTACATATTCTTCGGGACTTTGTCATCGCTCGACAGTTAATGAACACCAGACCTTATTAGTTCGATAAGGTTTGATATCTAAGAGAAAGTTGTCAGTGTGATTTAAAGACTTATTTTTAAGATAAGGATGGGATAAACTGACGGACACAGAACAGGATTTTTGGAGCAATCAGAATTGAGATCTTCAAAACTGGTTACTATTAGATTCATTGAACAATAAATATTTACTTAGAAGAAATATAGGTAACGATAAGTTTCTATATGACGATCACGAGATTACTAAAGCGATGAAAGATTCTCTTATCGTCAGATAAATTTTCCGTAAAGACTCACAGGCTTCAGCTCTAAAGAATCATGATATTTTCCACCATCATTTTTATTATTATATCTCTATTGGAAAAGTAGTCTTAAATGATATAATAACTAGTACCATGATTAACATCTTTATCACAATAACAAACTACTAGGTTTAGTTTATAAAACTGCGTAGTGTACCTTCTAAAATTAACCAATTCGATTACTCCCATTTTCTTCAAAGTAAGGGCGTTGTGGACCCAAAGACCACTTTTTTTTTCTTTTTTTTTTCTCTCGACGGGGAAAATCATCATTGACGAAACCCGCTCTTGGGTGGAGCGGGAGACAGTGTCAGTCTTACTGACTAAAAACCCCGCGCCGTTCCTTCTAGCCTTCATACCGGGGCTCTAGTTTCCTTTCGGATAACCCCGACCCCGGTAGGCTTCGACCCAGATGGGCCCCTCCTGTTGCTGACAACTCCTTGAGGCGCGCGGGAACAGTGCGCGCCATCGACGCCTTGGCTCGGTCCGGACAGTTACCGGACGATCGGACAGCGAGCTACCCATGGCTCGCCGTCCGCGAGCCCGCGTCTACGGTGGCCGGAAATCGGGATCGGAATCCCGGCGGCGGCGGCGGGGGCGCCGTTGCCTGATACGGTCTGCCTCCTCCTTTGCTAGCATTACTGCTTCGCAGAAGGAGGCGACCGCCTGCCAATCCTCCTCGCTCCGGACCATGGCCTGAACCAAGGCCCGGCGCGAGAGGTCTCCGCCGCCGATCGCCCCCACGAGGGCACGGCGTTGCTCCGCCCAAGCAGGGCACACCTCAACTGTGTGCTCCACCGTGTCCTCCGGGCGTTCCGCACAGTGGCGGCACCCGGGCGTCTCTTCCGCTCGAATCCGATGCAGGAACCTCCCGAACTTGCCATGTCCGGTGAGGACCTGCGTCATGCGGAAGGTAAGGACGCCGTGAGGTCTTTCCAGCCACGCCTCAAAGAGGGGACTTACCGCCATAATTGTGGCGTGCCCAGCACTGGGTTGCGATAGTCGCTGACGCCATTTCACCGTGAGATCCCGCCGGAGCTCTGTCCGCCATACCTCGACCTGTCGCGGTAGTGGACTTTCACCCCGGCGTTGCATCTCCACGCGCTTATCGTGCATGTGTGCAAGGACTGTTGCCTCCAGATCCCACGGTGGTAGGCCAGCCAGAAGGCTCGCCGCTTGTGCCCTCGTGGGGGCGATCGGCGGCGGAGACCTCTCGCGCCGGGCCCTGGTCGAGGCCATGGTCCGGAGCGAGGAGGAATGGCAGGCGGTCGCCTCCTTCTGCGAAGCAGTAATGCTTGCAAAGGAGGAGGCCGACCGCATCAGGCAACGGCGCCCTCGCCGCCGTCGCCGGGATTCCGATCCCGATTTCCGGCCACCGTAGACGCAGGCTCGCGGACGGCGAGCTATGGGTAGCTCGCTGTCCGATCGTCCGATAATGGATCGAGTCTAAGACGTCGACGGCGCGCACTGTTCCCGCGCGCCTCAAGGAGTTGTCAGCAGCAGGAGGGGCCCAGCTGGGTCGAAGCCTACTGGGGACAGGGTTGTCCGAAAGGGAGCTCGTGCCCCGGTATGAAGGCTAGAAGGAACGGCGCGGGGTTTTTAGTCAGTAAGAGTCTGACACTGTCTCCCGCTCCACCCAAGAGCGGGTTTCGTCAAAGATGATTTTCCCCGTCGAGAAAAAAAAAAAAAAAGGCTCGCCGCTTCGCGGGAGATCGTGCGGTAACCCCGCACCATCCGTATTGCCATGACCCTCTGGCAGGCGTTCAGTATGGACGCCGGTCGCTTTGCCAGCGACGGCGCCCACACCGGCGCCCCGTAGAGGGCCATGGACCGAACGATCCCCGCGTAGAGCCTCCGGCAGGAGGCGTCTGGACCCCCAAGGTTGGGCAGGAGCCGCTTGAGAGCAGCCCCGGCCCGGTTGAGTTTGGGAGCCAAACGTCGGAAGTGTTCTCCGAAATTCCATCGGCTGTCGAGAACGAGTCCCAGGTACTTCATCGTCGACCCGACGCCGATGCGAACTCCTCCTACCGTAAGTTGGGAGTCTGATGGTGGCGCATTCCGAGGGCCGTGGAAAAACATGGCCTCGGATTTGTGCAGCGCCACCTCGAGTCCCAACTCCTGGATCCTACCAACGACTATCGCAACCCCGCGTGTCGCTAGAGCGACCGCCGCCTGGTGCGACTCTCCCTGCGCTAGAACCAGTGTGTCGTCTGCGTAGCAGACCACGCTGACCCCGTCAGGGAGGTCGCCGCGCAGCACGTAGTCGTAGCCGATGTTCCACAAGGGTGGGCCTAGAACCGACCCCTGCGGAACACCGCACGACATCTCTCGACGTTTCCAGTCTCCCTGGTGACCGGGGTAGATAATGGACCTGTCCGACAGGTAAGCCTCGACCACTCGACAGAGGTATTCGGGCACCCGGTGGTACCGGAGTGCCCCCCGGATCGTACTCCAGGGCAGAGAGTTGAACGCGTTGGCAATGTCCAAGGACACTGCCACTTTAGTAACGTCTCGGGTCACGGCAATTGTTCGAGACAAAGTAAGTACCTACTTAGATTCATTAAGAGACTCTTGTGAATCCTTGATAATGAGTGCCACGAAAAGGAACTATCTTATTGAAGTAAGATATCTGAAAATTCAAAGGTAAGCAAGAGAACTATATTATATGCATCTATTAGCATAGGTGACATAGTTTATGGGGATCAAGATTCTCAACATAAATAGAGTAATTCTTAAACGGTTTTCAGAGAAAAACATCTTGTCATCTATCATCAGCATAAGCTGCAACGACAGTAGCATATACCGAGTAATCCATTCTGCAAAAAACTGCATAGCTTGGAGACGCCTCGTATGCAGTTGCTTATGATGAAGAAAAAAAGATTTTCCACAATAGTGACGTTACCACAAAGAAGGGCAGGATCTTTCTCAGCGGTATACATAAACTGCAGAGGAACGCATAAACTGGCAAAACGTCGATGTAATCGCTACGAGTGACAAAAAAGATGAGAATTATCTGGTGGTGGGATAAACCCGACTGCTACTGAATGGCAGTCTCTTCGATACACTAGCAAAAGAAGGCCTGATAAATAGACTAAATAAATAGATTATTTCAAACTGCTTAGATAGCAATTCTTCAATAGCAAAGATGGTGTGATGATCCGGCGATCATGTTTGCGGTGCAAACTTGGTCAGATATAGCACATAACAGATAGGTTTGGAAGGAGAAAGAGAAGGCCTCTATACCCAGCAATGTACAAAGTTGTCGTTTTTGTTGTTAGCATATTATGCTGAGCTTAAAAGCCTCCTCCCTTTTCCACACACCTGTCCTCAGCCATTGCGGGCCAGTCCGTCCAGTAGTTATCAAGCTCATCTCTCCACCTTCACTAAGTGTACAAAGTAAGCTAATAAAATAAAAGCGTACCTCAATGACATCCTTGAGCATGAACCTCCTGCGCCGTCTCCGTCTCCTGGGGGCTGGCTCGGAGTCCCGCTCGATGCCCTCGTCGTCGGTGTCGGCGCGGCCGCACTCCGAAGTCTCTGAGCCCTCGGATAGGGCGCCGCATTCCTCGTCATCATCTGGAATGAGAAAGAGGCATGTAGATATTTGATGTGAAAACACTTTTAAAGACCAATGGTCTCGGCTGGTATTCCATCTTTAACCTCAGTTACAGATGGTCGCATATCCGAAAATTCAATACATCAGTCTTACTACACTCCATTGACAATGAGAAGATTTTTAAATAAACCTTTTTCACCGTCCATTCAACCGACTTTGAATTCTATTCCGTAGGCATAAGGATGGCATTCAAAGTAAAAAAAAGTGATTACAATACAAACTTTTTCCTGCACCTGCCATTTGTCTTGCTACTAATGCAGTAGAAGTCAAAATGGGTTGAACGGACGGAGAAAAAAGTTTGTTCAAATATCTATTCGTATAGCGAATGAAGTATAATGGCTCTATTGTAGCTTTTTCGGATGTACTGGAAACCGACCCCAAAGTAGTTGGAAAACAGCTTAGCAGATTATAAATGAATACTATGAAAGTTACACAGTCAGTACGAAGTTTACCATCATAATAATCTGAGAACAGCAACAACATATAGCTCGTAAAACCTTCATAGAGCGAACTTAACATCAAAGTAAGAATTCAAAACATTATGTGCCGTGCATGCCCTATATACGTCTATCCACTTTATAAGATGCTTTGAACTCAAAGGACCATATTAACATCAAATATAAGCGGAATATGCTGTTACGAAGCGGAATAGTTTCGCCTTTCCCGTTTATATTACAACCTTGTCCTTTGTACTGCACGTAAAAGGCATAGACAAATTGTTTCCCTCTGCAACATCATTTTCGAAAAAAATAAAAACCAAGAGAAGATTATCTATGGGAACATTATAATATAAACAGCCAAAGAAAAGATTTTATTGCACAAATATGACAAAGGCAAAAGTTTGTAAGCATCTAGATACTAGAACAGACAGACACGAACAAATACATACCTAGGTATGTATGTGTTTGTGTCTATGACACTTACACTTTGACGTTCAAACAGCAAATAGGATTTTAAAGATACCGTGTTTACACAATGCCTGCTTGGTTACTGAAAATTCAGGCTTCTAGTTTTATACACAATGAAGTTATAGGGGATTGAAAATGGCCTGATCAGTTTCGAGAAAAGGATGATACGGCCGTACCACTTTTTTGCTGGCCTTGGTGGAGGCACTGTCGTGCCCCTAGTTTTAATTTCATGAGTTCCCTTGAGGTAATTTCTTAAATTTTCGAAATATTAACTGCTAGAAAACTTCTTAATTCTTAACTTATACACTTCCTAACTTCTACATCTTAATTAACATTATACTTAGAAATTCTGTGAAGACAACACGCTAGTTGAGAGAGCTTTCTCGGAACCAATAATTGTGCACTAAGATCTAAAATTATCAACAAAACTAATAAATCTAGTCAAAGAAACTTTATGATCACGGTTTTTTTAGGTGGGTAAATCATTAAGCGAGAGGGTGTGTCAGTCTTTTACTGACTAAAAACCCACTCCTGTTCCTTCTTTACATAACATCATCATCATCATCCCTTTTAATGTTCCCACTGCTAGGACTCAGGCCTCCTCTCTAGGAGAGGTAATGGGCCTTAATCCACCACGCACGCCCAACCAAGTCTTCGAATTTTTGGTTGTAGGACATTTCCTCACGTTGTTTTCCTTCACCGTATTGAGAGCAGTGGTGATGAAAAAAATTTCACAAAGTAATGCGCCTGGCTGGGATCGAACCCGCGACCTACAACTCGTAAATCGGGGCCATTACCACTCGGCCACTAAAGCTCTCACAGCCTTTCATATCAGGGCCGAGATTTCCTGCCGGTGCCCTACTGTTTGTGATCACGATAGGACTGCCAAAAGACTTACGCAGCATTTAATTTCCAAACACTCAGATAAGATTGATCCAATTAAATTCTATTCAAACAAAACGAAACTACCGAATCGATCTAGACGCCACGTGAGCACGCATTGCACGCTTTACACATAATACGTAATCACGACCTGTCAATATCAAATCGATATCTACAGTCGACACTGCATCGTCAACGTCAACGCGTTACGACTCGGTTGCGCAAGCGCGCCGTTTTGCGAGCTTTGAGTCGCCGCTGACCAATCGCCGGTTAAGCTTGACTCTTGACATTGAACGCGGACTATGTGTCAATGATCTGTTTTTACGTAGGGTTGTCATTTTCTAGTTTTCTAGTTTTGAAAACGGCATGTTTACACTTCCACTTATAGGTAAACTTACTTGTTTGAACAAGGCTGGGGTTTATGTGTTGGTCCTAAACAAATATGATAATTACTCTTACTGAACTTTGCCACACTTTAAATACCTATTTGTCTCATTACCGTCACCTACTGACTGGTGGCCAAAATTTTGCATTATCCAGTCTTTTTGTAGGGCCCTGGAACAGAAAAGGAAAGTTAAAAGTCTGACTCTCCCTTATGACTTTATTGCTATTTAATGATTTTCTGCTTCAAAAATGTAAGTTGTGCATAAATGTTCGTATTGTAGTAGTCTCAGTAGGCAGAAAGAGACTCCAAAGCTTTGTAGCTAAATAGCTTTTATTTTAGCTATATAAATCTAAATATACCTAAATTAATTACGACTTCTGCTGTTCCGCCTTCTGAGTCATTATCGTCATTTCAGCCAATAGACGTCCACTATTGGACATAGACCTCCCCCAAGTGCTGCCTTCTGAGTCATTAAAATTATTTCACTTTGTTGTAGTGGCAACCCTGCCGTTGAGTGCTATAAGCTATTATAGTGTATAAGATGTCACGATTTTTATAGATAATATAATTTTAATTGAGTATGTAAGTACGTAGGTGGGTAATGAAAGTATTCATTAAAAGTCTACCATATCATGATAATGTTTCACCCATGACATGAAAATTTCATTTAACACGTTGTCAGCGGCATTCATTTTTGTATTATTTCCATTTCAGAGGTACGGGGCGTTTAAGACCTCGTTTGAAAACTTTCATTATGTAAGGGGCTTATTAGACCCCGTAACATTTAAGAAACTCAAAACTATTTTTACTAAGTGCGGTACGAGGTTAAAGTGAGTGTACTCTGTTTTAATAGGTATATAACATTAATATAATTATGCGAAACCCGAAACACGTGTCTAACGTAGTGTCCAACTTATGACATTTTTAAATATTTTTGGTACAAAATATAACATGGTGTAAAAACTATTGGAATCTATTCAGCTACTGATTCTGAACAAACTATATTTAGGTTTCGCATAAACTAAAATAATGTTGTATATCAAATAATATATAGATATTCATCTCTTTTCTAAACTAAACCAAATAAGTTACTTAACGCACGGCAGATAAGACCGTTTTTCTTAACCGCACCACAAGGAAGACACTTACGGGGCATATCAGACCTCGTACAGCACTGCACGTGTTAATATGACAAACCGTATGTGATTAAGAATACGGTTTGGTCTTATTTATTTAAATTAAGTACCGCCACACCACACATTTTCCGTCTACAGAACGATCTAAATAACAAAAGGACTAATGCACATGACAATTAAGGCGTACCTACATAGCACTTACTATACTAATACTGCTGCCTTGAACAAAACATAAGATTACATTACACATAAACTCAGTATTAGCATCATTCATGTTCACAATCAAAGAAAATATCATGTTTAAAAAATCTGGAATATAAAGCTTTCTTTTGAAAAGGGAAATAGGAGAAGAACGTATAAAAGTATGATAAATGATATTTATTTTGCAAATAGGTTTCTTAAAAACACTTTTACACGTCATTTTTTTCGTAAGTTTAAACTAGATAATGCCGGTTGCAAACCAAGAGCCAAGCTAAGTAAGTTTAGCTTAGCACGCATAACTGACGCAGTTTTTCAAGCTACGCATCGGCATACCCAACTTACTTAGCTTCGCATATTTTAGTTAGCTCACATAGCTTAGTCCGCATAGCTTGCGGTCTGCACACAAGTATGGAAAACTGTGTCGGCTAAGCGAGCTAAGCTAAACTAACTTAGTTTAGTTTTCGGTCTGCAGCGATGGTCTGCCGATGTTTCCTAGCTGACTATCCTGAGAAGAAACGCCCAAACAAACTCAGTGGTCAAAGTCTTTTTTAAAGCCGATACAGCAAACATGTAATCTTCAAATTATATGAGAACTATGCAGATTATTGTTTGAAATGATCTTTTGAGGAAAGAATCATACAGATTTGAGTGGACCTGTCCAGTCAGTGCGAGCATTTGTCAGTATTCATATAGCTCAACTTAGGATAGTATCTGCGGTTATCATTAACATCAACAAAAATCCAATTTAAAACTCATCACCTTTTTACAAAACCTACCCCGGCTTCATAACAAAGTATGTTGAAAACAAAAATAAACACAATTAAAAAGCGCTACCAACTAAAATTGGTTAGCCTTCATCGTCAGTCATGAGTAATTATTACATGACATTACAAATAATAAACTCCAAAAATAATCCATTATATTTGGCTCTCAACTAATAGAAGCATACAACTAAAAGTAACAAAATCGATGTGAAACCATCTATCAAACAGACAATAGTTCCCGACAGTTTACTACGTTTTGGTAAACATAATATCTTTGGATAACAACTGTGCTGTAAAGGGGTTTGTAGACTGGTATATTTTTTTTATAATATTGATAGAATCGCGCTTGACCTTTATCTCACCTGCAGGCCTAGCCAAAATACGACCTTTTTGTTTCGATTTTCTTTCGTCGATCGCCTCGAGTCAACAACGCTTCCGATTTCTTTGTTCTGACCACGTGTCTGAACGTTGAAATGACGTCATTCCCATATATTTGAAATTTTCTACTAACGTAAACGATTGTAGTTTATCAACATGGCTAATCCCTCAAATATTAAGTAGTGATATCGTCGACGAAGGAGCACGCTTGCCAAGAAGTAACTTATTCACTCTTGACTTAAAGACTTCCAGGTTGTAGCTATCAGAAAACACAGACTCCAGCAGGAAATCGACTCCATTGCTTGCACAATGAATGTGTTCCTAAAATATTTCTGAATTCATCTTAGAACTTTGGCTCTTGTAGTCTCGAATCTGACTTATATTTATTGGCGATCAGTGATTTAGTCGCTTTTATAAACTCGATAGGTGCCAGCACATGCATAATGGGAAGAGATATTGATTTCATGTCTGGTGATCTGCGAGAAGACTGAAGTTTAGTTATACATATATCTTTCTAATGTAATCATCATACATAATTTGTTTCTAATGTAATCAGTGTAATTGGTATATTGTCGTTCTGGTTAAATAAATGATAACTTAATGATCCAGCATGTATGAAGAGCGTGATCTTGACTTTCATGCTAAACTAAAATTAACATCAACTGTCACATAATGTGCCTTAGTTTACCTTCAAAATTGTAAAAGTATAGTTGAATCTTCTACTACTGTATGTCAATACACTCTAGTATCAATTGTGCCTGTTTCAACAAATAAGCATTTGTTGATAATTATCTTCTATATGTTTATAGACATGCTAGGACGACCGAGTTCAAAGTTCACTCACTTCCATTCTCTTCTTACTCTAGTTTTCAGTCAGGTTCTTAAACTTCCTGATTGAATATATTGTTGTACATTGTTACTTTACGTAGAAATAGAAATTCCAACGTAAGACAGAAACCTGTAGCTCATAGGGAAACTCATTATCGATTCACTTCCTTTTGTGTTAATTATCGAACATAATTAAATTAATTAACGATTGTCTATGACAATTCCATTTTGTATTTTAAAGACATTATTATATTCTCTATCATTGCAATACATTGCTTAAGTCACGTGTATAAAATTTCTTACAATCTGAATATTAAAACCATTAACAGGTGTAAAAAAAAATATATAGACGTGGTACCACATTTATCCTTCCCATTTCCCCCACCAACCGTGTTCCCACGTTGTCGTCGTGGTGGGGCTTGCGTGTCTCAATGACCTTGAGGGCTATGCCGGTAGAGCTACTCATGCCGGAAGGCCTCAAGCGAGAGACCAGACCAAGAGGAACACACGGCGGAGTCCAGTCGGACCGCCCGGCGGGTGCGCTGTCCAGGAGTGCTGGCACCAACAGCTGTTGGCGCCTTCTGGACAGCGATTTCGAAGAGTGGGTTCGCCTCGGGTACGTGTCTGCTCATCAGACACGACCACGATGGCGAACGTGTCACTGGGGACCCCACCCCATAAAAAAGGCAAAGCTGTGTTCAGCACATCATGGCCGCGCACTTAAAAGAGACATTACCCCAGGAGGGTACCGCCTGCCCCGCAGGCGGAGAATCCCTCCCCGAGCAGAGCTCGGGCTGCCCCTCGTATTCTGGGGGGGGCAAAGAGCGCGCCAGGTCCGTTAAGGACCTGTTTTTACCGTCCTTCGCAGACGCATCGAGCCAGGGTGGCTCACTAGCCGGCAGCGCGGAGTCCCTGGGACCAGTTCCCAGCACGTCCGCGACGCCGGTGGAGGCCGGGCGTAGCTTCGGCCTCAGGGAGGTGAGTGAAGACGCGGCGTCGGACTCTGATGCCGCGTCTTCACACAACTCTGATGTGATGGAGGTGGAAGAATCCACCTCCATCAAAAGGAAGGCGGAGTTTTTACGCTCCGTCTCCGATGACGAGGCGGCACCTGCCAGGAAGGTCTCGACCTCGGGGCGGGGTACCGCCCGAAAGACTGGTAAAGGGAGAGGGCTCCCCGCCGAGAGCGCCAGCGAGGGACGCCAGGCCAGCCTCATACCGCCGGAGATCCCTACCGAGCTGCCGGAGGGAATGGAGGAGGCCATGGCCAAATTTAAGGAGGTCGTGGCAGCCGCCATAATGAGCGTGGCCAACAAGCGGGAGAGAGTGGCCAAGAAGCGCTCCATCGAGTTGGCCAATGCCACTATTGGGGGGGCTCTGGGGTTCGTGTTCGAGCCCTACGAGCTGACCCTGAATGGGAGGATTGGCCGACTCGAGGCCTTGGCCGGTCTCCAGGACTCCCCTCCTGAACAGTCACCGGAAGGACGGAGCACGAAGGCGGAAAGCGAGGTGCTGTCCTTGCTGCGGCAAGAGCTGGCTGCTGCCAGGGAGCAGCAGCAGCAGCAGCAACAACGCTTCCAGGAGCAGATTCAGCGCCAGCTTTCCGTCCTGGAGAGCATTGTGCTGCGTCCCCCGCTCGCGGCCTCCAACCCAAAAAGGGTGGCGTCATATGCCGCCGTCGCCGCGGCCACGACGACTACTGCACCCAGGGCAGGTCCGTCGGGGCAAGTCGCGCGCAAGGCCGCGGCGCCGGAAGCGGCGAGGTCGGGTCCGGTGACCAAAAAGCAGCAGCAGGGGAAGTCTGCCGCCCCCCCGAAGGGCAAGGTGGCGGCTGCCACCAAACCGGCGGGGCCTCCTGCCGCGGCGGCGACTAGGTCGCGCCTGCCGCCTTCTCCGCCCGAAGACTCCTCGGCTGGCGCCGAGTGGACGGTCGTCGGCGCCAAGGAGAAGGCGAGTAAGGCGGCTAGGGCGACCAATAGGCGCAAACGGCGACGGGAGCGCAAGAAGCGGGCCATGGCTGCCAGACTTCGCGCCCCGACTTCCGCAGCTGTAGTGATCACACTACAGCCGGCTGCGGAAAAGAAGGGCGTGAACTACGACGTAGTCATGGCCAAGGCGAAGCAGGCGGTGGTGGGGCACCTCGACGAGTTCGGAGCCTCCGGGGGCTTCCGAATAAGGAAGACCGTGACCGGAGCCCGAATTTTGGAGGTCCCCGGGGCGGACAGCGGCAAACTCGCCGACGCTCTGGCCGACAAGATCAGGGCGTCCCTGGACGTCGAGGAGGCCCGAGTGTCCAGACCCACCAAGAGCGTAGACATGCGCATTATGGGTCTGGACGACTCTGTCAGGGTGGAAGAAGTGATGGCCGCCATCGTCAGGGCGGGAGGGTGCACGACCGATCAGGTTCGGGTGGGCACCATCCGCGCTGACAGCACGGGCATGCGAGCCGTCACGGTGAGCTGCCCCGTGTCGGTGGCCAAGGCCATCACGACCGAGGGCCGAAGGCTGTTGGTGGGCTGGGTTTCAGCCCAAGTCAAGATGCTGGAACCCAGACCTCTGCGGTGCTACCGATGCCACGTCGGGCACCACGTGGGCGCCTATTGCGCCGCGGAGGTGGATCGCAGCGACCGCTGCCACCAGTGCGGACAGCCTGGTCATAAGGCCGCCGAATGCCGTGCATTGCCGCACTGCTACGCATGTGCGGCGGCCGGCAAGCTGGCCGACCACCGGGCTGGGGGTAGGTCCTGCGACCCTCCCACCATGGCCAAAGGCAAGGTCAGGAGGGGCATCCACCCTGACGTCCTCACCGCCGCAACCACCACCCTGGCTGCTGCCGCCATCGCCGCCGCTCCCGCCGCCGCGGCAGGACCCTCGCAAAGGGCTCAGGAGGAGACGATAATGGAATGTCAATAACGACACCATTACGTCTCCTCCAGGCGAACATCAACCACTGCGCCGCCGCTCAGGATCTGTTGCTCCAGAGCATGGCGCAGTGGTCGATCAATATCGCCGTCGTCGCCGAGCCGTACTTTGTCCAACCCCGTGGAGACTGGGTTCAGGACTTGGACGGCTCGGTGACGTTAATTTCGTCGGCCGCCGCCGGTACCCCGCCCCCCGAGTCCGTCACTAGGGGGCGGGGTTGTGTGGCAGCACGGTTCGGGGACATCGCCGTGGTAGGCGTTTACCTGTCCCCGAACAGATCTCTCGACGTGTTCCAACTCTCCCTGATGGAGCTAAATTCCGTCGTCGCTGGGTTCGGTTCCCTCCCCGTGGTCGTGTGCGGGGACTTCAATGCCTGGAACACGGCTTGGGGTTCTCGGCGCACGAACCGAAGGGGTCGGATGGTGGAGGACTGGGCCTTGGAGCTGGGCCTGGTCGTCCTGAACCGGGGCTCTGTCCCCACGTTGGTGCGGATGCGGGGTGAGTCGGTGGTGGACATCTCGTTCGCCAGCCCCGCTCTGTCGCCACGTGTCGTCGACTGGCGCGTTATGGAGGAGGTGGAGACGTACTCCGACCACCGGTACATCCGGTTTGACGTCTCCGCCGAAACCTCGGCCGCGCCGGTCCGACAGAGCCCTTGTGGTCCGCGGTGGGCGCTTAAGCAGATGGACCGGGAGCTCCTCCTGGAAGCCGCGACGGTACAGGCCTGGGTGCAAGCACCGGACAGGCCTGTCGACATCGACGTCGAGGCGGAGTGGTTCCAGGAGGCCATGTCGCAAATCTGCGACGCGGCAATGCCCCGAGTCCCTCCAGGTCGTGCTAAGCGCCGCGTGTACTGGTGGTCGCCGGAGATCGGCGCACTGCGCAACGCGTGCAACCACGCGCGCCGCCGGTACGACAGACACTGCAGGCGCCGCAACCGCCAGCCGGATGCGGAGATCAGAGAGGCGGAGCTGTATGAGGGGTACAGAGAGGCAAAGCGCACCCTCCGAACGGAGATAAGGCGGGCCAAACTCGAGGCCCGCAACGTGTGGCTGGGGTCTCTGAACGCGGATCCTTGGGGGCGCCCGTACAAATTGGTACGGGACAAGCTACGCCCCTGGGCTCCGCCGCTGACTCAGAGTCTCCGGCCCCAACTCGTGGAGGGTGTGGTAACCACTCTGTTCCCTGCGCGAGGGGAACACTCCCCCCCGCCCATGGCTCCGCCCCCGCCAGCAGTGTCTGACGCGGACCACAACAGCGACGACGACGACAACGCTCCAGAGGTGACCGAGGTAGAGGTGAGAGTGGCGGTGCGAAGGCTGAGTGCCAAGAACACCGCCCCAGGACCCGACGGCTTGCCAGGGAAAGCCTGGGTCCTGGCCATGGAGGCTCTCGGGCCTCGACTAAGAGGGCTCTTCAGCGCATGTATGGAGAGGGGCCAGTTTCCACTTCGCTGGAAGACGGGGAAACTGGTCCTCATCGCGAAGCCAGGGCGCCCTGCGGACTCTCCGTCCGCGTACCGGCCCATTGTGCTGCTCGACGAGGTGGGCAAGCTCTTTGAAAGAGTCATTGCAAACCGCCTCGTCGCGCGGCTAACACGGGTGGGGCCGGACTTGTCGGACGGACAGTTCGGTTTTCGCAGGGCGCGCTCTACGGTGGACGCCATCATGCGCGTGCGAGCCCTCACGACAGGGGTTGCGGTGTCCCGGGGCAGGAGCGTCGTGGCAGTGTCCTTGGACATTGCCAACGCGTTCAACTCCCTGCCCTGGAGTACGATCCGGAGGGCACTCCGGTACCACCGGGTGCCCGAATACCTCTGTCGAGTGGTCGAGGCTTACCTGTCGGACAGGTCCATTATCTACCCCGGTCACCAGGGAGACTGGAAACGTCGAGAGATGTCGTGCGGTGTTCCGCAGGGGTCGGTTCTAGGCCCACCCTTGTGGAACATCGGCTACGACTACGTGCTGCGCGGCGACCTCCCTGACGGGGTCAGCGTGGTCTGCTACGCAGACGACACGCTGGTTCTAGCGCAGGGAGAGTCGCACCAGGCGGCGGTCGCTCTAGCGACACGCGGGGTTGCGATAGTCGTTGGTAGGATCCAGGAGTTGGGACTCGAGGTGGCGCTGCACAAATCCGAGGCCATGTTTTTCCACGGCCCTCGGAATGCGCCACCATCGGACTCCCAACTTACGGTAGGAGGAGTTCGCATCGGCGTCGGGTCGACGATGAAGTACCTGGGACTCGTTCTCGACAGCCGATGGAATTTCGGAGAACACTTCCGACGTTTGGCTCCCAAACTCAACCGGGCCGGGGCTGCTCTCAAGCGGCTCCTGCCCAACCTTGGGGGTCCAGACGCCTCCTGCCGGAGGCTCTACGCGGGGATCGTTCGGTCCATGGCCCTCTACGGGGCGCCGGTGTGGGCGCCGTCGCTGGCAAAGCGACCGGCATCCATACTGAACGCCTGCCAGAGGGTCATGGCAATACGGATGGTGCGGGGTTACCGCACGATCTCCCGCGAAGCGGCGAGCCTTCTGGCTGGCCTACCACCGTGGGATCTGGAGGCAACAGTCCTTGCACACATGCACGATAAGCGCGTGGAGATGCAAAAAAAAAGTCCACTACCGCGACAGGTCGAGGTATGGCGGACAGAGCTCCGGCGGGATCTCATGGTGAAATGGCGTCAGCGACTATCGCAACCCAGTGCTGGGCACGCCACAATTATGGCGGTAAGTCCCCTCTTTGAGGCGTGGCTGGAAAGACCTCACGGCGTCCTTACCTTCCGCATGACGCAGGTCCTCACCGGACATGGTAAGTTCGGGAGGTTCCTGCATCGGATTCGAGCGGAAGAGACGCCCGGGTGCCGCCACTGTGCGGAACGCCCGGAGGACACGGTGGAGCACACAGTTGAGGTGTGCCCTGCTTGGGCGGAGCAACGCCGTGTCCTCGTGGGGGCGATCGGCGGCGGAGACCTCTCGCGCCGGGCCTTGGTTCAGGCCATGGTCCGGAGCGAGGAGGAGTGGCAGGCGGTCGCCTCCTTCTGCGAAGCAGTAATGCTAGCAAAGGAGGAGGCAGACCGCATCAGGCAACAGCGCCCCCGCCGCCGCCGCCGGGATTCCGATCCCGATTTCCGGCCACCGTAGACGCGGGCTCGCGGACGGCGAGCCATGGGTAGCTCGCTGTCCGATCGTCCGGTAACTGTCCGGACCGAGCCAAGGCGTCGACGGCGCGCACTGTTCCCGCGCGCCTCAAGGAGTTGTCAGCAACAGGAGGGGCCCATCTGGGTCGAAGCCTACCGGGGTCGGGGTTATCCGAAAGGAAACTAGAGCCCCGGTATGAAGGCTAGAAGGAACGGCGCGGGGTTTTTAGTCAGTAAGACTCTGACACTGTCTCCCGCTCCACCCAAGAGCGGGTTTCGTCAATGATGATTTTCCCCGTCGAGAAAAAAAAAAAAAAAAAAATCCTTCCCATTTCAAATGTGAAAGACCCTTTAGCCAAGATATCTATAGAGCTGTTATAAACTTTATTATTTCTGTTCAGTGGACAATAAACGAAACAATGGGAAGCCATAAGTGGCAATCAAGATTGTTGACTTCCAAATAACTTGATTGATGTGAAATATAACAGGTACCATTCGTCAGGACGGCACTTTATTTTCTTCTGAGTTACTTTACGCTTGAAAAAAGTAATATGTTTTTTTTTTTAAGTCGACAATGCTTCTGATTGCTTTGTTAACTTGCAATCCATCATTTGTGATTTCGTTAACAAAATTGCTGGAGAAAAAACTGGTGATACAGATTGCATACAAGTAGTTCAAGATGTCATTAGAGATGAGAACATACCAGAAGCAATTAATCGGATAATTTAGAAATCCTAAGTATAGGAAATTATAGGCTTGGATATGCTGCAAGTTTGAGGAAGAGACCGGCGAAATAATAGGACCTTTGAACGTTACTTAGCTACATTTTCTTATTCATTGACGACAAATTTATCTTACTGATGGAGAACGTGAAGATTTCCAACATGTTCACACCTCTCATTAAAATCATTATCTATATCCACGTCTGTATTATCTGATCTATTATAAACATATTCAGGCAATCACTTTCTAACATTACCGCGAACATTTCTAACTGAAACGGCTTCGACTTCCTTATTAACCATTAATAAACACTTTCAAACTACTTTATTACTTTAATAATTTCTACCAAACACTAGCACTAAAAGCCGAGTCTATGCTAATAAGCGCGGAGAGATTTTACGTAACAAATTCAACATATCTGAAAGCTATGTACAGCACAATGTAGTGATCAATAGAGTTATGGTACCATAAGTAACACTTTCTGAAAGTTACAATCAAATTAACGTTCTCAATGACAAACGTTATGGCTCCTGTAGAATCTGTTATAACATATTCCTTTGTTTATAGCTCATATTTTATGCCAAGATGATACATAAACGTGCACAGACGATGGAGGACGCAAGAAAGCTAGAATTTTCCCAAGGCTATACAGTGAGATTAATTGCGAGTACTGACGTCGCTCGCAATTAATCTCGCTGCATTTTCAGGTTCGGTAGGTAGTAAAATATTGAGTTCAGATAGAGCAATTTGCACAAAGTTAGAGGTAAGAAAGCTCGCATTGAATAATAAAAATTCATTTCCATAGCATCAAGGATGTGAACGAACTGTCTAAAGCCTTATCTGTCTAAATCATTTCTATTCACCAACACGTCAACAATGCACAAATTATGACGCTATTAAGTCAAATTCACAAAGACGACATGCTAATACCAGGGTGTCATGAGTCAGAGTGAGCTAATAGTAATAAATAGACGCGATTTCGTTACGCAAGCGTCAGACGTCTAGTAGCGAGAATAAACTATGCGTAGATTTATGCGCTCGAGAGCGCTCGGCGCCAATTATGACGACATAGTGAGTATGGCATGAGCTTATTACTGTCTCGTGTTATGAATTCCTAGTACGTCAGTATTATGAACATGTGTGAAATTATTCAGAATTTCACATGCTACTGGATTAGATGATTGGAGTTTATTCATCTCATCGTTTCCTAGTATATTACAAGGGTTCGCTTTTCTCCAATCAAGTGAGCACTCATCATTAAGCACGACTACTTCAAACTGAGTAAAAGCCTTAGTGAATTCAAATTAGTTTTCCCATTTGACATTACCAGAGTCGGAAGAACAAACGTTTTCTTTCTGAGAACAGAAATAAATTAAACGAACGGCAAACAAAAAGCAGTAAGCAGTCGGAAACATGTAATAGTTTCTATGTAATAGTTGGTTGTAATCGACAAACTTGCGTCTATCGTGGGAGATACAGACTGTTAACGGTTTGTGCGTTTTGTTGCAGATAAGGCTTGTTTCTCAGGGCTGCGTGTGGCGGCTTATCTTGAAAGCACTATGTTCTGTACGCCGCGGCAGTTAGTTTTCTTCCTGGCGTATGGTAAATGTGTGTATCTCTTTGATTTAAGATGTGAGCACCTATCCTTTTACAATCGAAAGGAAGTGCGTACACTTGAAAAGTTAAGTTATAGCTGTTAAAGTTACTGTAATTTCTAGTACTCATATATTGTGACTGTATTTTTTTTTCTAGAATTTGTAAATCCAGTTATCCGAATATCTGTAGTAGTTCTCATTGCAACTAAATCTTGAAACACGGTGATATTTTGTCTTATTTTTTTTTAAGTTCGTATAACATTCAATGACGCCTAACATTATGGTGACACTAGGTCTATGTGTATCTAACAGTATACATCTTTCGGCTGATATGATGATGATTACTCTGGGCTGGAAGAAGAGGTCATGTCAGACTTTAACTGACTAATATCTGTGGCCTTCAGTTGTCTTTTACCTTCCAGGGTCACAGTAACTCTTTCAAACATTCCTGCAGCGTGATTCGTTTTTGCCAATTTGTTTAAGAGCTAATTTTAGCAACATTACTTCAACTTTAATGCAATAATATTCAAATCAGTGCTTTCAAAACAACGGTCCATCACACTTAGATAAAGCACATACTTAAGACGAGCACCAACTTCTTTACATTTAGAAACCCTTTTACATAACATTCTTGAACTTTTGTATACGTAGACGTGCATTATGCAAAGTTGGAAGACGGAAATATCAAGGCAGCCCGCGACCATGATGAATAGGGACCAGTCTTGGAGGAAACCACACCGATTCAATTTTCCTTTTAGGCTCCCGTTGGTTAGATAACCACGTGGTGGGTAGAAACTTTACAGATTTACAAACTTTCAAGCGATAAACTACATGTTGATCGAAATTAATGAGGTTAACTCCCACGGTGACGCTCCAAATTCTCAAGTTCTTCAAGCAGTAAACATATTGTAGATGTAACTCTTAATCTCAAGGGGCTAAATTATTCCTTTATTTCATTACTATACATCTATCATTTATTGATAGATTTGTTTTTATTTTTGTATAGCGTCTTTTTATAATGTTTTATTGTACTTTTGGGTACAAAGTTGACCAGTCTGTCAGTCATATCGATTAATATTGTTATATGGAAATATTGTAGAATCAATCTTTTTTATTTTTTAAGAGTAACCATGGAGTTTTGCCAGTGCTTCTTCACAGGAACCGTACGCTAGCTTCTGATGTTTTATATTTCATGTAGGCCTGTGTGAAATAAAATATTTTTTGAATAATGATTAGTCTTTTTAAGGTTGGTATGAATTGGTTTTCATTATCCAATTTCCTGTATCCATCATTAATTTAATTCATTAAACCTCAAGCGAACGCCGCTTTAAAATCTTTAAATTTTATGTAATTGTCAGGTTAAATTAAATTTAAAAAATAAAATGTATTGGACAATTTGCAATTATCTAAATATTCCCATTAGAACGAAACACCTCACCACAATATAATTTATCAAGTGGCCAAACAAAGCGGCCATACCATGGGAACTATTAATAACAATTTATAATATTGTGAACCAACTTTCTCCACCGAACATGGGTTCAAGCCAGCAGTTTGGGTCACCGGCAGAATTCGAAGCAATATAAGGACTGTAATTGGTTGAAACCTGGATTTTACTTGTCTTGTACTGTTATTCTCCGGAATAACGATTACGAATGGAACCATCGGAGTGGAGTCTGGGAAATTAGTTTTAAAAACTTCGTTGAAATGTAATCTTTTATTGAGAAAATTTTAATTTTTGAAATATACATAAATCATGCATAAGTAATTATTGAACCAAATAAATATTGAGTTTTATTACAGAAAAAAAAAACCATTCACAATGAAATAAGCTTTCTGTATCAGTATCGATCGATTGAACTAGATTTTCTAAACTATGTCGAAGTCCTTTCCGATAACGACAAAGCAATCTAATAAAAGAAAGCCTTTACAAATAAAGGAAATAACTATATTCGAATTTGTAGTCCTTTGAATTGTTGTTTGTCCTGATCAAACTGTTAGTCCCAAAACAATTCACCGCCCAAGAGATCTGGAATTTCTTTGTTGTCTGTAATTGGCTTGACTTCCCCGCCGACTTCTAGAAATCTTTTTGAATCTTTTCCAGAAGAAAATTGAAAGACAGAAAAGAAAATTGAAACTAATGAAGCGAGCCTATACAACGTGTAACGTTAAATGCGCAAAACCTCAGACACCCCAAATGATTTTTAATTCGATTGGCCTAATTATGTGAGAAAAAAACACATTTAAAAGAAATTAAGGGTTTTATAATGTGCAGTTTTAGTTTGATATCTGCATTGAAATAAGAACTTTTACTATTCCGTGTATGAGAAAAGAGTGGATTACCATTATTTGTGTTTGTTTATTTATTTCAGCGGGTTGGCGCACGTGATGGCTTGACCTATTCATAAATAGACGGGTCGAAGTTATTAATGAAGATATTTTTGAAAAATGTAACATAACTATAAAGTGCTTTAATTAATTGTGCTCGTTATTCTGATCAAACTAATTTCAGGTTTTGCGCATTTAACGTTACACCTTGTAAAAGATCACTTTAGCTATGGAAGTAGACCAGTGATTAGTTGAACTCATAAGGCTTGCAGAGAATTCTAAATGTTTGTTTACTAAAACATTAGGTTACCTCTGACCCAGGATATTCTAACGAGGTCAGTTTATGAATATATTAAATATTTCTCACCGAAAACTAACAAATACTAGGACATCAATAAAAAGAGACTGTACAATAAAATGTGCAAGGCCATGCCTCCAATCAAACGTTTGTTTATGACTGGGTTACATCTTTAGTTTTCCATTCAGTAAGGTCTTTTCCACACTTTTAAGTTTCCCATTCTCTTTCACCGACACTGTAATCTTCACTTATTACGGTTTAGCTTTCATCTCTCGCGTACGCTGTGCTAGAGTGAGTGGTAACGTCATTGTTATCTGAAGTATCAACACTATCTTTGTGGGAAATGTATTCATACATATAATTTTGATCAGGTGCCTATTGAGAATCATCTTGGTCTTCTTAAAAAGAATCAAAAGTTGCCAGTGTAGTGAAAACCAGTCTTGAAAAAAGGTTTACGTATATCACGCATATAATTATGTCTATTGATATAAACTGGATGAAAATCTGTTCAGTAGTTTTTGAGTTTATTGTATTTTTACAGACAGAGAGGCACGGTTGAGAACTTTGTTTTATAATATGTAAAGACTAGTTATTACATTGATATTATCATTTTTTTTTTTTTTGTTGATATTAGTCAAATTTCTCAAGATTTCCTGGGAAAGGCTTGACAGATCAGCTAAGAGAGGAACAAAAGTCCAGTGTGTGCGACTCCTAAACGTAATAACGGTACCCAAGACATAGGGTGACCATAAATTCGCACATTCGAAACAGGACACGCTTCAACTTTACGACGGACCCAGTGGAGACGAGCATTGTTTTATTTTATACTATTGTTTAATGGTACAATTTAGTCAGTCACTGTTAGGATAAATAAGTAATACGACTGTTTCATGAAGTATTTACGAGTATGTTAATGTTATAGGTTCAAAGGGCTACAGAGAAAGTGCGTCAAAAATGTTTGGTTTCGATAGTTCAACTGCGGGAAAACGGCTTTTCTAGTTTATAAAATAGCATGCAAGCCTAGCGAATGAAAATTAAATTATTAAACCACATTCCGAGATAAATATTCTTCAAGCATTACAGTAGCCTGTCTAAAAAGTCAAACGACTTGAATAAAAAATCTTTTATATATATAACATACAATACTTTTTAAGTGATTCTTTTAGTAATTAATAATCATCTCTTTGCAACCTTGATTATTCAACCAGTGTTGACTACATCAGATTTCAAGAATTTTATTATTTGATTAGATTACTCAAATCGTTTGACTTGTAATACTCTAGTCTTTCATCCCTCCGATGACATTAACGCTAATTGATGGCGCTACACCTATTTAATTAATAACATTAAACTACATTCGACCAAACAGCAATTCATTTATGTAAGTACCTAATGTTTTCACTATTAAGAACTAATCTCCAACAGGCACAAACTAGAACTTTCACAGGAGCTCAGAAAGCCTAAACACTTCCTAATCCTGCTTATAAATAATACATACAGTGCGATAACATTGAACATGGACACAAAGCTCAGCTCAAAATGGACAAATAGAACCATTATATTTGCGGGTGAGAATCTGATAGTCCACGGAGAAAATATAGATACTTGGACACAAAGGACAGGGCTAAGCTATGAAAGGGACAATGTATGTGAACATCTGTGAGTTTGTCCAGGTGAAACACAAGTTTTTAAAATAAATGCATTTTTATCCCACAAAAACAATTGCTTCAGAAGCAAGCATAGGGCGAAAAAAGATTTAAAAACCTTCAAGATTTCTGTATTTGAATTTAGACGTCATCGACACAACGGATCATGAATAAATCTGACAACGTAATAAACCCTTAAATGTTATAAATAATGTATATACAACTATAATTCCCTAAGTTCTAAGAAATGTAAAAGAAAAACTACAGAATGAAAATTGCGGTGACGATAAACAAGGTTTTAGAAAATTAGTTCTGGGAATACGAGAGCACATACGAACTGAAACTAAACAAAATTGTAGACATTGAAGTATAATATTTTCAAGGACATAAAAAGCATACGGGTATAAAATACTAGCAGTATCGGTAGTTTAGATATAGAATAGTAATATATTATCATCTGATAAACGATTTTGTGGCCTAAAATGTCATAAAAAAAATACGATTAATAATAACTCGCTGACATACTAGCAATTACGAACAATTACATTCTAAATGACATACTAAAGCATGTCATTTAGGAAAATGTAAAGGATGTCATCCTTTAGATTTTAATTCTTGGTTGTATCGTCTGACAACAGCTTGTATACGCATTAGGTATATACGAGTATAGATTATATGTATAAGCTATTGTTTTGGGTAATAAGGCCAAAGAAAGGACAACACAATATTCAGGGGAGCTAGCCATTGATTCGCGAAGAAAGATAACAACACCAGATAGGCGGAGATCAATTACATGGACAGCTATCGAGCGTACCACATAATGATCGATGGTGCTGCATCGCGGAACCATCCATTGTGCTAATATACTCGTGATTTATGGTAAAATAGATTAAATGTTATACTATCTCCATGGCACGTGGGAATGGGGTTTCTATATTATCGACTTGGGTTATCAAGTAGCTGTTGACGTTTTGCTTCTAAACTGTTTATAGATTCTTCAAGGTAAGGAAGGGTTTGTGTTGAATTTGGCCTAATTGTTAGGAATCCAGGTTAACCAAATCAAATTTACAATGTGTGGGCGGGTCATAGATACTAACTCATGCTGTCATTTAAACTTTTTTTTAATCTTATCTTATAAGTATCATATAGTAGCTTATAGCACTAAGCGCAACAATATTATTCGTCCTAATGTTAATTTTCACAACGCGATCAAATGTAATAGAAGACTTGGCTGCTTCTACGCGTAGCCTCATAGACGCGTATTCATCATTATACGCTTGGTGTATGCCTGCTCACGCTTCTACATCCCAGAATGGGATCCCAGAGTCTTAAATCCCAGAATTGATATTCTCTTAGATTCCAAAGCAACACGAAAATTTCTGAGCAAAGTCACAGCAAACTAGTAGTCTCGTAACAAAAATGTCCTCAATGTTAAGTGCGGCACATTATTTTCCAATAAAGCGTTTCCAATGGACGTGCAAAGCGTGCTCACATTATGGTCCAATATACCAGTTTATTACACAATCAATTTGTAAGGAAAACAGTAATTTTATATTGCTTTGTGCTCACTTATACACACAAGGAGAAATGCTTTTACTCAATTAGCATAAGCTACAAGGAATTTTGCGTTCTTAAGTGAAGACCTCAATGAAATACACGATGCTTAAAGAGGTATGAAAGATAGAATAAATAAAGTAATTGATGTAAAACATAGACAGACGAATTGTGTATAGAACAGTAATTTTATGAAAGAAAAGGGAGTGCTATATAACGTCACGTTTGATATAGGGAACTGAAGGACGACACATGTTGCGTTACACCGACACCAATCAACATATAACAAAGGGTAGAAAGATAATGAGTGAAGATCACAATTCTAATATAACTAAAATTTTTATAAAGATAGAGGAGGCTGATTTTGCAAAGTTTCTCTTACCCATTCACAAGATGAAGAAGGAAGTGGCTCAGGATGGAAATAGTACCCAACGCCTGCATTTGAGCCAGTAAATTAAAACTAAAATACACCTGTGTTCAGCACCATTGTAGAGAAATAACAATAGTTAGTTCGTAACAAGAACAAAGTTAATACCCGGCTATCGTCAACTAACAACGCCAGTGCCAGGATTGTTAATTAATTTTATGAAAGTTTCAGAACACGAGGCGAGCAAAAAGCAACCACGGTTTATAGAACAGTATCCCGTTGACGAGTAAAAACGAGAACTTCTCATTGAACTAGCTATTAACACATTTCCAGATTATCTCACATAACTGTCTCAAGGAAGCTTCAATAGGACAGAAGGTATGTAAGGTATATAAATAGGAAACGCAAGCAGAAAGATTCAATCCGTTTCTGAATCTAAAGGTAATCACATAAAACTTAAGATTACCCATCTTATACGGTCAGCAATTAAATTATCTACAACTTCTTCACATTTTATCTAACAAATAACTGAATATCAAACCAAAACGACTTAGAATTTTCTTCGTAGCACATAAAGTTCAAAATAAATTGTAGCTTTTATCTTCAAGTAAACAAAATAATGGCCCATGCAGAATGTACCGGGAAATCGTCAAAATTTTATCTCGTCCAAACAAACTTGAACAAGCCGCATTCTCAAAAGAGTAATGTAAGCGTTGCTGATGCAAAACTGTCTATTACATATGATACGCTATTATGTATGGCTGTCCAATAGTTCCGGATTTGAAGAATGGTTACAATCGTCTAAGAATACGGTTATTCCATTCATTCTTTTCACATTCGTATTGTTTTATGAGACGTGCTCGAACAAATTGGTTCATTTTCTTCTTCTTTGTGAAAATGCGCTTGTTCCTAGAAAGTAAGATGAGATAACATTCCAAAGACGTTAATTCTAGATAGGTCTCAGGGGTCAGCCGGTTGTGGAAAATTCTAGGAATTAAATAATAGTTCTAGTGATGTAATAAATTACGTTGAAGAAACCTTTGAATTACATGGTAGACATCCAATCCAAACGGCCAAAACGTTTTGGGAACACAATCATTGTGAGGCCAGCTGAGGAGTGAAATTCCCTGCCAGAGTCTGTGTTTCCTGATAGCTACATCCTAATCTTTAAGTCAAGAGTAAATAGGTTACTTGCAGGCAAGCGTGCTGCATCTTCGGCCACATCATCGCTTACCATTAGATGAGATAGTGGTGTTTGACCACTATCTCATCTGAGCCTATCAATAATAATAAAAAATACAGCAAAGCATCAAGTTGCATTCAATGTCTCTCTCTTTGTAGGATTCCTGAGGTAGAGAAAAATACAAAAATATATACAGTTAGGTACGATTCAAAGATCGCAGAGCGCATCTCCAAACCCGTAGAGCCATCAAATCATTACTAAAGATAGCGTTAACCTTTTACGTCCATAAAAGAATCATACCATACAAAACCGCCGCAGCCGTGAGAAAAACGTGAACATTGTTCTCTAGATCTGCATATAAAAGTTAAAGATAAATGAAACTTTCTTTCTTTTCTTTTTCGTGGAGTTTTTTGTGGCGGCCCAATGTGGCCTTGTGGTTGCGGTGACGTATTGTTCCGTAATTAGGGCTGCGCTCTAGTCAGCCTACTCTTTGTAATAAATTAGAAATTATTTTGTTTAGGCTGTTTTTTCTTTGTTGGCACTTTCTTCATTTGTCTGATTTTCTATTTAGATATTTTAGTTGAACACGATTCTTAATAACACAATTCATGTCCTAGTTTTATAGCACATCGATCAAATCAATAACACGATGGAGCAGAACATTGTATCTGGTCGTAATACTTAAAAGGAAAGTGTTCAAAAATATTGATAAGACGAAAATGCGATCTAAGACCGACGACCTCGAAACGGTGCAGGCAGCATCGAACACGTCAGATCAATAAAGATAATGTCATCGTCCAAACATTCCGCCACTAAAAATAGCTGGATATTTACGAACAATGGCGCAGCAGTCACATCATCCATTGTGTTCTCGACTTATTCACCTGTCCGATACGACCCACTGACCGGCATTAACATCTCGCATCTCTCGATTCGATCGATACCTTCGATGCGATTCCATTCGATTGCCCACTTGTAACAAAATAAACAGTTACACGTCAAGAACAGACGCCCGTGAACTTCATGATCAAAATCGTTTGTAAGATTTATGATGGCCCTGTTGATCAGACAACCCGGCGCTCGATACAACACGATCGATTCTCGATTACGATCGAAACAAGTGTGTACATTCCCTCCAAGACACTCACAAATTATCCGCTCTGCGTTGTTCCACAGCACGATTTTCTTATTCATAAACAACAAACTGTTGACATTACAGCTCCAGCCAGGTGTTTACAATTTGATTGGCACAAAATTATGGGCGATACAAAACGGTACACTTTCCTGCGTGAGCTATTAAAAGGCTATAAATTCATCTAAGCCTATACATATAGGAAACATTGCAGGAAGCTGTAAATATGTAGTCGGAGAAATTACAACTCGATTATGAATCGCGACTGTGTCGGCTCGATGGTGGTGCAAAAACTGCCTTCGCGAGGGAAAAGCAGAAAATATGACAAGTTAATTTAGATTGAGTGGGTCCGTGAGAGTTGGAAAGGGAGGTGAAAGACAACCGGAACGAATTATATCATTGCATTGTGAATTAAACGCGATGGGAGGCGACGGTGCTGGTGCGAGAGCAAAGGTCCCTGATAACACAGTCGTGGCGGCCCAAATGTCATCGAGTAGACAGCCTGTCTGGCTGAGATAGAAGCATGCATAAGGTGGACACGACCGTGTTATAGAAAGTGGGAATTAATACCCAATCTTGTTGAACACGACGATATCTGCGTATGTAATGAAATGGGGCGTGTGAACCACGATGAGTTGATTGCATATCATGATGAACATGGATTTTTAGTAGACTGTTTAAGTCAAACACTTTAGAAATTGAATAATGTTGTCAAAAGAAAGGCAGCATGAATATACTCCGGTATTATCCTCAAACTCAGACATAATCTTCAATCTAAACTTCACGGTATAAACTAAAACGATTACAATCTTAATCCTTCAACAGTGTTATCTCGTCCTAAAAAGCTCTGCTCTTAAAAAACTTTACACCATTTACAAAGAACAAGTAAAAGGGAATTATTCAAATACACTTTTATCTAATTACTTGTGAACAGTGTCAGTATTTCGGTAGATACAATTCAGGTAAACCAACATTGAGAATGAGCGGAAGTATCACCGTTGTTGGACTGGAATGCAATGAGAACACAACAATAAAAGATTTCATTACGATTGTGTCATTGGATAGAAGTTCTCATATTGATCACGTAAACCTTATTTTTACTATTGTTAGTAGTTTAAATCCAACAGATTTGGTTTTGATATTATTTATATTTTATTCCCTTCTATTGGACAAACCTCTTCTTCCTTCTCATTTCATCCAGAATTTCAAATCACCACTCTTTGTTAAAGGTGTGCAGCATATCCCGATATCTCCATCTGGGTCTGACACGATGTCGTTTCTATAATTCCTTTAAGGAAGATTCACTGGATTATTCCCATAGCCTGATTGGCACTACCTGATCATGACTCAATCAATCCTTAAATTTTTAGACTACATCAGTTCTAACATTTTCCATAGCGATTACAGGATTTTTTTAGCCTCAATAAATTAACATACTTTATAGGTTTTTGACAAATTATTATGAACAAAAATAATTATTTAATCACTTAAAGATAAATTATGCCTAAGGCATTAAGTCCGTCTTTGTACTTTTATGTTGCATGAAGTTTTAATAAATAAATTAAATCTAAATCATCTACCATTCACCAATTTCCTTCTTCATAAGCCAAAGTCTGAAATGATTTACCTACAAAATCCTAATCATAGACTATTAGTGACTTAAGCATACTTCATACTTGACAAATTATCATGAACAACAATAATCATTTACTCAATCAACTCTAAATCATTTACCATTTATCAATTTCCTACTCCATAGATTAGACCAAAGTCTGAAATAATTTACCTACTGTTATTCTAAACTTAAAAAGCTCTAATCATAGACTATTAGTGACTTGTACCTAACCCATCAACGACAATCGTCACAAACTAACGGACCTTCAATAAAGCAACATTCCAACGACACACGCACGATGTAAAATGACAAACAAAAACTTAATTAAACCTGACCTCGATGTGAACAATAACATGGCAATATTAATATCTAGTACTGAAGAAGTTCCCAAGAACCCATACTATGATGATATGGTGAAGATATTCCCATGGTAACCTATTCTATGGCATGTCATCAGTTAATGGCGCTTTGTTTAGTGCTAATTGTCGGTGTATGTAAGTAAGTGACGGTATTTCATAGATGTAATGAAGGTTTTTATGGTGTGACAAACATGAATGAAGGTAGAAAGCTTTTTTCTGAATAAGATCATAACCATTAACATCATAATTTTTTTGCCCTTGTTCCATTTTACTTGAAATCGTGCTGATTTTTTTTTGTCTAATCTGTCCTATAAACCGTCACGTTATCACTGACTCCCTTTTCTGTCATATCATTTTCCTCACACAATCCATTCATGTTTTCTTTGGTATTCCTCTCATCTTCTTCTATACGTATGAATATTTACTCATAACTCTGTAGTAAAAGTCACTGTTAACACTTTCAAATTTCCTCCAATATATTTATTTCTACTGAAAGGTCAAGACCAATATTGAAGCAACTAGAGATTACAGAGAAATAGAAAAATATATTCAATAGGGGATTTGTAACACCTTGCAATTAGACTTTGCATTTACTGAAAGTATCTATTCAATTTGCTTTGATTGCCATAGCACCGAAGATTAACCAAAACGTATATAATTATTGTAATGTAATAACAACAAGTACTTCTCAAAGCTTGTTATTCGCATTCCTTATACGTACGTTAGTGATTTCTAATCTAATCTCTGTACGGAGTAAAAAAAAAACAACTGAAAGGAAAAGTATAACAAACTGATAGTTAACACACTCACACTAATCAAGGTCACATTCCAAGCAAAATCATCTAAGGAAGAAATAAAAGGGCAAAACACGCAAACATCAATCATTACTGTCCGAATTCACATGGTCATCAGATCTATAACCCCGTTTTCATAAATTGGCCAACCAACACAAACATTGATAACGTAACACCAACAACACTCTTCAATACCAACAATTTCTATGGGATGGGAAGTAACTTTTTGTGAGAAAGCAATGGAAACATTTTTTCACCAACATTAGCCGTAGCCGCCCAACGTTTGTCAAGTACAGCAGTACCTACAAAATATCTTAGGCCAACATCTATCGCACGCACGTCCATAATAATACCTCAGCAGGGACTTTTCTATCATTTAAAAAGAAAACTGTATCGTTTATTAAAATCGAATTGTAAATGATGAAAAATCATGCGTTAAATATTACATTTCTATGGTAAATATGGACATTTTGGAACTTTGGAATCATTCGCATCGACGAACATTGATGTTAAGGTAAAGGCCGCTTGGGATCAAAGTGATGCTTATTTAAAGATCATTAACCCTCAGCAAAGGTCTTTTTACGTTATGTATGAAACTTTCTCGTAACTCGTAAAATATGATACAAAGGAAAAATCAAAGGAACTATCTTTTTAGGGTCTGAAATAAGAATCAGAAGATAAGGTTACTATTATATCTCAAAGAGCAGAGTAGCTAGTTATCTTGTAGATCATATACAGGGCGTAGTAGAAATAGATGATCACATGTTAGATGGCTTCATCATCATCTTCATCATATCAGCCGAAAAATGTCTACGTCTAGATATAGGCTTCCATCAGGTGTCGCCACAACAACCGGTCTTTTGAGTCTCGTATCGATCGGATTCCCGCAACCCTCAACAGGTCTCTTTAGCTAATCCTTGGGCTTGTGCTAATCGAAATGAACAGCATTATTTAATGCTTTAATGAGTTAAAATCTCAAAAAGAAATTAGACTTTTCGGTCAGTCGATGATAACCTACAAGGTTCAAAATTCGTCCCATTCAAATTTTCTAAATTTTACAGATTACAATATACTTTTCAGCATTGTATTTTTTTCGATATTTTTTTCATTTCCATGGGTAGAACATTTATAATATAAGCACCCGTTTTCTTTAATCCCCTTAATCCCTGTATTAACGTTAACAAAATTGAACGCCTGTTAACCACTAAGCTAACATCATAGATGCCTTTTTTGCGACAGGAAATTATCAAATAACTCCTTCCGTTCTGGAACGAAAGGGACATCAGACTTTTACTTACTCAAACCTACTTGGGTTCAGTTACTCTTTGTATTCCAGGGCTGCTTTAACAATATCAAAGAATCCTGAGTTTCTAAACCAACAAAGCTTAGTTAACACTAACAAGATCAGCAAATAGAACATAAATAATGCAAATATGATCAAACAAACAGTCGTTGAATTATCGTTAGCGATCATCACGTATACACGCGACGAATATAAAGGTCAACAGGGTGAAAGTTCTGAGTATTGTACCAATACTCAGTAACAAGTGAGATGAATTGCCATAAGAAGAAGAGTATATGGAATGATGGTGTTTGTCATATCAAACACAAACGTGAACAGCTAAACGTCTGTTTTGAAACTTTGATAAAGGAAATAGATATAGATCTCTACGATTAGTAGTGAATACTTGAAGATATAATTTAAGATGGTGAAATAATGTCCTTCCTCATCGCCATCGCCGTGTTCTCGTTGAGGCGATCAGCGGCAGCGACCAATCGCGCCAGGTACAGGTTCAGGGCATAATCCGGAACGAGGGGGCGGTCGCATGGCATCGCAGGCGTTCCTTCTGCGAAGCAGTAATGCTTACAAAGGAGATGGCCACAAACGTGGGGGAACGGATGCGCTTGCGGGCTACGAGTAATAGGTAGATTGCAGTCCAGTAAAGACCGAGTTAACCCTTCAGATACCGTCAATTAGAGACACAATAGTAAGACAATAGATGCGCGGCCACCGGTGGTCGCTTGGGGATTCATGAATTAAAGTCGTCAGCGTGTGTTTCACGCGTACCTCAAAGAGATGTCAGCAAAACCGTATAAGTCCAGCAGGACCGATGTTCGCTAGGGTCATGGAGAATTTCTGAAAAGACAAACCGTGTGGGACACAGATGTGGTTTTAGTCAGTAAAAGTCTTCCACGTCCTTTCACTCCACCCTTGAGTAAGAGAAATCAATGAATGATTTTCCACTTTAAAAAAAAACTCATCGTTATTACACACTAACTTAACAAGAAATACTAGGTGCTGTTTATTGGTAGTAAATGGAAAAACGTTGCGGTCATCTAATTGAGTGTGGTCAGAAAATTACTGATAGGTAACTGAACGGTAATAGGGCTATTGCGACACAGAGGATTGCTAAAAGATTGTAAGAGGTCCTAGTGTTCCGGGTGCAACAGATATTTACGAAATGTTGTGGTCAAAATATGCTCAAAGCTACTGATTGATACTCAAGCAAATATTCTACATAACATGTTAAATTGTACTGCGGTTAAATCAAATCATTGATGAAAAAAAAAACATTAAATAATAATATATTATGTATGTCGCTATGTAATTTTTTAACTTGTAAGATTTTATTTTCAAGCTATATGTCCACGCTACTGCTGAGTCCAACGGCTGACTCATTGAAAGAAACGTTAAATACATACATACGAAAGGTATGACCAAACTTGGCCAACTACATAATGTTAAAAAAGTGAGGAACTTTAAAAATCCGGTACCTAACCAGATGTTTAAAGTTCCTAGATAGTTAATAAAGTACGCGCCCATGAAAACTTAACTTAACTCTTACCTGTAGTGTCACACGCCGTCATCTCGGTGATAAGTCCCTCGAGGTCGGGCGAGATAAGTCTCTCCTCGTCCTCCGAGTGCGTGTAATCCAGCGCATGATAGATCACCAGCGCCAAATTTACCACCAACTGTAACACAAGAAAATTTGCTGTTAGTCCTATTATTTAAATTATCAATTTTGGCGAAGGAAGCAAGGTTCATGTTGACAAATATAGACTTATTCATATTTAGTAGAAAAATTAAGATAGCCAGTCTCATTCTTCTTCTTCTCCTCTCGAATCGATGGTTTTCCTTTCCCTTTCCCTAGGTTGCCACGTTTCGTTGAGAGGCGATTTGCATGTACAAGTACTTCGTTGTAGAAATAATATCATATCTAGAAACGCATTTCATTTGATAACCGGTAACATAGGAGCACTAAGCGTATGCAGTGCAGTACACTAAGAGGCGCAAACTCTTTCGTAACACTTGATATAGCAAAATATAGCAAGAAATAGCCGAAAACTTGGGTTAAGATAATTGTTCACTGTTTTCAATTGGCCCGCAGTCAAATACGAGTATAATAATGTAAATATGAACGCAGATAATGACAACAATACGGAAAAAAGAAGTTTGGACGCCCTACTAACATTCATTTTTGTATATTTCTCTAAATTAAGTAATTTTGTATAATTACCAAATACCACTGTACCATTACTACTGTTGTCGTCTTTAATATTGCATGGCGTGACTATAAATTATGAACTGTATCGGATTATGACACAGCTGGTAATATAACCATTTGTTTTGGCATCAACATCTACTCCACTTCTGGCGAAGATGCAAAAGTTTGTTCCTGATCAAAATTTATTTCATGATCTGATCACAAAGTAGGAGCTAACAGTTAAAAGAGTATTGATTAACAGCAGAAATACTTTCATCGTACATCGTATTAATCTTCGTCTTTAAAAATTCCAAGCTTTTGTTCGTCCAAACAAACAGATCCTTGATCTATCATCCGTTTCATCACTAGAAGTGGTCCACAAAGCTACCAGCCACCGTAACTATCGTACGCACCGACCGTATCGCCAGCCCCCGGTCCATTGTACGACGTGTGTTGCCCAACTCATCTGAATGCAACCGCTCCCGTACATGCAACTACACACTCCATTAAACCGATGTTTGGAAACAAGATTAATGGTGGAGGGAAGTTTCATAGTTTGTATAGAAGGACCACTCCTAAGAAAGTTTTATGGAGTGAAAGAATTAGAACGAAAAATCGAGGCTTCCCAATTTCTAACGGACAACAGCCAAGGAACTAGACAAAGATGCAATGATCTAGCAGACAATTTGGTACCTTAGCCTAAACTGCTGAAGGAAATGTCCAAATTCAATGTTATTCATCTTCGTGAAGTGCGGTTTATGTATTCATAAGTGGACCTTTTGTTAAATTTTTGTATGCGTCAAAGCGTAGGTGATTTTAACTGAACCTCTTCTACGAAGTCGCCATTGAAGTGCTAATCAATTAGCAAAATGGCGAAACAACAGAATAGATAGATTCGTTCGGTTGTGGGGCTATTAATTAACATTAGCGTAATTGTGATTTGCATGGAGGCGTGGACTGTAGTAGGTACAATATTAGACTATTCAGCTGATTTGAATAGTGTTCTACTTCCTATGGTAGATACTAAATACATGGCAGCACTGAAAGCAGGAATTCTTTACGGAGTTAATGCTAATAAATAGTTAATAAAAGGCATGCATAGGAAATACTGAATTATGTTCACGGAATGTACACCTGCAAAATCGATCATATCTTCCGAATTATATGTATGGGCATTATTGCGAACTGCCAATTATAGATTATATCATAATTTAAAATAACACTCTACTCCAGTATGTAACTATTTTGGATTAGCCAAACTCCGGAGCATCGCTTAACGCGCCCATTGTATGCAAATCGCGTGCAATATGATCGGAGTTGCGCGAACGCACGCAACTGTAACGATCGATGTATGACCGGTAAACAATGAAAGTCCTTTGTACGGTGATTAGTAAAATTCTATGCAAGGAGAGATTGGAATCTATTGAGGTAAAGGCTTTTTGAAAAGAAGTAAGACGGATGTTACAAACACAAGAGAACAAGAACATAAGGTTGACATTGTAACTAACGATCGTTTCCGGCTTAAAACCCCTGCAAATCATAATAATACTCAAAACAAAAAACAAAACAGGCAACATGTAAAACATGATCTAGAAGACAAAACATTTTCTAAAACTAAACTCATTTGCAATGTTAATACTGTAGCAAAACAAAAATATGTACAAGAACTAGATTAGCAGGCACTTAGTATAATGAACAAAGAGATTCGCGATGTCCAATGAAGCGTGGCTAATAACTGCGGAATCAATTAGGAGACCGGATGCGGAATATTCAGCTTGTGATCCGTAATAACGTGGTGCTGTGAAGCTTTTTGTTGCAGCACTTAGTGAAGGAGCTGGAGCTGTTAGAACGGAGGATGATATAGTCGATTGAAAGATTACTGACAAAGCCGATGATAATTAGAAAACATGAGTGGGCTTAGATAGACAGATACAAATGGACGTCTGTTTCCACCGTAATGATAGAAAAGATGAAGGTTTCATAATTTTAGAGGAAGTAACTAGTTACCAAAATAACATCGCAGGAATGATATCTAAATTTTTTTAACACACTGAATTTGAAAAAAGCTTAAAAATTAAACGCTTTACTAGGATTTAATTTTGAAGTCCGATAGTTTTTGTCTTTATTTCTCCTAACTTTGGTTTATATCCTGCTATGTTTGTTTTTAAAACATACTCTGTCAATTAAAACTTGTTTGACGTTGTGTTCAGATTTTACCGTCCCACAGCGCTCTTCATTCGCGTGTGAGGTGAGGTGGGAAGTGAGGCTAGGGAAATACCCTAGCCTCACTTCCCATAACCGACACCATAATAACGTCAGCAAAAACAATATCTAACTCCAGACCTCCAGCGCATATTGTATAATCCTCACTTATTTATTAGACATAAATATACGCGCTGATTTGACAGCGCATCAATCACCCGCGCAGATTGTGAGAAACTGCATGTTATGTGAATGCTGGTAATAGTTTCTGTCTTTATGATGTCAGTGCTTCTTGAGATTTTATGAGATCGTACTGTTGAAGATGATTTTTTGCAATGTTTAATTATGTGTGAAGCAAGTGTTGGTCAATTTTTCCGGAGGACAAAGTTAGTGTTGTCCAAAATCACGATTTATCTTGTGATGAGGATCAATACTAAGGACCTTAAAGCTTTAGAGCACTACAGCTCTTTGCTACTCATAATTCTTGAGAATGCTACGTACATTGGAGTTTTCAGTTTTTAGATTTACAATCGAAACGTTAGAATGTAGATAATACTTATTTTTGAGCGACTTCAATTTTACAAACCATTTCTTTGAACCGTGAATAAATTACTATTTCATTTATAAGCTGCAACGAAATCAACCTGAGCAGTATGCACTACCCATCATTACCACTTCGCCTTTTCCGTTTATCTTAGCTCTTACTTCTAGTCATGCCAAATGCGGCAAAATTCCAGTATTTAACATGGTACCCCACCTGACCTCCCCTAACCTCACCTCAGAATACCGATATCCTAATTCAGTAAAGACTGCAAAGTCGTTGCGAAGTCATTAAATCCACCAGAACCGTAACTCTTAACCCTCAAAAACCGAATAACTTGTCCCAACACTGGCAATCTCGTATTCTAATACTGAGAGTATGCGATGACCGGCCCGCGATAACCCTTCACTGTCTAGTTAACCGAAGTTCACTCGGTCACTGTCTTACAAGGAAACACGCGGTCTTTGTGACCCTTATACGGTACGGAGAGAAAGTCCGTGCAGCTAAGGGTTAAGTTATTAGATATTTATAGGCTTGATGTGTGAAAATTGGTTTATTGTAGGGCCTGCTTTGTATTACATATGGCGCCGATTAAATTTAATCTAGGGACATAGAAAATGTTGTTATAAATGAAAGGAATTTTATCTAAACCTAGGGTCTATGTACACATAGCCTTATTACTACAAAGGGGTTACGAAAGACCTGGCCGTATCTAGATTGACGTTAGTTGGATCAATCAAATCGGATTGTACCCAATTTAAAACTACGGAAACATAGATCAAAGGATCGAATTGGAATCCGATTCCGAACTGTAGGTAACTGAGATTTGAACATGATTCGGACACCCTTATTCAATTTTGTTTAGGGTCATATTGTTTGTTCTCTTGTGCTTCTTCAATCAGTTTAGGGTCATATTGTTTGTTCTCTTGTGCTTCTTCAATCAGTTTAGGGTCATATTGTTTGTTCTCTTGTGCTTCTTCAATCAGTTTAGGGTCATATTGTTTGTTCTCTTGTGCTTCTTCAATCAGTTTAGGGTCATATTGTTTGTTCTCTTGTGCTTCTTCAATCAGTTTAGGGTCATATTGTTTGTTCTCTTGTGCTTCTTCAATCAGTTTAGGGTCATATTGTTTGTTCTCTTGTGCTTCTTCAATCAGTTTTGTCATTGTTAGTCGGCACTCAAGTTTCATTGGCAATGTTTTTAATTGTCTAATCAAGGTAGCACTACACTGCTTTTGGCAGATTTTTACAAGATTTTATTTAGTTTCACCGGTCCCGATGTTTGTCTGTCATCAAATTTTGCAAATTAAATTTGACCCACTTCCCGGTTTGAGCTGACCGATTGAGCTGAAATATTGCACGCATGTGTAAATCAGATGACAATGCAAAATTATTATGACATAGAGCTGATCTGATGATGGAACCAGAAGGTGGGTATGAGAGCTTGTTAGTTGAACGACACAACCCCACCTAGTTTGGGCTCGTATGATTCGTCTTGACGAGTATTCATTATATATGATTTTCATTTAAAGCTTGTTTTGAGTGAAGTTCTGGTGCCAATTTTAATTATTCGCAAGTAGATCCCAGTGGATATTGTGATCTAAAATTGGTGTAGTTTTGTGCCTCATGTGTATATGAAACTATAGCCAATATGTGAAATCATTAAGACAAGCGCTGTCTGCGTGAAATGGAGTTGAGAATTTTATCACAGTATTGACTACCGTAGCAAAGCTCGCCAAGAAAGCTGATTTTCTGTCAAGTACTGCAAAAAAATTAGAATGTCTTATATCTGCATTCCAATAGAACATAAAGCGACTGGACTCCATCCCAAGTATTAAATTGGTACTATCTAAATTTGAGCCATGGGCTAGCCGTATCATCTCGCGCTTAATGTATCCATCGATGCCAATGACACTTAGATGCAACTTTAATAGTCGTTCTATAATTACTTCCACCCCATACGAAGATGTACCATTATCTTAACAACTTCTCTACCCACATAACATGGACTACAATAGTCCTTACAGAAGGTTATCACCTGTTTCCTATAGTTCCGGAAGGAAGCCCTGTCAGTCTTTTCGAGCAAGGTAAACGCAAACCGATAACGCGGGGTGACGCGTTTGCAAGGACGCTGATAGATGAGACAAGCCACTATTGATTTTGTGTCATGTAGGATGTTGTTTTAACAGTTTGGGATGGTAAACAATGCAAAGGAGCGATATCTAACAGTCTTTACCTATAACATAGAAACGATAAGCTATCACAAACAAAACTACAAGGATAATTGTCAAGAAACCCCGGAACACAAATTGTTTAATAGTTTAGTCCAGTTACATCCAAACTCTACTACCAACAGTTTCTTAAATATAAATATAATCAACCACTGACTTAATCCCTAATAAAAATAAACCTGGAACAAGATAGGAACGATATGTCGAGAAGAATTGAGTTAATTCCGAAAGGATAGACCAGATGTAACTAAAGACCAAAGTAAAATAATGAAGGGAAGTCTTTACTCTGCAGTGAGATACACTTTTTCAAGCAAAAGGTAGATTTTCGGATAAAAAAATCATTCACAAAAAAATATACAAATATGACAAAAAATTAACTTCATGTTATAACACTGTCCTTTCTTTTAAGGTGACAAACCATCCAATGACTTCTTCCGCGTTTCAGACTTTTACTAACTAAAACCACACCTATGGTCCTTCTTTGCTCTTGTGTTCTAGGACCACGGGTTTCCCTTTTGAAAGTCAACCCATGGCACCAGTAGGCGTCGGCCCAGCCCTCACTAGTTTTGTTAACATCTCTTTGAGGTGCGCGTGAACACTGTCCTAGGTATCGACTTTTATTATAGTACATATATATCGATAGTCCTAGGCATCCTAAAATCTCATATAAATGTTAAGTAGGTAGATATGGTATAAAATCCCATAAACGTACAACAGATAAACATATCTGTAAGTATGTCACCTACGTAGTTATTTGGTACTTAGGTGTAGGACAATTCGATTAAATTAGTCGTGAATGACATTCAATTGTTGTATACACGCTCGTTGTAAAGTACAGGGTGACAGTGGTTGCTTAAGTCAAATTTCCTTATCATGATCTATAAAGATATTTATTTGGAAACAGTTCATGCTGTCCACACAAATAAAAATACAGAAAAAAATGCACCAAAATCGTGCAAAGTTCGTTTCAATGACATGTACTGATTATATTGCCAGGGAAGTCCCAAGATTATAGGTACAGTTAATTTTTTAGAATGTTTTTATTTTTTTATCGCCTCTCTTGCATCGCTTTGGCAAATATATTTTTGTCCTAGTGTCCATATTCTTCATTCTACTTCTACTTAAAGCCTACTTAGGGCATGAAAATAAACACACAATATGCAGATAGTACAAAAATTCAAAAAAGTCAACTCTACTTTTCTAACGGTCATTTATACAAACCGCAACCACATTTCACGCAACAGTATCCACCCAAACACCCTGTACATATTGTTGTGGTCACAATCCAAGCAGAGACAGGCGACAAATCAAATTAATTAACACGCATGGACGTCGGACCGCGGCCGCACTTTATATTGCATTAGCCGAATTAGGAGCAGACCCGCTGGTAAATTGTATGCAGGATTGACGGGGAACATGGGTTATGATAGACTACAGCTACATCAAAGAAAGAAATAACAAGGATTATTGACTGAAAAGAATATAGCCATAGAGAATATATAAATCATAAATAAAAAAATAAGCAAGTTCTGAAGCGTAAATCTCTATTGAGAAGAACGTACAAGAAAAATGAAAAACACTCTTTTAATCAATCAATAATGACAAATTATGATAACGTCGTTATTGTCAAAATTAAACACTATAGTTGAGAAAAATATAGAAAGACGTGCACGTCAAAAGCGCCATAAAGTAGCATTTGATATGCTGTGTACAACTAAATAAGATACATATAGCTCAATGCAAGGCAACAAAAGAAATGGAATTGAACGATAACGGGCATATTATTACGCCGTTCTCAGGTAACATTGGATAAGGGAAAGAAGATGGAAAACATATGTAACTAAGCATCCTAAAAACATTTGCAAAGGCCCAATGCAAGCGACTGGTGTCAGTATAGGAAAAAACATAACAATAACTGTATAGGAAGCCCAAAACACTAGAAATGCAAACGTAAATGCAAGTACTGAATTACTATAAGTCATATCTTTACATTTGATGGCTCCATCAAAAGGATCATTACCAACTAAAGCTTAAACAAATATCATTCTCCCTAAACAGCTCCTGTGAGCATTACATACAAAACTTTTCATACAAAAACGCTCATCACCATAATTTACAAGTCCGTAACTTACATCGACGCTTCTGTTTCACCAACAGTCATCTTCATGAATATATCGGATGAAACATTTGCATTACAAAGGACTGACGCAGACGGAGAATACTCAAGGAAGGCCATAATGTCATATGTTTGTTTTACTTTCAGAAGACACGTACATATTTTAAAGGAGACTTGAAAACCAGAGGATTCTGTTATTCTTATGACAATTACGTTCAATGTTTTAACAATCGTGGTTGTCCACATCGTGCACGTTGCTAAACTAAAGATTAACCATTAATTATAAGAACAATACAACATTGCAATGGCGAATAGTAATTAATATTAAACTTTGTATATGCACGTTTGGAATGAGAATTTTAATTAAAATGTCTAGCATTCTGCAAAGACTTTCGCCTATTGTTTGTTGGAATTAGAATTAGTCACTTTCATCGACAAATAACTCTTGTGACGCCAATAATGAAAGGGCACACGAAGTTTATCGTTAATATCTCCAAGAGCAAATAACACAAATTTTCTCTGAAAGACGAAGAAAAGAGCATTACTTGAAAAGTGCGAAAATACGGAACAAGATATTACTTACAAATAATCAACACAATGAAAAGTGATATTCGATATATTTTTTTGCCTGTCAAATCAAAAACCAAAAGAAACAGTTCGAAATTCAATCTCTTTGCATTTCTTAGCATTTCTTTGTCTTTCGCAAAATTCACAATATAGTGTGCCAGCATTCCGATTCGTGTCTAGCTTACGACTTCTATTTACATACCCTTGTAGGGTTGCCACTAAACCTCAATATCTCTCAGTCAGCTGCTAAATATTCAAGAGAACATAACTCACAGCTGTCAGTACCTCTTGTTGAGTGGTGACAACCCTGAGGAAGCTAATGTTTTATACAACAGATGGATGATTGAATGAGGAATATTGTAAATCAGAACTGAAATGTACCGTTGGAAAACTAATGTAAGTTTCTTTTGACACGCTTAACGGAGCTTTTAGTGAAGGGTCTATAGATAGATAATATTGATAATTGAATTGATATCTATTAATATCTAATAGTTTTGTTACATCGTTTAGACAGTAGATACTTCAAATGCAAGTACAAAACTACTGCATAACAAGATATATTAAATTAATACTTAAATGGATTACTAGACAGTAACATTTCTCGTGTTGTCGTTCTGAATAAAAAAAAAAAAAAATTAATAAAATAGCTTATTATTGTATAACGCAAAGCTTTAGTAAGAATACTCACAAAATCTCCTATTACATGATCCTTCTTTAGTCTCTTTACAAAAAGAAGACTCACTTTTCCTTTCATTTCACACAGAAATTCATGCAAATTAGAAACAATAAGTAAATTATAGGTAGCATTGTTTACAAAAAACAATAGATAAGTCGTGTAAACTTAACTATACGGCCTCCTTGCGCAACAGGTAGTCTAAATAACGCCATCTAGCGGAAATAGAAAGTGACTATGCAAATAAATGACGGCAGAATGGCCGCAGATCTGAGCCTTGTGTCGCTAACTAGTCTTCCTGATGTAAAACTAGAGTTCAGAAATGGTGGAAGGTACAAGCTTATTTTTTAAAACTGTTTTAGACGAGTAAAATCTAAAATATTCATAAAACTACTAGAAATACTAACCTAATCACATATTTATATTTCCTTACTTACGCGTATGTAAAAAAAAAATATATTAAAAAAAAACTATGAAATACTTAAAAAAAGGAAATGAATTTAAACAAAATTCATTAAAAATCCTTATATAAATAAACGTAATTACAACTGCAAAAGTATGCGTGACTGGCTGTTTGAACTTTTAATTCACGAAGAATCACAATTTATGGTAGGGCCCAAAATCTAGAAAATTTTGTAAATATCTGGAGAAACTTAAAAATTTGCCTCTCAACAATTTCGCCGTTATTCAAAAAGTACCACACTGTACTCAATGGTAGGCCCCGACGAGATTCGAACTCGTGATCTCCTGTTTACTAGACAGGCGCTTTAACCAACTAAGCCACGGCGCCCTTGTTTGCTTACTCCAAATACGGTTTTGTATTGTGTGCGTGTGACTAAAAGATATTGATAAGATTCACTATCGCTAAATACTTAAATAGTAAGTATTCTAGTATTCTCTGATTTGTTATTACATATATCGTATATTGCTAGTAGTGTTTCACTGCAAATTTTAGTTTTCCACAAAGCTTCTCTCGAACAAAACAAAGAAACTGAATGATCTACACAATATTATAAAGAGGTAAAGTTTTTTTTTTTTGTAGAACATAATAATCTCTGAAAGTACTGGTCCGACAGCTTAAATTATTTCACCGATAGAAAACTGTTTTATTTATTCCTGAGTAATATAGTTTTATGTACGCGGGCGAAGTCGCGGACAAAAGCCAGTATTTATTATATTTGTTTTATCTTCTTGCCTAACACGCTTCGTCGCCATAAGAATATCTACGTCGTTACCTAAATATTTTACGATCATATCAAGTGGCTAACAATTTTTTAATTGGTGATAACCTGCTTTATGAGGTTTTCAGATAAAGCTATGGATACCACAATAGACGTTTATGAGTTGTAGGTTCATATACCTACAGATACATAAACGCCTATTGTGTGTGCAAACTTCATACTATTCAAAAGCGGAATACATTAACGATATGATATGGAACGAATAGTACTAGGTATTACCAGATAAACTCCGGTTAAGAATACCTCTATTCCATCATCGGACTGCTAAATTTACGATGTTGTGCCACCGGTAGATACATGGTGGACATCCCATAAGTACAAAGCGTTTTGGGAACGCATTCATTATGCGCACAGCTAAGGAGTGAAATTCCCTGCCGACGTCTGCGTTTCCTGATAGCTACAATCTATAATCTTAAGTCAAGAGTGAATGGGTTACTTCTAGACAAGCTGGCTTCATCGTCAGCCACATCATCGGGTGAGATAGTGGTCAAAGACGAGCCTGTTAATGATAATAAAAACTTTAGGAATCTAGAGTATCCGCCGTCTCCTCTACCTTACATCCCACCACAAAGATAATGCCTCAATTGGCTAGGTTAGCGCCTGACACTGGTAAGTACAACACGTTATGCGAGCAGCGCTAGCGCAGGAATGTCACCGGCTGTCAACACGCGAGTTATTCGTAGCGCGTTGCGTATCACGTTGCTGTATCCGTTCGCGATTTACATACGAGTGTGGCATTTAGATGTGGTTATGATAATCATAAGCAAGCAGATTGGGAATTCATTGGGCTTGTTGGTACTTGGGTAGGTACGCTTAGCAACACTTTATTTATTGGAAATCATTATCAACTTCCTGTCCTTGTCCCATTCTATTTGGGGTCGGCACAACACATTTTTTTCTACCATTTTGCCTTGTCACTCCTTCCGATATCACTATCTTCCTTTTTTTTCACATCACTTCTTACACAATCCATCTATCTTTTCTTTGGCCTTTTTTTTTTCTCGACGGGGAAAATCATCTTTGACGAAACCCGCTCTTGGGTGGAGCGGGAGACAGTGTCAGACTCTTACTGACTAAAAACCCCGCGCCGTTCCTTCTAGCCTTCATACCGGGGCACGAGCTCCCTTTCGGACAACCCTGTCCCCAGTAGGCTTCGACCCAGCTGGGCCCCTCCTGCTGCTGACAACTCCTTGAGGCGCGCGGGAACAGTGCGCGCCGTCGACGTCTTGGACTCGGTCCATTACCGGACGATCGGACAGCAAGCTACCCATGGCTCGCCGTCCGCGAGCCCGCGTCTACGGTAGCCGGAAATCGGGATCGGAATCCCGGCGACGGCGGCGAGGGCGCCGTTGCCTGATGCGGTCGGCCTCCTCCTTTGCAAGCATTACTGCTTCGCAGAAGGAGGCGACCGCCTGCCATTCCTCCTCGCTCCGGACCATGGCCTCGACCAGGGCCCGGCGCGAGAGGTCTCCGCCGCCGATCGCCCCCACGAGGGCACGGCGATGCTCCGCCCAGGCAGGGCACATCTCGACGGTGTGCTCCACCGTGTCCTCCGGGCGTTGCGCACAGTGGCGACACCTGGGCGTCTCTTCCGCCTGAATCCGATGCAGGAACCTCCCGAACTTGCCGTGTCCGGTGAGGACCTGCGTCATGCGGAAGGTAAGGACGCCGTGAGGTCTTTCCAGCCACGCCTCAAAGAGGGGACTTACCGCCATAATCGTGGCGTGCCCATTTTCTTTGGCCTCCCTCTCCCTCTCCATCCATCTACATGTAAACTCATCACTCACTCACTTTATTTATTAGAAAGCTTTTTAATTTTAGATTTTTTTCGGTTCCTCTCCCCGTACGGACCATAAATTTTTTCGAAATTTGAAGTAACCTATAATAAACACTCCGTTCAGGTATTACACTATATTCCTTTGTTAGTTATTTCATAATGGGTTTAGTTTAATTTTAATTGTAGATCAATCGATATAATTTAACCAAATCTGTCATGTTCATTAATTAATTTCTTTATTTTTCGACAATGTAAGGTGTCGAAAAATAAAGATAGGTGATCTATACCGTTCACCGTATCAACCGTATCGACGGGTAGCAGGATAGTTACAGTGGGACGAAAAGGATAACTGAAGGGACATATGCTTCCTCTCGTTTCATCCTTGAAAGGCAGAAGTTAGTTGATCCAGTTGTTAAGAACATCAGTCAAAGCCTGGTCTTCCTCTGCTTGTACTAACACTACCGTTACAAACAATTTAACTCCATCAACACTCCGCCCGTTTGTTTTTATTATTTGTTTTGTTTTTCTTTTGTCACACTTTTTGTTATCAACGGGTTTTCCCGATTGAATCTTCAGTTCAATGGCCTTATTATTTTTGTTGGAGTTTAACGTTTTTGTTCGAAGTTATGTTACTACGAAAAAATGTGTTTGTTTAGGAATTTGTTCTAGTTGTTTTTCTAAGTAGGAAAGAAGATACTCATGCAATAGTTTCCTTACTGATTCGACTCACTGCTGTTCTAAATATAGAACTTAATCGGTAAATATCAAATAAAAAAGTACAAACGATTTAGATAAACTACAATATACCGGTATACAGGTTATCTTATATTAAAGAAAGATAGTTGAATTGAAGGTAGGTTCCGTGTCCACAGGAATGTCTCCTTTTATTTATCTTGTGATAGGGATATGAACTTGCACTTAAAGTTATACAGCGGCACATTAGAAGTTATGAATTATAGTGAGCAGGTATCAGTAACTTTAACTAGCTTAAACCGATTGCACTAATGAAAATAAATCTAGTCCGTGTCTCGCGACAACTGACAAGCAGGATAGCGAAGCGATAGGAACGCTATGTTGGTGTTAACATTTAACTAACCATCTTGACTTATTAACTGGCAATACTAAACCTAAGGTACCTTTTCATACTCTATACGTGACATGGCTTAATTCATTGCATTGGGATAGTTTTAGCGAAAAAGTGTTACGATTTTGACAAAACCTTCGACAGTCTGCAGTTTTTTATTGTGGGGTAAATGAAATATCAATCATCTAGTTTAGCTCTTCAAAACCTTATAGGTGACAGAAAAACTGACGAGATGGAGTATTTGGTCGTGAATGTGTGATCCTGGCGGAATAAACGCGAGATTGTTTGTCGAATATATCCAAAGTAGGCAGTTAAGTTAGTTCCCTCTTTTAGAGAGGAGGCCTGAGTTTCAGCAGTGGGAACATTAAAAAAGGCTGATGATGATGATGATGATGATGTTGAGGCAGTTAAAAGGCTAAAGCGAGTTAAATAACAAAATAAATAAACAATGCACTAGAATCGTATGAGGAAACTTAAAAAAAAACACCTCATTTTTTTACAGGTTGTATAACAAACATCACAAATAGTCTAAAATGAGATACGTGAGTGCAACACAAACGTAACGGTATCAAATTATCACGCAAACGCAACTTGACACAAACATACAAACACAATAGCTGAAGTTAATGAAGTTAGTTTTTCTATTTCACACTAACATTATAGTTTCTCTTATCAAAATGTCGTTTAGATATCAAGGTTTAGCAGAAGAACAATGGATGCTTGGACATGGATCAAGCACTCGAAAGAATTCTAATATTGTTATATCTATAATATGTATGGTATGTATTCAAAAATATTTTGGAGGTAGGCGGAACAGAGAGTAAAGTCCCACATACCTCCGTTGAAAAGGGAGGATCCTCCGTCCAGACCGGGTGTTATAGTCTGGTGGGCGACTGCCCGATAGTTGATGTCGGGCTGTCGTATATGTTCAAATCGCGCGGAGAACTCTGATTGCGCGATGCAGGATTTCGTGTTTTCTTCGTAGTTCTTATGTGGCGTCATAGATGTCGCTACATCACTCCCCTCCGGAGATCGGAGATCGATGGTTCTTGATGCTTCTTGATGTGTGCCAGGCCAGCGGTAGGTTGGTTCCAGTGAATCGGAACCGGTGCCGCATAGTTCTCGGTGAGTCGGAACTGTCTGCGGTGATGCCCCAGTGAGTCGGGGTGTTGCTATCCCAGTGAGTCGGGATAATGCCCCAGTGAGTCGGGGTGATGATGTCCCAGTGAGTCGGGATGATGCCCCAGTGAGTCGGGGTGGTGCTGTCCCAGTGAGTCGGGATGATGCCCCAGTGAGTCGGGGTGGTGCTGTCCCAGTGAGTCGGGACGTTGCTGCAGGCTCCAGTGAGTCGGAGTATTGCTGCTGGCTCCAGTGAGTCGGAGCGGTGCTTGTGCGACGTAGGGCTTGATTGCTGGCGTCGACCAGGAGAGGTTCTTCATGGCTCTTCATATGACTGGCCGAAGGTGCGGTGTGCCAAGCCAAGGTCGCTGATGCGGCTGAGGTGATGACCAGGTATGACCAGGTAGGCATACTGGTGGTCAGGAGACCCTTAGCCGTGGGTGCTGGCTGTATGGCTCGTTGCTCGAAAGCTTGAGGAAGTGATGATGACGTCACGTAGTAGTAGTAGCACGAAGGCTGCGCTGACGTTCTTTGTCGAGGGTCACCAGTTTGGAGGTAAGCGGAACAGAGAGTAAAGTCCCGCAAACCTCCTTTGAAAAGGGAGGATCCTCCGACCAGACCGGGTGTTATAGTCTGGTGGGCGACTGCCCGATAGTTGATGTCGGGCTGTCGTATATGTTCAAATCGCGCGGAGAACTCTGATTGCGCGATGCAGGATTTCGTGTTTTCTTCGTAGTTCTTATGTGGCGTCATAGATGTCGCTACAATATTTATTTATTTATCAAACTTATAAGTTGGTATATGGTATACCATATTTACAGGGAAACCTTATGCGACAGTACAGCCAAAATCTCAAGTTTCGGCCCCTACTGCTAGTGGTGCCGAGGGTAGGACAAACCTGCTCAAAGAGTCGCTTCTGATGCGTACTTCGTACTCTCAATCTCGTACACCACAAGTTAAACCTATTCATTTGTATTTGAGTGAATTTAACAGAGTGGCAGTAGCGGTTATATTCTTTTGTAATTAAAGTTTTAGTAACAAATTATATTTAGTTATTTTGGCTGTACTGTCCCAATATATAAGTATAGTTTATCAGTTGTCTAGTACTGATTGCACAAGCTTTGAATAGATGGCGTTGTGTGAAACTTGTAGAATATTATAAATTATTATTATACTTATTTAAACGAGATATTGATTATGATATTTTAATAGGTAAGTAGCCTAATGACACGATCATTAGGCTACTTCAGTTGAAATACGAAATCGAATGGATATATCAAGCAACATCAAGAATATATCGATATATTAGATCTAACAGTCTATCTAAAGGCTGTCTGGGAGATATCGCTATCAGCGATAAGACCGCCATTATACCCTAGGTTTTTGCAAAATACAGTTTGTTCAGTTTACAGGTTTTCTCCTAGCTATATTATTTGACCTACTTTTGCATGTCCATGGCCTAAAATATTCGGTAGTCTACCTGTACACTAATGGCCCAACCATGGCCACGACAAAACAGTTTGACAACTGCGTCTTTAGGCCTATTACTTTTTCTTCTGTGAACATGGTTGATTTAAGGCCACTTATCAAAATTACGGTTCCAAAGAGAACAAACTACTTTATACATATAAAGACACACTTCGATACAAACGTCATCGTCGTCATATAACATTCACAATCTAAAAATACTAAATCCAAACTTGTATAACCGTCCCTGTCCGCCTGTCCCGTCCCTGGACGCAAAACTTTTTGCAATCTCCACTCCCCCATTCCAACTAGTACCAACGGGCTTCACTTCACTGACACCACGACACTCCAGTAATTGAATAGCTTTCACGATGCGTATGGGAATATGACTGTATTGTCTGAGCCCCTGACGTGTGATACGAAAATAAATTCAGTTTCGTGGCGTGTGAAAGTCACGGAATGGAACATAATGGGATTTTTAGGTTAGAAAAATAGTTTTTTAAGTGCAGAAACTAGTTTATTTTTCTAAATTTTTTAAATAGTAGCACCAAGTAAATTAAAAATAGTAGTATTCAGCTGCATCTGGTTATCTTGGAAACCGAGTACCTATTTGGAAACAACAAAGGCTAATGCAGATTGATCCACTGTTTCTTCTTACTTATCTCAATACCGTTATTCAATCATGATAACGGATTCTATCCAAAAAGGTACAACTAGTGAAAAAAAGGACATCATGTTTGAATAAGGAAGTGTCAGAATAGATTTCACATAGCCGTGGGTAATAAGAGAAGCATAATTGTCTACTACTATTCCACCTACATGTAACAGCAAATTAAGCGTAATGGAAAATTTAAGCACTTATTCATTACCTAGGTGTATTTGCCTACAAAGCTCAATTCGCGTCGGGCGCCGCCTTCGACGCTAATGACGTAACTAATTCAACTGTCGTTGTTATTCAATATCACACTAAATCTTTTGTTAGTAAACAATACCCCAGTGACGAAAACAGTGCATGCACCGGTTTCAATACGAGTTGATAGTTTCATTACAAAATTGATGAACTCTTTTATTTTTTAAGAAAAGAATATCTATAAGAGTGTCGTAAGGGTTTCATAATATGAAGAATGAGAAAAAGAAATTAATATCACAAGGGCCGAATAACACTAATAGGAAATCATAGAGCTACAATAATTGCATGATAATTGCATAATTGTTTCGCTTGATAGATGATGACCAAATCAGTAAGACAATATCGAATCTTTGCAATTAAAAGCAGCCACTGGTGTTCCATTTAATATCGAACACCTTGATAGCACTGAAAAAAGAAAATGTCACAAATAAAAAATTGCTTTCAACAAATTTTCCATCGAAATCGAAGGCGATTTCCAAACAAGCGTTCTGCTAAAACAACTCCAAAATAGTTCTTAGAGCAGTGACTGCTTCAAATCCACAATGTCTCATTATTTAACTTCTCACGATCACTGTTGTGCAACAATGTATAAGGGAAAGGTGAGATCATAATATTAATTCGCACTAAGTACTGTCTTATCGAAACGTCAATCTTTCGTCTTTCCTTGAAAACTTTTTAAATTCCAACATCATAATTGCGATGCAAATATACTTTCGCGAATTACTTTCCCAGTTATTTTGTTTGTAATCGTTACAAAAACTGAGATAAAAGTAATTATGGTGAACAGTGTAATCTATGCGGACTTGCTTGAAGTAAAATGGAAGCGAACTCAAGAGCACAGCATGACGGTAGATAATATGCAAATGATACTGAAGCATTATAACGAATTGATGAAACAACGGCTATTGAAATGAGCTAGCATACAATTGCAGTCCTCATAAAGTGAAGTTTGTACTATTTCTGCAATTAACATGCCTGAAGCTTAGCTAATAGCTAAAACCAAGACAAACAGATTGCTTATAAAGAGAACTATATTTGTAGATCGACATTAAAACAAATCTAACAGTTATCGACTAGCACACAAGAATGATTGTTGATGATCTTGAATTTATTAAAATTAACTTCTTTCATAAGTTAGCTAACAATGAAGAACCATTAATAGAAGCAGAACTCAACAAACACCATAAAGTACGATATTTACATAACATAAGACAACATATCAAACGCACATAATTAAATTACAGCTAGGTACACCCTTCAGGACGGAAGTAGGATATACCAGTCACAGTTGAGTGACAGCGACCAAACAATGGACACATAATGGCTTACACATGTTATTAAATGAAGGTATGTCAAAACAAAGTGGATCTAAATGTGTAACGAACCTTTTGTGTTTGACTATATAGATATTAGATGTTGATGCAAATTATGCTTGGAGTGTAGGTACGTGTATACATTTTAATTTTTTGAAATTATCAGAGTTGTATAAGACTACTACTACAATGCACTGAAAAGACCACATGTAGCAAAATATAAAGAGCACTCTTCTTTGTTTTTTTAGGCGGGATATAATCAAATAGCTTTTCCACTCTAGGTGAAGCTGGGTGGACTTTTATTAACTAAAACTCACCGTGTTCCTTATTAGCTGCAGAATATTTTTCGCTCAATACCGCAACCCAAGAACGCTCTTCTAGATTGCCAATGACTACAGGCCAAATGAAGTAAAAATGTATGACATAAGAAAAATGCATAACAATCCAATCGTCCTACTGACTTACATTCTCATCTGGCTCAAAACTGCAATAACCAAAACCTACTTAACGATGACATCTTTAAAACGGAATTCCGATGTCGTAACAAAACGGATAATATCCGAAGAGAACAAAATATCATTGCAAAGTTTTTGCAATACTAAACAGAGGATAATGCGAGTGTTGTGCAAACAATTCAGTTTCGTGACATAAGGGGTCAAGCGAAGATACCCGCCAATGTGTCCGAGACGGTTTTGTAAGGCATACCAACAAATATGACAACAATGGGAGACATTGTTTGTTTTTCCTCGTAAATGCACTGTGTTGGATATTGTTCCGGTTCTTTTAACAGTTTAAAATATCACGAATTTAATCGTGGCCTTTCGGTTTCCATTAGAAATTATCTCTGTAGCAGCTCCTACGGAACCTATCCAACTAATGATTTCCTCCTTACAAAAAGTAAAAGCTTCTCTCTAACTCCTAATAACCTGACTTGCAACGGTAACGTTTCACAGTCAGCCACTAATTAATTAGTTCCCATAAACATAAGAAAGTCTGTAAATAAATCTAAAAGTCTAAGTTATGGATATGGAAATTAATAAAACACAGATGTGTCAGAGAGTGACATCATGTTCTCGATTCACTTAAGTGTTTGTGTCGATATAGCTTCCTTCGTACACTTCAACACTTTCTTCTCAAATAAATCCTCGACGAAGCTATAAAACAACTAATAATAATGAACCTGAGAGTCTACATTATGCACCACAGCGTCATAATTTAGAATTTCATTGCCAATATTATGCCCGGCTGCGGCTTTGTTCAGAGACGTGATTTCACATGTTGTGATACAATGGCGACAGGTTTAATAGGGAAGAAAGTGTTAATTAAATGATATATTTTCTTGATTAATGACGCCAAGAAACCAATATTGAAATATTAAAACGTATTAATAAATTCAAAGATTAACTATCATATCATCAAATTCATAGATTTTTAAAACATACTAGGTAATTTTTGAGTATTAGGAATACATCTAATCGAGATCTTAGAATTTCTCTGTACTTTGATGAATTTCGCTGAAATATTCGAACAACAGAATAGAGGCTGTCGAAGTAGGTATATATTCGTTAATATTTAGTATCATCAAGTTCAAGTTGTTTTTAAATTAGCTTCTGCCAACGGCTTCGCCTACGTAAAAATAGCAAATTATCCCAAGGGAATATACTCCCGAGATAAAAGTATTCTATATTCTATTTCAGGACAAGGTCTGCCTGCTTGACAAATTTCGTCCAAATCCGTTCAACAATTTAAGCGTGAAGCAATAACAAACATACATAAAAACTTTCGCCTTTTGTAATATTAATGTGATAATAATATTATGTGCAGCCGATTATAGTTTTAGTGTCGAACTGTAACGACACCCACCAATCCTGATCCAGCCGACCATCTATGTACATAGATGGTTGAAGTAATACAAAACCAGGCATAGCCTGATTAAAAGGCATTTAGAATGTGAAACTGTTGACAAGAAAACAAAGTTAACGATCATGAAATCGCTTTTAAATCTGTGAAACGACTCATCAAGCCAAATTAAAATTCAACATATACATTTCTATTGTCCAATTGGCTGGAGACTGTTTTATTTTGTATTAATTACTGAATCGATAGCGAAAGTGGACTTTTAATTTCTATCCTTAGTTAAATCGTATGAGTATCATTGTAGGAGGTATAACATAACAAATATGGTATCGTATAGCGCCCACTTACATGATTGTGTATTTGTCAAATGTTATAATTGGCGGCAATAAAGTTAAAATAATTTGTTTATTTTATAACTATAACTGTTATATCATCATCATGGACCAAACTTGGTAATCTTGTACTGGATATGGGTTTTCCCAATATGGAAAGCATGTATAATATGTATAGTTGCTATGAGATGAACAGAATACATCAATTTGTTAAGTCAACTTTTTTTCACCGTGTCAATGGTAAAATTTGTAAAATTTTCTAAATTAAATTCCTGCCTGTCCTGGCATTTAGCCACGGTAATACCGTCCACTAACACATCGTTATCCTTACGTGAACAGGCAGCAGAGCATGTAACGCAAGATCGAAAATGGGACATGGCCTGCGGAGAGCTGCTGCACAAACACTGATGATTAAATCAACTGGCAAGTCAACTGGAAGTCATATTGCAATCGACAACACCAATAGCTATTTTCTTTACAGAATTGATAACCGATCCTTGAAAGTGAATTTCTTCGTAACAGCAAATGTCAGCAATACTTGGATATCCACGTGTATCCCATCATCATTATAGAAACGTAAGCAGCTAACCATAATAGTGCACTTCCTACTTTAAAAGTTCAATCCATATGTTCCGCTAATTCATCTTCATCTACGTCAGTTATTTACGAAACCGCAACGATCCAAAATGATGCTGTTACAAGACAAATTGATGAATTAGGTAAAAGATGGCTCGATCGCGTGCCGACGCCTTTCTACTTGTGTCTAATATGAGTTACGCGAAAATTGCACCGTTTTCACACAACGTTGGGTAATCTGAATATTGAATTAGTTGTAATAGGTTTACTGGGAAAAGAAGGTTCTTATACGATAAGCTATGGAGATTCAATATTGGATAACGTATTGGTGTTATGAAGAATAACATGATTTATTGTGTCGTCAATTTCATCACCTCTATATATATATATATATATATATATATCAGTCTAGATTATAAACTAAGTAGCCAGTTAAAATCATTCTGGATTGACTGCATGCATATACAAGTACATCCGGAAGTCAAGTCCCACTGAACCGAACCCTAGAACCATTTATCAAATCTGAAACTGGTTATACTAAACTGCTGTCAGATGTACTCTTGCTTTTTCCAAAACAGGGAAAAGTTATGAGCCACAGTTATCGGAATTTCCGCAACATAATGCGTAAGAGTGCGAGTGGGTGGACACGAACAGATTGGATTGTCTTCATTCTAATGCTCGCTTTGTGTCCGATTATAATCGCCACTATTAGCGTTGTCTATTTGACTGGCTAATGGCTGTCTCGCCATTTATGTGTGACATTTTTACATCTACGGACATCGAACAAGATATTAATTGACCAGTATTTTTGTTTTTGTAATTGCTGACCATATTTGACTAATCAAACCTTTGTTCTTCGTAATTAACATCTTCGTTATCGTCTGCACTGTTGTCTAATTTGTTGCTAAGGCTAATTCCAACTAAAAGATCAATATCGTGTATTTCATTAGCAATAGCATTCTCAACCCTTTGTAAATTTCGAAGTATTCTTGTGTTTTCCTCGCAGAACAATTGTTGAAAATGTATTTCAATTGTTGCAGTGGTAAACTACATTGTACAATCAGCCACTCAATCCATCTTCTGTTTAAAACCATATCTTTGTTATATCGCTTAACTAGTTTCAAGACTATATATCCTTCTTGACAAAGGAAGTGAAATGGACGGATTATCGATTTAGCTAAGCAGCTATTGAAAAGGCTATTATCATAATACTGTGAAATGACATTTATGCTGCATACCTCAGGATATATTATCCAAATGATAGTGAAAACAGGCACAAAGGCGCCCCATGTAAGCACAATAGAAGATGAAAGCAAGTGAGATTCTATCGACACGTATCCCGACTAGCCCGGAGGCTGGACTGTATTAATTATCTCGTAACTACAATAGTACGAAGAAAGTTGTACTCTCGATGCGAATTCGTAACGTTACGTATTATGCTTTCATTGGCGTTAATAAAGCATTTGATTACAAAGTTATATTTGCTGTTACGGAACTGAATACTGTTGAAGAAGCTGAAGGTAAGACATTCGAAGGACGGAAAAGTTAAGTTTGTGATAGTTTATTAAACGGGATTGGTAGTGATAATTAAAAACTTTCGAGTGCTGTAATAAGATTCGGTTTGCTTGCACAATGACACGTTATCGTACTATCGGGGACTAGAGAATGAATTTCAGATGAAGAATGACGAACATACGAATGTCACTTTCTTTAATAGTTTATTTTTGAACGAGCTATTGCGATGGTCAATCAATTTCATTCATCATCGGCGATTTTCATTGTTTTTTTTTTAAATCTTTATTCAGAAAAAAGATTTAATCGCAGATCGATTATGTCAACCTTGTAATTTTACAAAAAAAAAACATAATAGTAGGTTCATTTATGATCGTTAAGATCATAAAACATTTATGTTTTTAATGCATGATAATAATGAATTTAAGAAAATACGATAAATTAACATGTCTTATTGACGTCAAAATGAGAAAGATCTCAATTCATTAAATAATCTAAAAAGACAATGACCTATACCTGTAAATTCTTTTTTTTTTTAGTGGCCATAATAATCAAATAACTTCTTACTCAGACTTCAGAATCAGGAACCGTTTTACTTTATTTGCCCATCGCGTTTTAGCACTCAATTTATTATTTTTAGTACAAAATTTTTGTTGAGTAATCAATTTTCTACCACAATCCACAAACATCTAAGGTGGAACTAGTCCACTAATTCAATCTCAAATAAAGTCATTTAAGAATAAGCAAACAAGAAAGTCAACGTAAACGGCAATTTCCTTTGGAGAGAGGTTGTAAATATTTTTATCACTTACGTCTTTAGTTTTGTGAACATTATTATCGCGTGTTAAACCCAAATTTACCAATAACATACAAACAATCGAAAGTAAATTACCTTCTTACCGGTGAAATTGTAGCATTTTACTAAATAAATGTTGGACTTTCAAAACGATTTGAGTTTTTATAAATTATTGAAAATGACATGCTGGTTCCAAACTTTCATATGACACGACTTATTGTAAAAAAGAAGTGATGTTCGCTTAAACGTCTCTAGATAGGGTAGTCTTTAGTTGAGTTTGTATATTTTATTAGAAAGTAAAAGCATTTTTTAAAAGAGTTTGTTGGGAGATAGCACTTTTGTTAGGATCCGGCTCGAAGGACCAATATCGTAATCGATTATTAATCGAAATAGTAGATTCGCAATAGATGGAAGAAGTAGAGAAAGGTCTTTGACCAGGAGTGCAGTAGGAAAAAAAAACAGTTCAAAAACCTCACAATAATATAGTCACTAATGAGATCAACACACCTCACATTAAAGCCTTCACTTTCGTTCCTATTATTCCATATCAATATTACATCAGACAAACGTGTTACAAAAAGGACAATTTATTACACTGACATAATAGTAACAAATTGGAAAATATGGTCCGGAAGAATCATAACCATAGATTAATCATATTAGAAGAATAGCAACATAAGTTCTAACAATGGGCAATCACGGTAAATTGGGCTTTAATACAATTTAAAACAAAGTAAGAGTAGTTTTGTTAATAAATTGATGTATAATGATGTTTAATAAAATGAATGTTTTTGTTCATCGTGTTGATTAATGGACGACGGACAACAGGTCGAAGAGAAAACTGGTTGTGTATATGGTCGTTAGTCCAGTGGAAGATGGTGAATATACCTTGGTGCTATGCTATGTTATTGTGCGATAATCTTGTGGCGATAATATGTCAATAAACGTTAAGGTCTTGCTGTCAAAAAGTTTTTCTTTTAGTGATGGCTTCAATTTCTCTGATCACTATTTAAAAATATAAAAGATATAATGCTTAAATGACTACAGTGATCAGGTATCAGATATGATTTTTAAAATAAATATTTTCATGAAAAAAAGAAACGTATCTTTAGCGGCTGCTCAATATAATATATATCTTCTTCTTTATCGTCAGCAGGCAGTAATACATGTAAGGAAACAATTGTAGTTAAGGATGTGCAATGTACACAAACTAAATCTTAACGACGTCGTCTTTTTTATAGCTTTCTGTATAGCACAGACCTAACCATTACTTTTTCAAGGTGCCCAAATTTATTTGATGGCAAAAAAAGATGTACCACATAGATGCAAAATATCTTTTTGTGTCGTTCATTACGTGGTTCACAAAAAGCTGAGATGAAAGTGATTGAGTTCGCTTTCGTGCGATGGACCGTCTTGACACAGAGTATGATGGTACAGAAGGACCACGAAGGCGGAGAATGGTTAACAAACTGCTTTCTTATGTGGTGAGTGCTAACCTATATAATGAAGATGAGACGGATGAGAGATAGAATTATTACGAAGCTTTGACTCAGTATAAAAAAAAAACAAATGTATATAAATAGGAACTGTTTCAATTCCTACAGTTTTTCGTGGAAGCCCAAAATTTGGATGGAGCGATCGCACAACCGATACTGCGGTTTCACCGCATCAAATGTTTGGACATCTGGATTGTCTTGCATTGATCTTCTGTATTTTCTTACTCAATGTCTGTTGTTTTGTATCAGTGTTCGAGTAGTTATTGACACATCGTGAGGAGGTCTAGAATTTCACTTGTTTCAATGTCAGAGCATCAAGTCATTTTATTGTGCTCAGTCATTCTTTGATTAGAAACAATCGGTGAGTGTGGTAGGTATCTGTGTATTAGTGAATACTTTCCTTATACATTTGCACATTTAAAAGATGTCCAGTAAAGGTTACATCCGCAAAAAAAGCGGTATACAACTTCTTTTTTTTATCGATTTCTGCCTACTTATATTTGATTGATTCTTATGTTATATTACTATCGCAGAAAGGAGTAGTAGAAGTTTAGCCAGTAATGTAAAATTAAAACGATAATGATAGATATCAATATATTTATTGTTGTTCTCCTCATCGCTGCCACTGTAGCGAAGTTGTCAACAGCCTCGGTCACCACGGTCTGTCATGCAGCCGAAGTGCGGGACGCATAGCGCGGCACGCAAATATCAACGACATCATCCGTCGCGCTCTTGTCACCGTCGGCGTTCCGGCCGTATTGGAACCTCATGGCCTGGCACGCGACGATGGCAAAAGACCGGACGGTATGTCTCTATTTCCATGGAAGATGGGTAGGCCTTTAGTGTGGGACGCTACTTGTGTCGATACTCTTGCGCCATCCCATCTTCCTAGCTCGTCGTGCTGTGCTGGTGCTGCTGCAGCGGCTGCAGAGAACCTCAAGCGGCGGAAATATAATAACCTTGTTGGTAATTATGTTTTCGAGCCGTTTGGGGTTGAAACTCTTGGATCGTGGGGTCCGAGTGCTCACAAATTATTTAAAGAACTTTCGAAACGCCTCGTGGACACTTCGCGTGACCCAAAGGCTGGCTTTCGACGCCTTACATTAAATTGCCATTTTTTTTTTTAGTTCTCTATGGTTTTATTTAAAATTTTTAAGTTAGTTTTAATTAATTTAAGTTTATATCTAGAATTAATTATTTTATGGTTTACAATACACTCAGAAATATTTATTCATATATTTGTTTTTCCTCGCATCTAATTTACAGAAATTACACCATTGGAATAAAAAATGATGTAGGTATAATCGTACCTTACTAGATTTAGCTAACTCCTTTTTTGTTTTTGGGTGGAAAATCATCAGATAACTTCTGCCGCTCTGAGTGGAACGAGAAGGAGTGTCAGACTTTTACTAACGAAAGCCCACCGGTGATCTTTTAGTTGCCGTTTGCGTTCCAAGGTCCTGGTGGCTCTTACAAACAATCCTACAGCCCTGCTGCTAATATCTCTTTAAAAATTAGCATTTTTTTTTTGGAGATATTAGGGTAGATAAATAAAAACTGCTCGAACTTACTTATGCTTAGGTATTCATTCCTATAGACGTGTATAGGGCCTAGTATAGCTCGATATGTGATTCGTAGTACGCATTGCGTGACAAAGGAGAGGAAATGTGCGAGGTCTGGGGACGCACCGAATTGTGACTGCTGACCGTACTACGAAAGGAAAACTCACGCGCTATTCACGAGAATATCGCATGAAAAAAGTCATGCGATATTCTCGTGAATATGATTACGATTAATATTGATCCATGGATTACTTTACGTGCTACATGGATTACTTGTATAAACAAGTGCATTTGAAGTCTCCATTATCACTCGCTGCATATAATTCACCTATCTATCGCACTAATATTATAAAAGCAAAATTTTGTATGTTTGTTACATTCACGCTTATTTTTATTTTATTTTATTATTTATTCCAGAAGTATGTTCCCTTGGAAAAAATTTCTGCTTTCAAGCGGACGAAGCCTCACACAGCGCTTACTAAGTTTTTAGAACTGAACTTGTGACCGGAGGACCATTCGCGAATATAAACTACATATATGTATATCTCTCTCTTTTTTTCCTTTTCTTTCATCTTTAACTTTATCTTCTTCTTTATGCTTAACTTTTTTCTTTTCTTCTTCTATATCTTTTTAACTTTAAATTACAAAACCAAAAAATCAATTTTTTTAAGTTTACATTACTAGCTAAAAGAGTCTGTTAATGTTATGACAATCATAGTATCCACCAATACCTACGTGCGGCGCACCAAAGTGTATTGACACCGATTGTGCGACAAAGTTGTTAGAGTGACTCATATGTATGTCAATCAGACTATCGCTGGACATGTGCGCGGAATTATCGCTATTTATTAGATGTGGAAGCTATTCATATTTCATTCGTAGTTCTGTAGCGGAAAGGGCATCTGTTTTCCGTGTTTACGTTGTAATACACATTGTACTGATAAATTCTATTGTAGTGTCATGTTTCTCATTTAGCATTTCATATCATTATTGATTTATTGCCTGACGAATGATAGGCACAACGTACACCCTATTCCGTCCTTTCGTAAGGTAAGCGTGGCGGAATGGAATGCACTGTACTCTTTTGGTAAGGACGTCGTCGATATTGATCTTTACCATGCATGACGTCATAAAATCATAATAATTCCGTTGTAAGAGAGAGTCGACGCAAACCGAAACACGTGTCTAGTATTTTTACGTAAAGAATCCATGTACAAAATTTCATAACTGTATCGTGAAAAATCACAAAGTTATAAAATCAAAATCGAAAAAGTTTACTTCAAATAGACCAATTACAGGCACTTTTGAATTGTCCAAATGTCGGTCAGTCAAACAAACAAGTGAAGCTAAATTGCACGTTCCAAAGAGTAGATCTCTATGGAGAAGAACGTGCAAGAAACTCCATGGACACTCTTTTAAATCATATGTGTTCCATGTAATGTTTGGTTACATATTTCTTGTTGCTTCTATTGTGTGAGCACAATGTAGATAATAATAAAAAAAATATTAAGAGATGACCAGTCTCATCTGACGGCACCCGTTCACGAGCATGACGCGTGCATCAGCCCCACTCAGCTCAACCATTTTTAAGGGAACTGAATAACCCAATAACACGCGCCACCAACAGCGAGACATTTGAGTGAGCATGACAAACTCTCAACTGCCATGCTCGCAATGTCATATAAGCTTGTTATGTCAGCAAAAATACGTAGTTACCGGGGCATCCAGGTGACTAAGGGGTGGTTTTGCACTTGCATGCATCCAACTGTTTTCTGGCGCCTAATATCCGCTATGACTTGCCCTGATCTATGTTGTACTTAGTGTCAGTGATGACACACCGACACTAAGACGGTTGTGACTGTTTTAAATATTTTTAGGAAAAAATATATTATTATAAAAACTATTGGAATCCATTCAGTTATTGATTCTGAACAAACTATATTCAGGTTTCACATAAACTAAAAATAATGTTGTATAGGCTGCATAGCATTATCCCTTTATTTCACCGGATCCTTGATTTTAAGATAATATCTATGTCATGATAGTCTCTGATTTTAAAAATCCCTAGGGAGAGGAACATGAAAGGATAGTAGAAGCGTTTGCCCAGAAGTAAAAAAATATCAATTTATTTAGGTACTAACGTTATCTTATACTAAAGTAAGATTTCATGTAAAAAATCTTAATTTTCTCTTTTTATATTTGAGGTCGTCAATATATACTTTCAATACTAACCTATATAAAGTAATCAATTCTTTTAAACTGGCCAACAAACAATTAGGGCAAATGTGAACACCTGATAGAATGTGTAACTAGGGTTATTTTTATCGATCCCGATAAACCGATTGATCGATCGATACGATTACAAATATCGCTACTTAATCAATGATAAAGCATAAAACGTTAATTACATCGTTAAATAACACTCCTAAACGAAAAGGGGAAAGCAAATTAACAATAAATTGTCGACATTTCAATCTTAATACAGTTCACTTTCTATAGGTTTGGACCCTTATAACGCCATTGTGGCGCGGACGTGGCATTAAAAATTGTACCCTTATTGCAAAAACCAACTATGTGCAATTTTTTACCCAAATTAATTTAAATCATCAAGACAAATCTACAGGCGGTTATTAGCTACGACACTTATTTACAAAGATTGCTTCACCAAAAAGTAAATAACATACAGAATTTGATCGAATATGATAATAATAATACAAAAATGTTGGTGCATTTAGTTGGTTTTTGCATTAAGTGTAAAAAAAATAAAATCCTAAATTACATCATAAGAGTTTTGCCATGCGATCAAAACATATGCAACAGTCTAAAATCAACAATCGGGCAGTTGCCCAGACTAGACCCAACCCCTGTCTGGTTATAGACAGGAGGATCTTCCCTTTTCAACGGAGGTTGGAGAAACTTTACATTCTGTTCCGCTTAACTCTAGAAAGATTAAGCTGGTAAGCAAGATATATTATTGTGCCCAAGCATACGAACAAACACAGGTGCATTTTCTGATTCTACTCCTTTACCGGCTTGGTCAAGACTTCGGTCTTAGCGACAAGCGGTGTGGCAAGCGGGGCGGCATCGGTAAGCGGGCTATGAGCGGCGTCTCGTGGCGTTCTTCAAACATTTTCATACTTTTGAACTTACCGCTCGCCGCCCCGCGCTTAGCTACCGCTCACAACTGCAATTCGAGATGATCGGAAAGAGATCAGGCAAGATAAATGGCTAGAGACAGCAAGAGCTTTCTGAGGAACGGGGTTAACGAATCACCTTTCAAAACTCTGGCCAGCTAAGCAATTTATAGTCTTCTAAAGGAAAGCAGCAGAATCAATTAACTTTGAAAGTTCGCTACGACATCGCCAGTAGCAGCTTCCGCGAGTTAACAACCATCTACAAGATTATCGGTTTGCAAATCATCATCAATCAAACTTTTACGACATTTTAAGACACTTATTGCACCTTACAATTAGTACACTATCACTATTTTATGGAAAAGCAATTAAATAGCTTTATTAGCAGTTACTTTGCTACTGTATTGTACACTTGTTAATTTTATGGCAAGGGATTTTCCTTGGATACGTAAACAGCGTGCTATGAACCCGCAAGTCCATAAGTCTGAGTCTGTAATGTCTTTATTTCCTGATAGTATAATATATATACCTATAACCTAGAGGTCTATAAGTCAAGAGTGAATAGGTTGCTTCTAGTCAAGCATATCTTCAACTACATCATAGCTTACCGTCAGGTGAGAAAGAGCTAAAACGCAAGCTTAAAAAAAGCTGTAGCCATTTCCCTTTGAACGGAATGGACTTGTAGTTCAGTGTAGAGCAGATATGTAAGTTACAATATTCTGTCAAAATTTTAAGACCCTGCCTCGTCAATCTAGTGAGTATTTTTTACTAACCCTTTATAAAACCGCTTCGTCTTATCTCTGTTAACTACTATGGCTGACGAAAGGGGGTTTTTGATCGTAAACCCTGGTTGAAAAAACGTCGGTTTTCACCAGGGAGCATTCACCCTAGTGAAAACCGACGTAAGTGGTTCAAGAGTTAATATATACTAAAAGAATACACAGACAGGCAAACTTAGTAATATTCTAGGGTTTCTTATTGTTGTATTAATCATCCCTTTTTATAAGACCACAGCGGTGTGCTTTAGCGGTCTTTTCGGAAGTCATATTTAACATTACAAATTCCATTCCATTACGAAGACCTTCTTCGACAATGTACCAAGGTCTTTAGCAAAAATGGACGCAGAAACGCAAAATAACGACCCACATCGCAGAATCTGCCGGTGAGAGTACCAAACTCGCGATAAATATGGAAAGTAATCTCACAAGAGGCGCTTAAGAAGCAATTGCCGCGTCCTTATTTGTTCCAACGATTTTTTTATTGAGAATTTTGGATTTTTAGCTGCTTTTTCGTTTTCCTTATAGTTTCCGTTATGTAAAGTTGGGACCGGTGACCGGTGACATACAAATGGTATTGAATATTGTGAGTTATAATTAGAACTGAAAAAGAGTTATCGAACATGTGCCAATATATTTATAATTAAAACGGAAAGGGCCTTGATATGTTGGTAAGTGCGCGATAAAAATGATATCACAATGTCACATTAAGTGTAAATGTTATAATAATAATTATAAAATATTGATATAAGCTGAAAATATCCAACAATCATTATGTTTGCAAAATTGTAATAAAACCACTGCATATCTATATAATTATGTAAAAGAAATTCGTGTTAGTTACACTATTTATAACTCAAAAACGACTGAACAGATTTGGCTGAAAATTGGTCGGGAGGTAGCTTAGAGCTAGGAGACATGGGATACTTTTTTATGTCGTAATTGACAACTAAACGTAATTTTGCGTATGGTTAAGTAAAGTAGAAAATTTGAAATTTTAAAGTTGACCGGTTGATGTTTTTAATGATGTATTAAATTAATATATTGCAGAGTAGGGTAGAGTTGGATAGGGCAGGGAAGAGTTGGGGAGAGAATATAGTAGTCATTTGACGGCAGTGAAGCCGCGAGCAAAAGCTAGTTTACCATATTTTTCACGTCTTTGTCAGACCTGAAAGCTAACAAATGTCCACGATGTACCAATAACCCAAATAATCAACTTAGACCCAGCCGTGCCAAACGTGATTTCAATTATATATTTAGTACTCATTGTATTGTAGCTCTGTCATTACACATCATAAGCATGATGTATGATTGTACTAAAACCTCATTACAGACAAGAAACAATTGATTTGATGAATGACTTTAACACGTTCGAAATTGTCACCACAAACGAAGATAGGGAACCGTTAGATGTGTAAGTAAAGTTCATTCATTCATGAGTTGACTGGGATCTTAGAAAAGAAGACATGACACGGTCAATATCGGATTATTCTGAAACTATTTATTACAAATTATTTGTACTTTGTTGCCATTCACATTTATTCCAAACACTTTCGATTCGTTCGTGTGCCACAAACCGCCCCTCGAGTCGTTGTACGCAGCTATTGTTGATTTGTGTTCATACTCAGGACTGTTGAGTCTAAAGTAGATGTTCCAATTATTGTACAACCGGTTCATGCTAGGTCCTTAGCATCAAATATGTTAAGTAAAATGTGAGTTCTACTCAGTTACGATCAGAGGACCGGCCAAAGTTAACATGCCAGACGTCACTGGAATTTTTCAGTATTATACTCAAACTACCAAACTAACTCGTTGTTCCTTTGGTGATTTAGGCAACGTGGAAGTACCTATTACTGGTCGTATTTCCCCCAGCTTTATCACAAACTTTTCAACTAATACAAAGCAAAATTTTGCAACTTTTATAACATGTCTTTATTTTTAAAAATGAATTTTCAAAACTTTTAGGTTAAAACGAATCATTAGGTCAAGTTTAACTGCTTAATTTACATTAAAACTATTCGCAGTGATGTCATATCTTCCTCCTTTCTTAGATCTATGGCCCACAAAACAAAACGTTTTGTGAATCAACCGCAGTAAGTGGCTGAGCAGGTTGGTGGGAACCTGTTCAGTATTGGGTATTGGGCACCCGCTACTTGTCAGCCGGGTCATCGATGACAACCGATAGTGTAATGACGATTGCCAGAATTGGGGGCAAACACATAAGCCTACTTTAGAGGTCATCTTTTTTGTTTAATTTCAACAATTTTACTTTTATCTTTAATTTGAAAATGTACATTTACTGAATGAAGCAGCTAAATGTTACTAGTAAATTTACCGGGTCATGTCTATAACAATCGACAGTGTAGTAACGATTGCCGGAGTCGGGGGCAAAACCATAAGCCTACTTAACAGGTCATATTTTTTGTGAATTATCAACATTTTACTTTTACCTTTAATTTGAAAATTTACATTTACTGAACGAAGTCGCTAAATGTTAAGTAAACTTATCGGGTCATCGATGACAGTCGATATAGTGTAATGACGATTGGCAGAATTGGGGGCAAACACATAAGCCTACTTTAGAGGTCATATTTTTTGTTTAATTTCAACAATTTTACTTTTACCTTTAATTTGGTAATTTACATTTACTGAATGAAGCAGCTAAAAGTAAACTTATCGGGCCATGTCTATAACAATCGACAGTTTAGTGACGATTGCCAGAATTGGGGGCAAAAACCATAGGCCTATTTAGGGGTCATATTTTTTGGTCCTTTTGTAAGAAAGGTTTTACTTTTAATTTTGGAAACTGACATTTACTAAATTGTATGTAGGTAGGTTAATGTTACCTACTAGTATAGATGTCGAGTGGTCAATGATAAATCGATAGTGTTGTGACAATTGCAAGAATTGGGGGCAAACACATAAGCCTACTTTAGAGGTCATATGTTTTGGTATTTTGTACAAAAATTTTACTTTACACTTTAATTTTGAAAATTGACACTTATTGAACTGTAAATAAAATAAATGTTACTGGTAACGACGTCGATTTTTTTATCGAGAAATCTTGCTTTCTATTTTGACTCTGCTCTTTTAGCTGATTGCGCGGAGGACGTGCAATTATCCAAAAAAAGAGTAAACAAATATGGCCGCGATTCATAGGACCACTTAAAATCTCGATAAAAACTGCCTTCGATGAACACCGTGCTAAATCTAAACATAGTGCTTACTAATGAAGCTCATAAAACATTGGCGCCTAGATCTTGAAGCAATAATTGCAGACCACAGACGTTAATCTCATGTTCCAGTTTGTTTGACAACTATATTTAAAATTGTATAGCATTATACTAAAAACGCCAATCAAGAATCTCGTGGAGCGTAACGAACGAGCATACTCCGCGCAGGCGCACTAATTTCTACGGCTGCCATTAATTTTGGCGCGAAAGCCGCTGGCCCCTGTCAACGGGCAGGTTTGTAGGAACCCGTTCAAATTATTAGGTGTTCAGAACTTTGCGGCTTTTTATATATGTACCTGGATCAGCAGCCAAATAAATTTTGATTTTCAATAAATATTTTGTTCTTATATTGTTATAAATATTTTGTTCTTTTCGTTTTTAAGTGTTCATGTGTACATAAATAAATAAATATAAGATATTTATTATATATCTTGGGTTTAAAGGTGTTTTTATTTCTCATAACTAAATATAAATCGTTCACTTACATGTGATTTATAACTTTTAGTTTATCTTCTTATTGCAATCCTATTCAAATACCTGCTTTGCTTGTGAAAACAAAAACTAATTTATCATCCACAAAATAACAGGTTCAGGAAAGATAAAATAGAGCAAATTAATTGATAATGAAATACGAAAAGGTAATATTAGTTGGCAACTAAAGGTATCAGCGAATCCAATCAATAAATGATTTGATAGCACGTAATTGCAATATTTATCAGAAGAAGTACTCAAAAGCATTTACAAACGAGTACGAATTGATGACGCCCTAAGCAATATTAAAAAAAAATAAGTTTGTACGACGATATACTCGTTTGGAAAAAAAAAAACAAAATTGTTTTTATTTCACATAGGCTCTTGAAAAACACTAACCAAAAACTAGCTCAATAATGGGTAAGTTATTTTAAGCTGACATTTGCCAACTGTCAAAGCTTTGTCAAAAGCTCTGCCAATTTCCAAGGTCATCACGAAAAAAAAAATTCTAGCAAAATATTTTTTTTACGTAACAAAGCATAAATTCTAATTTTAATAAAATTTTAAGCCTTACTAGATCGCCTGAAACTGCTTTTTTACAACTGAAACGAGTAACTCAGCACAGTATTATTACATTCTACCTAGACTGAATTAAAATTTCCAGTGAAGCGTAAAATTCAGCTTCCTATTTTAAGAACTGGAAAAATATTACCTCTTAAATTTTTCACTTATTTTTGCCTTCCAGGGCTATGGGATTGTACGAAAGAGTTACTGCGACCCTGGAACGCAAATGGCACCTGAAGTAACACAGGTGTTTCTATCAATATAATAGACTCACTCCCTCTAGCTCCACCCAGGGTGGGAGAAGTTATTTAATAACCCCAAAAAATTTAACTGTATCTACTATTAATTACTGTTTCGCATATATCGGATACCCGCAACCCTTACCAGGTCATCAGTCCACCATATAGTAGGTCTGCCAAAGCTACGTCTTCCGGTACGCGGTCGCCATTCCAGAACCTTTCGTACATTGTATCGAAGCTTGGGGGAGGCCTATGTCCAACAGTAGACGTTTTTCGGCTGCAATGATGATGATGAATTACTGTTTATATTATAACGCTAAAGACCATTCATTAGAAACCATTAAAAACTAGTCTATTTTTTAATGAGCCTTCAACTCTTCGTAACATGTCCGATTGTTAGGTATGTCTGGACGGGCTCATCTCAGAATCAGAGCTTGATACAATATCAGTCATTAATCACTCAAAGCAACAACAACAAACAGCTTCAGATTACAAAAGCAATAACTATGTATACTTTAAACCTAATTAATGAAAAAATGGAAGTGTGAAATTAGAATTAGTTCGATTTTTGTATCATAAAGCCTTCTAATCGCGGTCACGGCTGCTCGCAAAAAAACTACATTCCCACGCCTTAATTTGTACAGAACACGTGTAATTTAATTTGATATGGGTAGTTTAAAAGGAATTTTAGTTGAAACATTTTTTGTTGGATTCTTAAACTAGTTGTTCCGCTGTGAGGGTTTGTGGTACGTTTCGGGACTCCTGACCATTAAGGGTAATCACGAGACTGCCTTTGTTATAAGAGTTTTAATGGGACATGCTTCATTCATTACTTTTTTGTAGACGAGTCACGTTATTTACTAAAAAAAAAAGCTTAAAGCTCGTTTTGTCTATGAAATTTTACTTCCACTAACTTATTGTGACAGAACCCCTTTTATTTTATTTTAATTCAAAAGCTTGCGCTTAAATACTACCTAATTTTTTTTGGTTTAAAATTATCAATGAGTTTTCCCGCTCTAGGGAGGAATGGGCATGTCAGACATTTACTGACTAAAATCACACCTTCATTTGCTCCATTGCATTCTAGAACCATAATTTCCGTAATTCCCTGTGGACCACCGCCTCATGTAACAGTGCCTTAGTGATGACGACATTGCAGTTTAAGCGCGCTTATCCAGAAATAATAAAATCACCTACGTATCACGTCGGGGTCACCACTTTAAAGGTAAGCGGAACAAACAGTTAAGTCCTGAAAACTTTCATTGAAATGGCAGGATCCTCCGACCAAACGGAAGTTATGTCTTGGCTTGGGCAGGTGCCCAATTATTATATTAATATTTTAGTTAGCCCTTATTGTCCCACTGCTGGGCAAAGGCCTCCCTCCACTCCTTTCAACGATCACAGTCCCTCGTGTCCCTCCCTCTTAGGTGCCCAAACCAGTTACAAATTTTTCGCTTGCGTCGAATGCCTAGAGTTGGCCACGTCCCCGAATCTTTTGTTCTGACCACGCGACTGTGCGTTCAGATGACGTCATTCCCGTACATTTGAAGTTGTCTACTAGCGTTAACAATTGCAGATCATCAACTTGGCTAGGGGTACAGAACCCCAGAACTTGGCTAGGGGTTCTGTACCCCTAGCCAAGTTGATAATATAATTCTCTTTCTTTAATTCTCTTTTAAATGTAATTCTAATTGCGCGATGGAGGATTTCGTAGTTTAGTATCTATGTGGCGCCATAGAAGTCGCTACTATGACCTTGGGACTATTCCTAGGTTATAGCTACGACTTCCATGGTTAATGAAACAACATAAACCCCTTCAGTAATTACTAATTAAAGTTGAATTAATCCTTATGGCATCGTAAAATGCTAATTTTATGTTAACAACATTTAAAATGACGTTATTATTTATGTTTTTTACTGAGCTGTTTCAACTAGGGGTAATATACTGGGTCGACGGTCGTTTACTACAAAGTATATTAAAAATTTAAAGCCGATTGTAGGCTAAGAGCCAAGCTAAGTTAGCAACAGCTAAGTTAGCTTAGCTCACCAAGCTGATGAAGAAAAAACTTTAAAGCCGATTGCAGATAGACAGATTAAGTTTGTACGGAACCCTCAATGACTCTCACTTGCCTCAGTATTTTATTTTATTTTTTTAAGTGAGAACCCGAGAAATAGCTTGCCTCGCTTATGGTGAGTTCCTTTTTTTCGGTCATTGGTAAACTCCTCAAATTAGTTGGGCCACATCTACGACTAGACGGCGTCGTGTGATAGTTGTAAAAAAAATGTGTCAGTTTTAAAAGTTACGTCACTAGGCGAGTTTAGCTTAACCAAGCTTAGCTCTCGGTTAGCAACCGGGCTTAAACAGCTTGCAGCCGGCGCCTGCGCATGCCGCGAAGATATCGCAAGAACGTTGCTGTAATTAATAGCTATGCTGTACACAATGATTATAACACAATTACCTCACTTGCTTTTTACAACTTCCAAGAATTGGAACAGCTGATGGATTCCATAGTACTTAGTATGTTTTTGTTTGTTGCGAGTTTTTTCGGTGGGTAAATATCATCCTGATGTTCGTCCCCCGTCCTTGGATGGAGCGGGTGATAGTGTCGACTCTTACTTATTAAAAAACCCACCCCGCTCTTTCGTTGCCTTTCATATCGGGTCCGAGCCTTCCTTTCGGAATCAGATTCTTGGCCACAGTAGGCGACCCTGCTGAGCCCCTACAGTTGCTGAAAACTCCTTGAGGCGCGCGGGGTGCTACTTGGGTTGTTATTTCTGTTAATTTTAAACTTGTTTTAAGTAGATAGAGGACTAGAGCCATGGATCGACTTCTGAAAGGAGGACCCGTGGTCCTGGGACGCAAAAGGCAAATAAAGGAACATAGGTGTTGTTTTAGCCAGTGAAAGTCTGACATGCCCTTCCACCCTGCAGCAGAAGTCATAATTTCCTAACTTTATAAAAATAAGAAAATAGAGGACACTTCAGCATTTATGAAAATCTTAAAAGTATTCCTACATTCTGAACTTAATTCTTTTATTAAAAAAACATTTTTTATTCTTTAATTCTCAAGCGGTTAGTACAGCAGAATAATTTATTAAAGTAAAACTTTAGATACCTAACCAAAATGCTACTTTCTTTTACATATTTACGTACTTACATTTCGGCACCGATGACTGGGTGACATACATTATCGACTAAATTATGCCATAAATTCTCATCTCATATCATGCGCGTACGCATTACCGCGACCCCTACCACAACTTGTACTGTCGATAGTCAGAACAACAACATTATACACACACCTCATCATCATCATCTTGGAGGCCAAAGTATCTGTCTTTAGTCTGCTGATCCTGATGCTTCCCTTATCTTGAGATATGCCTTTACTTCAATATGACATTAGTCAGCTTTCCGTTTTTTTTTTTTGCGCATCAAAAAAATGCAAGTCGCATTTTTTTGGTTGATGTTTACATCAGTCAAAAATTTTAATTCCGTCTAAGCAGAATTTTTATACTATCTAAGTACCGTTAAGTTCCCTTGAATTCTATGTATTTTTTACTGTTTTTGTGTGTTCTACACAAAATGTGATTTTGTCAGATATCGGAATAGATTGCCGTAAAAAAAAAATAGTCCGTCTTTTAGATTATTCAAAAATAAGGTATTTTTTTATTTGTCAATTAAACCAAAAATGACAAAGATATTACCCATTAAAGTTACATGTAACGTCAAGCAACTTACTATCGGTAAAAAAAAATTAGCAATCGGACCAGTACTTCCAAAGATTACCTCCTACAAACAAAAAAACAAACGTTACCTCTTTATTATATTATACGTAGATAATAAGCCCAATAAATACCTCTTTACCTGGGAATCGAGCAGAGACTACTCAGCAATACCACTTGCAACCACTTCACCGACGAGTCATTAAAAAGATCGTAATATGGTAAATTACACATTATTAGCGATAATTATTGCTCACGAATATAAAGAACCTTATTATTTCATCTTGCATAAATTAGAGTAAGCCGATTACCAGATTGGCTGATGCAAGATGTTGTATAAAAATTAAATTCGATGCTTTTTGTTTATTATGTAACACCAAATTTTTATTTAATCCATTTAAAGCTTGAATAATTGAATAGTCCCAATGCGCGGCGAATATAAAGACGGAATTGATCTCGTGGGAAATCGGCATTCCGAAGCGAATCGAGACTAAACATAACATAAAGTAGGATTTCAACACGTGTTATTTAGGTTAACAAAATTATTAATACTATAAGATTAATAAGAATAGAAGAGGATTTAATAACTACTATTCTACCATCTCTATTATTATTTTTTCTCTAAAGTTAATTTATTTCTTTAGGTACCTACGGCTGAAATAGATTTCTTAGAATTGAATTTAACTTGTCTTGTGTCTCACGAAAAAACAACATTTTTTTCTTATTCTAACAGATCATTTTTAATATCTAAAATTCCAATATGCTACACAGTCACTACAGTCTTTGAAACCATTCCGATCTCGACATTCAGCCGACTGTTTCAGTTTTACGGTAATACTAAAAATAAAATAAGTAACAGTTTTTTTATGAAACGGATTTATTAAATGGAATTTATTCCATTGCCTATAAAAACAATGTTTCCGTTTTTCAGATAATCGCAATAATATCGAAGTATTTTCATTCGTTATTGTGAGATTTTTTTAACTCTATCACAATTACGTTAAGAGTTCTCTAATAAAAAATTCTAAAGAGTTAAAGTTATATTTGTTAAACGTAATCTCTGACCTTACTGAACCGATTTTGAAAATTCTTTCGTTAGTAGAAAGTCACATTATTTTTTAGTGGCACAGACTATTATTTTCATTGTAAATAATAATATTTTTGGCGAGTCAACTAATAAGTAGGTGCTATTTTTGATTTTAAAACCAGTAGTAGTGGATACCTATATAAGCTACTGACGAATAACTGTCGGTGATCCAACCGCGAATATTGACAGCGATACGAGAATATTTTACGTGTAATAAATATATCGAGAGTGAAATATGAACATATGCCTTGTGTAGATCTTCATTTTCGAAAAGTAAGACTTTCTGACGGGAATGATATGGAAGATATTATGAAACTTAATACCCTAAGATATTCCGACAAACGTTGTAAAAAGCTGTGTCGGATTATCGAAATTTCTCTCCAATCACTTTTAATTCGATTAAGAAAAAGAGTACTATGTAGTTCATCAAATTATATGCCTAAAAATCATCATCATTTCAGCCGACCGACGTCACTGTTGGACATAGGCCTCCCCCAATAAAAATAGCGTAAAAATAGTCCGAATTAATATTAATATTATATTACAAGGAACTTAGTAAATTAAACAACATAAAAAAAGAAAAGAGTTTGTTATAATAGGACTTGTCAACAAATCATTATCAATAAACTAATCATTTTGATGTCCTTAAATTATAATTAGGGGTGCTGGATTAAACAGTGACAGAATTACCGCGAGCCAACTGCCAACGAACTTAATGTGCCAAATATAGGAAAGCCGAAAGAGATAAAGCCACAACGCAACTATTGCTTTAAAACTATAGCAATAGTTCAACGATGGTATTAAAACTGCTCGTGATAAAAGTAAGAACTGTCTAATCAAAACCCTCAATTTAATATCAGCCTACTTTGAGATGCAATCATGTTGCCATTATCAGCCATCGTGCCAGAACCTCAAGTAACTGACCAACAAGCAGCTCTAAATTACACACCACAAACAACATCAGCTTACCAGTCACCTACAACTTATTCTCCAACTTAATAATCTATTATTTCACAAAATCTAGGAAAGTGGGTGACTAACCTGCGTATTAGTCAAAATGAAACTCCTAATATCAATAATAGCCGACGCTTACAAGCGTCAAACTTAAAAGCAATGTTTATTGGTTATTTACGATCAGTTAACGCCCTCTCTAGGTTTCTAAACGATTAACACAAGTGCTGGAATTAAGACTAGACCAGTGCTACAAAGTCAATTTCTAGCTCCACTACTGCCTGCACTCCTGGCATTAGACGCAAACGTGATCATTAATATGTTCGTGTTTTGTCTAGATGGAAATCAGATTAAGAACGAGAAATCGTGGTAGGATCAAGTAAGAATTTGAATAAATATGGGGAGACAGATATGATATAAAAATATCAGTTCAATATTGGATGGCGTGAGGTTTGAGATGTGGCATCCAAATCAATGGAATATATAGCAACTGTTGCTTGTATCAAAATCAACCATTATTAGGTATTCGAGTGACTAAGCCGGTTAAAAATGGAAAAGTCCTCATATCTATTAAATATTTATGCTGTAACCAGCTTCTACGCTCTCTAGGCCTAAACGTAGAAAATTATCCCAAGGGAACATTTTTTCGGGATAAAAACGTATCCTATTTGCTATACGAAGACATTGTCTACCGGTATGTCAAATTTCATCTAAATCTATTCAGCCGTTTAAACATGATGGAGGAACAGTCATACATTTGTCTTAAAAATATTAATGTCTGACAAAATAAAAAAAAAAACAGACATATTAAAGATAAACTAAATCACCACGCAGCGTACGGGAAAGATCTAACACAAGAAAGGATTACGAAAGAAACATTCACATAGGAAATATCTCCAGAACAAATTACAGTGCATCAAGCACATACCTTGAAATCTGTTACACTAATGGGACATAATCAGGAATGCAATAAACAGCCGTTACTAATCCAACAAGTACTAAATGAGGGTAGGAAGTACAGAGCACTTTCCTCGGTACTCGAGTGAGCTAAACACCGTTATTGAAGTCATTTAACAGTGACTCCATAACTTTTCTTGTTAAAGCTGAGACAAAAACGTATGGTGACGTAATCAGAACCAAGCTTATGGATGATGGAGATAAATTATTTCTAATGGAAAAAAATAGTTTAGAGGAGTTGGTAAGAGATAAGACTGTTATTGGTAATATATGATTTAGTTTTGAGAAACTTTTTGAGCCTAGTAGAAAGCCTGATGAAGATCAACTATCGCTGAACGACCAATCAAATATTAGGTGAAGTGAAGGTTATCACAGAACTCAAAAAAGATCTAAAGCTTGCAACTTGTTCTCACTGACCCATAAACATGTAATGAAAACTTTACCTAGCCAACCCTATACACAAACGAAAAACCGAGTAAACTAAAAGCAGAGGCTTTATAATTATCTACCTTGTCTTCGTTTAGCATCAAACGGTTTCCAATTAAACGAACTAATCAGCTCCTATTTATATACGTGAGCGTCGCATTCTAAGCAAAATGCTCGATGCTAAACTCCGTATGGGTATTCATGAAACCTCAGTATCTCTAACACAAGGTGCGGGGCCTGACTTTGTCTATACACAAAGAAAGAAAAAAGATGATTTTATAATTGGATTCTAAAACATTGTTGCAGCGATTCATATTTGCGTTAATAAGCTAGAAGAGCATAACTAAGTTTTGGTTCTTTATTGCTTTCGCCTATAATACATTGCCATATCTCTTAAAAAAAAAAATGCTATTGCTCCCTGTATCCTGTTATTAAACAGTACAATATGTATCCACTTATCATAAACACATAAAAAGCGCAGCAAAAACGACACAACAGCTACAAAGAGACAGACATACGGTATTCTACGTAATGATAGTTAAGAGCGTGCGCCCGCGCCGATCACTGCGACTGTTTGTAATTGTTAATTGACATTCTTGAACCGCACGGAAGGAAAGTACCGGCACAGGGTTGAGGCATTGGAATTCTGTCGAAGACGCTAAATATAGACGGATGGCTCAGACAGGTGGAAAAGAATCTACTTTCATGCATGACATAGCTGAAGATGGCAGACGGGATGTTTTGTTGAATGAAACGAAACATGTAATAATAACAGAACTGAATTACATACATATAAAACCAAACATTGAAGTGTAAGAACTGACAACATTATAGTGTATACTTATAGTTATAGGAAAAACCATCAATCCTGATACGATATTGTTTCATATCGTCTAACTCTCAAAATAACTTGAGAATTTTCATCCCTGCAAAAAACAAATCAACAGATCAGGGGCCATCCGCTTATATTTGAGAGATGGTATTATGCAGTGCGGAAGACGCAGCGTTAGCGGAAGGCCCCCAACAAGGTGGACGTTGTGGCGACGCTTGGGGAGGACTATGTCCAGCAGTGGACATGTTTCGCCTGATATGATGATGATGATGATGATGATTATGCAGTCATTCATAATGCTGCCTCTCAAAGACTAGTGCAATGGTAAATTATATAAGAAGCACGTCGCGATATGAAAAATATGGTATAAATGTATAAATAAAACTACTTGTTACAATTGATGTGATAGTGTCTAATGATGTGAAAGTTAGAGCCTTATTGTTCGTGAGAAAATTAACTGTAGTTGGTAATATTAAGACTGTAATAAAAGAAGAGCAACCAGATACTAACAAGTAAATTAGCCTAAATAATTTGGTAACTGGAAAAAAAGATGACTTGAAAATGTTTGATGGATAATCTATCTATGTTGTTCCACAATAAGAATAACTCCTGTGTCCTTTAAACTCACATACACAAGACATCCAGACCCGAAAAAAAATTACTGTAAATCATATAAATAGTTATTCGAACTTGTCGAATGGCACTCATGATACACATGAAAGCAGCCTATAGCAGGTTCAACTACTATATCAACCGTCATCAATAAGAAATGATCTGGGATAGTTGAGAACGAATTCTTTACATTTCGCACACAATAAAACTGACCTAAAATAAAACAACACTTCACAAAGGGTAGAAGACAGCCGCCTACTAAATATAGACCATGATAAAACTATTTTTACCAAGGCAGGTGCTCGGACCACGCACGTTGGTCGCCATTCCCTCGTGTCACCTGCAGCATTTGTCGCAAAAACAGTAATCGTCATTACTGTCAACGGAATGCGATCTTTAATTTTATGGTATATTACAGAACAAACCTGTAGGAATTACGTAGTGCCAGTATTATTTAACTGTGTACGAAGAATTTCTTGATGGCTTCGGGATCAGCTGCTGGTTTAGTATGGCAGTTATAAGACTCGTTGGAGGTTTTATTATTGTGATTCTATTTCTTGACTGAATGTGACGGATACTGGTCAGAGCAGTATTTGTAAAGATAGAATTTACTTCGGATTGAAGTGCATTATTGACACCAAATAATGAAAATTATGAATGGGGTAAATATTTAAATATCTGACTGTGGTTTTATATCGCGAATTAACTACATTGTGGTTTGGGCTTTTAATGCAAAAGAAACGGAACTCCAATTATATTTTAATACTCTACCCCACTCTACCCTACTCTACCTTACTCTACCCTACTCTACAGTATCCTATGTCCGTGACCTGGCTTTAAGCTACCTACTCACCAATTTTCAGCCATATCGGTACAGCCATTCTTGAGTTATAAATAGTGTAACTAACACGACTTTCTTTTATATATATATATAGATAAGTATCGTGCGCAACAGCTTAATTGAGACGACAGTTATAAAATATGTCTTTTTTATGTAGAATTGTAGATTAATCCTTTATCTAAGCGTTTGACAAAACTGTTTTTATTTTTAAAATGTTTTGTACATAAAATCTGCATTCATATTATCTGCAATTCTTACTGTTTGAATCGCTATGATAAATTTAATTTTATTGAATTCAAAAATCATCGATTTGATAGTCGAGATGCCATGTCAAAAGCTAAACGAGTTTACGGTTAGTATTTATCATGGACAGAATCGTCAGACGGGCATAATTTCTGACATATTATTAAAGCAGTTTTTGTTTTACTCAGAGAACGTGACACTTGAATACTGCAATCCAATTTCGATTAGTGCAAGGCCGAGTATTTGATCTGGAGAAAATATTTTAAACAACTCAGCATGCAAACCGTTGATGGCAGTATAACATCACTAATTGACAGGTGAATGCTGCTACAGTTAGTTTTATCCTTCAGTCACGTTTACGACACCTGAAGAATTCCATGACCTGGCCGTATTTTAACTGGAACTCTCATAAATGTTACCGGACATAATTCAATTCTGCTGTACATTTTTCATCGTTAGACCAAAACATTACCATTTTACAACTACACATCGTAAAGGTGATCAAGCAAATAAAACTCTACGCCAGTCATAATTCTATCTTACAAACGTGATAATTTTCCCATGTCCTGTTGTTGGTTGAACGGTGAACACATGAGTTATATCAGCAAATATCAATGTACGGGGTCCGTGAGCAATAATTACAGAGGAAACGAGATATTACACCATAAATATTCCCATGCTAGTCATAAAACTTCCTATGATAATGATGTGTAACAAGCTAGAGCGCTGTAATGTTCATGCAAGCTTCTGGTTTAATACTGTGTAATATTTCATAAGCTTCTTTAGTATGTGTCTAAACACTATAACCATTAAACATAACACTTCAGGATTTCTGCATGATATGTTTTTAAAATCTTCTCATCAAATTTTTGCCGTAGCAACAACAACAGAATCAAATCCAATCACACTAAATAGGCAAAGAAAAGTCAAGAATAAAAAGTTAAACATGGTAAGAGAACAACCAACAGATAGCAAACAACACACAACAGTGACTGCCGCCAAGACAAATCTAACGTAACACGAACTTCCCACACATTGATGAGCTGATAAACGCACAAAGGGGCGAAGATAGTCGTCCGAAGCGATAACAGAGCGATACGATCGCACACAACAAACGCATTCGAAAGTAACAACCTTTAGAATGCAAAGTAATGGAAAGCTAACGATCGATGGGTGGTTAAACTTTAGTTAACCTCCAGGACATCCCCTTGTGGCCAACGAATGACATTTATATGGCCTTTGGGGAAATTTCTATAAGGTGATCTATTGTTTGTATTGATGACTTGTTAGTCTCTAATAAGCACTTTCCATTTGTATTTAACATACTTTATGTCTTTGTTTCTTGAAACATAACGTTCTCTATAATTACAGCAAGCAATGGGCAAGTCACTCTGTCAATCATTTGGTGTATTCGTAATTTGGCTAAAATCCGTTTCCATTTCCAAACTCCAATTGTAAGCATGAAAATCTGAAAACTCAACTACTGCATCTAACAACAGCCAATCAGCAAACATCATCCATACACCGCATAATTAAAGGCACATTTCCCTAAAACCCGTTGTTCTCAAAATCGTCAAAATTCAAAAGCCAAGTAATGATAAATCACTTTAAAAAAGCAACAGTTAATTTTTCCCATTGACAAAATATTAAAGCAAATAATTACACACTACTCGTTGAATGAAGTATTACAATGCAAATATTTGATCTATTATCGGATACACGCGAAACTGGTATCGAACCAAACGGTTACACTTATCGGGCATATGTTAAAAGCCAATCAAAGAGAATGTTTGCATTCGAATCTCAGTCGCAAACTGTCAAAAACGCGTAGAAATTTTCTACTTTTTTACAAATTTTTGACATTGGTCATCAGCGAAATGAAATTGTGACTTGAATTTAAACGTTTTTTCAGTATGAGAATTGGCCTTCTTATAAGTTTAACGGTCGTTCAAACAGGTTTTTCGTTCAATCGTCTATAAATCTGAATGCTATCTTAGATTATACTGATGAGGATTAGCTGATGACATGGAGTTAATTGAATTAGACATGCTGTATTGAATAATTCTAAATAACAGAGTTGTGAACGTAGCAACTTGTAACTTTGAAAATAATATATTACCATAGTTAAAATCATTTCAATTGATAAAGTTAATCTATTAAAAACTCCTTAAACAACTAAATAGTCCTTAAATAAACACATATACTAGACAATTTTGGTAATATTCAAAGCAGTAAATTGCTCTATCAATATTTACGGTACAGCACGGATTATCTTGCCTTTACATAATCCAAGCTCAACGATATAATATCAATGGCCGCAACCGGTCGCGTTGATTCGTTTTTCAAGTAAAAAACCGCGCTTACAAATCATAGTTGAAACGCAGTCGGCGTAAACCGTCGAATGAAAACCTGTTCCCTTCGTAAGTGGAACAAGTTGGAATTATAAATGAAGATGATACAGAAAAAGTCGGTTATAGTGTTAAACCAACGATTTGGGTGACGATGGTCAAGATAAGTGTGACAACCGAGTTGAAAAAGGTGGAGAAGTGTAGGTGCCTTGTTGGGAGAGGTTTACTGTTGCGTTTGATACTTTACTACTTATCAAGTAGGTTGTGACGAGTAAAGGTGTAAACGAATTGAAATTAAAATTCAAAGGCAAACTACCCGGAGCTTGATTGAAGCCAGGCTTGCTAATCCTAGGCTTGGACTAGCTGCCAATTTTCTACTCACGATCTCCATCAATAGTCGATGCCAACGAACCCACACATAGACCATTAAACATAATTCATGCTCTTCGGTAGCGAGTCCGAACTAATTCAGGACTAGCGCAATAAAATTTAGATCGTAATAACTCGTCTAGAAAATAAAATTGCCGGTTTATTATTTCGTCTAATTCCCACACCACATCATCATAGAAATTACTTTTATTTCCAACGAAATTACAAAAGAATGAAACTGAACCGCGAGTATTTTATTTACACCTTACAACCTGTATTGAAAGCAAAAGTGTTCTCAATCCTAATTACTTTGCGCAAATACAACCAGTTTTTTACTTGCTCATGATTTGAGTGCGCTTCATAAAAAATTTTATTTCGCATCTCGGTGCCAACTTACTGAGAATTCTCGCTCTAGTTAGATTTTTTTTTTTTTTTTTTTCTGTCGACGGGGAAAATCATCATTGACGAAACCCGCTCTTGGGTGGAGCGGGAGACAGTGTCAGAGTCTTACTGACTAAAAACCCCGCGCCGTTCCTTCTAGCCTTCATACCGGGGCTCTAGTTTCCTTTCGGATAACCCCGACCCCGGTAGGCTTCGGCCCAGATGGGCCCCTCCTGTTGCTGACAACTCCTTGAGGCGCGCGGGAACAGTGCGCGCCGTCGACGCCTTGGCTCGTTCCGGACAGTTACCGGACGATCGGACAGCGAGCTACCCATGGCTCGCCGTCCGCGAGCCCGCGTCTACGGTGGCCGGAAATCGGGATCGGAGTCCCGGCGGCGGTGGCGAGGGCGCCGTTGCCTGATGCGGTCTGCCTCCTCCTTTGCTAGCATTACTGCTTCGCAGAAGGAGGCGACCGCCTGCCACTCCTCCTCGCTCCGGACCATGGCCTGAACCAAGGCCCGGCGCGAGAGGTCTCCGCCGCCGATCACCCCCACGAGGACACGGCGTTGCTCCGCCCAAGCAGGGCACACCTCAACTGTGTGCTCCACCGTGTCCTCCGGGCGTTCCGCACAGTGGCGGCACCCGGGCGTCTCTTCCGCTCGAATCCGATGCAGGAACCTCCCGAACTTGCCATGTCCGGTGAGGACCTGCGTCATGCGGAAGGTAAGGACGCCGTGAGGTCTTTCCAGCCACGCCTCAAAGAGGGGACTTACCGCCATAATTGTGGCGTGCCCAGCACTGGGTTGCGATAGTCGCTGACGCCATTTCACCGTGAGATCCCGCCGGAGCTCTGTCCGCCATACCTCGACCTGTCGCGGTAGTGGACTTTCACCCCGGCGTTGCATCTCCACGCGCTTATCGTGCATGTGTGCAAGGACTGTTGCCTCCAGATCCCACGGTGGTAGGCCAGCCAGAAGGCTCGCCGCTTCGCGGGAGATCGTGCGGTAACCCCGCACCATCCGTATTGCCATGACCCTCTGGCAGGCGTTCAGTATGGACGCCGGTCGCTTTGCCAGCGACGGCGCCCACACCGGCGCCCACACCGGCGCCCACACCGGCGCCCCGTAGAGGGCCATGGACCGAACGATCCCCGCGTAGAGCCTCCGGCAGGAGGCGTCTGGACCCCCAAGGTTGGGCAGGAGCCGCTTGAGAGCAGCCCCGGCCCGGTTGAGTTTGGGAGCCAAACGTCGGAAGTGTTCTCCGAAATTCCATCGGCTGTCGAGAACGAGTCCCAGGTACTTCATCGTCGACCCGACGCCGATGCGAACTCCTCCTACCGTAAGTTGGGAGTCTGATGGTGGCGCATTCCGAGGGCCGTGGAAAAACATGGCCTCGGATTTGTGCAGCGCCACCTCGAGTCCCAACTCCTGGATCCTACCAACGACTATCGCAACCCCGCGTGTCGCTAGAGCGACCGCCGCCTGGTGCGACTCTCCCTGCGCTAGAACCAGCGTGTCGTCTGCGTAGCAGACCACGCTGACCCCGTCAGGGAGGTCGCCGCGCAGCACGTAGTCGTAGCCGATGTTCCACAAGGGTGGGCCTAGAACCGACCCCTGCGGTACACCGCACGACATCTCTCGACGTTTCCAGTCTCCCTGGTGACCGGGGTAGATAATGGACCTGTCCGACAGGTAAGCCTCGACCACTCGACAGAGGTATTCGGGCACCCGGTGGTACCGGAGTGCCCTCCGGATCGTACTCCAGGGCAGGGAGTTGAACGCGTTGGCAATGTCCAAGGACACTGCCACGACACTCCTGCCCCGGGACACCGCAACCCCTGTTGTGAGGGCTCGCACGCGCATGATGGCGTCCACCCGCTCTAGTTAGATCGAAAGCCTTTAAGCTGTTCTTATCACACTTGAATGAATAGTAATCAAAGGGGTATTTTTAGAATCGTTTTCAATATTTAGGATAAATGTTATTCGTATGAATACCGAGTCAATCTATGATACCACAACATTCATTAACACAAAAGCTTTTTCTATTAAGGTACTTAGAATAGTAAACTTATAACCGTAAAATAAAAGCGATTATATCTATGTTCATTTGACCCCGGAAAACTAACATATCAATAAAGAGAAGTAACAAGGAAGCGTTGCGGTCGAGATATCACTCGATCTGTATCACTGGTGTTAATATTGTGGTTACCATCGTTGTCGCCACGAGCCTAGGTACCTCTAAAGCAGGAGTCATCTTTGATCACGTGTATGAAACATGGTCCAATGATGGTACCTTGAGGTACTCCTAACTGTTGCATAAATCATGCTTGGAAAATTTATCTTGGGTGAAAATGCCAGTACTTCAGATGGCACTTAATAAAATGAGATGGAAGAGTAGAGAAAAGTAAAAGATTTGTAAGTGGTGAATCGTATAAAATTAATAAATTCTAAGAGTATAAATAAAAGCGGGAATTTCCATATGTGAGTATCGTGAGTAGGCACTGGTAAGAATGAATCTCTTTCAAGTAAGAAAATTTCGATTTTCTTAAAAGCAAAGCAATACTTCTAACTCTGAAAGTATATCACGAAGGTCTCTAATTTAAAAAAAAAACCAATGAGCACTGACTCCACAGTGAAGATTGATGACGGTGAGAGATGGAAAATCAGCCAAAATGAAATAACATCTTCAATTCAAAGTTTATAAAAACCCTTGAACTTGAAACGGATCTTCCATTTAAGTATCAACACTAGTTGATTAAAATTTGGAAGTTTTGCTTGAATATAAATTATAAAATCATCTACATATACTAATTAATAATCACAAATGGTGTGACATAATTAAACACGTTAGATTTAAATCACTTGATCGTTATAAAACGTCTAATTTGAATTCAAATTAGCAATAACTTCTTATTGAATATCTTGGAAAGCGACAAACGAGATCGATATGGCTTTTCATATTTTGGCAAGATGCTGTCAAGATTTGAAATGTTACAATTATTTATGTGTTTTAATTATAATAAAATGAGATTTATGAAATCACGTTGTTTTACCACACATTTGAATTTAAATTATAAATTAAATTATTTCTATCGGTTCTACATGTTTTTCCAATATGGCTTTTAGATGTTTTCAGTTTTATTACTTAAATGAGATCTTAAATACCTTTCGAGTTCGTATTTCCCTCTGGAGTATTTTTCTATAGCCAATTAGCAATATTTGCCAAGTTTACATCAACAAACTTAGCCACATTGTTAACTTCGCCAAACATAATAAAGCTTTTAAAGCCATTATCAAATATTCATGTAACTTGTTAATTACTTAGTCGGCAGGTAGTAAATCGACATACATACGGTGGCAGGGCGCGGCGTACACCGTTAACGAAGTAATCTTGCCGGCCCCAATCCGAGCAATAACGCCAGACACGAGCCTCTCCAGTAACGGTGTGAAATGAGGACGCATTCAGTATTTAATTAGCAATATTTGAACGATAAAATAATGGTACAGGGTTTATAGTATGAAGGGAAGACTGGCTTGTGGGAAATGGCTCGAGAAGTAGGAGAATTTACAGCTACAAGTTTTAATTAGGTTCCAATTAATTTTAAGCTTCTTGGGAAATGTCACCTGTTTCCAGTAGGATTTCATTACTTTTGGATGTGCAATAGAAATAACGATGGATTAATTGTTCACCATCTCAGTGGGAAATTAAAAAGGAAGAAAAGTTTTTATACTCGTAGTTTAGGTATGTCAGACATTCAACTATACTTTCAATCTCCTAATCTCAAATTAGCTACAGTAGGGCCCCAAGAATAGTTCAAGTAGTTAAAGTGCCATTAGTTATCGTGGCATTAAAATCAAAAGTCAGTAAAAGTCTGCCTCTAGCTCCACCCGAGCAGACTTAGAGGCAAACTTTCTTCTGAGAAGTCGTTTGATTTAAGATTTCCAAAAAAAAAAAATTTACTGTAAAAGAAAATCAATAAATTCACAGTAAACCACATATTCCTTATTTTTAATAACCAATTTTGTTTAATGTAACACAAAAACACGCTATTAAAAATAAATAAATCTTTGATTGAACAATATCTTCTTTCAAAATAACTACATTACGTTTTATATGTAAGAAGCATTACCAACAGTAGACATGAAAAAACCTTAATTGAAGGCATTTTATGGTGTACAATTTATATTTGTTGATTAATTAGTCGATTGAAGGGAACCCTATAGGTTGTTAGAACGTGAGACAAGAGATATAATTGCAAGAATGGAAAACAGTCGTCATAGACTGACACTTCCAGGAGGGGCCCATCTGGGTCCGAAGCCTACCGGGGTCGGGGTTATCCGAAAGAAAACTAGAGCCCCGGTATGAAGGCTAGAAGGAACGGCGCGGGGTTTTTAGTCAGTAAGAGTCTGACACTATCTCCCGCTCCACCCAAAAGCGGGTATTGTCAATGATGATTTTCCCAGTAGACAAAGAAAAAAATAGACTGACACTTTATAATGTTCAATTCTTTTTTCCTTTTTTTATGGCGCTGTAAGGAAATCCTGGTACTTAGAATTTCTCTTTAATTGTATAATTGTTGAGAGATTATATTTCTTCACCTACTTTTAATCTTTTAAGTCTAATTTCTTTATGATGGAAATTGCACTTGCAAATTGGATATTAATAGCTAGAAAATTAACATTGATGTTAGAGATAATATTAATATAAACTCGATTGTTTAGACTTATCTTACCGATAGTAAAGTTGTTGAAGTAGATGTTAATGGAACTGAAATTACCTGAAACAATATAAATAGCATTAACGTTTTGATGTTCAAGATAACACACATTGTCATATTATAATAGAGTATTGATATGCTATGAGTATAAAAAAAAAATATATAATAATAATAACGTTTATTTCTCACCACAAGCCAAAAAATACACATAATTTTACAGCCTGTGGAAGGTAGTAAGTAACACTTGTAATACAATAAATTAATTATGCCACTTAGATATTTAAACGATGGTATAAATATATATAATAAGTTTTTATTCAGAAGCAGAACTTACAACATAAACACACAATACAGTATTAAATATCTTCACAGATTAGGAAGTATTTTATCGAGAAGTAGATACGATAAAATAAGCAAATGAGTACGAACCGAGACTAAAAGAGATATTGAAACTAATCAAACCTGTTTACAAACTTATATTGATGTATAAACAAGTATTTAGTTTACAGCAAATAGACAAATATAAACATAGTAATACGATAAACATTTCTACAATAACTTAAATCGTTTAATCAAACGCCAAATATAGAGAAGTCTATTAGGAACAATCGCACCACATCCGGAAGGAACCGGTGTCTGGATACACCAAATAATGATACACAGAAGGATAATTTGTATAAATAGCATAAACCGTTTATCTATTACAACGCTACTATGAATAACATGGCCCATAGCATTGAAGAGAAGGTCACGTGGAAGAACAGTGGAACCATGAAACAAATCGTTTACCACCCTTGATGGGTTTAGGAAATATCTATCTAAAGATGGTGTTTTTTCTACCAGCACCACAGTCTTTCTCAGCAATGTGGTATTGGAAAACAACATGAACTACACTAGGGCCTTCAAAAAGATAAGTAGATACATTTTGACGGATGAAGAGCGTGAAAGAGGCCAAAAAAAGATTGATAATCAGTCGATCTCTTTTTTTGGCTTTTTTCCGTAAGGAGTGATATGAAAGAAAAGGGAGTCGTACTAGTAGGACAGCATGAAAGTAAACAACATGTTGTACGGACTCCAAGTAATATAAGACAAGAATAGGAAGATAAAGATGATAATGGCTATCATAGATCATTGGCATTTTTCTTTATATTATTTGGTGTAAAAACTTTTCAACAAGATTCGCTTCGCATCCATATGTCCAGGAACTTTTTCAACGTGTGCTGTTTCAAGTTGATCTTCTTTTCTTCTTTCACAACGGCCTTCGACCATACCGCAGTGTGGCCAGCGGTCGCTTAAGTTCACCGTGTCAGTGGCGCGAGGGAATTACATGCGCGGGCATATCGACCATTAAACAAAAGCATAGGCTTTATGAAAGTTATAGATTTATCTATAATAGTTACTTGATTAAAGGCAAATTGGTTTGATTCAATAGATTTAAACTATGTTCGGGTTAGCATCCAACTCAACCTAGTATTTTACATGGAACTACCACCTATCTGTCTTCCACAACCCAGGAACTTGGTAACACCCTTGACAGCAGGACTGTTGTCAGATTTTCTGGCTTCTAACTACCCATAAACAACTGTCAAATATTTTCAAAGGGCTAACATCTTTACCGGATCTTTCAGAAGCACGAAAGAGCCTCGGATCTGGGTATATGACAAATGGTTTGGTCACCCATCCATAGACTGACGTCAGAATGCGTTGCTTAACCAAGAAGATATTTTACATATCCGATTATAATTTAGGTGTCTTCAAGGCTAAAGAAAAAAGGCTCTTAATAAACTAGTGCACTTCATCATCAATGATTACATCACTGCTTACCATCAGGTGGAATCGCAGACAAACACTAGTTAATGTTAAAATATTATAAATAATGTAATGAAGACGACGATCACGACGACGACGGTCGATGTAGTGTGATGACTAGTGTAGTGTAGTGTATTTATAAAATCCTAGCATCTTTTAATATTTAGATTGATGGTAGAACATTATAACAACTATTGAAAGTATGTAATCTAAGTAAAATCTTGGCTCTCATAGTTTGTCCCTTGTCACTCCATTTGATTACAGTTCTATGGTCCTGTTACAATGTAAGTACACTTTAGTGTGCGATTGTGGGCTGTTACTATCACGCTTCAGAAAACAGTTGTTTGAAAATATTATTATTATAACATGCATTGTCTTGCACGAAGGGAATAAATTGATAATATCATGTAATCTGATTTCGAAAGGGGTTATAAAATAACCGTATTTGATCCTGTGACGTCTTGCTGTGCTCTTTAACGAAGACCAGGTAATACTTAATTTTGTTATTTCTCATGCACTTATACTCCATTCGCGATAACATTAGACATTTAAACAAACCTTTTTTACTGTCTGTGCAACCGATTTTGACTTCTATTACGTTGGTGGCATGACAAATGGCCGCTGCAGTAAATAGTTGGTATTGTAACCGTTTTCTTTTACTTTTAATGTCATTCTTATGTCTACTAGACTTACTTATGGCCTTTTGGCTTTTCATGATACAATTTTACTTAGAAAGATTTTAGCTTCCTATTTTTTTTTTGTTTCCTCTTTCAGTCTTTAAAATGAATTACAAACATAATTATAATATACATTACAAAAGCTCCAAAGCTCAAAACAGTCGATATACCAAATCAAATAAAACCTGCTTGCTAATAGTATAATGTAAATGGTAATCAGCATTCAAAGTCAACGGTCGCGAGTTGCGCTCGCGCATAGTGCTCGCAGGTCGGCGTGCAAATCGTTGCGCCCGCGACGACGCGCGCCGAGCCGCGGGGTCGCACGCGCCACTCCCGTGTAATCGGTAATCACTGGTCAGAAAATGTATTGTTGTCTATATTTGTGCATGTTTGTTTGTTTTTTCATAGAACTTGTGAGGTACAAAAATATATTTTGTGTTTGATATTCCAGGACAAATATTCTCCAAAAAGTTCTGCCCACAGATTTAGAAGTTCATGTATAGTTTTTTTTTAATTCGTTAGCAAAAGTTAATAACAATATTAAACTACAAATTCGGGAGAACAAACTAAACAGAAAGTCTAATTTCCAAGTTATATACATTTACATGTACCACTTTCGATAGAGTATCGGTAATATTATTCTTCAAATATTTCAATACAGTTGAACGATTTCTAGAGCAGCAATAATTTTAGAAGCTTCATTGTTCGAAAGGACAGGTGAAATTTAAATACTGCATATTATATATACATAATATACAATACTTTTACTGAAACCCACTTATTTGTGAACGTTCACTTGTTTGTAAAATCGAAAGTGAAAACATTTGTGCGTCTGTGTACGAGTATAATACAAAATTGAATTTATAAACATTCAACATCATCCATTCAAATTGGATATCTTTTTTTTTAATTAAGTCACCAAAACCATCACGTGACCATTAAATAAGTCAATTGTTCAGTATTTCGTCAACTATTATTAAATATCCATACTATAAAACTTCGAATTTCGTTGTATTTACTTGTAAGTAAATTACTAAAAGGGAGCTCTGACGCCCAGGATAACACAAGTTCCATCATAGTTAAGTTGTCAGAGGTGTATAAATCTGTATCATTTATATTTTTGTCAAACTTTGGAGGAACTGTTTTTTTTTATTGATATAAACTAGTGGTTGACTATGATCTTACCTGATGGTAAATAGTATTTATTTTAAAGCTGGAAATAAAGATATTACCTATTTATTATAAATATTGTTGAATGAGAAACTCATGACCCACGGATGCCCCTCAAGTTGAAGGGTAAAATTTACAAATCCGTGATAAGGCCTGTCATACTATATAATCAGAATTAGAGGAAGTTTGAAAGTAGCGCTAGTGACTGAAAGTTGAAAGGTAATCGGTTGTCTTGGTATGGTCATGTGAAAAGGAGGGATGAAGCGCATATTACTAAAAGAGTTCTGAGTATATATGTATATGGGTGGAGAGGGAGAGGAAGGCCGAAGAAAAGATGGATATATTGTGTGAGGAGTGATATGAAAGAAAAGGGAGTTAGTGATAGTTTGACGGGTGACAGGACAGAATAGAAGAAAAAAACGTGTTGCGCCGACCTCAAGTAATATGGGATAAGGGCAGGAAGAAGAAGATTGTTGAATGAGAAACGAAAAGCATTCGAATCTTAAGACCAAAACATGAGACGTGAATTAAGTTTAATAATTCAACACCGTAAATAACTTTTGAGAACTTATTGAGATACAAGAGATTCATCCAAGTAATTTAGCAACAAGTAACTAAACCCTCTGCCAACAGCAGTTTATATCTACAAGACGAACGACTTTCATGACTACACAAGTGCACTTCGTCATCTATCAAATGCAGTACATCTGTCTTCTGACATTTTATGTCCTACTGTATAAAATCGACCTTATAATTCAACCAACTTAGAACTAACAGCCAAAAATAATTAAAATATATATATAATATATTCCACAATTATCACACAACGCCGTCTAGTCCCAAGCTAAGCAGAGCTTGTGTTATGGGTACTAGACAACTGATAAACATACTTATATATTTCTAAATACATTCATATAGACACAGAACAAATGAACATGCTCATCACATAAACATTGGTCCTGGGTGGGAATCGAACCCACGACTTCCGGCTTAGTAGTCAGGGCCACTAACCACTAGACCAACAGGCCAGTCATAATACATACACACACAAATATACATCAAGTTATTTTAACATGTTTATAAATAATGACATAAAACAATGTATTTCTGAATCACCCGTAAATTCCCTTTATCAAAACCAAAGCTTGACATTGGACTTCCCACATTTATATCGTTCGATTAGACACAGGAAACGTTTACTGATATAAAACATTAATTATTTTATTCTCAGTTATTTTTACAGCCAGTCGTCAACCTAAAACAGCCACTTCGATTTTCTAATTCATTAAGATAACTGGCATCAGTGAGTTTACAAATGGTGATACGTGAACTACATTTATTTACAATTTTTACTGAAATTCTGTCCAATCTACACTTATTCATCAACATCATCAGCCTTTTTTAATTTTTTCACTGCTGAGACACTTATTATTATTAATAATATAAAGAGGAAAAGTTTGTGTTTATGTTTTTTTGTTTGTAGGAGATCTCTGAAAGTACTGGTTCGATTGCTAAAATTGTTTACCGATACAAAGCTGCTTTATTCCTGAATTGCATAGGCTATATTTTATGTGCTCGGGCGAAGCCGCTGGCAAAAGCTAGTCGTCAATATAATCTTTCATATATTGATTTTGGATATATTACTCCCACACCGCACGTTTTTGTGTAAACACCGAAATAGCTTGTATCTTACCGAACAATTTTTCACCAAGCTCGTGAAAAGCTTTGCCATATTTCGCTACCTTTGTAGTTAAAAATAACTACTTCATTAATGGACTGTACATAACCGAGTTCACGAAATTGTTTTCCTCCTACGCTTTGCCCTTTCCCTATTTACGTATTTATGGTAGATTTATTAAGCCATACAAATTCATCTACTTTGTTAAGGATATTAAAATAGACTCAAATATCTCACGACTTAAGACTCTAGACTTTCAATCATTTTAGTTTGTTTTTTATACACATTCCTCACTTTTTGCATGTAAAGTTAGAGATGACCTAATGATGAACGCAGGTCAGGCACTTACCGCTAGATATGCATTGATTAGTAATCTAGCTTTTTTCCAATTATATTGAGGTCGGCTACCAGTATAACCGGATGCAGCTAGATACCTGTATATTATATGAAGCGACTACCTGTCTGACTTCTACAACCCAGTATCTGAGCTGTTCGTCGATACTCCTAGGTAAGACTGCTGACTACCTAATACCGACTGTCAAAGATGTACAAATGATGACCGGAACAGTCAACCCTTAACGTGCCTCCCGAGATATAGAGAAGTCCCAGTATGTCATAAGTGTTCATCCATCCACGGCTCAGCCTCTGCAAGTATTGGTTAACCTAGGAGTTCGACTCGGACCAACCTCGGCGAGCGTTGTTTTTACCTAAAAGTTCGACCCATTTTGGCTGTTTTTACAATACTACGATCACCTCATGCATTTGTTAGTACCTAATATTTTTATATTCCAAATTAGTAATATGTTATTATTATGAAATTACAACTTACAAGTTCCCGTATCGATATCCATAACATTTTACTTTTCATAATAGCAATGAATGTCAGCAGTCTTCAAATTTTAAGGAGTATCTGCTTCTATATCAAACCGAGATGAAAAAACAACAACAACATAAATAACAATTAAGCCACCATCGTCATCAACGTCAGCATATTTGCTGTCATCGCTTATAACATTCGTCAAACTTAAAGCCTTCCGTATTTGTGTGGGAAGAAATCATGCACATTCTATGCCTCCCAAATCTCCAAAAAATAATCTATAATAATCAATTCCAAACACGTGAAAAATTCAACAAAATTTCTTAATACGTATCAATTAATTAGCATAATAAGTTCGTTGCTACGACGACGCGGACGAATGAGCTACGGTGCGCTGTGCAAGCGCACGGTCAAGGCTAGCCGTTCGCTTTTTATCACCCGCGAAAGTTCAGCGCTCTCGATCGACTCGAATTAAGTATGACTCAGTGGGTGCTTTACTACGGCTGGGTGCTTGCGCTTTTAACTTGGTGGCGAACCGAATTGGTGATGTAAGTGGAAATAAAGCTAGGTTTGTGCTATTGTTTCTAGAGATAATTGTTTCTTGATGAAGTGTGTTTGTGCACTACTTGTGATTCGAGTCACAAATCAGATATCAGGAACATTTATTTTAAATAAACCATTTACAAGAACTTTTGTATTGTCAAAATGTCGGTCAGTTAAAAAATTTAAGCAAAATTGTACGTTCCAAAGCGTTCACTATTGAGAAAACGTGCAAAAAAACCTCCATGGATACTCTTATAAATCATATTGCAAAAATTTTGAGAAAAACTAATTAAAAATATAAATTGAAATAAATCACTGGCAGCTAAGAGATGACCAGCCACAACCAAGGGCGCCCGTTCACGAGCATGGCGCGTACATTTTGAAGGGAACTGAATGACCCAAAAACACGTGCCACCATCAGCGAGACATTTGAGTGAACATAACCAACTCTCAACAGCCAAGCTTGTTTATGTCATAATAGTAGGTAGCTTATTTACTTAAATCATTCTATTGATTTCGAATCGGATACAGTGCTGAAAGGTCATCATTCTCCTGCCGTTATCCCATTTTTTTTTTTAATTCAGCGCAGCATTTTTCATCTTCCATATGTTTTTAATTATGCACTAACAAGCACATACATATTTTATTAAGATCTTCAAAAACCTCTTTACCACATTTCAAAATAATTGAAAAGTCACGCAAATGTTCCAAATAGCCGACAATTTAAAAATACTTCTACAAAGACGGTTACAAAACGGACATTTTAATTAGCATATGAAAGCCACGACCAGCGCGGCGTGGAAGCATTAGCGTTAATCTGTGCCTTAAATCTAAGCAATCAAGTATCAAGTTATGCAGCTCCGTAAAATATTTATAGAGCATCAGATATGCCAATAATGAGGTAAACGGAAGCCGACGGTAAAAACTATTAAACTCTGATAATCTTATTAATGGAGTCAAGATAATTGAAGAAAGTGTCGTAAAATTAAACATTATTTGGTTGAAAATTGACGGTCATGAAACTTCATGCTACTATAAAAAGACTTATAATGAATTGACTGTAACAATTTATGAAGAAAGCTATAGATATGCAAATATGCACAGCAATAGATTACTAATGGATTTGTACAATTCAACATGCGCTTAGGAGAAAGAGGTTGCGCATATAAATACCGTTGGCTTAAAATTAATAGCATCAAAAACCAAGACTATTAATAAACCAACTACACATAACGAATGATCTCAATCCAAAATCGTATCACATGAAAATTTAGAACAAGGTCAAGAATTGTCTCAGGGGACCAAACGGACAATAATAACAGCGCCTACCGTGGGAGTGATCTTTGAGAACATTACACCAAATCCTAACAATACTAATAGTACGAATCACGATAACTTTAGTGATACATATAGAGAAGTGTCAGCTGACTTTAAACTAAACAATATTACGGCACAAAATCCAACGGCTGTAAATCTTGATAAAGGCAAATTCAAAGTAACTGATGCAAAATTTAACGATGCTGAAATCGGTGCTCACGTTAATAAAGTTAACGTCAGAATAACTGGGCGTGACAGGACTGATAATAGTAACTCTTGTACGGACATTTTATGTATTATATTCATTACAAGTGGTCATGCTGGGAAATGTTCTATTAACACATTGCTGGGCCTCAATACGCACGTCTATGGCTTAGCAATTCTAATGGCTGGATACAAATGTATATCTAATTTAATCGTTTATGGAGAAATATTATCTTTAATTCATTTACGAGTTTAAAAGAACACGGAATTAAACAGCAGTTTTTTTGTCTTGATTCGTAAAAAGCATGAAAGAATGCTAAAGCGGTGATTCGAATCCTGACACCATTCCCCTCATTCAGCATTGTTAGTTACAGATGTTACAGATTCTAGTGTTATTAAAGACTATCAGAAATTATGAAAGTAATCGAACTATCAATAAAACTGCGTTATTAACCAAGTCCCATTAAATTAACGCATTTACTTCTTAACTGCTTGCCTGCATTTCATATTAATTTCGCGCAAATTCTTTACACAATTTCACAGGCATTTAAACTTGATATTGCGACCCAATTTTTTCCGCTAAAATTCCCATCAATTACTTCGGAGTACAAGGTCTATAATTACGTGAACAGAAGCAATAACTTATCAGGTTATTTCGAAGAGCCGCTGATTGCCTGCAGGTGATTCTAGCCCGCCGTGGCGATGGGAACAATCTAACTGTGCTTGGGAAGCCTGCAAATCATTAGAAGTTCCTATCAACAGGTAACGGTGGTTCAAACACCACTAAGTTTACTGCAAGCTTATCAAACGATATCGGGACTTTGATAATTTGCTGCTTGCATAGATGACCATCGATTAAAGGTTCTTGGTAACGAAGTGAATGAATAAATGAGTTTTTATAGAGGTAATTGCAGGCTGGTATTAAAATGCCATTGGGGATATTTTATAGGTTTTATGAACATCGATGTTGCATTTAATGTCGTGTATTAAACACGTAATATATCTGTGGTCTATCACTCTATGCAATTGCTTCGTAGAAAACTGGGCACGGTGTTATGACTAGCTTTGATGCCTAAGTATTGTAGTATCAAAGGTTTTCAACGAACCATTATATTATTTTATAGTGACAATAAATTATATTTACAAATGTGTATAATTTTACGATCCTGATGAAAGTACCTAAATGTATGAAAATTAACAAACCAAATAAATTATAAAGGAACAACAGTCACGCAACTTCGGTATATAACGGTTATTTGCATTTTTTATTTTGATGATGATCCATTGAAATGCAATAAAATTAAAAACATTTCAAGTTTTCACATCTCCATTACTGTGCTTTCATTAAAAAAAAAAAAAAACTCGTCAGGCATGATATCATTACGTTAACGCTCGCGTTTGCATTAAAAACTCTAAAACTATGTCAAGTTCAAACCGGCAAACCTCGAGGCTATACGTAACTACATATTAGTTAAATATAAATTACTAGCCTAAGCTTATCAGTGCACATTAGTCGTAATCTTACGCATCAGATAAATCTATCTTTGTTGTAGTTAATTGAGCAAAAAATGGTCCTTTTGTTGGTAGAACACTTTTTTGTCTGACTACAAAATGTAGCCTTAGTTTTGATTACCGGTGTTCGGTAACTGGTTACATAGAATGACATAGGTTCAATGATTCCATAATAGAAAAAGTGCTCGTTTGATTATCTAGTCAACACAAAATCTGGCTCAGCGCCAAATAAACAGCCACAAATACTTACTGCTTTTGTGACCTTCATAAATGAAAACTCGATCACAAATTCCTCCGTGTTTTGGTTGTCAATAGATTGATAAACGCAACTTGGCCTAAAATCTAAAAGCTGAGTAGTTCAACAGGTTTATCTGATCAGCCATTTATTACCTTAACTGTCCAAAGCTCAAAATCTTGTGTTTTATTGTTAATTATATACAAGAATTTGTTTATATTAATTAACTCACCTTTTGGTGTCAGAATTTTTATTTAATCTTAGCTAAGATATATTTATATAATTGTTGATTAATATTTATGTATATTAATTATATGCTAAGATATTATTATGTGGATCGCTGGTTTTAGCATAATAATTAAGCAAGTTATCGAACGGTATTTAGAGGAAGTATGCCATTATAGCTTAGCTACAGACTAAAGCATTTGTAAAATTCAGATGCCTGTTTTGATTGGAATGTTAGTTTACTTTACCAATCATATTATGCAAATGGTGGTACAGGTCAATGAAGCGACCTACTCTACTGATTTAAACAACCGTGAAAAATATCTTTATATTAAAAATGCCACAACTTTGTTAGGGCTTATAGATGATTATGTATGTACGAGTAAACGCGAACCAAAATATATATATAATACAAAAATACAAAATACAAAATCTTTATTTCTGTACCAAAAAGTTTACATTAGTAGGTGATTGGAGCCTCCTTTTAAGCATGTAATGCCTGTGTTAGGGGACTCCGCTCTTCCATAGCAATATGTTTTTACAATTATTATTAAACACTTAAACTAGTTTTAAAGCATGCTTTTGTGTTGCGTGTGTGTGATTGTATGGGTGTGTTTGATATATATATAGAGGGAAGTGTCAGTAAAAGCTGAAATGTTTTCCTCAGTGGATTCTAGCGCGAGGCAGGAAGAAAGGCGCGACACACTTTGTTTCCGGCCTACTAATGGAAACCCGACAGCTCTGAATTTAGACGTACATTTTACTATGATATAACTAACAAGCCAGAGTTAGATCTTGTTAAAGATGGACGTAATGCAAAATAACATGCAAGTGTCATATTACCTCCAGTTGCTTGCAGCAGTTTAGACCTCATTGGGGTCAGCAAAGTGAGCCGTGGGGAACAAAAACCTCTATATTATAACAATTATGTTTTGGATTTTAATAGTTTATGGAATAAGGCAGGTGATGTTACAAATTATGACATTAAACATTACAATGCAAAGTATGTTGAGTAATTAACCGCCGACAAAACACGAATAACGTTTGTTTTAAACCGACAGTAAATGTTTTGCAAACCTACAAGTAAAGATGAGTTAATGAGTACTACATACGAATGAAGACTTGATGAGAAAATAATGAACTTTTATGTCTTCAACATGTAGTTTTGCTGTTTGCGTCACGAAATCCATTTCGTAGTATATAATGTAGATCACTTTGCAAAAATAATATTGTGTATTTAATAAAATATCTACAAAATAATACATTTCAGTTCAAATGTTAAAATATATGTTGTACTACAATATACTTCAGTTCAATATTAACAACGCTTTTGACTAAGAAGATTGGAAATACAAAACTAAAGAGTTTATTTTTGACTGCTCCAAAAAACAGAGTCGATGGAATTTTCAAACCGCCATAACACACTGTTGAACCGGAAGCAATTGTTACCAGGAAACACAAACAGCAACGGAAACACGATGATAATGTTACCTCATCTGTACGACCCATTAATCGCAATGTCAAATAAAAAAACAAAAATTACCATAACATCGACATAATTATTTTAGAACATAAAAACAGCGTTAAAGTACAGCTAATGAATCAGACAAAGCACTATAAGCTGTATCTTAGGGAAGTTGAATTCAGATAAATAATTTGAAATGGCCGCGTGTAATTTGCAAGTTAAGGAGGATTATTAGCCAAGTGCTGAAGTATTAGGGAAAGCATAGACTGACGATGATGCGGAAAACATTAAAAAGATAAAAACAAAGAATACAATTAGAAACAAAAATTTTAATACATACGAAAGAAAAAAATCAATAAGTAAATAGTCTTTATGAGACTAAAAATAACGCGAGCGAAGTGGTGGTATTTTGGTAGGACTCGCCGTGGTGCCACGGACACACTTACGGAAATCCAGACATTCAGTTCACTTATTGGCTACATACTACTTACATATAAATATATTTATCTAGACGTTTTCATGGACAATTAAATGAGCAACATTTATTGATATAATAAACAAGTAAATATAGGTCTAAACAAGTTTAACCACTAAAATAAAATAAATGTATTAAAGATAATGATTTCCTCAATAAAGAAATAGAAATTGTGAGACCTACAATTACTGCTAACGTTAACGTAAAACCAGGAAACTAGAAGAGGTGTCAGAGCTAATATTAATCACCACTACGCCAACAATCAATGTACCGTAATCAATCAACAATATGGCGATAGTATATTAATAAGATATGCATAATAACATTTTAAGTATCGGTAATAACTCGTAACAGAGGCAACGTATTTATTCAGTTAATAAGGCTTCTATGTCAAAGCTAATGCGTAAACCAGTCGCGGACAGGTTCGAACACTAATCTATGAACTTACTCATTTGCTATGGCTCCGATAATTTCCACACTAAGAGCTTAACTGATGAATAATAACGGTAGATACGTGGAAATGTTATTAAACCCTTCTGTGGAAGGTTCTGGGTAATGATATGGCAATGATAGCAACGATATATTGCACGAAAAGCTGAGCGAAAGTTTCTTGTTAAAAGACTGTGTTGACGATTTTGCCTGAGGTTTGTAGACTAATATCTAAATACCTAATAAACTTGTTACACGTCTGCCCCGAGACATACAAGTTCTACATTTAAGGTGGTGCATCATGACTCACATTTTCACTGTTTTTCATACAACCGCTCATAACTGATTATGACGTTATTACACATTTTTCATTAGATATTTTGGAAACACAGTATCTTGTGGATATTATCTAGGTTTCTAAAGAAACCAATTTCTAAATTTGTGTAAAACTAATCCAGTAAAACCCTCTGAAAATGTCCTATTTTGTATAAACTTTAAAAAAGTCAAAAAAGTAATCCTCTAGAGACCTTGCAAATTTTATTAAAATTCTAAATGACGACCACTTTTTCCAAAAACTTTTAAGGGTTTAAAAAAAACAGCTATTTTCTGGAGCAAGTTTTGTGAAATTTTCGAGTAAATCTCGGAATTACCGAATACTAACAGAGTTTCCAGGCGTTATCTCTCTTTTTTTGCGTTGCCTTTTCGTCAAGCATCGCGTTGGATTCCATTAAATGAAGTAACAAGCCTTTAAACCATTTTCGATGTTTACGATAAGCGAATGGAGAAGGACCCTCTTAATTTATAATTGGCTGACATAACTTTAGCTACGTTCTAACAAAACATTCAATTATTTTTGTCGAATGAGGAGATCACAAGATGCTATAAAAACTAAATGAACATACAAGTACAGGCTTATATGTTTACTGTTAATACAATTTAAATAACTATTCAACTTTGCATCGAAGCAGTCTGGAATTACTTTGAACACTATTAGAAGTGTTAAACTGTATTTTAAACAAGTACACTTTTTTTATTTTTAAAAATATTGACACATGCCAAAGGCCTGGTGTTAAATGGATGGTGTCAACAGTCTTTGCTTGAAAAGGAGAAAATTCTGTTGAAACCTTTTGCGGTCCTTTTAAAGTTTTGTAGACTTTTTTATCGTCTTGGAAGGACCAAAACATTTTGCTGTACACTATCTTTGTTACAATATATAAACGTTTTCGTCTCATTTCGAAATGGCGCAGTCACAAAATTCTACGAGCCATTTTATCTACAATAGCCCTTTTGCTTTCATCCGCATCTTTGGTTACTGCTCCGCTGTTGTTGGTCATAGCGTAGAAAATCGAATCACTGATAATCTCAGGCACGTTCGAAGAAACAAAACATTTCAGATTTGTAATATTAATACCGGTATGTCTATTGTCTGATTGTCTGGCAAATGTTTGACATAATCATTAAATCGTTAAACAATACTCATTCTGAATCGATTGAAAATGCGACGTCTATACATTTCTTATTCAGTTCTAACTGCAGCTGTAATTTAAAGTTACTAAAAGAAAATTGCAGTTCTCAGCGCGGTTATAGAAATAACTATTTTATTTTATGGCCAAGAATGCAGATAAATATAGCAAACCAATAGATAATAGTAATACAGGAAACTAGGAAATTAAAAATTCCATTGTTGAAAATATAACATTTCTTAGAACACATCCCCAGCAAATTGAAAAAATTTTATGGCATTCTGAGTGATAATTGGTTTATGCTAGAAATAAAACCTCTCGTTAAAACTCATAACTGTTCTTTTGCTGTGTTGCAGTCGGGTAGAGATTGAATGAGCTTGCTTAAAGACACTGTATGAATTCATTAACGAAATTAAATGCGACATTTAAAATCGTTCGGAGGAAGTATTACATTACTAACAGCTTCATAACTATAATTGAGTTAATGGTAATGGATACGAAAATAAAGATTTATGATGACAAGCATTGGACCAATGTATTAATTAAGGTAATTAGCGGAAGTACAGAGAGTTCACGAACGCGGTGGCATTTTGTTTCGTTAGCCAAATGTTGTTAATTGAACATCATTGATCTTTAAACAGGCACCAACTAAAATAGTTGGTGTTTTATTAATTGGGGCTCCTATTGCATTCTTGACTTAGCTTATCTAATATAAGGACCCCAAAGGTTTAAAGTTTGATGTCACCACTTTTTCTTCTTCTATCAATAACTGTCTTCCTTCGTATATCTCACAATCTACTTCAGAAACGGGAACATATTTCCAATCGATGCATGTCTAAGCTTTTACAGCAAACTTTCCACTTCATAATCATTACTGCAAGATTTAAACCGCTTCACAAAATCAAATGAGTTAAATATATCTCGATACTTTTCCCACAAGCGTGGGAAAAGTATCGAGATATATTTTTCCCAAATATACTTTATACTTTACTTTTTTTTCCCGAGATATACTTTTCCCAAAAGTTGCAATCTCTCGCTGTCGAAACAGCGAGAGATTGCAACTTTACCCCGAGATCGATAACGACGATCGAATCACTTTCGCTGCTATCGATTCTTATCGCAAAAAGTAGTTGGGCAGCACTAGCTCCGGTACCCCCTCGGTTCCTGTGAAACCTTACTAATTTGAAACGTGTTTAAGGTCCATTATTAGTGTTATGAAGTATTGTGCTACTACTTTTGGTAGGATTGTATTTCATTCACCGCGAGCGATGTGATTGAACCCAGATCGCTAGTATCCTTGAGAACTGGTCGCGATTGAATAGTGTTATATAAAGCAACGTGAAACTCTTCATATGTTAGTGTTTATTTCTTCTCAGATGCAGTGAAATAAATAGTACATTCTCACGGATGAGAATTTTCATTATGGCTTTGGTGAAGCTCTTGTTTAATATGTTTAAGAAGAATGGTTAAAGGCTTTGGTCTGATTATGTTTCAAACATGCTGCATACATCAACATAGCTGAGACATTTTTTTAAATAACTACAGTGTTGCAGCAGGCAAACCAAAGGTTATCAAGATGTCAATATATCAAAAGGTTGGGCTAGTCTTGTTCTGTTGCTGTCTCCAATTCACCACGCTATCTGTAGTTGTCCTTTCCATTACTTAGTTATAATCTAATTGCTTACATTCTTCTCTGATTATGCTAATCTTTCCAACATATTTTACCAAAAAATCACTACCGATGCCTCAAACCGTAGGTACACTTCCCACAGTATACATAATGCACGAATTACCGACCCATATGCGGCCAGTAATAACGTACGGGATAACTGTGTAACTCATACATAATGTATCCCATAGGCTACACCAGAAAAAGTGGACGAACCTTGCCATAAAAGTAAGTATCGAAATAAACATTTTATATACCCGAGCGGATTTCTCAGGCCTAGTTTCAGTGCATCTATCATGTTGATTGATGTTGGGGACTGCCAACAGATGGCGGTAACTGTCGTGCAACGTGCGCGCCCAGCAACTTGACGCGCAACTTGTTAGTGCAACCTTAGCGTTGTGAACGGGAGAGGAAGGTACAGTTAGTTTTGTGGTGTTATAAGTTTGCGTGTAAGTGTAAAATGTAGATGTATGGTTTGTACTCAGTAAGGTTTTATAAAGTGACTCCTAGAGATTTTGAAGATCATAACTTAAATAGTAAAAAATATTGCTTATAAAGCCAAAATTTTGAAGCATGTGTAAAACGCACATTTTCTAGCTCGTGGATTAAAATACTGTACTAAGCAAACGAAATGAAATATCTCTTAAATAGTATTTCAACTCATAGCAGCCTCGGAATTTTGATACCTACGTGTGAAATACATATTTAGAAAAAATAATAATTGTTTAATGTATTTGTTTTCCAATTTTAAAATGGATCTTTTATTTTCTCAACCTACCCCAAGAAATACCTAGGCATTATCTCTGTATCATTTTTTCTATTTATCTTCTGATTTTATTAGGCATATGTATATGTTTAGGCACATTATTTTTTTAATAATTTAAAATATTCAAGACCGATAGTATCATAACTAAAAACACTCGAAATACACGGCAACAAAAAAAAAACTTTTTTTAAATACCTATTATTAATTATAAATGCCGCAAAAATACTACAACAATAATTAATTTGCTAACCAGATAACAAAGATCTATTTGGTTAGATTAGTAACAACAATGTATCAACCGGTCTAATTTTGTATGTACAAAAAAAAACTTTTTACAAAAAAAATATAACCGACTTCAATGATAAAAAACACTGAAAAGTATCAAATAACTTTAATTTTGGAAGTCGGTGTTTCTATAATAGTTTAGTCTCTTCGTTATTTAACACCGACTTCCAAAATTAAAGTTATTTGATACTTTTCAGTGTTTTTTATCATTGAAGTCGGTTATATTTTTTTTGTAAAAAGTTTTTTTTATTTAACACTTTTTAGTTATGGTACCACCACTAAAAAGTACCCCTCAGTCAAACTTAAATACCTTATAGTCAGAGCGCATCTCATAACGGTTCTAATAATCCCAAACACGGTTAGATTACATTAATTTACCTTTCGGCTTCATCATCAGATCAGTTCGATATATCCTCTCCCCCTCTTCTTTCAAACAGTCATTAGACTAGATGCTGGAGAGGGAAAGGATATATCGAACTGATCTGATGATGAAGCCGAAAGGTAAATCTTTCAATCAGTCATTAGACTAGATGATTTATGTCAACATTGCAATGAACTTAAAATTTAGTCCTGTTTAAAATGAGCCCAAACACGACTACGGTGCTGTAATTTCAAGGTTTGTACTTTTCCTGATGCTCCTGGCTTCAGCATCAGGTCTCTATGTACTTCGGTGTTCTTTATTAGCAGTACGTTTATCTACACATCGAGCCGTTTTCAATGAGCCTAAACTCGATATATCTGCTGTTTGTTGTCGAGGACTTAGGTACTCTGCAGACTATCCTGACTGCAGCATCAGGTCATGACTTGATGATCATGAGACCAATTGTGGCAAATGCCCTATCAAACATCAAAACAATTTACTAAAACAGTCCTTGCCTGTTCGAGTAACTTCTTACTGTTAAGGAGTTGTACCTTCCATCATCAGCCCAGCTACCTGAGATGGTGACGACCATACGCAAATACACAAGATACTTCATAAAATATGCGAAAATCAATAAGTGAGCCTATAAAATTTGAAGGTTGCCCTCGATTTCTCCAAGATCCCATCATCAGATCCTAATTTGGTGATAATGGGACCACCTCAGAACTATCTACTTTCGAACAAAAAAAGAATTTTGAAAATCCGTCCACATTTGGGGGAGTATTCGACGAACAAACATACAAAAAAAAAAAAAAAAACAAAAAAAAAAAAACATACAAACAGCCGAACGTAGTACCTCCTCCTTTTTGGGAAGTCGGTAAAAACAAATTTATGATAAGCCAATAATTAAGTAGCTGTACCATAAAGTTTATTGTCCTTTAAATTAAAACGGAACAAACATTTCTAATTATAAATTACACTTATAATATCTAAGTAAGTAATATTTAAACACCCTTTCTAAGACAGTTACATTTACACTTGCGTGAAAAATTAACAGCCCAGAAATAATTATTATGTTAATCGTTTCATAAATTCGGAACTGTGCACAAGTTTGCATAATTCAAATGTAAAATGATTTCATTCATACGAGTACGTTTAGCGTTGCGTACACAAATTACGTGCAAAATTATGTATGATACGCGTCCTTGAGTACTCTAACGTTACAATTTTTATAAAATTTTGTGAATGTACCCGTTATTTAATGTATTCACTAACGTTTTATACCAATAAGTCAAGCAAAGGTTTTATCCGATAGTTTTTTAAGCCTCGATTTTCAAAGCTTAACCAATTTTAGTTCAGGAAATAATAAAACCATGATTTTAGCAAAAAATAACTCTTTAAAAGAAAAAAAAAACAAATATTATAATTCACGTAACTCAATCAAATGAAAAAAAAAATCTGGTCATCAGAAATAACCCTGTAGGTATGTCAAGTGTGTAACAGGAAAATGAACCTTATGTGGTGTTTGCTTTCACCATACAAGGGATTCTCTTCGTTTTAAGTCACATAAGTCTCCCTTGCAGAGCATTGACCTAGTTACCAACAAAAAACTTCCCACTTATCTTCAGTAACCGAGGATAACTACTTTACCCTATCTACGACAGCAAAAAGCTTTCTTTTCTTTTCAATTGCACACACATATTTCAAGTGATCGATGAAATTGACAGAATTTACGGTTTCTTGCGCGTTATTGTAGAAAATTATCTCAAGGAAACATATTCTGTGATTTAAAAAGTATCATATATGCTATTCCAGGACATGGTCTATTCGAGTGCGAAATTTTATCCAAATCCGATGAGCCATTTAGGCATAAAAGAGTAACAAACACTCATATCTAAATACGAACTTTCACCTTTATGTCAATAGTGATTCAAAAGGAATGGTCACTATCAAAAGATCTTGAAAATCGATATCCATTCAGATAACCCTAAATCGATACGTACGTACACAATACAGGTCAACCGTTGTTCAGACGAGTTTACAAATGGGGACTAGGACAACATCGTGTGGGGTAACCCTCCGCACGGTGGTCCTCTACCTGACTGTGCAGGATGAATGGGGGAACCGGAGCGACGTATGGTAACGTACTGTCTGAATTTATTACGAGGAATAGGGTGAATTATTTTGATGGCCAGAAGTGTATTAATGTAAAGTGACGTAGAGGACAAACATAGAGTATTATAGAAATGGGAGCATTTTAGACTGTTGTTATACATAATTTAGAGTGTCTGGAACACAAAGGGCAACTGAAAGAACACGTGTAGGTTTTAGCCACTAAAAGTCTGATAACTCCTCTCGCTCCACGTAGAGCGGGAGGAGTTATTTGATTTACTACAAAAAAAAAGTTTCCATTTGAATAAGTTACGGTTCACGGGGCGGCGAGCGGGTGGCACTTCTAGGCACCTATGAGCGGGGCCTCGTGGCGTTTTCAAACTTTTATCCTTACCACTTGCCGCCCCACGCTTAGCTACCGCTCACGTGGCAAGGTCGTGGACGGGCCGTTATGCTTGGATTTTAGATAAGATTTTTTCTCAGGCTTACTATCTTATTACTGCGCATATTGTCAAATCAATAAAGTGTCATCTCACTACCTAATCGCCTAAATTCGACGCAGATTACTGCCGACATCCTTTGAGTCATAAATACTGCGGAAATCGAGACAAAAAACACACAATGTTTCGAGATCATTGTGCGTAATATATTATTAGTTTAAACTAAACTTGTAACATAATAAACGCTCATTCTAAATATAGTGTATCTAGAGAGAAAGAGAGAGTGTGTATGTGTAAGTAGTAAAGCCTATGTTCAGAATCGGCTACCGAGTCGATTTTTGCTAATTTATAAAAGCGTTTTTTTAAAGTAAATTATGTACTTACACTATCTACTTTATAAATTTTTGATAAATCTTACTTGAGCCACAACGTGTGTGCGTACCTACATAGATACCAATACCGATGCGCTACTACAAATGTATAATGCGTCCTATTTACAATTACAATACATAACAAACTTAAAACAAAACATAGCATTCAAGATTCAAGATTATTTATTTTGTTAAAACATGAGTATTCACATAAATGCTTAAATAAGTGCATAAGTGCTTGAATTAAGTTTTTAGGTTCATTTTCCAAAGCCGGTCGCCTCCTTCTGCAAAGCAGTAATGCTAGCAAAGGAGGCGGCCTCACGCCCCAGCCGCAGGGATCCCGATCCCGATTTAAAGGGGCCATGAATGATGGGTGTGCATTTTTTTTTAATTGATTTAAACTAGTGCTTCACTGCGACCCCACCTGTGCAGTGATGCAATCATTGATGGTGAGGCGCGCTAGTTTGTTAAGAGCCTATTCACTCTTGCCTTGAAGACACCTAAATTATAATCGGGCGGGAAGACCGCAGCCGGCAAATTGTTCCAGTCTCTCGATGTACGTGGTATAAACGACGAGGTGATATTCCAGTTACATGTATCATTTGAAACATTCTTACTAAAAATGCAGTCATTTGATATCAAGAGATATGCAAGATTTAGGTCACAGATTACCGGGTTATAAATTTTTGTTAATGGTATCTAATCAAGCTGTTACAAACACTCGATTAATTAGAGTGTGTCATGTTTACACTTTAAAAAGACACTTTAAACTCTTAAATACATTGTAACTTCGGTAACAGTTACATAATTGACATAACTACAAGCGCCATTTGTCGATCCTGTATTAATTATTTCAAGTGAAGTACTAAGAAACAGCTGCAAGCAAATAGTTTGACAACATATTGTGATAATCTAAAATTGCTTTTTTGTGGAAGGTGGGGGCCGAGAGGTTCTGGAATAGCTACCACGCACCAGAAGACCCAGCTGAAAGGCCTCCCACAAGGCCTCCGATGGCCTGGTGAAATTCGCAGAAATCCGATCGATGCAAGACGCACAGGATCGTACGTTGGGGCGATACTTGGAAGAGGTCTATGTCTAACAGTGGATAGTCGTAGTAACAAGCTTTTAATGAATATCATTTTTTCATAGTAAGTTTTTATAGCTCGGTATACCTATATAATTAATACTCGTCAAGACGTATCATACGAGCCCAAACTCGATGGGGTTGTGTCGTTTAACTACCAAGTTCCTATAGCCACCTTCCGGTTCCATCATCTGATCAGCTCCTTGTCATAATAATTTTACATTGTCATCTGATTACCGGGAAGTGGATCAAATTTAATTTACAAGATTTGATGACAGACAAACATCGGGACAGGCGAAACTAAATAAAAGCTTGTAAAAATGGGCAATAGACCTGCAAACTTAGATATACATAAACTGACATACAACTTCACACTTGAAGCTTCTGCTTGACACATCAAGCGCAGAACAATTACTCATCCAGCGACACCTCTGTGCGAAAAGACCGTTACGGTAACACCGCGAAGATCCAATTAAAAATGTATAATAACCAGTAATCATACCTGTTGCTCTGAAGAAACCTCCTCTCTGCTGCTGTCATCTGTAACAATGAAATAATCGCTTTAATTTACGTGTTACTACACATTTAACATGTTTTTTTAAAAGCTGCCTCTGAACAAATTAGATTCACTTTATTTGAAATTGGCTAGAATTATAAAACAATGATTCCCAAATGTGCTTTTCGATGTAATTTGTTGAGTTGGTTTGTTTCATAATTTTCAAATATTGTCATAGTTATTCATTCAGTGTATAGATAGATATGCTCTGTATTTTACATAATTTATTTATTTACAAGCACTTGTACAGCGTTACAGAGGACGTCCAAAGCGTTGTACAATGGAAACTTACAAAATAAAAATACAATTAATAAAACAAAAATAACCGAATAATAAATCCATACAAATTCAAGAAAATAATAAAACTAACATATAATTCAGAAATAAAAAGAAAATACACATACAATACCACTAAAATAATATATCCCACAAAAGATAATAAAAGATTCAGGTAGAGTAAGAGCTATTTTTTAATCTTATTAATAAACTAATATTAATTTGAATAAGTTTAAAATTCGTATAAAATTGTCAATGATACTGCGAATAATATTCAAAAAAAATTGTCATTCATAATGCATACATATTTCTTTGGGCAAACATCACGCAACATTACAAAAAAAAAATTGTCCACCAAAATCTTCCTTCACAATAAGCGCATCATAATTTTGCACTGAAGTGTAAACCAATCAAGAGCATGACTTGCCAACTTTTAACTTAGAATCACTTAGTTCGCTCAGCGTTATGCCCTAAAAACTATAACAAGATAAGTTACATCGCATCTCCACATAGCGAATACCATGACAAGATGGTCACGGTCTATTAACTGCCACAGTTTCATAGTTACGAAGAGAGTTAACCTGTAGATGCGACCTAGGTGATCTAAAGAGAACCTAGTTATATGAACAGTATAATAAATATGATCTACATTATTAAAGTATTAAACTTAAAAATGCGTAAGTAAATTGCTTTGTATATTCATGTACAGTCACAGATACCACTATCTCCATTTCTTTGTAAAGACATCCTAATGGATACCCTAGGCCAGGGCCCAGCTGGCTCGAAGCCTACTGAGGCCAGGGTTAGCTTCGAGAGAAAGCTCAGCCCAAGAGCGGGGATGTCATTGGATAATTTTCCCACCGTAAAAAAAAAACACTCTCAATCTGGAAAGTGCTAAGGAAACAGATATAACCATAACTGACTCCTACAGACTAAAACAACAACGCGACATACAATGACCGACCTGTCTATATTTTCACGCACCCACAGCTGTTAGAAGGATACCACTATCTATAGTTTCAAATTAAAGCAGTTCGAACAGCGTGCGAGAGAATAAATCTCTGTACTAAAAAACAAGAGTTGCCTAGTTGAGTCACCGTCTGACAGCAGATCATCGACCCCGGCGACCTAGCGACAATTTCACGGTGCACACATAACACAATCAATGCATGCAGCACTAGCGAAACGACCCGGCCCGACCCGGTTTCAGTCAATTTTCACGTCACTTCCTGTCCGCCCATCTAACTGAATTTTTACGCTCGCACGCTGTGAGTTTTGTTCGATGTAACTGGAATATTGAACGAACATTATGCAAGGTTTAGGTTACACTCAAAATAATTAGATACTAACCCACGATTTTTGATTTAAGCATTTGAAGTTGAGTATTTGTCAAACTCCTCTAGCTTGTGAACCTCTTCTTCTTCTTCTTGCCTTTATCCCATATTACTTGGGGTTGGCGCAACACGTGTTTTTCTTCCATTCTGTCCTATTACCCGTCACACTATCGTTAACTCTCGCTTACTAAGCCTGAAAACCTCTCAGTAGGGTTTGAAACGTTCTCAACTCAAAATACTCAAAAAACCCGCCCTAAGTCAAGAAAGCATTGATCAGGGACTTAAAGTACAAACAAGCTGCCACGATAGTAGGTAATAAGGAAATAAGAAGAATACAAAAAACATACAACATAACGCAGGCTAAAAAGCCGCCAATGCCATTAAAAATCAGCATTTGTAATACTAATTAGAAGAATAGAATAGAAACACTTTTATTAGGTACAGAGATAGTACAACGGCTGAATTCTGATTCGAGCATCCGAATCAGCACACAAAAACGGCTCAGTAACTCTGAAGAGGATCGTCCGAGACAGACAAACACAGTCTCTTTATCACCGCACTCCGCTTCTATTGGCGTATCTAAGAGCAGTTGCGGTACGTTCCATTTTACGAGCCGTGGCTAACGAGAAGCACGTCAAGCTAGCTTTGTGCAGGTGGATGCGCGAATTATTTGTATTGCTTTGCAAAATCGTATAAAAAATATTGAGCTTTTATTGTGATGACTCAGAAGATTCCGTTCGGTTAGGCTGTGCTAAAAATACGCAGAATTATTAATGGATGTCTCACTTAGTTGGACGCGCAAGTCTTATGGAGGTAGAAGACTTATAGGTTTAGCCAGCTAGCAGCATAAATGACGAGGCCCACTACGGCCGCTGCCTACTCCTCAGACTGCGGGATTACTCGAAAATGCCAGTGTGACTCTGAAACATAAAGGGCAATCTGGCTTTCACTAACTAAAACAGTAAAAGTCAGATACTAAAAAAAAAATACTCCCTCTCGCTGCACCCAGTACAAGTCGAATTATTTGATGATTTTACACTTAAAGAGAAGAGGGTTTAGTAAGCGAAACGAAAAATATGATAAGCAGCTTGTTATCACAACAAGAAGGGTACCTCTTCTCGTCATTAAAAGTTGTCACTTTGAATGAAAGCTTAATAAGTTCATTCAGTTATTTTAAAAGTTGACATGAACAATGATACAGTGCAAACCAAACAATATAGAGTATAATATGACAGCGAATATATGGTTCAATGAAACCTTAGAATTAGTAAAGGTCAGAGAAACAAATTGGGACACGATGACCCAATTAATTTCATGAAACCCTACTCATATAACAAAATCAATCATGGTGGAAACACAAACACCAATTTGGCGAACTTCAAGACAAGACGAAAGTAATAAAGCAATATATAACGACCCATAAAACTATACTACACCAAATAAAAATGTACCCTAATACACGGACATTACTTTCGCAACACACAATTCGCAATATACCAAACCCAGTACTGATGCTATTGACCTTTCATTTTATGGGGACCGGTCACGCATCGAACGTTTAGTTAAATTCGTAACGGGCGAAAATTATTCAAGACATTATGGTGTACCCAGTGCTACAACATTCATCATATAAAGCAGTAAACCCTCCATTGAATGCAGATCATTAATATGAAATATAATCGTTTATTTTGCCATTACCACGACTCTTGGCAATCAGATCTCAGAGACAGATGGTTCCCTTCACCAAACACCTAATCACATTTCAAAACCAATACATGAAACGGGATAATACATTCCTTGGTAATAAAAGAGTACATCGGCTTAAAAAAAAAGTTAAAATCCATCGATACCATACCGCTAATACATCTGGGTTATGAGAACTGGTCCGCAGAAAGCGCCGAAGTCTGCATAATGCCGTTTCCCTTACAATGACGGGCAAAATTCCGAACGGTAGCAACTGAGATACTTCAATACAACTTGAAGGTAAGATGGCAATCTTTGTACTTTGGACCGTTAGTTATGTTAGTACCATTTGCAAAGGCAAATAGCAACTGACTTATCAACAGATATGCCAATTCCAGAAGCAATTTGGATGAATTGCTTGATAACTATAAGTAAATTGTCTGTACACCTAATTTGGACTATCTTCGAAAGACTTTCCGATTGTTCCTTTTGTTGTATTTGGAGTTACAAAATCGATAAATAAAACTTAGGAACCGACAGTCATGCTCCGTCAAATCATGGATGAGATAAATGTTAGAAATGAGACTATTTAGTTTCCTCGCTTTTCGTTGACTTAAAAATATTTATACGAATGGCCAATTCTTCACTGTATCATAAAGGCATAAAATTGAAGCTGCTAGCAGAAGTCAGTCTACCAGACGCTTCGCTCGGGGATAATTTTCAGGTTAATTTTCATAAATACACATACTTTCGGGATGAAATTCCAATGTTCTTTGTGTTTTACATGCTATTCTAGGCCATGATCAACCCGTGTGCCAAGTTTCATCCAAATCCATTGAATCGATCAGACGTGATGAGATAACAATAACACACACCGACGTTGCAGTTGCTTTCAATATTATCAACATATTAGCATGGATTGTTTCACATGTTCACGCATGCGGATACACACAGAACATATTTATAATTTAACTATCACATCATTTAAACATATAATTGCTTCAGAGTTCATTAAGTTCGACCGTTATCTTTGGATTAACTTTGATGAATATAAAGACGCCGCTGTCCTACAGATAACTTGTGCGTTAATTATTTCTATCACATTCTCCTTTCACACTTAAAGTACGAAGGTGATGCTGCATCGATATTATGTAGTCCATGGAAAGATTCACAATAACGTAATCAATCATCTTTTTATCGGGGCGTTTCAGGCATCGTAAGATCTCATTTTGATGCAAATTCACATTTTTCCATTTCGATTACAGTCTACAATTAGCTAGTATCGCCTGAGTGTTCCACTAATTGAAAAATAATTGTTAAAGAAATAGAAACAACGTCAGTAATACCGTAGCACCAACGGGCACATAGTAATGAAAAATAATGAAAGGTACAAAGATTTATTTTAACGGAGCGAACATATTTGCGCAGTACATTCACCCCCGCAGGCTCGTGACAAACCCATCCTGGCATAACATTATAACACATTACACTTTTATATAACCAACTTGCCGATGCAGTTGGACAACTTTAAACTTGAACTAAATATAGCGGCATTTCTCTGAATTGACAATTTGCGAACTGTACGCTTGAAATGGCAACGACAAATATGTGGCGGAGGCTTAAAGATTAAAGAGGTTCCACCGAATGGACTTCGTTCCACGATCTGGTTCCCTTGATTATGCAAAAAAACATTCGCGTTAAGATTACCGTTTCATCGAATTGTAGGAGTAGTTCAACGTCTCGTTATATTGTGTCTAATTTTGTAACAAGTTGAAGCTTAATTTACATGTCTTGAGAATTGAAACAAGGTGTTGGATACGCACAGGTGTTGAATTCAAACTGGTTGAATAGATTCAGGTTGATCAAGTTACTTCTAATTCAAAAACAATAAATTCATTTGATATGCAGCGCCTGGCAATACGCATCGAAAGTACTAAAAAAGAGAGATGCAAACACTGATGATAATAATAAAAGTTACGCCAAGCTTACATCACAACCAAACAATCAACATCATTTAAGCCAACACTAACCATCCGAATCGAAAACGTTTAACAAAAAGCACCCAAAAAACCACCAACGTGTATTAAATTCTCATTTTATCTGAAAACCAGTGTCAAACAGGGCGGCAGGCAAAAAGCAAGATGGTGTCACGTAAGAAGCCTAGCTATCACGTACGGAACGCTCGTAATGATGATTATAATCAATGTGTGCTCCAACGAGGACCGGCAGACCGACAGAAGGGAATAGCTACACGTAAGATGTAATGAGTTTATGGACGTTTAGTTGACTTTGAATTAACCTTTTTTTTGTAGATGGCAGGTTTTGAGAGAAGAACATTATCGAATCATAATTGGCATCTCAGAATCAGATAACTGAAGTTGAGATTGATGAAACAATGGCCAGTGAAGCAGTATCAGTATTTTTGTGGGAAGGCAGTCTAACATCGTTGAGAGACGTCTAATGCTGGACATAGGCATAACAATTAAATGATGTGAGAATATGGAGAAGGTAGTTGGAGAACACAGTCTTTATGTGCAGTAGAGAACTGCAATGATACTAGTAAGGTTGTTTCAGACAAGCAACAAAAAACAGGAACAATTAATTAATCAATTAAATAATTATGGTCCACAAAAATAATTAATTATTCAATCCAGTTAGTGTAAAATCATAAAAAGATAACAATAGAGGGCGACAAGTAAATTTAAGTAATTCTGTATTAGTAAACACACATGACCTTTATGAGGGTTGTAATAGTCATACAATGTAGGTAGATAACAAGCAAGACATTGACCTTCGTTGACAATATTATGTAAATGTTATTAGGAAGTGTAATGACTCGCCTACGCTCTTCAAATAATAACAATGCATGTCGTGTACTTCCTTAAGTACCTAAATTATGGATTTTTATAATCAAACAGTGCGGCCTCCTTGCATTGAGTGTTTCTAAATATTTCAGTGCTTCAATATAACAAATTTTATTTACATCAACAATTATAATGTATTTTCAAGTTTTTTTAAACCAACCCTGATCTTTCCGAATTTGGCTTCGGTCATTGCTGACATGCTAATGACATCATTTGCCAAATCTGCAACGCCCATATATCACATATCAAGTTTTATCATGAACCAGTCATTTCAGAGAATGAGTGTATTATCGCAGGGTTTCAGCCCACGTATATCGAATGCTTACGTACCTACAGCATTGCTGTGTCTAACAAAGTAGGTGTTTTGTTTCACAATCTGATTTTTATTTGCCAAGCTTCAATATTCGCCCACTACAAGTTTAAGTTCTAGAACACCTTATGCTAATCCTTCACTAAATTGTTATAATAGGATAAAAACGATGTTTATTTTTGTCCAAAGTTCCTGTTGTTTTGTAATGTAGTTTTTGTGGATTGATTAGCAAGATAAACATTGGTTGATTGAGAAGTAATTAGGATGACTTAACACATCTTACGTTTTTCGCTACCTTCGTTTTTTCACGTCTGCATTTTTTAATGTTTAAAAAAAATTGATTAATTTACAATGTATCTATTAAAATTCTCAATTATTATTCAAATCCATTTCGCAACTTTATTTAAACCCTTATTTTTTTATATAAAGTCGTCGATTCCTTTTACTTTTGTATTTTTTATATTTGTATTTTTTTCAAAATGATAAATTAAAAGTATTATAGTGATTTTTTTTTAACGCTACAAAAATGGCACTATGTGCCACAGTGCAAGCATCAAGTAACTGTACTCGTGTTTTAAAGATTAACAGCTTTTCCCTAGTTTCTACATTAACACCAAGATTCCGAAACATGTTACCGCTATAATTTGCAAAGCAAGCATTACTTCCCTGGAGGTAGAAAACGTAAATATGATTATTATGTACGCAGATTTTCTTTATTAAATATATCTCTATTCTATTAGAAACTATCTTAAACTAAGTTATCTGGAGTCCTTTCTCTTGTAACTAGTCTATTCTTACAAGCAACATTTCCGGATGATCTCTTGTGAATCTATAAAATTTTATTCACACCCGTTTCTGTGTCATTTCCTACAAGTATACACTTTAATTCATGAATCCCCAAGCGACCACCGGTGGCCGCGCATCTATTGTCTTACTATTGTGTCTCTAATTGACGGTATCTGAAGGGTTAAATCGAGAACGGTAAACAATGAGCTGCCGTGAGTACAGCACTTTAAACTATGTTATTCAAACACTAAATATTTTGGTGACATCACTAGCATCATTTTTTGCACTTATGCAAAATGTTCACACCTAGTTGGCGTGTTCTTCATTATCTTGTGCTGCTCTAAATCAAACAGTTGTCTTATTGCATTTCATTTGTTTATGAGATACGTTATCATTTCTCAGAGCCACGCCGTATTTACATTTGGCTGTGGTGCTGCAATATCTTGGTGTCATTTTAACTACATATAAATTTATATCTAACAATTAATGTCTGTCATTATTGAACACGTTGATATACCGTGGATGTGAATTTGGATTTTCATAATATCCCACTTCTCATAGTTTGTCAACTATTTTTTCACTTGCATGTGGTTCTTGGCATATTGAATTTGAAACTCTTATGTCTTTAGTGGCACATAAGATTAAAACAAATCAATTGATGAATCATCAAATTCGGCTCATGCGTTTAGTCTTTACACTACAATTAGTATAGGATGGTGCATGTGGCAGCTGTCAATATAACTACCTATCATTTTCTCTCATCCTACTGATGCATGTTTTCGTCCAGCTGTCATCCTCCTCATGATATGGTAGAAAGACATTAGAGTGCCACAAAAGAACAACATACATAAACTAAAACACATTTCTCTCCTATACGTCGTGCAGCCGGATAAAAAAAAAACAGATTATCTGTGAATATTTTAAAGTTGTTAAAAATCAAATCAAACATTGAAATAAGAAAGCTACTATACACTGAAGACTTAAGAAGGAAGCTAATTAATAATTACTTTTTATTTGAAAACTAAAGTGAAAAGTTGCATAATGTTGCATATTGGAATGTTATTTCATTATGAAATTGCTTCCGTAAATTAATTCAAGCAATTTCTTTCACGTGTTAATGGCTAACGGCAATCAAGATTTTATCAAATTAGTCTTGTTATTAGCTTTATTGATCGGAGTAAAGATACAGAAGAGCTAATGCCTAAGTAATTATGCTCCATCAGAAGTCGTAAGAGAGAAATTGAAAGTTATCACGTCCAGTAAAGTAAATGTCACGCATAAAAGTCAAATGAACATGGTTAAGTTAATGAAATAAACATAGAATATTTGCCATACAAGTTGATATTTAGTTAATTAATTTGCGCTTTCCATTAGGTGAGATACCGGTCAAGCGCAAACCTATCAACAATAATAAAAAATATATTAAAAAAAACGAATTATAAGCATATCTACTCAACTAATTGGAGAATAAAACTAATTAGAAGACATCAAATTGAAGTACAAATAATATTCTGAACCTAAGCACAAAATATCAAGTAAATCGCAAAACACTGCAAAATTACAAACACTTCAATAAACAAACCTATATTCAAATTGTTTTGTACAACACTGTAGCAGTCCAAACAGTAATTGAACATCAATCAACAAATGGACTTCATTTGTTGATTTGTCCCGTTTCGGCGAGACGAAGGCAACACGGGCAAAACGTAGGCGCGTGCGTTTACCAAAACAAAAATCGCAAAATTCAAACATTACATTGTTTTAAGGAAATAATAACGTCACGTGAAGCCAATTAGGTATTACACCAGAAATACTCGTGCTAACTTTACCGCTATGTCATTTCATAATCCTGCCTAGCGATAACGGACTATACAGATATAATTTGGGCACCGTACTGTCTGAAAATTGCCTTAAGTAGCTAATACTATCATGTGGATTGTATAAGTAGAGATACAACATACATAATGATTTTATTTCTCTGTGTATTCAGATCCCAATTCACTTTGCTCTATTCCACACCACAAACCACGAATTAATTACTTTTCTGACGCTTCAGTTTGAAAACCTTTTCAATTAATATGGAAACCAAAATTATTTACAAGTCTTAATGATTAAGATTCTGTCTAGATACTAAAGCTTTTACGTTCACCCCTTAAAAGTAAGAACATGAATATTCACGAGTTTAATTAACCTGCCTCAAGCATTCCTAAAGAGATTTCTCTTTGAAACTATTTGGGGCAACAATGACACAGCCATAATCCCTAAAAGCGTATTAAAAGTGTGTAAATCTGAAATTAATCGGCATAGGATGCACACAAACGAAGCAGGGCATTTCATCACTTGACCTAAATGCACGGTTGATGGTGATAAGATAAGTATAGTGGAGCAGTTTGTTTGGCTTGATAGTGGCGTGGCTCAAGGCCATCGGTCCGACCCTGCATTAATGGGATATATTGATTTTTGGCACCATTTAGGACTAGGTATCTGATACTTTTGTGATAGCGACTGTCAACATGTTAATGGAGACAACAAGGCCTCCGATGACGCAGATCCAGCCAATATACTCGCAAGCGTAAAAAATCTGTCTTTTACAATAACAGTCACGTCAAAGCTATGTTTTTTCTTCCTTGAATGGAACAGATAATGAAAAAAGTTTTCGAACGACATTTTCAATTTAGAAATTCTGAAACCATTTCAACGAAATCTGTTTCCAATAAATTCATATAAGTAACTATTGAATCAATAGACGTTTAATAATAAGGGTTTATTGTTTTTATAAAAGGTGATTTGAACAATAAACCATATCGTGTAGCTACTTTGCGTGCCGGAAACTGTTGTTATGTGAAATATAAACTAACCTTTGTTACGTGGGGGTAACAGTGCTAACGCTAATGTAATCATTACGGCATTTTTTGTCGTCAGGCTTTATAGGCTTTTGAGTGCTACTGCCGAGTTTGACCTTCAAGATAAAATAATACTTACGTTTCAAATGAAACAATATTGAGTCATGTAAGGTGAGAATTAACCATAACCTTAGTTACAAAACTCATACAAAGCAATATATATAAAATAATTTCAGAACTTTTTCCATCAATTTTAAAATAGGAGATAAAAGAAACCCCGATTCCCCAATGACGCATAATCATCCTACAGCCAATTCACTTTATATGGAAACTAAAACTAGTCATAATATCACGGATGACGAATCCAGCGCTCATTTGCAAGTGCACAATGAGTAGATCCGAACAAGTGTTCTAGACAATAGGCTGGCAACACTAGGAGCAGAATGACAGGTTGATGACAGCAATAATGATAACAAAGTAGTAAAGAACTGTAAAACTAGGAGCAATAATAAAATTATATCTTTCAAAACTACTGGCAACGCAACTACTCATTTCAAATTAGATTATAACATCAAAATGGTGGAAACGATCAGATAATGATAGATTATCTTAGAACAATCGATCGTTAAATTTATTTCCATCATTCACGATAGTGTTTACTCGAAAACTGTAAAACTTATCGAGTTATCGTCTGATTCTTATCATTTAATAACTGTTCAGCGTTTACTACTGCGTCTGCACTTGTACCACTTGAGTCTACTTATGTTAGTAATTCTTTCTCTTCAGAACCTTCTCAGTCTACTTTGATGACGGCAATACTTTGAAGTACTTGTTTACTTTTTTGCAAAATGCTTTATCTCATTTCGTATAACTTTCTTTATCGATATGAGTTACAATCATGTTAGTTCTGAAAACATCTTGTATCGTAGTGTATTATTAAGAACTTGATACTTGATTGATATTTTAAAGAATTCGATTGTTTGCACTGAAAGCTCTATTATTGATTCCACATAAATTGTTCATTTGCTCAATTTACATAATTCAGCAATATTTTTTCCTTTTAGTTCTCAAATTAACTTACACACTGCAGATCAACTTACCAATACCAAGATGGTAAGGGCACATTATATACGCGACATAAATAGCATACCAGAAACAGTGATTCCATCAGTGCAGTGCAAGACTTGCAGATATTATCAACACATGTCAGTGCCCGCTTATCTGTCTGTCACACGCAAATATTTGAGAAAAACATCAGCACATTCAACAGAGTTGTCAATGTTGGAAATGAAGTGCAGCCACGTCAAGCGAACATTGAAGGCAGCAGCCATTTCGTTCTCCACATTGAAGGAAATATTTGTATGCCCCACATTTCATCTTGTACCGGATCTAGATATCGTGTATTATAATTTATCAAGGTAAAATATAGAGCGAAAGCTTACAGCTAAAACTCTCACCCGGCTTTCACGACTAAGCTTTATGAAACTTCATAGATTTCCAAGTTACTAAACAATTTTTTACAAATGAGTTTACAAAGTTGCTAGGCCGTGCTACCACTTTTTCTCAGCATCAGTCAATGAGTGGTTATCAACGTCTGACTGATCACATGTCGAAGCAGAAGCTTCGAAAGTTAATTTGTAATGTGACAGAGATATGGATAGAAATAGGCCGCAAGGCAAATGCTTTCACCCGATCTCTAGGAAAGCCGCTAAAACGACGCTTGAAGAAAATGCGCTTGCGATTTCCACGATATCGCTGTGTTCCGCTAGTGAAACGAGTAATACACATTTTAAATTCAGTGATATAGATACTGATAGGCGAGTGAGAGAGTCAAGCTTCATCGATGTTCCGGGTTTACCATAAATATCGAACTAGATCTGAAATTATTATAATGATGTCAGATTTTGAAAATTACCGTTCATTCACACCAAACATAAAAAATATGCTACATAAACTTTTTTTCACGAGTTGGTTGACTAGTATGTTTGTTTGCAAAGATGAAACACGAGCAACAATAGGCAGGAAACATATCCTTTGTTCTGAATTCCTCAGCAAGTTGTTTCTCTGTTTAAAACCTGACGCTCAAATCCCCTCCTCAAACAATGATTATTTGGCACCATTTTACATCTCCGCGGTAAAACTTTTGCAACACTGGTCGAGGCTCGAGCTGATTAGAAAAGTTCATTCGATACACTAAAGGTTAAACGGCACGTAATTTCATTTACTAAGGCAATAATAAGATCAGCAGTGGGTCACGAAAAACAAACGCCCTGGGTGATCGTGCGCCAGTGCTTCCTGGCTGACCGATGACGCGGCGACGATGCACGATGGTTAGGGCCTGAACAGACCATATATTTTAGAATAAAATAGAATCGTTTATTTAAAGAGAGGAAAAGAAAAAAGATGATTTTGACGGAGTGCTATAGAAATGCTATGGCCAACAGTCGTTTGCTTTAGGCTGATATTGGAAAACTATTCGAATATACAAAAAAACTACACTGCAAAAGTCAGTAAACCAAAAATCACAGAAAATCCAACTGAATCCAGAATAGAGTTGATTCTAAGCTGGTAGAATCTTGGTAAAAGAAATAATAACTCAATTACATGATAAACGGGATTTTGTGCAACAGGAAAGTAAAAATAGCTGCGCAAAATACAGTTTTCTTACAAATGCGTGGGATGCAAATCGCCTCTTAAAACTTAATGGTTCATGAGATTACACCACACAGAGAAGTAAGCCGACTTGCCTTTCAACTTGACCGTCTCCTTAAGTTTTATGACATCATAAATGGAGCGAGGAGCTTGGCAAAGTTAATATGAGAATTTGCACACCTTTTATTAGTGCGGTTAAAATCTTTAAAATACGTTTTGCATCGTTCAATGGACAGCAGTAAGTGCGTCTGAGTGGCTTCATCTGAACTTAACTTTAGTCCTCTCAAAGAAGCTAAGAACTTTAATAAGTCCTGGCCTGAATAAAGAAAGAAAGAAAACTAATTATTTTGTCACATCGCAAACTACCAAAGACAAGTACGATTATGCAGACGATAATGCCATAGATAGACCTGCGAAAGTCGTAGTAGGGACTGTAGGAAGAGGTCATGGCTACTCAAAACGTATCAATCATGTCAAGATTTTATTATGCCAAGATCGACAATAATGAAATTTCAACGTGATGTGTAGGAGAAGAAAGTTTGGAAAGACTTAGGGGAGGCCTTAACCCAGCAGAGGTACAGAAATGCCTAGTAAAAACAATAAATGTGATGGAACATATCATGAAAATGTTTTGGGTAAAAATGATGCATAATATTTATTTTGCAAATAGGTTATTAATAACATTGTCATTAACGAAAAAGCCAGTGTTTCCTAGCTGACTACTCTGAAAAGAAACACTTAAACAAACTCAAAGAGCCAAGTTCATGTACCTGATCGTCAAATCATATGAAAATCCTACAGATTTGTGCCTGAGATGGACTTTTGAGTAAAAACCACATAGCTTCAAGTGGACCTATCCAGTACCTTTGGTTATGGTAGACCACAGAAACAAGGGACGGATTTTTTGAAAGATGATCAGCCAAGGAAAGAGACGACTTTAGACGAAATAGCAAATGAAAAGATCATGGAAAGAGATGACATGCCGTCCTGACCTCAAAACAAAGGAGGGGTGATGACAATGTGGAATCTTGGACTTATCTAGGAGCGTCCATTGACAAGGATCTTCGGTACAATAAATGTAATTAATACAATCTTGCGAAATAATTATGCAATGCTGAAAATGTACAAATTTATCGCACATTGCCAAGGTCAGAGTTACGTGGACGATAGGGCTTCCTTATTATTTTTAAATAGATAATATAATTCATTGTCATCTTCGTTTCTAGATCCGTTGACATTTAAATTATCACACCTCTTAAATCATAAAACTGCAATGTTTGCCTAGTTCAAATTCCGTACTTTAGATTTTATATTATATTTTTGACATGACACCATTTTGGTATTTTTTTTTTAATCCGATACTTCATAAAAAGTCAAAAAATTCTAGCCTTACTAATCTATGTTCACGTAAGAAAGGGTTAATGCACTTAAAAGAATCTGAGGCTTCTACTAGATGCAACAAAAAAAATGCGACAGTCGCGTGTCAGAAGACTAGGCTTCAACAGCCTTAATGCGTTACAAGCATTCAACCGCAACGGAGTACAAAGAAACTATAACTGTTCCGATTTTAGAACATAATCGGACCCGCCTGCCCGCGGCATCCGAACGAAATCGAAATTTTGAACAATATCTGACTAATAAGGACATGACGTGAAAGTGAGATTGAACGCGCAAAAACGCGCGCGTTCACGTCACGACACCAAACAACAAGACGCCACTAACCTACCTTTACATCACATTGTCCAAAACTGTGCTAAGTGACTCTTAATAACCGTTTAGAAAGTCGTAATTTTATTATTTATACCAATAATTTGCTGAGAGGTTAAAGGTCCACGATCGGCCGCTTCCGTGCTTGACAACCATTAGTCGAAATACAAACTGTTTCGTACACGCAACTCAACGAGAGAACTGTTATATCGGATTTACTGTACGCTAGATTAGACCCCAAGTTGCAGTTTTAGAGCAAAACCAAATGGCAGACACAAATTCAAGCTAAAAGTAAGAAAAGTACACATTAAGTGAAAAAAACGTAAAACCGTTCTGTGGTTATATTTGACCTAGCTGAATAAATGCTGTCGTTTCTGTGTATCTTCACTTAATATTTTGCACAAAGTAGATAAGGTGAAAGGAAACAAACAGAATCTGAAAACATTAATTACGGTAACAACCTTTTCACTTAAAAGAGAAAATCAAACAGTTATTTTATACAAAATTGAATGTCATCGCAATACTTCAAACAAAACCGAACGCGAAGCATAACACAGAAGAAAGTAACAGTAACATAGTCAATCATACGAAGGCAAAAATTTCACCCATTAAACCGGAACGGTCCAGCGAAGGTCATAATTTAAGCTGAGATGAGACTAAAGAGTCCAAACAGTGTACTTGGTAACAATGGACGCAAATAGTTAAAGATGGCAGGTAATTCCACGGAGGCAACGAGCCATTTGCGGCACTCTCAATGAACATTGCTTTCATACTGCGGTGTAAATGACCGGTTATCGAGAAGACGAAATCGGTGAAGGAAATAAATAGCAGACAATGGTTGATACGGAGAATGTCTTGAAATAGAAAGGGTGTCAGTGAAAATAAGAATGTGAGGCGAAGTTAATTAGCCTTTTCTTCAATGGCAGCGACCGGCTTTTTCCAAAGGGTTAAGTTTGGGACCAATGATATTCAAAATCAACTGAATTCAAGGCGTTACAGGCACACGTCGATCTATGTTTAACTGTTTCATGAGACACCATAAAACTAGTTACCTTTTTTTTACAATAAAATATAATTTAACTGCTTGTAAAGATAGATCCTTGAGGATAGATAAAGGTTACAATTAGATTAACATGAAACCCAACTTATACAATGCCAGCGATATTTAAAAACTTTAGTATGGCGAGGATAAAGTTAAAAAACATCTAATATCGATCCCAAACACGCCCTACATAACGAAACATTTAACTAAAACCACATTAGACATAGGCCAGAAATAAGGGAAAATACTTAAACATGGAAAAATTACACCAACGATTACTAAGTGTGAAGAAATTAGAAAATCTAATTTAGTTGAGAAAAGTTGGAATAACTTTGTGTTGTTTAACCACACTGCATACACAGTAAATGAAATTAACATATGTATATGAATAACTGGAGTTATTGTAACGATAGTACAATAGAATATAATAAAGATTATTGTAAACTAAAATACATAAAATTACACCGTTCCTTAACATCAACAACCTTTGGTTAGACTACAAAAAACTTAAATAAAAAGGAGGTGCATATTGAATAGATAATACAATTTCATGATTGTTACTATTTATTTTTATTTCATTCAGAGGCAACTAACAATTTGTTACTGATAATTTCAACAACTATAGAGACAGACTATTTTCACAGACAATGACATATTTCCAAGTATTAAATACCATAATAAAACCACTTATGCTAAAAATAAGAATAATGAATTATTTTGTAATCCTGAATCTAAAATAGTTGAACAGTTTACAAAGAATAGCAATTACTCGTTGTAGAAGCTAAAAACAAAGAAAAGAAATATTAGCTTCGCAACTAACTTCATAAGAATAAAAAACTTACAAATATTATTATATTCGTTTCTCAAAAATATTGAACGATAAACCATTTTGTTACAAAGTTATAACATAACTGCTAAGCACCGTTGTAAAACTTGCAGAGCCTAAAATCACACAGTTCAGAAAGACATCCATTCATAAGTAATTATACAAGGTACTAATTAGTAAGAACGCTTGCAGATGACCCCGAAGAGCCCTGTGCATTCGCTGAATCTCCGCACAACGCTATGACATGACCTGCACTAACAATTGCAAGAGCATGAAAGTAAACAGATGGTAATCCGTGAAACGTGTACTCAACAAAACAAAATTATAAACGCGAACAACACACAAACGCTACTGAAGATCCTACCTTAGGATAAGGACTATAAAGCTCACTATCGGTTTGTTATTGTAAATATAGATGCTGTAACCAACCTGGTAAGTTTAAAGCGTAAAGTTTATCTGCGAAGAGAGTAATTTCGCTAATTTGTTGAGCTAAACAGAACTGTAGATACGGTAACACGAACTTGGCGTATACACGAGAATCGTAAAGATGCTGAAAGTAATGAACGTAATTAAATGTCTTGCTGATTTCCAATGTATAGTAGCCTTAGTTCCCAACTAAGCACCAATTATGGAAAACGAGAAACCATTAGTAACGGTTAGAATATGCGAAACCGTGGAAAAGATTAGAGATAATCTAAAGATTGTAGAAGTGAATGAACATCAGAAAATTCCATGAATAAACCGAGGTTAGAAGCATACACCTGGTATTGATCTTTTAGAAATTCTATTACTCTTACCTTCGTATACGTCCCCACACGCCACAAGTTGGCATACCAACCAGAAAGCGCACAACAAATTCAATATCCGTGGTAACCGATATTCTTCCGATGCCTTATCTTGTAATTTCTTTTCATAAAACAAGGCCGGAGCTTTTATTTAGGCTCAAGCAACACTGATTCTTGTAACTACTTTACTTGAAAATAGTGGGAAACATAAAAAAAAATTAAGTTCCTGTTCGAAAAACCTCCTAAAAGTAATTTACAACGTAATCTGACCGTAAAAGACGAACAATGATCCCATAAATAATTCAAAAGAAGTTTATTACAATGGCACCTGCGTCCCATGGGAACATTCGCAGGACACGAGCGTCACGCACCGCGGGAGACCGTGGTACCATGGGGTTACTCTACTTACATTAAACCATTTAATGATGGGATTCGCGGAATCAGTCGGAAAGGGAAAATGATGAATGTGGTTAGTGTGTTAAGGTGAAGACAAAGAAGCCTGGGGGTAATGTGTATTTACAATTTGCAATGATGAGAAATTTGGTATCTGGATTCATTAATATTCGTCATGCAATTGATCCACAAAGGGTAAAATGCAAGTAAGCAATAAATATTGTAAAAAATTATCATTAGATTCATCATACAGCCTTAATAGAATAGAATAGAATAGAATAGCATTTATTCGGAGCAAGCAACACAAAATACCACAACATAAAAAATAATAAAAACAACAAGGAAAAAAAAAAGAAAGAGTACAGAAATACAATACAGTTGCATTAAATGAGCCTGAACCGAAAGGGCCACCAACTCAGCAATTGCTGGGCGTCAAACACCCAGCGCTGATTTTCAGTTGGCACCCCGCAGTGACGCACGCCTTGATGATAATAAAACAAAATTATGTGATATTAGTCATCAAACTAATAATTATGAAAGCGAAAGTTTGTATATGTGTGTTTTTGTTACTCATTCAAGCTCAAATGGTTGTACGGATTCTAATGCAAATAACAATAGGCCGCAATAGGTCTAGTAGGCCGGGGTCCTGGATAAACACATAGGATAGGCGTTATAATCCTGGAAGTTTGTTTTTTTGGAATATTTTTTAAATTATCTACTGTGGCAAAACAACTGGCAGAAGCTATTAAAAAAGAAAATCACTTTTTTACACTAAAGAATCTGAAGAATCTTAAATAATAGTAAATGTCTATAAAGCCGTGAAGCAAAAATAACTAACACTTCTCCTTTCTTCCCAATCAAGAAAACAAGAGAGCGTAATAAATACGCAAGCTTATAAATAAGGTCTTTAACCGCAAGACCTTGACAGTAGCCTATCCCAGAACAGCGACGTAAAGTACCTAAGCTAGCAGTAATTTGATTGTTACCAGATCTATGGGGAATTTTGCATTGCGGTATATACTTACAGTAAACTTGACATATACTAATGGAAACATCAGAAAATGTCAAGGCTTTTAATTAACTATCTACCGCAATATGAACTTATTCCACGAAGAGCCATTTGCCGCTATTTTGCAGCAAAAATATGTCTATGTAAAAAGACTATCTGTGCAGGTTCACTAGAAATGGGAATTCCAAAAAAATCAGAACACGCGACGGATAATTACAAAAGTAAAATCCGACCGCAGCACCTTCGTGATATATGACAATCGAGCTGCAGTCGACGCTATAAATTTTACCTCATAATTGGTATTTGGGACACCGGCGGAGACAGAAATATACAACATTTCTGTCGGACCTCACGCGAGTCGTTCGATAAAACTGCAGTATGAAACGACTAATTTAAAAACATAATCACCAACAATTCAGTCAAAACCAAAGAAGTACTTTTCAATTTAGCACATTAAAGTCCGACTGCTAGCGACAAACAGTGTCAAGTGCAGGTTTCAAGATGAGAACGTGAGACCCTTATTGGCAAAACGTCGATGCGTGGGAGGTTAACAAAATATCGTAATTAGAGAGATAATGTTAGGTTAATTATTTAAATTGAAGTGAAAATGTAAGGTGATAAATAATGAGTGAAATTACGATATCATTTCGGTCATTAGCACGAAAGTTTCGCGAAGTAGGTGATGTGACGTAAAATATCAGCAGAATCAATTTCAATGTTATGGGTACGACGACAGTACAAAACGTAGTGAAAGGCGCTATGCATTATGTGAAACGAGAATATCGATGTTAAAACGTTTAACAGACATCTTGATCTTAGAGCAAGAAGTCTATTTCTGAAACAGACTTAGTCTAGTTACTTTATCTTGGACGAAGGAAACTAAACAGATAGAAACAAGAATGTCTTAGCACGCGAACAGCTGTCACGAAGCGGTAAAACTAACATTGACATTGAAAAAAGTCGGATATTATACAGCAACGGGTGTTTTATAATTACCAGCTGTCATCAGATGGACTCAATTCTTTGACAGCTTTATAGAGACGAAGTAAAGGCAAAAGAGAACGCCCGATGAGTATCGTAGTGTTGATAATGATGACTAATGCACGTCTATTTGGATGCCGTCTTAATTAATGTTATGATATTTTTATTACATTTATTTGTACTTGTTTAAAGTATTACCAGGAATTTATGACTATCTAGAAGCATAATTTGTGATAATATGCTGAATAAATATCCATTTATTTTTATATTAGCTTAGGTAATTACAGACTTGCACCGAATCCTACTGTTCTTTATTAGCCATGACACCTAAGGTACATAAAACCCAACAATTTCACCAACCATAACACTGCTAAAGCTCATGCTGTGATAGATGAAATTAAAAACTCATCTACAAACGAATGATCAAACCGTTACAGTTTGTTACCAACCAGTCAGCAACATTAGAACATACAGAAAGTCTACTCCAAATAAACGACAGTCAAAAATCTCTATTGAATAATCAGAGAAAGCAATATTGTAATATGTGAAATGTTCAGACCGCGACAGCTTTCTTACGGAAGGAAACTGATTCATGATCATGATATAACCTTGTGCTATGTATATTACTTGAGGTCGGCGCAATGCGTTTTCTTCTTCTTTTCTTCTAGTCTCGAGCACTATCATCCGATCAATTCTGATATAACCCATATAAAGCAATGCATCTTTGACCTCGTTTTTGGGCAATTTGGGAATAGTCTGAAGTTACAAATACTGTATAAGTGTTCTATGTACTATTTTCTTTTGGACATGTTCAGCTTCTAGTCATAGTTCTTCTGAATATTCTGTCATGTCATAATAAGGGCCACCTCAGCCTTGAATCTTGAGACAAAGATCAAGCACCGTTACTCGATGTTAAGAAAGTAACACAAGTGGAACGAGAATTATTTCTGCTGATAATTGTTGGTGCTCGACGTAAATCAGTTATTATTATAAACCTGCAGATTGGTCCGAAAGAGAAATTTTCCAAAAAATATGCAGTTTCGTCAACATATTGGTGTTGCGATTTCGGTGTCAGGGACAGGTACTATTAATTTTCACGTTCCGGATGAGCTGCGACCCCACGGAAGCTCGATGAGCGTCAATCTATAGACATATTTGGTGGTAGATTTTCTGCTGATCACAACAGTACTTTTTTACGAGCTATGAATCACGTTCTGATTTTTACCTGATTTATTTGTATATTTGAGTACATATGAAGACGTCAATAAAACCGCAGTCCTGTTCAATTTAACGCTAAATTTAAATATTTAAAATCAGCTATTTCTTTCTCTAGTATTTTGCATTATGTAAACGAGCTATTTCGAAATGTAACAACAATGTTTTGCACCAATCTCGCGGAAAAACCCATCTAATCAGAATATCGATCAATCAAAGTGGTGAACACTTTTATCTATTGATATTTTCTAGGTTCAAATATCTCGAATGACAGACTTCCTTACAAATTCTATGTCTTAAAACATGACACCATCAATTTTCACGGTCGATTTTGGACAAGACAAAAAGCCGCCTGGCAACTGATATGAACGCTACCTGATCACAGATAACGCAGATAACCGAACATGGACTAACACTCCAATGTTTTTTTATAAAGAGAGAATTTCTGAGATAAAAGAAAAAGATAAATTAAAGACTTGTCAATAGTACCGTAATGAACTGAGAGTCGTAAGAAATAGCCGCTGAAGAGTATCGATAAGCCGTAATACTTGGGACCCTATTCGTTTTAATGAACCTATTTAGTGGCATAGTTGTAGGGGAGTAAGTAAACGTTACGCAAGAGGGAACAAGTCGGGCGGGCGACACGGGTGGCTGTCCGCCGGATTACCTTCGCGGCTTCAATGACGTAACGGTCGCCGGACGCCGGACGGAAAAAAATAAACGATCCACGTGACATTGATTTTGAATATTGAACTTGAAATTTTACGGAAGAATGGTCAGCTGTTTGACGATGACTCAACCACTGATGATACAGTAGAAAAGTCCAGAGAGATTGATACGACCTTAGAGTGAAATTATGTTGGAGATGTGTCACTTGGTAAACACTCAGACGGTCGTTAAACTACTGGATAACTGAGTGATCATGGAATTGACAATTATCCGTTTAACAAATCGAAATCACTTAAGTTCGTTAACAGAAGAGTCAAAGCGGACGTTGGCCGCAAAAATGAACAAAATAACGTAAAGCCAGATAAGGATGCTAAAAGAGAAAGGATAGTTGACTTGACGAAAATAGATTTGATAATCGTTAAACACACAGGAACAGAAAACAAAAATGCAATGTTGACGTTAAAGCTAAGCAAACACTGAAAGAAGGAAAAGTCTACAATACACCTAATGACTCGTTTAGAACGTCATTATTTTGTAAACAGCAACGTCGCTTTATCATTAATTATTATATTTTTATCGGTAAGAGATAACCGACGCCGACGACTAAAACAGTAACTGCAAGGTGCAAATTAGATAACTGAATTACGAAAACGTTACACAACGCAAGGCTGACTGGAATGTTTAGTGAGCTAAACCCCTCAAGGCTTTTAGTTTAGAACAAATCAACAGCAATTTGCTTACAAAAGGTGAATTATATAATTTACAAAGACTACCGAATAAAATCAACAGCTTAAAGAGTGAACAGTTCAAGGACACGAGTTCTAGAAGAAGCTCAAGATCAAAACAAAACTCAGTCAGAAAGCTGACCATGGCATTGACCGATAACATCAGAAATCAATATTTGAAAATAAAATTGCTAAATAACTAGAATTAGTCGCAGCAATTACAAGACAAACGTCATTCTGATCTTTAGCCATTCGAATCTTTCTAAAATTATAGGCATATCGTTTTGTTACAAGTTTATCTTCAGTTGACAAGAATTTGACTTTTAACATTGAAATTTTAATGAATGACATAGCGAATCATTTTCGCAGACTCATTTGATTGGCAATTTTCGACGAGCCTATTGTAATTGCTTTTTTGCGGCGCTACAGAAGACGTCATAGGAAAAAGCGAAACTTCTCGCGTGTTGTGATAATTAACTAAGTGCTGATTAATTAAACAACGTCAGGTCGGACATGTGTACATTTTCTATGATTAATGGTCTCCGAGGTATTAATGGACAGTATGATATTGTTATTTATGTTCTTCAGACCGAGCTCAAGGTGACACGAGTCAAAACAATTTAATAGTGTAATGAATACATCTTTTAAGAAGTAAACGTTTATGAAATTATAATGAAGGTGAAAGTAACGCCATGTGAAAGACGCAAAAATTGGGTCTCAATAATGAAGAGTAGAAATTGATACGAAAGCTATTTAAGGAATATGGATGGATGACGAATTTGATTTTTTTTCCAGTGGGAAATAATCAAATAACCCCTTTTGCTCCGCTCAGAGCGGGAAGAGAGAGTATCCAGTTTTTATTAACTATGACCCACCTGTGCTCCTTTCAGTTACCTTTGGTGTTCAAAGGCCATGGTAACTCTTTCCAACAATCTAGCAGCAGCAGCTCAAAGTTATTAAAATAGCATTCCCAAGTTCTGGGATTCCACCTACCGATTTAGCAAACACGTTATACCAGGCTGCGAAAAGCAAAGACACCGCCACAGTATTGTCTATTTTTATTAAATTATAATACTTGAGAGATGCGCATTTTCTGCCGTCCTTGCGGTTTCTCGTATCGCATTACTAACCCGTCGACTGCAGCGGTTGTATGCTTCGTTGTGTCCGATTTCTTGTGACGCCGCCACCGCCAATCGTGTACATCAAAGATCTATGTGACTGCTTCGTGTATTTTGCTTTATTTATCTTTTTCTGTCTCGTGGTATATATACTGGTATAGTAAAAGCTTATATAAGCCTGGGTCTTTGGAATGTATTTTAATGTTATTGGTAGATTACGTGTTGATGGTATTGCTAGTCTTGAATCATCCTCAAGTTTCTATGTTATTGCTGGTTCATCCAAGGATAGTGTTACTAAACGGTTACCGGCGCCACTGCTGTGAACAGCAATGGTAAAGTATGGTGTTTTGGTTTCATACGCTGTATTATTTGGTGTCTAACTTATGTAATTGCGTCTAGATTTCATAAGTCATATGTGTACCGTTACCACACATGTGTGCCAGAAAATAGGGGCTGGTGAAACTAGGATTTACAATTCAAAGTCTAGATTTTCCAGGACAATAGCAGCATTAGCAGCACTGGCATTTTTTATGATTCGAAAAATCCAGAAAAATAGAGATTTACCAACAATCAACTTTTTCATTTTTTAATTTTGGCTTAAAGTCTGAGCATTTAAGAAAGATCAAAGACCACGGTTTATTCATGAATGAGTCAGATTCTTCAGAGATTCGCATTTTCCTCCGTCCTTGCGGTTATAGTAAGTATTGTGTTACTTACCACCCGTCGTCGCTTGCCGCTCGGGCTTACGCCTCGTTGTGTTCGGTTATCAAAGCGCCGCGGTCACGTACACCAGTGTTATTGATCTTTGTAAACGCTTTAGAGACCAACAATTTCTGATAATAAGAAACTTGAAAAATTGCTTTAGGCAATTGGCTTAGGTATCGGTAACCGTTATTACTATTTGAAAACCAATTTAACTGGAAAAAATTAAATGCGATTTAAAATTTAGATAAAGCTAACAGAAAATTATATGGGATAACGAAGATGACAGTAACTTTTTATTAATTTTGCATTAAAATTAAAAATGGGTCGTTTTATAAAACGGTTTTAATAAATGTTTTGTATAAAATCTAAGACTTCGATACGTACTAATTTGGAAAATAAGTTCTACCGCGGAAACAACACGTCACAAACGGTAAGCAATATTAATGATATATACAGACTTAAAATTACTAACGGTTAAACTGTGTATGTACATGTTTTTGTTTCAATCGCTTTCGTTTGGGAAATTTTACCTCTCAAATTACCACTCTCCGTGCGGTTACGGGATAAAATATCGAAAACGAAAGATATTAAATCAATAACACAGTTCGTTCGTTAGAAAGTAATTGTAGTTTTACATCATACACATTGCATGGTTTTTAAAACGCTGTTTCCACGTTGGAACTCATATAATGAAAGAACTAATTTTTCGTAGTTATAAATATGGCGATATTACAGAAAAAAAAACATATTCCAAAGAAACAAAATTATTTGATTTCAGAACAAGCTTTTAAAGAAAAACATTTTTTCATAGCAAGCTTTTATAGCTCGGTATATCTATACAATTAATACTCGTCAAGACGAATCATACGAGCCCAAATTCGATGGGGTTGTGTCGTTTAACTACCAAGTTCCTATAGCCATCTTCATTGCCATCTGATTTACATATACATGCAAAATTTCAGCTCAATCGGTAACTGGGAAATGGGTCAAATTTAATTTACAAGATTTGATTACAGACAAACATTAGGACAGGTGAAACTAAATAAAAGCTTGTAATAAAAAGGAAAACATGCTTTAAGTATAAAATGTATTAAAAAAAGAATAATTCTAATACAATTTCAAGTTATCGCAGTTTAAAGAATGCAGTTCCATAAAACTAACTTAGGTAATAGGTAAAGAAAAAAAATACGATACACGAACACATTTTCTTAATGAAGACGCACGGGAAACAAAAATTAAGTAAATTTAACTAATGATTAGTATTAATCTGAGGACGGAAGTCATTATCACACAGCACGATACAACGGATTATCATGTACAATTTATTTATGACTATCTCAATCACGTGTTAGCTGTCCCTTTGAATTTAGAGATAGCATTTGATACATAAATATTTACACCCACGATACTTTTAATAAACTAGTAATACAGGGAAATACAGGGAAATGTGTGATACGAATAATTGATACAATTTTCCAGTAAAACGTTGAAAGAATGTGTGCAAAGGTGTGTGTGTAAAAATCACAGCGGCCTTTTGGGGTTAGCTTTGGTTGGTATTCTATAATAGAGCAAGATTTCCGGGATATAAATATAATCTCGGAAACTAGCGCAATGCATAACCCAAATAAACCACTTTACAGAATATAGCCTCATATTTTTCGATTAGGTAATTTGGGAAACGGAAACCAAATAAGTTCCGCGAAATTATGTCAAGGACAAGAATCGAGCAGTAAGATTAACTATGGAATTAAGCCGGCTAATGTTCCACGCGAAGGACAACAAAGGAAAAGTGTTATGTAAGTTAAGTAGAAGTAAATGGTTTTTTAATTGCCTTCACGTGCCGTCAAGTTTCATGACTGCAGTAGTTCTGTAAGTCTTGCTCTTAGTTACTTTATCATTTAAGATTACGGGCCCTGCTTCTCTGAAATTCAAGACAATATTGCTATAGCCAATTCCATTCTCTCAAACTTTTCATTTATGACGTGAAGAACAAATGACAACAAGAACAAAACGTGCCATATCATCGATGAGAGGACCGTTCGAGCGAATAATTAGGTCAAACATTGCCACACAAAAGTTTACCCCGATCTACGTAGGTAGTTGCGTAAGTAAACAACCCTATTACAAAATCGCCTAACCGTTACAATCCATTGCGAAGATGTACATAAATAATCAACAACAAAAGATTAAGCAATAAGAAAAATTACCTTCCATTACCTGCCCCGAAGGCGGGCCATAGCCAAATCCCGGGAAATTCTGACAACGGATCTAAAGTACCTAGATGGGCCATCACAATATGTTCGCGAGTATGCAACACATCAAAATGTCAACTACCCGCCCACCGAGTGAGGTTTCCAAGGCCATTGGTACACCTACGCTCTAGTTAGGAGAAAGGACCTATTGTGACGGTTTGAATCATGTGTCTACGATTAGGCGCTATTATTAGACGCAATCTGCATTGTCAACCTTATTGTCGTGATTAGGTATGTTGTTGAACTCGTAATATGGCTTGTTTGGTTGAGTAACACGTGACAGGACAAAAATATTGCGTCTGAGTTTATTGTTTGTGGACAATTTGGAGCGAGGAGTCACTTTTCGCTTTTGGTTGTTGATGACGAAACCGCCCTGTGTGAGATACTATCGAAATACACCACTGACAGTAGCCCAATTCCTACACATTTTCACACTGGTATTAAACAACCAGATGTTCAGATCCTTTTTTTTATACAGATACAATATAGGATGACTCACTCTCTTATTTTTCTCCAAAGCCTTCTTCATCGTAATGTATGCATGCACATTCTCGTAGGTGGTGCATACAATGATGTGTCCTTGGCATGGATACATACATCATAATTCAATGACGTTTGACAGCTCACTGCGGCCTTGGATTTGAAGCGGTGCGAGTACGTCGATATTGCGACACATCTAGTTGGAGTATTTCTATTATATTTGCATGCATTGTCTACATACGTTTGACTATAGTTGAGAAATTTGGCAATATTTCTTACATTTCCTTTGGAAATTACAGTTCTATTTGCCGTTTGGAGACAGAGCGACGTCGTTAACTTATCTAATTAAACGATCAGCGAACATAAACATTATCTTAGTGATAATCAAATCAAGACTTTAGATATGTAAAGGCAAGTATCATTGATTTCAATCTTGTCAGAAACAAATCGTTTAAATGATAGCCTTGTGGCGGCTTCTAATCATAAATTAGGAACTGATGTTTAATTTCAACAATCTTCCCATCAATTTGTTTTACGAAGTAATCGAGTATCTGCTTCCAATAAATTTTAATTATGTTTCTCACTCGTTTCCCCGTTTTCCGTTCGACTCAGTGCCGTATTCTCGAATATCCTTGATATTGGCTTCTTATCCAAGTTTATCAGTCTCAAGTGTAAGGGTTACACGTTGTTTATATCTGAGGCCAACTTTTATGTACGTCCTTGTGTTCAAGATAAAAATATTTGAGTTTATATCGAGCACTTCTTCTTTTATAACAGCGACTTCATTATTTAATACGGATTCCGGAAATCCGCCCACAAGATACAGACGTATCTTCTAGAAATACATGGGCAATTCTTCACCTCAGTACCTTTGGTTTTAGCAAATTCTTTGTAATATTCCAAATTCATTATTTTCTTATAAGGTTAAAACTTTTAATCCTTTCGATAATAATAAATATTTAAACTATTTACAACCTAACTACTTTCATACGTATATTTATATCAAATAAACTTAGGCGTCGAACTCCACCGCTGTCGTCTGGTTACAGCGGAACCGTTCTCAGAAAACTTTTAGCATTGCCACGTTGAATGACAATACTAATTCTCTGGGTAAAGAACGAGCCAGTCTTCTGGTCAAAGCAAGCCGCAGTTGGTGAGAAATTGCTTTGAAAAGATGACGTACACTCAGACACCAAGATCCATACCATATCAGTTAAAATTCCCATCGGTAAAATTCACATGGCAGACTGTCAATCTGTTGAACAGGATTGAATAAATCTGAATGTAAAGACGTATGAAGATAAAGGCAACGTGAAAATCAATCGTGATAATGATATAAGTATCACATGCGATGGAAATAAACTAGATAAATGTTGTTGTTACATGATATACTTTCTGCGTTATTGCACGTTTGTTGAAAGTACCTACGAGTCATATAAAATTTGTATTATCGCAGCCAGCGTGGCGTTTCCTACTCGTATCAGATATATATTTTTCCCTATCCTGTTTTTTTACCAAGGGTCTTTTTACCGCAATTGTTAAGATATATTATTATTTTTACATGGCAATATCCAAAGAAGAATAATCGATTACTACATTAGAATAATGTATTTATGCTCAAGTATGTATATCTTAGGGGAGGCCTATGTCCAACAGTGGACGTCTGTCGGCTAAAATGATGATGATGATGAAGATGATGTATATCTGATGAAGTTCTATTAATATTAAAGGAGCTATAAAACCAGACCGGAAATCCTTTGCACCACAGAGTTTGCAGGAATTAATTTCTGAAAACTTCTACCAGTCATATGATCATTAAACAAGGCAGATGAGGACAATAAAACCGTAGAAATAAAAGCAAAACCAGGTACTGGATACGTATTAGCAAAAAATGTAAATATAGTTGGCGTGTCTAATTGTTTGCTTGGACCCGATGAACCGTGGCAGGAGTCACTGAATCGAGTTAAAGAGCCAACTCTTTGCCAGCACAAGTTTTTATAAGAAAAAACTGTCAATCACTTTTTCAGCAGAAATAAAAATGCTACAAAATTGTTGCCATCAATACTAGTTTTTAGAATAGCTATAGAAGAAACATAAAGTGAAGTAACTTTATTAATATAATAAATGAGGTATAGAGAAGCTATGAAGAATTTACTGCCACCATTAAGTTAGATTGAAGACTTTATGGAACATCATAACAAACGCAAGCCTAACAACTCGATGAAATATACTTATTGGTAAAGCTAGATCAGTAACACGTAACAAAAGAACAACACTAACAAATTCAATAGACGAAACCATAATTTAAAGCCTAGTACAAACACTCAATTCTATTATATCCTCTACCATTTAGTTTAACCATTTACCGGAACAATTAAAGTCCCCCATTATAGCGAACGTTTACAAGCGCCACGAATTTGGTAAATTAAAAATCTTTTGTCGCTTAGATTTTATCTTTGGACAATAGACCAGGACGATAAAGGAAGCAAAACCATAAAACGGTCAAAAACTGCTGCCCACTGGTTTGTGTCAACTTTTGGTTATGCAAAGCGAATGAAGTCATGGCTGACGTATACGTAAAGCTTTGAACTGACTGAGACTAATTTGAAACTAGATTCTATCCCAACGGTTGTCTAATTTTCTAGAAGTCAAGATGTTCCAAAGAATATAACATAACACGCCAGAAACAATTGTCGATAATTTACCACGATCAACCAAGCAGAGAAATTAAACTCCGCAAAAGGCAATCATTAAGCCAAAAATGAAAGATGCCGACTATATCTTCGAACTTCGCGAAAGTAATGACAATACTCATCCGTCCATACAACACAATACAGAAACTGTTACCAACACTTTTCCCACAGGCACAGAACAGTTTTAACAACCACAATGACTCTCATTACATTTGATTCACAAAATCGATAGCTCAGAATTTGCATGCATTATATAAAAGATAATAAATAAAAGATATAGTTACGTAAAAGGAAATGGAACGTATTATGTATGATGATTTGGATCTAAAAGAAACAAAGAGCAAACAGCGCTTAGGATGGTTAAACTGCACTTTTTCCTTATCTGCCATCAGTACGATTTGCGCTGGTAGAAATTTGCACCTATCATCGAGTTTCCCACGATAGAAGCCACATAAAGTAACTTGAAAATAAAAGAGTTACAAAGTGAAGATCACAGACCGCTTGACTATTAAGTACTAGTGATGGGCAACCAAGTTGAACATAACTTAACTAATGAAGAATCTAATGAAAATAATTGTAGACATAATAATAATTAACACAGTCATTTCATCGACTATTAAGTAAACAGCTGAGTTAATTAATGTTTAAACATTTATTAATTAAACAAACGCTTGTATTAAACATGGTAGGTAAACGTTTATTTTTTATGACGGTGTTATTTCAAGCAGACAGAATAATTCAAAGATGATTATAGAATCAAGATAACGATGTTAAGATAATTTTGATGAGAGATGAAAGCTTGAGATAGTAAACATATATGAAAACCTTAACCTACATTAAAATTTTGGATGATGATACACCCAGTCATGATAAAGTAATTATTTTGATGCCTAACTGTTTCTATAGTAAACGATCATCACCCAGGCTAAGACAAGACGAACTTCCAAAGAAGTAACACAATACACAAGACAAAACCACTAAAACAAAAATGCTTCCTAAGATGAAACAGATTCAACCAGACCCTCACTAGTTACCATTGGTTCCCACACAAAGGATGGGGAGTATCTAGACAGCGAACTCTTACGAAACTTACAATTTCATTAAATTATCTACAACAGAGATTTTAAAACAGGTTCCCGGGTAACCGACTACACCCGGGGCTACAATGGACTTTCCTAATCAAAAAAGTTGAACAAATAAATGCTAGGGTAATAAATATTGGTTCAGTTACGTTTAATAAAGTTGCTGTATGGAACATGTTTGGAAGACGAAGTTTTGGGCTTTGAAAGTATCTACAATGGATGATAATCTATGAGTTTGTTGATAAGAACATTGATAATCAACTTGCTGTTTACCATTAAATCTACCAAAGTTATTTTATATAAAACTACTCTTTATAGTAGCACTATTCTTGATAATTTTTTCGGACCCAAAATGACGCAAGATAACAGAATTTATTATGAATCAAAGTGCACTCAACGATCGACATTCACGCGATGGGAAGCTCACTCGTTCGGATTTCCACAGTAAGACCGTCCATAAATATGTCATTGTTATCATTTGAAACATCACTCATTTTAATTCGACGATCGAGAAAAGCCGGCTCATCAATTTAAAAATGCATCATTACACGGTATAAACATAGTTTCATAATATAAAGTTCCGGTTCGACGCACCGAATTTCTCAATGTGCAGAGCATAATTTTTAATTCGATGGCATGTTGGGAGTGCATCTCTGGATTACTTAATATATCGATGAGCATGGTAAAATAATGGGTGTTGCTTAAGAGTAAAGATGGTAAATGTTTTAGTACGTGTGCGAGCAGCGGCCACAGAATACGGGGTCTCTGTAGCCAGACGCGATAAATGAATGGTACCCTCTTTCACATCAATGGAATGTGCCTATTCATAAGAAATAGAAATAAAAGCTTTTCGCTTTTCGTAAACTTAGTAGGTAAGTAAAGCTTTCATTTATTACAATTTAGCCGCGTTCTGTTAATCAAAGTAAACCGACCTATGATTGCATTCGTTAGCTTAAGTCGGATTTCCCTAGAGTACGCCAGAAAAGGATTGGCTTGTTAAAATGTGAGAATCTATTGTTCATTCATTATTTAACTGAGAATGTTATCTTAGCATCAACCGCAGAGGCCTGCTTTATAGCACGCCGTGGAATCCCTAGGAACTGTGCGACTAATTAGAATATAAAGACAATAATAATCTTAGAATTTATGGACCTTTTACCAACAAGTTGTTAGCAAAGAAACAATTCAGAATATATGCTTATTCATGTAGATTCTCATGTTTTATGGTAATATGGGAATAAAAGAAACAGACATCAAATGTATCTAACTATCCGTAAGTTAGCTTAGTGGTACAAGAGATATTAAATTTGATGGCGCTTGGTTTCTTTCCAGACATAAAGAATTCTCATAAAATCCCACTCAGATAAAAAACACAAATGACTTTGACCTAATAAAAAAACTGATCTTACGAGAGCAAAGCCTATCTAAACATAACATAATCTTTGCCAATGCAACACAGGTGCACGCAATTTGTAAGCTGTCAAAATTTAAAGTGAAGCAAACGCAGATACAATGCAACGAGTCGTAGATCGTAGGTGATGTACAAATATGTATAATATGTGTCTTTAATTTGTTAGCTTTACTGATCTGTGATGTAATGGCATGGGTTGAAAGTTCTACGGAAATAACAAAATGGGGCAAATATGAAGACATCACAAGATTTTCAAAATTACTGGCACCTTTGAAAAGGAAACGTGGAATAACGACTAACCCTCTGTCGGGCATCATTATGGCTGGTTAATTAAGTTAAGGGCTAAATTTTGAGCCTTGTTTACGGAGTATTAATTGGGTACCTACCCTAGACCTGTCCCTAACACACATTACCCCACTTATATTTTGTAAACACTCAGATTCTAGATGATCCTTCACAAGCTCCAAAAAATATTTTAGATTTTGAATACCCGTGAAAAAAATGCGTAAAATCTCTAACACCGTTACAATCTTAACACTCGTAACTAAATGGATGAAAGTGACTCGAAACGGAAAACGTAACGTATTATGTAAACGTTACAGGCAGCGTACATTTTACGGGCCTTGAACTTCAATTACATACAACCGTTAAGTTTATTGTTTCCCACTACCAAACCATTCGGACAGGCCGGAAGATCGCAAGTCAATTAAAATAACAGAACACTATAGCTGAATAGAGATGAAAGCTTGGAGAGTATTGTGAGACAAGGCTGATGAATATTAAGATACAGGTAGGTCTATGAAATAGAGAAAAATACGATTATGATAACGCTTTTACTGATGGTCTGATGAATGTTCTGGTCAAGAGTGGACGAGGCACCATAAAATATGAGGATTATATAAACTCCTAAGTCCCATTAGAAACAGTAAAACTACCTATTAAAAACACAATAATTTAATAAAGCATCTTTTTTTATAAATAATATAAGGGGGATTGCAGACAAGCATCAGTGACTGCGATCCTACCTATTGGTAAGCAATGATGCAATCGTTGATGGTGAGGTGCATCTTAACGGGGAAGTTTGAAAACGAAATGGCAAGGATGAAATAGGTAAGTCCGAAGTCATTATATTATAAAACCAAGCTACGATGATTGAATGAACTATAGAAATGCATGCCTGTAGTCTTACAGCCTGTTAATCCAAGCATTTGAATCACATGGTTGTGGAGATGAGTTCAACAGGGTTCAAGGGGATCGAGTCACCAGTGCATACTTACGACCTATGGAATCCAGTCTGTAAATACCTACATATACTAATGATAACGAAAATATTTAACGAGCTAAAGATAAGTTTATGGCATCTATTTTAATTGATTGGCAGCACATTTCACAATGATTTCAATACATGTGCATGACAAGTCATTACGTGTAGATACTTATAGCCATTGAATGTCATGACCTTTTGCAAAGCTGATGATATCTGATAGGCATATGTGAAAATCTATATTCCTTCTATTAATCGACTATGAAATTACACTTGAATTTTGTAAAAGTGACCTTGATTTTTGTACTATCTGAAATTGAATAACATTTATTTTAAAAAATCTCAATCTCGACTATCAAAGTCTCAAGATAAGGCATTTTTTCTTTTCAATAATCTCCAGGAAATAATGCCCTAATTATTGCAATGTCCAACCTGGACCTCTTTTTTGGACATTTTGAAACAGATTCACGTCTAGAATAGAGTAGTTTCCGGCTGATCGACGACGTAAAAGATAAAAGAAACATAGATGAATCAAATAAGAAAGCCTTTATATGGGCACCCTCTCAGTGCTACACTATGAAACGAAGTAAGTAAAATTAAATTGAAGAATTTGAGACTACGCAGATTTCATGCAACTTGGACGATACTTATATTCAGCAGTGGGCTGTTATGGGTTGAATTAAATTGAATGAAATATATTACACTTATCATCAAGTACATTACAAAAATAAATATAGTGATAGTTATTCTGGATTAACCCTTCAGATACCGTCAATTAGAGACACAATAGTAAGACAATAGATGCGCGGCCACCGGGTGTCGCTTGGGGATTCATGAATTAAGATATGCAGTTGGATATCAATCATAGAATCACACAGGTAAAAAACATGACAACTCGAATAAATCGGGCATCAAGGCATTACATGACTGTGGCGCATACCAGATAATCTTAGACGTTTATCCAAATCAAAGGTCGCTCGTTATCCACCAGATAATAGCACTTACACAAACATACGGCTATTACTTTAGAAAGTTGATAGATCATCCTCCACAATTGATAATTTGACGGGTGCTGTACTAAAAATGTTACGTGTGGAATAATTGGAGTTACGGAAAAGAACAGAAGCGATTACTTACGACATGCAGAAAGAGATATTTATTTAGGATTAAGACGTTCAAAAGACGGATATCCTCGTGTAACGAGCTACTAAAATTGGATACCAGCCATTGTCATTCTTTAAATTCTTTAATGATGTTACAAATACCATAAAGTGAGCTATTGGAAACTAAGGAAACAATCGTTCAGTAATTTGGAAACTATTGGTTTTTGAAATCATGTGAACGTGCACACAGCCTGTTAGGGTTGCGGGATTGTTCGAAAGAGTAACAGTGGCCCTGGAACGCAAAGGGCAACCGAAGGGGTACAAGTCAGTTTTAATAAGTAAAACTTAGACATCTCCACCTTAGAGTGGGAGATGTCTTTGATGATTTTCCACCTCAAAAAGAAACAACCATTGTCAAGTCTTGGAAATTATGATTTGTTCACGGAATAAAAGTTGTATCAGCTACTGAACAGTGAAGAAGAAATCCACTTCTACAGTTATAAGCTCACTATTTAGGTCGTCGTCAATTCGACATCATTAGAAAAACGGTCTTCTTCATTAAACAGAAGTTTATCTACAGTAATACCAATAAAATGCCGAGGAATGATTAAATTAGCTGACGAGAGGCTGCAAAGAAACATCTTATCTCCCGACGGTATTTGCCGCCACCACTGATCAAGTTTTTCTTAACAAAAAGCTCATCAAGTAGGACGATAATTAATCATGGAGTACAAATAGCTTTCACCGCACTTATGGTGCCTCTAGGGATGTCTCAGCAAATAAGGAAGGATTCTGATCGATCGCGTAATTGCGTACGACGTGATGCCAACCGGTTCGAGTGCTGGACGCGTGCCGATGGCTTAGGAGCTATGCACATTACTGAAGTTTAATTTATGGAGAATGGAGAAAAACTTGTCTTTTGATTTGTGGTTATTTTGTTTTGTAGCGGAAGTTTAATATGATAAGTGGAGACCGCAGAACGGTGCTAAAACGAATGTACTACAATACGATTGCATCGAAAACGGCTAAGTTGCCGATATATTTGGATATCAACTTATACCGGTTGAGGCCTCTAAACGTCTGAACATCGCGACAATTTCGAGAACCGCATCTCATTTAGGTTTGTTTTGTTTAAAAGTCCTCTATCCATACATCGCATTATTTTTGTTTACCTTTTGAAGAAAAGCTTGAATGACTATAGGTGCATGCCAATTTGCTGTAATGCCCATAAAGGTTTCATTCAAACCAATATTGTGGTGTCTTGTGAAGATATGTGAGATTACACGTTTGTGAAGGCAGTCACGATACAAGAGTAATTCCTAGAGTTTTAAAAAAATACATTGATCTAAATAGAATGGCTGAAAAAAATGGGAAAATAAAGTGTGTCTTTACCCTTAAAAGTGAGTGCGCTGCTGTAATCCAATTGACAGGGGAATGCGTGAGATCACGCGACGCCTACACAGCACTAACTATAGTTCGTCTAAGTCTTTATGTACGTAAACCTTCAGACAAATTGAATATGCAGATAATTTATACTTAGGTACAAACTGTCAAACAAGTTTGTCAAATATTCAAGGATCTTACTGAAGCCTACGATTTTCGTCGCCAATTTCGAAACTGCTAAACTTTTGATCTTTGAGGTTCGTGGTTTGTCTGAGAGTTTGCAATAATCATGGGTCCCATGGTACCATTAACAGCCAACATTTTCTCGCCCAAGTGCCCAACGACACAAAAATCCTAAAAGGTTTATAGCTCTTTATTTATTTATAATATTACTAGCTTTTGCCCGCACGGCTTCGCTCCCGCTCTTCCCTACTCTACCCTACTCTACCCTACTCTACCCTACTCTACCCTACTCTACCCTACTCTACCCTACACTACTCTACACTACTCTACTCTACACTACTCTACCCTACTCTACCCTACTATACCCTACTATACCCTACTATACTCTACTCTACTCTACCAAACTTCACATAAACCATCTACTAAATAGTCCGAACAAAGCCTAAAAATTTGGTTTGGATAGGTGAGCCCGTTCTTGAGTTATAAAATAACAACGAAAAGTGGCATTGATTTATATATATATAGATTTAAGATTTATGTTCACAGACGAAAACAGTAAAAGATTACCTACATCACAAATGCGAGTACAAAGTTACTGCTTATATCTAAATAAATATATATTTAAACTTCATGTACGTACCGATTTCTAGTAGAGGGAATAGGCCGTAATCCACCACGCGGGCCCAGTGCGGGTTGGTGGTCTTGTACTAGAGAGGTCTGAGTCCCAGCAGTGCGAACATTAAAAAGGCTGATGATGATGAAGATGATGTAGGTACTACTAGTACATTGACGGACAAAGAGAATACTGTGGTAGGTGTGCACAAAAATAATAGAAACTATAGAAACATTACTGAACTACACAAACTTCCAGTAGACGTGCAATTGCAACATTCATGCATTTTCTTCCATAAATATTCTTCAGCGCCGTAAAACATAAAGTTTGACGCCAATATTTCTTTATTGGCATCTTGCCAAGTAGGCACCTTCAGCTTCAACTAACATATACTCGTAGTAGGTAGTTCATTCTTCCACCAAAACACAATTTATTTCAATCTTTTACGCTTAAATAAACGTAAACGTTAACGTAAATACTCTGAAAGGCGTATTTGTAGAGTAGTGACGTCACGTGCTAAAATGGCGGCTCGTGACGTCACAAGCTGGCCGCGTATCGATCGACCTTGGCTTTGCAAGGACGTCGACACCCCATCTTGTGTACAACATGCACTTCGCTATTACAAAAGAAAGCTTAGGAAACTAGTGAGATAGACGATTTTACTGATTAAACTCCAGAAGTAATGAAAAATAAAAACAAAGTCGCTTTTTCTGTCCCTATACGAGTATGTACGCTTAAATCTTTAAAACTACGGAACGGATTTTGATGAGGTTTTTTTTTAATAGATATTCAAGAGGAAGGTTTATATCAGCATTTCACCCGAGCGAAGCCGGGGCGGGTCGCTAGTTTATGTATAAAGTACCTAGATATCGGTCATTAATTGCAGTCGTTCTGGTAAACCAATCAAAGGTAAACAGTAGATGAACTATACATGACCAATCACAGTAGGTGGACTAAAAAAAAAAAAAAAAAAAAAAAAAAAAAAAAAAAAAAAAAAAATACCCGCCTTTAGAATTTTAGATAATTTATGTAAACAAAGAGATGTCAAGAAAAGTAACTGTCAAAGTGACACAACCGTTACCCGACACTGTTGCAGCAAATTAAAAGAAATTTTATATTACTGCGGAAAAACGTTTCGAACGAAATCGAATGTTTTACGCTGCATATGAGTGAGTGAATATTGTGCATACAGCTAAGGGATTTTATAACAAAAAAATCGCTTATAATGTTAAACTTTAGCTTAGCTAAAATCTCTTTACTAGAAGAATTGCAAAAAAAACTACGTCTATTATCTTCGATTCAAAGGTTGTCTAGTAGTTATCGCTGTCAGCGATAAGACTGTCATTGTATAGATTTAAACCTATAAGTTTTGTTTCTATTTTGGTGTACACTAATCACAAGTCAACAGTCCAAAAATCATAAGCGTACAACTAAGGAGTGGAATTCCGTGCCGCATTCTGTTTCCTGTTAGCTGCAATCTAGGAATCCTTAAGTCAAGAATGAATAGGTTATTTCTAAGCAGACGTGGTCCATCGTCAACCACATCGTCGTGGCTTACCATCAGGTGACACCGAAAAAAAAAAATTTTTGTCAACAAACAAATTTTTCCGAACACAAACTAATTAAGAAAACAAGAAACTAGATTAGGTACCTACCTAAGTTATCTAAGAATCGGAAGGTAGGTAGGTAATAAAATTATCTATTCTACGAAATACCTAGGAGTCAGTCGAGGAAAACTAACGTGTTGTTGACAGAATAGATACGGATATTATACTAATACCTAATATAAAAGCAAGTTTGGCAAATACACAATTTGTATGTTTGTTACTTCTTCTTCACACTCGAAGCACAAAATAGATAAGTACAGAGGACAATCTCATGCATGTACTTGACTACGCCCGATGGACGCATAAATGAGTGTTTGAGCGGGCCGAAGCGCTCCGAGATATCGTGTCCGTGAGCGGTGTCTATGTGTGCGTTGCCCAAGCGCGCTTTGTATGTAGATTGACTTTTGTACCTATATATCGCACCTTTGGTAGAACAAGGGCATAATTGTCATAAAGCAAAAACTGCAATTGTGCCCTTGTTCTACCAAAGGTGCGATATTTTGTGCTCGAAGAGCTTCAATGAAACTTGGTACACAGGTAAGTAGACCATATCTTGGAATAGCTCATATGATGCTTTTCATGCCGGGAGTATGTTTCCTTGGGATAACTATACATTAGCACGCAGGTGTGGCCTCGTATGATATATATACAGGCACCTATTTTATTTTTACTCCTTAACGCTCAAACGTCTTTGAAAGATTTTAGCACATAGGTGAACTATGTCCTAGAATAGCACATAGCACATTTTCGAAAATATATATAATTGTTAACAAATATTTTTTCTATTTTAGTAACTAGTTATTAATTTTGTTTCAGAAGCCTTTCTTTGGACGATTAATAGTTTCAAACAAATCAGCGCAAATGAAGTCTTCAGCAAAGTTAAGATGCAAAAGTTACGTCAAGAAAGACGGATCGTTAATAGTTTCTCGTAGGGAAAACTCCAAGAAACTACACCTACTAGTCTTTGTATGAATTAATTATAGGCTCTTAATAAACTAGTGCGCCTCACCATCGACGATTGCATCACTGCTTACCATCAGGTGGGATCGCAGTCAAGTACTAGTTATACCAGATAAAAAAAACCGACATGAAAAATCCGTTATCGGAAACATTTTTAAGGTGGAAAGTCATCCAATGATTTCTCCCGCTCTAGGACGGAGTGGAAGAGCATGTTAAACTTTTACACACCTATGTTCCTTCTTTACCTAGCGTTCCCGGACCCCGGGTTTCCCTTACGGAATTTATGGCCTCAGTAGGCTTCGGCAATGCTGACTTGCTGAGCCACAGTTTTGCTGACATATTTTTGAGGCGCGCTCAGTCGACTACTCGGGTTCAAACCGGACGGTTACGGACGGCGAGCTACCCATTGCTCATCATCCGCAAGCCCACTTCCATCCAAAAGCGTAACATAAGTATCGAATCCATCAATATTTCAAGTAAAATTACCATTTTATTCTCTCATAAAACTTCAACTTATGCAAATCGTAATACAAAAGTGCCATGACACAAGCACACAAGTACGAAGTACTTACCTGCCATACAAAGTACCTGTAGGTAAGCTATTATTTGCGAGGAAACAAAAGCTGTTCAAACAATTGATCCTCCAGGCAACCATTGTTTCATTAACGTACAAACTACATTATTTAAACGTCAGTTAGCAAAATAATTTAGCATTTCATAAACATTTTTTTTGTTGTTGATGTGTTTGTAGTTTAAAATTTTGCTGATTTGATTCTTTTGTTTAATAGCTATGAATATCAATTAAGAGGGCCCTCCTCGGACAGACTATCGTCAACGTGAGCATGGTTAAAAAGCTTGTTATTTCATCGGACGCTAAGTTTGTCAAAGACACAACGCGAAAAGAAAGAGATAGCTCCTGAACGCTCGGTTGTCATTCGGTAATTTCCGTCGCTCATTCAAATAATTATTTCACAATACTTGTTCCAGGAAATACCTACGCGTTTTTAGTAAACCACAGTTTTTGAAAAAAAATATTGCGTCATTCAAAATCTCGATTTAATGTTAGTTTCCATAAATAAAGTTTAATTGTTTTTTTTTATTTCTGAGTATAATATGCAGGGACAAAATAGCAAGTGTTTCAGGGATCTTTACTGGATTAGTTTTACAAAAATTTAAGTTTTCGTTTTCAAAAGAAACCTGTATAATAACCACAAGATATATTATCTGTTTCCAAAATTAGAAAAAGATATGTAATAAAATTATAATCACGTAAGAGTGCTTATAAATATGGAAAGATTGCAAGGGATGGTCGCTCTTAAATAAGCAAGTTTAGTAATATTTTAGAGGCCTAGAGACCCCAACAAGACATAATTTTGGTAACAAAACTAGTATTTTTACCAAAAAGTAGGTACCCGAGCTGTAAAGATTTATTTTTTTTAATTTTCAGTAACGTCAAGGGTTCGCGACAACTAAAATTATTCCCAATACTTTTCGAGGAAATTAATGTAACAAGTCTATTTATTCAAGTAATTCTGAAATCAATTTTATTATTATAAATATGAAACTGATCTCATAAACTACTGTTATAAAATACCCCGAAACGCGAAAAAACCGCAACGAAAAAATAATTTTAAAACACTTTAGACTTTACATGAAGCTAGAAAAAGGTTTATTCAATGGAAAAAAATTGCCTATCTCCTCACAATAGATGGTGGTGTCATCCTCTCAGTTCGGCTGAGGTCGGGTGCGGTCGGGTCACGAAGTCGTGCGACCACGATCGCATTGTCGAGCCAGTGGACACCAGCAAACATGAATTTTATTACAATGGACGGACCCTGTTGACTTTCTAGTATTGATTGAGGGCTTTTTAATGAGGCTTTATTGGAGAAATGAAGTGTTTAAGTGGGGCAACATAACTGCACTGTAGCCTAGCCTTGGCCTAATAGATGGTGAAAAAGCTAACCTAGGCTAATTTGCGCTGTTACGATCGATATCAGCAATTCCGCGAATCGCAGTGCAGTTGTTATTGGCCTAGAAAATTCGCTGGTATCTTTATGATAGATATTTACTGTTGATCAAAAACGCTGGTAAACGATATTAAAATGCACTAAAATCCTTAACCCTTTTTTGTGATTGATTAAAAAAAACTTATTTTCCACTAAGTACATCGCTATCCCCTGTGGATTCATACTATTCGTCATGAACCTGGCTAACCCATTTAGATTTTTGTTTTACAATTCGACTATTAAACAAACAATAAAACTATTTACTACTACTACTAACACCACTTTATTATATTAGTATCTGTTAAATCCAGATACATGAGGGGACTAAATGTCCCTCAATATGACGCACAACACTGTTAAATTGTCCCGCACTGCTACTACTGTAAATTGAACGGTGGGAGTCACGTTGGGGGGACATTTTGCCCCCTAATGTATCTCGCTTAAGCCTTCATTCCGAAAAAAAAAATGTGTAAAAACTAAAGGCGATTATCCGAACAGTGCATAGCATTGTAGACAAAAATCTCTATAGTTACCCCTTTCCCAGAATAAGCATTTGCCGACCCATCAAACCAAACGTTCGTTCAACAAATGTCATCACTTCAACACCATGTTGACATATTAATTTTATACACGCAATTTTAGTCGCAACGTTTTGCGCTTACGTAGTATAAAACGCTGAGCAAATGACATACATCATCATCCGAAGTCATCGACAATCTAAGAAGATCATCGGAAGCCGAACGCCATTCACTGTTGAACATAAGCCGGACCAAGCATCGCCACAACGAACACTGTGTCTCGCTTCCATTCCCGCGCCCTAACTAGATCATCACTCCACCTTACGGGAGGGCTTCATCTACCGACCATTCCTGAACCTATCGAAAGTCTTCTGATGAGGCCCATTGTTAGAGACCACGTTTCAGAGAGGAATTACACTCCAGAAAAGTTAATCACAAAGTTTATCTGTCAAAGACTAAAAGTCGTCATGGTTGGCGCAGTGATTGTCCAACTGGCTACCGCGCTGCGTGTCGCGTTTTCGATTCCCGACCGGAATAAATATTTCTATGACCTACAGATAGTCGTACCGGGTCAGAATGTATTATGTATGCGAGTTTATATGTTTGTAACCGCACCCATAATACAAAAGTAGACCTAATTCTACCAGTGAGGCAACATTTAAAAAAAAAAGCTGCACTTTATTACGTAGCAATTACAATATTTTCTTTCGATTTTATAACTAAACCCAAGATTGTTAAATCTGTTTACGTCGCAGCATAATGCCCCGTACGTGCCAAGCCATTTTAATTTTTATCTGCGCTTTTTTGCGCTACTATTTGATCAAATTTTCTTCATTACTTTTTTGTCATTCCTTCCATTTGAACCAGTTCGTTGCTTCATTAGGTCATTCGTTCGTTTTGGCTGATGTCCAATTACATCACGTTACGTGTCTACTCCAATGTCATTCACTCCCTTGAGAGCCGATCACCAACCTACCTGTAGGTTCTTCTATTCTAGGAAATTGGGCAGGTACCTTTATAGAAAAAAACTAGTCCGTATTTCAAGCTGTTAAGGTTCACAATGCTAAAGTTTTATTCTATTGTAAGATTTTTTTATATTCGGTTCGGAAGCCGTTCTTCGGAAGGCAGTTTTGTTTATTGAACTCACAAAAAGGATTCCTATGTTAATCGGTATTTCTAGCGAACAGTCAAAGAAACCGCCATTTTTTTCCTGTGATGGAATCCTATAATTTATAGGCGACAAGAAATTAATTTTATGATTGGGAAATAAATTGCGAATGGTATTTAATTGTGGCTATTATTGGTTTATAGGCCTTCTTTTTAATTGATTTAGGGAGGAAACCGAATTTATTTAATATTCGTTTGAGTTATTAGGTACTTCTTCAAAGGTAGGTATTTTTAACTCGGAGAAATAAATAATGAACGAGAACCCACATAAACTTCTTAAGAAACACACTATCAATATAATCATGTACCTATAATATCTAGATATAATATTTTGGGCACAAGCGCTGGTTTGTAACCAGTTGTATTCTAACTTGATATATTTGCAATTACTTTATCGGTATTTGTAACCCAAAAATGTCGCTGCAGGCTACAATGACCACTTATCACCGATCAGTCAGAATGAATTAGCATACATACCTACTTATCAAGAAAAAAATCAAGCGATCCGCTCAATCTGCTTTTTATAAATCAATCAATACTTTTTCTTACATTTGCTACAGTATTTAACACATTCTATCTTAAATTTGAGGTTAAAATGAGTACTTTTACCGTATACTAATAAATAACAGAAATATCCGGTTTTAAGCAGAAAAATGTAGTCCACAGTAAGAACTGCTACTAATAAAATAGAAATCGTTACAATACAGTTATGCGGCCGTAAAATACATTATCCCGGTATTAAACAATAATCCGGTTTATTTTTGGTGTCATAACCGTCAATGGAAGGGTCTCAGTAACCCACTGTAGCCGTTTGAGGGTTAACTTTTTATGTGTGTCAAAGTTTTGAATGAACTTGATATTGTCAAGAAGATACACCGACTCCCGAAATTAAGGTTTTTTTATATCGAAGTCAGTTGTATTTTTTGTAAAAAAGAAACCCTCGATCGTTGAAGCGTTTGTGGCAACAATTTAAATCTTTTTTAGTTTAGGTATATATTTTTGTAATACTACAACAAAAAACTTCCAACTTAACTGTTATGGTTCTTAATAGCATGATAATTGATTTCGACGTTTTATTCATGTGGCCAATAACGACTTAAATCACCTATCGAAATTCACATGACCATTAAACGAGTCCATTGAGACCACATCCGATCAATTGGCAAACACTTGCAGAATTACACACCCCTTTAATTACACAAGTTCAATAAACCTAACAGCACTAGGAGATGTGCAGTCGAACCAGCTATTTGGTGTACAGGCAAAAATATTTTACTTTACAGACACTGTCAAAAATCATATTTTTATTTAGGTAATTCATTAAACCCCAAGCGAACGCCGGTCACCGATTACCCTCTCATCGTCTTTCTATTGTGTCTTAATTACGGTATTCTTAAAAGTATGATGTTTAAGATTTGATTAGGTACTCAGCACAGTTACAAAATTGTGAGGGCGAAGGTGTTAGAGTTCTCCATGCTGTAGTTTGATAGTTTCTTTTATTATCACTGGGTATATGATGACGCCGGAGATAATTTACAAGTAATAAATAATGACTATTTCACCAATAGTTTTAAAAAAACACTTTTACCAGTAAATTTTTTCGTCAGTTTAAACTGGATGACGCTGGTTTTACCTAGCCGACTACCTTGAGAAGAATAACCGAAACAAACGCAGTGGTCTGCTCTTTTTCAATTATATAGTTTCAGCGGTACAGCACATACTACAATAGGGTATGACATTAACAACTAAAATTAATAAAACGTCACGCAATACATGTAGTGGCGGTAGTTAAGTTGCAAGTTGGCTGCCTGTACACCAACCAACTTATTCAAGTGTATCTATATAATTTCTCTGACACGCAGTGTATAAAGCCGCGATGGATCGCAGCTCGAGACCTTCCGGGACCGAGACCTCTTTCTCACGCGTGTGGGGTGAAATGTTCTTCTGACAGAACAATACGAGCGCATGAATACCGCCGCAAAAACTAGCGATACACTACTACTCTCGAAGTCTCGACTATACGGTGAACAGCGCGAGCGGTGATCAACTGTTAGAAATAGTTGAGATACACTGTTAGTTCTATTATCCTTACATACGCCCCCCACCGCGTCTGTCTGTCTAAAACTTGGAAACTACTGTCTCCGGAACTATACACCCTATTATATAGCTCCATCCTATATACAGTTTAGTTTAGGTCGTAAAATAGGAGCTTGGGGTAAGGCCCATAAATTCATGCTGTTTGCACCAATAGAGACAGAGAGTGAATTATGAAGAAAGTTTAGATAATAAGTACATGCATGTTACCTATAGTTAAGAAAAGCCAAGAATTTTAAATTGTTGCGGTGTCTGTAATAAAACAACACTATTTTTTACAAAAGCATACGTCAAAAGCACGGAACCTCAAAAAGCAATCTTAGACAACGTTCTCCATCGTCGATAGCATTATAGATATTCATCGCTTAGGTACAACTAAGGGCAACAGATACCTTGTGGTCAAATACGAGCCTATCAATTATAAAATTTAAAAAAACAGTAACAATACATTAGAGATAACAAGAAAGTCTGCAAAACAGAAATAGAGTTCAAATTAATTGAAACAGTAATCATAACAAATATCTGATTTCCAAATTAAAATTTCCATAAATCCCATATTAAATGAATAATCTTCAATTGCTCCAAATTGCTAAGTAAGCCTTAGCACGCGCACCCAAAATCCATAAAACGAAATACTTCAAAGGAAAAGTGGCGTTTATATCAAAACTTCACTGCGTCACGAACCCCGCAATGGGGCGTTGCGGACTTGCGGAAAAAGTTTGAGCACCGCTGTCATCCAGTATTGTGTCAATGAAATGCCATGCTGCTTAACATAAGATCGCGTGAGCATCACCATCGTGATATTGTAATACTTAATTGATTTATTATGAAGATTGTATTCCGGAAGTATAGATAACCGGTTTCTTCTTGCACTAGTTACCTAAGTATCTAGCTATAAAAAAACCTTTTTATAAAAAAAATAACCGACTTCACAAAAAAAAAAATTGAATTTGAGGAGTTCCCTCGATTTCGCCAAGATTCCATCATCAGATACCAACTTGGTGACTATGGGACCATTTGGGATATACCCTTTCCAACAAAAAAATAATTTTTCAAATCGTTTGGCAAGCGACGAAGTTATGCGCAAACAAACATAAAAAAAAAACATACAAACATCCGAATTGAGAACCTCCTCCTTTTTTAGAAGTCGGTTAAAAACATAAAAAAACATACAAACATCCGAATTGAGAACCTCCTCCTTTTTTAGAAGTCGGTTAAAAGGTAGTAGCCAAGAAACGTGTAAAAAAAACTCGAGTTTTAAACCCGCATTAAAAACTATTAAACTTGCAACAGAAGTTTGTTACTTCAGAACATTATTTAAACTTCTTTTCCGCACTTGGGTAAAGCTGTGGAGAATGACATTGTAAGTTTGAAGAAGCAAGTCGGACTTCCAGATAGATAACAAACAGTTTCAAGGCAAACCCTCTCTATTTTTTAATTTTTCAACCCAATTATTTCAAAATCCGCTTTTACCCCTACCGCTTTTAGGCTTATAAGTGCAATATAGTGTATTTCGCACTAGTGCAAAAAAAGAACAACGGCCAAATCGGCCGTAATTTATTAAATCAATTGTATCAAGTTGGTTGCGCAACACCCACCACATAGGCGCAAAACAAAATTCGCGAAACATTTCTTACAAAAAAATTATAACTAAATATATAATAGTATACTTAACTAAAAAAGTTATAACTAACCTACCATTTATAAAGTTCTACTATTATTTTCAAGAGTGTTTAAAACGCCGATACACGTGAGCAATTGTTGTTACAGTTTCTTGACTCCAATGCGACCTCGCCTTCGGCTCGGGCGTGTATCAGTGTATTCCGCTTTGGATACAATGACAAGCTTTGACCACTTTTCTCAGAAAGTACTATATTACCTAGATTTCAAAAGATGTCAATCTAACCTATCTAAGTATCTACAGACCCCTTTCCAATCTCCAAAACGTTGAACCCAAAGGCCGACATGCAATCAATTTAATTAATGATCCTTTAAATAAATAATTACCATCCACTCGCGTAACGAAGCAGGCGATCAATACAAACAATGCTTTTGTTTCAGTAACTAACGTGACGGTGGGCGGTAAAACGTTACTTGTATCAGCTATTCAGCACTTAGAAACCAAAATATATATCGTCTAACCTTGAATGTACGGTATTTGGTCTTTTTGTCCTCAGCACAGACTAATCTGTTTAGTGATTGAGAAGATTTTTTAGGCTTCACGCAAAATTAGATCGATGACAAAAAATGGAGACCTGTTCATTTTCAATCACCACAAAATAACAGGTGGGAGTGTGGACAATTACTTATGGATAAAACGAATAATGTAATTTCTAGTTTGGAGCGACTTGCATAAAAAGGGCGGTTCTCTTTTAAAATTGAGACCGAGAACTTAAAGAATATGAAAATAAACATATAATAACAAGTCTCGAGTAATAAGAAAAACATTATTCATCCGAGTTATGATATAACAGCTGAGTTAAGTACTAATCTATTTTTAAATTCAAAAATGTATTCCTCTTTACTCCTTCTTTGTCTAAGGTAAGACAACACATAGTTACATAACATAACAGATGCAAAAGGTTAGTCTCAAGGGTAACTGAGCCAAACTACAACAGACAATAGGTTCCTGTAATGACCAACATTAATATCGTCGACAGTTTTACACCATACAAATAATTAGGTCGCAACATTCTCGAGAAAACTCACGATAATGCTTTAATTGACTCCTTAACCCACAAACCTGTTGCAAACAATCTAAATTAACATCGGAAAATCGATTAATTCTGTTGTGCAATACTCAATCCAAATACATTAAACAAATTGACTTCTTGAGTACGAAAAATTTATCACTTATAGCGAACAAAGTCAGGCTTGTTAGAGCATTCTACGAATATAGGTCAGCGGTAAATAGCCTAATAGAAACATGCATGCAAAATCGCTTAAATTGCAAGGCAATACAATGTATGAGCGCTGTCAGCAATGATTGGTGTCGGGCATTCGGAGAGTGTCGGGTTTTGTCGGGCCGCTCCAGTGGCTCTCAACCTGCGGCCCGATATTTTATGTGTGACAACACTGGCACGCTGGCAGCCGAGGGTTATGGGCATCTGCGAGTGATTAATACGACTATAATACACCACGAAGCTGTTTTGTTCTGAAAAGGTCGTCCGGAAAATATTGTGCGGCTTTGTAAGAGTTTTCCCATCTCGTTTTCAAGGTTGACTTTGTATAGTTTCTTTTTTTAGTGAGAGATGTTCGTAGTTATTAATGGATCACCCTCTTTTTTCCGTAAATGTCGTAAAAGGTCACTTATGAGATTTTGCCAGGAGAATAAGCAGCAGAATCATTCTTCAAACGGTTTAGTAGGTTCACTGGCTAGTGTGACAAGTTAGGGGATATTCCTAAAGCCCACAGTGGACCAGAGTGCTCTTATAAGGGTGTCATCATCATCAGTATTCAGGCAGAACATAGGTACTGCTGGCATAAGAGTGTAATGATAAATAAAAGCAAGCAATCACTACATCATCAAAAAACGCTTCAATAGATTTTCATAATATCTTGGGCGTTTGAAGACCTCCTATCTCAAACTATATTCTATGTGGCCCGATAAGGTGCAGTAGCTATGCACTATTCGGTCTAGTATTCTAGATACATAGAAAATGGTCATTTGACACTCAGCGATCACTGGAACCAACTATTTGTGCGAAGGCGTTACATGAAATGATACCCGGGACATATGAGATGTGGACGGTGGACTCATTTTCAATAGATTTTGATTAGGCATTTGTTATTTGATAGCTGTTCAAGCGTATAGAGTATGAAGATAGACTTGTGCTTGAGGAAAGTATGTTTACTATTGGTCCCGATTTTTTATTATTGTTATTATTTACTAGCCTCTGCCAGCGGCTTCGCCTGCGTCAAAATAGGTTTCTCAATACAAATTTTGGTCTCCATCTCCTTAGAAGGTGAATTTTAGAAAATCCTCTCTTAGTGCTTGCCTATATGATAAAAAGAAGCCTTGTGCAAGATTTCATGTTCCTGGTCTCAGTACTTTCAGCTGTGCGTTGATATGTCAGTCAGTCAGTTTCAAGCAAGCAAGGAAAGCGACGATGTGGTCGGCGATAGCCTATTCACTCTTGACTCAAAGATCTCCAGGTTGCAACGATCAGGAAAGACAGACTGGCAGAGAATACCACTTCTTAGCTGTACGCACAATGAATGTGCTCCCAAAACATTTTGTATGTGTGGGTTTGTAATCTGAATTTTTTATCGTATCATAATTTACTAGGTCTACCATGAAAAGTTCTCAACTTATAATTATTCTGAATTCAGAAGCGAGGGTTAATTATGTGTAAAGTACTGTTTGAAAGTTAGCAATTATATTTTAACGCCAAGTTAAACTGCATACACTAAGGTTTTGAATGAAACCTGTTAGTAACGCATGGAAACACGACGCATTGCTAATCCTGTTAGCTGTTAGCCAGTCGATTTTATGCCTCAACGGTTCTTTGAATGAACACATGATCTTCCGGTCTAGTGTGCTTTTTATTTAATTGTAAAGGCAACAACATCATAATTTCGGATACATTGTTTTTACAAGCTTTTATTTAGTTTCACCTGTTCCGATTGAGCTGAAATTTTGCATGCATGTGTAAATCAGATGACAACGCAAAATTATTATGACATGGAGCTGAGCTGATCTGATGATGGAACCAGAAGGTGGTTATAGGATCTTAGTAGTTAAACCCCATCGAGTTTGGGCTCGTATAATTCGTCGTGATGTGTATTAATTATAAAGGTATACCCAGCTAAAAAGCTTGCTATGAAAAATATTTTTTTCATTAAAAGCTTGTTTATATCTTTCTCCAACCACGGAGAATTTCTGATAAGGAAACCCGCGGTCCTAGAATACAAAGGACAACTGAAGGACACAGGTAGGTTCGGTTTTTATTAGGGAGTCTGACTCATCCTCTTGTTCTATCTACCCTAAGGTCGGACACTGCGTAAAGCGGGCGCCCGTGCAGTTCCATAAACAAATACTCGCGCGGATCCTCGCGACGTAGCACTTTGTATAAAACCGCGCTGACGCTCGCTTAACGCAGTTGCAGCCTTAAAGCGGAAGAAGTCGTTAGATGATTTCCCACCTCAGAAAAAATTTCTGTCTCTAAGTCATAATAAAGCTCTGTCAAACTACGACGATTATCGGTTCAGCAGTTGGTACATTAAGAAGACAAACCGTTTTGGAGTTCTAATAATATTACCTACTACCTACTAAGCCAGGCTGAAGAATTGTACACAAAAGTTCGCAGACAGTTACAGAACTAATCAGCATTTTCATGAAGCTATATCTAAAGTTACAACGTCCTAAGATAAGATCTGTTCAAGGTAACCAGGTCAAACTTCAGGAGTAAGTAAACAAAAATACCCACGAACATAAAACCGGGCTTAATACGGCAGGACTTACGTTACTGAAACAATAACGTGAACGCGCACGTAAACGTGAATCGTGGGGAACGTCCATAACAGGAACATGTATGAGTAAGCACAGATCGATACGAGTGGTTTTGTTAAGTTATTCATTTGAGCATTGTACTTACTTATTTCCGACTGAATTTCGTGCCAGTGAGAAGTGGAGCAATGCCTGACATGACACATTTACGAGTCAAATAGTAAAGGTCTTGGAATAAAACTCTTTTCTCAAAGTAGGTTTATTTCACCCCTGTAGATTTCCACGTTATCCTGAGGAACTGCTTAATTCTAGAGGAAGTCTGCAGTTTAAAGATCACCAGGTGAGACCTGTAGTTATGTTTAAGTAAAAGATCAAGTGCTTTAAAGCAATTTGAGAACATCCATTTGTCCACTGTCCAGCAGTAAACTCCGATGAGAAAAATGACGGAGAAGCTAGAATAAGAAATTGACAAGGTTTTCTTTATTATTGACTAGTTTTTGCCCGCGACTTCGTCCGCGTACATAAAATATAGCCTATGTCACTTAGGAATAAAGCAGCATTCTATCGGTGAAAAAATTTTAGCAATCGGACTAGTACTTCCAGAGATTACCTCCTACAAACAAATAACACACATTACCTCTTTATTATATTAGTGTAGATAGGACCGCGTTTAAGCATGCTTGCCTAGAAATAATCTATTCACTCTTGGTTTAAATACCCCTAGGTTGTAAAAATATCAAGAAACATAGACTCCGGCAGGGAATTCCACTGCTCAATTGTACGTAGAATGAATGTGTTACGTAGGTTTACGTAGTTGCCATAAAAGCTAATACTACACATAATAAAATAAACACCGCGGTGGGTCCAGAATATAGAATTCTAGATATCAAACTTATCTTGCAAGGCAATAACTGGTTGCCAGCCCGTCTAATGCCAACAAACTTCTAACAAGGAAGGTTAGGTACCAGCTGTATTCCTCCCATTCATAACTAGTAATGAAGATAACACGATTCTTCTGCTCAATGTAATCGCTGTCCGGTGCGAATTCAATCAATAAGTTTCTTCACGTATAGAAATTCCAAGATATTATAAGCACTGTTTATCTTGTTAAAGTTCTTCGTAAAATATTGATGAATGCATTGATACGGGCTATGAATGTTCAGATACTTCAGATAGCGTCCAGGGAAGTTTTTAGCGAGGTTTTGCTATCTTACATTGCTGCGCATATTTTTAGCATGCTACAGTATGGAGTACCTATCAGACGAAGATCTTTCCGGGTAGGGACAGCTAACCGGCCTCCTACGAAAACAACCCTTACTGACGAGAAAGAAACACCCTTTCAAGATCATGCAGTTGCCTTTGACTGTACTTCGTGAAGGTAGGTTGAGGAAATTATTTTTAATGTTGAGATTAGGATGTAATCAAAGCTTTGCATACACATAACGTGGACTTTAATACTGTATCAGTGATAATATAGACTGGTCATTTGATTTTTTTTTTATCGGTCTGCAAAAAATATAATGGTAATGGCTAAAAATAATGAGTTTTGATCAGCTTTTTTTATCAGTAATGAGTTGTGGTAGTGAACTTGATAAGACAATCACAAAACGGACTGATTTAAATAATTACAAGTGCTATTTAGAAACAATAGGTGCTTCATACAGCTGATGCAATTTCACTGATAACACAAGGTCGCTAATTTGCCAAAGATTTTGTATCTATCCCCCTGATAATACTTGATTATGTGCAAGTATGGAACTGTGGACTGCTACACAATAATAGCCAATATTTCAATAAATAAATAATCAAGTAGGTATTTTACTGTTTTTATCACTGTTTAGTTTTGGTGATAAACCCACAATGACGTGTCCGATAAACATAGTTTTAGGTATCTAGAAATTTTGTCATAAAATATTAAAGTTTCAAAGTTCACGAAGGGTCACATAAACATAGATATAGTACTGACCTCCTGGATGCGTCAGCGTGTTGGGGTGTACGTAACCGTCCTTATGCAGTAGCACATGCCTGGGCTCCGCGACTAAGTAACAGGTGGGCCCGTCCGTGAGGCACTTCTGGAAGGCGCGCGCCGCCTGGTAGAACAGCGCCCAGGCGTGCTCCTCGCTGATGGTGGAGTTGAAGGCCTGCAGGATCTGCTGCAGGTTGATGCAGTCGGACGCATCCAGCGAGAACTCAGTCCCGCCGGGCGCGCCGGCGTTCTCCTTGCGCATCATCGCGCCTACCCCGCCGGGCTACCATCCATCCTCGGAACCAACAACACAACCACTGCGACAACTATCGATCGCACAAAATTCACCAGTTGATCGTACCACTGAAAATTTCTCACTAAATCACGTAAATAATTTTTGTAAACTACATAAAACGAATGCGTGTTATTGTCACCGTGCTCCCCCGAAACGTCACTGTCACTTTTCGTTGGCAAGTGGGTGGCGTGAATTTTTTTTATGTTTTGGTGCGTCGCGATCGCGTTCGCGCGTGCGCGCTGCGCTCTGAAACACGTGACACGTGGTGCGGCAGCGACTGCTCGGCGCGGACTGGCGGCGCGGCGCCTGCAGCCTCCGCGATAAGATGCGCCCTACCCCGGAACCACTTCCTAGTTTCCTGTAGTTTTTCTTTCAGGATTTTCTCCACCGAGCACGCACCACTCCGGGATCAGCCCGGTAAGTAGCAATATCCGACTTTGCAAATCGAAATTCTAGATAAGATATTAGCTAGCGATTATATCATCATAATTACAAGATAGGTAAATGAAATGTCAGTAATAAAACAAGAATATCTCAGTCCAATTTATTTTATTTTGAGTATGCTATGAAAATCAGTAACTACAAATACCTATTAAATTCATCAATATTCGTTACACGTTATAATATTAATAATACAAAATCAACTTTTATTAAAATGTATGAAATTTCAAATAACTAGAATTATTGTATTGATCTATAGATAATATTAAACATTTTAGCTGCTTTATAATTACGCACCTAGTCAAACACGCGATGTTTATATTCACCGATAGACGCACACATGTGCACCAATGTTGTCACAATTTAGAACTATTAAATCTAGTAGATAGTAGCTCAAAATGCGTGCATTTAGTAAACTGAAAAATATTGATTTATACAATTTTTATAATTATAGTAAAATTAAACAAGGAATGTAATTATATTAATATCCACCTTATATTCCCTAATCATACGGTACAAATACTCAAATGTATACACAGGCAGGTCTGATAGCCATTTTATTTCAGGTTACTTCTATTACTTTCAGATGTAGCGATAGTCATATATACCCTCATATCTTCTCAAATATAAACAGTACAACATTCAAAATGTGTATAACTAATATAACAGTCATTTTGTAATAGTGCAAAAATTATAATACTATAAGATTGATCACTTCGGGCTGCTTGCGATTAAATGTCAATACACAATCAATTCTTCGAATTAGCTAATACTTAAATTCATTATGTTGTGTTGTGTCTTAATATCATGTTGGCAATACTATAAAATCAAAATGAAAACACTGGCAATCTTTTAGGGGGTGACAGTACTTATGTATACGAAAAAAAAATCACTAAGCAAGCTAAATTATTACTAGGGCTCTATCGTCGGCCATATCATCGGCTTACCATCAGGTGAAATAATCGTCAAACGCGAACCTAATGGCGGCTGTACACTTGAGTAGAGTGTAGATGATAGCGCTTGCCTCGCGTCGTGATGTCTCGGGGTGTCTCGCCTGCTCTCGGTCGCCTGGCGGTTTTTAGCGCCTGAGTCAAAGGGTCTGTATGTCTCGCGAGGAGCGCCGAGAAGAACTAAACAGACGAGGGTGTACACGGTCACTCCGAACGCACACGTCTCGGCCGAGACGCCTTGGGCGAGACATAGCGAGTGTACTTGGACGAGAGTGTACAGCCGCCATAACCGTTAAAAAATATATAATAAATATATGCTGTTCAATATATTATATTAAATGAAGTATCAGATTTTTTCACCTTTGCGACTTTACTATGGAACCTGCATGAAGGTCCCAAAATAAGGTAGTTGGTCATACTCATGAGTACGTTAACCCCCTTAAAAATTGCCAATGCATTCAAAGGAACCCTGTACAAAAGTATTAGTAAATATTTAGATAACAGAATTATCAAATTATAAAGGCAATCAATTAAAAAAAAAGACCAAGTAATCTGGTTACCATGACCAAAAATGTGCATCTAAATGGCGCGACAAATTGTTTTGGAAACTACGCCAACTGTCCGATACAGGCATTACTGCGACTTATTGGAAAAGTTAGCACCTGACAACCTTTAAGCTTAATTTGGAAATCTAGGTACTTATCTTATTGTTCTTTTTTTTGTTTTCTGATACATATCTCAGGATTCTGTGGTCTTGAGCCTTTGGAAGGCGTATGAGAGGGCGAAATCCAACTCGCAGAGGCCTTGTAGATGATTTTAATGAAACGTGATACCAACCGACGATTATCCCTGTACGTGCTATGCTGTGCAACTAAGGACAACCCCCTGGTTGGTGGAAAACTATTGCGACTAATGGTAAACAAAGATAATAGGGCTATAGTTTTTTGTCGACAAGTAACATGGAACTATGCTAAGACTATGGCCCCTGCCTGAACAATGTTATTAATATCTATCTGGTTTTGATTATTATTAGTCGTATTAGAAATTTAATTTAATTAATTATATTTGTTTTGTAAAAATTCCGATCAGCAAAATCGCAACAACCATTCCCAATAATATTTTTGTACGTAAATAACCTCTTTTTCTTATTTTTTTTTAATTTTCCGTATAATTAACAAAATATTGTATACTACAGCCAACCGAATTAAAAATCTCTCGATTAAGACACGTTAACAACATTCCACTCCTAATTTGTGATACGTTTTGTGATAATTGAAACATTCTAATCTCGAACTAAGAGCAAGCTATAAATCTATCTACATGATAGATAAATAAAAAATAAATTATAAGAATACGCATATTTTGATGGAATTATTTATTTTATATTGTAAAACCTTATATCGATAAACTCTCGATAAAGCTACACTGCAAATGTCTCTAAAACTCGAATATCGCTCATCAAATATTAAAAACTTTATGACACTCAAAACATTGAAATAATTATGATTAAGTAAATATCACCTAAAACATTTGAATCATGTGTAAAAGGCGAAGAAAATCACAAACATAATTTTATTCAATTTCAGTATGTTCTATCTACATCAGCGATACTCAACCTATTATTTTCTGGAGCCGCTACAGTGTAAGCCAACTTATCTCCCATCCTCGACTTTATGCTAAGTAATACTCTTTATACGTGAGATCCGAAAGACATGAAACAGTACCACTAGCCAAGTTGATAATCTGCTATCGTTAACGCAAGAAGAAAACTTCAAATGCACCGTTACGTGGTCAAAACAAAAGAATCGGGGACGTGGCCAACTGGAGGCGTTTGACGCAAGAGAAACTGTTGTAACCTGGCTAGGGGGGCTGGGCCGAAGGTTGAGTATCGCTGTCGACTGACGTCATCAAACAACACATCATTCAGGAACGATTGAATGAACGGTAAACCTCACTTCTTCTTCAGGCTCCACAGTGGGTCGAGGAAGTTGAGAGGATCCTTCATATCTCCGCTCTTTAACCCTGGAGACTGTTTCATTTCCTCGAAGGATTCGCGGGAGAACTTGGTGGGTTTCTGTCCGGCGGTGGCTGGGGTGGTCGGGGTCGGAGTGACTGGGGGAAGAACTGCTGCCCCTGATGGCACAGACACTGCCTCGCCGTTGAACATTGTTGTACCTTTAGAAAGGAGAAAATAAATAATTAAGTTAGAAGTGTTACAGTTACAAACCTGCTTTTCCACAAAGTAGCTTTATTTTGCGATGGGGAAAATCATCTTATGACAAAACCCGCTCTTGGGTGAAGCAGGAGATAGTGTCAGACTCTTACTGACTAAAAACCCCATCCCGTTCCTTCTAGCCTTCATAGCGGGGCACGAGCTTCCTTTCGGACAACCCTGTCCCCAGTAGTCCACAAAGCAGCTGAGAGTTCAAAGGAAAAGGCGGAATGGTTTAGATCCTGGTTTTTTTAAATGTATTTAATACAAACTAGTGCTTGACTGCGCTCCCAGCTGATGATAAGCAGTGATGCAGTCGTTGATGGTGAGGCGCACTAGTTTATTAAGAACAGTTGGCCCAAGCTAGTTGAAAATAAAGTCGTGAGCTTTGCCCGCGTTAATCTGCGTGAGGTATTCTAACGGGTAGGTAGGCCAATTCTGCGTGCATGAGCTATTTATTCCACATAAAAAAGGCTTATGTTTTCTTCCATACAAATCCCGAAAATAATTGTGTGAAAGAGACTGACAAACCGCCGGCAACGGCGCCCTCGCCGCCGTCGCCGGGATTCCGATCCCGATTTCCGGCCACCGTAGACGCGGGCTCGCGGACGGCGAGCCATGGGTAGCTCGCTGTCCGATCGTCCGGTAATGGACCGAGTCCAAGACGTCGACGGCGCGCACTGTTCCCGCGCGCCTCAAGCAGTTGTCAGCAGCAGGAGGGGCCCAGCTGGGTCGAAGCCTACTGGGAACAGGGTTGTCCGAAAGGGAGCTCGTGCCCTGGTATGAAGGCTAGAAGGAACGGCGCGGGGTTTTTAGTCAGTAAGAGTCTGACACTGTCTCCCGCTCCACCCAAGAGCGGGTTTCGTCAAAGATGATTTTCCCCGTCGACAAAAAAAAACCTTTTACAAACAAAAAAGAAAATTTACCTCTTTATAATATTAATGTAAATTACCTGGGTAACTACTAAAACTTATACTATATTCATCGTGAATCATTATCACAAATTGATATGATAATGATGAATCACACAAATTAATTACTTTCAATAAAAACCTACTTCTTAACAGCAGGTTACGTTTAAGTGTAAAACATGGTGCATACAAGTGTTTCTGTATAATCTGTCCAGGTACTGTTATCTCATGCGTCAATGAGCTTAACTGAAGGTATGAACATCCGATTAGACGAGATAATTTTAGGGTAGGGCACTAAAATAGGCCAAAATAGAGATTATCTGTTTGTTTATAATAACAAAAAAGTAATTAATTGATTATTTCAGACTGCATAAGCTAAGCTATTGATTGATTGAAATCTGTACTGAAGAGGTAAAGTTCCAGACGGCGAGTAATGGGTAGCTTTCTGTCCGCCTGTTCGGTAACCGTCCAGACCGAGCCCAAGTCGTCCACGGCGCACACTGTTCCCGCGCGCCTCAAGGAGTTGTCAGCAACCGTAGGAGCCAACAGGGCCGAAGCCTACTGGGGCCAAGGATCTGCTTCGGACGATGTCATCTGGATAATTTTTACGCACCGAAAAATTGTTTGTTGTTGAAATGAGGTAAAGTTTGTTTTTTAGGAGGTAATCTCTGAAAGTACTGGTCCGATTGCAAAAATTTTTTGACCGATAGAAAGTTGGTTTATTCCTGAGTTACATAGGCTATATTTTATGTACGCGGGCGAAGCTGCGGGCAAAGGCTAGTTACTAATAACACTTTTAATCGAATCTGACGGCATGGTTGCTGCAACAGTTTAGCTAATGGCTGCTGCGCTAAGAATCGCGGGTTCGTTTTCCGTCATCATCTTCCTGCCCTTGTCCCGTTTTATTTGGGGTCGGCGCAACACGTTTTTTTCTTCCATTCTGTCCTGTCACTCGTCACGCTATCACTAACTCCCTTTTCTTTCATATCACTTCTCACACAATCCATCCATCTTTTCTTTGGCCTCCCTCTCCCCCGCCGTCCATCCACATGTAAACTCATAACTTTTTTAGCAACATGCGTTTCGTCCCTCCTTTTCACATGACCATACCAAGACAAACGATTTCCTTTCAACTTTTCAGTCACTGGCGCCACTTTCAAACTTCCCCTAATATACTCATTTCTCACTTTATCCATTCTTGTCACACCACACATCCATCTTAACATTCTCATCTCTGCTACATGTAATCTTTTTTCATCCATCTTTTTCACAGCCCAACATTCTGATCCATACAGTACGACAGGCCTTATTACGGACTTGTAGATTTTACCCTTTAACTTGAGGGGCATCCGTGGGTCACAAATGGTTCCCGTGACCTGTCGCCATTTCATCCATCCTGCGTTGATCCGATGTGTTACATCCCGGTCTACCTCACCATCCCCTTGGACGAGCGACCCTAGGTACCTAAAGTCGGAACAGATCGGTATGGGCGTTCCGGCGAGAGATAAAGGCACAGGATTGGAGAGACCGCCGAAATCGCAGAACAAGTACTCTGTTTTGGTTCTGCTCAATTTCAGGCCAACACTCTCCAGTCTGTACCCCCACACCTCCAATCTGTTCTGGACCTCTAGGCCACTATCGGCAACAAGAACAATGTCATCGGCAAACAACATACACCAAGGAGCCTCTTCCTGGATGTTTGACGTCAGAGCGTCCATTATCATCAGGAAGAGTTAAGGGCTGAGAGCCGACCCCTGATGTAAGCCGACAGCCACATTGAAGTAGTCAGTTTTCCGTATGGAACAAAATATATGTACAGCCTGCAGATAAATGGTCCAGGTCTGGATGTCTTGCGTATGTGAGTTTGGAGGTAAGTGGAACAGTTTTTAAGCGATCAAGCAGAAATGACCGTGATTGTCTTCAGTATTAAAGAGATTAAGGTTGTATTTATTCAATTGTAAACTTACCGGAACACAAAACTCCTTGGACGTAAAACAGGGAGGTTCTATACGCGTCCGCCAAATATTTAGTGTCCTCCAAAACATTGCTTCTATGAGTGTACAAGTTGAAACATCCAGCGTCTAGCATATCTGTGGACAATTGAAATCTCAGAAATTATGACACCTACAAACTTAATATTTAGCAGATGGGTTTCCTATAGGGTGTAGATATCCGCTAAGAATGGATCTTCCGAAATTCACCCCCTAACTGAGACACCATGGCGGCGCTACCAGTCACCGCTACCAACAAAATGTATAACAGCTTTATAGAGAGTTACTCACCTGGTGTCCGTTTGGTTGCGCAACCAATTTGGTGGCGCGACCAGCTCGGACGTGTGGGGACTCTGGTGTCTGTATGCTGTCTAGTTTGGTGGCGGCGCGACTAATTGCGCCACCATGGTGTCCTGGTGAAGCCGTAAGGGTATGAAACGGGGGTCCATAATTAGTATGGAGAAACCGACTTTCACGCGGGTCGTATAGGAAAAACGACAAGCCTTAACACTTAGGGCCGTAGTTGCTTGGACATTTTCTTTGATGCAGCTAGGCCAGTCGACTTTTTTCTCAAGCCAGCTTTATTCCTTTCGAAAGAACTCCATATTTTCAGCATTGCACCCATGCACCGTACATCTAGTTATATAAAACACTTACCACACAGCGCCAGCTGCCCGGCTCGCACTTGACACATGAGCATCAGTAACAAGGCGAGCACGGAGCTTCGCCCCGCCCCAGCCGAGCATTGCACCCACGCGCCGCACAGCTGGTTGCTCAGCTTGTTGTCGTATGTTTGGCTGAGAATCTTGTCGGCGAGAAGTACCAGGGGAGAGCAGACGATTCTGTGGAGATACATGATTTTAGTACTGAGGCTTTACCACGAGCTCTTAACGCGATCCAATTTACGACCTAAACTGAACCGTTAAAGAGATGAAGCTATATAGGGTGCGTAGCTCCATTCCTCTTTTTCGCTCGTAAGACTGACCTTTAAACACGTCACGGTAACTACAAGGGCTGTGGTGGTTGGGCCGACCGGCCACGAGGAAGAGGACGACCGGCCTCCTAGTGGTAAAATATACAAAAAGAGATCCAGCAAGCAAGTCCGATTACACAGAAAAGCCAAAACAGTGCTCTCTGGCACAAAGATACAAGGACACTCGGCCCCAGCTACTGGGAACTGAAACTGGTAGCTGGCAACGACGTGTATTATTAATTGAAAAAATCTTCTTTGATAAGACCCATGTAGGTTTGGTCTTCAGTATGAAGATTAAGAAGCTGCTGACGTAATTGCTAATTTATCCATAGCATAATATAGCCTTTATAATGTTCTCACACTGGGACTTAGGCTTAACTCTCTGGGATCGGGAATGGGCTGTAATTCACCACGCGTGGGTTCGCGTGGTGAATTACGGCCCATTCATTCCCTGCGGTTTGGTGGATGTCTCATATTTTGTCATTTTTGGTTCTAGGGCATACCGGTTTCCTCACGATGTTTTCCTTCACCGTCTTGAAAGCAGTGGTGATGAAATAAATTACTCGAAGTAATGCGCCTGGCTGGGTTTGTACTCGTAAGTCGGGGCCGTTACCACTTGGCCACCACTGCCCCTTAACTTATCCAAATATGTAAAATTTACATAATCTGAACGCTATATGCATTCGATTTCATAAGGCTAAACTCTTATAAGGATAAACTCCTGTCATAAGCTGATTGATAATGATTGGCAGTACTACTGAGACGTGGTTAGCATAGCGATGTTGTTTATCTAAACAAAAGGTACACAAATGCAATAATATGCAGAACAGGGTGGAAACCCGCATACCTCTGTTAAAAAGGAAAGATCCTTTCACCAGACGGGTTTTGTGTCGGGTCCGGACAACTGCCCGATAATTGTTTTCGGATTGTTGTATAACATAATAAATTATGTTCTAATCGCAAGGAAAACTATGATATCGCAATGTAGGATTTTGTTCTCTAGTTTTCATTCTCATGTAACAAAATAAATGTCACTACAAACATCACTATCAATACAAATGAAGATCACGTATCTATATCCATCAATATTTTCTTCGTGACAGCAAAACATAAGACTAAACGTAACTGTTAATTTGATGGCACCAACCAACCCATAACAAAAATTAAATTTTAATTCTTGATCAAAGTATCAGGTGCAATTTGCAATAACCATTTTTCAAATGTAATAATTGTCTTAAAAGCTACTCGTTTTCTTTAGAACTTAAATGTATGGTACAATAAACGCATTAGCTAAATAATTACGGTACTTAAGTGCTAAATCGACTTTTTAACGGTAAGCTCCTAAATACACGCAATGTTTTGATGGTTGAGCCACAAAATAGATAGGTACAGAAGACAATCTTATGTATGTACTTCACTTTTTATACCTACGCTCGGTGGACGCACACTAATGAGCGTTTGAGCCGGAACTGTTCGACGAGTGGTCCGAGACGCTACCGAGACATCGTGTCCGTGAGCGGTAACTACATATGTGTGCGTTTCATCATCATCATCATCATTTCAGCTGCTACACGTCGACTGTTGGACATAGGCCTCCCACAAGCGTCGCCACAACGAACGATCCTGTGCGTCTCGCATCGCTCGGTTTGCGCGCTTTGTATGTAGTTTCGCTTCTGTACCTATATATTTTGTGGTTAAGCTATATTGAGCTGACTGGTGATTCTAAAGAATTCGATTTTTTTTAATACATGAGCTAATAGAGCTTTAAAAAATGGTAATGTTCAATGTTGCTAGGACGGTTTTGTATAAAGAGGTGGTCTTTGTCAAGTTTACGAGTTGATCGTCACTTTTTTGATTACTGTTTTGTGCTACAAGTTGCTATGTGTATTCATTTATTATGTAAGTAATTTTAACTAGCACGACCACTCCCTGCCTTTTTAATATTTATTAGGTATCATTTGAATTAATAGACATTTGGTTAGTTTTTACCCGACTACGGCAAAGCCAAAGGACGGTTATGGTTTTGTAATGTTTATTTTTAGAAGTAACAATTTTTAATAACGTTTACAAGTATTTCGTTTAGACAAACAACGTAGCGTCTAGTTTACAAGCGGGGAATTGCAGTGACGTTGCCATGAAATTAGTTTGCCTATACGCATCTGAGCGCGCATCGGCACTCTCGCGGGTCGCCTTGACGTATTTTTGTGATCTTCGTAAACTATCAAGACCTTGTAAGAAAAAATAAGACATGGTCGATACCCTCCCACCCCCCAAATCAGCTTACATAATAAATGAATGATCCCTATATCAAAATGAGTAATAAGTATCTTTGTGCGAAATCCTTTTCCAAGTCCAACTAAAATATATTTTCTAGGCTCTAATCAGCTACTAGAATTATTTGATTATTTGTAGATTGCGCGTCACTATAAAAACAAGCTATGACGCATAACAAGCACGCGTAATACAACTTTAAAATTATTAACATAAGGTTCAAAATCCAATGACAGTACTTACTTGGCCGGAAACACATTGATCTGGTAGTGCGTGACATTGAGCACAGTCTTCCCGCTGGTCACCGTCAGTTTCCTCTCAGTCCAGTGCACGGTGCATATCACGTCGTCCAGGAGGACTTTGAGTCCATCTGACAAGTCTAAGGACTGACCTTTAGCCGTTGGCCAGTACGTTTTGCCTTGCATCTAGTAGAAAAAAGATTTTGTTAAAAAAGATTGACATTAAAACATATAAATAGGTGTTTGAATACATTATACTGGATTATTTGCTCTATCTGTGAAAGTGTTCAACATAACCTAGGTTTTACCTCCACAAATACACCACTATATTTTAATTACTACAAAAAAAAATGCTCTATCCGTAAGAGCCGTGCGTCACTGGGACACCATGGCGGCGTAGCCAAGTCAAGACGCCAATAAAATGTATGGATTGACAGCGTGGCCAACAATAGCCAGGTGAGGTACACATAACTGAGCTGCATGTATTATCTTGGTTGCGCGAAATGGCAGCACAGTGAGGCACGGGCCTTACTGTTACTGCTCATATTTGTATAGTCAAGAGTAAAACAAACGAAATCCTAAAATTGTCCACGAAAATTTGTCATAATTGGTAAACTTATAATCGAATCAATAATTCATAACAATTGCTACTAGAAAATACTAGGTACTCGCAGTGCTTTTTCCGTATTTGATAGCCATTCATTCATTCATAATAATCAATAGCCTGTACAATATTTCCATAAATTGTGTGACATTTTGGGATATAAACAAACACTAATAACTTTGCTATTTATGAATATTATTTAATGAGACTGTCCTTAAATAAATAACAAGACCTTTTCTAAAAAAAAGTTGTATTTGTACTAATTAAAAATGAGTGGTGTATAATGTTATGGTGATTAACTAATGACAGTTCTCCTTACCTCGATTTCACTTAACAAACAAACAATACAGCTAATTTTATTCTCTAATATTGCTTTCCAGAACACGCTGTATTCAGGTTCGCTAGGGTTCTTAGATATCACAAGTGGAATGCACCAGGGCGCAAGTTGCTGTAACAAAGAAAACATTACTAAAAGACTTAGAAAATTTATAAATATTAGATTTATAGTCTTACTTTTGTGTTTCTAAAAAATAAAACAACTAAAGTAGGCGCCAGATAAACATGGAATAACGGTCATTGACCCTCCTACATTGAAAGAAAGAGTGAAAAGGAAAGATCACACTCTTTCTCATCCCAGTTAAATATAAAATGTATGATATAGGTAGAGATTTTACCTTATAATAAGAGGCGTTGATAAACGCGTCGGGATCAGACTTTAGGGTGAGTCTCGAGTCGTCGAAAGGCACTACTTCAGTCACTATGTTGCCGGCCGTGTGCTGCATCGCAATCGTCTTGGACCTACTCATGTTCTGCTTAGTCTAAAACATAGAAGTTTATAATTAATTAAAAGTAAAAATAGACCCCCATGCTTGTATGTGTATGAATTGCTTGTAGTGTGGGCAAACTTTGGTATTAGAGTCGATAATAAATATTGCAAGTGACGCTTTTTGGGTGAAAGCTTATGGGCTTGAGTGTGGCCATTTTCTCAATAAATGGCGATTCAACGTTTTCTTTTTTTTTGTATTAGGTCAAGGAAATGGTATTTGCTAAAATCGAACATCGCACTTTATTGAACTTAGTGAAATTGCCTCAAAATTCGTTCTAACTGTTCATGTTGCCAACCATAGTGATTTAATATAAGGGCCCGTCCCCATCACCAAGGCGTGCGCCACCGCCGCCGCGCCGTACGACGGCACGGCGTCGTCGCCGTTCCGTGCCGATTCTCATTACACTTTTTTCGTTTATGATTCGTAAATCAATTTAATTTAAAGAATATCTTCTTTTATTAAGTTTAAGTACTTATAGTCCACTCTAAGGTTGTCTGGTAGATGTCGCTGTCAACGATAAGACCGCCATTGTAGCCATAGATTTAAGTTTCTGTAAAATTGACACTATTTTGGTTTTCAATAAAGTTTATTCTATTCTATCTTGTTTTGCTCACCCTACCTGATTCAATTTGACAGCTGTGACGTCACAACATGGCGCTAAGTCGATCCTATTCTTATTTGAATCGCATAGTACTTAAGTACCTACTATAGTAAAAAAGACGAAATTTTGAATTCAGCCCCATCCAGCAAGAACCAGGCCACGTTTAAGCCCGTAGCTTTCACCATAATAACCGTACTTGGCAACACCTACTTATAACAGTGCACTTGTTGAAATGGAGATGATGAAGCCTTTTTTTATGGGAAATGGATGATGATGATGAAGGCTCGGAATATGAACACACTAAATTTAATTAGGGGATGAAATAGTATGCGAAAGAAGGATCATGTTAAAGTAACTTCAAATTAATTATAAATTCAAATTAGCTTTCCAACAAATGAAAAAAAAAACAGTATTGATTGATTGCGAAGCAAAAGAACGCTCACAAAAGCTGGTCCTGTGGATTAAAAATGCATCAGCAAACTAAATGAGTGAGCAACGAAATAATATGTAATACTTACCTGAAAGTCTTGGAAGGTTTTCCATTTCGAATCTAAAACCGTCAGCCCACTAGGAGTTTTGTCGGTCAACGAATCAGTTAACTTCTGCAGATTTTTCACTTCTTGAGTAAATTGGTTGAGCAAACTGGGATCAGAGAACAGATCCCTTTTGGCAGGTCTTTCAATCACTTCCTCTTTGACGGGCACTTTCTTGACCGGCTCCACTTTAGGCACCACCGGTTTCCGGATAGCACTTTCAGATATTTGTGGCACTTTAATTTCAGGCATTAACGGAGGCATTTCTACTGAAAAGTCGATCTCAGACAACAAGTCGAAGGCAGTCAACTCAGCCTTGACCTCTTCGGGCTTACTAACTTCAGTCGGAACAGGTGGAGTCTCTGGCACGTCTTGCTCGACAACTGCCGGAGTTTTATTATCTACCTCAGAATTATTCTCTACTTTTGGCTCAGATACGGTCGGTGTCGTCACTGCAATGTCGAATGAAATGCCTTTTTTAGTTTAAAACCATTTATTGACATATAGTTACAATATATTTGATACAAGTTACTTATATGAGGCTGGCTGGCTTACCTTGGTTGGTATTATACGAGACCTGTTCTTGCGGGGTCTGTATGTTTTGTATGTATCCCTGATTTGTGGGTACCACAGGTTGATAGCTGTTGGTTGGCTGAGAGACGACTGGTACTTCATTGGTCGGTGACGTCACATTCTGGTACCCATAACTATTGTTGTAGTAAAACTGGGTGTTGATTGGCTGATCCGCGGGCATTTGCGGCACTATCTGCGAGTTTTCAACAGGCGATTTCACTGTCTCACAAGTCCCTATCTTCCCCGCATTCGTATAAATTGCTTGCTGATGCCAATTTGGATCTTTGGTATCCGTCGGCTGATAGTTTACACTTTGTGGTACAGTACCATCATATCCTGTATAGGAGTTTTGTGAACCGAAATTGTATTCATAAGACCCTGTGCTCGAGTTGAAGTTATAACCCGGATGATTTTGGTAGGACTGTGCGTAGCTTGTGTTAGTTTGGTCGGCGTAACCATACGCGCCGGTCGGGCCGGCCGCGTTATACGTCTCGGGCTGATTTGAATATCCCGGTGCGTTATTGGTACTGTAGTTTTGGTAGGAAGGTTGGAACGACATGTTGGACAGCGCTTCGCCTGTGGTATGCGACTTTATCGGCTTATCAAAGGCTTCAAACTGTGCTAAAGCTGGACTGTAGCTTGAGTCAACTTCTGAAGGGTACTGGTAAGGGAGATTGTTCGAATTATCGACGGTTGAAGTCGTAGACGTCATAGCGTTAGAATACGCATATCCTTGTGATGTTGACGCATAAGTCGCTGAAAAGCTGTAAGCAGGGTCAGCAGAAGAATATGTCGGTAATTTCTGGCTGTATTGCGCAGAATCGCTACTGTATGGATAATTCAACGAAGTATAATCCACCTGTACTTGAGACGGCGCCAAACTTGTGTTGGAATTCTGAGGTGCACTTGTATATGCAGCTGATCCAGGGGTAGACACATTCGGATACTGAACACTATAGAACGTCTGCGAATAATCGGCTCCATATTCAGGTTCTTTCTTTTGCGACACCTGCATTTGTGCAAAGTTGGAAATCATGTCCGTTTGGTTGGCAGAATTGTAGGCGGAAGACGCCGACAACGAAGCTTCTGGTATCGGTCCCATTGGGTTTATATACTGTTCGTACGTCTGATTAGGATTCACATTGACATTTGTAGAGAAACTCTGTGAGTCTGTGACTACTGTAGCGTTGGTCGGCGCGGCATATGAGTTTGAGTAGTACGGATTCGTATATATTTGCTGTTCAGATGTATTGGCGGAAAACTGTGGAGGTGTATACGTAGAATATCCGTAGTTCATATCTTCATGTGACGTTTTCTCATAGTCATAAGGTTTGCTAGTGTTAGGGATCATGTAATTAGAGGGCATGTTGTAGGGCTCGGCGTCCGGCCCGTATATGTACCGGTCGTACGGGCTGGACACGGCTTGTAGAGGAGGCATTACCACGCCATCCGGCAACTGCATTTGGTTTACGTCCGTTGCTGCAACAAATATTGTGAATTGATTTGCAGTATTCTTTATTTGCTTGTTATAAGGGTAAATATGTTTTGGTTAGAGGAATGCCAATATTTTATGGAAAAAAATGCCTGAAATGAACAAAGATGAAATATACGCCAAGTCGTATTTTAAATCGTAGGAAAGTCATTAAAATTTCAATTATTATCAACACACTAGGCAGAACCCACTTTCGAACCTTTTTCTAAACCAGATTAAGTCCATAAACAAAAATTCGAGACGACGTTTAGGTAGGTCAAGTCTAAGTTTGTATTCAAAAATGGCATGAAAAGGAAAACTTCAACACATTTAGTGGCATTTAGTGGAAACCCTTAGTCATTTTAAAAGTTGTGGAATAGGAAGCGATGTAAATAAATTATGTTGTAATGTTGACATACCTTCAGAGCCAACTGGTGTTGGTCGTACAGAAGTAGGGTATATGCTTTCAGGATAGTACGAGTCTAGAGGAATTGGATCCACTGGTGCTGCAATTTAAAAATAAACAACAAAAAAATCAACAATATAAAGTTATCAGGTTCGATTGGGCTGCAAGTTGGTCGAAAGATTCACGGCAGCCCTGGATTCTAAAGAACAATTGAAGGAACAATACTTTGCGTTTTGGGTATTATCGGTTCGCTTGTACAGCAATGCGGTATTTTTAACATCTTGTAAAACTAAGGTATTTAAACTGATTTACCCGATGAATTGGGATAATTATTGTAGATTTTAGTAGATTAATAAGGAAGGAAGAATAATAAGATTACTCGGCTGTCATTGTGCTGATTGTCGTGACCGCCAGTGGCCTGATGGCTAAAAGCCTCGACGGCCATCTATTAAAGCTGTCGCTGCACAGAGATAAAGGACTTGATATAGAAGGCATTCTCGATACGGCTTCCATCGTGAGGAGCTTTCTTTCTTTGGGGCTCCAACCACTGGTCTTATAGTCTTTATATTGTAGCGACATCTATGACGCCACATAAGAACTACGAAGAAGATACAAAATCCTGCATCGCGCAATCACAGTTCTCCGCGCGATTTGAACATATACGACAGCCCGACACCAACTATCGGGCAGTCGCCCATCAGACTATAACATCCTGTCTGGTCGGAGGATCCTCCCTTTTCAACGGAGGTTTGTGGGACTTTACTCTCTGTTCCGCATACCTCCAAAATATTTTTAAATGTTTTTTTTTTCTCTGTTTTAAGAAATCCAAAAAATACGTACTTGAAAATGAATAATGGAAATAATAAGAATATTCCACAATGAGTTACCTTGTGGCGTAACGCTGCGACTGTTTCTAGTTTTCATGTAGGGCAGGTAGTCCTTGAGCTTGTGTCCACCTCCTGTGGGCGCCGGCGCGGGCGGCGCGGCGCCGGCCGCGGACGTGGCCGTGGGCGTGGAAGCTGCTTACATTACAAAATATTATTTTTATAACACTTTTTTGTTAATATTTTTGGCTTGAATACAAGTCTTTTAAGCCATGTCTTCGTATTAACATTAAATGGATGTTATTATTATATCATATCTACCTTCTCAACCAACTTCACTGAGTTAGTCAACACTACAATAAAATGAACACCTCCATTTCACCAAGATCGCACCTGTTTCAATGATTCCGCGTATTTTCCAATAGCGCAGACACTTGAAATAACCACACTACACCAATTTGCAAAATCAATTTGCAAATAATTAAAACAGACAGACTAAACTTCACGCATACGAATCCCACTAAATAACCCCTTTATAAGCCTATTATGTCCCACTGCAAGACAAAGGCTTCCCCTTCCATTCTACCAATCTTCTCAGTCCACCACTCGTCAAGCCATTTCCTGAACCTTCCGCATCACCCACCGACTCCTAAAATTCAGACAATCAAATTAAAACTAAAAAACTACACACTCGCGAGTACCCCCTTATGCGCGAGTAAGGGACAGCGCGGACATTGACGAGAACGTACAGTAATCAAATTTACGTAATCTATAGCCAAAATCGATAAAAATGAAGTTAAAATGTCTGTGTAGTGAAGTAATAATTTTATTAAAATACATAAATAAATAGCGTAAAATTCAGTTCGTAGATCTTTGACAGTCACTACGTAATATCTACATAATAACTGTCTACAAATGGCAGCCAGGACTAATAGCAAAAATTCGTCATATCTTTGCCATTGTACATTATTGCTATCTATCCGAGACATAAAGGAAGTTCAATTCAGATTCCGAATGTTTGAAAGTTCGGATTGATTTTTCACCTCCAACTCCTATAATGGTTGGTCGGTAGTACAAACCAGTCGATATTTGTCGCGGGGAACCTCCCTCCCCGTGCCTCTTATAGATTACTTTTACTTATTGTATGGTATTTACACTTATCCGACTTTTTGATTAATTTTAGTAAGAAAGAAAGAAAGAAACCTATTTAGTGGTGTTTCATTTGAAGCGTCTGCCTCCAATTTCGGTTCCGATTCCGATATAATTACTTCCGTCACATTCCAACTATCTACCATACCTTTGCTAGTGTGTTTGTTCAACAGCTGAGCCCTCTCCTCCTCTTGCACTTGGCACGTGGAGCGCAAGCGAGCCAGCAGTTGCGACACGTTGTGCGACAGCTTTTTGTAGAATTCTAGTCCCTTCTGGGATTTACCCAGCAGTTCCTCATAAGTGTCGTACGATGTGATGAGAGCTGGAAGAGAAGGAAATGGTTATTTGGTATCAATAATAAGATTCAAATTCAAATTGCAAGTTATCAAAGACCGAAGATCGGGCCACCTACAAGGTGGACCGATGACCTGGTGAAGGTTGTGGGAATCCACGACATCTGTCGGCTGAAATGATGATGATCACAGAACAGAAAATATAGGTAGAAGTGCCCTTAATGTGGCTAAGCACGGAAACCAGTGTCGCCAAACTAACACATTTGCGTATTAAATTGTACATTACACACATAAAAAACAGTAATATGATTGGCTACGAAGCTACGAATTACAAACTTAACTTTTACAAATCATATTCTTATTGCTTTCATAAATTAGGTCTTATTACAACGTAAGAAAGTTGTTATTATTTGACATGACACAAACAATAAAGAAGTTTTAACCAATTTACAACGAGTTCGGCTACTCAACGCTAGATGGCGCTGTAACCAATTTATTCTATTCAGAATGCTAGTGCCTTTGAAATAGATGCCATATTCACCTGCACATGTAATAGGCGAATCTCGCCTGATGTTGACAAACGCGCGATATCTAGAGGCACTTCCTCTACTTTTCTTTATTCCGTGATGATGATGATGATGATCAAAGACATCCAAAACATATTATCATCCTATGGGCTCCAGTTTATTGAAGATAAGTGGTTAGGTTAGACAACATTAAACTCTGGCGAGTTAACTTATCATCATCATATCAGCCAAAAGACATGGCTTAACATCATTTAATTTGTATAACAGTTGGAAGGGGGCCTCTCGTACGTGTCGCCACAGTGACCGATCCCGTACGTATCGCATCCATCGGATCCCCGCGCCCCTCAGCAGGTCATCGCTCCACCGCTTGGGAGGCCGCACCAGCGCTGCGTCTTCGTCACTCCAGAACCTTTCGTCCCCATCGACGATTCTACGAGCAATGTGTCCTGCCCATTGCCACTTAAGTTTGGTGATTCTTCTATCTAACTGTATTTATTTTTTAATATGATTTAGCTTAGGAATTTGCATTCTACATCTACTAAACTTTAATAAATAATATTAAAAAGCTGTACCATTTATAAGTCCCTCCCGTTTCCTCAACACATCGGACAGCAAACGCCTGGAGTCGCCGTATGACGCGTACACTGAAGTCAGCTTGTTGATGATGTTCTCTTGAGCGGCAAGGTTAGCTTCTATGATTTGTATCTGAAACAATAATACTTTTAGTACAAAAATATTTTGGTACATTAAAATCATAAAAAAATTGTGGGGCTAACACCGGCGTCAGAAGGGTTAGTTAGAACTAAGTGAGCGTGAAGTAAATTCAGTCCACCTAAAGCTAGGGGGGTAAACTGCGTTTCCAATGACTCAGAACTGGTATTTTTTTTTTGAGGTGGGAAATCATCCAATGACTTCTCCCGATCGTGTGGAGCGTAAGGGCTTGTCTGACTTTTACTAATTAAAACCATACCACCTATGTGACACCAGACTACGGGTTTCCTTTTCAGAAAATCCCTGCAGTTCTAGCAGACATCGGCCTCGCTGGTCCTCGTATGGTTTACTGACATCTCATGACAGGACTTGCGTCATGCGGAAGGGGAGAACGAGAAAAAGGGGATTTACCGCCATAATTATGGCGTGCCCAACGCGGGGTTGAAGTGACACATAGAAATCTTCAATATCATCGAGTGTCACACTGCTGACTGCTGCTACAAAATTCAGGATTCCTGAAAGACCATGACTGCAAAGACACACGTAAAAAGCGAAGAGTTCCTAACCTGTGGGTTATGCTTCTTCAGCTCCTGTTTGAAGATCTCTTCCTTAGGCTCATTGTTCCTCGCCAGCAGCTGTGCGGTGATGTCATCGCTGGTGACGGCTTCTCTCAGCTGTTGCACGAGGGAGTCGCGTTGTGTCTGCATTTCGCGCACTTTGCCCACCACACGGCGCATTTCTGCCATAGTCTCGCAGTCCAGACCCACTGTACAAAGATAGAAAATATAAGAGCTCATTTAGATATTACACCATGCCACGCTGAAAAAAAAATTGGTTTTTTAATAATACCTCTTGTTATTCACTTACCAATATTATTGATGCTCGGTATCTTGCACTCCAGCACGTCTAAGGGTTGCGCCAACAGCCTCAGGTTGGCGATGTGCAGCGTCATAGCCTTGTGCAGCACTTGGTTGCTCTCGTTGGTCCTGGTGTGAGCCTCTTGGTACTTGTGGTACTCCCGGGACAGTTCCGTCTGGACTATGGATGGGGGACGCGGACCCATCACTTTTTGGTATTCCTTTTCTTTCGCTGTCTCTTCCTGGAAAAATTCGAAAATTGTCACAATGTCCGATGATATTTGGTCACAAATAATTTGAAGAAAATTCAGCAAGATAATGTTTCTCTCTTGCCATTGTTAGGAAGTAAAGGTTTGGCCCACAGAAAAGATGAAAGAGTTTAGAACGGCCTTGTGGGCGGGGCAGTCGTGCCTCAAAATATGATCATGCTCATAATTGACACAACCAATAGCAAACTTGCGATCTAAGTGTGCGTGGTCTGTTACTTGCGTAATGCGCGTTCGTATTGTTTTATTGCCTGTAGTGGAGTTAAAGGGTGTGAGACAAGCGGCAACACTCGTTGTAGTACAAATCGGAAAGTATTTCCTTTCTAAACTCTTTCATCTTTTCTGTGGTTTGGCCAACTTGATTCGACCCGCGATGTAGTGTTTACAAAATCAATTTAACAACCGTAACACAATAGAGCCCAACGTGCCTCGAAAAAAATTATATTTGCCACCCGTAAAATAGATCGACTAGTTAAGTGGACACACCCGGACCGGGCGACCCCCTTTTCGTGTAGGTATACTTAGAATGGCTACTGATTGATTGCCTGCTAATACTACTAATAGTGAATAGTACTGTAGTATGCTACCCAATAATACTGTGATAACCAATACGCTACACTGGTAGCGTATTGGTACTGGTTAGCCTGAGGATACTGATCCTCAGTCTAAACGAGCTTTCCTTTGACCAATGACGTAATTATATTATGCACAAAAATTGGTGCTATAAATTATACCTGTATAATTTCCTTGATTTCGCCCAAGGATTCTTCCACGTCGCTGATGATTTCCGCCAGGTTGTTCATAGAGTCGACCAACGTCTGTATGATCTCGGTTTTGGCGTTCATTGCGGCGCATCGGTCTACGATCTCTTGAGGTACTCTGAAACACGCATTTTATTGTTGAGTGGTGCTGGTAAAAGATATGTCCCTGAACGAGCGCTGTCAGTTGAGACTGGTCATCTCTTAGCTACCAGTGGCTATTTTAATTCATTAAACCCTAAGCGAACGCCGGCGTTCGCTCACTCATTGTCTTTCTGTTGTGTTTCTAATTACGTTATTCGAAAGGTTAATATCTATATTTAGAATTTCTTTATTTACATTGTTCTCATATAATAGTAGGGTCAAAAACCATGTAACAGAGATATCTGTGATACATAACATAATTAAAAAGTGTGGCAAGCATGAAGTTTCTTGCATATTCGTCTCCATAGATATCTATGTTTTGGAATGTGCAATATAGTATCATTTTTCTAACTGATTTCTTGACATTTCAAAAGTGCTTGTAAATTGTTATTTGAAACAAAATGCTTTGAATTATTGTAATATAAAATTTTCTGGTCAGGATCGCGGGAATCCGATGGTTGCGTGACGTACAGGACCGGTCGTTACGGCGACGCTTGGGGGAGGCCTATGTCTAACAGTGGACGTCTTTCGGCTGATATGATGATGATGATGAAAATTTTCTGTGACCTCCCTATTTCCCTGCCATCATCACAGCAACAAAAAAAGAGCAAATCGAAAACTTGGGACAGAGTCACTCACTTCTGAACAGAGTCGATAACATCCAGCTGGTCCAGTTGCAGTGAGGACATGAACTCTGTCAGCTCCGTGTTCTTGGCCTCCACCAGCGTGACGATGTTGCGCAGCATCTGCGCCTTCTCCTCCGAGTACACCGAGGCAGCCTCGTGCGCGATCATAGGGACCAGGCGAGAGAACACGTCGGTGCCTGATACCTGGACAAATTACATTTTGGTAATTATAGGCTCTTAATAAACTAGTGCGACTCACCATTAACGATTGCATCACTGTTTACCATCAGGTGGGATCGCAGTCAAATACTAGTCTATAAAAATTTTAAAAAATATATACTGTTTTTAAAAACACCATTAAAATTGGTTTTCAACTGAAGCTGCCTTCCAAATTTGATTAATATAAGGAAAATGTTGGTTTGAGGAAGAAGTGTGATTTTTGCAATGATTTTACATTATTTGAATGAGTTGAGTTTTATAGAGGTAATATTTGTGGACAAGATCTCCATCCAGAATTATTAGTATTCTTACAAATCTTGCTATCTCTTTTGCACGCACCTAACCTAATGACGGTGACGTCAGAAGTTTAAGCATCCTTTATCGGTTACTTGACAGTTTTCCCTTTCAGCAAATTTTAAAATTTCTGATTTTGAATAAAATGAAGTTTATTTAAAGAACATTGAAAAAAAATAACTACTAAAATAATCAAATAAGTCCTTCAGATCTGGGTGGAGTAAACAGTATTTTTTTTATTGTTGATAGGTTTGCGCTTGACCGCTATTTCACCTAATGGAAAGCGACGATGCAGTCGACGATGGAGCGCGCTTACCTAGAAGTAACCTATTGACTCTTGACTTAAAGGTTCCCGGGTTGTAGCCATCAGGAAACACAGACTTATTATAGAAGCTTGAGTGAGAGTATCGCCTTTTTACTGACTGAAACTCACCTGTAGTTCTTCAACGTAACTCGTTGATTGCCTCTCTCTTACAACTGTCGTATAACTCGTTGGTACAAAACAAAAAGCTATAAGTGCTTCTAGATTACCTAGCGACAGTTCCTGTATAAATATGCAACACTACACCAAAACTGTAATACGTAATTTATGATTTATCCGAAAAAAAAACTGGTTAAAGTGTTCCTTCACGTCTTCGAGGTGTCAAACTAGATTGTATGCTACACAATCCTGTAACAATCTATTGTGGATAATAGAAAAATACATACAAAGAATTATTTTTAGAATTATTTAAAACCAGGTATTGTAATGTAAGAATGAATAATGTAAATTTCCTTATCGTCCCATCTATGACTGAAAAAAAGATGTACAAAACGTTATTCTGCGGGGTCAATTGGGTAGGTGACTTATTTTTTTAAATTATTTGTATCAAAAAAAATTACTAGTTTATTTTATCCAAAATACAAAGAAAAATCAAATCCGTTCAAAATTAATTACAAATAGAACTTCAAATCCGGTAGAAAAGAAAACTGTCAAGTATCAAGAAAGTCAAGTGTCAAAAGGATGCACAAACTGAAATGTGACGTCACCGCCATTAAGTTACGTGCGTACAAAAGCGATAGCGAGATGTTGCCCAACTTCCCACTACGCCCCCACTACAGTTAAAATGATAAATTACTATTTAATTTAATAAACAATTTTGATGTGATTTCAGAAACAGATTTCTTTTTATTATTGTTGTAGTTCAGTATAAAATATTGTTCAAAAATAAGCACCCACAAGCGCCAGATAAACTTAGAATAAAGTACATTGACCTAACATCTCTACATAGGTACTTAAAAAACAATGAACTATTTTTTAATACTAAAAAATGTGATAGACGCCATTTCAAGACAGCTTTATGCTTTTATTTCCGTTCTTGAATTTAAGAATGTCAATAAGTGTAGGGTCAACAACCGTTATTGCATGGTTATCTGGCACCTACTTTAGTACCCAATTGTGTGGAAAATAAAGCAGCCCTACTCACCTCTGGATCATTAAAGTTGATAGGCAAAGCCTTCACCAAGCACACAGGCTTCATATCTGACAGTAGATCCTTCTCAGGCACCTCCTCATGGTAAATGAACTCATTTTCATTCTTCGCAGCTTTTCGTTTCCCCTCCACAACATCGTTGGTGAAGGTGAGAGCCTCTTGCGTTATTTGTGTGGGTTCTATGTATTTGGCCAGCTTTCTTGCCTCGGCTAGCTTTTCAACAGCTTGCTGATAGAAAGCGACGCGCTCGCCCATCTTTTGTTGTTCTTCTGCATGCATGCCTGTGTGAGAAATGGAAATATTGTACATCATATTTTTATAAAGGTTCCAATTTGTTGCCTCTCTTCCTGGTCTAAATCAGTGTCTCTAATGTTTATTTTACAGATTTTTTTTTTATGGTGGGGAAATCATCCAGTGACAACCCCCGCTCTTGGGCGGAGCGGGAGTTAGTGTCAGGCTCTTACTGACTAAATACCCACCCTGTTACTTTTAGACTTCATACCGGGGTTCGAGCTCCCTTTCGGATAACCCTGGCCCCAGTAGGCTGCTCTATTAGTTTTAATTTCTACATAGCAGACCAGCTACTTAGTTTAGTTTGTTCTAAATTCCGCCATGTCTCAAACTTTAGTATAACGTTACACTAAGCCTTACAGTTAGAGCCTTGAACATTTAGTAATAGGTGGATATTGAGGCCATAATTTTTGATTAAGTTCAAAAAAGAGAAATGGTCAATTTAAGCAATACCCTTTACTTGACTTAATAGTGCTCTCATACACTAAACATATCGAGTTCAGCGCCTTGATAAACAGCAACATAATGTAATGTTGGCGATCCTAATAACTATATTATAAGACCAGCATTATTTAGAAATCGTAAATGGTTCTTTAAACAACGTAGTAAACAACTAATTTACGGGTAATATAGTAGATGTGTCATAATATCAATGATCTAACTGTGTCATCATTGTATACGGGTAGTACGCGTTTAATTTGTTTACTCTCAACAATGACAGTCTGTAACATCAAGGTTTAATTGTTGTGGGTTGGATTGTATCTTTTCATATACAGCTACAGTACGAATTCATTTTGCCTCATGTTATTACCACTGATGCCTGTACAATACATGGTTGGGATGGACAGAAATAGTTCATGTTGCTCTAGGCACAGGCTTTCAGAAAATTCTCTGGGTGATCAGCTAATACATGTGAGATTGATTTATACCGGCCATACACTATCCTAACTATCGTCCAATCGGTTTAACGTCGTCGGTCTGATCAAACCTGTAGCGTCCAATCGGGACGATAGGTAGGATGGTGTATGGCAGGCATTATCAAAAACATAAGCTCTCAATTCAGCAAAAATCGATTGGATATAAATTAGAGTGTAAACTGAGTGAAACCTTAGCAACACGCCTTCAGTAGGTCAGATTTTCTTTTTACTGTTGTTTCGCTAGCTCATTGCGTTCTTGATAAATATTAAGTACACAATGAGCTAGCGAAGGGAGCTTGAAAATTTCAGCACCCTGGTTAGATTTTATCTGATAATGAGATGCTTCCATCTTGCCACAGGTAGATAAAATTGAGACAGACCATAAGTTATAAGGGGTTGGCAGAATAGAGGAAAACAGTAAGTGTATGGTGTTAAGCCTAAGACAGTACTGCAGGTTGCTACGCCTGTCGTCATGTGTGCCCAGCATCAACTATTTACCACCCTTAAGCACCCACAGAGTCCTCTGACTTCATGGGTGATTTCATGTCACAGAGATCCCAATTTGATGACCAAGGCATTCAGAAAGGTCTGGTGGTTGCTGCCCACCAGTGGTTTAGAATGCAATTAATTTCCTCAAACTCTTTCTCAAAACCTAGAATAAACACAAAAATACATACCTTGATACAAACAGACTACACATCCAATATAAGAGAGCTTGAATGAAAGGTATCTGTGCCAGTAGTTGTATAGTTTTGTGCCGATAATCTCATGCACTACGTCAATGCCAGAGGATGGACCCAGCAGGGCTAAAGAGTTCTTGTAGAAGTACATCACTTGAGTCGCTACAGCACCTGTAGGAAAAGAAGTAAGTTAAAAATTATGCTTTTATTTAACCTTTCAAATACCGTAATTAGATACCCAATAGAAAGTTAATCAAAAAACAATTTTTTTATGCTGGGGAAAATCATCCAATGACAACCCCCGCTCTTGGGCGGAGTGGGAGATATTCCACAACTACAACTATCACACAACGCCGTCTAGTCCCAAGCTAATCAGAGCTTGTGTTATGAGTACTAGACAACTATTAAACATAATTATATATTTCTAAATATATAGATAAATTACACCCAGACACAGAACAAATGATCATGCTCATCACACAAACACTTGTCAGAATTGAAAACACAACCTCCGGCATAGTAGTCAAGGCCACTAACTACTAGACCAGACAAATAATTATGGATTGTCCTTAACCTGTTAACTATCACAGTCACAACCAAATGACAGATTTAAACACTAATAAATCTTATTAGGATTGTTTTCTTATTTGTGTTGTTAATGATCAAAATGCCAAGTTGGCCAGTGGCAACTATATCACACTTGCTTTTTTAATTCATGAATCCCCAAGCGACCACCGGTGGCCGCGCATCTATTGTCTTACTATTGTGTCTCTAATTGACGGTATCTGAAGGGTTAATGTAGCAGTTAAAAGGTTAAGTAGGTTTTCACGCACAATTGTCCAAGGACTACGTGCAGAAACCAGACCACAAAGATAAGAAGCAAACGCCGGCGTTCAGGCACCCATTGTCTTTCCATTGTCTCTAATTATCACAATTGAAGAGTTAAATATAAAGTTTTGTTTTGATGTGCACTGTATTTTCATTCATAAAAACAGGTTTTGAGATTTCCCACCATTAATTCGAAGCACTCATATAAATACTTTTAGACATTTCTGTGCTAATAAAGTACAATCATAAGAGTATAATGAACTTACCCACAACACTAGGCTTCCTCGTATCCTGAATACTTTTATCGAGGATACATTCTTGGGCCTGTGCAAAACAAATCTCCTGCATCATCCTCATTATCTCCGGGCACACGTCTACTCCAGACGGTTGCGGCAACTGTTCTCGTAAGTACTGAAACACCCATGCAGCTTGTTGGAACTGAGTACACGCTGCCTTGAGGCTGTCTGCTGTGTTTCGTGGCTCAGAAGCTGCGAGTGCAGTGAGAAGTGCACCTATGTTGTAAAGAATGCTTGCCATTTCAAACCTTATGTCTGCTAGCGTTCTGGTCATATTTGCATACAGATCTTTCCTAAAAGTAGATAAAAGTCATGTGAATTCATTGATAGATAAGTTGTAATCAGAAAAATTAAAATGTTACTCATTTTATTAGCTGGTTGAATCATCATGTTGCAGTTTTCATTTTTTTCCTAAACAGAACAATTGTTTGTGTTTCTAATGAGCCATTACTATAATTTGGTAAACATAAAATTTCAAAGTAGTTTATAAATATTCACAAAACAATAAAGAACTCTTATCAGACAATGATTTTATCAACATGTAGACATAATGTAAACAACTTGATACCTTTAATATCATGATTCATACAAACAATAAAAGAAAAATCAATAGGGATTACAGTGGTGTAAATGTTAATTAGATTTACCAGCTGAAAGAACACGCAGCAGGATGACCTTTGGCCATCGGGAATCGGCTCTGTAGCGACCGCAGTTGACAAAAATATCTGATTAGGGCATTCAACCCCACAGAATCGATAACAGGTCGCACCGCCGCCGACCGCAAACCTTCCAACTGATGAATCTCATTGTTGTAGCTCTCTGGATCCTCTCTATAAGCTTCCGCAATGTACTAGAAAAAAATACACGACGTAAAGACGTGACAAAGAAATTCTGAAAGTAACTTTATCAGAGATTACAAGACCTACTTACCTGTTTTAATTTTGGTCCAAACTGCGTGTTCTCACAGGTCACCTTCATCTCAAAGTTTATCATGGACAATTTTGGAACGGCTTCCATGTTTTCTAAAGCTGTTTTTACCCGTTTCACTATTTTTCACTCGGTAAAACAATTTCATCACAAATTAGCTTATTTGTTCCACTGTCATTTTTTTGTGTTTTAATTTAGAGGGCGTTCCTCGTGATTTCATTACGGTTATATTAGTACCGGTTCTCATAAGCCTGACATTCTCGTCACCTTACTATCATCTTTTATTTATTCTCTAGCAATTTTCTACTTCGAAGAAGATTTTTAATCAGCTGTGGTAGGTAGAAACTAAATATTGTATTGATATTATATGAATTTTCGTTTTTCAATGTTCTTTTGATAAAAGTTAAAATCAATTTACCGTAACTTTCCGAAAAGAAGCATTCTATGCTTTATCAGTCTGTCTTTTCTGTCTATGGTATGGCTACAATCTTGTCTATGATATTAGTGGCATTTCAAAAGTTTACTTTACTCTTTGGGCATTTCTATCAATATTCTTAGCGTTGTAGCTTAGCTTCATCGAAAGTTTTATTTTCAGCCAAATACGACAGAAATCAAGGAAAGTTTTGCATGCAGACTATTAATAAACCTCCATTATGAAGCTGAAAAAACCCAAAACCGATGCTGAGGTAACTTCTCAATAGTTTGATCTTTTGTTTACATGCGACTAACCAGGGTCATTACGGCACAACATTCACATCCTCATATCTCTGCCTCTATTCCTTATTTAAACTCAAAATTTATCAGGATCCCACAAGCAACAATTGTAACGAAAATCATAACAATAACAACTCCATCTGATCCGTATTTTCTGGACTATTTCAGGAGGTTGCTCCTGTGGTACCACCACAAGCAGAGATCATAGAAGCCGACTTGTATAAGCGGTCGTACTTCGGTCCTGACGTGCCGACCCTGGAGCTGGAATGTTGGGAAGAGGAACTGTCGGAAGTTCAGCTCCAAGCCTATAAGAATGCTGACAATGAGTACAAGAGTATTCAGAACAAGCTTGATGACATGGTCAAGGATACAGGTGGAGAGATAGTGTACAATGGAGACCAGTTTACAGCTTATCAGCTGCTTGGAAAGTAAGTTGTTGAGTTTTCACTGTCCATTTGAAAGTGTTGTATGATTACCTACTTGCTGAAGAACCTATTAGAAAAATGCAACTATCCATACTTACTAATATTATAAATGGGAAAGTGTGTGTGTCTGTTTGTCTGTCATTCACGGTAAAACGGAGCGTCGAATTGATGTGATTTTTTTAGTGGAGATAGTTGAAGAGATGGAGAAAGACATAGGCTACTTTTTGTCTCTTTCTAACCCCCTTTCCCTAAAATGGAGGAATTTAACGAATTTAATGCGAGCGAAGCCGCGAGCTAAAGCTTGTATAATAATAATAATTAAATCTTATTTTAATATTGCTATAATCTATTCAGTAAGAATTTTTGAAATGTCTTTAATAATATTATGTCTGTTTGTATCTGCATGCCTAATGCACATAAATTATTACTTTCTATTACAATTTTATTTTAAAGGCACTCACGAATGTCAAGCTTAAAAAATAATAATAAATGATTCTATAGTAACGTGGCAGTTACCAGCGCTGTTCCACAATTTCAAAGCTAAAAAATAAATAAAAATAAAAACTGTTCTCTCGTCTAGCAACACTGTTTGGATATGTCTGTTTAGGTAGTTATCTAAATTTAAACAATCATAACAGTCTTTTATCAAAAAAATTGTCTAAAAATTTACTTTTAGGTATTTACCTAAACTGATGTTAGGTAATTAACTAAAGTTAAATTGTGTTTGTTTTTTACATGATTTATCTTCTATACATATAAATAAAATTGGAGTGTCTGTAATATTGAAATAACCGCTTTTTACTACATGTATATGATATATATGGTACATACACCAAAATAACTTGTTCTGGCTAATCTCTGAAATGGCTGAACCGTTTATGACGGAACTTTTTTTAGCAGGTAGCTGTATGGTATAAGGAGTAACTTAGGCTACCTTTATTTTAGAAAAAATAAATTCAAAATCCTGTAGTCGACTCGAACAAAGTTGCAGGCGCAGCTATTTTTAAATAAAAAGACATCATGATTGTTTACGTTTAGTTACCTAAACTGTAACTATCTAACCAGATGTAGTTATAGTGGTCTATTTGTAAAGGTGATTTCTCATGAAGAAGAAAAGACCAAAAAACACCCTTACATTTTACTTCCAGGCAACCGGTGCTTAAAGATTTGGAACGGCAAAGTGCTGACATCATTAGATCTAGATCTCGCTCACTGTCTATATCGCGCTCTGAGAAACCTGGAAAAAGAGGTATTTATATCATAGTTTTTGTAGTCTGTTTTCCGCACTAAGTCCTTATCGGACCATACTTTTTTTTTTCTTTTTTTTTGGAACTTTAATCTCAATGAGCATGTTAGCCCCATCGTAACCTAAACTAAATAATAATCTATGAAATATATAGTATTTCATAGGCATCACACCACGACTATAATGACAATAGTTTGTGTTCATATGTGTATGACTCCTTCACCTTCAACTGGCTGAAAGGATTTAATTCATTAAACCCCAAGTTATTGTTAGCATTCACTCTCTCATTGTATTTTTATTGTGCTTTAACTACGGTATTTGAAAAGTTAAATGAAATATGGCACACAAGCACAATAAAACTTAGAATATTTCTTCCTACCCTCCAGGTCGTCCAAAGAAACTTCGCAGCACTACAGAAGATGACCGTGACTACTCTCCGTCTCCTGAGAGAGTCAAGTCTCCTGAACCCAAGAAAAAGAAGAAGAAAGACAAGGAAAAAACAAAAGAGAAAGAGAAGGAGCCTAAAGAAAAAGATAAAGAGAACACTAAGACCAAGGACAAAACTCTGGCACCTTCTAGTGAGTATTTTTTGTTATTATTGAAACGCTTGCAGATTTATTCCTTTCATTTAGTTTATAATTAACAATAAGCCTTGCTTCTGGCATTTTTTTATGCTGGGGAAAATCATCCAATGACAACCCCCGCTCTTGGGCGGAGTGGGAGATATTCCACAACTACAACTATCACACTACGCCGTCTAGTCCCAAGCTAAGCAGAGCTTGTGTTATGGGTACTATACAACTGATAAACATACTTATATATTTCTAAATACATACATTATAATAGATAAATTACACCCAGACACAGAACAAATGATTATGCTCATCACAGAAACATTTGTCCTGTGTGGGAAACGAACCCATGACCTCCGGCATAGCAGTCAGGGTCACTAACCAATAGACCTACAGGCTAGTCATATTGTGTCAGACTCTTACTGACTAAAAACCCTTCCCATTGCTTCTGGCTGATATTATTCATTTAAAATGCTTTTAGTCATAGTGAGCCAAGCCAATGTGTGGAAGGCTTTCACTTCATGTGTCAGAATCTATCCAGGAGTAAGCTCCTGTCGCTTACCTACCTATGTGAAATAGTGGTCAAACCGCGAGTCTCAAATAAAAGAGCCCTCGCACTCAATAATTACATGTAATTAACTCCACAGATGTGCATAGCGTGGTGACAAACGTGCGTCCCTCCGAAGCCACGGCCATCGGCGGCTTGCTCACCGGCAGCGCCACGAAGACTACTGCCATCGTGGACCTCACCAAAGATGACGGCAACAAGAATGTTGCTGATTCGAGAGAAGTCTCGTTCAATAAGTTGCAAGGTAAGTTTTAACGGTTTTCTGTCCATCTTGTTACAGATGCAGACCAGATAGATAAACCAACAAAAGTTAAAATCATATTGCACAATATTTTTTTTAATATTTTTTTTATTAAAGAATAGAATAAACTTTATTACACACAAAAAATAGTAACAATTTCACAGAAAAAAGAGTCTTCAGTTCAAATTTTCGAAAGCTTTTTGCAATTTACAGCTCAATATCGAATAGTATGGTAACTAAAATTATATTTGTGATAACGACATGTAAGTATTTACTCAACTAAACTCATTAAAACTTTCATCATAACTCTTTAAAATAGAGACAAACTCTTTAAAATTACTCATTTTATCTCTTCTCTAAGTTAAATATACATAATAATATCATTGCCGTAAATGTATTTTTTTACCTCACTATTCAATAATGACAGCAAATTAAAAAACAATACGATAATTTGTATTTGGCGGGCTTCCCTGGAGCATTCACTATAAAGCAGAGAAGATTGACTGAAAAGATCCTGGTTAATTAACCGTTTCGAATTTTAGTGTGATTGAAAACCAGTAATCATTTAACTTTGAAAATGATGCAAATGTTAGGCTTACCTGCCTTAAAATCCTCTCATCTTTTACAGTTTTCACCCATCGAAATATTATACACAATTTGCTCCTTTAACTGAGTTTCCAACACTACAAAACATAAAACAATGTCTTATATCCTACAGGCAAAACATTCCCCTCGTTAGTAGTAGTGGCGCGACCCTACCTTCGCTCTAAAGACTCGGCCGCGCCTTCAGACCGGTCCACACTGGACAGCAAGGTGAAGTCAGTGCTGATGCACACGCCCATGAAGTTCACCGAGTGGCTCATACAGCAGGGCCTAGTCCGGTCAGAGCAGTGGTGCGTTATACATGCTGGAAATAAGCTCAAACTTGGTAAGTAAACTTATCATAATAATTTACACTATGTAGCACATATCGAATATGAAAATCGAATAACATTCTGGTCAAGGTGTATTGTGTGACTCAGTTACTGGGTTGTGGAGATCAGATAGGCAATTGCTTCATGTATAAGACTCATCCAGCTGCATGCGGAACCCAACCCCAACTTAATTGGGAAAATATTCAGAGAAACTACATGTCCTAGAATGAAGCATTCAAAGATATGTGACATCCTCCAACTCGTACTTGGTCCGCGCTGTTGATTACGGCCTGTTTCTTCTCCTAGAGATGAGGCCTGGGTTCCAACAGTGGGAACATTACAAGGCTGATGATGAGGTACGTTCTTATACTGTCATTGAGGCCTATTCACAATCTAGACTGATTAATTTGCTATGTAGGAAAAAACATTTGTCATAATAAACAATTATTATTATCACCACGTATTGTCCCACGGCTGGGCAGAGGACTCTTTATTTCTTCCAACGATCCATAAACAATACCCATACTTTTTATTCCAGGAATGTACTCCGACGTATCAAAGTTCCCTTACTCGGGCGGCTACGTGTGGATATCCGAGTGCTGTCCCACGCGCTTCGTCTCCGTATACTCCAGCTCGATCTTTGAAGGCGCCACATTCCCTCCAAGCGTCCTCCTCAAGTTGATATACCACTGGGCTTGTCAGACCAACGTCCAAAACGTTGTACAATGGGTCAAAGTGGACAATCTCTATGTAAAAGGATTGTTTACCTGGCTACGGGCTATTTGTACGTCAGCCATTCATCAGCATATGGGTCTGCTGGGTGGATCGGGAAAGAAAGTGGAGGTTGGAGTCATATCCTTGGGGACGACTAGTCATGATGGCACGCAGAGACAGGTGAAAGTCGAAGTTTTGGGTGTGCTAGATCCAGTTGAGAAATTGGTGAGTTAGAAATTTAATTGCTGATGTCCATAAAATGTGAATTTCATTACTGCTGTTTGATCGATAAAATAATGATTGTTCTCTTATTTCTCGTCTGTTTTCGGTTGTTCATATTTATTTCTTATGTTGGCGATGAATGTACATGTGGATTGATGGACAGCAAGAGAGATGCGATGCGATAGAAAAGATGGATGAATTGTGTAAGGAGTGATATGAAACATATGATATGATATGCTAACAGGATAGAATGGAAGAAAAAAAACTTGTTTCGCTGTCCCCAAGTAATATGGAACGAAGTCAGGAAGATGTTGAGGATGTGACACACTCTCAGTTTAGAACTCCTAACTAATCAGCTAATATTTCTCATCAATTATTGAGTTTTGAATTATTTGGGCAACATTCACAGATATAGAACTTCAAATGTTAAAATCTTTTCTTTATAGATTCGTCTCCGCGCCGTAGAACCTTTAGCCGAACACGAAAAGAACTATAAGAAACGCTTCCAAAAGATCCTGGAGCCTTTATCGGCCTGGGTGCACCCTTCATCAGTCATACTTACAGATTTGACAGTAGACAAGGGAACTCTGGTAGCTATGGGCTTCAAGAATGTGCATCAAGCGTCTGCCCATTCAGACTCTTCGACAGCGAGGAATAGCAACGCAAATATCATGGAGTATTTGAGGAGGATTGTGCCCAGAATGTTCCAGAATACACTGTCTTTGTTGTCCAGGCAGATTATTCAGCAGTTCTTGGATGAACTGGTTTGGAGAGAGAGGTAGGACTTTCACTTTTATTTTAGTAGGTCACATGCAGTTTATAGTAATAGATCGGAATAATTGTCCTCACCCCTAGAAGTATTATGTATCAGTATTTTAAACTGTACCTGTACTGTTTGGTCATAGACTTTATTACCCAGATTTTAGTCTGTTTAACTTGCAGTAAATGTTTTACTGAGGTGTTTTAAGGGGTATACTCAAGGGTCTCAAGGGGTATACCCAGTACGTGGGTTGTAAAGGTGCACTCTATGTCAAATGCGGGTTTTCTGTGACCTTCCGGAGATAGCTGATGAAGTCTGCAGTTTCATCTAAAGTTTAATTATATAAAATCGCTAGATTTTAGCAGCGTATTTTCATGTATAAATCTAGAATACTTTCATTCACTCCACCAGGTATGGCATATCCCCTGGCCAAGCGTTTGACAACATAGTGATCCATATCTCGGAGCAAAGCAAGATGGAATCTAAAGATCCCATCACAGTTCGTCTCAATAAGATCGCCGCAAATCCCTTCAAGAACTGGAAGTATCCGACTGGCAAGGTAAGAAATTTTTAATTCTGAATGTAATTATCGAATCTAATTTTTAAAATGATCTCGATGTTGTACATTACAGAGTTCAAATTCCATTGCAACTAAATACTTCTTAGGAACCTTCTACAAAATCTTTTTTGTAAATGTCGAAAACTATAGTCTATACACGTTAAGCTAATAGTGACTCATCAGTGCAACTATAAAGAAAAGCGTGTTTATACTAGGGTAAAACTTACGACGATTATTATTAATGCAAAATTTTTATTGCCCAGTATTTTCAAATAATAATAATCACCACGTAGAACTGAAGACACACAACAGTAAACTTATTTTATCCCCCATTTCATCAATCTCTCTTTATCCACCTCAGATTGGTCCGACGCGTGTTTTTGCGTCCTATTCGCCAGGGTCGTGTGTTTGTGACTAGGCAATGGAGTAACGAGATGGATCTCGTTTAGCTATTCAGTCCCCCATAGGTGACAGAAGAGCTGATAAGATGGAGTATTTGATCGTTGGTGTGCGACCCTGGCGGAATAAACGCGACGGTGTATGTCGGGTATATCTGACGTAGGTGATAAATTCTGTTAGCGGTAAATGTATGTGTTTAAAGATTTATGGTTTGAAAGCTACCATACTCTTAAAATCTCCTTAACACTTGTAGAAAAAGGACAAGGTAGAGGAGCCTGTTCCTGAGCCGGAAACTGGTCGCGGTAGGCGCGGACGCAAGAAGAAGGAACCGTCGCCCTCGCCGCCGCCCAAGAAAAGGAAGAAGGAGAAGACTACATACGTTGAAGAAGAGGACGAGGAGGTCAGTAACCCTCTATGATTTTTACTGATTCTGCTCTTTGCACAACTCTCTTATTCGAAATTCAAATCATGAGACTTTATAAAAAACTGAGAAAGAATATGAGAAGATTAACCCTCTATGTCTATGGTTGTGTTTATACTGATTCTGGTCCTTGCAGATCTTATTCCAACAGCCATGTGAAAAAGAAAACCGGGATAAAAAATATCCTGTGCTATTCTAGGATAATACAAATCCAATCAGCCATTTGAGCTTGAAACAGTAACAAATATATGAACACGCATACAAACTTTCACATATTTTATATTAGTGTAATGTGACGAAATGCTTGAACTAAAGTTCCCATAGTTTTAGCATGGTTTGGGGATTCTTTAGGATTCATAAGAATTCCGTGAGATTTTTCTAGATTAAGTACTATAACACAGTAAAACTTTAAAAGGTGGAAAAAGAAATCTACTTATGTGACGTGAAATACCATGTTGCACTTCTCTTTCTTATTAGCAGCTTGGAAGTTTCATAATCTCATTGTTGATAAAGATATTTTCATTTTATTTTTGCATATTTGTTTACCAGACCTAAAAAAATACATGCATATTTGCTATGGTATACAAAGAAGTCTAAAAATATTCTATGTATCGCCAACAGATCCCTCTAGCCCAAAGCCGGAAAACGAAAATAAAAGAAGAGAAAGAAAAAGAAAAGGAAAAACCGAAAGAGAAAACCGTTCCGGAACTGCCCGCAGCCCGAAGCCGTCGCACAAACAAAACTAAGTCTTATGTAGATGATGATTTGGATGATATTCCTCTGAAGAACATCAAGAAAGAAGCAAAGCCTGAAGAAACTGTGTCCATGGAGAGGTATTACTTCGGACAGATCGGCGGGAATGCCGACTTTGCCAAGACTGCTATAGCTGTTGAGGTTAGTACACATACAACTAGCTTATATTGGCAGCGTATTCGCTGAGTTGCTTTGTCCTAAATGAACCATGTATTTTCGAGATAAGAAGTAGACTTTGTTACAACCCAGACCATAAATAGTTGCAAGCCTGCCGGTTTTCTATCGTGTACATTTACAAGAGTATATGCATTTGATCTGCCAAATCCATTCCAGCAAGCCCGTTCAGACCATTAGACATAGGCGATACGCCTCCACGTTTTGGGAACACATTCATTGTGAATACTGCTAAGGATTGGAATTCCTTGCTGGACTTTACGGTTTCTGATAGGTATAAACTGGGGGTATTTCAGTTACTGTTATTAGTATCAGTGGACCACCTGGAAATCGCGCTAATGAGTAAGACCTACGAAGCAGTAAAAAATGTGAATCCTATTAGATTTTTTCTTAGTAAACTATTGTATAGTAGTGACCGACCTTGTTACTGTTAGCAGTAACAGCACAAGGTTGACATTTCTTCAATACATACTTGTAAGTTTACAAAACACAACATACATACTGTGTCACGTGAGTTTTCATGTTTGTGGGCACACCCACGATACGGGAGCAATTTCGTAGTGTGGCACAATGTTTTCAAAGATGAAATCTATATATATAAAAATCAATGCCACTTTTCGTTGTTATTTTATAACTCAAGAACGGGCTCACCTATCCAAACCAAATTTTTAGGCTTTGTTCGGACTATTTAGTAGATGGTTTATGTGAAGTTTGGTAGGGTAGAGTAGGGTAGAGTAGGGTAGAGTAGTGTAGAGTAGGGTAGAGTAGTGTAGTGTAGAGTAGAGTAGAGTAGTGTAGAATTGAGTAGTGTGGAGTAATGTAGGGTAGAGTAAGGTAGAGTAGGGTAGGGTAGAGATATATAAAAAGAAAAAGTGACTCGGACTAACTGACATCAACGCTCAGCTAAAACTACTTGGTCTAGGAGTGTGAAATTTTGCACAAGAATAGAATAGAATAAACTTTATTGTACACCAAAATAGTAACGATTGCAAGGTTTCCTTTTATGATGTAGGCAATTACTAAGAGAGAATTTTTCAAAATTACATTCCAAAGGTATGAATCAGGTCCATAGATTGTTTAGACAAACCAACTGTCACGTGGGCGATGCCGCTGTCAGAAACCAGTATGAAACTAAAGTCTGTTTCAGTGTCCAGTGTGTCACTTGGAGTTCAACGAGAACATCTCCCTGATGTCGCACCTGTTCGGGCACGCCGTGGAGGGCGGCGCGGGCGCGCAGTGCTCGTACTGCCTCGCGCGCTTCCCCACGCAGGACGAACTCGACACGCATCTCAAGCACAACCACCCTGCCGATACTAAGTCGCCGGAGCTGTTTACTTATGCGTGTCTTATCTGTGAGGTGAGTTTGTAGATTTAAGCTTAAAGAGCCAAGTTAGGGCCAACGCTATGCGCGTGACTACGCGCGTGTGTCGCGTGGGGTGGTCCCTGTAGCAGAAACCGGATAATTACCTGCGCAGTGTTGCTAATCCAACTTTAACGGTGTGCATGTAGTCGTGCCGATGAAGGACTTTAATGTATTATACGTAGCAAAACGGGCGCGGAGTCATCAACTGCGCGGGCGACTGCGTAACGCAGCGTTGGGCTTTAGCCCTCGAAATTCCTATTTAAGTTTTTTCATTTTACAGCTTCTGTGTTCATTAAAATAAAAACCAAATATTCAGAATAAACGAGGCGGTCACATCTAGTCTAGGATATCTCACACTATATTTATATACAGGGATCTATCTACGCTTTGGAGTGTGCAATTAGCATCATGTTTTCATATATTTTTTTTATTGGCATTTCAAAAATGCCTGTAAATGGTTTATATGAAATAAAATGCTTTGAAACATTATTCTGCTTACTATGTCTACAGGTTCGCTTCGCCGCCGTGCTGACGTTAGCGTCCCACATGCAGAAGACGCACGCGCCGCTAGAGCTGCCGTACGCGTGCGACGCGTGCGACTACCGCGTGTCTTCTCATCGGGCGATAGCAGACCATTACAGAACAACACATTGTACAGGCGACACTGTGTTCTGTCCCTACTGTCTTAAGGTTTGTATTACTATGACAGAAAATATAGTAATGCTTTCTATTTCATTCAAAAACCGAGATTGACTGTTGATTGGAGAGTAGTTTGAGTTCGAAATCCTTAACTAAATTCTTGTCCAATTAATTATAATTATTGACATCCTATCTTTTTTTATAAAACAGGAGCTATATATTTTCCCCGTTTCGCAGACATATAATTATTATTATTATTGAAGACACGTTTTGGTGAAATAGTTGAACGATTGGCCGTTGCGTTGCGTGTCGCTTGTTCGATATCCACACTAAACAAATATTTGTATGGCCTACAGATAGATATTCCAAACCTAGGTGTCTTGTTTAAATGAGTTTACATGTTTGTGAACGCACGACACTGGAGTGTAGAGTAGGGCAAAGTTAAAAAAATATATATTCAAGAACTGTTAAACAAGAAATTCATCTTTCCCTACAGGTCATAAAGGTATATGCAGACGGTCACGAGCTGACAGCTAACGTGGTTCTATATCTGGACCACTTGAAGCAGCATCAAGATAAGGAGATGGAATTCAGGTGCAACAGATGTGTACTCAAGTTTGTGCATCTTGGTGAGTTGTGTCTCTTTGTAAATTGTTATTGGCGGTGGCTCGCTCTCGCTCCGGGCACTGGTTCAGGTCATGGTTTGGAGCGAGGAGGAATGAGATACTGTCTTCTCCTCATGACGCAGTCCCTGCCACAAGAGATGCCTGGGCGTCGGGACTGCAGGCCATCTCAGTGCTTGCGAATGATAAACAATGGGTAGCTCGCCGTCTGCCCATCCGGTAATGACCGAACCTGAGTCGTCGATGGAAGTAGTGCTCCAGCGGCGCCTCTAAGAGAATTAGCAAAACCGTACCGACCTAACAAGGTATCGACATTGTTGGGTCCCTACGGCCCGCGAGTGCCGCGGAGAATCATAGCAACGGACTTAATGCCTTAGTTAGGCATTTACTGTCCTTATTAATTCTGAGTGTTACAAACAATTATAGTAGAAGGAAAGAAGAAAAAGGTGAATACAAAGATAACATTTTCAAAAAATAATTTTCTTATTTTTGATTGTGTTTAATATTTTTAATAATTAATATTTTTTATTTTAGGTCAATTGAAGGAGCATCAAGTACGGGACCACATTACTGTCGACGGCGCTACCCCGCTCTGTTCGGAAGAACATTTGATTACTAAACCAAGAGTAAGTATCATTCAATTATCTCACTTTAAATTCGATAAAAAAACTTCGTCGAATGCGACATCCCCATTTGTAACTACCATATCTATCTATATTATAAAAATGACCCCCGTTTTCCGTTGTCACGACATGGCATGAAAACGGCTTGACCGATTTGGCTGATTTTTTTTTTGTTGTGATTGTTATTGTGAGGAGAAGGTTCTTATGGAAAAAAAAAATTAGGGTAGTGTAGGGTAGAGTAGCGTAGGGTAGGGTAGGGTAGAGTAGAGTAGAGTAGGGTAGGGTAGGGTAGAGTTGGGTATAGTAGAGTGGAGAAGGGAAGAGCGGAAGCGAAGCCGCGCGGGCAAAAGCTAGTATATATAAAAAAATGAGACCCGTTTTCCGTTGTCACGACATCATGAAAACGGCTTCACCGATTTGACTGTTTTTTTTTTTTGTTGTGATTGTTATTGTGAGGAAAAGGTTCTTACGGAAAAAAAAAATTAGGGTAGAGTAGAGTTGGGTATAGTAGTGTGGAGTAGAGACGAGCGGGAGCGAAGCCGCGCGGGCAAAAGCTAGTCAGTATTATAAAGAAGATAGATTCGTATACTTGTGTAGAGAACAAACGCAAAAAAAACTGAACCAATTTAAAAAAAAAAACTTTCACCAGTAGAATGCTATTTTGTTAATAAACTAGCCTATGTCATTGTGTAATTATTTTTTCTGATGTTTATTGTCCATTTTTGTCAGAACAAAGCGCGTCCCCCAGTAAAGGACTCGGCCAACCACTCGATCGCGGAGACGTTCGAGGACCTAACGCTGGTGCTGCCCGACGGCATGCTCTGCAGAGAATGTGACACGCCGTTGGAGAGGGAGAAACATTTCTTGTGAGTATCTAGCTTGCCTTGTTGCCATTGTAGTCATGTATGTGAGTGTATAGCATAGCATAGTCGTCCTTATGATGTTCCCACTGTTGGGGCGCAGGCCCTCTCTCTAGGAGAGGGAATGGACCGTAATTCACCACGCGGGCCCAGTGCGGCTTGGTGAATATCACATGTCTTCGAAGTTTTTGGTTCTAGGACATGCCGGTTTCCTCACGATGTTTTCCTTCACCGTTTTAAGATTAGTGGTGATGAAATAAATTACACAAAGTAATGCGCTTGGCTGGGTTTGAACACGCGACCTACAACTCGTAAATTGGGGCCGTTATCACACGGCCACCACTACTCTTATGTATTGTGTGTATGTTTACCATTTCTTTTTTGTGATGGGAAATCATTCAATAGTCTTTCCCGCTCTAGGTGGAGTCAGAGACTTTTACTGACTGAAATCTCAAATGTTCCTTCAGTTACCTTTGCGGTCAGGGCCACGGTAAATCTTTCGAACATCGACCCTAGAGGTCCCTGTTAATATGCGTATTGTCCCTTGGAGTATTTCAGAACACCGTCTCCATGCATGGTGGACATGGGGGAGTCATGCAGTCCAGTACCCAAGAAACGATTCTTGGGGATTGGCTGCAGCCAAGTTTATGCGGTGCCCTACGGACATCCTTTTGATTAGATAACACTGTTCCATTATTGTGTGTTGTCTTACCCGGGGGACGGATAATATCCCCAGAATGGGAAGAATGGCATAAGGAGCGACAGGACGAAGAAATTTGTAAAGGAGTCAAAAAGCGGCTGCGGGATAGCGCCCTCATACTTATATGGGTGGGCTATGTCCGTAGCCATCTTCTTGCGATTCGGCCCATATGACATGATGTCGGTGGGGCCATGGGATGGAGGGTGATCCACTTCTGGTTTACAGCCTATACCAATTTTTTCAAGTTTTTCTTTGTAGTAGTATGTGTAGTGTCATTATTCATAATTGTATATTGTTCCATTCCCAGAGGCACCACCCGCTGCACGAAGTGTTCGTACGGCACGTCGTGCTACCGCGCCATGCTGCGCCACAACGGCTACTGCGCCGGCCCGCACTCGCTCGAGGACGCTCCCAGGGACGCGCCCTACCGCTCGCACTGTGTGTGCGGGTACAACACTACTGTCGGTATGTACTACAAGTTTAAAACTAATAATCAATGTAGCATAGGATTACTCGAGTCGACCTCAGAACCGTGACCTAAAAATTCTGCTAGATCATTTTATATATCACTAGCTTTTGCCCGCGCGGCTTCGCTCCCGCTCTTCCCTACTCCACTCTACTATACCCTACTCTACCTTACTCTACCCTACCCTACTCTACACTACTCTACCCTACCCTACTCTACACTACTCTACCCTACCCTACTCTACACTACTCTACCCTACACTACCCTAATTTTATGTTTTTTCCATAAGAACCTTATCCTCACAATAAAAATAACAACAAAAAAAAAATCAGCCAAATCGGTCAAGCCGTTTTCATGCTATGTCGTGACAACGGAAAACGGGTTTCATTTTTATATATATAGAAGATAGAAGATAGATAAAATGGGGTGAATAGAAACAAAACTTCAAAGTACGTTCAAGTATTTTTACGATATTTGAATATTTTTTGCATTTAACTATATCAATTTATAAATGAATTGATATTTTAAAAAGTTTTTAGCGACATCTATGAAGCCACATAAGAACTACGAAGAAAATACGAACTTCTGCATCGCACAATCAAAGTTCTCCGCGCGATTTGAATATATACGTCGGCCCGAAGTCGATTATCGGACAGTCGCCCACCAGACTATAACACGTTTGGTCGGAGAATGCTCCCTTTTCAACGGAGGTATACTCTCTGTTCCGCCTATCTACAAACTGGTGACCGCGACGTGATTTAAACACGCGACTTTCTGAGCTAAGATTCTTTGTTAGAATCCGACAATATGGTATGAAAAACAAAACCAAAGTTTGGTTTCTATTCACCCCTTTTTACTGTACTCAATGTTCTTCAATACATCAGCAACAGATTTATTCATATGGACCTGAAGGAATTGTCAACTTCAGTAAAAAGTATCAGACTACAATGTCAAGATATGTAAACCTACTTGCGTCAAGGCTGGTAGGCACGGGAAGCGCTCAATACTTTCGTCTAAAAACTGTCTTCGTCTAAATGCCCTGGTAGACCACTTTGAAGACCCCCACCACTATAACGCTGCGCAAACGGAGACATCTGGTTCCAGTTACCGACATCGAACAGTTTTTTATCGTCATGAGTATGTGTTAAGTGGAAGCAACTTGAGACAACGGGTTATGGTCCAACCCCCAAATGAGTAGTAATATAAGGCACAGGCCTCAAGTGCCCTGCTACTCCACCGGTTGAGCTGACGTAGGCGCAACCCTGGGGGGGTTGCGCCTACGCCCGCCCTACGCCCGTCAGGGGTGCTAAACATCTCCGAGCTGGTTACGATGGAGTATTGTGGTAGCATCGTCTCGTTTGCTCAAGACGAAAGTCTATGACTAGTACGTGTTGCCAGTGATGACATATAAGGCTCCGAAACGTGGTCGTTCACAATAGGCCTCATCAGAAGGCTTAAAGTCACCCAAAGGGCAATGGAAAGGGCTATGCTCTGGGTTTCCTTGCGTGATCGAATCAAAAATGAAGATATCCGCAGGCGAACTAAAGTTGCCGAAATAGCACAATGAATTGCCAAACTTAAGTGGCAAATGGGCTACATGCTGACGTTCTTTGTCGAGGGTCACCAGTTTAGAGATAGGTGGAAGAGAAAGTAAAGTCCCGCAAACCTCCGTTGAAAAGAGAGGATTCTGCGGCCAGACGGATGTCGGGTGTCTGTGGGCAACTGCTCGATAGTTGATTTCGGGCTGTCGTAGGTATATATTCAAATAGCGCGGAGAACTTTGATTGCGCGATGCTGGATTTCGTAGTTTCTTCGTAATTGTTATGTGGCGTTATAGATGTCGCTACAGACCATTATCTCACCTGATTATAAGCGATGATGTGGTTGATGATAGAGTACACTTGTTTAGAGGTAACCTATACACTATGGTTTGAATGTTTTGAAATCCCCAGGAACCGACATGCTGACGCACCTGCTGATGTGCGCGCACAAGTCGGCGTACGCGTCGGAGGCGGAGGCGCGCGCCAACACGCTGGGGGCCGACGACGGCGCGCGCGCCCGCCTGCTGGAGGGGGCGCCGCCGGCACTCGATACGGTTCGTTGTACCACAGAACTATTTGAGAATTCCCTGAAGCCGCCACAGATGGCAATTATGGACATTTGTTCCGAAGAAAGAACGCTTAAATTTTACGCTACTCGATCATAATTAAATATGAATTTTGCTACTGACTACTCTCTTTTTATTTTAGGATGTTTCAGACAATCCAAATTTTATCTGGTAGATATCGCTGTCAGCGATAAGATCACCATTGCATCCATAATTATAATGATTTAGAAAAGAGTTATGTATTAAGTTAGAACTACATTACACTGACCTACACGTGTAACATGCCTGATTTGTACGTAGAACGACTTCGCATTGCGTATATCAAGTGTAGCTCTACAAGTCGTTTCCATATAAAATGTATGGAGACCGACGCGCCCAGATCGGCGTGTGTAACACGTGTGAGCAGTGTAGTTTCTACCTTTATTCTATTCTATCCCTAGAAGTAGGAATGATATCTAAAAGTGTGTGTGTTTATGGTAACAGCCGGTAGACAGCACGATGTCGGACTACGCGCCGCCATCGGTGCTGAACACGCAGCTCTCGCTCGACGACCTCGCGCCGCCCTCCGTGCTGCAGGCCGATCAGGTATGATATTACACTGTTTTATTAGCTACATAACTATCAGAACCTTTGACCCACATCTTGTGGCAGAGGCGTAGCTAATCTTAAACACTTGAGTGGGTCTCTGGATGGTTTGAGAATTAAATTGAACCCTCTCAATTTTCTATCTAACGACAAGCCAGCGGGCAGGATAACGTCTGCCGCTAGAATTTTTTTCTCTGTCACATGGAGATGTCAGAATGATCAAATAATCCAAATGCTGCTAATTACATAGGTTGTAAATATTTTAGAATGTCTACAAATTATGTTTAATGCGGTTTTAAATGTAAACAAAGAAACTCAAAAATGCGTTATTTAAACGTTTTTATTAACAGTAATAAGTTTCACATATAAACATACAAAACTTTTTGCTTCATATCTTACATCATCTTCATCTAAGACTAGATCACCATCATAATCAGGATACACAAAACGAATGATCCCTATTCTCTCACCCCCAGCATGATCAAGAACTACTGAAAGACACCTACGACCGGCCGCTGGCGACGCCGCGTCATGAAGAGCCCCACTACAGCCTCGGAGACTTCGAGCCGCTGCCGCAGGAGCCCCCGCCGCAGCCCGACTTTGAGCAACTTTAGAAAGAACTATTTTTTAACCTGGTGATGTGCTTCCATGTTCCATGCTTATCACAGAGTAGGAAGAAAATGAAAAACTATAGAACACTACGTTTTACTTTGTCTGTGGACCACATATTGTGAAATACTGCCATACAGTGCGTTTCACTTATGAAGTTCTTTCGGCGTAATGTTGGCAATGCGGAAAAACAGGGTTGCTATATTTTTAGCAATGAAGTTACTTAATATTAGGGAGATTAACTGATACTTCTTTAATAATTGTCTTTTTTCTTTTGGAAACGGTAAAAACTAGTTTTGAATAAAGTATACATCGCCGGGCTACATTTCGATTATTCTGCAATTCTTTCAAATAACGAAAACGCCACACCACAATATCGTTCCTCTTTATTAACAATTTTTTTTTAGATCGGCTTTTTTTTAAATAAAATCCCATTCCCCCTCATTATCCTCCATAAAGTGGTGCGACTACTGTTAAAATTGATTTCGTTTCACATCTCGTGCAAAAATTTTAGCAGAGTTGGCAACTCTTTTCCTTTTTCCCTTCTTTTTTCTGTAGACAGACAGGGGAGCCAACATTACAGCGAAGGAACTTCATAAGTGAAACGCCCTGTAGTCCTGTGGGAAGCAACGTAAATGAGATTTCTGTGGCAATCATACAGCTGTGACGACTTGAATATTGTTGATTATTATTATAACAAAAGTAAGAGAAAAGTAGAATTTATCATGGACACATGAATATGCACATATAATGTCCACTTTTATTCATCAATATATATGTTGTGTATTAAGAGATATAATAGCAAAAAATTATGTTACAACAATTCTTCCTAGAGTACATATAGTATAAAATATTAGTTTACTTGAAAGAAGTATAGATTACGTTTTAGGACCCTAATTTAGACATTAAATACATAGCTATGTAGTTTGTGGGTTCGTAGTTCTCAAATATATAAATAAATGCTTTTACTGATTATGATCTACTCTTTCCTTTCTTTTTCTTGTTGAATGTTAGAGTTACTTTGTTAGTGACTCCATAGTCCTGGATGGGTGCATTATTATCATCTAAGACGATACTGTCGAAGTTCAGGCTGTACGTCTTCCAGACATATTTCCATGATATCTTGGTTGTATTGCCGGCTCTTCTTTGGAACAGTTGGAAGTGTCTCTCTACTGCCTTCTTGAGATTTCTTACTGTTGCATTTTGGGGAACCTGAAAAACAAACACGAAACCTTTAAAGACTCAAATTGGCGTGGCTGGCCTCAGCTGATGTCTGCAAAATTGTAATTATAGTGGCTGTTCACGAACTTACCGCAGTGAGCGGAAAGTAAGTTCGGGGCAGTCAGCCGGACGGCTAGCCGCATTGCGGGTAACCGCATAATGCGTATGAACCCTAAGGCCTGCTATCCACGGACACGTAGCTTCAAGACACGTATACGTCATTACTGCACATTTCGGCGCTGACGCTAGTCTACTGAGACCCCAAACATCCCAAATACTGCAACTTTATTGGTAATTACACTTTTGAGCTGTTTATGGTTTACGAGGGTCTGGGAGTAAAGAGCTAATACATGTGTAAAGACTACAGCTAGACAAACTAATTTCAAATAACTTACAATAACTTTTAATGTTGGTTCAGTTTCTCTTGAAATGAAAATGGTAATTGACTGGCCGTGCTCCACAGCTGTCTGAAATAATAATCACGGTATGATTAATAAAATACATTTAATTATATGAAATCAAGCATCTAATTCCAAATCAAATCTTATAAATTGAGTGATAGGTAATGTACAGTAACTATTAACCTTTCGAATACCGTAATAAGAGACAATAGAAAGACAATGAGAGAGTGAATGCCAGTGTTTGCTTGGGGGTTTAACCCTTCAGATACCGTCAATTAGAAACACAATAGTAAGACAATAGATGCGCGGCAACCGGTGGTCGCTTGGGGATTCATGAATTAATGAATTAAGCATGAAATTTTGAACTCATAGAGTGCTAAAAAAGGGTTTTTGTAATATTTTCCCCTAAAAAGGACTGTTGCCTTTATGGTCCCAAGCACATACAAAAATTAGTTCATAGGCCTACAACCTGCCTCCTTGTTATTGTTATAAATATAGAATAGAATAGAATAGAATAAAACTTTATTGTACACCAAAAAGTAACACAGCTTATACATAAAATTAAATTTATGGGTACAATGGCGGTCTTATCGCTGAAAGCGATATCTTCCAGACAACCTTAGGATGGACAAGAACTTAAAATAATACAAGGGGTAGTCTGTGGTGTACTACTAAACAATTAACTGCATATAAAACACAATACATAACTATAAATATATATATATATAATGTATTATAATATAATATGTTACACAATTTCAATAAAATAGGGAAGAATAAAAGAGTAAAGTAAGGTGGAAGACATTAAATTACTTAGAAGCAAGATAAGTAATTTTATAAAGAAAGGAAATGGTTTTTAACTAGATTTTTAAAAGAAACTAGTGACTGGGCTTGCCTAATAGGTAATGGCAACGCATTCCACAAACGCACCGCCTGGATTGCAAACGACTTGTCGCAAAATTTTGTAGAATGCGAGGGCATTAAAAGGGTCAAATTCTCCGATGATCTCAAGTGTCTAGAATGTGTGTCATGAATGAACTTAAAACGTTCTTTGAGATAAGAGGGGGTTGTAGGAATAAACAGAACACTGTAAAGCAACGATAAAATATGAGCATTCCGGCGAAGGCGGATTGGCAGCCACTTGAGCTTAATACGAAATTCAGAAATATGATCATATTTGCGCAATCCAAATATGAATCTAATACAAAAGTTTTGAAGTCGCTCAAGCTTATTTAGCTGCACTTCGGTTAGATCCAGATAACTGACATCGGCATAATCAAGGATTGGGAGAAGGAGGGATTGGGCGAGCGCAGTTTTGGTATCAGTTGGAAGAAAATTGCGCAGCCTTCGTAAAGACCCCGCAGACGCAAACAACTTGCGGCTAACTTCCTGAACCTGAGGACCCCACGAAAAGTCTCTATCAATAAGAATACCCAGGTCCTTCACTGAGTCGCTGTTCGGAATCGTTGTACCATCAAAAACAATTGGTGGGAGTCGCGTCCAGTCTATTCTTGACCGCAACCTAGGGCTGCCGACAACAATGACTTGGGTCTTTAAAGGATTGACCTTCAGTCCATGGGCCACACTCCACTCAGATATACGAGCTAGGTCTTTGTTTACCATGTTAACTGCCTCGGATAGTTCATCTAATGGAGCTTGCGAATATATTTGAAGATCGTCAGCGTAAAGGTGGTAGGATGAGAGAAGTTCATTAGAAATTGAATTTATAAATATAGCTAAAGGAAAAGGAGAACACCCCCCTGCGGTACGCCAGCAGAAGTATTGCACCACGACGAAGACGAACCTTCAATGCAAATACGTTGCCGACGGCCACACAGGTAACTACGAAACCAATCAATTGCCGTTGGAGATATGTTAAGAGAGCTTAATATGCCAAGTAAGATATCAAAATCGACTGTGTTAAAAGCGTTACTAAAGTTTAACAAGGCAAGGACCGTCAGATTTCCGTTTTCCATACCAAGTCTAATATCGTCAGTAATACTAACGAGAGCTGTAGTAGTGCTATGACCTGGACGAAACCCGGATTGGAAAGGATTAAGGAGGCGGTTTTTGCAAAGGAAAGTACTAAGTTGGCTATGGATAAGACGTTCTAGGACTTTGGAAAGAAACGGTAGAATGGAAATAGGACGGAATTCAGAAGGGGAAACAGGATTACACTTTTTTGGAAGTGGGGTAATTTGTGCTTTTTTCCAAGAGGAGGGAAAAATACCGCAGGATAGGGAATAATTAAGGATATGGGTGATGACAGGAAGAATTTCGTCAAGAACAGGGAGTATCATCTTGCGACTGATACTGTCACTACCAATAGCATTAGACGTGATAGATTCTATGCTCTTCTTAACATCACAATCCGAAAATTGATTAAAGAAAAATGGTGAATATTCGGGAGCAGGAAGAGATGAAAGATCATTTAACGTTTTTGCTTTGATAGTACTATTGAAATTAGAAGAAGCGGAAAAGTGTTGATTTAGTAATTCAAGATCTATATCCTTAGGAATAGAATCTTGGCGTGACTTCCCGACTCCCATGGATCTTAAAAATTTCCAGACTTTAGCTGGGTTACCGTTTTCAACGGACTTATGAATGTGGCGGCGTTGAGCATCCCTACACACCAGATTGCTGCGATTACGGATTGCAACATATTTTTCACGATTTACATCATTTGGTTTGCTTCTGTACCTAGATTTCGCCGCTGCTTTCCTCCTTAACATATCCTTTATGTCGTCTGTTAGCCAAGGAGAAATATGTAGTTACTAAAACCACTTGCGCCAAAATAGAAAATTATCCTAAAGGAACATGTTACCAGAATAAAAAGTAGCCAATGCACACAATTGTTTCATCGAAATCAGTTCAGCGTTTCGAGTGAGAAACTTAACTATGTTCATAATTATCCCTTACAGGACTATAAGATGTCTGAGACTAAATATGCGAATCCAACACAATATTTTAGCTATTTTGGGTGTAAAGTAAGAAATCACTAGAAAAACATAGCAGGGTGTATAGGTTTCCTATAATTTCGTGGGAAATATTTTTCCCTATGGACCATAAAAGTTAATAAACGAAGGGTTAGGTTTTTTATATCGGTATTTTATTTATTGCTTTGTAATACAAAAAGACGTAGTAAAAATGTTCAGAAAAGTAAAATAAATAGTTAATTATGGTATTCTACGAAACAATTACGTTTACTTATGAAGCACAAGTGGACGTTGCACATAAAATATTTATTATGTGTCCTATTTTCTATACGCCGTTTTGCACAATTTACGCACCGCTTCAGTTTTTCTGCTTTTTCCTTGTTGTGTGCTGGCAAATTGTATTTATTTCCAATGCAGAGCTTTTTAGAGCAGACTAAAGTGGGTCTTGATCGCTGTCCACATGTAAAATTATTTATTAGACCTTGTGCTACATGTTGGCGATACTCGAGGCTGCTCAAAAGTGGACCTTCTACTCTGTGTTTTTCGTGCAACGTTACGTAGACTAAATATGAGTTATTCATAGCAACATCTAAGATGTCAAAAAAGAAGCGCAGGTAATATTTGATTTTGGCTTTGCGGTCAACCTCATAACATGCTTTGCGCTTGTCCATAAGGTCTACACCGCCCATATATTTATTATAGCGCATCACTACTTCCGGACATGTAACATTTATTTTTAAGCAGTGCAGTGCAGTGGCACCGGAAATCTGAAATTGGTCAACATATGGACTGCTTTAGTATACATCCATTTTACGAATGTTATGCCGTTTGTACTTCTTCGTCTAACTGTAAGTCATATTCTCCGTCACTATTATCTGCCACAAGAAACTGCAATATTTCGTCATTTTGAATATAAAATTCTCTGCACCCTGTTTTCGCCATTTTTGTAAAAAAAAAATGAAGGGAAATTATACAAAAATACAAGAAAACAATACACTCTCATATAGCACTACATATAATAGTACTACAACGAAAACACTAGATATGGACCAGAGGGAAAAATATTTCCCCTTAGATAATTTGCAATTTTTAGGTACTTGTGCTAATATTTTGCAGTTTACTGTATTATTATATAAAATTATACTTTCCAAATAATATAAAATGCGTGAGAAGAAATAATTATTATATTTTCTCAAGTCCAAAACACTTTCAAGATATTATTAGTTCAGCCTGCGAATGTTTTTTTTTTTTTTTTTGTTAATGGCAATTGAGCCGGTAGCGACTATTCTGCCAGTGTCACGTTGAGACGACTCCTTGGGGGTAACCGTCGAACTGTACTTCGTGGTAGATATGTTAGTAGGCTGGAAAGACAAATACAAGTGTTAGTAGACATATAATCTAATTTACAAACTTACATATGTACAACATATAAACTACTATATACAAATTAATTACATCACGTTACACACCAATTAAAATTTTAAATCATTTTCGTTTAGAAATGTCGCCAAAATATTAATTAATTTAGGAGAGAAGTGGGAAAGAAGGGAATGAAAGTTGGTTGGGAGGGGAATATTACATTTGGAAATTTTGGAATAGAGATCGAAAGATTTGTTGTTTAAAGAGCAGCAGAAGAAAATATGGTCTAAAGTACCCTCCGCAAGACCACACTCGCAAAGGGAATTATCCCGGACATGGATCTTACATAAGAACACTGGGCTACAACAATGACCAAGTCTTAGTCTACAAAGTGATGAAACAGTCCTCTTCGACAATTTGGGGCATTTGAAGAACCAAGGCCTGCGTTGGATTTCGGGCTGTATAGCTGCATAGTAGATGCCCTTGGTTTTGGAGGTCGTCTTCCATGTTTCAGCCCACGAGTTAAATAACTTGGGTCTGGCACCATTCCGCAAATCGTAGTTATGAACCACGTAGTGCTTTCGATCAGCCGGATTCGATGTGGCATACTTTGCTAACGAATCAGCGCACTCATTGCCAACAATACCCGAGTGGCCGGGGATCCAGGCTATCTCGATGTCCAAACCGCTTTGGGAACATTCAAATAACAAGTTCTTAATATCTACAATGATTTTACTATGAATTTTACTATGAAATTGATTTTGTTTTAATGCCTGAATACTACTAAGGGAATCTGAAAAAATTACTGATCTTGTTATTTGATGGGATTTTATAGTATAGTGTATTGCTTCAAGAATCCCAATACACTCTCCTGTAAAAACTGAAGATTCTGGTGGGCATTGAAAAAGTAGAGCGATTCTTGAGTTTCTAAAATATACTGCGACACCAGTACCTCCGGTTTCAGAAAATTTTGAGGCATCAGTGAAAAACAAATTCCATCCTTCCCAGTAACGCTTAACAGCTAACTCAAAGTCAGCTCTTGTATTTTGGGAATTCTTTGATATACCCAGTCCCAAAACGACTTTTGGTTCAAAGTAAATCGCCTCATATGCGGAGGAGAAGAGCGGGAGAGTTGGATATTGACAGATAGGCGCGGAGAGCCGTTTAAGTTCTCTGTACCTATTCATCAATAAAGGAACTGTTTTATTGTTCCAATAAGGAGAGTTATTATAGGAGAGGTTGATTTGCTCTAAAATTGGGAGTAAAGGATGGGATGAAAGGGAGAAAACTTTAGATAGAAAGCGGTCTGCCAAATACTGTCTTCTGTGTTGTAGAGGCGGTTCTGCACATTCAACTTGAAGTGCATTTATGGGAGAGGACTTCATAGCTCCAATGACAATTCTCAGGCATTTGGCCTGTATGCTGTTTAGTTTTTTCAGCGCTTCTTTGTTGCAGGGCTCAATGAGGAAACTGCAGTAATCCATTGCGCTTCTCGTCAATGCATTATATACCAGTTTGAGGGTACAGGGGTGAGCGCCCCACCATACTCCGGCCAGAGCCTTAAGGACCGAAATTGAGCGTTCACATTTTTTGACCGTGTTGTTTATGTGGTCAACCCCAGACAGTCTTGAGTCTAAAGTCACCCCCAGAAATCTAGCCTTATCCTTGACAGGAATGATTTGTCCATCAATATTAATATCTACTGGGGGTACAGAACGTTTGCGGGTAAAGATGACAGCTGTACTCTTTGGCGCACTTAAAGACAAACCGTGATCAAGTAGCCATTGATTCAGTGAGGACAGAGAGACGTTCATTGAGAGGGCGGCATCCTGAATGCAGTCGCCAGAGATCATTAAAGCAATATCGTCAGCATACTGAAGGATTTTACAGTCAAAATTGAGAGATGAGGATAGGTTAGCTGTATAGATATTATACAGTGGGGGACTAAGAACAGATCCTTGAGGTAATCCTCTCCAGACCGTTCTTTGATCAGAGTCAGCCCCAGGGATTCTCAATTGAATGGTGCGGTTGGTGAAGATGCTACCGATGATACGACGAATCCTAGCCGGGATTCTCAGCTCGTGCAGCTTTTGCCTGAGGTTAGGGAGGAGTACCGAATCATAGGCAGCTGATATGTCCAGGAAGACTACGACCACAGACTCATTCCTGCTAAGGGCCAGTCGGACCGCTGACGTGAGGATACCTACACTATCAGCTGTGCCCAGACCTTTCCTAAAGCCGAACTGAGTCGCCGGGAGCAGCCCCCCATTCTCCACCAGCCACTCTAATCGATTTTTAACCAAGTGTTCTAGAAGTTTTACAAGTATGGACGATAAAGCAATAGGCCTGTATGAGCAATGATCGTTAGGATCTTTGCCTGGTTTTAATATCGGGATGACAACTTGAACCTTCCATTCTTTGGGAACATAGCCGGAGATGAAGCAGAAGTTAGCCAAGTCCAGATAATATTGGTGAGTTTTTGGACCAGCTTTAGAAATAAAGGAGTAGGTGAATCCATCCACTCCCGGAGCGGAGTCTCTGACATGGGATAGAACCGATTTTAGTTCTTCCAAACTAAATGGCATGTTCATCGGGTTAGCAGTGTCGTCTACATCTTCAATGTCAACACTGCACTCCTTCGCGCTTGGAACATAGGCTGGGGCGATTTTTGAGAAGAACTGGTACCCCAGTTCCTCTGAGATGTTGTTAGAAGCAACAGGTGTTAAACTGCTTCTAAAGTGCTTCACCTTCCGCCAGACTGTCGAAACGGGTGTGGACGGACTCAGCGAACTACAGTATTTTGTCCAACCTTCACGCTTCTTTTTTTTAAAGAGTTTCCTGGACTTAGCCAATATTCGCTTGAAGGCGATGAGGTTATCCAGGTTCATATCACAGTTAACTGTCTTTTCAGCCTCGTTCCTGGCCTTGATCATGTTTGTGCATTCCCTATCCCACCATGGTGGAGGAGGAAGTCTACCAGACGGGGTTTTTTTGGGCAGGAAGCAATCATCTGCTGTGGAGGAGATAGTGGACGAGAAGGATGAAAAGCATTCCTGGGCATTTAGACTATCAACTTTCGGAAGGGAGGATATTCTTAAGTCTACAATTTTGGAATATAAGTCCCAGTCTGCCGAATTAAGTTGGTGTTTTAAAAGAGGGGGAGAGACTTTAATAGGGATATTTTTGGAAGGGAACTCGATTATGATGGGATAGTGATCACTTCCATGGGTCATATCCAAGCGACGCCAAATGAGAAGACTAGATATATTGGATGAACAAAATGTCAAATCAACGCAACTATTGCTCTGTCCAGGCGTTGACCTACGTGTAGCACTGCCATCGTTGATGAGACAGAGGTCTAGATCATCCAATATATCCAGTAAGCCTATGCCAAAACTATCACAAGTGTCTGATCCCCAACGATAATGGTGACAATTAAAATCACCCATGACCAGTATTGGGCCGCTAACACTATATAACAAATTTTTAATTACTGGAAGATATTCAGATTTTGGGTGTGCAACATAAAAAGAAAAAATGTTTATATCCTCAGCCTTAACAGCGACAACATTAATGTTGTCACCTACAAAGGTTAGAGGAATCTGGGAGTATGATACTTTGCTATTGATGAGCAAAGCACATCCCCCATATCCATCAGTTCTATCATTACGAACACTGCCAAAGCACGGCAACCTGAAATTGCTATCAGGTAAGAGCCATGTCTCAGCAATGCTGCAAACCGATGGTTTAAATTTATTAATCAAGAAGGTGAGGTCAGACTTTCTAGGAGTAATACTCCTCACGTTCCACTGAAGGAATGTCAGGGGATGGAACATCGTGAATATAATTTAATATTGAGGTCAATTTAGAGGCAACGTGGTCAGGTATTGGTCGGGTTGGACTAGCTAATATGGACATAAGCATATTGGTAATAAAGTTTAAAATGTTCGTAGAGTTATCCTCTCTCCTATAATTCAATGGCTCCGCAACTTCCATTGGCAGGGCGCAACCGTTTCTAGAGGGGGAGAAGGAGTAATTTTGGGTAAGTTCCTGGTGAACTTGCTTATTGTAGCCAGGTGAAAGAGGAATGTGGGCTTTGGGTTTCAAAAATACCGTTTTACTGTAAGATTTCTGGGTTACAGGTAGGGGACTCGAGGATGGAGATTGAGGAAGGTTTACACTATGTTTGATACGGGGGGAAGACTTAGAAACTTCAGCATATGATCTCGAAACAGGAGGGAATACCCGACTTGCCTCCGCATATGAAATCGATTTTTCTGACATCAGAGCTTTGATGCTCTTCTGTCGTCCCAATTCAGGACAAGCACTGTCATTTGCAAAATGGTTACCAGTACACGAAACACAGAAGCTTGATTCCTGGGTAATTTGACATCCATCCCCTGGATGATTGCCACCACACTTATAGCACCTTGGTTTTGATCTGCATAAAGTGCGGGTATGCCCAAAACGACAGCAGTGATAGCATAGGATGGTAGGGTATGTATATCTCTCAATTGGCAGTGACGAGTAAAAGCTGATAACACGCTTAGGTAAGACCTGTCCATCAAATGTTAGCACTACAGTTTGGGTAGGCTTCCACTCCGTAATTCCAGAAGACGTCACCTTACGGCTCATCCTTCTGGCTTTAATTATAGGGCCGCAGCCCTCCGGGACCTGAATGTTTTCGATAACATCATCCTCCGACCACTCTACCGGAATATCCCTGACTATGCCCATTCTTGTAATATTAAATTGTGGGATAGTCGCAATGTAGTTGTTTTTGCCCAGAATTGCGTTGTTGAGGAAGCTGTTAGCATCTTGGTGTGATTTAAATTCAACCGACACACGATTTCTGCCTATCCGTTTGATTCCATCCAGACGTACATTATTGACGTTATTTTTGGTCAAAAACATACCAAACTTAATTGGTTGCAGCACAGTGCCCAAAGTCTCTTGATCTTTGAGAGAAACATGAATGATGTAGGGTGGATTGTCTGTTTTGTTGTATATTTGTCTGCCAGTTACATTTTTGGGTATTTTAGTCGGTATGTTTGAAGTCGCAGGGGGTGAACCAGCAACTCGTTTACGGCTAGTAGTCTCCGTATTCATAACAGGGTCTTGCGAAGGTACTTCAGGGACATGAGGGAGGGTTACGGTGAGCACACTAGGAGAAAGATCAAACAATTCATCAGGGGGGTCAGGGTCAGGGGGCTTTTTAGAGTTCATTATTACGGTAGGTATATAAAAAGGACAATCACAAACAAAAACCAAACCTTAAACCAAGGACGCACACACAAGGAGCAATCTCGATCAAGTTTCACACAAGAATGTTCACTAAAATCGAAAAATTCGTAGCACTGATAAAGGAACACGTGTTAAACCTTCACCACTACCAACAAAAGTCCGAATGTTTTGATTTTGGCGCAATAAAGTTCGACAGTTCTTTGTTTTTCTAATTGTTCAGAAATACATTTGCCGCCTAGGACACACGTTTTATTTTAACATTCATTAAAAAAAATATATCGATTCAATGATAATTGAATAATCGATAACGATTTTTGTAAAAGGGAAAAATGTTTCCCTTGAGCGTGAAAGGGTTAACACTTACATTGATGTTAATAATAATAATCGTTTATTTATTTAGCCTGCTGCCTCAGATAAATCTTGTAATTGTGTGTTAATTATTATACATGCATTAGTTGGTTTGTGTCTGCTGACACAATAGGATAGAATATGATTAAACCTAATTTGAATAACTATAATATTGTCTCAGACACTGTTCAGTAAAATGCCACACAACTATCTAGTAGTTGCTTGATGCTGGTTCTAAACTGAACCTTACATTGAGTGAGAGATATAGAAAATATTATATTTAGTTTATTTATATTAATCACACAAATGTATACCTAATAATTTACATGTTAAGGTTATATGTACTTTACGAAATTTATTGGCTGCTGTTTAAAAATAATTACAAACGTGATTTAGAAACCCAGCAAGTCACCGTATACAAATTATTAGTATATAAGTAAGTGAAACCTAGCAAGTCATTTACCTGTGATAAAATTTCTTCAATAATTATATCACTGGGAAGGTTCTTCATTAAGGAATCTTTACTAAGTAAATTAGCAAGTGATGACTGCGTGACTTCCAGTAGCTCATCGTGTGATAATGAACTAGCTAAATTTGCTACATATTCCATTGCCCCTAGATTAAAATAATCCTGGAAAACGTTTTTATCAAGTTTTTCCTTTTATTATTGTTTACAAATGACGCTAACCACAGTTAAAATGTCAAAACAAAATGTGAAATCCACAGATTACTCATGCTTCTTTTATCTGTGGTTTGTGAAAACTAAAATACTTACATTCTCGATAGAACTAATGATTTAAAAAACCGAAAAACTCCAAATACACGGTCTACAAGAGGTATCTCTAAATCCATAGACAACGACTTTGATTTTTAATGATTTTTATCTCGAGTTGCCACTATTTAAGAAAATATTTCATTTTAGGGAAAATGACCTGAGTAGTTGCTTGCAGTTAAGATATTTTCGTTTATTGAAAGTTTCATCATCAACACATTTTCAAAATATGTCATCCAAATTTTCACAACACTATGAACTCGTAAAGCACGAATTTGTAACGTCATGGTAGAGGTTATGCATCAGCACAAATAAAAAAACTTTTTGCGTAGTGTAAAATTGTGTTTGAAAGTCGGCATTGTTAAGTTTTTCAATAAACATTCGTTCAACAAGGCGTCCAAACACAACTTTATATTACGTAAATACTTTTTGGGTCACGGAAAAACGCGTCGAAACACAGTCACGATCGCTGTAAACGAAAAGATAGATATATCATCGTCATTTTAGTCGAAAGACGTCCGCTATTGGACGTACTTAGCCCTTTTCAAGGGATACCATAACGACCGTTCTTGTGCATAGAGATGGGTTTCTACCCGGTAAATACCGGGTAAATACCCAAAATACCTAAATGCAGGTTTTTTACCCGGGTAAATACCCAAATGGTGGGTATTTACATTTTGGACATTTTTTGTTTTTTATACATTTTTAGCAATAAAAAAATGTTTATCAAATATGATTTATGCATGAAATGTACATAGTGTCCACAAAGAATAGTTTCCTACTCTACAAATCATGTAAAAATTGCACGACCGTATTTTTTAAATATTTTACGTCCATATTTTATTTGGGACACTTACACAGATATATAAAATTAAGAAACAACATGCAGAACACTTAAGATAAAATAAAAAATAAAAAACAAAAAAGATAAAAAATAAATAAAAAAAAACATTGTATAAGTTATTGTTACAAACTTGAAAATCAGTTGAAATTTTATATTTATGCAAAAGTTACAGTTAAACTTCATTTAATTCATGAATCCCCAAGCGACCACCGGTGGCCGCGCATCTATTGTCTTACTATTGTGTCTCTAATTGACGGTATCTGAAGGGTTAACAAAAATAATAATCAAGCTTTGAAACGTAAAAATATACGAAAGGAGCCGAATTAATAACATGGAGATGTTCAAAACATGTAGACGATCTAAAATTCAATTAAACTTTATTTAATAAATCATCCCAAAAAGTGTTAAACGTTTACACCCATGGTTTTGGGTATTTCCCGGGTAAAAACCCTGTTTATACCCAAATTGGGTATTTACCCCGTAAATACCCAATGGGTTTTTACCCACCGCCCATCTCTACTTGTGCACTTTGCATCCATCGGATTCCCACAAGTCACGACTCTCACTAGGTCATCGGTCCACATTGTGAGAGACCTTCCAACAACGGGTAAAAGCCCAATTTGGGTATGAACAGGGTTTTTACCCAGTAAATACCCAAAACCGTGGGCATAACCTTTAACATTTTTATGGAACGTTTTATTTAATAAAGTTTAACTGAATTTTTGTTCGATTAGATAGTTTAACACATCTATAAGTTCGGCTACTTTCATATGTTTTTACGTTTCTACGCCTAATTATTGTTTTTATAATATGAAATTCAACTGTAACTTTTGCATAAATGTAAAATTTCTTTAACTGAATTTCTTATAATTTTGAATTTTGTACTTTACGAATTTTGGATGCTATAAACGTGACAATACAAACTACTTTCGAATATTCAATGTGGCAACTGTTTCCGAGCCAGGTGCCATGTAAATGTTTCTTTCTTTCTTTCTATAAAAATTTTCAAAAAAGCCAAGGGTCCGTTTAACACCGGATAGTGGTTTGGTGTTGGAGTAATATTTTCAAAATTTGGCAACATTACTTCATTAAAATTGGATTTCTTCGCTGGTCTTGTCTCCGCTTCATTAGCTCGTAGCTGTCACTTAGAGAAATTTGAGGTTATACTGTCATATTATCACAAATTTCTGTAAATTTTATCATCCAACTAAAATCTAAGATAATTCAAAAATGGATACGTTGTCCACGGGTTCGCTCTCTGGCGCTCAAAAAGAAGAATTGATGGATCAGGTGAAACAGCAAATAGCCATCGCGAACGCTCAAGAATTACTGACGAAAATGTCGGAGAAATGTTTCAAAAAGTGCATCAATAAACCGGGAACAGCCCTAGACAATTCAGAACAGAAATGTATTGCGATGTGCATGGACAGGTATATGGATGCGTGGAACCTGGTGTCACGGACATACAGCAGTCGTATTCAGCGAGAAAGGAACAACATGTGAAAGCGACCACCAGGGACTCAGGGCTTTGGGCCATCGCGTCACTGTAAATATAGACGACTTAGTAGATACAAAGCATTTGAAATTGTGAGTTATGGCTGCCGGTTATGTTAATGTGTTCAATAAAAGTACTTTAGGTTGTTACTTGTTTTTATTGATTCTACTGGATAGCTGGTGTAACGGACAGATCTGCAGCACTCCTTTAACTTGTTATTGAAATGTGAAGTTTTATCAGAATATTCCTAATAAAGTGTTAGAATTAATCATAGTTTGTAATAATCAAACCTAATCCTAGCTGAACAAATCAGGGAAATAAACCACTGTTGTATTGGTTTCAGCCTGAGAAGATAGTGTTTTTCAATAAATAAATAGGAGTAAAACTAAAGCAAAATGGGTATGTCTATCCAGAAAGCGTTTCATAGGTTGATTATAAGAACAACCATATGAAATGGTTAACGTCTGCTGATGTTGGTTCTATTAACCTGACGCAATGTGTTGAAATTTTGAAATGAAGCCCTAAATAAAGTTCAAAATTATTATAAAATGTTCAAATAAAAAACAGTCCATGTAGGAAGAGTACTATTATATATATTTTCAAATATAAGATGAAATGAACCGTGTTCATTGTTTAATAATTAATTAAATCCCAAGTGAATGCCGGCGTTGCACTGACATTGTGTCTCTAATTGACACAATTGAAAGGTTAATTCACATTTGAAACCCAATCTTTTCTTTCTTTCTTTACTTATAATTCTCCTCTTATCATCTTCTTTCTGTAATGATAGAGCTTTTGTATCCACATCTCCTTTAGCTCAGCTTCATCAGGTATTTCCTGCAACACCAAATTAAACTTCAAAAACAGATACACACTTATGTAACACTTATTTCTACTTTGATTACTAATAAAATACACATATGTATTAATGAGACATGTATGTAGGTAATTCATGTTAGTAATCAGTTGTCATATTGGTAAATCTATAAGGATTTAGGTGCAGTATATGGTTCAAGCTGATGGCTTGATCCATATGAAAATATGTTTCTCCATACAAACTTTGGACTCCTGTTTCATCTGCTTAGGGAGTGAATTTAGGAAAATCCTTTCTTATTCATATAATCTCTGGAAAATTTCTAATATTAACCTCTCAGGCATCAGTGTATGTAGTACAACTCATACCAGCTAACTTAAACCTTATTACATTAAATTAAGATTTAAGTTAGCTGGTACTGGGGCGTACCAGGTACATTTGTGCCAGTTTAAAGAGATTGAGCCAGGCTTGATGTGTCAATGAGTGAGTCAAGATTCGAGTCTTTTTGACATACAGATATATGCCTATTATAAATATTAACAGCCACTTTAGTCAATCTCCAAATTATGTAACAATTCCCGAGGCAGGCCTGAGTGACCATCTTAGCATACCAAAAGTCTTGGCTGAATTCACTGTACTGTCATTTGTAGACCTTTGAAAATTATTATGGATAGTCAAGTCAGGAAATTTAACAACAAAAAGAGTATGTAACCCAATTATTCCATGTAGAACATAGGTAGTCTGCTGCATTCAGTTCGACTGGAAGCCAACTTCAGCATAGTTGATAAAAGGCTAGATAGATAAAGATTTTCACTTCATCAATAAAACCATAAATAAAATTAGCACTGTCTCTAACAAATAAGTATACATTGAGAAAAAAATAAATGTAGAGTAAGGTTGCCTTTGACCTGCAATGGGAGAACTATGATTTAGAAGTTAATCTTACGTCAAAATTAATTATAGAATCTTCACTCGGGATTTTTATATCTGACTCTGGTACAGTAACAGTCTGGGAATTCAAATCTATCACAATATTCTGTGATTGCTTCTTATTCCTTGAAGATGTGAAGGGTTTCTGTACAAACGAGTCATTGTTCAGCTCTGCTAAGAGATTTCTGTCATGTATTGTGGGCATATCCTCCTTGATTTCAACCTCCTTATACTCATAGGTCGGTATTTTGGTCATAGTCAATCCAGCGGCTGCTGCAGCTTTGATTGCCTTCTCCAATTTGGTTTCTGTGTCATCTAGGTTTACCTTCTTTTTCTGTGACGGGCGTTCTGCAATATGAGATACAAGTATAGTGTAAAACCGTGAAGTTTAGAGTGATTGCCTCAGGATAGTTTCATAATACTTAGTTCAGTCAAATCTTAGTACCTACACAAAAATATTAGTTGCAATGGCCAAGGAACAATATAATGCCAGTTTTGAAGTATATTACTAAGGAAAATACTAAATTAAGCTCACCTATATCAAAGGAGCCACTTCGACTGCTAGAAGAACGCGACCTCTTGGATTTCTTCTTACTGTGTTTGGATTTATTCCGAGAACTCGAAAGTGACCGCGATCGGTCTCGTTTCGACCGAGATCTCGAAGAAGATCGCCTTCTAGACTTGGACTCGTATCTGTCCTTCGACAGACTTCTAGTATAACTCCTTCTTTTGTGCTTGGATCGCGAAGTAGACCGTTTTCTCTTGTGGCTTATTGATTCCGATCGGTCTCTAGACTTTGATCTACGTTTATGCTTGCTTTTGGATCTCTTTCTGTCGTAAGACGACTCGGAACTGTATGAAGAACTTCGCCTGTCCCGATACCGACTTTTATCACGCGGCATCGTCCAAATAATGAAATTAGGAAAACTAGGTACTTTATTTATTTATCATCATAACCTCAAAATACGTCTGACTGTCAATAAATTACTTCTGTCAAAGTCAATAATCTAAGCGTTTCGTTTAGTTAATCCGTAATAGATCTATTTTGAAATTGTTTTTCTTTCACATTGATTATGTTAATTAGACTATATATATATCATGCATGAGACAAAAAATATGATCCCCGAAGATAGAATAAAAAGTAGAAATAATATGAATTCAGAATCAGATTAGGTAATCAAGCCATTCACTGCCATGTAATTATCATCATTATTAAATAGAATGGTACATAAAACAAACAAATAAATTAAACTCAAATTTCATAACAAAATTTTATCAAAACGCAAAATAGAAGTACCGGTATTTTCAAAATTCAGATGATCAAACGAATACAAAACGAACTCGATAGATGGCACTACAAACTCATTTTTAGAAGTTCCATTTTACGAACCTTTCATTGAATTTGTATATTAATTTCTTCGAACTCTTATCAACCAAAACTACAAAACTAAAGTAGTAAATCAATGTTATGCTCAAATTATCTGTGTGAAATTTCTATTAAAAATGGTTCCAACCCTTTTAATTTAAATATTTTAGTTAAATCCTAATCCACTGACGTTTTAAAGTTAGTAGGTATGCGTTTATTGAAACTTTTCGTAGGGCAGCGACCGTCAGTCGGCCTCGATGACGGAATGTGTGAAAATTTTAAGATGGTGATCAACTGTATTTTTCATATATTAGTAAAAAAAATCAAGTCTGAAGCATTGTGATTATGTTGGAAAGATTAAAATGTGTTTAAAGCAGTGACTGCGCTAGATAATTTAGGATCGAATCGGTGAAACGAACATAGAGTGCAGTACGTGTTAAGTGCAATCGCTGACATTGTTTCGTTAAAAATTGTTGAGCCCATCGCGATTGTTATGTTGAGTATTCTATTGTGTGCTTTTATAACGCCTTGTAAATGGTATAAGAGATTCTGATGTTTCCTAAGTCATGGAGAGGCAGGAGAGATCACATGCCAACATGGAGGCCAGTGACTGTGTGGACACAAAACAGGTGAGTGAGTCCTACTCAGATAATTGCCGGTTTTTAATAATTTCACCTTTAGCTTACTCATATCGCCTTGGTGCTTGTGAAATTTGCATTGGAATGTGCCAACTGCAGTGTGTTGTGTAGTGAAACATGTACTTTAAACTTGCATGTTTTGGAGTTGATACAATATTTGGAAGCTATTTTTGCGTGTTTGACAGAGCAAAATGATTCAAATAGTTAATTCTAATTAAACTTCATGGTTTCAATGATGTAAAAACATATCAAGGCAAGCAGTGGGCGCTGGAGGTGGCTGCCCACACTAACTGAATAAATTATTGGCATTAGAACATTGTTATGAGCCTTATTTGTCATATCACACACAACTATATGTGTGTGTGTCTTTGTCTTGCTCCTTTTATATCATGGTCTTACTATCTTTAGAATGTTCTTGAATATTTATATATTGATTTAAACACTGCTTGTTTGTAGAAAGTTTACTTAATTACTGAACTGAAAGTAATTTCCTAGTATGAGTCGTCTCGTAAAGTCGTACATGACAATAATTATAAAGAAGTTACAGAAATTATGTGATCTAACCGGTATTATGTCATAAAACATCACTTTATTACTACTTTTCTGTTCTACAATAAACTGGATTATACTTTCATAATAATTATAAATATTTATTTGGTTGTTTTGATATTGCTGAATAGTCTCATAATATTGTGGGAATGTTTATTTTGGTTAATCACCAAGAATTACTTAATTATAAGTTGTATTTTTTATAGGTTTAGGTACTGGAAACCATTAAACAATTTTTTATAAGTAAAGTAATCAACCTTCCCTGGTGACTCGACTACTGGCTTGTGACTCATGGTATACTGATTCAAGATTGATATTACTTAATTCCAAATAATGTAGGTGTTCTTTGGTTCCAAATAGGCTGAAGAAAAGATGGATGGATTGTGTGAGGAGTGATATGAAAGAAAAGGGAGTTAGTGATAGTTTGACGGGTGACAGGACAGAATGGACGAAAAAATGTGTTGCGCCAACCCTAAGTAATATGGGATAAGTTAGGAAGCAGAAGTTCTTAGGATCCAATTGGTTATCACCTGTTTACTCTTTTCTCTACTTATGTTAGAATGTTCTGCTTCCAGTCCAAACTGAAGTAGTGGTCATAATTAAAACAATATAACTTATACTTTAGATCTGGCCCATGTTAAAGTAATTTACCTACTTAATTGGGGAGACCAGACCAACATTATGACAAACTGTAGGGGCCCAGCAGGGTCGAAGCCAACTGGGAAGGGCAAAGAAGGAAGGAGCATGTTTTAGTCAGTAAAGGTCTGATATACCCTCCCGCTTTGCCCAAGGGTGGGAGATGTCATAAGATGATTTTTTACCTAAAAAACTATGTGCTGTTTATCTTCTAAATAAGTTTTTGTAATAGTTAGGGCCTGTTTTACAATGCCTGAATAGCCATTAGTTCATGGAACAGGATTTCTATGAAATTATCTAAGAAAGAAAACACGTTTATTCCACCTAAATAGATGGCCAAATCATTATCTGCCAAGTAAGTTAACGGAAACTTAATTATAGGTGGTGAAACAAGCTCTTAGGATATTGCATTCTATCTGCATATTCCATTTTTCCAATACACAACATGATTTAAAAATGTGTCCTAAAAGTTTGTTGCATTGTTCTTCTCCATAAAGATTTTATGTTCATCTTTCTCACTGACCAACTTCTTGACAGTTAAAAAGTGTCTGCAAATGGTTCATTCATACTAATATTATAAAGCCAAAGGGTGATTGAAAATGTTTAAGTTAATTCTTCTATAACCAATACAAGTGAAACTGTAACCAAAGTCACTGATGAAACAGTGGGAAGTAAATGCTTTAAGTTCCATTTGACCATCAAACCTATCTGTTAAAAATCTTATAGTGTAATAACTCTAAAATAGTTCTGTTTCCTGATAGCTACAACCAGGCAATCTTTTAGTAGAGAGTGAATAGGTCTCTTCTAGGTAAGCACGTTCCATCGTCAACCGCATCATCGTTTTCCATGAGGAGCGCTATCTCACCATCGTTAAGTGCAAACCTATCAACAATAAAAAAAAAACTAAACTACAAATATTATAAAGAGGAAAAGTTGTTTGTAGATGGTCATTTTCGGATGTACTAATGCAATGATAGCTGCACTATGATTGAGTGTCACAGGCTACTTCTAATTTAAAAAAATGCATGGTTTCTCCACAGAAACAATAGTCATGACACAATAGGTAACGGAAGTGAAGCTTGTGGAAGAAGGTAATCTACACTCTCTACACTTACTTATATTATAAAGCTGGCAAAGTTTGTTTTTTATGTTTTTTGTTTGTAGTAGGTAATCTCTAAAAGTTCTGGTCTGATTATATATCACCGATAGAAAACTGCTTTTTTCTTGAGTGACATAGGCTCTATTTTGTACATGGGCGAAGCCACGGGAAAAGGCTAGTTTGAGTAACTGACCTGACAAAGCAAAGCACATCTGAAACTGACTAATTTTGCACAAGGTTTCCTTTTATGATGTAGGCAAGCAATAAGAGAGTAGTTTTTTTTAATTTACCCCTGAAGGGATGAAACGAGGGTCCAAAGTTTGTATGGAGAAACTTACAATTATGCGGGCAAAGCAGACAGTGCTTGGCACTGACTCATGTCCATTCCGTCCATTACCGATATATAATACTAACTTTTGCCTACAGCTCTGCCCGTGTACATAAACTAAAGCCTAAGTCACTCAAGAATAAAGCAGCTTTCTAACAGTACAATTTTTTTTCAATTCGTGCAGTACTTCCAGAGATTATCTCCTACAGACACAAAAACAAAATAACAAACTATACCTCTTTATTATATAGATAAAAGAGAAAATATGACATGTCATATTGTATGTTAAGTCCACAATCATGCAATATTCTCTAACATGCATAATGTGAGAGGTCAATGCTTTTTGAAATCTGTACTTACCTGTACTTTATTTGGTTTTATTATGTAAGAAGTTGTTATTGAGAAAGTTTAAAAAAGAAAAATAATGATATCTGACAGTATCTTGTAATGGTTATTTGTCAAATAAACTGTCTATCTGGCATGTATCTTAGTAATAGACCATGTAAATAAGCCTGTGTGTATTTCTATGAAAACTGCTTTTTTTTTAAGGTGGAAAAACATCCAATGATATCCCAATGAATCCCACCAATCCCACTCTTTGTCAGACTTTTACTGACTGTCATACCTATGTTCATTCTTTGCCCTTTGCGTTCCAGTACTAACCCCCTGAAACCCCCCCAAAGAATACCCTGGGATTCTTTTTGAAGCCAAAAGGCTTGTACATCCATGGAAACTACACAAATCACAATTATATTACAAAGGCGAAAGTTTAAGAGTATATATTTGTCTGTTTGTTACTTCTTCATGCTCAAACGGGTGAATGGATGTCGATGAAACTTGGTACATGGATAGACCATGTTCTGGAATAGCACATACTTTTTATTTCGGTAGTATGTTCTCTGGCGATAATGTAGAAAGCAACGCTGATGGCAACAACTAGTATGTGCTAACCTATAAATGGTTGACCAAGACTTTTAAAGAGACATAAATAAATGACAGTTCATTCAATAATAATTCAAAAAAAATTTTTGCAAGTTTTAGTTTATTTATTTATGTACAAATCTTTTGGTAAAATTTTAAGTAATTTTAAACAAATGTACCTACATGGAGATGCAAAAATATTTCTTGTTACTTATTGAGAATATGTAAACAGTCTGTGTCCACATTGGTCAATTTTTAAAAAGTATGTCACATTAGTCAAATTTAGTTGTTGTTTGAGTATTGATGTGATGCTTTATGAACCTAATTACTGAATTTTCAGCTTAGTTAAACTTAGTCATACCACTGCGGCTAAATCTTTTGCATTGATAAGATATGCAAATCATAGAACCTTGTAAAATTATTCAACCTAGTTGTATTCATTTGCATATCAGATAAAAAGAAACTTCATACAAGGAACTCTTTTAAATACCCCAAAAAGTTTTAGGACGGAAGTGCAAACAAAACTAACGCGCTTATCTAAGTTCGTCCGATGTCGTCGTGGTAGGGGGCGCGCGCTCTCCGGCGAGTTGGGCGCGCAGTTGAAACGCGTCGCGCGCGCAGGTCGCCGTGCGCGCGTTATCCGCGAACTTATCGAACACGCCCGCGAGTGATGTCACTAGGAGAACCAGTGGTTACTGTGCTGTGATTGTGAATTAACTATGGTAGCGATGGTGGCATCAGCGTCAGGATATGGCACCCTCCGCCGGTTCCTCAGCGTGCCCGAGGGGCAGCACTCGGTTGCTGAAGCAGGGGTCGGACCGAGCAACTCCGTTGCTGTCTCGGTAAGATCCCAGTTGTTAGTAACGTAATCATAACGATGAATGATAACGTTATGCGTTTGGAATGCCGACGTTAATGACTTGTTGATGCGTTGTACTTTATTGAGGTGTGACTGTAAAGTACCAGTCCACAATCCGCGTGATGAATCGAAGCCATTGATAAGTTTGTTTGCGATACGATATGGCTTAGGTATGCATTTCATGTATTACTAGTTAGTTAATCAGTAGGCGATAATGCGTCTTCTTTGATAGTATGATTGACATCAATGCCAGAAGTTTCCACTGCACATCGTTGTAAAACTTCTTTGCAAGAACCGTTAATACCTGCCGATTACTTCCAGTTGTTAGCGACGGATTGTAATCCGTCGCTAACAACTGTTGTTGTAACAAATGTGTAGAAAATGTATTTAATAGACTTCAATTTTCGTCGAAAAATTAAAATGCTAGAAAGTTTCGCTCTACAAGTCCCATTAGAATGTATACGTGCGTATTAAAATTACTAGACTTGTGCAAAAAATACCTACCGCTTGTGTCCGTGAGTGGATAACGAAACATGTATTATTACCAGACAGTTTCTCATTGACCAGTATTGATTTAGTTCGACGCCGCGCAGTGTTACCAAAATCTTGAAACTGGTTCGGCTGAGTTCGGCACACGGCATTATGGAAGCTAAAAAAAGAATCCGGACAAATCCATCAGTCTACTGACTGTAGCCGTCCACGGTGGGGTCATCAACCTTACTTTCCTTTTTATTATTCCGCTGTAATTTAGCATCGATCGAAAATCCGTCCTTGGCCTCACACGGACCATTAGAACAATACTTTTCAATGATGATGTCACCCTGATCTGCTGGGGTATGTACGGGATGGATACGGCCAAGGTTAGGCCAACAGACCGTGGCTGTATCTCTGGCGGATCACGGCTCGTTGCTCACCATCCGCGAAAGGAGCGCATCACTCACTCTGTGGTTACCGACCCAGATCAGACAGCGCTTACCCGCTTTTTACCTTACCCGAATTAAAATGAATCATGTCTTCTCTTAATATAGCAAATTGGCATGAACGTTTCATTCACTAAACAACTGAGACGACAATTGAAGACTTACAACACTGGAAAAATACCGCCTTCAACGGCGAGTTTCTAAGTTTTCCGTAACTGGGCGGAATCTTGATTGTAGACGTTAAATCCTTCCTCCTTTACACTTTCTGATATTAGCCCGCATCGGTGCGTAGAGAAAACGCCACAAATCCAATACGATCGCCGTGATAATAATACACTGCCAATGGAAACGGAGAGTACCCAGTAATTCACCGCGATTGTTCGACGGTTTCCTTTCCCACCCGTTAGTTTTTTTAAACTCTGATAAAACAAATTTGAATAAGCTATTGATGTTGATGTCAGACTTTCGCGTTACATTTTAAGAGAAACGTAACGTAAAATTGCAATGAGACTGATCCACAAATGATCCGCATCGAGAAATTATGAAAAAGATTTATTTCACGCTTAAATAATGAGAATGAATCGTTTTATCTGTTGCACATAAACTAGTCGGACCACATCGTGGAAGTAGCTTTTGGAATGCTCATTTTGTCGTAAACGAGGCCGACAAGTTTGCCCTAAGAATCTAATTAAAGTTATCGAGAGATGACGAAATAAATTCTCACAGTCCGAATGAAAATCTTGGGAAAACAAGTTTGTTGGAGCATTAAAATACCACTTAATTTTTGATACATTCTACGGTTGAATTCTTTATTTCTATGTTCAACCTGGCAGTCTAGTATTTGGCATAGTTTGTTCCAGCAGGTTACGACACAGCATAACATTGTGGTGCCACCTCTTGGTGCATGCTTCCGCCCACGACCCTCTTATATGGTGAGGACCTTGTTACGGTTGCCTTACGTAGACACATCCACTCGACTAGATTTTGCAATGTTATCGTTTGTGTCGCCTTGTCCGGAAGGTTGTAATTTGTTACATTCCTTTAACTGAACTAGCTCATATTCTCATCTTAATTGCTTGATGCATTTTTGATTGAACAGTCCTTGGTAACCTCTTGTTGCTACTATGTTTCCAAGCGGGAGACACCCAGATGTTTGCTCATGCAAACACACCAAAAAGTCTTTATAGTTTGTGCAGCTTACAATTTGAATAAGTAGCCCGATGAAGTAACTCTGGCTATAAACATTACGCAAGGTGGAAGCTCTACAAACCAAACTTATTACCCGCGCCTTAATGAAACTAATACTTTCAAAAATGATCAAAGTGAAATCAATGGACGAAATAAATCTTAGCAGTCACAATCGAAGGCGGACGTCGATCAAAGATTAGAAACGCTCTTAAAACAAGTGTACGGTTCGCTGTGAAGATGCATTCCCAGATTAGTCTGCTTAAGAATTTCTTCATAATTATAGCACGTATGCAGCAACGTCTAACAATCGCGGTGTCAAAGAAAATATTAATTAAACTCGTCACACTCGCTACTTAAGTGTTATATCTGAGGGGAAATTTAGTTGTGAAATCTCTGATTTCTTTTATCAGGTATGCTTTACTTAATTTTCGACCGAGTGCAAGTGTAACTTCGGCTCTATCCTACACCGTAGCAGTTTTGTTGCGACACCCGTGTTTAAATGTACGGACGAATTGAATGCGTCCTTTTATGTAATGACATTGTGTCAGAAAGGCGTTAATTGTTAGTTGTACTAACAGTACAGGTGGTTATAAATAGGCAATACAAACATTAATCATCGGTGTCAAACAAATCGTCAGGGAAACATTATTTTTGTGACGGCTTGGTATCCTTGAGTTACACCATCTGTTGCGTTGTTTGTCCTGTTTCCATATTGGTTATAAATTATATTACTTTTATATATCTATATAGGGTACAATATATGATATATAATTACAATAATATAAACAACTAGCTTCACCCGCGTACTTAAAATATAGCCTATGTCACTCAGGAATAAAGCAGCTCTCTATTGGTGAAATCGGACCAAGAGTTTCAGAGATTATCTCCTAAAAGCAAAAAAAAAAAAACTTTACCTCTTTATAAATTAGTACTACTTATAAAAGTAAGTGTAGATGTAGATTACATACAAATAAACAACTTAACATGTCAAATCTAACAAATCAATACTGCTGTGATGATTCTACCAACTTCATGCTCATTATACTTTCGGACCCAGATGATGACGAAACACTCCAACGAACCGCAAACGTAATCCTCGTCATTTTGTCTTTGGATACATCAACAACAAAAAAATATGCACAATATGAAATTGATCAACTCCTAAAATTCAAAGTCCATTACGTATTTAATAATAAAAAGTTATTAGTTATTACTTAACCCGGAATGCGGTTACGTGTCAACATCAGTACAGGTATTGAGGCACATTCGCTATGATGGTCAGAGAAAGCTATAAGAGGAATGTTTCGCGCGGTTACTTTCATGTGGCCGAGCTTTATATTACATGCCAGTGAAGAAATTGCCTGTTCAAATCATATCTGTTATGAACTTAATATTGCCTACATGTGTTCTGCGATGTGGATGATCTTCTCAATGCTTCGTTATTGTGGGAATATTGCACGGTAACTGTTCAAGTCTACTTATTTTAACAGCTCGCTGAGTTGTTTACTGTATTGTTTTTTGTAAGTAAATTAAATGTTAAGTTTTAGCTGGAAAACTATCTTTCTTTTTTTATTCCAGACTCCGAAACTCACAAATGTCAAAGTTTTGTTTCTTGGTTTAATTCATGAATCCCCAAGCGACCACCGGTGGCCGCGCATCTATTGTCTTACTATTGTGTTTCTAATTGACGGTATCTGAAGGGTTAAAAAACCTTTTTAAAAAAGAAATAACCGTCTTCACTAAAAAATTTAAGTGAATTTGAGGAGTTCTCTCAATTTCGCCAAGATTCCATCATCAGATCCCAACTTGGTGACTATGCGACCATTTGGGAAGTATACCCATTCCAACAAAAAAATACTTATTTTTTCAAATCGGTTGGCAAGCGACGAACTTATGCGCGAACAAACATAAAAAAAAATACAAACATCCGTATTGTGAATCTCCTCTTTTTTTAGAAGTCCGTTAAAAAAATATATTCTTTCTAAAATATGTACTAATAATAAAATGAATAGTAATTAAAAGTTACATATAAGTAACCAAAGGAAAGAAGAAACGACAAAGGCAGTTCTATACTATGATTTTTTCACAACCTGATGGAGCTCTATTCTTTCAAACTTTCTTTGTAAGAAAAACCCATACATAAATCTGTGATGTTTCGCCAGATACTGTGAATTTTCATGTAATTCTCTTCAATAATAATAAAACATAATGTAATTACCTGTGCATCTCTCCGTGGAAGGAAGTGAATTACTGCTATACGATTGACGATGAGTTAGTAGCAGCCAGTCATTACCTCTGTATTATTTTAATCATGTAGCCTCTACATTCTTTATTGCTTTTAGTTGGTTATTATCTGTACATCTAATTTCAGTCTATCTCAGCTTTTCTTCAATCAATTTAATCCTAACCTTCTCTCGGCGTAGTTGTGTTCCCAACTCGGAACATTTCCAAACAATTCATTCCGATTTCCTGCTCTTAATAGCGACACTAATTATTCAAAAACTATATAGTATAATTTTGGTACACATGCTAAGTCGGCCGTGTCGATATTGGTCAACGATATTGGTAATGGTAACATTCATGATGTCATTGCGAAAAGTGAAATTGACTCCCGGAAGGCAGCGTGTTTGTACAAACCACATGCGAACAATCGACTGTTTGAGAGCGATGTTATACTGAATGGAACCGACGCCATTCACTAACAAAGCTCTTTAAGTACTCAATCGGTTATAAAAAATAAAACATGCGAGTTGTAGCATTATTAACGGTGTGACAAAGCTGTTTTTATTATATATAATATTATAAATAAATAAACATAATTATAATATAGTAGCCATATATGTACATGGCTACTAGTCAGTAAGGATTGGTAGATCAGTAGTCAGTTGGCACTGACCTATCAACACAGCTTTTGCCACTGACCGGTTTGCAAAGAAGGTATGCACAAAGAAAGGATTTTCTAATATTCACTCCTTAAGGGGATGTGATGGGAGTCCAAATTTTGTATTGAGAAACTCACTTTCAAGTTAGTGAAGTCACTGGTAAACAACTGGTAATTGCTACTGTCGAAAGTGCAGTGTTTGGGCATTTTCCCGCACCGCAATTGCTTGGACTGAAGTCTCATTCAAAGGAATGGCGCATTGATTAAGATTATATTGTATTGTAACTCTCATTGTAGCACGAAGAAACTTCGCTAAAGTCAACACTGTCAGTTATGTATGTAAGTTTTGACTTGTTTCGAACTTAACGTTATATAGTTTTCTGCGAATTCAATTAATGCCAAAGTAGTACTATATTTCATAACAACGCTACTTAAAGACCGTAAAAAACTCCATTTGGCTGTAGGTACGCAAAGTCTACAACACATACACGAAAAAAGACATTAAAATAAATAACATCGCTAAGTAGAAAATCTAGACAAGAAAAAAATTGCTTATATGTAATGGATGCTTCAAGGTTACAACATCACTTTCTCCAAAACTAAGCAGCTCTCATGACGAGGCGTGTTATCGTGTTTCACTGTCTCTTTTTATCTTGTTATCGCTATCATCTGACATTTTGCATACGAATTTGCTTGTTATACCAATTTCATGCACTTGTTATGTACATATTTATTGTGGTTAATTTTATTTGCTTGAAAGTCACAATGAAGATTGTAGAAGGCGTGAAAATTTTCTTGAGTTGCCACTTAAAATTTTGCTCAAGTTAAAGACTTGCTTATTTCACAATTTATAACATCATTAGTAAAATTTTGAACGTTTATTTTCCTACCAGATAATATGCTTTTGAGATGTGAAAACTTTTGAAGTAATTGACGTTCCTTGAACAAAATATAGGTAACTCTTTCCAACACTCGCATTTCTTTTGAGATTCGTGACGAGTGTAGCGGTCTTATTTCTATTTTTGGACAATTTGCGAAAGTATTGTGGATACAATTGTCGTTTCTTTTCAAATTATTATGCCAATGCACGATATTTTTTCCTGTCTCTACCAATGCACATTTTTTCACTTCTAACATTTTAGGAATGTTTTCACGGCTGCTTTGATAAAAAACAAAGATTTAGTCTTATTATAGATTAAGTAACCGTTTTACCATTTATAACTTGCTTGCTGAGTAGGAAATCTTGCTGTCTCAGTAAGATGTACAATGGCGCTCTTTTTTCTTCGGTTTCAAGATCAAGGCTTTTAAATGCTTCGTCATGAACGATCTTAGTTTCTGTTTCTGATGTGCTTATAATAGCGGTCAGTGATTTGAAGCAATCATCTCTAGTCGAGCGTGACACATTACCTGCGTTGGATTTAAGTCTTGATTATTATGACTTAATTTTTCCTCTTAGCAATCTCTTCCCTGACCAGAAATATTTAGTTTATCCAGTTTTAGCTGGCTGACAGTAACATGATATGTATTAGTGAATATCAAATCGATGCAAAATCGAACACAAGGCTCACAAAACACTCAGGAAACAATAAAGCGGTAGCTGAGCCGGCGGGAAATCGTTTAGTGCTTCCAGAGTACTCAAAGCGTCATACAGCATGGTCCCAATACTATTCCGAGAAAGCGCATTTCACGCATCTTGGTTGGAGATGCGAGGGATTCTTGTGCAATTCCCTCAGTGGGCCGGATTCCATAGCAAGTGGTAATGTCGTGCAAACTGCCAGTATTGTGCGCCGCAACATCCGTGGGAAATCTCGAAAACGAGCCTTGCATGCATAAGTACCTGGCCTCTGGTGGTCTGGATGCAGTTTCGTCATTACTATGTTGCTGTTATGAAAGTTACTGACAGGATTCCCAGGTTGCCAACTAACTCGTCTTTACAGTTATTCACTTAACGTATGCTAATACGGTCTAATCATCTCGGCTACCTACTCCTTTTAACCTAGAAAATAAAGAAAAATAATTAAAAAAAAAAATATATGAACTTCAGTCATCTGAACATTTCGTCGTTCCAATACTCAACATATTTTTTTTTTCTACAGGAACTCTTGAACTTGGTAAAAAACTCGCCTTGAACACGTTTCCATGGTGTTACGCTGAGTACCGAATCGAATTGTGCTTGCTTGAGATCTGTTGTGATGCTATCGAGAATCACGGAATCGACATTAAACTTTCCACTAAGTAATGGATTTCTTAAACAAATATTTCAATTGTTGTTAAAAAACTCGTATTGTTTTATTGTATAATATACTTAGTTGTTTACATGGCTAATGTTTACTTTCCCACTGTGGGATTTCTTTCGTATTGTTTGCTTTTTCTAAGTACTTAAATGATTTTTTCTTTTCGAATTGAAGTCAGCTTGTGCTGCATATTTTCCAATAACTCTATCCCAAAAAGTCCCGATTCCCGGCACGATCGTGATCGGGCGAGTTTTCTAAAGCATTTGCTGATCCTCGGAAGGAACAACTTGATCTATTACCCATAACATTTGCACCCAACACTACCTCGATGATCTCCTCAAATACCTCCACGTTTCGTATTCTAATGGAGCCGTCGAAATTTTTATTTGGTCTTGAAACCTTGAACATTTAAACGTTTTATTTGTTGTTTCGATTAGCTAAGTCTCCACGCCTACTTACATTTTTTTGCTAAGGTTGGGGTATCAACATGAATCAAATCTTCTGAAATATTGGTATAATCGATTTTGCTCTATTAAAGTAATAATCTGATTCAATGATCAAGGAGTGATCATGCGTTTCATGTGTATGCTGATATTATGTGGAAAATGTGTTTTGCAATTTAACAATAATAACGCAATTAATAGTATTACACACCCGAAAATCGCATGTAAAACAATTTAATTTTAGGTCACACATTGTGACTTCGCGTGTGGCGAAGTTATGCGGTAAAAAGCTCTCTGGGCCGTTGAGCCAGATGTCGGCAGCTCGGCACAAACGACGCCTACCATTGTTCACTAGTATCTACTATTTATTTAATATTCGTGTGCTCTACCAACAATGTGATCAAAGACTTCGTGCGTGGAATGCTGATACCACCTACAGGCTTATTTACCTTAATAGGCTTGAACCTAACGCGAAAAAATGGTCTCTCACATATTGGAGACATGAACCAACCGCTTTCGCAACGTTTCCTGCTAACATTAAACTACTTTCGACACGAGTAATCATTTTATCAATATTTTGGTGGAGCTGTGGCGTAATGGGCTACGTTACGTCTAATAAATATCCGAAAGAGCCGACAGTCATATCGATCGTCCGATGTATTGTACTCATTATAGTGATGGTTACGAAATGTTTATATTAAACGGCAGTTGGTTGCTCCCTTTGCATATAGGCGCCACATTTCCAACTTTCACCGAGATATCTCGCTTCTGCACCTTCCAACTGGGTCATACTACGTTGGGAACTTAGGAGTCTTATAAATCGAAATATCTGTAGCGACTTGTTTTAGTTTTAGAGTACTAATTATAAACGAAGAGTTTCTCGTTGTTCTCAAAAGAAAGAACACCAGGAGAGTGTGCTGGATTATACCGTGCGATAACTTATCAGACATGATGATTTCCCCTTAAATACAGCATTCTGTTATCGTCAACAACAATGACGATAGACACGCAAATATAGTAACTGGCGATAAGCGCTTCTTTGTCGTTTGTTTCAATCTTTAAAGAAGATTATTTTATTTTGAATCAGTACGTTAACTTCCTCCCACTTCCATAGCATTCACAATGGGCCTTGACAGTGCCACGTTAATATCAGCGTAGGTTCTGAGGCCACTGTAATTTTCATTAACATCGTTCGCGTGTGGCTGATTACACAAATTTTCATCTGTACCAGAGACAGTCATCTGTGTAATTGTCGAATATGATATAATTGTTTGGGTGTCTGTAACAAATGGCCTTGGGCTCTTAACGTCGATATTTTTTCCAACAATGAGTTAAGTCTTTAGTCTCCGGTTTTGGTGCTTTTTTTCTCAAAATGTTTCTTATTCTTCTCGATAACAACAGCCTACAAGTAAATTGGTCTACAATAAACTTTATGCTAAATTGCCGCTGCGTGGGTTTGATATATTTATAGTTCTTACAAGTTATGACTTCATCGCATCACTGATCTGTTGACATTTCTGAGCTCAGTGGTCATAATGGCAGAGTTCCTCAGTTTAGATTTGATGGTTTCTTTACAAATTCAATCAACTAACGAGAGTGTAAAATGTGTAATATAATCATAAAGCTCGATGCTTAAGTCCTCTCATTTCCCTTGGTTTTGGCAACCTCGGGGTCAAGTGCCCTTTTATTTCCGTATTGAACATCCTGCACAGTAATATCAGATATAGTTTGGACCATAACTTTATTTACATAGTAGTACAACAACCGTATAAAGCATTATAAATGATTACTATTTATGTATCAGCAACAGTATCAAGGTTTGTATTGTTTTTTTTTTTTTTGCAAAACGTTAAATTTAAGCAGAAATAGTGTGAGTAACCATAGCATCGGTCAGGTGGATCGAAGTGACTCAGAGCAGGGCAAATCATTTCTTATTTCCTGCACCGCAAAACTAATTGTGTGTTCTATTAGTTCCGCTAGCAGCTAAACCTCAGTAATGCTACGATTGCCTCCGCTATGACAGTGCCCGTATCTGTGCCATAGGCCGTTCACAGTTTCACACACACAAATGAAATTAATTATGTACAAATTCTTAAAGCTTCCTGCTTCCTGCCACTCGAGGGCTGAGTGAGACATCGTGAATATTAAAATGGTTGACTTTTAATGTTTCTGTACAAATATGCTGGTCACGTTTCAATTGTCTATTGTGTTCGTTCGATGTTAAAGCTCTTTTATACTTTCGCAAGTACATGGAACTTCGAGGTTCATCTCATCTCGACATAGACTTCGTGATTCCAGTTATTTGTTTCCTACATGCCAATTACGGTAATCTAATCGTGTTTAATAGGAGCCTTGCAAAATTCCATTCAGTTAGATGGATTAACTCGACCGTTTGACCATGTTGGTAGCTTCCAATGAATATGTATTGATGCATATAGGTATGTTCTTAGGGACAAGAATTCTTTTTCTCAGCGCCGCTCGCTGGGCTGTATTCCATATTTGGTCGCCCATGAATCACATCTCGTCAAACTTGTCGAGTATATTGACTTTGTATAAAACTTATTTCTGGTGTATATTCGTGAGCTTCAAGCTCGTGATGTTCCTTCCTTGAATTTTCGCCTTGTACTTGATGTCTGACCTTATTTGACTTGTCTTTTGTACCTCGGCTAACAGCTGTACCGAAGAACTAGCTTTGGCAGGTGACTATTTAGGTTTAATGTAAAAAGCTGTACAATGTTCATAAAACAAGAAGCTCAAGCTTGGATAGCACCCGTTGCCAGCAGATGCAAGCCATAGCAGAATAAATGCGATATCGTTTGTCGAGACAGGCTGACCTATTAAAATGCCGAAACGAGCTGATTACAGAATGCAGTAGTGCCTGGTGATGTATACTGGCTGATTTAACTAATTAATTACTAGGCAAGTAGGCACGCGATGTGAAATTATTCAATAAAAATCTTTTTCTTCTTACTAAGTTCAACGCTAGCTATTTTATGAATTTTCTCTTTCGTGAATATTATGGTGACAAACAATGAGTAAAGTTAATAAGGCTTCGCTATTTATAGCATTCTATTTTTGCACCACTTTTCCTGCCTTATAATGTTTTTTTTTTATGCGGTAAGTTCAATATTAATGTTTTTAGATTCCCAAAATCCGAATAAATAAACAGAACCTTTATAGGATTACTCGTGTCGGTCCGTCTGTTCGTCTATCACAACCAATTTTGTTCTAAATGTACTGGGCCAATTGGTTTAGTACACACGTGTTTATCTGTTACTCAAACACGAACGTGTAATAACCAAAATAAAATATTTTAAAACAAATAGGGTCACTTTTGGGATGAGAATCCAAAAATGAAATAAAAAAAAAACTGGATAGTTATTTGTTTGTAGATAACAGGAAAACCTACTAGAAGTTTGATAAATATGTTATTATAATATTAAAATTATTATTACTATTGGGAGGCCTATGTTCCACAGTGGACGTATCGGTTGAAATGATGATAATGATTAAATTAATTAGAGTATGTCTAAAAAGTCAAACGACTTGGGTAATTATTAGGGTAAAATGAAATCTGATGTAGTCAACGATGGTTCAATATTCAAGGTTGATTAAGAGGTCTTGAACATGGTTTACTAATGGAAGAACCTTAGAAAAAGTATCGAATATAAGTATTTTTTTAATAATTAAATATTGTACAAAATTCCCAAGTCGTTTGACTTTTTAGGCAGACTATATGTGATTGTTTTGTAACTCTTTACATACGAGCTGGACTCGCACATAACTGATTTATTACTCATATTTCTGATTTATTAGTTAGTTAATATCAATGTCTCATTAAGTCTTAGTTCCGCTCATCGGTGTTTGCCACTAATATTAGCAAACAGTAAATTGGTTTAAGCTAGTTTGATCAATCGCAGAAGTGTCAAAGTTTTAATTGTTTTGATATCTCTCTCGCACTCATGGTGGAGAAGTGAGCTGATGGCTTCAGTATCATAAGTTAAGTACTGGCGAGCTTGTGTGGGGGCTGCGTGGGCGCACGACCTCAGCCGATCGCGTGGGCTGCAGGTGCCAACGCACCTTTCCAGTTTCCACGCATCGGCTGCTGCGGCCCGCGAGCCTCCGATCCGAATCGACGATAATCGACTCGGTTAACTAACTGTTCACGATTGTTTTGCAACGAACCTTCACCCCGTTTTATAGATTCTATCTCGTTATTTACCCATTTTCTTATCAATACTGCCTGGGGCTTTGGCAACTTCCTTGAATTTACTAGCTTTTTAATGCGTTGCATGTTCGTTGGCAACAGCTCAGTTATTTCCAAAGAAGCATTCAATGGAAAATTGCGTGTCTGTCTTGTTTGGTTCGAATGTGCCATTATTCATGTCTCTGCACATTACATTAAAAATACACAAAAGGAAAGGATACTATTACAAATAAGTTCCATTGCCCTTTGTTCCGCGGGTCAAGCGAGTGCAGCACGAGTGCAGTTGGTGCTACTCCGACGAAATAATTTAATCCGCGTGAAGGATAAAGGCATTCAGGGCATGCATTCAAAACAGGTTTCTTTGAAATCAGTATTTGCTACTGCGTGTCTGTACTTTAAACGATCGCGTAATAATTCATGGAGCAAGCAAGACATCTGCTCGTGAAAGCATCGATGATGTGGCGTCGACCCGTCTAGTCTTTGATTTCCGCTTGAGCTGAGCTGCTCGATGCAAATCTGTGATGGTTACAGTTGACAGGCACGCAGGAAGTGCATTCTTCCGTTAGCGACGTCGATGGCGCTAATGAGCCGACGCTGACCAACTCGCCGCCTCCGGCATCGTTCCTACGACGAACCACCTAAAACTGGAGAGAGTGAAATGTGTGTTCAGCGGCGACTTCGCTAATTGCACACCAATTAACCACCAAGAATTGAGTGTAGAGAGTGGCCTGCCCGCTCCACTTGCTATATGTTATAGCGTGGTGTATGAAAGTACATAATAGTCGACTCTTTACGAGCGAAACGCTCCTTACGCTTGCAAATTGAATGAGTTCGCTCCGGCTGTGTTTATGTTTTTTAAATGTGTGAACTATAAGCTAGAGTTGAATTGAATTCTCTTCTTTCTGGCTGTCTGGCCAAGTACTATATATACCTGTTGAATACTGTTGTCTCATCTCCAGTAAATATGCGTTTGTTTTATTAATTCAAGATGAAAAGCAATTTGAGTTTAATGTGCCTTGAAGAGTTGATGGATATGAACTTATTCGTTTTAAGTACCTTGCACAAGGGATAATATTAAAGTACCGTATTAAAAACATGCACATGCTTCTTTCTCAATCTCGTTCTTGCTGGCGATGTTTTACAGAAAATATTCTCAACGGTGGTGACGAGATTCTTGGCAGATAAACGATGTTAATTAATTCGCTAGTAAATTGATATCAAAATATTGTAGGTACTAGCAACCGACTGTGTATAAGGTACACTGTATTGGGCGCCTGTGGCAATCATCGTCATCATCATCCCGTTTTATTTGGGGTCAGTAATATACTGCTAAATATTATTAACGAAACAGAAAGTTATTTCGAAGGCGCATACTGATGCAATTAAATGTTCACTTAATGGTATTATAAATAAGATGTGTGGAGTTGATGCCGGCGATGCTTTGTAGCAACAACGGTTTGGTTAAACGGTTACAACAAAAAGCAAAAAAATAAATACTGATGAGAAAGATTTGCAGTATTAGATAGATTATCAGCTTAACGACTGCAAAAACGAACATAATTTATTGTGTTTCTAGATTGCATTTCTTTTAATTGATATAAAATAATGCTTGACTGCGATCCCACCACATGATAGAATAAAGGACAAAGCAATACGCTTAGTCCAGACTGTAGACGTGTTAACAATGTAACGGTGGACATTGGTGGACATTGGCAGTACATCGGGTTGCCTGATGGTAGAAAGGTGATGGCGGAATCAAGTCATGTAATTGCTGCGCACACTCTCCAAACGCATCCTGTAAAATACCGAAAGGCTGGCAACCCTACGCCTGTTCAACACTTAGACATTAAGAGATACAACACAGCCTTTTGCGGCTCCTAAATTGAATTCGTGTAATTAATTTCAAGCGAGGACTCCTAGATCTAACAACTGAACCAAGCCTTTGTTCTGCCCAACTAAAATATTCACAAGATTTATTTAATATTGCATTGGAACAAGATTAACGACCCAACGACAGTCTCCCGGGATATTTATCAGCTACAGGTGTAGGCGGCCATAACGGTTTACGTTTGTATTAAATAAAAGACCGGGATCACAGTTTTTCCCAGTTTACCCTTTTGGGACCTCGGTATTACATTTTTAAGTAATCATTTTAGAAAATCTGCAGCGCTACCTAATATTTGTCTTGTCTCTAAAATAAGTAGTAGTACTAATTAGTGCTTTATTAAAGAATTCTTTGTCAAACCAAAGGATGGTTAAATTCTCACGAACGATTCATGCCATTCTTTAGTCTTTTTAGATTAAGTCCAACCAGTTGCCAAGTCCTCGCTTATTCAGACAAGTAATATTTACACCAACGCAAAAATAAGTTACTACAATTATTGTATTCAATGCCAATCAATCATTTGTGAACGAAACCTTATTAACGGTCTCTTTCTACTTTTAAGAGATAGTCTGTTGAGGTTGATTTGGTTTCTTACCAATCTCATGTAACATCAATTTATTCTGATTGACTAATTTATTTTACAATTTGGTAAATTAATTTATTGTCAACATTAATCAATAGTCCATTGCTCTTGTTGACAGCTGTATATTAATTTAATCTATAACTTTCAACAAGTATCTCTCGCTACGCGCTATAAGCTTTTCAAAAAATAAGGCTTTGTTATTACAAATTGTTTGTGTCCTTTTTAATCTTTGATCCAACAGTTGTTTACTGTGACATTCTTGATCGAGCCCGTCCAAGTAGCTTCCTATTTGGGAGTGTCTCCGTGCAATAGACTATTTTTAACCGTGCCCGCATGCGCCGGCACGCGCCCGACCTTTCAGCTTTATGATTTGTCGACGTTCTGATACTGTTATTGATAGCTAAGCTCATCTTGTTCATTTTTTGCTCCGGCTCTCTCTCCAATGTTTTAGACATATCTTCTAATAATGTTTCCGCTTTGAACGTAACTTTATTTTTGTTTGTGTCCAGGCTCTTTGATCGCTTTATTCAAATTTTCTGACTGATATTCCTGTGTCACCTTACGTCTTCGAATTATATTTGCAAAGCAGTCTTGCAGTAGCATGGGTACCGTTTCTAATATCTCCATTAAGATACAAATCTGAAATCCTCGAATCGTTTCTCCGTGCCGTGTGGCTTAACCGTACGTGTTATTAAAATTCTGCATCACAACGGATTTCTCAGCATCGTGATGCGTTTGCATGTTTTAACTATTAGTTTACAGTAAATTAATAACAGAGAGTGATGGTTCGCGTGCCTGCTTTCTCACTTGCATGACGAATTTGACGATAAAGAGGTGCTATGGGGCTATCGACATCTATGCACTTACTGTATTATTGAATTATAATATTCGTCTATCCAACTTACCTTGACATTGTACTTTAATATTCACATATAGATTATACTCTTCGGTCACATTTATTTTATGACATCATTTTTATGTTGTCTCGTGATGTAAGTTTTATTATCAGGCATATGAAGTAATGATACTTTAGTGCTTAAGGCGCGTTTGGCAAGTTATTTATGCGTCGTGAACCGTTGAACGAACTTTGTACTTTATGAAGCTTTGTCGTAACGTAACGCATATTAAATGTTGTTGCCAATGAGAGCAAAAGCAACTAAATGTCACTATCTTAAATGCAGTTAAATATATCATTTATGTTAGAGTCAATTCAATTGAACTTGTCCATGATCAATCTATGTACTATCACATTAACAAGTAGTAAGTGATGATAGTGCAGTACTCAAATTAGGACAAGGACCACTTCGGTTCCACTTATTGATCAAAGCGATCACAATAAGCGGACGTTGCCATAACGCGACAGTGGTTGACGGTGGACAATAATTGTGGCAATCGACAGCCGACAACTGGCTCAATAGAACTGCTATTTGCAATTATTACCTCGTTTACGATAGATGACGAGCTAAGATACACGAGTAGTATGTCATCGTTGTACTACTTTATGATTTTATATGTCGTGCCGAGGTTGAAATGATCAATAGGAACTGGATTTGGGTCAAGCCGCTTTGAGCCTTGGCTTGGTGAAGGAGCTAATAAAGTTTATGAGAGCCAAGTTTTAATGACTGTGGTTGAAAACTTCCTATTGAGAAAAATACCAATGCTCAACTTTGAAACTGGACTTCATGAAACTAACACCATTTTTATTGGTATCTCAATGTTTTTTTTTATTGTTTCAGTCAAAGCAACGGGCATCAATCAAATGGCTGTTGACGAAGGCGTTCAATAACAGGGTCCCGGACAACCTTCAGGAGCCCTTTTACAGGGATCATGAGGTGAGTTTCACATTTACTGTTCGTATAATTTCTTCATCAACCGTATTTCCATATAAATTGGCAAGCATGTCTGGAAAGAATGCTTAATATATTTTAGGTTTCAGTAAAGCCTTACGTTGTCCTTGACTTCATATTTTTCTTTTTTTTGACTTCATTTTCCCCTTGATTTCTCACGCTCAGATGTCCAAAATGTCAAACCAAACACCTGTCGAACTAATTGGGTTCTTAATTTTCTTAAAATTTCTGTGTGTAGGTATTTGCAATGTTTTATTTATTCGTGACTGCTATATTGAACTAATGATATAATGAACCGACTGAGCTGAAAGCAAGTTCAGAAAAAAAGTTCTATTATAACGTGTACAAAAGGTTTTCTTTGCGTTTCTGCCAACATTGATTACCCTGAATTTGAGCAGTAATCATAGTTAGGTACACAAATTACGATATCGTTTCGTGTATCCTACAGATTTGAGGCATGACGTAACATTACAGTATTGATCGTTTCTATTAGCGAAATCCAAAAAGATAATGTTAAAGGAATCGGCAGTCTACAATCGTCGATCTCCTTTCAGTTCAATCATAGAAATGTAGATGTCACAGAAAGTAATCAAGCTCTCTTGTAACCCCAAAAAAATTAAGTGTTTTAATAACATTATTTTGATCAACGTCTTCCAATTTTATCTTTTGTAACACTCTAGACGTAAATTTTTCTCTGCCTACTTTTCTATGTGCCTTAGCGTGGTATTGAAATTCGAGTTTGTTTTCGGACCTTTTGCCATTTCATATGATGTGCGTCGGATTAAAGTATGACTCGTATTTGTCATCTAAATGTCACAGGGTCAGTATTTTTAACCTCGCACAAGTTTTTATGCCTTCGTGGAAAGGATTTGTTGTTTCCGATCTGAGTTTCCGACCGAGCTCCGAAGTTATTAACGTGGACGTATTATCAAACCTCGTAAAGACTTTGCTAAAATGTGGTACCTAGTTTCGGGTCAGCAATACGCTAGTTAGTTACTGCCCATTTCTTTTAGGTACGTAGTTAACATAGAGCGTCGCCCTCTAACCCCGTAATCCTTAACGGAACCAGGTCGTTCTCACCTGAGTTACTTTGATACTAACACCGGCATCATCTGCTACCAAGCCATAGGTTCCTGCAAACGTACTAGCAGTAAGATGCTACACTAGAAAGCGTAACGAATATACCAAAGTATTAAAAAGCCTGCGTTCGACGTTCACGTGAAACTTTGCTGTTATCTCTTGAAATATTAACTGCAACCACAACATTAGATCCTTTGCAGCAGATAAAAGAACGTTGCCCCTAAACACGGTCAATGTTCAGACATTTCTCAACTTGAATTTCCACTACATTCTGTTCTCGTATCCGTTTGTATACAACTACGGTTTTAATAGATACTTCCACTGTTGTAAACAGTTAATATTCCTTTTCATTATATCTTTCCTCGCTCATCATTGACTAAAGATAATAAACACATTCGAAGTCCGTCTGTTTATACAATTTTATGGTTCGAATATTTACACTGGACGGTAGTCATGTCTGCCTTGTATTTGATTGGATCACGGATATTGTCCCAAATGGAGACAGGGTTCATATTTCAAAGCATTTAATGCTATTGTAGTGTCTAATTACATTGCACAATCGTTTATATCTGCCACTTACTGGTACAAAGTATGAGATCATTTATTTTGGAATACTTGCCTTCATGTTAAGATGAAATTGATTTTAATATAAGTGCATTTGAACTGCAAATAGAAAGTGTTACATAAAGGAGATTAGTTTCCCTGCTCGGGCTGCTCCGTCGACTAATATAAAAGAAATTGCCTACTGCCGCCAATCTGCACAGACCGCCTTACCACAGGATTGACCTTTCATCTCGACCCCTTTTTATTTTTCAGTCCGCTGCTACGAGATTGTCTGTATTACATTCTCAATTCATTGTTTTTTTTTTCATTTTTGAACCCCGCTTATATTGCTTTGCTTCTGTTAAATCGTGCAGATCTTGTTTAAGCAGTAAAATGGTCGGTTCTACTTTTTGCTAATTTCACAATTGGAGTTCATAAAAAGTTCAATGTCCTTATACGGAACCTTTTATAGCGAGAATAAATTGCACTTTTAATATTCAGGTCAAGATATGACCGGTTTTATCAGATTAATCCACCATGTGGTGATTGTGTAATGTTGATGTTACCACATTTTTAATATTTGGGTTTTATTTCGATGTCTTAATTGCAATTCAACTTGCATGACAATTGACATTACAAATAAACATGGAGATTTCAAGAACACACTTCAAATAAAGTCAAGACCGTCGTTGGTGACCCCGAAATCCTCGTAAGTCTCGGAAACGGCCATAAAGAGAGCAGTTCCCCACGAAATAAAACCAATGCCAAGCCATCCACATGTCGCGTAATCGATCGGGAGTTTCGATTTCACTCTTCATACGTAATCCATTTTTATCAGCTGCCAGTTCGAAAAGGCTGCCCTTGAATTAAAAGTTCAGCATGAACATGGTACAATATTGATCGCAACTATCCCTCCACAGTTGCTTGGGGTTGGTAACTAGTGTCACGCGAGGTTCCAGCACTGAACAAAACGTGCTTATAGGAGTGTCCCTAGCAATTACGTCCTTATGAGTTTATTTGACCCAGTGGTGACTTGTTTTCGTGTAACACAATGGCTGTGATGAGAAAGAAGCGGACTCATAATAGGAATGTAAGGTGATACACTGTTCTTTCTGTTTGCAAGTGATTCGTAAACAAAATGTCTTGAGACTACGGAATAAAATTGTGAATTTCACAATTACATAATTGGGAATATTTTCCTTAATCCCAGACTAAAATAAATACGTTACGAGGCCTTTATAACCTTCGAGAATTAAGGCTGTCTGAGCTAGACTGTAAATTAAGATGATATCTTGGTAGTTGTCTTCGCAAGTTATCTTGCTTACGCAATCTCTTTGAAATTTAATTTACTAGGCTTGATTACCGTGCGTGTATGGATCTTGTTCATATTTACCGAAGAGATTTCTTCAAGCAATCATATTAGCTGCCCACGTGTTCTAAAAAGAGAGAATCAAATAACCCTCGACGGTTATTTGATTCTCACTCTTCATGATTTGTTTTGTTAGCCTTTCTCCGATGATTTCTAAGAAGCCTGTTCATTTATCATTAGTGTACAGCGGATGTCCATTAACGATTGTTGTTGCGAACGAGTTCAAGGACCACTATGTTTGGATCAGATATATCTGTACTTAAGGCATGAGAATACTGCACTCTAAAGTTCTCTTGGGATCGGTGCACAGATTTCTAGTTTGCATTGTAGTAAGCCCCTTCCAGCTGAGCGGTGGTGGGTGGCCCATTGGTGGTGACCCTGACGTACGAGTATAGGTCGTGTGTTCAAACCCAGCAAGAGCAATAATTTTTGTAATTTATTTTCGCCATGTCCTAGAATTAAAAATTCGATGATATGTGACATCTCCCAATACGAAGTGGGTCCGCGTGGCGGATTTCAGCCCATTTCTTCTCTTAAGGTAGCCATAAACGCTAGTGTTTACCTCATAGGTTTGCCTGCAGAGTTATACCAGTCAGATAAGCTTGTATGGAAACCTGCAGAGTTCTGCAACATACACGCTCCGGTTTACCTGCATAACTCACCTGTACAGGCAAACCTGTCAGGAATACCCTAGTGTGTTTGGCGGGCATTATAAAGAAGGCTTGAGTCCCAGCAGTAGGAACATTAAAAAGCTGATTATGCTAAGCTCCTTCCATAATCCCGCAAAGATTTGTTTTTAAGACAGAATCTAGAGTAGTTAAAAGTTTTTAAAAGATAAAGTTTAGAACGATATTCGATCGGCGGTAACCTTATTACGTTCAAAGTTGTTCAATCCTTTGAAAAAGTCTGTAAAACATGCCAATTCATATAGCTCATAGGTTAAAGGAAAAAACCAATTAGATTACCATCTGATCTCAATACAGTCATGCGTCATTTGATTAATGTGTAATAGCAATAATTTAATTCTATCATCTGAATTAACTATTGTTTGCTAATATCTATGTTAGATAACTGTTCATTGAATGCGTGGGTGAATCGGGGACCGATGCGTATTCTGCTTCGTCGGATGTTCCTTTTGAAATTTTCGTAGATATTGTCGAGTTGGTTGAACCCTAAACAAAGGTTACTTGGATGATATTGCTTTGTTTCAGAGGTCGACAGCCAGACACTGGCAAAAAGTTGTTACTAATTAATTTCTGAGGCCTACGTTTAGTATCTATAGTCATCTTATATAAAAGGCGAAACTGACTGACTGACATAATATTATCAAAGCACAGCCGAAAGTATGGGGTCTCGAAGAGTGAAATTTTGCACAAGGTTTCCTTTTATGACGTAGGCGAAAACTAAGATTTTCCAAAATTCACGCCCGAAGGGGATGAAACGGGAGCCCAAATTTTGTAATTTTGTACCTATTTTCATGCAGGCAAAGTCGCTGACAGAAGCTAGTCATGTTATAAAGCTAAAGAGTTTATTGGAAATAGGAACTGGTTTGAATTGTAAAAGCATTTTAGTGTTGGATTGTTTATTTATCGAGGAAGGCTAAAGGCTATAATATAACATCACGCTACGATCCTGCGGGGTAAAGCAGTAATTAAAGACGCAGGCAAGACCGCGGAGAACAACTAGTCGACCAATAAAGATGACTATAACATTAAATTCCATTTCCTAAAGATATAAAACGGACAACGCAATAAAATCACTATCCAGTGTTACATGGATTAAACCAGTCGTAGACTCGTAGGGTTTATTTCCCTGTTTTGTATTTTGTCCGACAATACGATTTCAATCCAAATAAATAACTGTAATGTCCCTTTGAAATGTTATAAGTCGCGGTGTTCTGGCTCATCTGAATTGTCTCTAACCGATTTCCACGTCGAAAATATTCCCTAATGAACGCACATTCATCTGAATGCTGTACCAGGATATTTTTACTTTTCGGAGAGTAGTCTTCTTAGGAAAATTTTCGGTAGTCAAGGACATAGAGTCGTGTTTGGAATGTGCATCTGTTCCAAAAGAGGCAACATGTAAAATTGTCGCTTCGCTTTAAAAATAGTCGGAGTCGTTTCCGCCTTTGGGAAACTGGTGATCTTTTGTTCTTGTCGCCGGTGGCTGGTGACTCAGCTGGCTTTATTACATGGATGATGTTTTTCCGAATTTATTTTGTTACGAACTGACTACGGTTTCACCCGTATGGTAGAATAAAATTGTCCCAAGGGAACACACTACCGGGATAAAAAGTGCTATTCCAGACCATGGTCAACCTGTGTACCAAGTTTCGCTGAAATCCGTTCAACTTTTTCAGAGGGAAGAAATAATTACAGATATACTAATAAATACAATACACAGTCACAAACTTTCACCTTTATAATATTAGTGTGATTCAATCATTAACGAAAATATAATTGTGACCAGAACTTGATTTCTATGCTCATGTACACTAATATTACAGAGAGGTAAAGTTTTTTTTTGTTTGTACGAGGTAATCTCTGAAAGTCTGGTCTGATTGCAGAAATTATTTCACCGATAGAGAGCTGCTTTATTCTTGGGTGAGTGATTGGTGCCACAATATCCCTTGGCAAGACTGGTGTCAGAGTTCCTATCCATAACAACTGTTAAAGTTCTGCAAATGACAGCCAGGGTTGATCCTGGCTGAAGCGGCTTAACGTACTTTCCGAAATACAGAGGATTCTCGATGTGTGAAGATGATCATTCATCCACATACCGACCTCGGCAAGCGTTGTTTAGCTTTGGACATCGTCCCGAACGTCTGTTATTACTTAGCCACTAGCTCCTCCGAATATTTTCTTTCCATGAGTATAAATATGGTCTTTCAATTGTAACTGTTTTCGTGTCGGCGACCCCGTACTCGTATTGATTGTATGTGTTTGTTAAACGCTGGACTAGGTTTTGATTTCAGGTTGCCACGCTTCAGTGTTTCCTTAGGATGCCCGTCAAAGTAGAACGGATAGCTTTTGTGTTGGAAACTTACTACTCGTTGTTACTTTAGTTCAAAGCAAACCTTCGGTTAGTCCTGAGTAATTATTTTGGTAACCCAATTTCAAAGTTAAGAAGTTTGAAATTAGTTTCGTAATAACTTCATTATTGGTTATGTAAGTACCATCATCATCATCATCATCATCTTCCTGCCTTTAAGGTGGGAAATCATCCGATTACTTCTCACACTCCTATGTTTTCTTTGCCTTACGCTCCAGGATCCCGGAGTTCCCTTCCGCAAGATATTGCTGTCTTTGTTCCATACTACTTGGGTTTGGCTTAATAAGTTTCTTCTTCCATTTTATCCTGTTGGCAGTCACGCTATCATTGAATCCCTGTTCTTTCACATCACTCCTCACACAATCCATCTTTTTTCCCACTTGCGCTCCATCCATCCAAATGTATATTCATAACTCTACATACTCTCTCTTTACATGACCATACCAAAAGAAACGATTAATTATTTAAAATATTCTCAAAACTAATTTATCCTTTCAGTCGACCTAGAGACATTTGTTAGATTGCATAACTCCACGCACATTATCCCATTTATCTGTCAACATTCATCTCTGTCTTTCTAACTGTCAAAATAATGATAAAAGTAAAAATTATGTAATCATCAACAATATTTAAAGAGACAAGTTTCTGTTGACCAACATTTCCATATAAAAAATCACACGTTTTTATTCTCCAAAGGCTGGTTAGTTTTCGATGAATGAATGAGTCAATGCCATTACTGAGCTGTATCGGTTTGATTCAGCATCGTAAGTATCAAGATTATTGCAGTATATTGGGATTTTATGATTCACTCTCAGCTTTAAGTGTAATGATACCATTATGCTTTTACGGACCCAAATAAGATGTTAGAGTAATTTAAACTTGTAAAACGGATTAGGTTAAATAATGGTTACTGCCCATAGTGCCCATACTTGGTGTCGTTTATTGGTTCTTGCCTTGAGTCATAGTTACGTAAAATTATAACTAGTCATAAATAATAATGCAATATCTTGACGCTAATAGGTGAGAAAGCGATTATTTGTTAGAGTTATCTCTACAACGAGAGGCTTATTTTCCCCGCCTACACCAAATTTCCAGACAATATCGTGAGTAAATTGAAGACGATGTGCTAATTACAGATTAAATAGTGGTATTTTGTCGCCGTCTCCGACGCCTTTCTCCTTGACCCTCGCCTGCAGCCAGACGCTGTCGGCTTGTCGCGTCTCGATGCGTCTTTTTGTCGAGCCACTCACGTCGCTTAATTATGTGCACGTCAGGTTAGAATCTCATCGGAATTGTTAATCAGGGGTACTCGCATGTTTCGTGTTAATTGAGACGCTGTGAATGGTGCTGCTCTTTGAAAGTGAGTGCCAATAACTGTTCCTACTAGTTATTTTGCCTGCGGCTGTATCGTCACAATATGAGAGGGCTTGTGAACTGGCCATGATTGCTTTTCTCCCAGTTTATGGTGGGGTGTTATAAAAATTTATTTTTTTATCAAACGTGTCATCATCATGCGAGCTTTATGTGGCTTCTAATTGGAGATACGCCCAAGATTTATCTCTGTACTCCGTAAAAGAAAAATCATAATGTTTATAAACAAGATTTAATTCCAAAATGGTTCGGCTCGACGGCGATGCTTCTCCGTCGAGCCTTTCGACTGTCTCGCGAATTGATCGTACAATCTGATACGCCATCCGTGGAAATTACAGCTTCCATTATGTTTCACGCTCTTTTTACGCAAAACTTCTGCCAACAGTTTCCTAGTGGTTACGAAAGAAATTGATGTCAGACTAATACATCATTCTTACGAGACAAATATGAGTTCTCTTTTACTATTATCGGGCGAAACTATAGCTCAACAGCTAACAAAGGCAAAAAGTCGGTGAAGTTTCTTTTGGATGATGGCACGATGCCCAGCGTGGCGGCGTCGTTCTCACGAGCGTGTGAACGATCTGATCCGAAGATAAGTTAATTAGTTGAGAGCACTTGATTCAAATAGCGTATGGATACCGATATACGGTTCTACGAAATCGTGGAGCGGATTTTTGTGGCACAAATGCGTTTATTCTTCTTTTTGAAAAGTAGAAATAATCATCATCTTCCTGCCCTCGTCCCGTAATATTTAGGGGCAGGGCAACCCTTTTTTTTGTTCCGTTCTGTCCTGTTACTCGTCACGCTCTCACCAAATACCCTTAAAATTACATAGGTCTAAATGGGTACTTATATAACGTGAGAAGGTAGTGCACGGTTCCAAAAGGTCGTTCCCTAAGGAGAAGAACTGGTCTTTAATTTTTTATTGATATTATTGACAATATCTCCATTGCTATTAGTTATATGTTATATTACAATGTTAATAGGTATAAGTGGACAGTGTAGACCAATCAACATTGTACCCAAAAGCATAATAAAAAATTGGTTCGAATTAGAAAATAATTGAATCTATCAATCTGTAGCGTCTACAGTGTTCTCACATTAAAAAAAAGGCTAGATATATAAAAATAAAACTACGAATAAATGAGATATAATAAAGATAAATCACTTATGAAGTTATGGTGACTGTGATCTAATTATTATAAAAAAACATTGCAAAAACAAAAAAAGGGAAACAGTAATAAAATGTAATCAAAACAATAAAATCCATATGGCTCCATGCCTTATGTATTTTATTGTTTCTTACAATTGGAGGTGCAGTCTCCTTGTTCAAAAAATAAAGACTATACTAATATAAATAAATAAATAAAGACTATACTTATAGATTTAGCTTGCAATGTAACAGACAGTTCTAGCAAACCCTACAAACACTCAGTCGTGCTTCTAGTAGTATATTATGAAAGCTAACAAAATTAAGCTTCTAGGAATCATAATGAGGTATTGATTAATGGAAAATTTGCCCTTTGTACAGACTCATAAATAAATCCTGTATCTAATAAATCACTAAAGTCGCTGAACTAAATGTTGTTCTTCGTATGTCGCCCACTCGAACCTTTAATCAATCTATTTCAATTTATTATTACGTAATAGCCATACTGTACGGTACAATCAATACAAGTAAAGTTCCAGTGGTTTCAGAGTTCTTTGTTTTGAGCTGAAATCATTGATACTGTATCTATCTGTCCTTGTGTATTGCTTCTGAAAGTTGCGTGTTCGTCTATGACTCATGTCTTGTCACTTTTCCTTTACAATATTTATTACGGCTATCTACTTTTACTGCAAATTTGATCTGCAATCCAAAATTTCTGAAATGCTTTCTCAAATACTTTTCTAAAATTGTTTCCACTAAATTGTCATAGTATGGTCACTGAGTTGGTGTCGCTTTTCATTTGCACCAATGTTGCTATTAGGCTAATGTATTTAAAGCAGCTCGATTGAGAACGATGACCTGCCCAACAAAGGCATGAATGACATTTTTTAAAGAAATTCTTAAGTCAAACTTTGCCGACTGTTTTGCGACGATAGCAATAGAATCCTTTGTTAAGAATTGTTTTCTTTTAGTGGCGATACGTGCGAAGGGTGAATGGTCGTCTGTAATGGGATTTTGCTGTCCGTACAGTTCAATATTTGCGAAATAGCTTCGGGTGTCGCCTGGGGATTGTTAAGAAACTGTATTAGATAGACTTCATGTGGAACTTTCCTTGTTAGACTCAGTAATTTGAAGTTCAGTTTAAGTTACAGGGCTCATATATAACAGCTATAACTACGTTGAACTGAACAATTTTATTTAACTTAATAACGTAACATATTGTTATGTTGAATATAAATAGTTTTGCTTTTCGGTCATCACTTGTAGCCTTGAATCTATTGGGGTCTACGGCGTCGTCAATAAATCTGTTTTGAATAAGGTGTGCACCTCTCTTAACTTCGCATATTCCTCATGTTGGCCCTCAGGTCAAGGATCCCCTAGTCTTATCTGAATAATTTATAGGCTCCGAATTTAGTGTTAGTGGGCGAGAATTTTGTTGAAAGTCGACTGTAGTCTCCTACAATATTTACTCAGTGACTTGCTCAAATTATTGTGTTAGGTTACACTCCAAAGTATTCTGAAAAGAATAAAATTTCTCTATTCGACAAGCTTTTAAACAGACATTTACCAGTCATTGATGAGTGAAACGTTTTGAAACGGCCATTTCGCGAATTTACACAATATCGGTAGCCAAACATTCTGTCAAATGTTGTCATAAAAACCAAGAGCGTGGTGGTAATTAAGAAACCCATTCACTGCATGTAATAGCTATAAATGCGTTTGTATCGGGTACAGGATTATTTAAAATCGAGATTAAAAGTGAGAGCTAACGAGGCCAGTATTGGTCCGCCATATTTCACACGTTTCGTTTGTCAGCGCTTCATGGTCAATGAGATGGTAATTTTATGTTGTAATACTTCGATTTTGCAATAAAACCAGTTTTTTCACGTTTGCCTAATCTACTGGACTAAGCTGTAGCCGCGTTGCCGAATCTAGGATTGTTGACAGTGTTGCTACTTAATATTCTGTTTCTGATGTAATTATTTAGTTTGATAATCAATATTTAAATGTCACTGACCTTTTGATTGGATTATTTTTAAGATTGCAGATAAACTATTAACAGGTTTTTAGTCATTTAATAGAACTAAAAATGTTTTTTTTCAAAGACTAATTTGCACAGGTGGAAAGCTCATGTCTCTTAAAAGCTTCGCTTTCAATACCGGTTTGGTAGCAAATGCCAGGCGCGTATTTTACGAAAGTGCCTGTATGTTAGGGGTGTTATTTACAAATGATGGCATAACGGCATCGTCTGGTCTAGCCGCACCTGCCCCATCAAGGTTAATGTGTTCACCCCATTCTGTGACGCATGTTTACACACCTTAAATTACTTACTTATTAATAGATTCTTGAATGACTCCGTCCCGGAGGTCTATTATGAAGATTTATTGTAATTTGTTAATCCATAACAGTATTATGAATAAACATAATTATTTAAGACCATGTTTTTATACAAGCGATCTTGACATTGAGATTCTTCATTAAAATAATGCGAAGTTAAGGTTTTATTTTGATATGGTATTATTGTTTATAAAAAGATATCTCTAAATGGTACTGTTTTGACCTTGACATTTGAATTCTTATGGCGCAAAAATAACCTGACTGTGTCAATTCACTAAAACACTATTGCTTACGAAAAACTAACCTTTTCCGGTGATATCGCCGACGTGAATGTGGAAAATTGTGCTACGGGAACGTATTAAATCCCCAGGTTCTAATCCGGGTCATGATCTATCTTTGTTTCAAATTCATCTAATTCCTGTCAACGGTTGAGGTGTGATTGATGAATGAACATCTAATCATACTTTCACGTTTATAATCTTAATTAGATACGTCAAACTAATAAGCCTTTACGCCTCTACAATATCCATTAATGACACTATCAAACTAAAAGCGTCTATATCAGGAAGATACTTAAAAGCACTGCTAAGTAGCTCGTACGTTAAAAATAGGACGTGACCTAACATTGATCTAGATTCAGAGCTCATCAACGCTCCCAACATTGTGTGCATTGCGAACGTTTTTATTAGAATTCATGTCTGTTATTATCACGACCTCTGCAATGCCGAAGAATTTACTTTGGACCGTCCGAAATTACTCGAATTCCTCGGAAACATTTTGAAGTGACCCTTAAGTCGGTCGGATCTTTATTTTGTCGGACAACCTTGTCAACCTTTCATGTTTCTAGAAGTCTAACATATGTATAATAATACTATTTAAACAAAATCCCATCTCAGTCAGCTTATTCAGTAGTATTTTTTCTTCAATAATGACTAAAACAGGACTTCCTCCGTTTCACAAATAAACGTTTTTCTTTCTTTCAGTAAAACAAGATTTTTGTGCCGAAACTTACCACTTCATGAGCAATTCTTAGGCTCATGTTCTTTCCAGACTACTGTGTAAATCTAAAAGGAATCTGAATTAAGTTTCCTAATTAGTTTAACTTACAAAGTATGGACTCAGATTCCAAAGAATTTTGCAAGTTATGGGCCTACTTCCCGAAGCGGCAAATCTTTAGTTCCAGGGAAAGTTGCATAGTTTCAAAGTTACGTAGTTATCTATGCGCCAAGCCCTACTTCTCGTTGAGAGAGAACTTCAACGACAATATTACTAGACTAAGTTTAGACGGCATATCGTGAAGTGGTTTAGACTTGAGCTTATCTTGTGCTGACTGTTACATTTAGTGCAAATAAATACTTTTAGTCATGTTTTTTTTGGTCGTTTCATTCAGTTGCATCAATACATGTATTGTCAAACATAATATGATTTAAAAGAGTGTCCATGGAGTTTCTTGCACGTTCTTCTCCATACAGATCTACGCTTTGGAACGTGCAATTTAGCTTCACTTTTCTTGGACTGACCGACATTTGACTATTCAAAAGTGCCTACTTTGGTCCTAATTTGAGTAACTTCTGTTTCATTTCGTTTTTGAAACACTATTGAGATGTCTGCTTGTACTTTATTGACTTCACTTAGGTCATAAATCAATGATGTAAGAGTAGGATTATCAGGTCTTCTACGGACTTTATACTAAATGTCGGTGATTTGCGCAAGATGCGTGCAAACTGGTCCGTTAAGCTTAGTTTATCCCACGGTTTACGATCTCCATATCCTAATATTTGAGTAACCCACTATAAATATACGCAGTTTTTAGTTCATGTTTTCTTTTTACAGCGCCAATACCCGTTTATCTTGGACAGGTTTTGGGCAGCACGTTTTAAGACTGCCTGAATTTCTTATAAAGAAGCATAAAGCCTGCGTCACAACAGCCACAGCTAGTTTCTTTGAAATTCCTTCTTAGGAATAAACATATCGGCAGCTTAGAATGAAAAGCTTTTTTGTAATTTTTATTTTGTTATATTTTTATACTCGTAAAGAATACCACGAGACGCGACGCACGTCTATCGTCCATAAAAGAACATGAAAATCTCGTAAAATTTCACAAGAATATTTACGAAAAGCTCGTAAATTGAATTTGACTTTTTACGATAATAACTTGAAAAGAACCTTAACACTCCAGTAGTCGCGCGTTCTACAGTTGTAGAACATACATAATTTTTTTTTTAAATCTGAGAGTAAATCAAAGATCGTTTACGCACACGACAGTGTCCTTACGACGACAAATACAGCCGCATACTTGAGTAATTTCGGTCCAAAAGTGCATTTCTACCATTGTAGAGCGCGCGACCACTCACGTAATATTTTTATTGTGCGTTGCGGTCAATGTTTGTGAATTGTAAGTATGTCTGTTACCTTATTTTGGCTATTACTATGACGTATATTATAAAGTTTAAGGTTAGTGTAAAACCAGACGACTATTTTTCTCAGATCAGTGGACATACGGAGCAGATAGTAGACTTTATCGATAGTTGGAAGATGAAAGCACTGACGACAAAGATATAACTGAAAGTGACACTGATGATGCAAGATCAGTAGAAAAAGGTTGTTTGCAGGAATCTTCACATAGTACGGATACAGAGCAAGAAGGAAGTAGCACAGGGTCGGACGCCAAAAATCGGGAACGGTACTGAATCTGAAGATGATGTTCCTCTAGGTTCGGCACTTGTAAAAAGTGGGTTTGTCCGGACCATCAGATTTTTATATGTCTATAATGCACTAAAAATTAAGATACGGAAGTAAAAAACATGAGCGAGTAGCAAGGATGAGGATTAGAAACTCAAGACTCAAAGTTCAACTAATTTTTTAAAGTTTTTGTAGAAGTCTGATTTTAAGGTCATTTTATTTCTAAAATGATAACGTTTTGTTTTATTTAGTTTCATAATAAAGCTATTTAAAATATGACGTAAAAGTTTAATCCCTTATAAATCCTACATTAAAAGTGTTCTACGTATGTAGAGCGCGCGCGTACTTACGTCCCAAGTATAGGCGCGCCTACTGGAGTGTTAATGCATCTGAAAACGTAGCTGCCTGCCTAATTATAAACTCAAATAGACATTAATAAGAAGTGATGTAATAAAATTTGACAGGGCATAGTTTTTTCTTCCACCAAGGTTACCGACATAGCACACGAAGAATCCACAAACGCAGTGGCAACGGGCAGGGCACATTGCTCGCAGAACAGATGATCGATGGGGACGAAAGGTTCTGGAGTGGCGGTCACGTACCGGAAGACGCAGCGTTAGAAGGCATCCAACAAGTTGGACCAATGACCTGGTCAGGGTCGCGGGAATCCGACGGATGTGTGAAGCACCGGTCGTTATGGCGACGCTTGGGGGAGGTCTATGTCCAACAGTGGACGTCTTTCGGCTGATATGATGATGATGGGGTTTTTCTTCCACCACTAAAATTGCCTCTTCCACATATATGAAGCTTTACTTCTAAGGCCTAGAGAGCCTAAAAAGTAGGCCACGTAGGCAGTAACTGCAGAGGTCCTACCACGAGCTTTTAATGCATTTAAGACCTAAACTGAACTGTGAGATTTAGAAAAGGGAGTATAGCTCCATCCCTCTTTCTTGCTCGACTGACATTTTAACCCGTCATGGTAAGGCTCCAGAAAGCCAAGGAATCCGCAATCCTTTGGATTTGTTTCCGTCCATACATGTGGTCCATGAACGCTGGTTGTGAGAACTACACACCTGACCATTCTGAAGAATATCACCAGTGTCTGACCTTTTAGGGTGCTCTATACTAAAAAATTACAATACGATAATGTTAGATTAAAAAGTCGATGAGTGAGCGCATCCCTATGTCACTGTGTCCCAATCTTTGACAACCGGGAGACAGGATTGCGCGCGGTTTTTGTAACGTTCTACTTTTCTGACTAAAATTGTTATTAAATGTTTTTCGAGATGAAACTGCATTTAAACTAGAACTACATTAGACCGATGCACACGTGTAATACGCCTGATTTGTACGTAGAACGACGTCACGTGGCGTGGTTCAAGTGTAGCTCTACAAGTCTAGTAGTAGATAGTATCCATATAAAATGTATGGAGTCCGACGCGCCCAGATCGGCGTGTGTGGCACACTTGGGTACGGTGTAGTTCTGGCCTAAAAGTAGTAATTAAATGTTTTACAAGATAAAACTGCATTTATCATTTATCGATTCATCTTAGAAAAATCATACCTAACCACTTATTCTTTCGATTCCAGGATCAGGAACACCTCAAGCCGCCTATAGTTGGCGGTCTGGCGAACGCCGAGCTGTACTGCCTGGCGCTCGCCAACATGTACTCCGACCCCAACTACCACAGTCTGAACCACTGGAACATACTCCAGACCTTCGCGAGGAAAGGCGTGCATGTCCCCGACCCGCCCGATTGCGCGCTCACGGAAACTGTTCTCATACAAACCAATCCTCTCAAAATGGTATGTATTTTCTGAACTATTTTTTTTTTAATGATATAAGCTAGTGCTTGACTGCGATCCCACCTGATGGTAAGGTAAGCTGTGATGCAATCGATTAGCAGCAGCAGCGTTTTCGTAGAACAATGTAGGAAGGTCCGCTGAAAAATCCTTTATATACGAGATGGATTTTTGAAATGGGGCAGTAGAAATTACAGGAAAACGTTCTTAGGAGACTATCCTTTATTTTTGTAGAAGAAATGCTAAACAAACTTATTAGAGATAACAAATTAGTTTTCGTTTGTGGGGACTTAAATATTGATCTACTAGTAAATTCACCTGAAAAATATAAACTTCTCTCATTGTTTAGTTCTTTTAATTTAAAATGTATTTTTAATGAAGCAACAAGAATAACCCCCACTTCAGCTTCATGTATAGATAACATTTTTACTAACTCTAATATAAAAGACTCGTCCATAATTAGTGGCGTGAGATCTGACCATACTGGCCAACTCGTATCTTTCGAGCTAGTCAAAAAGTTTCAATTAGATTCAATTGTAGAGTTTAGACCGCTAACTAAAAATAAATTAAATAATTTTAATAATAATGTTCTTAGTAGTCTCTCAACAGCCAATTTTGATTCGCAAGACCCCAATGTAAACTATGGTACATTATTTTCTACAGTATGCCAAGAATTTAATAAGGCGTGTCCAGTTAGAAAAATTCAAATCAATAATAAATCCAAATTTAATGAATGGGCTACTGCTGGGATAAGAAAAAGCAGAGATACTTTATATCAGCTGTACCATGAAAAATCTTTGTCGCCTGATCTTAACTTGCATAACCACGTTAGAATCTATTCAAAGATTTTTAAAAGAGTTTGCGCCCAAGCTAAATCTAAATCAATAAGTAAGATTATCGAAAATTCTAATAATAAAATAAAAGCTGTCTGGAAGGTGATAAACAAGGAAACTGGAAAGACAAACCAACGAAATCGGAATGAATTGTCATTAAAAATTGACAACAAAATCGTCTCAGATACGTCAAAAGTGGCCGAGACATTAGAAAACTTTTTCACTAATATCCCAATAGAAGTTACGAAATCTCTCCCTTCTTCATCTTTGTTAGCTGAATCATTTTTAAAACAATATTTCACTAAGGATATACCAACCTTTGAATTTAAGCGTATCTCTGTTGATACAATTATAAAAACATTCAAAAGACTTAACATAAAAAACACTGAAGACTTATGGGGTATATCTGTTAAGGTTCTCGGAGATATTATTGATTCAATTGCTCCTGTCTTAACGGGCATATTCAATCAATGTATAGACAGTGGTACATTCCCTGATTTAATGAAACATAGTAAAGTAGTACCAATTTTTAAATCAGGTAGTAAGAGTGATCCCTCTAATTATAGACCAATATCTGTGCTTCCAGCGTTGAGTAAAATCTATGAAAAAATCATGCTCGACCAGATGTTGTATCATTTTAATTCTAATAGGATTTTGCATAGTCATCAGTTTGGCTTCACGAAAGGAAGGTCAACGACGGATGCAGGAGTGAAACTCATCAGTCACATTTTGGAATCCTGGGAGAAATCCCAGGATGCTATTGGCATATTCTGTGACCTCTCTAAAGCATTTGACTGTGTTGACCATAATACTCTGATCTGTAAACTACATCATTACGGAATTCGTGGGCGAGCTGCTGATCTTGTTTTTTCCTATTTATCTTATAGGCAGCAAAAAGTATCCATTAATGGGGCGACGTCCTCGGGATCTTTAGTAAAGATGGGCGTGCCTCAGGGTTCAATTCTTGGCCCTTTCCTTTTTCTGGTTTATATTAATGACCTTCCTTACATGATGGCTAATTTATCCGATATAATTCTATTTGCTGATGACACCTCTCTTATTTTTAAAGTAGATAGAAAAGATGGGGATGTCTTGCATGTCAACGAAAGTCTGGCTGTTCTTTCGAAATGGTTCGCAGCTAATAATCTCCTATTAAATGCGAATAAAACTAAATGTATAAAGTTTTCATTACCGAATGTTCCTCAAGTTGGCGTCAGTCTAATTCTTGATGGCAAAAAACTTGATGTTATTGCGGACACTGTGTTCTTAGGTATAACTATCGATTCTAAACTACAGTGGGGCGCTCATATTAGAACTCTCTCGGGAAGATTAAGCTCAGCTGCATATGCAGTTAGAAAAATAAGGCAATTGACAGATGTAGCCACAGCTAGGTTAGTTTACTATGCTTATTTCCACAGTATTATGTCTTATGGCATTTTACTGTGGGGATCTGCAGCTGATGTAGACTCGATTTTCATATTGCAAAAGAGAGCTATCCGAGCTATTTATAGGATGGGTCCTCGCGAGTCCCTCAGAAATAAATTCAAAGAAATCGACATCCTGACTCTGCCTTCTCTTTATGTCTTAGAATGCATTTTGTATGTTCGTAAAAACTTAGGACTCTTTAAAATTAGAAGCGATATTCACAACAAAAATACGCGTAGTAAACACGAAATTGTATTGCCCAAATGGAGATTAGCTAAGACTAGCAAGTCATTCCTAGTAAACAGCATACGCTTTTACAACAAGCTGCCAAAGGTGGTAACTGAACTTAGTGAGGGAAAGTTCAAAACTCATATTAAGCGTGTCCTAACCAAAAAAGCATATTACAAGGTTAAAGACTATGTCGAAGACACGCTTGTTTGGCAATGACTACCTCTGCACATGTGGCCCCCTGGTAAATCATTAATATTGTGTCTATTGACTGCTCCACCTTTGTTTTAATTTATATATATTTATTTTTCCTTTTTTTAACGCATTGCTTTTGCAATATTTTATTTTTTTTATTTTTATTATTTAGACTTCAACTGCATTAAATTTGTTAGTAATTTAATATGTTAACAATTGTAATTATTTAAAATTTTCCTGCTTTTTTATGTAGCCTCTTTTTGGAATGTGAATGTGAGAACACTGTATAATCCACAAACACTTAGATAACTTTTTATTACGACTTACTTTTTTATTTTATTATGATTAATTTTGTGCTTTTGTGTACAGTGTTGACTGGTCTACACTGTTCTTACATAAATCAATGAATATTGTAATAAACACATTTTTTAAAAGAGTAACCATGGAGTTTCTTGCCGGTTCTTCTCCATAGGAAACGACCAATTTGGAACCGTGCACTAGCTTCTGACGTTTTATAAGTGCCCATGTAGGCCTATGTGAAATAAAATATTTTGACTTTGACTTTGACTTTGACTTTGTGTTAATGGCAACTGCATTCACCGATTTAAAAAAAAAAAGCTGCAATAAAATGGGCAATTCGTTTAAAAACTATTTGAAAGCTGTTTGATTTTTTTTCTAATGGAGATCAAAAAAGTATCTACACTAAAATTATAAAGAGGTAAAGTTTGTTTATTTGTTTGTGATCTTGAGAGGTAATCTCTGGCAGTACTGGTTCGATTGCAAAAATTTTTTCACCGACAGAAATCTGCTTTATTCCTGAGTAACTAAGGCGTGGAGGAAACGGGAAGCCGCGGGCAATAGCTAATTATTTTATAAGAACAAAAGAGAGAAGTGAGCTCTAGAAAATTCACAAATCAGCACCAAATAACTTTTCTAGACATAGATACTGATTTTAGTCTAGAAAACCAATCAGCCTGAAAGAATGCTTCTTGTTTCCAGTTCTATGAATAAGAAGTCTAGTCATCGGTTATTCTGACTTATGCTTTGAATATTATTGTTTAACTAGTAAACAATAAAACGTAAACCGATGAAGCCCGTGATTATTTTCTTAACGTCCTATGTGTATGTGCACATTGTGAACTCAGAAGTTGACAAACACCACTAAAGCGTAAATGAACGGAATACACAGAATACATCAGTTATCTTGATTGGAATTCTTAGCACGTATATGTAGTAACAGAAGTCTGAGCTGGTGTAGTGCAGTAAACAGATTACTAAGCGTTGTCTATAACGGCCCGGCTACCAGTCATTACTTATGCATTATTGCGGACTTTGCTTCGACACCTAGCGCATAGCGCATAGCATCGTCAATAACCCCCCATTATTTCACAGACATGACCTAAATGGCAAATGTTTTGTGTTAAGCTATGTAGATTATTAAGTTAATGTAGGCACTGACTATGGCTTTGGAAATCTAATAAGTTCTAGCAGACTGCCTTTCATTTTGTGCTTTGCACATTAACTGCAATTTGATACTAATTTTTATATAGGTATCCTTGATACTGTCCCCAGTGCTTCCATTTTTTTTTTTTTTTTAAAATAAATAAGCAATTATGTAGTCGACGACGGAGCACGCTAGCCTAAAAGTACCAAGAATCTATTCACTAAAAGTGAATAGATTCTTGGTACTTTTAGGCTTAAAGATCTGGGGAAGGTTGTAGCAATCACGAAACACAGACTCCGAATATTTAAATATGAGAAATTGTAAAAAATTTACGATAAGAATTTTAGATATAACTTTTATCTTATCAGTGCAAATATGTAGTATGAAAATTTTAATAGATATCATGCAAGTGTTACGAGTATCATTGCATATGTTACGATGTTTTTTGCATACTTGATAGATATAGCAAGATTTTTGCTAATTCCTCCCACCTACCAAAAATACCAGTCCTACCTAACTGAAGTGACTGGAAGTGACACATATTCAATTTACTTTTGCGATCTAACCTTCAGAGTGTGAATGAAGCGATCAATGTAACAACCAATTAAAACTCCTAAGGCATCCCTAGATTAGATTTACCAAGTGTTTAGCACTAAGTGTAGGCGAGAACCGATCAAGGTGTCGATGCTATCAGGGCTCACGTGGCAATAAACATTGATCACAAAAATAAACAGTTCTCGGGAATGTTAATCCGGCAGATACCGTGGAGAATGATAAACGGTTTCTATCTGGCATTACACGTATTACGTCATAGAGTGGCGTAGCTAGATGGGCGAAGTGGGCCCTTGCCCACGGCCTGGCGTCCATTAGGGCCTCGCACAAGCGAGGGCTCTTTAAGAGCGAAGGATTTTTTTATAATTGTTAGGATCGCGTTTGAACACTAATTCACCTGATGATAAGCGATTATATGGTCGAACATTGCACGGTCGCGATAGTCGCTGTCTAGTTTTCGAATTTATAAAAAAAACTAGCTTTTGCCCGCAGCTTCGCCCGCGTACCTAAAATATGCTATGTCACTCAGGAACAAAACAGCTTTCTATCGGTGACAGAATTTCACCTTTGCCTACACAATTGAAAGATTATCAATCGGACAACTACTTCCAGAGATTACCTCTTACAAACAAAAAAACAAACTTCTTTATTAGTGTGGACAAAGGCCTCGTTGATGTGCCTTCGCCCACGTTTAAATTAGTCCATGCTACGCCTTGACGTCACATATTGTCATAGCACTTGTACAGGTGACAGTTTCTCTATTTGTGCGCGTTTTCCTCGACGGTGAAAACACACATGACACTGTAATCCATTATTCTCTATCAATTATTTTCTCGCTCTTGAATGCAGGTGTTGATAAATAGGCGTGGAAACTTGGTCAAGACTGCTGTTAACAAATGAAATGTAAACAAATTCTAAAACGATCGACTTAGTCATACGGAACTAAGTGATACTGGTTCATTATGCACAATTATATTATTGTTAATTTATTGACACAATCTGTATTAGGTACTGACTAGAATCTGTAGTGCATATAATTTTTGCATAAATTGCTGGTTTAATGGAAGCATAGATGTGGATATTATTTTTTGTCACTTACTGCACTGATTGTTTTTTTTTTACACTTTTGGCAATGACTACGTTTTGGCTCAGTGTTTGGAGGAGATTTCATTTTAGAATCTCTCCATACCAGATATTTTCATACAATTTTACTATGACTGCACCAGTCTGATGTTCATACAACATGACTGCTGTGCGTTTAAAAGCTAACAATAACTAGGCAACTAGCTAAACTTTACATGGACGCCCAGTTTTCTCTAGCCCTGCTATCACCTTGATGGCTAGGACCTTATGACTTTTACCATGCCGTAAGCTACACATACTCGTACATACTTTTTATCGAAACAAGAGAAGCAATTAACCATAACTAATAAAAAAATCATACAATTCCAGAGCGGGCATATGGCTGTGATAGAAGCACTGATGGTGCTATATGCGCGGGAGGTCGTGACCCCTGACCGGGTTGCGGCGGCGGCGCAGCGGTTCGGCGCGGGCGTCCCGCCGCTCAGCAACACTCCCGGAGCGCCGCACGAGGACGGGCTGCTGTGCTGGATCAACGCCGCCTGTGCTGCGCTCAACAAGGCCGAGGTAAGCGCATGTACGCGAGGAGTGACGCCGCTCAGCAACACTACTGGATCTCAGCTCGAAGACGGGCTGCTGTGTTTGATATACGACAATCCGTAACCCTAGAAGTTACTCCTCAAAAGTCTTCATGGTGTCTGCCTACAGCACTGATGGGCCATCTGCTTAATAGCCAGTTACGGCATAAAAAAAACTTCCATATACCCTAAAATCTTAATATGTCATCGATTCATTAAAATATGGACATAAAATATCTAGTAACAACTTTTATTTACTTGACCACGTTTCTCCATTCTAGGAGGACACATCATCGCACGTTCCGATGCTGAAGAGCCTCCAAGAAATCTGCGACGGCACCGCGCTGGCGGCGTTGATCTCCTTCTACTGTCCGGAGGTGCTGCCCCGGACGGCCGTGCGCGTCGGTCGCATGGCTTCTATACAAGACTGCCTCCACAACCTCATGCTGGTCCACGACTTCTGTAGGACGGCACTGCCACACGACGTGTTCCATATGATGCCTGAGGATGTTACCTACATGAGAGGGTTAGTATGTAGTAATTGGTGACGGTGTGAATTGTTGGTAGTAGTGTGTAAATTTCGCATGTAGTCTCGGTGATTTTCAACTCGGGAGGTGTCATTTAAAAGGTGGTGGGGAGAGTCTCATTTATTGATCTCGTGGTTGCTTGTTTTCAGGTCCATGCGCCAAAACTTAGTAGCAATGCTCGCCGATCTCTTCAATATGCTAGAAGTTCATCCGGTCAAATCTGTTAAATACCCCGGAAGTGGTAAGTTTTGACATAATAACCCAAACCCCGTTGATCCAAATCAAACCCTCCGTATTGCATGCTAAATAGTAATGGGAGTATGTGGTCATAATATCAAAGATTCTTTGCCTACTAATATTAGAAATTAAAAATTTAAACCTACACGGAAATGGTTTAATAATGCTTTAATTTTATTTACTGGCAATACTAAGTTTTAGGCACATTTGGGGTTACTATTACAAAGACCAAATTGTCAATATGTTTATTTGAATATTGATGTATTTCTTATTATGAAATTACGTGTAAAATACACTTTATTTTATTATATCGTTACATGCGTGTGTGAGGTAAGTTTGAATTAGTATTAAAAACGAATGAATGCTTCGCTGAATGAAAATTCCGTTCCTAATGTTTGTCACCCTGTCTTGCTTTGCAATCGGAGCCTGTACGCATCGCATAAATGCATCAAAATGGGATTAATATCACTCGCGCGTCGCACAATTTATTTATTGGATGTGTATGCATATGTGACTCGGTGGCACAGTAAGTGTATCGTCGGGTATGTGGGTGGCGTGGCCCCCGGTGTACCAAGACAGGGTGTGCGTCTGAGCGGGTGTGGTGTCCGCAGCCGAGGCGGCGCGCGGCAACAGTCACGGCGTGCGCCACAAGCGCAGCCTGCCGCCGCCCGCGCCCGCGCCCATCCCGCAGCTGCGCGCCGGCGCCGACGACGCCACGCTGCCGCCCTTCGCAGGTACCACTACACGCCGCCACAGACGTCCAGCCTGCTTCTTACCACAGGGGAAGGCGGTTCAACACGCCACGGTCCATAAGAAATGGAACATCAATTGATTTCAGTGGTTTTCTAATTGTTCTTTTTCAAAAGTAATATTTCCTACTCGTAAAAGACTATTTGAGGACCCCACTTCCACATTAAAATGTCATTAGACATTATAGTCTATTTGCGTTAAGAAAATAGTGACTCATCAGTGCAATTGCAAAATAAAGGTGAATTCATACTGTGGTAAAAATTGATCAGAATCGTCAATATTTAGACTTTTAAAAGTTTCGTCCATATTGTCTGAAGGGCTTACTTCTCCTACTGGTCACTGTGAACAAGACTTTCTGATTTATTATACTCTAATTTATCAAGGGTCGTCGCTAACCTAAGTGACAATGATGAGTCACTATTTATTAACGCAAATTTACTATAGTGTTTTTTATGTTATTTTTTCAAACATAGTGATTTTCGAATCACAGAACTTTATTTGAATCGGTGGATATTTAGGATATATCCCTCCTTAACCTATTTTGATATTGTAGCGAGACCTGAATTACATAAAAATTAATGTTATTAAACAGCGGTGACATTAAAATCATATTAGTACTTTCTATACCTATGTACATACGAAACTACATCTATGAAAAAGTTCTTTTCACACTTACAAACAGTTCTTTTCACAATTAGTCATCACAGTTATCTAGAAATAGTGTGCACTCGCCTTCCCCACAAAAAATAAATACAGTCTCAAATGCGTTTAGTTGTTGTTTTTGTATTGTTTGCGCGTGTGTGTGTGTGTGTGTCAAATAAAATGTCGTAATAAATGTATTACATTGGAATGTCTATTTGTGTTATAGGGTGTACCTCTAAATGTGAGTTATATTTATTTCACGTTTCACTTAATAATGAGCTTTATATTAACTGGAATAAAACACCTTTTTACATGGATTGGTGGGCTTTGGAACTAGCGCTTTTGCATGGGTTTCTTTAATGCTTTCTTGAGGCACTTTGGAGTCAATGACGTTATGTCCTCACGGCTCCCAGCTATGACGTAGTGATGCCAGCACAGTAGACCTGGGCTATCAAGTTTTACTATACTATTTATTTAGTTTAGTCACAGTGCTAGAAGACACAAATTATACTTCATATACGCTAATACAATACACAATTTATTTTTTACTGTCTCTCAACCGATTTTGACTTTTATTGCGTTGGTGGCATGATGGATGGCGGCTGCAGTAAATATTATTGTAATTGTTTTTTTTTTGGTTGTAATACCATTCTTATGCCTAGATAATAGAAGTCGAAATCGGTTGAACAGCGAGTAAAAAAAGTCAAATCCTCACGGGAATGGAGCATAGTTTCAAAATATGTGTTATACAGGCGCTAAGGTACGGTAATAAAGATGGCTATGTTCTAGCTAAATGGGGCTATACTCAATATTTTAAATTATTGTGATTTTAGTGTATGTGAGCATTATTAAGTCCAAAGAAATAGTATCCGCGGAAATCGGACATTCCACTTTATTAAACTTATTCAAATTATTGCCTCAAAATCCACCTAATTTTGACTGTTCATGTCAGAATTAGTTGGATCACATAATTTCTTTGACCATGTAATGCTCCCAGATACTAAAAACACAATATACTAAAATTGTTAAGTTCAGCGACATCTAGCAAAAACATGAGTACGCTCAGGCCCGCAACTTTCACCTTAAATTGACACATCGGCCTTTAGAAAGAGACAATGATATGAGTAAGAGAGACGGCGTTATTCAAAGTCAATCTAATTGTCGATGTGTTAAAATAGTTCACTATTTATTTCTAGAAGATTATGAATTTTAAAATAGGTTTAATTCATAGGGGCCACGCCTTTTGAGCGTTGACCATAGACAAAGTTAGAGTTTTTACCTTTTGTGGCAAGTTTTTATTGTTTATGAGTAAGACTTGATTAGCTTAATGCTATTGGCCGATTAGCTATACTAATAAAATTGCGTGCTTAAAACGGAATGGGTAAGTTAACTGTTTTCTTTTTTTGCATATAGATGTTTGGCCAAGTAAGTTATTGTTCTGTTTTTATGATTTCTAGATGTTCTGTGATTTTTCAAGTAGATGGTCAATGTTTCTTGTATTTTCTTGAATGCTGAATGTATTTGTTTTTCGACGATCAGGCTTAAAAAGATCAACCCTTAAATATATTTCAGTTTTTACAAAATTTAATTGATAAGTTATTCAAACAATATTTTATAACCCTATTTTGAAGTACCAACTCAATCATAATTCTGCTGTGAGAGAGAGAGAGAAAACGAAGCTTTACATGGCGAATAGCACTATCTCTTTTATACAATGCATTCATGGTGGCAATGACACATCACTGTAAGGGGAGTGAATCTTAGTAAGCCTGTCCGTTTGGCAGAATTCCATAACTAAAAGATAACAGCTCCGTTATCCTCCCAGTTCCCCGCTCGCCGTCATCGTTGAGCAGCCGCTCGCGCGCGCTGCGCTCGGCGAGTTCCACGCCCGAGCGGCGCGAGCCCAGCCCGGCGCGCGATGACTTCGTCGTCCACAGGCCCCGACACGTCACAACTCTCGCCGCTATGGCTAGGAGGGATGACGATAATGGTATACTCTTTCATTATAATTTTTTTTTGCTATTTGTCCTCCACATAGCTAAATAAAATTGACGTTGGTTTGATATTGCTGAAATTTTCCTGATGTCGATTTGTCTTTTCCTTTATCAATGAAACAAACTATACTTGCTGGAAAACCATAATGCTAAAATTCAATATCATAGTTTAAAGTTTAGTTGAGATTTATCTTAATAAATTTTCATCATGATGGTGAAAATTTCATTAAAATTCATTGGTTAGTTGAAACTCACATACTTCGTTTTCCACTTTTATTTTAAAGTATTTTTTTGCTCGATCCCCTCAAAAGAAAGGTCATGTTTTATATCAATATTTTGTCCCGAACTCAGCGATGGAAATAAACATGACGGCGGCGGGGCGGCCGTCGAACTGGCTCGACTCGCGCGACGCGTCGTTCGCGGGCCGCCGCTCGCGCCGCTCGTCCATCAGCGACGACTCGCAGCTCACCGTCGAGAACTTCGGCGGCTCGCAGGACCGACTGCACTTCGCGGGACGGAACCCCGAGAAGGAGCTCGCCACTGTCGCCAATGTTAGGAAGATCTCGGCGCCTTCTGGTGAGTTTGAGGACGTGGTGGGTGAAGTTAGGATAAGTTTAAAATATGGAATATTGATGAAAAGACCTACATCCGTCGAGGGATGGTGAGGGAATTAGTCTCCTCATCTCTGGGATGTGCATGAAGACGCAACGCCAAACTGATTGCCCAAATTGAATATGGTGATGATAATAACATATTGATGATTTAATAATTAAGCTCTCACTAAATGGCGAAAAATGTTGTATCCAGTCAATATTTTTATGATTCTGATTTTTTTTATTTTTTTTTTTTATGGGAGCATTGTTAAATTAAGAAAATGGTATTTACTATAATCGGACATTCCACTTTATTGAACTTAGTCAAATTATTACTTTAAAATCCACCTAATTCTGCTTGTTAATTTTTATGTTGCATTTCTAGTACGGAAGTCACAGTTTATAATTAAATCCTTATGAATGCATGTTACGTTTGCTCCTCAGGTCCCCTCGACTACAACCCGCCTCTCCGTACCTCCCGGCAAGACATCCGAGGCTCCATTCAATTCTTTCACGGCGACTACCAAAACGGCTCCGAAAAGGAAGACCGACAAAAAGTCGAACGACAGAGCTCACAACCTCAAACCACGGAACCCGAACCGTACTTCCCTATTCGACGGCAGTTGAGCAGTGACACCATCACATTAAGAGAGAGACAAGAGAACTTCGGGTTTTCGTGTAAAGGAGGGGGCGATGGCGGGTTCTTCCTAAACGACAGAGATTCGACCGACGGTGATGCAACCAAAACTAGTTTCGCCGATCTCAATAAAATCAAGAGTAATGGTGACCAGACAGGTTTGTTGAGAAACGGATGGGAAAACGTTCTTGTTAAAGTACAAAAAGAGTTATAAGCAAATCTTGCCGCATAACCAGTGTTGACAAGCCGTTTCTCCCATTCCTTAGCCTGTGACTTCGCTTCTGCGGCACTAAACTGAATCCGCCATCTTAACCGCTTTGTATGTTCGCCTTGATTGCGCTTGAGTTTAACGGCACACTGTATTCGGTACAACATTATTAACAGCACTTATTTAGTCTTTACAGTCTGTCGTTAAAGGACCACATATTCCCATATTCCAAATTCTAAATTTGTGACCAGTATACTTAGTTGTAGAGTAATTATTTCTCACGAGAGTCGTCAAGGTGTAATGGTGTAGACAGACGATTTTGAACTCTAAGCAAACTTCAAGGGTCTGAAAGAACTGTGTCAAACAAAAGCGTTCATTTTGCGTTAGTTTTATAGCAAATCTCAAAAAGATCATAATGTTTTAATTTGTATGTTTGTAAGAAATTGTAAATATTAATTTCATGAAGTTCTTTCACGCTCTGAAAGGAAGCCAGTGAGTGTAGGCCACCATTATGGTAAGTGATGTGTGTGGATGTCCGCGCAGGTGTGGCGAGTCCGGCGGGCGAGCGCCGCAAGAGCGCGACGTTCGCGACGCCGCCCGCTAACACCACGACGTGGCAACAACAGTTCATGCAGCAAGAAAATCAACCTAGTTAGTACTCTTATAACTCTACCGACCATGTTTTAGAATTCTAGCGCAATTTTGCCAAAAATTTCTCTTTCAGAAATAGTCGACGTAGTCGTCTATACAGAGCACACGCTTAACAAAGGCGCAACGCCTAGCAAAAGGGTGCCTTATTGCCGTCGATACAAATCTTACAGAATCGAATAGTTTTATAAATATACAAACAATTACGATAAGAGACGCCTTTATGCAGGAATGGAACAGAATACGCCAGCAACAAAAAAAAAAAAAAACTGGTGGTCTATACACGTTAAGAAAATAGTGATAATAGTGCAACTGCAAAGTAAAGATTTATTCATACTGGTCTAAAAATTAAACAGTTACTATAAAATCAAACTTTATTACACAGTATGTGTTTTTAAATATTAATGAAATTTAAAAATAAGTAGTTATTCACTATTATTTTAATGAATAAGACCTCACCTATACATAAAAATAAAAGTGAAAATTCATTTTAAAACTGAGACGCGTCCGTACGTGTGATAGCTTCGGAACACGTCTTTCTAATTTACTATGCTCTAATTGGTCAATAGGCGTGGCTAAGCTAAGTGACCACGATGAGTCACTATTTTCTTGAGGCGAACATACTATAGACTACTCGATCATACATCCCGTTTACCCAAGCGAAATCTTTCGAACATTACCCACAAAACGGCCCACTAAATTCATCTAACCAAATTCCAGATGGCGATGACCTAACAGATGAATCCAACACTACTTCCGGGGGACAAATGGCCGCTCAACTGAACAATATAAGACTAAAGCTAGAAGAGAAACGGCGACGCATAGAGCAAGAGAAGAGGCGTATGGAAGTGGCCGTCAATAGGCAAAGACAGCAGCTGGGCCAGCAGGCCTTCTTACAGGCTGTCACTAGGGTGAGTTACTGGGACAGCTGTCTTGTGTTTTGTGCGGTTTGAGGGTTTCGGGTTCTCATCAGGGCCATTGCCCATGTGGACATGTAACAAAGGTTTCAAGCAAAATTTTCATAGCATTTTGACACCTATCATTGTCACCTATCATTATAAAGAGTTGCGCGTATTCGACTTTCAAATTTTCGAAAGATAGAAAAGAAAAAAGATACGAGTCAGATCGTTTTTTTATCGTTTTGGAATGGAGTTTGCGCTTTAGAGGTGTGAGCATTAAGAGTTAATATTGTAACTAAAGCTAAAAAAACTTTACTTCATGGGGTTTGAAGGCCGTTTCGTTTCTGACGAACCAACTTTACCGTGTTTACATTGCTTTGAACGATAGTGCGTAGGATCATCTTGATCTAGGTATTCAACATCACATCATGCGCCTACGCACGTAGGAGTTGTATGATTGAAATGTCGTAAAAGCCCTGATGAGAATTTGATGTCCCAAACATGGAAGGTGTGTGGGATAGACAGTAAAAGTGTTTTGTATTGTCTTTAAAAGTTGGAATTGGTGTCCTTTGTGTTTCTGTCTTTACTCCATTCGCACTGTGATCTGAGTCAAATAAGATTTTATTGGTTTGAGAGTGTGAGTGACAAAATTTAGATAGAGTTTGATTGATTTAGGTAGTCTAAATTGGGGAAATGTTTGACTAGAATGTAAGTGTGCTAGTATAATGTGCAGTATTTTTAGTAGTTCCACATAAACTAATTCTGAAAATAAACTAGAGTTGATAAGTAACTTTAATAACTGTTTTAAATGTTTCTGTTTAACAAACTACACACACTTGGAACGTGTTTTATAAATAAATAAAATCTCAATAAAACAAATATAAAATGCGTTCGAATACAGCACAATGTTACTAATATTATGTTCTTCTCTCAATTTGTTTTCTAATATTTCCGACGGATATTTAAAATTACATGTTTCTTTCTATTTCATTAGGATACATTATTGCAATACCAGTTGGCCAACTTGGTGAGTGGCCGGTTCAAAGTTGAGCCCTTTCCGTTTAATTTAGACCTTTTTAATTATTACTTTTTTTACAATCACTTCGTTACATATTCCTTTACCGTTATTTTGTACAGATTTTTAGTTCGGTACACGCTTACACGGCTTCTCGATACATAACATTTGACCATTTAAATTTTGTATTTATAAAAGTATCCGTAAAGTATCAGTTTAAGTTGATCTCATTAATATTCGCCTTATCAATTTGTAATTTTGATAATAAGTGCTTAAAATATGATAGCTAATTTAAATCCTACAAAAGTAATAGAAGCTTTTTTTCTATGTTCATTATTATATCGAACTCATGAATATTTTGCAGCGCAATCATATTTTTCCAATAATCAATCTTAGTAATACAGAAATCGTTTGAAGGTAAATTGATTCTTATTATGTCAGATATCCCAGTCCACTTCACGGTACATTCGACTCACGTTTTGGAGAAGCACATTAATTTGTAGGAGACCCATATAATTACACTTATTTGTAAGCATGACTCCATTGGTTGGAGTATATCCCTTAAAAAAATCATCTCTTATAGTAATTCCTGATTGCTGAAGACAAAGAAAAGAGGTCCTGTATAACTCCCATCCTTTTTCGTACTGGAATCTTACAATATGGCCTTATAAACTGAAAAATATCAAATCTCATTAGATAATTTCAGTAATACCATTTCATTCAAAATAAATTCGTAATTCCTCGATATATCCCAACCAACACTCAGCATGCAGTAGCATGTCATAACAAGCAACACTGCAACAGTGTTGCGCAATGTTTGTGTTACGGTGTCGGTTGCACGCGCGTGTTGCAGGGCAAAGGCGCGCGCACGCCGGCTGACGACGAGCCCAAGCAGGAGCTTCCACCGCAACAGGTAATGTAACAACGGTATGGGTGATGCAACGATACGGGCTTTGTTACAGCAACGAGTTGATTCACGCTTTTGTGTTTGTTAGTTTTGGGTGTATTTTGTGTTTTATTTACCGTTTACAAACGGTAGAAGTTTGGCTTATCACTTCAAGTATGAAGATGAACGCATTTCGTAGTTTACTATCTTGCGGTATTTGTCTTGTTTCCCCTATGATTAGTTTCTGTTTTTTATCGAATTACCTCACTGAAATGGGAGTCTTGAACAGCCACCCAAAAAATAAGTTAAATCTTTAATAAAATAAAAACAAAAATTTTGTTAAACAAAAATAAACAGTTTCGATTTTGTTGCATCGCCCATTTTTAATGACAGCAATTTAATATTGTAATTTAACTGGTACAGGGAAAACATTAAAATTAACTCACGAATGAGAACTATATTATTAATTGGCATGAGTTTGTGATTAAATTGCATGCAAAGCGATCAAGAATAAATCACAGTATGTGACGCAGATATACGCGTTTATAAGTTAGAATCGAGACTGGAATCAAAATTGTTATTAACTTTTGAAATTGGCTTTTCGCCAAGACGAAATATTGTATATTATGTTAAAAGCCTCCGCTGTCCGGGACGGCATGGCAAAGGATTTAATTTTTTACCAATACATTTTCAAACATATCGACATTGTAATAAGACATAAATTCCGATGCTTTGAAATGACCCTGTGGCGAAAGGGATATCATCGCACGGTATTGAAAGGCGCGTCAAGGGCTTCTGCGGCGCGCTGCGGTATGCGACTGCATGACGAAGGACACCGGCGCCTCCCAAACACTATCAAACGCTACTTATTACTAAATTTTGTATCGGCAGCGGAAGCTACCGTGACATAATTCGACGTGTCACGGCCCTTCGATGCCGTGGTAAGGCGCTGGAATGTCTAAATCCTTTGCCATGCCGTCCCGGTGAGCGTGGGCCTGTATTTGAATAATTTTCTCATGATAAAGCGTGTCATGTATAGGAAATGGTGGTGGAGCCACCAAGTCAGCGGGATGCAGTGGACACCGCAGTACTGGAACAGTATCAGCAATCTATTGCCAAGTAAGTAGACGCACACTTGACAATATTCAAAATCAAGCCTTCGTTGCTCCTCATGTTACTTGTAGATTTGTTGTCATTGCGAGCCAATGAAATCCTTCGAAACATTGAAGAAGTACTAGTTTGGCATGCGCTATATCAAGAGTGAAAAAAGCTATGGTAGGCGCCTGATCAACTTGCGATAAAGTAGGTACCATGGTCTTTTCCTGATATCTCTGCGTAAATACCCGAAAAATAAACGATGAACTGTTTTTCATCACGATAGATGTCGATTTAAAACAGTGTATCTTTATTTCCGTTTTTGAAATAAAGAAAAACTTCATAAATATAGGAGGGTCAATGATCGCTATTTTGAATTTATCTGGCACCTACCTGAGCTGTTTAACGGCGCGGCGAACTACCCTCGTAGTCGAAACATCAAACTACATCAATCCTATACACTCATTTCAACCATCACTAATCACATCTTCAAATCAACATAATATTGGCTTCAACTCCAATACCATGTGAGTGCACGTCACTTACAGAATGAACTCCAGCCTGCAGGATATACAGAGCGACATCGCGCGGCTCGCCAGCCAACAGACGCAGTTGCAGCAACAACAACACCATCAACAGCAACAACAGCAACAGGCTAAGCAACTGTTCCAACAGCCGCAGCTGCAACAACCACTTCAACCGCCACAAATTCAGCAGCTTCAACAACAAATGCAGTCGCAACAGCCTCTTCAACAATTACCGCAGTCGCCTTATCAACAACAACAACAACAGTATCAACCCAACATTCCACAATTGGTGAGTTGATTGTATTACAGTTTTTGTATTGCGCCTTTTAAAGAGTGTTTTTGTGTTTGAAATTACAAGTTCAGCCATCTTTAAAAAGAGATCTCGCTTTCTTGGCCTATAACAGGTTGATAAAAAGCTCTCTAGTTTATTATTCCATAGCAAAGTGACGGATTTCTGTTATGTGTTAAAAACTGCAATTTATTTCTGGTGTTCCATAGAACTTGAAATTTCAATCACATAGCTTCGTGTGATTCGTTGACAGTAAAATAATCCTAGCCCAACACCAATTAATATTTTTGACCAGTAAAATATAAAAAAATCAAATATAAAAAGAATATTAAAAGATCATCACAGCTAACCTAAATAACTGACTGGATTTAAACCGAGTTTTGATTGTAATTAATTGATTGAGTTTCAGCGCTTCATCCCACATTGTGTAATCACACACTCACATGCATTATACATATTATTGAGGCTACGTTTTACAATTCTCCGTATCAATTCTATAACAATAAGAAAAAAATATAGAGACCATTTTGCACTCTATATTGAAACTATTTAGGAAAATCCATATTATGCTATAATTAATAGTATAATTATGTTTAAAGGCATCATTAATATGCCTATGACATAAATACTAAATTTCGTGCTTACTTTGATTGGTAATCAATAACAATAACAATCGACAAGAATCACAAAATTTCCTCTACGAATTTATGGTCTAGTATAAAAAAGATTTCATACAAGCCAACAGTAATGATCTACCATCTTCTTTACTTGAGTAATTGTGAAACGTACCTCTCGCCAACACATCGCTGACTCCCGCCTAACATTGCAGCACAGCCAATTCAGCTCCCAGCACAATGTGTCCCGGCCCGGGCTCGCCAGCTTCGGCTCCACGCCGCACATACCGCAGCAACACCTGCAACAACTCCAACAACAGCAACAACAACAGTTTTACAACTACGAACAGCAACAACAGCAATATCCGCAGTACAACAATCAGTATAGGGATATAGAGGACTATGGGCGGCAGCAGTTTTATTTGCACGATGCGACGCCGCCGCCGCGCCGCACGTGGGCGCAGCACGCACAACAACAGCAACAACAACAACACCAGCAGGACAGTGAATTGCGAGGGTGGCAGGTCGGTTGCACGTTCTCACCCTTTTATGTAAAAAGCTATAGTGTTAAATTAAAAGCGACGTTGAATAATTGTAACAAAATATTTACAATCATATATTTGAAAGTAGATTAATTAGGAACCATCTTTTTTTGTTTGTGGATTTTTGTGACTTTCCAGCAATAAGGTCTCTTTTTAGTGTTGTAAAGTATAGGTTTACTAATGAGAGGATAATAAAGAAATTAATAGCAAACAGTAACGTTTTTTGTGTAATTGAAGAGTGAGGTCGCAAGCTTACAACACATCGTCACGATGCACCGAGGTGTTGGTTGCATATGTACAAATCTACTAAACATCTAGTAAAACCATTCTAAATATACCACTGTATGTTTCAGCTGCATCAGCAACATCAACAGAATAACCTACAGCATCAACAGCACCAACAGTTCGGTCCCCCCACGCCGGAGCCTCCTCAAAGAACGTGGAAGTCACCCTCACCTCAACCACCTCCCGAGAGGAACTGGCAACCTCAGGGCTTCGTCCTCCACGATCGAACTAACCAGCAACCGCAACCCTTCCAAGTGCACTATAATAACGACCGGTACCAGAACGGAACCGAGAACATTCGAGAACCACAAAACCATTTAAGCTACACTGTGATAAACCCCAACCAGTACGTCTCCCAATCGCCGCCTTTAGCCGCGAGTCCGCAGCGACGGGCGAAGACCCCACAGCGACAGGGCTCCTTACCCGAGGTACAACGGAGACCTGAACCTGTGAGCTTGCAGCAGCTGCAGGCACCCACACACACATCATCACACGTCCCCACGCACACACCTGTCCAGGCGCTGCCGCCTGACGACATGGAGCCACAGAACATTTCGTTCATCGGCAACGCGGAAGACGACGCCCTCCGGCAAGGAATCAATAGACTGAACATATCGTCGGGCACGCGGACCTACCGCATCCCCTCCCCGACGCGGCCCTCCCTCAGCAGGAACTCGTTCCAGCAGCTCGACCAGGAAGACGTCAGTGAACAGAACGAGAAAGGTTTCTATATTTCGTTTGATAATGAAGCACCGAAACGGCCGAAGCCTCCTTTACGGGCGAAAAGAGGCTCGCCGAAGAAGGAACGTTCTACTGATATTAGTCCTGAGCGAAGTCCTGAGAACACGTGGAACGAGAGACTGCAGCCGGCGAGAGAGGACGAGTTCGTGGTCCACAGGAGTACGGGGTTGGAACAAGCGATGAGATCTAATGACGTTTCTTCGGAGCGCAGAGAAACGCCACCTAGAGAGAGACCCCCGCGACACAACAACGCGGAGCCCGCCGCGTTGCTCATCGGCGAGTTGAATCCTGACCCGGTGAGACTATTTATTTTATTTTGGACTAATTTGAAGTGTACTGTGACACTATCAATGTTACATTTTAGGAATAATTTTAATTAAAATTTTGCTTCCGTGCGTATAATAACAACTTGGTTTGCGTGATGACCTGCGCTCCAGTGTCGCCAACTGATGAGCACAAAACGTACACGACAATCGTATTTTTCATAAAAAGCGCGTGGTGCGGCGAACGGTTGACAACAGGACAACAACGTTACAAGAATCACGTGTTGTTCAATTTGGTGTTAAATAATGCGGTTTTGAATAGCGCATCACTGGCATACAATTGTACGGCAGCCAGATACGTTTTTAATTTAGGCGCTTGATTAGTAAGCATGCCGGTTGCAGTACAGTAAACGTGCGGCAGCGGTCCTACATAAAACGTCTAAATTGAAAGCGCCCTAACCCAAATTTTCTGCAAATTTTTTGTTTTCAAGGTACACTTGGAAAATGAGTGATTATTGAGAGAATGAATATTGAGAGAATATTTTTTACCTAATATAAACCAACTTCCTCAGGAATTGAATAATACAATTCTTATAAGTTGATCTAAATTTCTTTCATATTACCCGTAACTTTACACACTAATTAATCACCACGGTATATCAGTGTGCCGCGGCACATCGTTTGCCACTTGACTAACTAACACCACCGCTTTATTCATTCTAGAACTCAGCGGAAGAAATGGAGCGTAAAAAAGAGCGCATCATGCTCCTCTCCCTCCAACGACGGCAGCGCGCCGACGAGGCCCGAGCGCGAGCCGAAGCCGCCGCCGCCGCACGCCGCGCGCGCGACGACGCGGCGCAGGAGGTGAAGCTGGCGCGCAAGGAGGAGCAGGCGCGCCGCCGGGAGGCCATCCTGCACCAGTACAAGCTGAAGAAGGCTATCGAGGAGGCCGAGAGAGAGGTAACATTACATTTCCAATTACTGCACATAAGTTTTTTACACATAGTTGTTGTCCAAACCTATTAAAATTATTTTTGTGAATTTCCTACTGTTACTGTACTCCATTCGAAATAAAATTAGACATTAAAACATACTCTTTTACTATTCGTTCAACCGATTTTGACTTCTATTCCGTAAGAAATAAGGAAAAAGTAAAAAGTGGTTTCAACACTATTTATTTACTGCAGTCCTCATTTATCATGTCACCAACACAATAAAAGTCAAATTGAATGGATATCTAATCTTGTTTCGAATAGAGTATAATTTAGTAGAACCTATTGCGTTCCTTGTATTAATATTTGAAATATTTGCACATGACTTCTCAGTTGTGACTAAGTTACTGTCAGTTGAAAATTAACTAGTTAAATATGGTTTTCTTGAACTTTAGTTAATGATGTGACCGACGTAAGATTCGCTTGAGCCGCAGGCGAGGGTGTTATGAAGCCTAGTGCTGCAGTAACAAAATTCCATGTATCAAATGAAGTTTTTCTATATACTTACGAAGATATAAATAACCGTGCTACTAGGAGGGGTCAACACGCAGTCAGCCTGATACAATAATTGTAATAAATTGTGGTGCGGGCGAACGAGCGCGTTTCCACAACAGTGCGAATAACAGTAAATTGTGTGCTTGAAAGCGATAGAAATAAGAGCAAGTTCGAGTAAATCTATTGTAATTTTTTTTCTCATTCTAAAAACCTCGCTACCATAATTTTCCAGGGCAAGCACTTAGACAAATCGGAGTTCCTCGAAAGCTTAAACCGAGGCGGCACCGTGACTCCCGCGCCCACGCCCACGGGCGGCGCGGCGCGGCTGCGCAGCAAGGCGGCGGCGGTGGCGCGCGCGCGGCCCAAGACCATCCACGTCGACAGCTCCGCGCTGCACGCCGCCGAGGGGATGCTCAGCACCAAGCAGCCCTCCTCCACCAACCTCACAGGTATTGTGGGAACCACATATGGTATGCACACGTCGGTATGGCGCATTGAGCTTTAGGGACATTTTAGCTTGTTACTTTGTATAATCGAAATAACGGAAAATAACTAGACTAAACCTTAAAACGAAAATGAATCAACGGTGAAGAATTTGAATATATATGAAGGCCTAGCATTGGAAGACCTCGTACAAAGTGAACCAAGACCTGATTAGAATTACAGAAATATGATGGAAGCGAGACGCACTGAATCGGTCGTTACGGTGACACTTGTGGAACGCCCATGTCCAGCAGTAGACATAGGCCTTTAGATGACTTCCCATATCACAAACGAAAATATAATGTGTCTACAGATCTGAGTGCAGAAACACTTACAACAGACATCGGTTTCATACTGTTCTTTATGATTAATGTTACCGCATATACGAAGTTATGTTATGTTACGGTACTGTAATCAGAAGAGGGAGACGCCTAAGCACCTTTTGTGTGAATGCGGGCCCCTTATCCACAAACGGAGTATCCATCTGGGCCGACACATTATTCGCCCGGAGGAGATTAAAACACTTAAAGCTAGGAGTATTCTAGACTTCCTGGAAGCCTCCGAGCTAAAAGAGTTACTCTAACAAGGTGGCGAGTCACAATAGATCTTTTAGGTCGCAGTGACTACATCCCCTCACTACGGGAGATGCGCAGCGGGTGATGTATATCTTCAAAATAATAATATGTGCGCCATTTTTTATCGTTGCATACAAATTCACGGTATACCTAGTTCAAATTTGTTTTATATTAACGCAGTCGACACGTTTATAACGTTCAGTACTCCTATTGGCCCGTTCCAAGCTCTTTCTTACCCAATCGGAAAACCACTAAAGCTCAATGCGTCATATCAACCCACACTATTTTACTGTACTTGTGTGACGCACGATGTTTGTTGTGCACTGCCCTTTAGTCAGCGTTAGCACGCCTAGCAGTGCAGACACGCATTTCTTTTTTGTTCATGTTGTTACTATTTTACACTTTACAATTTTTATATTTAAATATACTGAGTAATTTAAAAATGAGAATTTATAACGCCCAATATTTTGTGGTCAATTAAAAAAAAAAACATTTGCTATAATACTTCTAATTTAATTAAAAAATACTGAACTGAACACATACTTTTTTGCTAATTTCCCTTAACTTTTGAAGCCGCACTAAATGTTAGCTTTTACCTTTTTTACAATATTAATTTGCCGACTGGCATGCTGCCATTTTTTATGTTCTCAAACGAGGTGTGTTATGCTGAGTGTTTCCAAATGTAAATAATGTGTGTAAGTTAGTTTATCATGTTGTGATGTAGTCTCAAAAACGTATAATCAGTCCGTTTACATTTTATTCATCAACTATGACGTCGATTTTTATTTTCCTTTTTATATTTATACAGGGATATTTTTAATTCTAAAAGGAACAGAAATACTCAGATATTCTTCCCATAAACAATAGCTATAAGCAAATTACGATGTCTTATCAAATCCGGCACAAATAGCCGTAATTCCTTATAGTAGTCGTTAGGTTTTAAGAGCGAGCTGGTTTGTGAAACACCATGTAAAATCAGAGGTTTTTAATGACTCTCGCAAAGAGTTGGCACACTCTAGCGCCCAGACGCCCCTCTCGTGCTGATTGTACATACGTTTTTACAACTTGAATGACCTTGAAAAACGCTTAATTGTCGTACTGTACACACGGGTTTACGAAATTCATTCGGCCAAGAATTTTGGTGTTTTTTTTTATTACTTTTTGTTGGTGATTTTACTAAAAAACGACAATTACGCAAATACCCTAAATGCGCAAGGGTATATAATCGCTTTGAATGCCTTCGGAAATAGTACTAATTTCATCATCATAATAATGCAGGCTAACAGTAACAATAACAGTAATATCAACACTATCGGTTAAAGACCAACACCAACCGCTTTTCAAAGCTAACATTAGAGGACGTATCTGTAGTATTATTTGTACTCGTTCAAGGGGAAGGTGGGGCTTCAAAATACTACGTTTGATCACAGTAGTGAAGGAAGGGTGTATATTTTCTACATGTAGTCGATATCAAGGAAATATAGTTTTAATTTATAAATGAAATTCCTGTTACAGTATGTTTTACATACTTCTTTTTTCTTGATAATATTGATTTCACTTGTAATACCTACAATTCAGTAATTGAAGTGATAAATATAAATTACTATATGTAAACTAGAGGGATAATTCTTGGCTTGTAGTATATCAAAAGGATCACTGAGGGGGGAAGGGGGGTAGAAAATTGTAACGAATGGGTCACGTACTATTGATCAATAACGTAAGTGAGACTACATCAAACCCTGCCGCGTTACGCGCAAGTGGCGTGAATGTCCAGCATAGCGCACCCCAGTTCGGCTTGACGTTGTGACGTTGTGTTGTGTGTAGCGGGCGGCACCATGCGGCGCGACTACTACCGCGGCTCGCAGGACAGCCTCGCCGAGCGCGCGGGACTCTACAGAGGTAAGGGGGGGCGCATGGTTCATTAACGTTGTTGGAACAAGCGATGACTGATATTGACTTCATAGATAGTTTTTTTTTTTGTTACAACAGAAGCAAAACGATTAAGACACGCCGCGAACGCGCCGCATTTAGACTCCGATCATACTGCCCGTCCATCATCGACTTATATCGCTCTAGCGCTCGGTGTTGCATCAGAGTACCGTGTGCCAGTCACGTGACAAACGTCATCGACACTAAACAACTAGCACCACGCCTTTTAAAAACTGATTTAAATACAAAAACGCCTCATGTACACAGGCTTTATGACGTTCAAGGAAAAGGTAGTGATCCTTGATCATTATTTTCAAAAAGCTAAAGTTTACTCTCGTCAGTGCGTTGCCCGTGTCAGCTGACCAAATGGTTTTTATCTTACTTTGTTTGATACAATCTTTTCTAGATCAATCGAATGCAATTAGTAAACCTTTTTTGAACTATTGATGAAAAAGGTCGCTTGTCCCACCAACAATTTAAAGCGCTTAACGCTTTTACTTTATAGGTTTGCTTTACGTAAAGTTTTTGAAGCATGATTATAAACGTAAGCTTTTATTATTTTTTCCATAATTTTTCACTAATAATTCACACAACTTCACCATATATTTTTTATGTAGTAATAAATATGTGTTGGGATGTATGTCCAGAGTCTCCAGTAGAAGAGCGCGGCGGCATGTCCCCGGGCAGCGCGTCGAGCGGGCCGCTGGGCCGGCGCGGCTCGTGCAAGACGTCGCGAGGTGAGTCCGTGTCTGTCGCACAAGCCTCGCTGCTCCGAGGGACTCTCTCCCTCTCGCTCGCTCGCCAACTAACACCCGGCGTACGCTTTGCTAGCCGACCACGTTTACGAATAACGAGCTATACCGAACACTTATTGATTGGTTAATGAAAAATTGTTATTTGTAAACTGGTGCATTTTGTATTTTATGTGATTTGTTCTGATATTGAGTTTTGAAATTGAACGTATGAAATTAAATAACTTAGCATCAGAACAAATCATAGTCAATGTTTATTGTATCGAGGACATGAAAATTTGCCTTGTACCACTACTTCATATTTATATCGAAGTTGGAAGTAGTGGCGCAGGATGACAAGAAATTTCCATGTCTTCGAAGTAAAAGCTGTTTCTGTAATATTTCGAAGTTGTATCACAAACAGCTATATCCCGATATAATTTCTGCTTGAACTACAACTGAACTCCCGACTGAGGTTGTCAACACGACCGATATTCCATAGTGTGTATGAAGGCGCTTCTTTCCATTTTGGTTTTAGTAGATCGCTTCGATTTGAGATATTTATATTTATCATCGATTTATTTTATATGTGTATGATTTCAGCATCGCATAGATTATAGACACCACTCCAAACTGCAAAATTTATGCTTCATACCCTTTTTTGGCCATTATAATATGTAGTTGCAATTTGAATTTGAGTGGTACAATACTTTCATAAAAGCTTTTTTTCCAAATTTTTCGATACGCCCTCTAGACCTTCCGCGCATTTACTAAATTGGTTCCCGAATCTGTAAATACATAAAGTGATGTGATACAATTTTTATTATCGCGGTTGATAGCATTAATTTTGTTTGCCATATTGTGTAAAGAGTTGGAAGCTCGCTTGTGTGACGATGCATGCTTGACGCGGCGCGTCCGCGTTGCCATCGAATGCTGCATTTGACATAACAGAATGGAGTTCGCATTGCATGAGTTGCGAGATGACATGTATAGGAAACATTTCAGAGCGCGTGAATGAGGAACCTCAGTCTTCCCGTGGAAGGTCTAAATATACGAGTTACCAGAGTAACTTTAAGGCGGGACGGAAGTCAAGCTCTCTTATGAATTTGTGCGGTAAGAGCAGTTTGTACACACGAGATAAGGCTTGACTCACGTTGGTACGGACGGGTCTATATTGTTCCGTCGCTTGTGGTGCGTTGGGTTTACTTTCTGTTGCTCCCGCGGCTGGCGCGGCCTCATGTGCGGAGTGGGAACGTTCTGTGTCTATACAGTGGATCGACACAACATTCTTGCCCTGTAATTTAGTCAAAATATTAATGTTGAATAATATTATCTCATTTTTTTTTTATGCTAGTAATATACATAAATAAATAAATAACTGTACCTTGCAGTAATTATCTTTATTGGCAAATAGAACTGCTTTCCTTAATTTAAGAAACGTTTTTATTTGTTTACTGTTAGACAAAAACCTCCCCTATATCTTTCCAGACACCCTTTTCTTGCGCCACCTCGAACCATCTAAGAGTAGTAACAATGAAACAGTAATAAACACAGTGCTGTTTGTCCGTCTTCCTGTACAGACATAGAACTCACATTACCACTCCACATTGAGCCGCGTCCGTCCGCGTTCTTTCGTCTTGTGCACATTTATTTCATTTGGGTCATCGGCGATATATAAGTAATACATATTTATTATATTTAAGACTCCTCTACAAAATGATCTACTTTGGACCCACTTCAACATTTTTTCAAAAATTATAGATCCAATGGTGAAAGCTATGGGCCCGAGCGTGGCCATGTTCTTGCTAGATGGCACTAAACTCAACATTTTTAGTCTAGTCCTATACATAAGCACTATACATAATAGAGTATAATAAGAGTCAGAAATAGGAGGATTTTGAGCCAATTATTCGACAAAATTCTATAGTTTTGATCGTAAAAAATATTACTTTTATAGTAAAAAATATTTTTAATATTCAAAACATTTGCACTCCATAGTATGTGGCTAAAATGACTGAACCATTTATTTTCTCAATGTTATCTTACATGCACTTTTTTATTATTGTATGTGTACACATGTTTGAGCAAATAAATATATCTTATCTTATCGTTTTCTTAAATTAACAAAGCTCCCACACACTATAAACAAAATAAACTAAAAATATTGACTTCAGCGCCATCTAACGAGAAAATGACCGTGCTGTAGGCTGAAGTTTTCACCTTGAAGAATAAAATTTTCTCTACACAGTGAAAAGAAGTGTGTCCATCATGGCCCATAGTGTAAAGGGGGCCACTATTCGGTTATGGTATCATATCATGTTCGGGTAACTCGGTTCGAGTTAGCGCATGTTTTTATATTTGTTTATATTCTCGGTGTTGGTGTGACATCGTCTCTATTCGTTGGTTAAACACTTTACAACCTTGTTTTAATATCAAACGTCAATAATTCTATAAAGAGGGATATACGTGATTTATGATTAACAATCAAATCTATCCTAAGATTTCTACAAAATCTCTTTCAATTATTCTGACATTCTAACTACTACTGAATGTTATTTCTTCGAAGTGACTAAGATATAACTTAATATCAAGCTAATAAAATTACTTTCAGTATTTTATCTGTAAGTTTGGTAAACAAGGTAAGAAAAACGTATATTGCATGTTATTTATTTTCCCTCAACAGAATAAAAATTAAACTACCCTCATTTATCCAAGTTTTATTTATCCTACCCATGTTTTATAGTTTAGACAGGTTTCAGTTAGACCACTTGGATTGAAGAGTGACAAATAGCGATGGTAATACAGGTTATATGTTTAAACAGAAGCTTAAACATTTTTATTTTCAGAAAAGTGAGATCTCATATTGCATTTTTTTTCCAACTTACTATACGCGTAAAGGCTGTCACACAAAACTGCGATGCGATACTACGCCTCATCGCAGAACCAGCGATGCGAATTGCTGCGATGCGATTTCATGCAGCAAAGTACCATCAGTTCAGGTGACTATACGATGTGCGATGTGAATCAATTCGCAAGTCCTGCGATGTGTCGTGCAAGCTCGTAGATTTTTACGATGCGACATCGCATCGCAGTTTTGTGTTTGGGCGCTAAAGTAATTGCTTATGAGTAAAGTCTAATATATGAAATAAAAACTAAAACCAGGATGCTGTTTTAAATCATATTTAAAAAAAATAGTACAGTTTGCCTGAATGATAATGTATACCCTGTATTATTAAGATACCCCATCGAAATGTTTATGGTTGTAAGTGTTTACATGTCTAGCAAAAATGTATGCTAACATAATATTTCAAAATTCGTATGTATATGTTTACCATAATGTATTTATGCGTAAAATACAAAATGTCGCTTCTTTTGTTCAGTTTTGCCTTTTTAGTTTTGCTTAGCGGCAGTAGCAAACACCCTGTATACGTAGTTTTGACACACATTTAGTATTTTACGCTTCGTATAACAAAATTGAGAATATAGAAAGGAATTTAATTTAGGAACATTGACAGAATAATTTTCAACATAAACTAATTTTAATTCTATGCTAGAGAAACAAATATTAACTTTGCCTAACTGGAGGTTTAGAAAGTATTGGTAACGTAGATCTGTGATATATTATAAGCTTCACATATTCTAGTCAGTGATGGGTAGTTCTTTGGGAATATATTTAAAATAACTCTAGCCAAATAATATATAAAGAAAGAGTTACATAAATGGCTGCAAAGCTGATAGTTCTAGTCAGAGTTAAAAGAATTAGAGGTTTGAATGTATTATTTATCTGTAGAATTAAAAAAATACAAATTGTGAAATGAGCGGTAAGATTAAAGAAATAATAATCAGCTGCAATCACGATGAGGATAGTTGAAGATGTTTATGGTAGGATTGTTAACAATTAACAAGGAAGCTAACAAAGATAGCTTAGGACGATGGCATAACATAGAGCGGGGTGGTGGTGTCGGGTGGGGCTCAGTGTTCGGTATGTAACGTGTGTGCGGCGCAGACTCGGGGCTGGGCCGCGCCACGCCGCCGCGCCGCGCCGCGTCGCCCGGCGTGCGCGCGCTGGGCTCGCCCGCCTCGGGCCCCGGCTCGCTGCCCGGCGCCATCGGCAAGCGCCGCCACCACGCCACCGACGACACCTCCGACGTCTCCTCCACGCACTCCTCCATCATGGACTACTCAGGTGAGAAAAATCACTCTTCAAACAGACTATTTACTTGATTTATAAAACTTTATGCGTAGATCTAAGTTACGTTTTCAAATTTACTTCGGTAAAAAAATGAAATTGAAACTTCAATTAAAAACAAGGTTTTTGATAGATTTTTCAATTGTAATAAACAAGGTTGTTTAGACAGATATCAGTACAACTTTTTTTGCATTCACGTTGAAAAGTTTGACTGTTTTTAAAGAGATCAGGCGGTCAAAATAGTAATTTATTATAATTAAGTTCGACAACGACAAAAGACCCAAATAAATGCACAAATAAACAAATCAATAACTAATAACAAATATAAAATAAAATCACAAATTAACCCAACAGCACTTTACTACAGCGAATTATTTGTTTATCTAGGAAGCTCCGATACAAGTCGTCGCAAAGGTCCTTATACAATATACTAGGTAGCTAGTCGCCACCAACACGTATTGAGTATGATTTATATCGACCAAAAGAGTCGAGATGCATCGGAGACCATACTACTATGTGTCAAAGGAAATTGAAGCGACAGTGAAGGAGTTAAATGTCATATTTGTATGGCAGCCGACTGGCTAACATAGCGTGCGTGCAGATCCAAACATTTGTTATTTAAATTCCATTCAAATATGATATTTAACCACATGATAATCGCCTAAATTTCCTTCAACACACTGCATAATGCTTTCCGATGCGTTCCGGCGCGATCCGGTCGGTAGAAATCGTACATTATAGAACAAACGACACAGTAATCACAAAAGAATTTGAAGAAACACCGTATTCAGCGATGTCATGCCAACTTGTCAATCATCTAATCTATAAGGCATGGTTTTGCGAGCATTTGATCTAACGAACCCGCATTGTGTCTCGCTTCAAATTCGCTTTCTCACTTTGAGATTAACACATAATAATCACGGCACTTAACTTTGTGCATTCACTGTGCATTTTTACATCGTTTTGTACTACTAATTTAGCTGTAAATAATACATTACATACATTAGACATAGCTGAGAGGAATTACTTTCAGATTTGTTTACTAATAGCTTTAGTGGTAATTTAAAGTCGTTACTATTAATAACTACGTGAAAACAAATATCATTGTAAACCTATGAAGAAAATAATTAGATTGACACTTTTTTTTGAAGTGGTTTCGCACCATCAATCAGCAGTAGAATCAATTTCTAAATAATATATTTTGCAAATTACACATACCAACATTATTTCAAAGTAAACTTTGCTTATACGAGTAGCTTAGATTTTTAAAGGATTTTTCCTTCGCCAGTAATTAGACGACATATTATCATACCACCAGAAATACTAATCTCCTACCACCTACAGGTCCCCGACTGTACAAGCAGCCCTCTTCGAAATCAAACCGTGGCATAATGCTAAACGCGGTGGAGTACTGCGTGTTCCCTGGCGCAGTGAACGCGGAAGCCAAGCGGCGGGTGCTCGAGGAGATCGCGCGATCCGAGAGCAAACACTTCCTCGTGCTGTTCCGCGACGCCGGCTGCCAGTTCCGCGCGCTCTACAGCTACTGCCCCGACAGCGAACAAGTCACCAAGCTGTATGGGACGGGACCCAAACACGTTAATGATAGGATGTTCGATAAGTTCTTCAAGTAAGTTCATTAGACTTCTACTACTTTTTTCTAAGGTTCTCCACATACTATTTCCATTACCAACCTTCATCATCCATGATTTAGCGTATCCGTAGCGGGTTAGGCTTTTACTGACTAAAAACCCACCCTGTTCCGTCTAGCCTTCATACCGGTGCTAGAGCTTCCTTTCGGATAACCCTGGCCCCAGTAGGCTTTGACCCAGCTGGGTTCCTTCTGTTGCTGACAACTCCTTGAGGCGCGCGGGAACAGTGCGCGCCATCGACGTCTTGGGCTCGGTCCGGACAGTTACCGGACGGTCGGACAGCGCTACCCATGGCTCGCCGTCCGCAAGCCCGTCTCCGGTGGCCGGAAATCGGGATCGGAATCCCGGCGGCGGTGGCGAGAGCGCCGTTGCCTGATGCGGTCGGCCTCCTCCTTTGCTAGCATTACTGCTTCGCAGAAGGAGGCGACCGCCTACCACGCCTTCTTGCTCCGGACACATCATGATGACTTGAATAAACCTAATGCAAAAGTTTTATACCGTGAATCATGTAACTTATAACGATTTTGTCATCATTCCAGATACAACTCGGGTAGCAAATGCTTCTCGCAAGTGCACACGAAGCACCTGACGGTGACGATCGACGCGTTCACGATACACAACTCGCTGTGGCAGGGCAAGAAGGTGCAGCTGCCCAGCAAGAAGGACATGGCGCTCGTCATATAGACGTTACGTTACACTACATTTTAAAGAATCCATTATCTAGTCGCCGGCGGCAGTCGAGTCAAGCCTTTTTACTCTTCAGTTAAACGCTATGGTAGGGCAATAGTGCCAGTGTCCATTACATTGTATTTTTAAAAAGTCGGTTAGTGCGTTTTCCTCGGCGGAAGCTGTTTTATTGAACATGAAAATTATGTTAATTTTTTTGCTTGTGTAAAGGTGTGTTGTCGACCGATGTGTTCTGTCCCGGCCTCCGTCCGCGCGCGCACTGCGCTGCAGCCGCGTCGAGTCATAGCGCAGCGGTCGGCAGTGCGGCGCGGCCGCCGGCCCGCGGTGCGTGTGTCATATTGTACAGTTAGGAAGGTTGTCGGCTCGAATCGAGTTTGTTATGTTTGCTTCATTCGGTTCTGTATTCGTAAGTGATGTCTCGCTGACGCATGTTTGTGTTGTAATTAGTTTCCTGTCGAGCTTGTAGCGTCCGACTGTCCAGTGTCCGCTCGTGTCAGATGCCAGGTGTCAGACTGTCAGCACGCGAGTGTCGGCGGATCGCTTCCGCCTAACGTATGTATGCGTTGATTAAAGCTGCGTTAGTTCCAATGTGTTACTCAGTGTATAATCGCAATGTTTGCCATATGTATTAGTGAGATGGTCGATACGTTCCAAATTGATTAAATTGTCTCAAAAAATAGAACAGCCAAATGTCAGATTACGGTCGATAATGTAGATACATTAATTTTGTTTTAGTAGAACTGTCCTCACACAGCAAGTAACAAGTTCACAAACTAATAATATCGCTTATTCGTTATAATATTTAACTCGTTAGTGATTACGTTCAAGTTGACTGGAGCTAAGATTTGTTTAACTGACCCCATTCAATGTTAATTCAATTCCCATTTTTTTACTGCTTGTATAGCTAAAACTAAGACAAGGCACATTTTACGTGGTAATTGTACTGCCTTATCCTGTAAATAATTGTTTTTTTGTATACAGCTATTTATTAAACGAATGTTAAAGGAGAATTGATGAATATCATTTTTCATTGTTTAATGATTGGTCATCAATAATATACTACCGATAGTATATGGTATGCAAATATATTGTATTACTTATAACCATAACGAAATAATATTGAATTTCATATTAATTTGTGGTTTCATTACACCTCCTTCAACACATCAATGATTCATAACGATTGTGATTTTCGGTGCGTGCTGACCCTAAAGAGGCAGGCATAAGTACTCGTTCACGTTGACTCGCGGGCGCGGTCACGAAATATCAAACATATGGCGTAATATCGTGGTGTTCGCGTACGAAACGCACGTGCGCGCACTAAGCGCACGTTGAAGTAGCGGCGGAACGCACGTGCGCTCGTTGTTGTAGCGGCGGAACGCACGTGCGCACGTTGAACTAGCGGCGGAACGCACGTGCGCACGTTGAACTAGCGGCGGAACGCACGTGCGCTCGTTGTTGTAGCGGCGGAACGCACGTGTGCACATTAAAGTAGCGGCGGAATGCACGTGCGCACGTTGAACTAGCGGCGGAACGCACGTGTGCACGTTGAACTAGCGGCGGAACGCACGTGCGCTCGTTGTTGTAGCGGCGGAACGCACGTGCGCACGTTGAAGTAGCGGCGGAACGCACGTGCGCTCGTTGAAGTAGCGGCGGAACGCACGTGCGCTCATTGTTGTAGCGGCGGAACGCACGTGTGCACATTAAAGTAGCGGCGGAATGCACGTGCGCACGTTGAACTAGCGGCGGAACGCACGTGTGCACGTTGAACTAGCGGAGGAACGCACGTGTGCACGTTGAACTAGCGGCGGAACGCACGTGCGCACGTTGAACTAGCGGCGGAACGCACGTGCGCACGTTGAACTAGAGGCCGAACGCACGTGCGCACGTTGAATTAGCGGCGGAACGCACGTGCGCACGTGTGCACGTTGAACTAGCGGCGGAACGCACGTGCGCACGTTGAACTAGCGGCGGAACGCACGTGCGCACGTTGAACTAGAGGCCGAACGCACGTGCGCACGTTGAACTAGCGGCGGAACGCACGTGCGCATGTTGAAGTAGCGGCGGAACGCACGTGCGCTGGTTGTTGTAGCGGCGGAACGCACGTGTGCACATTAAAGTAGCGGCGGAATGCACGTGCGCACGTTGAAGTAGCGGCGGAACGCACGTGCGCACGTGTGCACGTTGAACTAGCGGCGGAACGCACGTGCGCTCGTTGAAGTAGCGGCGGAACGCACGTGCGCTCGTTGTTGTACCGGCGGAACGCACGTGCGCACGTTTAACTAGCGGCGGAACGCACGTGCGCACGTTGAACTAGCGGCGGAACGCACGTGCGCACGTGTGCACGTTGAACTAGCGGCGGAACGCACGTGCGCTCATTGTTGTAGCGGCGGAACGCACGTGTGCACATTAAAGTAGCGGCGGAACGCACGTGCACTCGTTAAACTAGCGGCGGAACGCACGTGCGCTCGTTGAACTAGCGGCGGAACGCACGTGCGCACGTGTGCACGTTGAACTAGCGGCGGAACGCACGTGCGCTCATTGTTGTAGCGGCGGAACGCACGTGTGCACATTAAAGTAGCGGCGGAATGCACGTGCGCACGTTGAACTAGCGGCGGAACGCACGTGTGCACGTTGAACTAGCGGCGGAACGCACGTGCACACGTTGAAGTAGCGGCGGAACGCACGTGCGCTCGTTGTTGTAGTGGCGGAACGCACGTGCGCTCGTTGTTGTAGCGGAGGAACGCACGTGCGCTCGTTGAAGTAGCGGCGGAACGCACGTGCGCACGTGTGCACGTTGAAGTAGCGGCGGAACGCACGTGTACACGTTGAAGTAGCGGCGGAACGCACGTGCGCACGTGTGCACGTTGAACTAGCGGCGGAACGCACGTGCGCACGTTGTTGTAGCGGCGGAACGCACGTGCGCTCGTTGAACTAGCGGCGGAACGCACGTGCGCATGTTGAAGTAGCGGCGGAACGCACGTGCGCTGGTTGTTGTAGCGGCGGAACGCACGTGCGCTCGTTGAACTAGCGGCGGAACGCACGTGCGCATGTTGAAGTAGCGGCGGAACGCACGTGCGCTCGTTGTTGTAGCGGCGGAACGCACGTGCGCTCGTTGAACTAGCGGCGGAACGCACGTGCGCATGTTGAAGTAGCGGCGGAACGCACGTGCGCTGGTTGTTGTAGCGGCGGAACGCACGTGTGCACGTTGAAGTAGCGGCGGAACGCACGTGCGCACGTGTGCACGTTGAACTAGCGGCGGAACGCACGTGTGCACGTTGAACTAGCGGCGGAACGCACGTGCGCACGTGTGCACGTTTAACTAGCGGCGGAACGCACGTGCGCACGTTGAAGTAGCGGCGGAACGCACGTGCGCTCGTTGAAGTAGCGGCGGAACGCATGTGCGCTCGTTGTTGTAGCGGAGGAACGCACGTGCGCTCGTTGAAGTAGCGGCGGAACGCACGTGCGCACGTGTGCACGTTGAACTAGCGGCGGAACGCACGTGCGCACGTTGAAGTAGCGGCGGAACGCACGTGCGCTCGTTGAAGTAGCGGCGGTACGCACGTGCGCTCGTTGTTGTAGCGGCGGAACGCACGTGTGCACATTAAAGTAGCGGCGGAATGCACGTGCGCACGTGTGCACGTTGAACTAGCGGCGGAACGCACGTGTGCACGTTGAACTAGCGGCGGAACGCACGTGCGCACGTTGAAGTAGCGGCCGAACGCACGTGCGCACGTTGAAGTAGCGGCGGAACGCATGTGCGCTCGTTGAAGTAGCGGCGGAACGCACGTGCGCTCGTTGTTGTAGCGGCGGAACGCACGTGCACTCGTTAAACTAGCGGCGGAACGCACGTGCGCTCGTTGAACTAGCGGCGGAACGCACGTGCGCACGTTGAAGTAGCGGCGGAACGCACGTGCGCACGTTTAACTAGCGGCGGAACGCACGTGCGCACGTTGAACTAGCGGCGGAACGCACGTGCGCACGTTGAACTAGCGGCGGAACGCACGTGCGCTCGTTGAACTAGCGGCGGAACGCACGTGCGCACGTGTGCACGTTGAACTAGCGGCGGAACGCACGTGCGCACGTTAAAGTAGCGGCGGAACGCACGTGCGCTCGTTGTTGTAGCGGCGGAACGCACGTGCGCTCGTTGTTGTAGCGGCGGAACGCACGTGCGCTCGTTGTTGTAGCGGCGGAACGCACGTGCGCACGTTGAAGTAGCGGCGGAACGCGCGATCCAGCCGCGTCGTAAAAGGCTGCCGTACCAACTGTCAAAAATTCCCGGAATTCCCTATTGTTTAGACACGTTGATATTTAGACAGGCATTATTTTCATGGTAGGGTATTTCACTTGAGTGAGACTTCATTGGTCTTCCAGAAAATAAATACGAAGTTTTAATCATATAAAATTATCTTTATTCCATATTTACACAACAATTATCATATTTTTAATTGAATTTCAATAATACTGTCTATAGCTATTGGCAAAAACTTTGTGACTAAACTATTTATTGTACTAATGTTACATTGGCGCCGCCATTTTCGAAAACTAAGAAATAGTATTTTTCCATGAATTAAAATTATACTTTACGTATACTAATTAAAATTAAATTAATAATATCTATTAAGAGATCCATCAATCAACATTACGTCAAAGTAGAAAGTTAGCAACTTATCATATAATCTATTAATTATAAATATTATAATAGAGAATAGTATAAAATAAAGTTTGTACGATGCTTGTAATAGTGACAGAATACAGACAAAGTGTCCAAACAATTTACTTATTCTGTTAATTACAAGCACTGTTCGAAAGAGTAAATAAAAGACATCCACGAAAGAGAAATACTCGACGAATCACATATCATTCATAATTTCTTTGACGGTACGGTTGGCGCAGTGGTTGAGCGCCTGGTTGCTGCGCTGCATGTTACGGGTTCAATTCTTATACGGAACAAATATTTATATTATAGACAGTTGTTCCGGTTCTGGGTGGGAAGATACTTTTACCTAGAAATGGTAACTATCTCCTACGTACTAGCGAACACGCTATCCTGCAGCGTGAATAAAAAATACCGTTGTATATAAAGCTACACCGCCCGTTACGCCGTCGTTTAATAAGTGGATTAATTAAACAATAGTAAAGTAGTGGGTGACGGGCGAAGATACGTTGGAGTCGATGGTCTTTTGTAAGTTCAGTTGGTGAACTATCGTGTCGGGGTTGTCGACCTCCTGGAAATAAATGAATTAAGATCTTTATTGGTATAATGGGTAGATGAGGGTAAATGGCACGCTTGGCTATCCTTCTAACTATTAAATAGATGTAATACAAAACTGTACTATTTCGTAGTAACCTAGGTTAACTTTTATAACAACAATACTAATACTTTTACTGCAATATTTCAAAAGGGAGTATTTACCTCTTCATCTGCAAATCCGTTAATCTCGACAGGAATTGTTTGCCCATCATGAGTTATCACCTGAAACGACAATTATAAAATAAGTCTCAAATATTAATCCATGAACTGCTTGCGTAAGATTGGTCCGACGAATGTTTTCGTGTTCTATTCGCCAGGGTCGTATGTCTGAGACTGGGTACTCCATCAGGTTTAGTTCTTAAATCCCTATAGGTGACAGAAGAGCTGACGAGATAGAGTATTTAGTTGTGGAAGTGCGGCCCTGGCGTAATAAACGCGAGTGTTTGTCGGATTTATCCTACTAAGTAGGCGAATAAAAGTTTAAAATATTAAAAACAAAATTGTTTTAAGTGAATAAAAGGTAAAAATATCAAATGTGGGTAGTAGAAAAAATTACTAAACATACTTGTAAAGACTTTCCATCGGCAGACGTAATTGCGAGCCGTGTTCCATCTTGCATGGTGAAGTGCAGCGGATTGCCCTGCTCGTCCGTTACCTGGAATCGCACACGACAACATTACTAAAAGTTGTTAATTAGAAAAAAAAAGCAGTTTTGGCAGGTTATTTTGTAACGAAATCCAGTGGCTGTTTTAATTATTCGCAAATTGATTATTGCTCGTGCGTCTGATTTATTTGACGCTGTGATGTCAAATTCGTATAGTTTTGTCTAACTGGTCAAAATGAAAACAGGCGCGATTTCGGTTAAATGGACCTGAGAATGTTACTGCAGTATTGACTACCGAGTACTGCGGCGAAGCTTGCCGAGAAGGCCGACTCGATACATTTGCTGTCAAATACTGTTACTGTGTTGTGGCAGTAACTAGGTAATAAAACATCAAGTGAAAACCAAGAATTAAACATAAACAATATTTTTATATTATTTATAAATGTTTTTCGAAATAAAGAGCTCTCAACTAATTAAGTAAGTTGCTCTAACCTACAATAAAATAGTTATAAGTTTACCTATGATAGGATGGATGAAAAGGAGAGGAAAAGGGAGACCAAAGAAAAGATGGATGGATTGTGTGAGAAGCAATATGTAAGAAAAGAGAGTTAGTGATAGCGTGACGAGTGACAGGAGAGAATGGAAGTAATAACGTGTTGCGCCGACCCCAAATAAAACGGGACAAGGGCACAGGAAGACGATGATGCTCTAATCTACAACAACACTTACAGGTATATTCCGGTCATGTCCCTCCAGCACCATCTCGTCAGGCAGCTGCTCCAGCTCCTCTTGCTCGAGCTGCTCGTGTTGCAGCTCCAGTTGCTCGTGCTCCAGCTCGAGCTGCTCGTACTCGGGCTGCGGCACCAGGAGGGACGGGCCCGAGTACAGCTCGCATGTTGTCAGCACTTTGTTATCTTCGAGACTGGCGGCCTGGAATTAGAATATGGGGCGTTTAATTATTGCGACAAAAGCCGCAGAAAGGGATTTTGCAGTTTACAAAAAAACCGTTTTAGCGACCATATCTTTACTTATGAACGCCAGTTAAGAGCCAAGTCAAACCGGAATGGCAGCGGCTAGCTAGGCTAGAATTACCGACATATGCGCGTCGCTAGTCCGCTCGAGGCATTGCGGGCGGCCTCACGACTTTTTCATGCTTTTTAAGCGATACTGGCCTTTTATGTAGATAAAATTTAAAATTATTTCACACTGAAAGTGCTTGCCGCCACGCTGCCATTCCGGTGTGACTCGGCCCATAAAGTACACTTATACAAGACAAGACAGCGAATAGTTCTAGTGTCCTATATGGATCCGAATGCTGGGCAATTAACAAACAGTACTTACAACTGCACACAATCGAAATGCGCATGCTTTGCTGATCACACTACTAGATAAAATCCCTAATGAGTACATAAAAGACAGTTTTAAAGTTGCTCCGATAGTCAATAAAATCAAAGAGAAGCGTTTACGGTGGTATGGTCACGTGCAAAGATGTCTAGATGGTGAATCTTGTCCTCCAACTGCCTACGACCAAGCGCAGTCGTGGGAGACACTCTCCATTTGGCTAGCGATTGACCAAAGAGAGCTCAACGTAACTCATCTCGACACCGACATTGCAAAAGATTTTGCTCAATGGAAAATGAAGATAAGGGGGCCGAGCCCCAATCAATGGTATAAGGTCTAGCCAGAAGAAAGAAAACCCTTACATATTATAGAACAAAGTTATGCACCGCGTCTGTCGCGGTGTTTCTTCTCAATGTAACCAGCTAGGAAACAACGGCCTCATCTAGTTTAAATTGACGTGTAAAAGTCTAACCAATAAGTATTGTAAATAAATATTTAAAACAAATCTGGTGAGCAGTGGTGGCCGAGTGGTAATGGCCCCGACTTACGATTTGTAGGTCGCGGGTTCGAACCCAGCCAGGCGCATTACTTTGTGTAATTTATTTCATCACCACTGCTCTCAAAACTGTGAAGGAAAACATCGTGAGGAAACCGGCATGTCCTAGAACCAAAAATTCGAAGACTGTGACATCCATCAACACGCACTGGGCTTGCGTGGTGGACTACGGCCCATTCTCTCTCCTAGAGAGGAGGCCTGAGTCCCAGCAGTGGGAACGAAGAATAGAAGTTACTTTTAAAGAAAGAAAAACAGTTTATTTCCGCGAAATTACGAAATCTTAAAACTAGCTAACAAACATAATCGCCAGATCTTTCCTATATAATGGAAAGATCTGGCGTCACAGCTGCACGCTGAGTATAAAGCTGCGGCCTAAGCATAATGCAATGAGCTCACAGTGCCCGTTTTCAGTGTGGGCTTACCTCGCAGAATTACAATCATCCACTCACCTGTTCAGGATCCAGTATATGGAAGGCAGGCGACTCAGCATCATCCACATCGTACGTCACATAAATGACTCTCTCTTCCAGCTCGTCTTCAGTGGCTTCCTCCAACAGTTTAACTGGGGAGGTCTCCGGGACAACGGCCTGTTCTTCCAACTGTATGAGCGGGGAGTCCGGCGCTTCTACCTTCAGAGGCAAGGATGTGGGAACTGTTGGCTGGTTCGCGTTCGCCAATAAGCTGATCTGCTTGTGGACTTGCTGTAAAGGGAATTGTGGTCTTAATTATATTTGAGACATGCATGTGACATGTAATTATTTTTAACCCTTGCGTTGGGTTGGTCTGACATATGATTTCGTGTCTACATTGAGTTTAGCTCTTCAATCCCCATAGGTGACAAAAGAGTTGACGAGATGGAGTATTTGGTCGTAGACGTGTAACCCTGGCGGAATAACTGCGAGATTTGTCGGAGAGACATAAATGGTTAAAAGTTCAATTGGTGGAAAAAAATAAGTTTTGAAAAAGTTTCTTTATAAATCATCGCTGGTCTAGTTATCTCAAGACAGAATTTGATGACAGGCTCCAAGTTTAATCTTTTGGTTGGATCAAGGGTGGTCAGTGTTATTAGCACTTTTTTTTGAGGTTAGAAATTATCAAATGACTTCTCCTGAATCCAGTGTTGGAGCGAGGCGAGAGGGAGTGTCAGGCATTTACTGATTCGCTGTGCTCCCGTCTCATCCATTTGTGAATATTTCAGACTTAGTAAAACTTTACTTAAACGCCTGCTCAATTACATACTTGGGCAGGTGTTTGCACTATATGTTTTTGTTGCACATACCTTCTTATGTTTGTTGAGGTTGGAGCAGTCAGCGAAGGCCCTGGGACAGTGCGGACAGCGGAAAGGCCGCTCGCCCGAGTGCTTGCGCAGGTGCTTGAGTAACGGCCAGCGCTCGGCGAAGGTGCGTCCGCACTCGCCGCAGCGGTGCGTGCGGCCCCCGCCCTCGCGCCGCACGTGCGCCGCCCATGACCCGCGCGACACGAACCTGCACATTGCACACATACTGTATAACCAGGACCACTACGCACTCAACCTTCACATCATACGTATACGTCCATCGAGCAAATACAGGAGCGACGCGACTGACTTCATCAACACAAGAGCTCAGAGACGATGGTAAACGGGATGACTAGGCACGCAACGCATGTGTCCGTGTCGCGCCGCCATTGTGGATAGCACATACCACACCACTAGGTTTCTCTTTCTTCACTTTAGTGGTTTATCTTCAGGAATACTTTCCCAGTCTATGGTGAAGCGAAAAAGCGTGTCAGACTATTACTAACTAAAACCACCTCATTTTCCTTCATCTAACCTAACAGGCATCCAGTTTGGTCTTGGCCATGAAGGTTCTCTGGCATCAAGTAAGAGGACTCTTTAGCCGGGAAAACTAGTTCTCATCGGGAAATCAGGACAGCCTGCAGACTCTCCGTTCACATACCGACCCATAACGGGGTTGTCTTGTCTAAAGAGACTGGTCTCAATACCCTGGTCTGGAGTTGCATCAAGGAGGTATTTCGGTATCACCGGGTGCGGACCTAACTCCGTTGTGTGATCGAGGCCTACCTTATGGACACCTTCATCATCAACCCTGGTCAACAGGGAGAGCAGACTCCTGCTCCTCCTTGCTGGCCTGCCTACCGCCATGGGATTTGGAGGCAACAGTCCTTGCACGATTTGCACATGGATCTCCATGCGCAAAGACACTACACTGTGTAGTGTGAACCAACTCTAGGAGAGCACAAGCACGACAAACACTACACAAATTTGTGTAGTGTGGACCGACTCTAGGAGAACACGAGCACGAGAAACACTACACAAATTCGTATAAAGTGGACCGACTCTAGGAGAGCACGAGCACGAGAAACACTACACAAATTCGTGTAGTGTGGACCGACTCTAGGAGAGCACGAGAAACACTGCACAAATTCGTGTTGTGTGGACACTGCACATGTTTAAGCTCGGTTAGTGCTCCGCTCATGATTGGGTTCTCTAGCTTAGAGCCAACATTTTAAGGCTGAATCGAGGGTCTGATTTCGTAAGCAGTAGGTTCTACTTTTGGATATGGTCTGTATTGTATAGTAAATATGTAATGAATTCTTGTTTGCATTTAAAGTTACTCTTTGTACGCCCTAGAGGCAAAACATAGCGCCCTCAATATATTAAATAAGATCTTATAATGTACCTATGTTTACAATGAATAAATGATTGATTGATTGATTGATTGATTGATTGTTGTGTTTCTAGATAGTTTGGATTAGACCCTTGTCCCCAATACGGATAAGAAACGAATTTTTTTTAAACATCTTCTGTTTTAATATTCCATAATATACTTTATGTATATTATGATGAATGTCTGCATAGTATTATAAAGAGGTAAAATTCGTTTTTCTGGTTGTAGGTGGTAATCTCTGAAAGTACTCTGGAAAGCTAAAATTTTTTCACTGATAGAAAGCTGCTTTATTCCTGAGTGACATCTTTACTAATATTTTAAAAGCGAAAGCGAGTTTGTTTGTTTGTTACGTCTTCACGCTTAAATGGCAAAACCGATTTTGATGAATTTTGGTATAGAGATAGTTGGGGCCCTGGAGACGGACATAGGCTAATTTTTTGTTTAAAGTGAGAAAAGGGTGAGAAAGAGGGAAGAAAAGGGGAGAGGAATTAAATTATTTTAATAAACGCGAGCAAAGCCGCGGGTAAAAGCTAGTACTAAACAATAAAGGCCTACCTCTTCCCACAATGCGCGCAAGTGTAGGGCCTGTCGGAGTTGTGTCGCCGTGCGTGCAGGCGGTGCTGGCTGGACGTGGTGAACTTGCGTGGGCACAGCGAGCACTGGAAGGGCTTCTCGCCGGTGTGGATGCGCTCGTGCTCCGACAGGTTGCCCTTCTGGCTGAAGCTCTTGCCGCACACGTTGCACGAATAGGGCTTTTGACCTGTAGGCAAGAAGATTGATTGAATTATTGATATGCTCTTTATTGTACCGAGCTTGAAATTTAATTAATATTATTTTAAAATTAATGTAAATGTATGGCTTTTTTCACAACGTTTTTTTAATACTATTTAGACATTTTCTGTCTAAATAGTAATAATATAATATAATATTAATTACAAAGTTTGGCAGGATTTAAGGCCACACTACACGACTTCATCATTATTGCAGTTGCTTACTGTTGGACATAGGCCTCTTCAACCGTCGCCATAACGACCGCTCGAAAACATCGGTCAAACTTGCGGGAGGCTGCGCCAATATGTTGCTTAACTAAAATTAGACTTCTTAATAAAAAAATCAGGTTTGAGTGTCTTACCAGTATGCCACCTCATATGCAGCGTGAGACTGGTCTTGTGCGCGAACTTATGCTTGCATATTTCACACGAGAACTTCTTGACACCCGTGTGTAGGAGCGAGTGGTTCAGTAGGTTCGCTTTCGTCTTGAATGACGCACTGCATAACTGTGATTAAATTGTAAAGGTTGGTTGTGTAGATACTCGTAAATAATACTTACTAAGGTATACATAAACTCCATTTAGATAAAGATGCCAGTGTCGGTTACTTTTATCAGAATTTTTACCATTATTTTTACGAATAGGTAAGATAATGTAATATTATAAAGAGGAAAGATTTGATTTTTGTTTTTATGTTACGATTTAACTCAAAAACTACTGCACCAAACTAAAAAGTGTGTAGATAACTATTGCGTATTCGCAAGAAAATAGTGACTCATCATTGCCACTCGGCTTAGCCAAAACTTTTGACCCATTAGATCATAGTAAATAACAAAGACAGGTTAAAAAAAAGCACTGACGAGTTGAAGTAAGCCTTGCAGACAGTACAGAAGCATATTTTATTAATTTTAAAAATGGATATCTCACCTACTCATAAAGAAATAAAAAACTTGCTTTTATTTTAGTATACGCCTTTACTTTAGTTGCATGATGATGACTAGATGAGTCACTATTTTCTAAAACTAAATTATAATGTTTGGCGTAACGTTACTATAGACATTGAGTAAACGGCTGCTTACCTTACAGTTATAAGGCCTGTCCTGCGAGTGCACCAACTGGTGCCGCTGCAGCAGCTGCTTGTGTTTGAAAGACTTGCCGCATTTGTTGCACACGTACCGCTGACCTGCATGCTCAGCTTCTTTATGGTATACCACGGAGGATGGGTGGTTTAGGACCTGACAATAAAGGCGTTAACATAATATTGAGTGAATATATACATATTATTATTTATTATTATATTCTGACTTAAGATCAAAGTTAACATCAACGCAAAAGTCGTATGGCTAAGTAGTCATAAGCTCAAGTGAACGTCGTCTTTTGTTCTCACATGATCTCTTTATTATTTAACTAGCTTTTGTCAGCGGCTTCATCCAGTTGGGATGTTCCTGGGGCCAGGGTAAGCCTAATGGGGCCAGGGTTAGTCTACTGGGGCCAGGGTTAGCTCCGAAAGGTAGCTCAGCCCCGGTATAAAAGGCAAGAAGGAATGGGAAGGGTTTTTAAGTCAGTAAGAGACTGACACTATCTCCCGCTCCGCCCAAGGGCGAGGGATGTCATTTGAATGATTTTGACCTACCAAAAAAAAACTCGAGTGTTCTTTTTGCTTTAAAGATTGGTTGACGCGACCTAAAATTGAAGCGACGCAGTAGAGGTCGGCCCGTGCACAGATGTGATGGTCATTACCTTCCCACAGAGATCACAGGCGTATCCTTTAGCGGTGCTGCCGGCCCCGCGGCGCCGGTGCGAGATGGCGTGCAGCGCCAGCGAGCGCGGGTACGCGAAGCGTGCGCCGCACTCGCCGCACACGTACGGCCGCTCTCCTTGATGGGTAGCCTGGTAAAAAATAACAAAAAAAAATATTCAATATACATTTATTGACAGTGTGGGTATGCAGATGACCTAGCAATCCTCGTACCTGGGAAGGTGACTGGTACTATCTGTAACCTCATGCAGCAGGCACTTCGCATCGTGGAACGCTGGTGCAGGGAATATGACCTGTCAGTGAACCCCTCTAAAACTGAGCTAGTCATGTTTACGCAGAAGAGAGCACTAGGCCGCTTCAACCTGCCTAAACTGTTCAATACGGAACTCCAGCTGGCAACCGAGGTCAGGTACCTGGGAGTAATCCTAGACAGTAAGTTGAACTGGGGCACCCATTTGGACAACAAACTAAGCAAGGCGTGTATCACCTTCTGGCAATGCAGGAAAATGATAGGTAAGAGGTGGGGCCTATCCCCCAAAATCATACTCTGGCTATACAGTGCTGTAATACGGCCCATGGTTACCTATGGCGCCGTGGTGTGGTGGACTCGCACTAAGCTGGCCACTGCAGTAAACAAACTTCAACAAATGCAGAGGCTTGCCTGCATGGCAACAACGGGATGCATGAGGACTACTCCGACTGCAGCGCTCGAGGCCATGCTGGGACTCCCTCCACTCCACCTGTTCATACAACAGGAAGCGACGATGGCGGCTGTACGCCTCAAAACACTGGACCTCTGGGGTAAGAGAGTAACTCAACACACCGCTCTGCTAGAGGAACTCAATAATGAGTTTCCCATTACTAAAGCAATTAACGATCGGATTCCTAAGCAATTCATCTTTGATAAGAAATACAAGATCCAACTGCATGAGGATGACCGCTGCGAGGGGCTGTGCCCCGCAGAGCTGCGGATCTTCACGGATGGATCCAAAACAGGTAATGGCACGGGTGCGGGAGTCTTCTCGGAGGATTTCAACATTCACGTAGCCACTCCATTGGGGGTTCATAACACGGTATTCCAGGCTGAATGCGTGGGCATTACCCTGGCTGCTTCAGCCGTCTTGATCAGGGAAGTTAGGGACCACTCAATACGCATACTCTCAGACAGCATGGCTGTCCTGCAAGCGCTGAACAATCACGCAGCCAATTCAGGGCTAATATACGAGTGTCACCAACGGCTTAACCAGGTGGGTAAACACAACCAAGTAACCATTCAATGGATCAAAGGGCACAGCGATTCCCGAGGCAACGATGCAGCGGACGAACTCGCCAGAAGGGGTTCGAGCATGGCAGCAGTGGGTCCTGAACCCATTGTGCCACTTCCCTTCGGTTATCTACGCAATCTGGTAAGGAACCGTACCAGGGACATACATCACAAACTGTGGAGAGAACATGGTGAGTGCAGGCAGGCCAAGGAGGCGCTCCCCTCGATTGATGGCCGCTTCACGAAAAAGGTCCTACGACTGACGAAACTACAGTTGCGCAAAGTTACGGCCGCTACAACTGGCCACGGGACCTTTAACAAGCACCTTTATGTCATAGGAGTTACGGATAGTCCACTCTGCAGAGCCTGCATGGAGGAAGAAGAGACAGCAGCTCATCTGCTTCTAAGCTGCCCTGTGGTCGCTGATTACAGGGCCAAGCACTTCGGTAACCCAGGTAACCTTCGTGAAATGGTCGGCAACACTAAGGCGCTGCTGGCCTTTCTTGAGGAGCTGGGGTGGATCGAATAACCCATTTGTCCCACCCGTACGCAAAATACGCGCATTAGTCGTGGAGTTGCGGATACCAGCCCGTTTTACCTATACCTATACCTATTATTGACAGTGTGGATAGATTATTTATTTGTTTACCCTCATTATGATTTTTTAATTACTAATAGACCGATCACTATTGTCTATTCGAGTTAAGAAAATAGTGACTTAAATAATTAAGCTTTATTCCAATTGGGGTAAAATTTAAACCATTCATATTAAAATAAACTCTTTCTTACACAGCCCATTCCTTGAGCCACATGCTTTTAATTCGACCCAGTTACGAAAAAAAAAGAAAAAAAAATTGAGTTCTGGAAAAATACTGGGTTTCCACTGAAGACCTGTTCCATAGGGAAAAGGCAATTGTGAACAAATTCTTGCTAAAATACTGATTGATTATCATTACCTTGATGTGTAAGGACTTGCTCTGCTTGCTGCCGAAAGTCTTGTCGCAGTGGTTACACTTCAGCCTTGGTTTACCAGCCGGAGTCGTTGCTACTTGTTCTACATCATCAGACTTCACTGTCGCGCCATCTGTTATTTCTGGAAAAATAACTACTGTGTCAATAGATAGAAAATACATTTATCTTATTATACATATATTATTTATCAGAACATGTTTGTCGCCTAATTTAAAAAAAATATATATATATAGGCTTATTTTTGGCACCACCTAATGGAAAACGATGATGTGGCCGACGATGGAGTATGCTTGCCTAGAAATAACATCTGTGCGAAAATCATCTAATGACATCTTCCTGCTCTTGAGTGTAGCGGCAGGATGTGTCAGACTTTTATTGACTAAACACCCAAGACCTTCATAGCTTTTCATACCAAGACCGAGTTTTCCTTTCAGAAGAAAACCCTTGGCCGCAGTAGGCTTCGACCCTGCTGGGCCCCTACGGTTTGCTGACATCTCTGAGACGCGCGTCGCATTTCAAAGAGATCGCGTCTTGGGCTCGGTCCAGACGTTTACGAGGCAGTTGGTCGGCAACTGTTCTGTGGTCGGCAAGTTACCCATTGCTCGCCGTCTCCTTCCTACTAAACTTTTATAATAAATTATGATGTATTCAATACTCACCATCAATTTTAACAACAATATTATCTGTAGGACTAGATGTAACCTCAACTGTAGGGCTCTCAGTCTTCAAGAACTCGGACTCATTCACATCGTCGTCAACAACTATTGGCTGAGGATTTAAATCTGGCAATGAGGTTGCTATAGGCATAGGTATTATCACATTTTCTAGTATTTCCACACTATCAGACTTCAATGATTGCGAAAGAGGGTCTTCTGGCATGACTATTGTTTCTCTCGCTTTATCACTTTTCTGGAATGAAAATGTTTTGTAAATTAATTTTGAGTTCGAGTGAAGCATGACGCCATGGACGCATGTTTATCAACATTGCAAACATACAAAATTTATTATGACAGCCGAACCGACATCGTTAGATTATGCGTGGATTAGTGACAACTAGTATCATCTTCAGATTAACCATTCATTTTTTAAAGTTTAGGTTTACCTTTTATTTTTACTACTCATTTTATTTATAAGAAGGTATGAGAAGTGTCATATAGTTGATGTTGCTAAAATAAAGTGACTGTGTGTCTTGTCAACGCGTGATAAATTTACGACTACGCATTTTTCATGACGACAAATGTAATGTGAAACCATAGCGACAAAATTACGTAAACAAGACACGTGTTTATAAAAAAAAAAACGAATGCAGGTGAGTTAAGAAATTTTCGAAGCAGAATACGCCAGCAGAAAAACATAACTTGGTAATATAGAAACATGGACCCCTAGGGTGGACCGAAGACCTGGTGAATGCAGCAGCAATCCGCTGACCAGTTGATGAGATGACACTTGGAAAAGCTTATCTATTTATGTCCAGCAATGAAAATAAACCCACCTTAGCCCTAATTCTCTCAACATTCTTCTTGCATGGTATAATATTCTGTCCGGTATGTCCGAGTTCCTTCTGATGGTTGTTGAAGTGTAATCGAGTAGTGAAAGTCTCAGAACATTGCCCACACTGGTACAGGACTGGCCCGTGCTGGGCCACATGTGACATGTATCGGCCAGTGCATGTGAACTCCATGCCACAGATTGCACATTCTTTGCGAGTTGGATTCATTGGACCTGGAATGTGTTTTGAAATAGTAAATTTATATCATGTGAGCCATATGTTCTGGCCTAACCTAACCTAACACTTTAGTTTGATATTTGTTAGTGTATTTTTGGTATTGTGTATAAGTTCAGTCCCCCACAGGTTGCTAGCTAACGATTGCCCTAAGTAATAAGACTGCACACTTGCAATTACAAAATAAATAAGTGTTTTTGCTTTATTTAAAATACAGAAAACTAACCAGTAGTTATCTGTCTTACCTTTAGGCCTCCCACGGCCCTTGCCTTTCACCACTACAACAAGTTCTCCAGAATCCTCTAGATGCCCAATAACTTCCGGTTCTTTAGACACAGGTGGCTTTACATCGGGATACGGTACTAGCTTCATATCAGGTTCACTTTCCTCTCCATCTATTACTCCTTCTTCTTTAAATATCCTCTCAAGTTCCTTTCCCTAGTAGGCATAATTACCGAATTAGTTACATATATTATGGGTTTTTCTACTTGGCTTGAAGTACCACTGTTTGAAAAAAACTGTATTGTCTTTACAGAGCCACTAACATCTTAAATCTACTACAAAGTGCAAAGTTCAATGGTTCATCTCAGTTTTGCATCAGCCATATGACACTGGAAGGATAGTTGACATTGACCCAGTTAGCAAAGAAAAAAAAATTGGAACAAGCATTTAAACTCTGAAAGCTTAACATATTATCCTTTTTCTGGAAATTCCAGTAAGGGAAAAAGCTTGTCAACTGTTGAAAAATTAAATAAACAATTTCAAGAGTGTGTTTATAGAATACAATAACAGAATATGTATTTGCTAATCATCAATACTATTGTAGACAAAATTTGAATATTAATTGTGTTGAAAATATATAACTATTATATTAGGGCCGACCCCAAGTAACTATGACAAGGGCAGAAATTGATATATTACCTGAACGGCTTCTCGGAAGCGAGTTGGAGTTTTCCTCCTTCGCTTTCCTGAGGCTGGTTCATATTCTCTCTCTTGCTTTTTAGCACGCTTTGTCTCCTGCTCCTTTGCAGCAGCTTCCATTGCTAACTCCTCTGGAGTTTTTGGTTTCTTAGGAGGTCTGCCACGCTTGCGTTTTGGTTTATCTAGACCAGCAACTTGCAAGGAAATTGGATGTTCCATTTGGTACACTCCATCACTTGTATTAACTGAAAATCGATCAAAATTTATTGATAAACTTACAAGAAAGATTTTTCTATGAACTTTAAACAGCCTTTCAGACTAGTCTTACCTTCATAAATGATCTTATCTGTTACATTTTCCTGTTCTGTATGTGGAGCTAGAACAGTTCTCTTGTTGTATTCTTTCTCTCTAAGATGCAGTTCACGTATAACTCTCTGGAACACAAATTTATTAGAAGTAGTAGGACATGAGTTCTTCTCCTGAGAGTAATTCCTGAGTAATGTTGCCCTGTAGAGCTACTGAGAGCAAGTTTAAGTATGAAAAGCGATTGGAAATCCACTTACTTGTCCATTTATAATCAGTGTTAGGAATTCTACGGTGGCTTCCAGCTGTATAGTGCACCCTGGACAAATAGTACGAGGTAGTTGCCCATCATCAGCAACCTAGAATTACATCAATAAATTTTGTGTTGACGTTATCACATTTGTGTGTACTGTGTACAATATTTTTGTTGGTATTGATTCAAAGAACCAACAAAGAAAAACAAACTTCGCGCGAGCTTCTGGATTGAAATAAAATAAATCTGACATTTGACAATCCGAAAACGTCCTTCTTTATGTAAGAGTTCTAAACTCCGTAATTCGAATTATGTAATATTTTATTTTATCAAGTTATTATCCGATATTTTAATTCATTATCGCAATAAATTAAAGTAATAAGTTAGAAAATGTTAATTTATACATAAAGTCAGCCATTTTAATTCCATATCGATTGAAGTCAATACAAATCACAATAAATAAAACTGGTATACCTTGATTGGCAAATATGTGTTAATTACTTCACTTAAGTTTTGATTATTTTCTTCACAAGAATATAACAAATTTCCATTATCATTTTCTTCTCCACATAATCGGCAAACATTAGAATTGTAAAGAACTACTTCCATCTTTTCATGAACTAAAAGCGCCACCTATTTCCTGCACTGCTTCATCGAAAGCTAGTGACGTTTAGAACACGTTTAGTTTTTGCAAGATATTAACCTTTTGTGGCGAATTGAGGAAATTATTATGATTATAAAAAAAGATAATTCTAAATAATTTATATTTTAAGTCAAAAATATATGGAAATAATTTTTATGATGTATTTAGCGTATTTTTTTCTTCAAACAAAATATATATATTTTTTTATAATTTTAAAAGCTTATGCCATTGCGTATACATTGGCAACTCTAAGCACTTCCTTCTTTTCTTTTCAAAGCCCTTTCCGGTTTAGTTCTTGGGGCAAGAAGCCGTTGTTTCGGTTTTTATTATTTTTAATCGCCTCTAATCCATCAAAATGAGGATCTATAAAGATATTATTACTGGTAATTTAGTTTATTGTGTTGTTATTATTAATTATATGTTTATATTTCATTTAAAATCCGTATCTTTGATAACTGTGATTTGACATTTCATGGAGAGTGATGTGATGATGTCCCATCATCAATTTTAGCAAAATTTATTGCCACATGTACATTTCATAAAACAAGACAAGTTTCAACATGGATTTCACGTAACAATTTATTTATTTCAGGTGATGAGATGTTTTCAGACACATACAAAATGAAACTGGTCGACGAAGTGATTTACGAAGTGACCGGCAGACTGGTGACGAGAGCACAAGGCGATATTAAAATCGAAGGCTTCAACCCCTCGGCTGAGGAGGCTGACGAGGGCACAGATTCTGCAGTTGAAAGTGGTGTTGACATAGTCCTGAACCACAGGCTTGTCGAAACATACGCTTTCGGCGACAAGAAATCGTACACATTATACCTCAAAGACTACATGAAAAAGTGAGTGTCTCAGTGAATATTGCTTACAATGTGATAAGTTCAATCAATGGTGCATTCATTGATAAGTGCTACAGGTTTGAAAGCAAGTCTGGGTAAATATTTCTAAATTGAAAGTGTTGTAATCAAGTAACGTTTCTTGTGTTATTTACCTCAAAATTGAAACATATGCTGTGTCATTGATACTGAGCTCAAGGTGTGTCACTAGATTTCATTTTCAATTCAAATTGATATGGTTGAAGGACAACTGGGTCATGTATTTGCTGCAAACTGCACTGCACTCTCATTGGCCAGGTTTAATCATGTCATGTGTTATTTTTTATTTTTTTACAGTTTATGTAATTTTTATAATATCTTTGTATTCGTATTTATTATATTTGCTCTCAGTAACTTCTGGAATGCATTGTGAGTCACCGTGATAAAATTATACAATGTAACGAAGACTTGTATTTATCATGTATGAACAATAACACATCTTGACCATCAAGTAAAATTAGCAACTCTTACACTTTCTATTTCAATCTGGTATTTTCTAGACCATATTATGCTATTTTTGGTTTTATTAATATTAAAGTTGATTGTATACATGTTTAGCACAAGATAGGTCAATGGTTAGGTAAAATTGAAGAATTTTCTGACCATGTGTTACTTTTAAGTATACTCAATATTTATGTAATCAAGTCTGTTATCAATATTTTGGCATTTATAGATAACAGCTTAGAGATACCAAACAGCATAATCAGTGTAGGTTAAGTTCAAGATTATTTCTGCTGTAATTAGATAGCATGTGGTTTTAAACACAAAGAATCAAAATTGATTTTTACTCATTATCAATATGTTGAGCATGTAAACTTGGTTTTAATCCAATTTAATCCTTGTTATCAGATTGTATCTAACGTCTTAGGTTTGATTGTGGATATAAGTCTCTAGATATCTGAGTTAGGTTATATTAGCTCAACTGTTTAGCTATACCCGCTGTGGGTCCGTCAACCAATGTCTGATATGTGGGAGGACCTTCTCTTTCTCTCTTATATTTTGACACAAGACTCTGGGGACCGCAGTGGTCCTCCCACAGATGGACATTTTTATTGGAAACCAAGGAGGATATAATTTCGTGGTTCAAGCACTAATGTTAAATTTGCCACTGCTTTACACATTAGAAACAATGGCTTCATGAAACAAAAGACTGCCATAAATCCTAGCTGTAAATTACAAACATTCCCTCATCTAATTTGTACTGTTTTCTATTCTGTTAAATTTTCTTAAAGATGTGTGTCACATCTGCTGTAAAGTTGATCCTATGTATGATCCACTGCTGTTAGTCATAGAATTGCACACAGTATGATATCAGTTCTTGACAAAAGACAAAATGACATTTAAACAGACCTTTACTGTACTATTAACTACTGTAGCTGCCATTTATCTTGCCACCATCGCAATAAAAGTAGAAATTTATTGAACAGACTACAACAAGGGTTGTGTAAATCTCTAATCTTGCGATTGGAGCTATTCTAATTAATGTTATTGATTTAAAACTGAATTGAAAACATTCTTTGGTGTGGTTCTATATTCAAGTAACTCATGAACATGGTGTACTGAGACAGATCATCAACGTGACACAGACTTGTTTTTCTACGTTCTTTGTTCTGGTAGGAAGTGAATTTTCTTTGTTAATTTTGTAAATCTAAATAGTTTTACTTTCAGAGTTTCTGCTTACTCTAGATTATGACATAACTGCGACACAGCATATTATTTCACAAACTGTTTGCATTGCCATTTTGTTGATTCAGCAGTTGCATTACAGACTTGCTTCAGACTGCACTTACATTATTGTTCCTATGTATTTGATAGTTGATTATTACAACTAGAACAATGTTAGACTGACACATGTGTGACACACCTGATTTGTATGTAGAACGACAATGCGTGGCGTGGATCTAGTGTAACTCTACACATCTAGTTTCCATATAAAATGTATGGACTATGGAGGCTATTACACCCAGATCGGCGTGCATGGCACATGTGTAGTTCTAGCGTAATTGTGCATCATCTAATACCACTGGTTGATCCTCAATGTCTTCCTATGGAGCGATTGATGCAAAAGAAAATAACCTTTATGAAAAAACATTCATTTTGTAATGATTGTTCATGAAAGGGGGCTGACACTTGATTTATCTCGCCTTTAGAAATGATTTATCGATTATTTTTATATATTATATTACTTTGGTCCCTCATCATCTTCCTGCCCTTGTCCCGTTATATATTTCTTCTGACCTATCACTCGTCATGCTGTTACTAACTCCTTTTCCTTTCATATCATTTCTCACACAATCCATACATGTAAATTCGTAACTCTTTTAACAACATGCGTTTCATCCCTCCTCTTTACATGACCATACCAAGACAAAAAAATTCCTTTCAACTTTTCAGTCACTGGCTGGTCCGTACAAATCCCAAATTGTAATCATTGTATGTTTCTAATATGTAAACTTCTCTTATTTCAGATTAGTTGCAAAATTGGAAGAGAAGGCACCTGACCAGGTTGACATCTTCAAGACCAACATGAACAAAGTCATGAAAGACATCCTTGGCAGGTTTAAGGAGCTCCAGTTCTTCACTGGAGAGTCTATGGACTGTGATGGCATGGTCGCCATGATGGAGTACAGAGATGTTGATGGCACACAGATCCCAATCATGATGTTCTTCAAACACGGTCTTGAGGAGGAGAAGTTCTAAGTGTAAAATATAAGTGAAAACTACTCATAATATTCCACTTCTAACACAGGCGCCTAAAACTCATATCTTTTTTATTTATTTACAAAATCATGTAAATCTGCGCATCGGCTGAAACCGGCTTCTCCCATCACAAGGCTGAACAATTTTGTAATGTTAATAAATAAATGTTGCATACTATAAATAAATTAATGAACAATTTGTTTGTCTTTCTTTTTATGCCACCACAATTTTATTAGATTCAATGTCAATATCAAGCTATCCTTTACTGCTCGAGGTCAATAACCTATGAGTCACATTGCTAAATTGTGAGGTCGTCTTAGTTCAGTGACCCTGCTCTGGGTCAGTTTGAACTTTTTGCAGTTCGTCGAATCGTCGACGTAAATTGAAGTTAAAAGTACTGTACATACTTTTGTGAATTTTTGCAATTGTCTGGAGAATAAAGTGACTGATCTGCAGCTTTTGTACAGAAATAAGATAATTGTGCCAGTCATGTTTTGTTCATTATTCTATACTGTTTAGGAATCAAGAATGTGGGTTTATTTTTCAGTAATATCAGTACTTTTTGAAATATTTGCAGAACAAAATATTCGTGATAGGTGCGCCTTCTGTTTACAGTTACATGTTAAAAACAGTAGAGTGGTTCAACTCGTATACAGATGGTGTTTCGACATATATACAGATGGCGCTGTTTTAAAAAGTTGAGTATTCTACCGCAATGCTGCCGGTCTACTGTTCAAACATTTGTCCAGATCATGTATCCTAAATAATTTCCCTTTCTGTGTTCATTTCGAGACACAGTGAATTTACCTGAAAAGCTTGTTGCTGTACCTGACTCGTGCTTATATAGGTATATCTTTTAAGCTATGAATCCACCCAAAGCTGCCGATTTACCAGTGCTTAACGGAACCGGCCGACGCGGGTAATAGGCGCCGAGTTTATATAGTACAATGCACAAAACCAGTACCGATAGGCGCCGAACGTTTCCGAAAGGTTCCGAGAAGCTTCGACACGCGCTGGTCAGCGCTGGCGGGCGGGGCCCGCCATTTACCTATTTATTCATTTTGCTACGTCGTAGGTACAACACGCATATTGTTTTGTCATTATACCTACATATATAAGTAAATATAAAAATGGATAGTGACATGTTGATTGCGTTAGTATTTAGTAAACCACCTCTCTGGGACAAAACAGATAAAAGGCATTGCAATAGACACGTGATTGATAAATGTTGGAAAGAAATAAGGAAGGCAATGGATCAAGACGGTGAGTACCTATAAATTGATTTTTATTGATAGGTACCTAGGTATATTTTAGTTTACCGAGATATGTACCTAGATAAACATTTGAATCAGGTTTAAATATTATTTTCATTACTTATACTCTGAAAGTAGGTCAGTCAGAGGTAGCCTGAGGAACGGATTGTGTTGTATTGTAAGTGTAAGTAGCAGTAGCACTTTTTATCCGAGTTTTACTTTAAACTGACAGGTGTCAAATTATTAAAAAAAAAAAACTAGTTCTAGGTAGAAAAATGGCGGGAAAGTGGTAATCCATCCAGTTTTTTCGAGTTGTAGAGTTTTGTTTACATTTACGTACAGCAGATATTTGTATTATATTTGTACACGATAAGTTCATCAGATTAAATTAGTGATTTAACACCTAATTTCATAAAAAAGAGGCTTATGTAGTAATAGAAGTGGTACCTACGACTCAGGTTTTACAAACTTGTTATTTTAATTTTAGTATCCTTGAATTCGTAATGAAAAGCACAGTAGGTAGGTATTTACTTCGGGGTGAAAGTAACTTATTTAGTCTGCCAGCTTTGTGATGCGAAATAAATATCCTGAAGTATCCTTACATAAATGTATCATATTTGTTTCTATTCTATTAATTTCGCTTATTTTCGTTTAGCTTCGCTTACTTTCGCTTCATTTCGCTTCTTTTCGATTAATTTCGCTTATTTACGTTTATCTTCGTTTAGCTTCGCTTCGCTTCATTTCAATTCGTTTTGATTCGCTTCGATTCGCTTCGATTCGCTTCGATTCGCTTCGATTCGCTTCGATTCGCTTCGATTCGCTTCGATTCGCTTCGATTCGCTTCGATTCGCTTCGATTCGCTTCGATTCGCTTCGATTCGCTTCGATTCGCTTCGATTCGCTTCGGTTCGCTTCGGTTCGCTTCGATTCGCTTCGATTCGCTTCGATTCGCTTCGATTCGCTTCGATTCGCTTCGATTCGCTTCGATTCGCTTCGATTCGCTTCGAATCGCTTCGATTCACTTCGATTCGCTTCGATTCGCTTCGATTCGATTGTCTTCATTTCAATTCGATTCGTTTCGATTCGCTTCGATTCGTTTCGTTTCGATTTGATTCGTTTCGTTTCGTTTCGATAATAAAACAATCAGGGGAAATACCCAACTTCCATAGTGCTGCGCCCAAGACAGACACTCAACACTACTGCAAACTTCACTGCTCCTAAATAGGTACCAACAGCATTAGATATCCAAAAACGCATTCATACTGACGTGACGCCGCCATTTAAAGCAACGTTCTGGGGACACTCTTCCACATGACGATGTCTCCGAATACGAGACAATTCAAGAACTTTTCCTTGACGCTTAATACTTAATTTACTACCTATAGGTAACATGAGAATCGTTCCCAACACGCTCTCTTTTTTAAGTTGTAACACAAAAAAAAAACAATTTAATGAAATCCATTTGCCTTTCCGGAAAATCTTGATATTTCAAGAACTTGGCTCCACAACAATAAAATATCTACCCTGTTTTTTTTTAAATTATTTCGCGGTTGTCATGAAATTAAAACTCGTTTCATTAAACAAAAAGTTTTTATGATTTGATAGTAGACTAATGAGTAAACATACTCAAGTCAATGATATAAGAGATAGATCACAGGACTTGTTATATATCTCTTTAAATTATTTGTTTTTAATAAAACGATAAAAATAAAACTTGTAATATTTCATAAATAAAGCGATAGTCCTTTTATAGCTCGACTCAGTATGAATCAAATAACATCATAACATTTACCAGTCTTTAAACAAAATTTTGATCGCTTTATTTCGAAAGAAACCGCCGTCCACGCCGTTATTTCAAAACATGTACATGCAGGTAGCGATTAAATGTAAACAACCCATTTCACAACTTCAAAATCTTAACTATATTTAACGGTCATTGGTACTAAAACTTAGTAGTAAATAATCACGTTTTGTAGGCAATGACTTAAGCACTGTGTTTTTGAATTTATGGATTTTTTAGACATCACTACTGTATAATAATCTTGAATTCATCATCCAATTTTTTTATCGACGTGGAATTCACATTTCTCATTTGAAAAGGTCGTAAAATCAAGAACAAAATAGTAGATAATATCACTTACCAAACACATAACGAAGTCCCATCACTTGGACTTTTATCACAACCACAAAAAAACTCGACTTGCAATCCACATGCACTCCATTAACTTTAACTGCGGAAAAAGTCTATGGAAAACAACGCCACCCGCCGCCGCCTTCCTTTTTTTGCAAAATTAATGAGGAATTGATAAAAAGTCTATCGTCTACAGATGGTAGTGATGGTCTAATGTAAGCAATTCACAATTTAACCTTCAACAATAACCTAACCGTATTTTCCTTGTTTTTTCAAATTAATTTCTTATATGTACCCTCTTAATCTTTGAAAATATTTTGTTTTCCGATAAAATTGATTATGAAACTAAATACATTTTTGTTTTTCCACACTAAACCTTTTACCTCGTCCCCATTTGTAGTGGACGCACTGACACAGGGGGGTAAACACATTGGCTCGTTGCGTTAACAGGGGCTAGGTCCGTCCTCGCCAACGGCCCAAATACGACTGACTAAATATAGTCCGTAACACGAGACAAGTACAAACACTACACGCGGGAGGGTAGGTTTATATTCAAGTTTTAGGCATCTGTTTGTAGCGGCTTAGTCAAATGGACGAATAGTGGAACTGGACGGTAAACCAGCATAATCACCCTTTTTTATAATTAAATTAACAGATTATTCTAGTATAGATAACCTTGTCCTAGCACAAAAAATATAGGTAGTCCTTGGTAGGTACCTACTTATGAGAATCATAAATAGTTAGGTACCTATCTTAACCCTTCAGATACCGTCAATTAGAGACACAATAGTAAGACAATAGATGCGCGGCCACCGGTGGTCGCTTGGGGATTCATGAATTAATGTTAGTGAGTATAAGTACTTACCTATAGGTGATTAAGAATGACTTAATTGTTGTAAATCAGTGTAGGTATTGTGTAAAAAATAGTCAACGTAAATATTTCTGATACCCTTTACTTCATTTACTAACTAGAAAATATTTTGTTTTCCGATAAAATTGATTATGAAACTAGAAATCGTCGAAAACACGGTTTTTCTGGGAATCACGCTCGACTCGAGGCTACAATGGGGCCCTCATTTAACATCTCTGGCAGGACGGCTTAGTTCAGCAGCATATGCTGTCAGAAAAATCCGTCAATTTACTGATGTACATACCGCGAGGCTGGTCTATTTTAGTTACTTTCATAGTATCATGTCCTACGGTATTTTGCTATGGGGACGGGCTGCAGACATAGAGTCTATTTTTATTCTGCAGAAAAGAGCTATCAGAGCCATATACAATCTTCGCAGGCGCGATTCTCTTAGGGAATTATTTAAAGATATAAACATCATGACGGTACCTTGTCAATACATTTATGAAAATATAATGTATGTCCGGAAAAATATTCATCTTTTTACTAAAATAAGTGATAGGCACAATTTTAATACTAGAAATAAGGACAAGTTAGATCAACCTCGATTCAGGTTAGCTAAAGTAGCTAGTTCTTTTATGGGGTACTGTGTAAAATTTTATAATAAAATTCCACTAGAAATTCTCCAATTAAACGAGTCAAAATTTAAAACCTGCATTAAACGCACACTATGGTGACAAGCATATTATAAATTGGAAGATTATCTCCTTGATAAAAATGCTTGGCTAAATGCCGGTCCTGCTCCACAGCCACATACTTTTGTAGCTACAAATTAGTCTTTATATATATATTCGAAGAGATGCTGCTGCCCTTTTCGTATTGTTGTTTTCAGTATTTTATTTTTATTTGATTAGTTTATTTCAATAGGACTTAGGATTCTTTACATGTTATATCTAAAAATAATAGCATTGTATAATGTAGAAGCACTTTTTTTCCAAATTTGTGAATGTGAAGTACCATGGAGCATTTTTGTTAGGTTACAACTTTTTATTATTTTATTTTTTTGACATTGCGAGCATGGCAGTTGAGAGTTTGACATGCTCACTCAAATGTCTCGCTGTCGGTGGCGCGTGTTATTGGGTCATTCGGTTCCCTTCAAAGTGGTTGAGCTGAGTGGGGCTGATGCACGCGTCATGCTCGTGAACGGGTGCCGTCAGATGAGACTGGTCATCTCTTAGCTGCCAGTGGCTTAATTCAGTTTTTATCTTTTAATATTTTTTTAATTTTATCTACATTGTGCTCACATAATAGAAGCAACAAGAAATATGTAACCAAACACTATATGTAACACATATGATTTAAAAGAGTGTCCATGGAGTTTCTTGCACGTTCTTCTCCATAGAGATCTACTCTTTGGAACGTGCAATTTAGCTTCACTTGTTTGTTTGACTGACCGACATTTTGACAATTCAAAAGTGCCTGTAATTGGTCTATTTGAAATAAACGTTTTTGATTTTGATTTTGATTTTGATTTGTAGAGTAATTTGACCTACCACCTTCTAAGCACTGTATTTACCTACAGAAGTAAAGTGCCTTCTGTAACAATTATAGTGTTGTGTAAACAAAAAATGCATTAAAAAATATCTGCTAAATCGATATTAGGTACATTCAATGCATTTGGAAAGTATCTACCTACCTACTCGCTTTTTTGAGTTTACGATGCCGGACGCATATTCAACAGATTTTCTAGTTCGTGATAGACGCTTATTATAGTTAATTTGCTCTGAAGGCAAATCTCGGCCTGCAATAATGCTTTATCACCAATAAAAACCTAGTTTAGTTTCCATTTTGTGTGTAGGTATGTGTACCTACAAGAAAGTATATAATAATAATAAAAACATGGTGCTTTCACATTCGTTCCTGGTAACTTTTCTGGTTCTGGAATACTCTCCCAGTATTTAAATTTGGATGTAGTTCGAAAGCCTTGAATGTTCCACCGTTGCTCTGTTTACCAAATCCACGAACATCAACTATTTATTATTTTATAATTGGCAACTGCATATGACAGCCCCAACACAAGTACTACTGTAACTTACTGGGGCTGCCTCAATTTATTTATGCTTACAATGTTATAGATGAAAAATAAATATTTTGTATTTTTTTTTGTATTTGTATCTGCGACTGCTTACAAAATAATAGATATTTTTTGTCATTGAAAAACAAGGACCCTGTCCTATCTGGACTGGATATGCGTACCTACATGCTTCCCGTCGATGGCACCTAAAACATTCGGAAAGTCCCAAATAATTTTAAAGTCGTTTGCTATAGAGCGGAAAACTTCTTTTGTAGGTATAGGCATGTGTACCTATTGGTTGTAATTCATCCCATAATATATTCCGACTGTTTCGTCGATAATCGCCTCTATTGTAGAAATCCCTTTTCCAAATTAGATGCCAAACGTGCCAATGAGGTTCCTGATACAAGGTACCTGAAATAGTACTAATAAAATATTTTATTTTTTAGAAAATTTACTCAGGAAGAAATGGAAGTATTTAAGAGATCATTTCTCAGTCGAACATGCAAAAATTACGGAGTCACGTTCTGGTGATGGAGCGTCTACTTCCTGCGAGCCTAAATGGCCTTATTACAAATCCTTACTGTTTCTTAAGGATATGATTAAACCAAGAAAATCTTCGGGAGATTTGAGCAAATTAAAACGTCCATCATCTAGTACATCAGTGGAAGCTATGGAACAAACGAATGATTCCAATGACAGTCAAGATGATTCAAATCTCAATCAAGATGATTTAAATCCTGATCAACGGAACTTAAATAATCCATATGACTTTGAAGCCAGCACCAGCACTGAATTGCCACGAGAGAGTTACTCAGTTCCAAGCAAAAAAAAGAAACTTAATACATTTAATCAAAGTATGTCAAATATAGAAAAGCTACAACTGGAGTATTTGAAAAAGAAAAGAAGTCAAAATGAAGATGACAATAATTTATTATTTTTGAAGAGTCTCCTACCTCATATTCGCAAGATTCCACCGGAACGACTGTTTTCATTTCGTAATGAAATTCAAAGTACAGTAGACATGTATGCGTACCAGTCACAGTTTTCTTCCAATTCATCTCACTCTAACTACTCACCGTATACTATTGCACCACCGAGCACACATCAAACACCAGAATCACCACAATCACAATTGATATCAGCCACGCTCCAATCACCACCAAGCACATACTCGTATCAATCACCACATACACACACCACTCAATCGGATTCAGCTACGCTCCAATCACCACCAAGTACATATCAATCACCAGATACACACACCAATCAATTGGATTCAGCTACTCTCAAATCACCACCAAGCACACATCAATCACCAGATACACACACCACTCAATTAGATTCAGCTACTCTCCAATCGCCACCAAGCACATATCAATCACCAGATACACACACCACTCAATTAGATTCAGCTACTCTCCAATCGCCACCAAGCACATATCAATCACCAGATACACACACCACTCAATTGGATTCAGCTACTCTCCAATCACCACCAAGCGCACATCAATCACCAGATACACACACACACACCACTCAATTGGAATCAGCTACGCAATTACCCCAAGCACACATAAAACATGAGAAGTTCTAAACAAATATTTTCAGTCTTTCTCTGAGGTGTCCTCAGACTACTTAAATGAGGGGTAAATTATATTTTAAAGCATTTTATTTATAAAAATGTGAAATAAAAATATAATTATAACTATTGTTTTATTTTATAAAATAACCTAAGTAGTTAAAAAGTCAGTTCTACCCAATATTCGTTTGATGGTTCTCAAACTTCGTCTAGCAATTGATTAATATGACCCTAGGACAGCAAGGGTAGGGGGAATTCTTTACGAGCGAATAGTTGCAAATCTTTGCCTAGGAATCGAACCTAGAAAACGTAGTAGATATCTACTGTAAGGTTCAAAGAGACCACATTGGAAACGTACCTTGTAGAGTGCAAGTTAGTCCATCGAATAAACTTTTAAAATTGTTTAAGTTAATCAGTTTTTAGACCATCACCTCCCCCTAGCCAAGCTACAGCCGTTTCTCTTGTGTTGAACGCCCCAATTCTTTTGTTCTGATCACGTGACTGAGCGTCGATACATTCCCGTACATTTAAGTTTTCTACTTGTGTAACGATTGCAGATTATCAACTTGGCTAGGGGTACTGTTACCTAACAGAAGTGTCCGCACACAAGCATCTATCTAATATCAGGTTCCCTCTTGGGACAGATACCCGGGAGGAGCTCACGTTTCTTGACTTCATAGTAGGCCCTGGACTTATGTCTCAAAGCTTGTTCAGTCAGAATAGCTGTAACTTATCTATGGTGTTTTCTAGGGGTTGCCAACAAATGAAACACAATTAAATTTGAGGTATGTTATATTTATCGAGTTTGTATGTAGATAATAACTACAATAAAGTACAGAAATGACCGATGATTTCTATTACAATGTCGTGAGTACTCTAATCACAATGTTTTCATATGTATTCATCATTTTTCTTGTATACTTTTTTAGGCATTCACTAGGCACTAACACATGCCTTAATTGCTTAGTCTTTAATTTCTCCATATTTACAATAACTCAATAACACCAAAATTCAGGTAAGTATGTCGTGTGGGTATATAAAACTGGAGTAAAAAACGACCATAATCCAAGAAGACACAAAAATGGCACTAAGAAGGTATCTAGCGACTTAATTAACCTCGTTTATTATAAAAGCTTGCTCTTATCACAATTCTAAATGTTACAGTTCCGCTACGTGTAGCATAACTGCAATACGACTCAACTGACGCTTTTATAATATTTTACAATAACTTTAAATATTAAACCTTTTCTACAAAATAAAAGTGATTATCAAATACCTATTTTATATTACCATTTTGCCTTTTTGGAATATGGCAAGAACATTTTCGAGTTTTAAATGATAAAAAGAATAAGTTTACAGAAAATATTCAGTTTTATTAAAATCGTCGACGAGTAATAATCGTCAGAAGCACGTTATTGTAAATGGTGTGATCTATTCAGAAAAGTATTAATTCTGGATGTTGCTGTCAAAAAAACTAATATTATAGTAGGTACTAATTATTTTGACTGATAGCATATTAAATTGATTCCTCTATAGTCTGGCTGTCTGGTTGCCGCTTCCAGTCATTTGTGTGCATTGGGAGGGACACACTAATGGGGTGGATATCTGATTGGCTTGCAATTAAACTAATTAATACGGGCTAAGTTAATTTGTATGCAACGTGTCGGTAATTAAGAACCTATCGGTTATTTACTGATTTTAATCATTTAGCAATATGTTTCTGAACAGATCACACGTCACTCATATTATGGGACATTTAAATAATTAGGTAACAGAACGATAATAATTAACATAGAAGTACAATAATAAGACATCGCGTTTCTTCGTTAACTTCAATCTTAATAAATTATTACATACAATATTAGGATTGAGCATAAAAGTGTTCGAAGATGTGTTCATATTAGAAATAATGGGTGCGTTCGTTCTTACACAATAAGAAATGTAGTGTAAGTAGGTATATAATTATAGGTAGGTAGTGACAGACATAAGAAATCTCGTAATTAGGATATCAGTCATCATAGCAAACAATACAATATCCCGAAATAATTTTATGATAATTTTTAGAAGAACAAGATTGTATTAAATTTTATAAATATCTCAATATAGTATAAATATATTTACATTCATTAATTCTAATATTTTTCATATTGGTGTCTTATTTAACGCATACTTACTTTATTCATTTATAAATAAAATATTAGACATTAAAAAGATATCATATGGAATGGTTTTTTGTACAAAATCAAATACAAAATCCACCGCACTGGTAGAAAAAATTACAAATCACAATGTTTTATGATGTACATCATAGAGGCCCCCCTCCCGGCGGGCCCTGCACGGGAAGGGCCCTTCTCTCCTCACTGCGACTAGTCGTACATTGTACCGTTGTCTCGTGTCAAGTCTCACTTGCACACGCCCCGAGCCCCCATCGTCCCATTTGAAAAATAGATCCATCACTACTTAAATTTATAATTTACAAATAAGGTACTCTTTTAAAACGAATACGATACAGGATAGTCCTCACTGGTCGAACGTACACCGGACCCGAAATACTAATGTCACTAACCGCTCTAGAGCACTACGTCCGTCACGACTGACTCCGTCCATAGAAAACTTAATGGAATGAAGGTTTATTGCTAGAATTACAAGATCACAAACGATTGAGATAGTTCAGGAGCGCGCGGCTCAACAGTTGAAGGTGTTGGAGTGCGCGCAGGCGCGCGGGTAGTCGTCGAGCGGGCGCGCGTAGCTTTCGGGGATGATGGAGTACTCGGGCTCGCTGTACTCGGCGCGCTCGCGCTCGTACTCGCGCTCGTTGCGCGGGAACCCGATTATCGTCTCCGAGTTGCGCATGTACCCGTTCTCCTGCTTCCTCGAGTAGCGTGTATCAAGGTTGCGCTGGAAGTTCTCCGGGTGACACACGACCCCGTTCCGGTTTTTCTTTTTATCTGGCAGTGAACGCAAAGAGCCATTGTTTAGGTGATGAGCCGGTGCGCCATTATTGAGCGTGAGCGGCTGGTGCGGACGCGTGTCGCCGCCAATGTACGTGAAGCCGTTGGCGGGCAGCGTGCCGCCGCCCCCCGAGCGCTGCGGCCGCCGCGCGGAGCCTTGCTGGCCGCCTGACATGAAGAAAACGCTCGGGGAGGCGTAAAGCTCTAGCTACAGTTCCGTCACAGGAATAGGCCTGAGGCCGGGCGTGTGCGGTGGCGCGGGGTACTGCGACGGGTGGATGCCGCGCACTATGCAGTCCTCCTCCGTCGAGATGGGCTTGTGGTACTCGAGGTTCTTGCGCCCCTTGTTCCACTTGTAGTCTTTCAGCTTCTCCTGCATGCTCTTGCGATACCTATACAATATTAACACTAGTGTTGCGATGGTGGCCACGCATGCGACTACCACGATACAGATTATAGTCTGCTGCCGGGTGTCGTGGAGGACACAACCCAAGTCATCAGCGTTAAGGTTTCTTAAAGGTTTGTCTTTCAAGTGCTCGGGGCTGGCACAGTGTAGTTGTGTGAAGTTACTCTTATCATACAGCAACTGTTGAAGCCATAACAGTTGACAATCACAGAAGATAGGGTTATCAGTTAGATCCAGCTGTTTTAACTCCTTACCAATGAACACGGTTTCACTTAATGTGACAATGGCGTTATCTCTAAGAGAAACATGTTTCAATTTCGGCAAGCCCAATAGTGTGCAGTCTTCTATGATTGACAATTTTTTGTTGTTTGCCAAAACAATTGTTTCTAAATTGATGTTATCTTCGAATGCGCCTTTCTCAATCCTCTCCAGCTGAGTTGCGCCTGTGATGTCTAACAATTTGAGGTTTTTTAAGCCCTTGAATGAATGGCTCTCTAGTGTCAGGAATTCATTTTGTCCGATGTACAAATCTTCTAATCTCGTAAGACCGGACAGCTGCAGTGTGGGCACAGTGAGTAGTCTATTTCCAAAGAGATTCAGACTTCTTAATCCTGGAAGACCTCTGAATGCGTATTCACTAATATTGGAGAGTCCAGCTCCGTTTAGGTCTAGTACAGTCAGTCTATTGAGACCGGCAAAGGCATCGTCTGGCAGGAAGGAGAACGCATTCAACCCTACATGTAGCTCTGCGAGGCTTCCCAACAGACTGAAGGATGTCGTTGGCACTGAACTCAGCTGATTATCATCCAGATACAAGATCCTCAGAGCTGACAATCCTGCAAAAGCTCTGGGCTCGATCCTCGATATTCTATTCTGACCTAAGTTCAGCTCCTCTAACCGTGGCAAGGTAGTGAAAACTCCGTTCGTGAGTTCCTCCAAAAAGTTTCGCTTTAAATTCAAAACTGTTAATTGATTAAGTCCTTGGAAAGTTGTATTGGTCACGGTGGACAACTTGTTGTGGTTTAGGTGCAGTTCTTGTAGTTTGCGTTGATATGCGAAACTTTTCGTCGGTATGTTGACGAGGTGGTTCTGGGAGAGGTCCAGGTGTTGGAGCTCGGCATAGAACTGCATCGAGCTGTCGATGGTCTTGATCTTGTTGTTGCGGATGATAAGTCGCTGGATGGAGGGGTTGAGTGCGATGGGTAGAACATCGAGTCGGCTCTCTTCGCACACCACCACAAGGGTCTCGTCGTTGCAGTTGCAGCCGCCTGGGCAGTTTGCTAGTGCTGCAGCTCCGCTCCGGGATGCGAGCAGCTCCAGCGATATCAACAGCACCTGGAATTTAGAGAAAAGATCGATTAACGCACGGTTGCATATTACTACATGTACAGATACAAACTGAGTCAATTAACTCTGAGCCCACGAAACTATTCGAGACTCTGCTATTAAAGCATTCCGATTATCCTGAACCCACGATTGACTGTACACAGACAGAAACTGATTTTGCAGCTCTTAAAGCCGAATGTCTAGGCTTTCAGTCAATATATTCGTTAAAAGCATAGCTGTACCACGGCAGTGTATACAGTGTCTGAATGTACGTCCGAATACTACGAGCTTCTCAATTCCGGCAACAACATTTCGTTCAGCGCGAACTGGACCGCAAACGTTAGCTCGGTCGTTTGTCCTCTAACGTGTAAGTGAATCCGACTGATTTCAATCACTATAACACGTAGGTAGGTAAGAAACGCTCTTTGAAAATATACGGCATGTTTTTAATACGCTGGAGTAGGGAGGTAGATTGATGGTCTTTCAGTAAAATGGAATCAATGTAAGGCGAGCGAGCTCCAGACCCGGCGCAAAAAGGAAAATAAAATGATATTGGAATGGGAATTTTGCGCAGTTTTAATTTATTAAAATGCGCTCCTCCGAGGCGCTCGAGGCCAGCTTCTTTGCTTCAAAGACTAGCACTTTTATTACGTTTCCTCTTTCCAACAATTAGCAAGGAGATCCGAGTGTAGTCGAGATTCGACTTTAGAATTACAAAGTCGAGTTTAATTCTATTACAACGAGATTGCTGATAGATGCAACGCCGACAATCTCCTTACAGTCCTTACTTTAAAAGACAAAGCTACCAGTAGTTTGTCGGCTAAGTGGGTTTATTAGAGTTCTATGGAGGAGCGGCGCAGGATGAAAACTCAATTGGACATCCAAGATAGCATCGAGCAAGTTTCGAGTGTTTGCGTGGCTCCAGCGAGGGTCGGTTATTGCAGAGAGGGCCGCGCGGACTTCAAGATTAACTTTTAGTGAAACTTTATGGAGTCCGGCTGACATGCAATATTGCTTGTTTTCGTTATGTAGATACGCAAAAACAATTTGGCCGATGCAGTGTGCCCGAAAAAACTGTGCCTATTGTGTAGTATTTTTGTGCCGAAAATTTCCGGCGGCATATGTATGGAAGTTTTATCCATACAACGGATTGCGTTGTGTCCGGTAACATCCGCAGCGTTTTGCATTCCATTTGCGCATCGCGTGCGTCCTATTTATAGGGTCGGTGGTTGTTCCGATACAAATCAGGAATCAAAATTCGATATGCGGAGGTGATTCGCAAACAGTGTCGGCTGTTTTGCTCGTTTCGTCCCGTGTGCGAGTGAAATTTCCGCTAAAATCCAATAAAGCCGTGCTCCACGTGTTGTGTTTTGAACCGTTTTGCACTATGCTCGCCGGAAATTTGAATTTTTGCAGATAGCAACGTAATGATACCTTTTAATGGTTTCGCTTTGTCTTGTACTCGTATGTTTTGCTGTTCCAGTTTAGTTAACAATAGTTGTTTCTAGAACAATGTTTGCTCGGGGTTTTAATAGTTTCTAAAGCAGTATAAAATGTGTCTCTTCGTAAAGTGTTAGGGCCATTTTCACCTGCTAATGTGACTCCAAGAAGATATGTGCAACAAACAGGTATCTGAATATGTTAATAAAAATACAATACTTTAAATGCGCTAATCCCAGGAACGAAGTTCTTGAAAAATTCTTTTAATGTTGGATAGTCCATTAATCGAGGAACGCTCGCGATAGAGTTAATTGTTAAAAAATGGATATATCTTGTTTGTTTTTCGATCAATTTTGATTTTGGTTTCAGTTTATTTCTATTTTTTTATATTTATTCATAAACCGGTTAGATAACAAATATTATTATATTTTTATTCATGTCCTTTATTTGTTTCGTCATTTCATTTTAAGTTTAATCACCGTATTTATCTATTAAAAAAACTCCATTTGAATATACTATACATTTTAGAATATTGTAAAAAAATATGCTTGCAATAAAAAATAAAAAATCCTTTACTAGCTAAGACCGAAAAATACCGGTAAAATTTCCCCTACGACCCATACCTATGCGAAAAACTCCGTGCCTACGAGCACTTCCCTTCATGTAGTTACAAATTATTTCAGCCGGTGTACACTGAAAGGGCGTAGCGGGTAGGCGTACAACAACGGCGAGTGGCGGCGCGATAGCTATGCAAATCGCATAATTGTGGCGGCCACCCGTTGATGGAAAAATTGCGGCCAAGTGTGCGCCCGCGCGGAATGGCGGACCCGTACACACACCTCGGCTAACGGCTTTAATTATGTACTGCTGTAGATTGATGGAGGGGCGTGTTTGACGAGGAATTTAGTTTTTGGAGGAACGGTGGGTTTTTTTTGCTATTTGATGATTCTGAATGTTTCTTTTATGTTTTTGTTTTTAAATATTGAAAATCTTTTTGAAGAAACCTTCCGTCATTTCACTCAACTCATTTATCTGCCAATTCGATTGAGGGAGTCGGAGTTTAGTGGTCCACTAGATTCCCACTCCATCAATCAATTTAATCATTCAGTCAGCCAGTTCAGCCATTTTCTCCACTGCTAGTGGAGGAAACGGCTCAATATTTTGGGGTTAGTGCGTAACTTTCTTTCAAGGTGGGAAGTCAACACTTAACTTCTACCGCTCTGGGTGGAGCGGGAGAAGTTATGAGAAGTTACTCTGACCCGCCCTCTTGGCGGGTCAAAGTTTTACTTATTAAAACTTGTGTTTCTTCAGTTGCCCTTTAAATTCCAGAATCACGATAACAGTTTCCAATAATCCTGTCGCCCGTTAGTGTGTGACTTGCAGAATATTTTTCAAGAAAATCTTATTTTTCAACAACAACGACTTCACATCCTTAACTCTTCAGCTCTTTCAAAAGTCTCAACAACTGGCTTTCTGCCCAAGCTTGCATCGTAGACGGCCAGTTAAGTAAACAATACCCCATAACATTCTATTAGTTAATAAAAGTAGCGAGAAATAGGCTTTAAAGCGCTCGTTCCGCGGCCCTGGCCATTAGCCGAACAGCTTAATCCAGCGCATCCGAGACTCGCTAATAGATCCGCAACAATTTGAGAGCAATAACACATGCCGTTTAAAATGCTAATGTCCTAGTTTTAGAGTATCGTAGTGATGGGACTCGGTATCGGGATTAGTTCTGAATGTTTAGTATCAAACGAAACGTGATTTGGAGATAGCTTTCAAATATACACAAAGACCTATTTGGCGCCACCGCGAGACACACATTGTTAGTTGTCTCTTTTTTTTATAAAATATTAGTGTCTACATGTTGTTACCACATTGTGTGTATCTATGAGTGTGTATGCCAAATAAAATAGTTTTCTTTCTTTCTTTCTTTTCTTTCTTTACATGGTTTTAATCTGTGTAAGAGTTTAGGATAAGGAAAATGATTGATGATTTTCTTTGATTACTGATAAAAACTTTGAAGAAGAGCTCGTTAGGGTATCCCTGACAGGTTGAGTTATACAAGTAAACCGGAGCGTGTATGTTGAACAACAGTTCGAAGTATAATCTTTAAAAAAAAAACCGGAATAAATCAAATTACAAAATTAACTGAAGACTAATTAACGAAGTTATCTCTAATACATCAACAAGTTCAAGTTAGACTGACCTCCAGATACCGGTACCGAGACCGGGCCCCGATTCTTGACCCAACCTTTGCACTGCCTATTACCGGTTTCACATTTATTAGTGCGGTACCCTAAAACAACCCTTTCGCGCTGTCCGTTATTCAAATTAGCGAGTTCTGAGGGTTTGTTGATTAAAAATGCGACTTATGAAGACGTAACGTTCTGCGGCTGAATATTAAATCGTGAAACTAGGCCGCGCTGGAAAATTTTATCTTAAAAGTGGTGTTTTTTTGGTAACACAATAATTGAGATTGAAGCTATCGAGATTTGGTTTAGATTACCAACGATACCCTTGAGACTTTGAGAATAGAATAGAATAAATTTTATTGTATGTACACCAAAAAAGTAACATAGCTATACATAAACTTAATTATATGGGTACAATGGCGGTCTTATCGCTGACAGCGAAATCTTCCAGACAACCTTAGGATGGATTGAAACGACTAAAATAATGGATACATTATAGACACTATTCGGGAATATGATACCGGGTTGGACTTTTGGTGGTTCTAATGGTAAATGATACAGGATACAGGGACCTTCTCTACCATCTTGTATTGATCTATTAAAAAAATATCAAATATAATATCGTATTTTATAAAATTTTCTTTACTTTTACATAATTTATAGCAATTTTGTTTCCACTGCTGGGATTCAGATAATGGACCTTAGTCCATTGGTGAATGTCACTGGTCTTAATCATTTTTCTCGTATCTCTGTTTATCCGCTGGCACCTCCTGAACTAACTCAAAACGGTAAAGGAAAACATCGTAAGGAAACCGGCATGTCCTAGAACCATAAATTCGAAGACATGTGACATTCACCAACCCGCACTGGGCCTGCGTGGTAGATTACGGCCCATTCCTTCTCCTAGAGAGGAGGCCTGAGTCCCAGCAGTGGGAACATTAAAAAGGGCTGATGATGATGAGGACCTCTTAAACTACGCAACATATTTTGAGACTGTTTTCACTAAAAGAAAGAACAATAAATGTAATGAAAACTATTGGCTGCAATCTTTTTGTGAAAGTCTAGTGTTTTAAATGAAGCAAGGAGATATTATCTTTTCTAAATGCAAATGTAGATTGCAGTCTTGGAGACTTCAAAGTTCAAAGTAAAAGTGAATTGGCACCTTCAAGAGAAACGTGCTTTATCTTATATTGCGAGTTCGTTTTATCCCGTTTTGGCCCCAATATGCGATAGAAAGTAAGTCTATCAAAATAAATGGCCAAAAGTTTTCATCTATAGAGATTTGATTTGAGATCAAGTCTTAGAGCTGATGTCTGAGATATTTATTTAGTTTAGAAGATAGCTTTTGCCAGCGGCTTTGCTTGTGTGAAAGTCGGTTTTCCCATACAAACTTTGAACCCCGGATTCGGAATAAAAAGTATACATTATAATAGGATGGATGCAGGACGCACAGGATCGTTCATTGTGGCGACACTTAGGGGAAGCCTATGTCCAACAGTGGACGTCTATTGGCTGAAATGATGATGATTGTCTAGACCCATAACACAAGCTTTGCTTAGCTTGGGACTAGACGGCGTTGTGATTCACACAACGCCGTCTAGTCCCAAGCTAAGCAAATATGGTTGTGGAATATTATATTATATATATATATTATATTATATATTATGAAAGGAACCTATGTGTAAAATTACAGCGTTCTAGGTCCAAGGGTCAAGTCAGTGAGCGAGTCAGGATTTTGCCTTTTATAAACGAGTAGGTATCTATAGAAGAAAGCATAACTAGATAATGATATAGGTATTTAGCAACTAGTTTTTAGTTTTTTCTTAGACAAGTACCTATACCGGGACCAGTCGTGGTGGTGACACTTAGGGTTGACCTATGTCTAACAGTGGACGTATTTTGGTTGAAATAAAGATTTTTTTGTAGGTAATTTTAATCACAAGCTCCTAAAAAAATACCTTTGTATCAGCGAAAAACTGATAACTGAAATTAGACGCAAAAGTGTATTTTGTGTCAGATACTTACTAACTATCGATTAATGTTTGATTTCTATAGAACCAGTATGAAATCATCCACTCCCTGTGCATATGTAAACATTTTTGTGTCCAGTTGCTTCCACTTCACACGTACTCATGACGATCAAAAAGTGTTCGGTGTCGGTAACTGGAACAAAAAGTGTCTCCGTTTGCGCAGCGCCTTAGTCAATACGTTCATTTTGATTTACTTCAATAAGTCTCCCCGCACATGGGCCTCAAAAAACGCCGTTTCAAGCTTCTTTTTGAGGCGGCTTTATTTTGTGGCTCGTGTGTGGCGGTGCCACCACAAAAAGACGCTTGAAGCCGCTTCAAGCTTCTCCGGCCACAAGTTGTCGCGCGCTTCAGCTTTTTGCGGCGGCTTCTAGCTTCTTTTGTGGCCGCTTTTAGCGTTTGTTTGAGGCCCGTGTGCGGGGCAGTTATACTTTTGTCTCGAAAAACTGACAATCTATGCCAGGCTTATCAGTAAGTTTGAGCTAGACACTTCAAAATCAAGCACAGCACAGATTTCAAAATTAGAAAAAAAAAATTATAGGCCTTGTGACGGAACTAAACTTGAAGGAGCCGGGACACGCTAAAAGAATTCATTAGATAGAGAACCCTCGTGCCTTGATTAGTTTAAATTAAATTATGAATACTCCTTCATCAAAAACTTTAACCAAACTCAATTACTGGGCCCACAAAGCTTGTATATATTCCCATATACATAAGTTATGTCTCACATACACCGGCTGAGATAACTAAACCAATCATCTATGTATTAATTAATATGGCGTGTACTCTATTACCGACACAGGTAGTAATATGGTGGAACACTGTAATATGCTTTGTATAGTTTGTAAGTATAATTACATTTTATGTATTTGACTACATATATGATATATGAGATATTATACTTGTAATAAATAAAGTTATAGTGTCTGTTTATTCTATACCTACATTGATCTTGCTAGTTACATATATGTATATATTATTCTATCAATATTCTGATAACAATCACTTTTTTTTTAAGTGTAACCATGGAGTTTCTTGCCAGTTCTTCTCTATAGAAAACGACCAATTTGGAACCGTGCACTAGCTTCTGAGGCCTATGTGAAATAAAATATTTTGACTTTTGACATATAATAAATCTGTAGAAGTTTTTAGTTGTGCGCGCATCACGTAAAATATATCAAATCAATGTAGATATTTTTTATATAATTAAAACTGTGTGTAGCTTGATATATTACTTAAGCTCTGTTTCATCGTAATTGGTTGACGGTATCGAAAGATCTACTACATTAAATTACTGTTAGGCGGTACGAAGTTCGCCAAGTCAACTAGTATCTAAATATTTTTATTAAACGGAATTATATTTGTATGCCACTTACTGTGCCAGAATACAAAATAATACACTTATATTTTGTAACATCTGAATTGTAACATTTTAAATTGAATTTGAATTGTCTTTTGCATTCCTCTTTCAAATACTCTCACAGCTCTGACAATGCAACTTTCTCTTAGCCCTCTTTTCCTCAAGTTACTCCTAAAAAATATCACAAGCGGCAAAAAAAAAATAGCATACAAAAGTCTGTTTATCAACCATAAGATTACAAGGTGTCAAATTAAGCAGATTTTATTTCGTAGGCATCATCATCCGACATGAATGAGTGAATACAGGCAGTTTCCGAGAAGCCTAGCCAGCAGTTCATAAAACATAATTCAATGATGTTATGTAGCATGCTCGATTAGAAACTAATACTGTGTATGTAAACCGATTGGGTAGTAACTGTACTAACTAGTGTTGCTAGGTGTATCGATTAGCGCAGGAATTCCCGATTTCAGGGGACTATTGAATTTTTTTTAGGTGTGAAATCATCCAATGACATCGCCCACTCTACGGCGGAGCAGTAGGTCGTGTCAGACTTTTACTGACTAAAACCCACAACTATGTTCCTTCTTTGTGTTGCGGTCCAGGACCCGGAGTTTTCCTTTCAGAAGCGATCTCATGGCCCCAGTAGGCTTCGCCCCTGCTGTGCCCCTACGGTTTTGCTGAAATCTGTTTCGAGGCACGCGTAACACGCACCGTAGACGACTTGGGCTCGGGCTGAACGGTTCCGGACGGCCGGACGGCGGGCAAGTCCACACTTGCTCGCCGTCCGGCCTGTTGATACGTTCTGATTAACCTTTGATTAAAGATTCAGATTTTTCTCTAAGCTTAGGCGGTCAGTTCGCTTATTTTGACAGATCATCGTCGCCATATACGTAGTCACACGTACGCCAGTACGTCGTTAATGTATTTTTGCTTTCATATTTCACCGCTTTTGTCATAAGTGACGCTTTTAGCTTTGCTACTCTCAACAGGTTTATTATTTTCATTTGTTTCTCTTTTTTTGTCAATTTTTTTTTAGCAGCTGTGCTGATTCGAATATCTCGATTATTTTCATCTTCGATCCCGAATGTTTACTTACTGGACCTGGCAACATTAGTAGTGCCTGAACTGAATATATTCGGGTGTTAAAGGCTTGAACACAAATGGTTCAGTCACAATGAGAACCAGATGGATGGATGGTGGATTTCATTTGATTGTTATATTATTAGTAAGTAGAATTTCGTGTTACCTTCGGTGGTTTGGCGTAATAAATTCATTAACAATTAATTTATGTAGGTATTTGAATATTATTGGATTGTTATTAGTAAGGTTTTTGATGTTAAGGTTTATGGGAGGTGTGACTTATCTTTCTTCTACTATTGTATAGTGAATACAGGAGAACCAAGGTCGGCTAAGGCCTAAGAATTGGAAACCGAAAGGTTTTAGAGTGGCGGTCGAGCACCGGAAGACACAACATTGGAAGGCCTTCTACAAACTGGACCGATGGCCTGGTGAGATCGCGGGAATGCGATGGATGCGAGACACACAGGACTGTTTGTTGTGACGACACTTGGGGGAGGCCTAAGTCTAACAGTGGCCGTCCTTCGGCTGAAATGATGATGATGACTATGATACAATTTTTTTAATCTATTATATTCAGCCACAGTCGTTATAATAAATAAAATAAATAAAAACCCACCGTAAAAAAATAATAATGCCACAGTCGTTTTTATATCCGTGGTTTCAATTTTTAGGTTTCGCTTTAACTATTCTATGTATGATTGTGTTTTCAAATCGAAAGCATTATTTTTATTTGGAACTGGGATTTTTCAGCGCATATTGATTTCTTTATCTACGCCAATTCCCAAAATTGCTTTTACTGCATATAGGGTCATAGTTTTTAACGGTATTGCTGTATTAGGTAGACTGGTATTTTGTCACATGTTACTGATTGAGTGGGTACAGTAATTTTTAAACCGAATACACGAGGTACTGTTGACTGGACGTGCTACGAACGGTGCACAGGCACTTAGCGATACTATTATCGTCTGTTGGTTAAAACCAAACTCTGTTAGCGATGCCTGGTTACTTATCCGCTGTTACGTAAATCTGTGGCATTACAACTCCTCTTTGCATGTCACATTCAACAATAATTCCCTCTGTGAAGCGCGCTTCATTTCCAAAAGTTCCATTATATGAAATTCGAACAAACGTCCCACAAAGAACGCATCGATACGTAAAATAAATAAACGGACGGCATCCCAAGCGAACAATCACTGGGTTCACGCGCTATTAGACATGCCACAGTTTTGCGAATATTTGCGTTTCGGCCGCGCAGAAATAACCAGTCGCGGTTGACATCTGGGCACGGGAACCAGTTTCGAAAGACCTGGGTCTTGTTTTGTTGGACGTTTTAAACATTTTCAGTTGCGCTCGCTTCATTTGTCGCTCACAAACGGTCGGTAAATGAGTGTCGCGCATTATGCAGATTGCAGGACAACGCAGTGGAGCGTCGCCGGCCGGTCGCTCGCCGTCCGCTGTGCTTCGTTTCAGCCGGAATGTTAATTGTCCGCGCACTAATAGGCAAATAATAATTTGCCGGAGATGGCTGTGGTTAGAATTGTTTGTGTTTCTATTTTGGTTAGGGGACGGTAATTGGTGTGTATTCCTGTTTCTCTTCTATCTGTATTACCCAAGTAGATTAATGTCCAATTGGCCGTGCTGGGGTAAACCACCGTACCTTGATAATAGCTAAGGCAGTAAGCTAGATAATATCGGTCGTCTGAACCCTGATTCGATTGCCACAGAGCCCGAGGTGTTCCTCGAGCTCCGACCGCAGGCCCAATCCGCTCGATATGCTCCATAACCGAATTAATTACATAAACGTTGTACATTATTACGTACACGTTATTTACACGCGTAATTCATTGCGCGATGCGTCATGCGTTATCAATATTTTCATCGAGATTTACGACGCGGACTCGTAATTGGTAAGCGACGAGACTGTGTATCCCAACAACTATGTATGTAAAGTGCGGGCATAAATTGCTTACAACTTTTGAGAATAATTCTCAGTTAATTGAAACTACAATAAGGGTCAAACTAAGTAACTGTCACATAGACCAAAATAGCTTAAACTCTAGACAAAGTAACATTTTATTATTGACTAGCTTCAGACAGCGGTTTCGGCTGCGTGAAAATAGGTTTCTCCATACAAACTTTTGACTCCCACTTCTTCCCCTTGGGGGTGAATTCTAGTAAATCCTCTGTTAGTGCTCACTTACGTCATAAACGGAAACCTTATGCAAAATTTCTCGCTTCCATTTCCAATATTTTCGGCTGTGGGTTGATATTGTCAGTCAGTCAGTTTCTCCTTTTATTTATATAGATAAAGATTGTGAAAAGTTTGAAATATAAGTTAGTTATTTCAGTCAATACTAAGTTACTCAACCTATTCATATACACTGTGTCTACATTTCTTACTCAACTTTTTTGTCGCAGATCTGCTAACAGTTTCTTTTGAAATAAACACATTTATATTTGTTATTTTCGATAAATTGCTAAATTACTATATAATGTGGAAACGACGATGCAACAACAATAGAAAATATAAAAAGAAACAAATCAAATAAGGAGAAAAAAATAACTTACTTCGAGTCTAACCCTGAAATAATGAAGAAATTTCAATTGCTCTATACATTTACTGTTACCATTTACAGTTTTTAGTGTGATAGCCAGTAGATTGGACTGTCTCTACATGAATCAATGTACCAATTACCTTTGTACCTTTCACCGATAGAAAGCTTTATTCCTGAGTGACATAGGCTATATTTTACATACGCGGGTGAATCCGCGAGCAAAAGCTAGTCTTAAATAAACGTTTATTATTATTATCATTAAGATCGGTCTGACTTAATAAATAGTACTAATCAGTAGACTAAAAAAAAAATTAGGATTACCATGAATTGATTATCCTTTTTTGTTCTAGTCCCAAGTTCTCGATTATTGTTGCTTTGATTTAAACTTAGTTCGGTTAATTAATCCAGTCATTGTCACGCGTGTTAATCTAGATCCAGTGTCTGTAGTCTAGCCGGTGTATCTACATAAATCAGTAGAGTTAGTTGCCGCCATTAATTATAATTATTACAATGAGCACACCAAGTGGAATAGGCTTCGAGACCATAAATTAATAATGAGAAGAAAATGTTCCCGCTAGTCTATGGTCATTTGGTGGTCTGTTGTCTATGGAACCATATTTTTTTTTTTAAGCCGGAATATTATCTTTCTGGACTATGTTTCGCCTATGTCTGGTTTGTCTACTCCTGTGTGTAGCATCCATGACTAACATTACCTATATACACATAAAACAAGAAACTGACTGACTGATATATCAACGCAGAGTCGAAACTACAGTGCCTAGAAGTATAAAATTTTGCAAAAAGTTTTATTTTATGGCATAGGCAAGTAATGAGTGAGGATTTTCTAAAATTTACCTCCGAAAGGGATGTAATGGGATCCAAAGTTTGTATGGAGAAACCTACATTTACACAGGCGAAGCCGCTGGCAGAAGCTAGTACAAGATAATGGAAAGAGAAGGGAGATTCTAAATCACCTATGACCTAATATGAAGTCTAGACTGTACCGATTTATTCACAATCGCCTACTTAGGTGTTCCGCTATCAGGTTTTTTCCTCACCATCAATTCAGTCTATTTCTTTCAATATATTCCATTTGTCCAGGTCATAACCGTTGACGACTACACTTATTTGTTAACCTAGAAAAAAACTAGGTAAACAAATATGCGTACCATTTGTTTATCTAGAAAAAATACTACAGATAGATACTGACCAGAAAAGCATTGGATGTGATGAAGGCAGCTAGCCGTCTTCCTGTGCGGAGAGGAGACATCTGTGAACAAAAACAGAAATGTTATTAATAAAATGTTACAGGTGAAATGATGAAGGAAAACATCGTGAGGAAACCGACATGGCCTAGCCTACCAAAAGTTTGAAGAATAAAACATGTAAAATTCACCAAGCTACACTGGGCCCGCGTGGTGCAATACGGCCCATTCCCTATCCTAGAGAGGAGGCCTGAGTCCCAACAGTGGGAACATTATAAGGCAGACTATGCTATGCTAAGTGAAATATGAAGAAAACTGTTTAAGACAGAGGTGTAAATAATAATATCTATAATATTCCACAACTTTCACACAACACACTAGATGGCGTCCCAAACTTAGCAGAGCTTGTGCTATGAGTACTAGACAACTGATAAACATACTTATATACTTCTAAATACATAAATATTATAATTATTAATTTTACTACACTTAGGCTTAGAACTAATGATCATGTTCGTGACACAAATATTTGTCGAGCCTTTGCCTCAACGTTCATCAACATTTGTCGAGCCCACGACCTCTGGCATAGCAGTCACGCTACTAACTAATAGACCAACAGACCAGTCAAAACGATAACAAAATGGAGGGAAAGGTTTAATATCTACAATGTCGCTAATGAAAATTCACGTTATGAAAGTATGATGAACAAAATATTGTTACTGTTTAAACTTATTATATGCGCTGCTGAAAGTTTGAGGATTAGTATCCAACTGAAACAGGACTTTATTCCGAAATAAAACTTTTTTAAACGTATTAAAAATAAGTCGAATTTACTGAAATTTGACTTATTTTTTACACTTTAACAGACAGTTTATCTAAATGAAATAAAAACCAATAAATGTTGAATTAAGTAAAGAATGGAAATACTTGTGTAAAACCAATAAAAAAATTACAATAATTTGGTCTTGAGTAGACCATATCCTGACAGGCTGACATATTAAATTTTTATCCGAAGTATCCCTTGGGAAAATTTTCTACTATCATGCAGACAAAGCCGATGGCCGCAGCTAGTAACTACATAAACAAAGCCGCACAAAAATAAAGGTCTCTTTAACAAAGAAATTCACATTCATTTTCGCAAACATAATGGACTTTCAATTATAGAACACTTTGTCTAGTCTACCCATCACGAATGCCTACAGCACACCACAAGGGTGGCCTCCTACTGCTCACTGAAGCCCTGGTACCTCCACGACAATTCCACCTTGCAAATTGCGCACCAGCACGTAGATGTCATATTTGAGAAGCAAATACACTGGGATTCGTCGCACGCTCTATAATTTCCATGTTGGATACGTTAAAATGGAATGGGCTTATTATAGAGAGGTTAAGAGGCTTTGAAGTTAGCGGGAGGGAACGTTTGCGGAAGCGATTTTGATAAAGATTTTTTTTATTGTACCTAGGGGCACGGTAGCGCCCCCGCCAAGTTGAACAAAAAACAGTACGGCCTACCATCCTTTTTATCACAGTTCAGGCCATTATCGCCCTTATAATTATAACAAGAAAGAACAAAAAAAAAAACAACACTAATCGAAATTTTTTTTTTTTTATTATTCAACAAGAAATTAAATTAATTCATAATGCTTCGAATGTCCATAAGGTAAATGCATGGGCACAAATTGGAAACTTGGCTCATTTTTTGTTATTATTTGTATCAAAATAGTTACTCTTTATCCAAAGTCACAAAACATTATTTTTTTCAATCCGTTCAGAATTACTTATCTATGTTTAAAACAAAAACTGTCAAGTAACAGAAATGGATCATAAGGTTACGCACGTAGAAAAGAGATAACGAGATGGCCCCACCATGCGCACACTCTTCCTTATACAAATATTTGAAATGCAAAATTCATTATATTCGCAATTTTGATGCGCTTTCCGAAAAAATACTTATTTTCAAAACAACAATAAACATAGGCAAGTTAGCAACCCATTGAATAAAAGAAATATATTTCACATAATACTAAAAGAAAAAGAGATTGTCCATAAAACCAAAGTCTGCATAAAACCTGGTATTTTAGAAAAGTTAGAAGGTTTGAACGACGACGATAAGGGTTCGCGGTCACGGGTATTCAGGCTACCTCTGACCGCAAGACCCTTATCATTCTACAGATTGGAGTTTATTTCATCATACCTAACGTGTAACGTGTGCAAATTGCGAAAGTTTGCCCGCTCGTCGCCTGGCCCTAACTCTTTTCCGGCTCGCATTAACCAGTGCCCGGTCCCCACATGTCGGTTCCCACTAGGCCTACGATTATTCTAGGCACTATGTTTATGACAATTTCATTAAACGTCACTAGTTCCCATAACCAAGCTAATCGGAAGGCTTTATTCGCTAGTTCGCTTTTTAACCTGACGTTTCTCAGGGCAATTTACTTGGCTGGGTAATTCTGTGAATGGTATGTAGTTTACGTGATATTTAATTTCACTGTGACTCGATAATAGGGTATTTATTAATAGGCAAGCTTTGAAGTGGCCAGTAAGCAAGCGATGCTAATTTGTTTGTAGTTGTTCTAGCGATTGTGTTTTGTTTTTTTTTGTTTGCCGTTGTGTAGTTGCGTGTTTGTGTGAGCGGTTATCGGGAAATTGTTATGTAATAAAGTTTTTCCTTTGTATTTGGAGCGGGTTAATTAATTGTTTCTCAGAGAAAGCTTATAAGGGCTTTGTATATAAATGCATGTACGCACTTCTTATGTATAATATGAATTATATACGTTTTTGTATTCAATTACTAAAATTATGCTTTTGTGTTTTTTCAATGGTCTCCTGTTTAGAAATATTTTGGATTAATTCAATAAATCTTGGTGGAATTAGTTAATATAAGTAGCTATAGTAACATTAATAAAATACTCAAATGTGAAATATAGTCACAGAAGTCTTCTAATTTCCCCAGAAATAGCCATCCTATTAACTTTAATAGTTTTATTCATTTATGTTCAAACAAACACTTAAAAGCAAAAACAACAAATACAGATAAAAGAGCACAAAAGTGCTGCTTATTTCTAAATAAATTTCTCCCGGCACAGAAGTCGGATGAGTGTTTTATTCTACAGCTTCATTTAATATGACTAACTTATTTAATTTCTAGTATTATTCTCTTTACTAGCACAAATATATAGGTACAGAAGTCAATCTACATACAAAGCACGCTCGAGCACGCTAGATACCGCTCACGGACACGATGTTTCGGTAGCGCCTCGGACCACTCCTCGAACAGTTCCGGCTCAAACGCTCATTAGTGTGCGTCCACCGAGCGTAGGTATGAAAAGTGAAGTACATACTTACATGAGATTGTATTCTGTACCTATCTATTTTCTGTTACTAGTATGTAGTAAATCATTAGGTATAAGTATGATTCCTGACATCCATTTTCTTTCATAACATATTAAAATTATGAGATGTGCATGTAAACCAACAGTGGTCTTTATGTTGTCGGTTTGGTGTCTTTATTTTGACACTGACTGACGTTCTGAGGTTATATTGCGCTGCGCAACGTATATTATTTGTACCTACTGAGTTCAGTTGTAACGTTTCTGCGGTATTAGCGAAAACACCCAAAAGTACCTACTTCATAAATCTTTCATATTTATGTGACGAATGTGAATTTTAAACAGCGTTCAATATGACATAATAATAGTTCGCATCAAGTACAACGCTTTAAGGAGTTCATCTTGGTAATTGAGCTACTGTACAGTACAGTAAAACATGAGTCTGTACTCATGTTTCTTAGTAAGTAATGATCTTGAGATTCGAATTCAATATCATAATGACGTATCATATTAAATGATAACGTACTTGAGTATTTAGTCGGAACGGTTATCAATACAGCCCTAGGTATTTCAAAGCCGCTCTTCCAATCCATTGCCTATCGGTGTATAATCAGGAAATCCACACCATGCGCCTAAATACCCTACCTATACGTGTCCCAGCTAGATAATACTATATAATTACGGAGCCGACACTGGTATGCAGTTATTGCGCTCATTACGGCCCGTCGCCGTCGCTTGAACTTGCGGATAGTTCAGCGGATGACGAGGCGTTAGTCGTACACGGACAGGACAGTACCCCCGACCAGTCCAGTAGCCCCAACTACTACGCAATTCGGGGACGAACAAGTCCGTAAGTTAAACTTTCAGTTGGTTTGTAGGTTTGGTTGTTTGCCGGCGCGACCACAAAACGCTCGTTACAACACTGACTACGCGAAATTCCCTCTAAAAAGTAATTTGCTGTGTCACCAGCGGCTCCAATTTAACTTACGTATTTGTGAAATGCTAAACAAAATGGCCGGTAATGACTGTGCTGCTTTAAAAATGTTTGTTGGAAGACTTCTGTTGGTACTTAGAACATAGCTTAGCTAGTGTTTCAGTGAGAGCTTTATTAAAGCTGTTTAAGCTGAGTTATGGCTGCTCGCGATAAAGGCGTTATGGGCTCTAGGATAGCGCAGAATTAGGAGTTGCAATTTTAAATTGGATGTGGTATCTTTCTAGGGAATAGCCTAGAGGCGATTATAAATAGACTGTTTTTATTCCGAATTTCCGTATTAGTCAGTAAGAGTCTGACACTATTTCCCGCTCCGCCCAAGAGCGGGGGTTGTCATCGGATGATTTTTGCCAACCATAAAAAAATAGACTGTTTATTAGGTGTCTTCAAGGCTAAAGAGAATAGGCTCATAATATTTATTAAGAGCGCCTCACCATCAACGATTGCATCACTTAATCGCAGTCGAGCACTTGTTTATATCAATTTAAAAAAAGGTAAATATATGTTTCTCTATACAAAAACAATGATGGCATTTCTACCCTTTAAATTAATACACATACGATTATAACACAATAATACATCTCGTCATCGTGATTAATACATCTATAGTGTACAGTTCCGCTTCGTTAGCCAATCAGCCCTATCTCCAGGACGTCAAGGAGAGTCAGGAGCAAAGATTACATGCCACAGGCTGGCGTTGTCTGGCTGCGGCGTAGCCAGTGAGCCGTCTACCTAAGACCAAGTGTCACGAGATGTTTGCAGAATGTTTGTGAACAGCCACGAAAGTAATCAACCTTGGTGAAATGGAGGGTTTGTGGGATATACCTAGAGATTCTGTTCTAGTTGGTTTATAGCTGTTAACATTGTACAATACAATATAACATAAGATATATTCTAATTTTTTTTGGCATTTCGTCCTCGTACTGACGAGTGCAAAGTGTGATTATCGGATTAAAATACATCCAGTAGTTATTGAGTACATTTCATTTACCATGATAAAGTATTTTTAGTTCTATTAAATATTATAAATTAATAGGTGTATACAAACTTAAAATAATAATATGTGCAAACAAATGCGGAAAAAAGGGCATAAAAAAATTCGTCCATATCGATGTCAATGGGAAAAGTGTCCAGACCGCTGGCAGCATTGCCACGCTGGATGGCAACGCTGATTCGTTGACCGAAAAAAAATCTAGCCCTCTGGTCACGCGAAGAGTACCTAAACCAACTGTTTGCTGATATCCCAAACAACTCGATGAGCGCCGTTAGTTACTGCTATTATTACTAAATCATAAAATTACAGATAGTTTTGTCACTTTGCACTCGTCGGTATTTACGTACAGTATTTTTATTTTTAAACCAAATGACAGTAATCAAACTGTTTTGATCTAAAAGTCTCCTGCGACCCGTAAACTTAGCAATAACACGTCATTTTCTTATACAGATGTCCAGCGTTTAGTTCAGTATTTCTAAAACCGCTAAGAATAATCAACATCTGTCCATTGTCCAAGTCTATTCTTTCATCCTCATATCAGCTCATAAATGTAAATAGCATACAATTTACAATACAGATAAAGATATTTCGTAAAAAACTAGCTCTCACATTCCGTCTCGATTCGATTCACAAATAAAACCGTACTACACGATTGTATACATTTAAAGTAGTGATTTCTGCAAAAAGAAGGGTGGTCTACCCCTTTCTAAGAAGATATTCTTAGATAAAGTAAACTCGTTTTCTATCGGGGAAGAGACAGTGTTTACAAAAAGCCCTTTTAGAGGAGGTATGTGACCTCTGAGGGTCGTTGTGGAGGGTGTCCATTGCCCTGCGACCCTCCTGGATACTTTCAAGAGTTCCTCACTGAAAGGGTTTAGTGTCTTCTATTTATTAAAGCGCTGAAATAGCCCAGTTTAGAATTGAATTCCGAATGAGACTAATTTGAATTGCATTGAATTTGTCACGAGTTCAGGACCAATTCGAAATTAAATAACGTGGAGTTTTGTTTGCAAAAAGTGGGGGTAGCTAGCGCTAATGAAAATCCTGGAGTTTTTAACTTGGATAAAATATGACATCTCATTTGATTATCACGGGTTTCATTTGGCAAGGGGCCAGGCTGCAGTGTATCCGCCTGTTTATAACGTATTTATATGATTAGTAACATTCGCTTCCATATTAATCCAATTGTTTTGTACATATTCGATTCTGTTTGTTTTATTACGGTAGAAACATTAATTAGATCATAAATAGATTAATAATAGAATTCAATTATGGAAATTTTGCAACGATTATAGCTGAAAATTTTAATAGTTTGCGTGAAATTGCCTCAAAATAAGTACCAGTGACAGATTGACGAACACAGCCACGATTTTCGTTTATGAATTAAACGGTAGCTATTTAAAATAAAGTAAAATAAACGTGCTTTAGACGCATAATGAAGGAAAACTTTAGTTCGTTTGGTTGGGGGCAGAACAAGTTAAATATTGACCACGGCTTTTGTTCCGGCCAGTTTGGAAACACGAACATGTACTTATGTAGATGTTGATAAGTAAAGGTAGAACTACACTCACACGTGTGCCACACACGCCGAGCTGGGCGCGTCGGGCTCCATACATTTTATATGGAAACTAGACTTGTAGAGCTACATTAGATCTACGCCACGCGACGTTGTTCTACATACAAATCAGCCGTGGTATTCCACCTCGGTTGCAATGACAAACTTTCTGCACTTGTATCAAAATGTGCTATTTCAGAACAGTTGCTTAAAAACCCGGTCTTATCCCGCCGCTTTCAGGCCTAGAATTGATTTTATTCGCACTAGTGCGGAAAAGTGTGCGTGCTCGCCCCGCCACAATTTTACTATGGTACGAGTATCAAGCTTGGCGCGCGTCGAATCACATGAGTCGCACGGCAACCCGTTTAATACATGTGGAAGCTTGTCACTGCAGCGCTCGGCTGCATAACACACTTGCCGAAGGCTCGGGCGAATTCCGCCGCAGTAGTAATGACAAACTTTCTCATTTTGTATCAAAATGTATTAAAGTATCTATCATTTTCAAAGCAAAACGGAGTGCGATTTTTTGTGTAAATTGTTTGAATTAGTATAATGAAAAACGTCAGAATCGCTTATTATATTTCTTCAGCAACTATTACCAATCGGGTGGAACATGGAAATTTCCTTAATTAAAAGAAAGTTATATTCCGGAAGCAGTAATGCTGGCGTGATGAGTTTAATAATAACAAAGCCGAGCAAATAACTGAAGACTTGAACTCCAAGTTAAAGATGTTTCAAAGGTCTGTACAGTTCAACAGTTATTATGATATTATTAAACTATTATGACGTTATAGTTAAAACTCTCTCTGAGGAGATAAGTTTATAGTGGTGGTTTACTTAGGTAGTTATTGGAGATAGGTTCTTGATAAATAAAGTCCGCCTCGCCATTGACGATTGCATCACTGCTTATCATCAGGTGAGATCGCAGTCAAGCACTAGTTTATATCAATAAAATAGCTGTCATCGACCAACGGCTGTTTTCTGAAAAGATAAAGGATTAAAAGAAATGTGTAGAGTGCAACCTTCTTTTTGACGGTTGTAAGTCATCGAATTCCTTTTCTCGTAGCTTGGCGTAGAGAGAGGGAGTGTTAGACTTTTAGTAAATACTAGCTTCTGCCCGCGACTTCGTCCGCGGAAAATTTCTTGTTTTAAAATAAGATTACACTCGATTAGACGATGCGCACGTTCAGCGCTAGATTCCTGAGCACGGGCCTGTGATGTTATGGCATTTTGCCTAGCGAGCCGCTGCGAGCGCTCAGCGCTAGTCTCCCTATCCCTTGTCTCAGAGACATGCTGCCTTAAATGAGATAGACGCTGCGCACGTTCAGCGCTAGATTCCCGAGCACGGGCCTGCTATGTTATGACATTTTGCCTACCAAGCCGCCGCGAGCGTTTAGCGCTAGTCTCCCTATCCCTTGTCTCAGAGACATGCTGCCTTAACTCAGATAGACGGTGCGCACGTTCAGCGCTAGTTCCTCGAGCACGGGCCCGCGATGTCCTCACATTTTGGCTAGCGAGGCGCTGTGAGCGCTCGGAGCTAGATTCTCTAGCGCGTGCTTGCGAAATATATTCTCTATTTCTCGAGAGGCGCTGCTCATTTTCAGGGGCAGATTCTTCCGTACGGCGTACTCGAGCGGCTCTTGTCTGTGATGTCTGCCGGGACAGTTGAGATTTCCTTTTAGACATGCTCTCAACAAACTACGCACAGACTTGAAAACAATTATGAACAAAAGGAGAGAAGAAAGAAAAGAAAGAAGAAAGAAAAACATTTAATTTACGTGAATTAGACGCATTCTTATAACTAAATAACAAAAGTAACAAAAAAATCAGTGAATAGGGAAGATATGCGTCTCATCCGCGCAAAACGGCCCAACGCTCAGCATAAAGCTGTGACCTCACGCATAATGCGATGAGCTCACAGCGCTGGTTTTCAGCGTGGGCCGGTCGCTGTGTCGACGTAAACGATGCAGTTAAACAAAATATGTAATACTATATGTAATAATAACAATAATAATATTTAATAATAAAATACAGATGATGTAACTAAAATAAATAGATAACGTGATAAATACATACATTTATACAAAGTGGCAACACCACGACAAACCCGTAGCACAATTAGTGCAACCCGTTTTTTTTAGTCTGTGGCGATTTGCATAGACTGGCAGTGGCATAGACTCACGCTGATGCCTGATTGGACGCGACCGTGAAGCTATTTATTGCTGTTGACGTCAAAAAAGGATATGACCGCATGTGACAACAAAATGGTTTTGTGGAAATTCAAAATACATAATTGAAAGTAAAGTGCGATGGTTCATGTTTGTGACAATGGTTAATTAGCATTAGTAAATTAGTAACAAGATACAAATGAGGTGAACGCAAGAGAAGCGAGCACGGCGACAGGTAAGGTAGATTAGTTCGTTAGTGTATATTATGTTATATGTGATTAACTGTTAAAACTGCTTGAAGATTATTTAATGTTTATCCTGTTTTTAGGTTCTTAGCCTGATATGCATAAAAATAAATGAAAAAAATAAATAATTAAAAAATAGAATGGCAGGCAACATACCTACACTGACAGCGGCGAAACAGAAAGGATATCAGGGATTGAAAGTCAAACCACAGCACCGCTGAAGATCCACCCATAGTACTGCAGGCTATGACCCCTAAGGTGATAAAAAGTTTATTGTTGCGAAAGTTGTGCTAGCAAGAGTAACTTTTTAAGGTTAAATTTAAAAGACTGTAATGATTTCAGGCCTCGCACCGGAGGAGGAATGTCATTCCATACCTTCATCGCAGCGTACTTGAAAGAACCTCTAAAGGCCGCAGTCTTGTGACGCGGCACTGACAGTGGACCGACCACAGAGCGAAGACCATACTTGTAGTGAGATTGTCGCCAAGTAAGTTTATCAAATAAATAGCGTGGTTTCTGGGTTGTTACAACCCCAAATAGCAAGCTAGCCAAATGCAGCCTACGCCTTGCAGCCATTTTCAGGATCTTCAGTTCATTTATGTATGGAGTCACATGACTCCTACGTGGGACATAAACACAAAAACGAACACATGCATTTTGGATGCGCTGAATCAGTCTATCAGTTCTAGCAAGCAAACACGGCCCATACACAGTGTCACAGTAGTTGAGTTTAGATAATATCAGGCTGTCAACAAGCAGTTTGCGGAGTGGGGTGCTAAGGTATTTCCGTATCCCATACAAAACCTTTAGCCTGTAAAAACAGTGTCTTAGAGCACTCCTTATATGGGCTTCAAAGTGCAGCTCTGGCTCCAGAGTCAGCCCCAGACTGCAAGTCTGCTCTACACGCTCAATTTTCTCTCCCCCAATCATGACCTCAGGTTTGGCTAGCAATATTTCAGAAACTTGCTTCTTTGTGCCCAAAACCATGAATTTCGACTTTAGCGGATTCAGGACCAAAGAGTTCTCCTCAGACCAGGCCACAACCCGAGCCAAGTCATCATTCAACCTCTGTACAGCCATTGACGTGTCGGCCCCTTTAAATGATATGTAAAGCTGGATATCATCGGCGTACATATGATACTTGCAATTTATAAATGATTCAGTTACGTCAGCGCTATACAGAATGTACAGAAGAGGACCCAAAATTGATCCCTGTGGGACTCCTCTCGTAACAGGAAGTGGGGGGGATGATACAGTCGAACCATCTTCCTTATGGATTTGCACACACTGAGACCTATCAATTAGGTAGCTATTAAACCAATCCACAGCGTCTCTGTCGAAGCCATAATATGCTAATTTAGACAGCAGCAGATTGGTATTAATTGCATCGAACGCCCGTGAGTAATCCAACAGGACCAGGATTGATCCCTCCCCCTGATCACGTGCCTCCAAGATATTGCCCACAACATCAGCCAGAGCCGTTGCAGTACCTCTGCCTTTTCGAAAACCGGACTGGAGGTCTGGAAGGATATTATTTTTTTCCAGATACTCAATAACTTGTGAGTACACAACACGCTCCAGGATCTTCGAAAGGCAGGGCAGGATACTAATTGGCCTAAGATCCTTCATGTTGGCTGGGTCATTGGTTTTCGGGATAGGGCGCACAATTGCACGTCTCCACAGTCCAGGGAAGGTGTGCGTTTCTATGGATCTGTTGATGATGGCAGTGATGGCCTGCAAGGTGGTTGGCAAAGTGAGAGATAACATCTCCAGACTGATGCCATCAACACCCTGGGCATTTGAACCCAGACTCCTAATTAACTTCAACACCTCATCCTGTCCGATTGTAGTGAGTGAAAACTCAGCTGGACTATGTCTGCAAGATTTGAAGTAGTTAATTTTACAGGTATTATCGCTGCAGCTTCCAGGGACATCCAGAAATGCAGCATTGATATTATCTGGGTTATCAAAATGACCAGGGAGCAGTTTCTGGCTGTGATCTGGAAGCACATCTGATTTGAGACTATTCCAGAGCTGTTTGGGGTCCTTCCTTTGCTCGTTGATGTTTTTAGTAAAGTATGCGGTTTTCTCCCTCATTAACGCAGCTGCCGCTTCATGCTTAAGATCCAGATAGTACTGCTTGTGGTTCAGTTCTCTAGTCTTATGATATCTGGCTCTAGCTTCATCTCTCAATTTAAACATCAGACGTATGTTGTCAGTTATCCATGGTGTAGGCCGTTTCCTGAAGGTCCTACGCTTAAGAGGAGCGTGAAGATCAAACAGTTGGATAATATATGAATTAAAAGTGTGCACCATAGTGTCAACATCACTAATATCCCCTATAGTTGACCAAGGGATTAAATTCAGATCAGCATTGAACTGATCTTGCAATATGTCGGAAAAAGAGCGGTACTCAACCAACCTAGGTTTAGTCTTAGGCTTTCTGAAAACTGCCTCGCACGTGACGAATGAGTGATGGTTGAGCTCACTGATGTGATCCACCACAACATTTCGCGTCGAGGCATCAGTGCATATGATGTCAATAAGCGAACAGCTATCACCTACGAAGTGTGTAGCAGTTGGAACAAGCTGAACCAGGTTTGAGTAGTCCAAAAAAGCTGTCAGCTGTTTAGCTTTTGAGCTGTTCGCATCCAGCAGATTGACGTTCATATCACCCAACAAAACCAGATTATCATATGGGGCCAAGGCACTAATACTAGCAGTTATAGCGTCGAGAAATACCGCTAAATCCTGCCAAGGCGGACGATATGCGGTACCTATGAGAAGCTTTTTTCTATTAATAGTTAAACCCAACCAAAGCTGCTCCACATTAGGGTCCTCAGGATGAGCTTTTACCCTCGCGTTTATACCATCCCTGATGTAAAAAGCAATTCCTCCGCCACGTCCTCCACGTATAGACACTGGTCGCGGTATGTGCCTTAGTTTGTACCCAGGTACACTAGGAGCTCGGTCTTGTTCGCCTTTACGTAACCACGTTTCATTAATCGCCATTAAATCCACAGAATGTTTTCTCATGGCTATCAAAAACTCATCTTGATTTGTGCAAAGAGAGCCCGCATTCAGTAGACCAAACTTGATGCATTTGCTAGGAGCCATAAGTGTAAATAATTAGTGTAAATATTAGGTATTTAAGTGTATGAACAGAGAACCAGTAAGTGTATAAAATATTTATACATATATTGTAAGTAGATATAATTAGATATAAGTATGATATGTGAAAATATAGGGCACTGTTTGTATAGGTATATGGTATATGTGTTAGTATGTGCACATGAGTGGGTGAGCTTATTTGGTTTGAAGAACTTATCCGGACCATGTGATAGGCACAGGTAAAGAAAGCCGCATGAACCAACAACAAGAACTTAGCCATTGCCAGTACATCAAAAAGCATAATTAAAAAAATAAATGATGTGATATGTAACATATAAGTATATATATATAGAATAAAAAATTGTTCAAAGAAACCTGCAAAGCTCCAGCAGACAGAGCATAACATACAAAAACAGAAGCGACGCACATCTTCACCCATGACAACTATGAACATACAAAAAATAATGAAAAAAACTACAAACACTGAATAATATGCTAAGTAATAACTAATCTGTAACAACAGGTCCAAAGACACGGCAGATGTCTGCTTCAGATCGTACCCTGTGGGTGGCGTCTCCTGGTCTCCTCCTGGCGAGAATGCGGCCTCGCTTGACCCACACAAACTTCCAGTCTGCAAGGCCAGCAGCGTCACGCGCTTTCCGAAACAGCAGGCGGTTGATCTTGGTGAGTCGCTCATTGAGAAAGAACCTTCGGGCGGGGCCCGGCATGTCGAGATCGGCAGTGGTCGCGCCGCGCCGCACGCGTGCACTCGCCAGCAGCCTGTCACGGAGATCCCGTCGAGCCAGGCGCACGACAATGGCACGCGGCCGAGATTCTGTCGCCCCAGCTGAACCGGTCGCGTTGAGTTGCCTGCCGCCAACCCGCTCGACGCTGACAACATCCCGCTCGTCGAGCGTGACGCCCAGCTTTAGGCTGATCAGCTGAAATATTTGGGCTGGATTGTCAGCGGTGGCCTCCGGTATGTTAGAGACCTCGATGTCGTTCGCCAGAAGCTCCTGGTCCCTTTCATTGAGCTCCCGCCTCAGGTCCTCGATGATCCCATCGACCGCTCCAAGCTTAGGCGGGTCTGAGGCGCGATGCTCCAACGCATCCAGCCGCGCCTCCATGCGGTCAATTCGCGCGCTGCAGGTGCTCATGGCAGCTTTAATCCCCAGCATTTCGAGCTCCATATCCTGCCTGAACATCTGGATTTCCGCTCGCATCGCTCGCAGTTCCTCCATAATTGAGTATGCATCGGGGGCGGCAATTGGGGGGATGTGCTGGCATGCAAATTCGGTAGAGGAGCCATCGCGCGGCGGAGTGTCGCACACGACAGGGCTGACAGGTTTTGAGCTGCCCGCTGTGACGACCGGAGTGCAGACCTGCTCCACCGATTTTTTTGTAGGACATTCGGACGCTCCTCTAACGGGGGTATCAGCCCTGTTGTCCCGCACGACGCCCTTCGTACATTCGGGGCAACGCCAGCTTGCAGATAATGCCGCCTTACTAGAAACGCCCACACATGCTCGGTGGTAATGGGCCTGACACTTGCCACACCTAACGCCCTCTACCGTCGAGGTAAAGCGACCGCATCCACCGCACTTGAGACCCGGCATGACGATGGCGCTGAGATCACTAGTTGCAAAAGTGATACCAGGGTGATGCTCTAGATGGCGCCAGTGATGACCCAATATTGATCAGGAAGATCAATATACCATCAATAATGTAGATGGCTCTGCAACAAATTTTGGCAACTCACTCTACTAATAAATAGAGGGTACCAAATTCTTTGTCCAAATCCTGCAATGTTTTCCGATAGTTGTTATGTCCTTTAATCTTACTTATATATAGTTCACTTTAATAATTATCACGTATCTTTACACTATGTTAATGATTAAAAACTTATTATGTACTAAAATGAGTTGTTTTAATTGTTTACTCAAAAACAAGCGAGACGAAGCTACACCGACACAGACGTCAAACGTCAACTGAGAGCGACTCGAACACCGTCCGCCTTTACAAAACAAAACAATCGTAATATCGAATAACTCGTATCGATTATTACGATAGAACGAAGTACGAAACTACGAACATACAAAAACGTACAACGAAATTACGATATTTTCGATTATGAGGTATCTATCAACAACAACAACCATACGAACGAAACAACCGAAACCAATAAGCAACTGACAGAAGAACTCCAACTAACGACAACGTGGGCATAATAATTCGAGAGGGTCATCAATCCACAGAAAGTCTTAACACCGCGATTCAGAAAACATGGCAAGTTCGGGAGGTTCCTGCACCGAATTACAGCGGAAGAGACGCCCGAGTGTCGCCACTGTGCGGAACGCCCGGAGGACACGGTGGAGAACACAGGCGAGGTGTGCCCTGCCTGGGCAGAGCATCGCCGTGCCCTCGTGGGGGCGATCGGCGGCGGACACCTCTCGCGGCGGGCTCTGGTTGAGGCCATGGTCCTTAGCGAGGAGGAATGGCAGGCGGTCGCCTCCTTCTGCGAAGCAGTAATGCTAGCAAAGGCGGAGGCAGACCGCATCAGGCAACGGCGCCCCCGCCGCCGCCGCCGGGATTCCGATCCCGATTTCCGGCCACCGTAGACGCGGGCTCGCGGACGGCGAGCCATGGGTAGCTTGCTGTCCGATCGTCCGGTAATGGACAGAGCCCAAGACGTCAAAGGCGCGCACTGTTCCCGCGCGCCTCAAGAAGTTGTCAGCAACAGCAGAGGCCCAGCTGGGTCGAAGCCTATCGGGTCCAGGGTTATCCGAAAGGGAACTCGTGCCCTGGTTTGAAGGCTAGAAGGAACGGGGTGGGTTTTTAGTCAGTAAGAGTCTGACACTATCTCTCGCTCCACCCAAGGGCGGGGGTTGTCATAAGATGATTTTTGCCCACCATAAAAAAAAAATAGGTAAAACGTCTGCACAATGAAAGTTACGCTAGGGGCATTTTGCGTTTTAGTAATTTTATATTATCTTCGAAACTGTACGACCAATTGCTATGCTGTAAATGGCAAATCTTATCTGTATAATGTTCTTGTGATACTGAAATAATTTATTGTCATAAGAATTAATATTTTGTTGCTCAAATAATCAACCAAACGTAAGTATGCCGAAAAAAAATTTTTTTAATGCAATAAAAGAAGTATAAAAGATGAAATATAAAAGATAGAGACATGGTACCGCGGACTTTTTTGTAGAAATAATTAAGACGAACCAGGTAGCCATACATTGTTTTTAATTTTAAGCAACTGTTTAGGCAGCGCACGCAAATAATTCTATTTTATGAGGTATTTTTTTCCGACTTGCTAGACAAAAGTTGTGATAGCTCGGTTAATATACATGCTATAGAAACAATTTATAGCCTATAGCACTCAGGAATAATGTGGCTTTCTGCCAGTAAAAAAAATTTTAGAATTGGATTATTAGTTCCAGAGATTACCCCCTACATACAAACTTACAAACTTACAAACTTACAAACTTACAAATTTTACCTCTTTATAATATTAGTATAGACAATCGTGTTCCTTGAGGTATATTTTGCGTTCAAGGCACAGGCACAGTCCGCAGCACATTGTAGGCTTTACAAAAGCAAGTAAAAAAAATAATATTTAAAATATGTTACAGTGCCTTTTCTGCAATTTTTTTTTTAACCAATAAAAAGGAAAAGAATTTTTATTTGAAAATTACCTAATTATAGGAAATCTGATAATGACCTTTAAAAATAAAATGGCATCTTAAAAAAAAACTTAGGTCAAACCTTAGCCAATTGCGAAAAATCTACTTCAACTCCATTAACAAAGAGTCAATTCAAACCAAATCACAAAAACTCCTAACAAAAAGAACAGTAGTACAAATTAGTATAAGTGTAATATAAGCCACGATCCCACATCTTCTACTACCTATAAAGTATTTCAAACTAAACTAAGATAATCTCCTCGCGTCTCAAGGACATTTGAGATTCGCATACAAAATTGAAAATCCCTCCATTGGCCCTCAAAGGTTTCGTTAAAGGCGTATAGTGGGTTTCTCGTCACGTCTTCCAGATGGGATAGAGGTGCGCCTCTCGATTATGTGCTGCATATCCGAGATATTCGAATTATTCGAGTTATTTGATTGTGAAAGGACGAAATTTAATTAATCAGAATTATTAGTGATGTGTGTTTCAGGAAGTTTGAAGGTTAAAGGTTTAATTCTAATTTTGAAGTTTTAGGATCTTAGAACTTTGTAAATTCAAAGTATCTACTCAAATTGTTAAACTAACAGAAAAGTTAAAACATTATTAAAATTGTTAAATTATTTCAGGATAAACTGATACCTAAATAAAGCGATTAAAATGAAAACATATTTAATATTCACAATGGAAATACTTAAATTATTTTGTTCGGAATGGCATCTGCAAAATATTTATTCGATTTGATGAATTGAATAATATTGCTTAAACCATGTCTAATTATAAATATAATGTAATTACCCGCGGTTTATGCATATAGAATGGAATTTACCTGTCAACGATATAGCCAGAAGCCATTTTAATTAAATTATCGAAAAACATATATTTTGTCGTGTACTAATGATAATTACTGAAATTCAAATAAAGCTAGTAACACCTTGTTTATTAATTGTCACAGAAACGTCTTCATAATGTTTTTTTTTTTTTAACAAAAAGTCCATATTTACACAATTAAGCTGCCTTTCTACAAATGTAGTCAGGTAGTGTACTTTATCGTAAAGTTTATTTACACATGCAATTGTTTTAACAGGTATCTACCCAAGGAAAAAAAGCAATCGCGACCATTTGGACCATCACATATCTATTAGTGCTTTTAGTGCTGAACTGCTGGCAACACACTTATTTACAAAACTCACAAACAGACCGGTCCTTCAATTTAAAAAAAATCTTTTACTAAACTATCGACAAAATCTAAAAAAAAATCGCTTCATTTCCAATCACTACTCTATTTCCTTGTCTCATTCCAGGGCCGTAGACATTAAAGTGAGATCGGTGAGACCTAAACACACGGAAAAGTGTTTTAAAGCGCCCATTCGAAGCGATGTGTGTGTTATAGTGTATTCCAAGGGGGTCGGCCTCAATGGCGCTATTTGAAGAGGTTAACGCGGGTTTAACTGCGCCCTGCCAGACGAATTGTGAATTTTATATGTGCTTGTGTAGATGTAGCAGGTACCTATAGATCTCCTACACAGGGCTTCGTACCTATTTCTGTGAAGGACTGAGAACAATTCGTATTTCAACCACGTTCACAATAATCAGTTATTAGTTCTTGATTGGAAATAAATTGATATGTCTTCTTTCAATCCGAGTGAAAATAAACCAACGTTATATTTGGTAGAAAAGTAAATTCCAGCTGACGAAAATGAATACGTAAGAAACAAGGATGGAAAATTGAAAATGTTTTGTTCAAAACACAAAGGCTAAAGCTTGTAGGCGCAATTAGTGTCTCAACATATCAGTATCATAATCATTACACGGCGCTGTCTCCGCGACGCAACACCGGGACGCCTGAATCCCGCAAATTAACCAGCCCCGGAATCCCTCCCTAGACGTGATCCCTAATTTTCAGATACATCTCCGGGAATAAATAGGGGATTAGGGGCGGCGCCGGGCGCGTAAATAACCTCGCGTCACGCGCTAAGGTTCCAGAAGATAAGGGGTGAAATTGCCCCCAGCAGGAACGCTGGGCCCAAGCGACGAGCGATCCAGTTACGCCGACATTACCCACTATTTCTGCGAAATTTGAAGGCGTCTTGATGTTCCATTTACGTGAATGGTCCGCGATGTGTGTAAATTGCTGTATTCAGACGTTCATGCTGTATTTGCGTCGACCGTAAATATGAATGGAGATCGGAGAAATATAATTTTGGAGACGTTTGCGTAGTTTGAACCATCAATTACTGAATATTGCACGATATCCACGGATAATATCTAAATAGTTTTCTATAAGTCTAAGAGCTTTTAGAAACTTTTTTAGTCTCGATATTTTACAGTCGATTTTATAACCGAAGCAGAAGAAATTTTAAAATTCTAAAAACCTTAATATTACATTTCCACTTGTACCATGAGTCAGTCTCAAGTGTTACTGCATGAGTTACAGAGGCTTTTTGTTAAGAACAAAAGGCTTTTAGCGGCTGAATAGTAGAAAGTTGGTGCGTGAACTCAGATATACTATTGTTTGGGAAGTTTGCACGCAACGCGTCACGATATCGCGATATGGACGCCTTGTTCCTTGTTCGAAACTTGACAGCGAAACGCGCGAGAAAATTGCGATGCCTCATATGTATCTATAAATAGACCTGTTAGAAGTTTTAGGAGATGTTGTTATTTATTCCGTGTGTTAGGATAGATTTGATTACAAAGCTTCAGAGAGACAAATTCCACAAATTTTTCGGAACATCATTCATCATCATCATTTCAGCCGATAGACGTCCACTGTTGGGCATAGGCCTTTCCCAAATGTCGCCACAATGTGCGCATCCTTCACCAGGTCATCGGTCCACTTTGTAGGAGGCGTTCCAATGCTTCGTCTTCGGGTACGCGGTTGCCACTCCAGAAACTTTTGGCCCCAACGGCCATCTGTTCTGCGAGCAATGTGCCATTTGTCACTTAAATTTGGAGATTCTTCGTGCTATGTCGGCAACCTTGGTTCTCCTGCGGATATCTCGGAACATTTCCAGCAAATAATTAAAGGTTTTACTTTTCATTCGAGTGAGATTGTTTATTTTTACCAGTCTAAAATAAAGTCCGGCCTAGAGGGGAACAGAACCCGGCCAAGTTGATAACTAAGAAAGGAGTTAATTAACAATATCAACAACCAGAAAATTGGACTAAAGTCAAATATTTTTATAATATTTTTGTTGATTAAATCTGTATTTACTCTTGCCTGTACAAACTTCTCGTTGGAATCAATTCGGTCGCGTTTAATATAGTTTAGAAGAAATAATTAGTTCGTCAAGTTGGTTTTAATAAAGAAAGTTTTAATATGATCTATTATAGGCTCATCTGTTGAGTTAGCTATTATTTTCATCAGTAAAACCACATCACAATGTAGGTAGCAAATACTTGAGGCCTTTTTCCGAATAATGTGCTTTAGGCTCTAGGAAATCCTTACCGTGGTCCTGGAACGTAATAGACAACTGAAGGTATACAAGTGGATGTTAGTGACACTCTCTCTGGCTTCACCCAGAGCGGGAAGGGTTGTTTGATGATTTGCCACCTCAGAATCATGGCAGGTGTACCTACGTACGGAGAGTACCTATGGTCATAATTGGATGTTCTTCTTGTGAATTAAACCTACAAAATTAGTTTTAGTACATGCGAAACCCGAAACACGTATCTAGTATTTTTATGTAAAAAAGCTATGTACAAAATTTCATAACTGAATCATGAAATTTCACAAATTTATAAGCTTGATAAGTTACCTGGTTGACCGCACAAATTCATAGTCACCGGGCCATCCAGGCGACTGGGGAGTTGTTTTGCCCCTGCACCCAGGTGTGCCCTGACATTTATCCTGCAAAGACCTGCCGTGACCTGGGTTGTAGTTAGTGTCGGTGGTGTCCAACATGTGATTCTTTTAAAATATTTTTTGGAAAAAAATATAACATGGTATGAAAATTATTGGAATCAATTCGGTTATTCTGAACAAACTATATTCAGGTTTCACATTGTATATGATAGCTTTCCCTAGAATTGAGTTATCCCCAAAATCTAGTTCGTTGATTGTCATTATTATACTTGATTCAATAAGTTTCCAAACTTTGATTTGATATGCTTCTTTCACAAGTCCCTTTTGAAGGCTCTAGTTAGAAAGAGGAGGCGACTAGAATATGAATTTGAAGAAACTTCTTAAAGCCACTAATTGATGGAAAACGTGACGTATCTAGAGGGATCTAGCACAAAATATATAGGTAAGTACAGTCATGTGTGTACTTCATTTTTTGTACCTACGCTCGGTGGACGTACACTAATGAGCGTTTGAGCCGGAACTGTTCGAAGAGCGGGCCCAGGCGCTCCGAGGTATTGTGTCCGTGAGCGGTGTTTATGTGTGCGTTGCTCGAGCGCGCCTTGTATGTAGATTGATTTCTGTACATATATATTTTGTGTCGAGAGGGATCTAGGCTTCTCTCTATTTGCGATAGTTCTTGGAATTCCATATTCATTGTAAGTCATTATTTTCTACTCAGACAATTTATATCTTTTAAAGATTGATCTATCTCCAACGTAATTGGAATAAGAGCCTTGAGAGAAACCTCTTATAAATACATTGACATCGAAACAGTATAAAACCAATACAAAAATAAAGTAAACGAAGAAAATAAATAACAATCACTTCAAGCCAAAAGAAACTTTATCAATTTCACTTCACACTTGTCATATAAAGCTCGAATATACAAAAATAACAATATTAAAGTTATTTTGGACAACATACACGTAAGAAGTTTATCTATTACAATCCCTTTTGAACCCTGGGCCCTTAAGTGATTGCGTAGTAAGGACGTAGGTCGCGCCCCTTTGACCCAGCTTGATAAAAAAACTGAAAATAGTCTGTGGAAACTGAGTAAAATGGTATTTATGGTTGTTACGAACTTTTTGGGTTAGAACGGAGATGATTTGCATGTCTTTGAAGGAGGTTATAAGAAATGTAGGTTGTAGTGTGTAGGATGACCGAGATGAGTGATGATGAGATGAGATTTTGATTTAGACCATGACGTTTAAAGTAAGATTGTTTTAATCTTTTTTCAGCGTGGGTAAGAGATAGAGCTATACAGGTTTTCTAGCGCCATCTCATAAAGAAGACTTTTTCATGGCGCTAGACAACTTGTATAGTTCTGTCTCTTACCCACACTGAAACAAGATTAAAACAATTTTACTTTAAACGTAACGTAACTCCGCAGGTACGATTAGTTTTTAGTAAGTATGAGACATTGTACTTTGCCATAACGACTGTGCGTTTCGCATCCATCGGATTAAAGCGACTATCACAAGTTCATCGAGCCATTTTGGGACGCCTTCCAACGCTAAGTCTTCCGGTACGTTGTCGCCACTCCCTTTTTGGTGGAGGTTATGTCCAGTAAACTTTTTTCGGCTAAAATGATGATGATGATGATTATACTTTGAATTTTTATGAGGAAGTATTTGATAGTGACTTGAGAAATTAACAGTCTTGTAAGATTAAAAGAATAGTAATATTTTTCCTTATATTGGAATCGAACTACGTGTGTATCTTTTTTTCTTCTCTGTCAAATCCATCCAGTAAAAAATCGCTATTAGTGATAAGATCACCCATTGTTACACCCTATTAATTTTAAGCTCCTACTGTATTTTTTTATGGTGTATATTTGTATAATGAACAGTATATTGTTATCTATCTTACTTTTCCAATACACTAGTTATTTGCATGATAGAAACATCGATAAAATAAAAGCTTGTCGCTGTCTGTGTTTCCTGATAGCTACAACTTAGGGGTCTTTAAGTTTAGTGTGAATATATTACTTCTAGGCAGGCGTCCTCCATCGTCGACCACATCATCGCTTACCATCAGGTGACATGGTGGTCAAACGCAAGCCTATCAATAATAAAAAAAGCAGAAATCGATTTCAAAAATAATTTCACAAATATTTAAAATTATCTAGAAGCTTTAGCGAAAATCCCACTTCTGTTATTATCACAGCTAAAATTACACAGACTTATCTAAAATTAGCTTTTAACCAAATGACAGAACAACCCTCTAATGGCATGTTTTTATAATTGACCAACATTGTATGTATTACAGCGCTGACCCTAAATTACTGCACGTCCCTAGAGCTGTGTTTTATTTTACTTTGACATTTAAATATACACATGCAGAGGAAAATTAAACTAACTTATTTCTTTATGAAAAACCTGTTAATTAGAGAGTTACTGGGAAAGTGGGTTACTGGAACTGAAACACACAAATTATCTACAGCATCAGATGTAGCTGTAGGTATATGAAACTAATGAATTGTATTAGTAACTAGATTTTGCCCACGGCTTCGCACGCATACATAATTAGCCTATGTCGCTGAGAAATAAAGCAGCTTTCTATCGGTAAAAATTTTTTCGCAATTTGACCAGTTATTTCAGCGATTATCTCTTACAAATAAAAAAACATACAAAGTTTCACTATCATCATCATCAGCCTTTTTAATGTTCCCACTGCTGGGACTCGGGCCTTCTCTCTAGGAGAGGGAATGGGCCGTAATCCACCACGCGGGCCCAGTGCGTGTTGGTGGATGTCACATGTCTTCGAATTTTTGGTTCTAGGACATGCCGGTTTTCTCACGATATTTTCCTTCTCCGTTTTGAGAGCAGTGGTGATGAAATAAATTACACAAAGTAGTGCGCCTGCCTGGGTTCGGACCCGCGACCTACAACTCGTAAGTCGGAGTCATTACCACTCGGCCACCACTGCTCTCTTTACCTCAACAACAAACAAACTTTACCTTTTTATAATATTAGTGTAGATAGTCTAGAAGAAAACTTATTTGTATTGATGAGGCAAAACATCCAGGCAAAGATGACGAGATAAGTTCTACCTTGATAGAACTGTACCCCTAGCCAAGTTGCTAATCTGCAATAGTTAACGCTAGTAGAAAGCTTCAAATGTACGGGATTGACGTCATCTCAACGCTAAGTCACGTGGTCAGAACAAAAGAATTGGCGGCAAGGTCAACTCGAAGCGTTCGACGCAAGCGTAGTGGGCAAGGTTTGTAACTTGGCTAGGGGGGCAGGTCTACATTTCAGCAAAACTGGGAGTAAAGAAAACAAAAAGCTTTCTTTTAAGCCTTTGCCTTCTATGTTATTTTTTACCCAACGTTCTAAAGGTATAATAAAAATTTACATTCAAATATCGATCGTTCCAAATATGTCAGTACGCACTAGTGCCACAATGAGCTACGCACGGTCGTATACAGGGGCGCGTCACCATCGGTCCCGCGAGTCCGAAATCCCTATAATTGTGATAAATCGCTGCATATCCCCGACCAGCGTCAGACGGGCCTAATGGCCGATATTCGGGCAAAGGGCATTAATAAAGAACAGTTTGGAGCCGAAATGTCACGGAAATAAGTTCTAGAAAGGGCTTCTGTCACGCGGGAAAGTTGGAACTACAGAATTATTGTCATTGTTAGAAGTTGGATGCTTTAAGGTGGCTTTCATCAGGGTTTTTACTTAAAATCTGATAGATTCTCACGTAATTTTTTAGGTGGCTATGAGGTACAGTCATCAATCATCATCATTTTAGCCGAAAAACGTCCACTGTTGGACATAGGAGTTGCCACAACGAACGGTCTTGTACGTGTCGCATCCATCGGATTCCCTCGACCCTCACCAGGTTATTGGTCCACCTTATGAGAGGCCTTCCAACTTGTTGAAGGGACAGTACTTTATATTAATTACTAGCTCTTCTTATAATTTAATGTAGGATGTTTTTTTTAGAGAATCTTAAATCAGTCCCATGTTCCCCTACCATCGGTTTGACGGCCTATGGCATGATTAATACCTATTTATAATGTTAAGTTTGTCTGCACGTGAAGAACTGACTAACTACTTAACCACCACCTTGAATACCATCATCATCATAATAAAAAAGAAAGAAAGAAAACACGATTATTTGGCACACAGATACACACAGTGAGATGACACTTATAATTATAGTATACAAACTTAACATCATCATCATAACAGCCGAAAGACGTCCACTGTTAGATATAGACCTTGAATATGAATAGTCTTAAGTCGTTACTAACAGACTGATCAAAGTTCGTCTTTGAAGTAAAAGCACGATAGAACCAAGCACGTTCCATTTCATAACCGGTGTGTTCCTCCATCGCCTAGTCATGTGCATAAACCCAGGCTCCCTATGAACGCTATAACCCATAAAACATGTAGGTGGCATCTAAATCACAGACCATAACTCGTTAGTTTACATGCGGAAGCTAAAAGCTTTTAATACCAGCCATTAAATGCAGGGTAATGTCGACCCGGCTACATATATAATTTTTAATAAACTTTTTGACAGTTGAGATTCTGTTGACAGTTTATTTTAATTAAAATATATTACGAATTTTGTAAGTGGTAATGGAATATACGTAACTAAATCATGACAAAGTATTGTTTCCATTTAAAAAAGTGTAGTTTTGGAATAATAAAAAAAAACACTACTACTAAAATAAATATTAAGACAAATGTGAAATATCAAGACTGACAGATGATCAGCTGTGGGCTGGTAAAACATAGAATTGGTGTCCTGACACAGCAACTCGGAGCCACGGTAGGCCACGAAGTAGATGGTGGGATGACCTGGATGGCTGTTTTAGGAACTGGAATCTACAAAGCCTGTTCCCTAACCAAGTTACAGCGGTTTCGCTTGCGTCGAACGCCTCGAGTTAGTCATGATTATTTTGTTCTGACCACGTGATTGAGCGTGGAGATGACGTCATTGCAGTATATTTGAGGTTTTCCACTAGCGTTAACGATTGCAGAATATCAACTTAGGTGGGGTTACTGGAGTACAGGCGTAGCCAGCTTTTCGAAAATCTTTAGGGCGCTTTTTGGAAAGCGTGCGCAGGAATTACATAACTTCATTCCTCCATCACCTTTCTACCATCGGACAACCCGACGTACGGCGAGTGTCCACTTCAATGGTTTTTTTTTCTTTTTTTTTTTCGGTGGGCAAAAATCATCTTATGACCACCCCCGGTCTTGGGTGGAGCGGGAGATACTGTCAGACTCTTACTGACTAAAAACCCACCCTGTTCCTTCTAGCCTCTTCATACCGGGGCACGAGCTTCCTTTCGGATAACCCTGGCCCCAGTTTTTTTTATTTTCCTGTGTGGTCTTCCCGTATTATTATAATTTAGAGTAAATAAGGTTCTCAAAAAATTAGAGACGTGCTTTGTGACTTTCCACGGCTCACTACTGTATGGGTACAGCAATATGGACTTACGAATAGATAATCTTATGCAGCTTAACGTTATTATAGATTCTTCGTTCAGTTAAAAATCTAGAGCCTTTAAAAACTAACCTACATTTACCACATTCAACTGTTACGATAGTGGGAAATCCTGCAGCTGTTCCATTCTTCGTTATCTTTTACTATCCGATCTGTATGGAAACTTTTATCCTCGTGGAAACCTTCCTAGAAATTAGAAATAGATCCTTTGTGGTATGGTTTAATCATCCATTTGTGATTATGGTTTTACATGTGCGGGAGATTTCTTTTAAATATGATTTTTTCTGCTTTTCTACTCCCAACTGTTCTGGTTGTTCCATTAAACAATAATGTTAATATCGTATAAAATTTACGCTACAATTTTTTTTAAATTACTCAATTGTATTTTATTTTAAGGTTATTAGTAAAATATATGCTTTTATTCAAAAGCTTTAAATTGGATAATCTAAATTTTGTAATTTACGTGACAGAGTGGACGAAATACGCCTCCGTCACACTTTTTTTTTTGTAAATCATACCAAATCAAAAACTTTTTTTTTAATAAAACTACAGAAACTTTTTAAAGTTATATATTACAAATATCTCCTACATATATTTCTTGTCTTTCTTGTTATGTAAATAAATAAAGTAAAAAAAAAAACAATATATAGCAATTTAAATAAGCCACTGGCAGTTAAGAGATGAACAGCCTCAATAGACAGCACTGGTTCATCATCAGCGTCATGCCAGTACGCTATCAGCACTACTCAGTTACTCTGATCGATTGTGGATAGAATATTGGAACGTTCCATGTACTAAAACAGTGGATTGTATTGTGTAGTTAATAGTTACTTAATGAACTAGTAATTAAAACGACACATTAATTATAGTACAGGTATACGATATAGATACTTTATCAACCCACAAAATTTATACGTTTGGTAAAATAAATTAGTTAGGAACTACAATATTATAATTAGCCAGCAGTTAGGTAACCCAATTTCACTGTCAAATATAACTACATTACGAACTAACTAATAGCGTGTTTACGTCATTCAAACTAGTTTTCACGCAATTATTATGAGCTACCGTTTCTCGTTACATTATTACAATTAACTCTATTAAAATCCATTACAACACGAAACTTTATACGTGAAAAGACGCGTTGTGAAACTGAATTAGCGTCGATATTATACGTCAATATTTTAGTGCGCCATGCAACGGGTTAATCAAATTTTACGAGAGCAGTTATTGTTCGCTATATCGACACTATGGGCGCTGTGTCCTCGTATTCCAACAACGCCACAGTGTTTATTGTGCTCAGACTTGCACGTTGCACTTCCCTTACTCAGTAACTGTTTACGACACGGCAACTCGGTTTTATAGCTCGTGTTTAGTGGGTATCAAGTTTCTAAAGCATTACTTTTGTAAATTAAATCCTTGTGAATTCATTCCAATACAAGCGGGTCCAGGTAATTGTTTCGATCGCGCCTTGTTCAACCGGCTTGGGTTTACATATTAAGCGTTGGTACATACGATGCGAAAATACTTTGCGGTTTACGGAGAAATCATTAAATATTCAGAATTAGGTAAGTGAGAATTACATTAAGCCTATGGTGTCAATTCCGAGAAGTCAGAACGCAAAATAACTGAATGAAATGCCTTCCTCGCTCGCTTGGTTGGTTGAGTTTTTTCGCGTCCTATGCGTCAGGTTCGTGTATTTGCGACTGGGTACTCCTTCTCGTTTGGCTCTCTTTAATCCCCATAGGTGACAGAAGAGCTGACGAGTTGGTGTTGTTGTCGCAACAGTGTTTGTCGGATATATCCGACGTTAAAGGGTATTTCTAAATGGAAGCACAATAGTAGTGCCTTTAATAATAGCATTTAATTTGAATTGCAAATGAGGTGATGTCGAAGCAGTTCCAGATATTATAAATCAATAAATCATATACTTGGAAGGAATTGATTGAAGAACTGAAGTATCAGAAATCTATTTATTGATGGCAACAGTAGTGTGCCAGGATTGGGCACGCCACAACCGCGGCTATGAATTACCTCTTTGAGGTGTGTTCAGAGATAGGCGCCATGCCCATGCCGTCCTCACTTTCCGCCTGCCGTAGGTCCTCTCTGGACATGGCTGTTTCGGGAGGGTATTTCGAATCTGGCCGAAAGAAAGGCGTAGCTGTTATCATTGCGTGTATCACCCGGAAGCCCCTCGCGACCAACCTTGGTCTAGGCAAGGAAGAAATTCTCACGCCTCGGCCGTCGAAGGAGACATCCTGGGCGTTGTAAGTCGCAGGATGATTCTTGGTCACTGTAGGCGTAGACTTGTGGACGGCGAGGAGTGATGAACCAGACCGAGTTCACAACGTGCTGTGTGGAACACAATAGTTGTTGGAGGTTGTGTTAGCATGATAGCTTGCCCGGGATATGACCGTCTCATATCCCGAGCAAGCTTCTTCGGAAGGGTCACCGCGGCTCTGGAACGCAAAGGGAAACTAAAGAAATACGGGTAGTTTTAGTCCTTTAGTCAGCCAAAGTCTGCCACTTTCTTTCACTCTACCTAGAGCGAAAAAAGTAATTTGATGATATCTCCCCAAAAAAAAAATAAGCTGCATTGACGCGGTGAGCAGCATATGAGACCTTTTAACAACAGTTTCTAAAGACAACGTATCGGTTAAAAACCAATCAAAATTTCACTTTAAAAAACAAAATAATAGTGCATCAGCCATTTAACAACCCTGCTTGTGAATACAGTTGAAGCCTCTGTTAACAATATTAATGCAGTGTTATTGTATTAACTATCAAAGTATATTCGCGAATAAATCGCAGTACAGCGCTTTTACACGATGATATTACGCCGTGATTTACACGGTGGAGGAAAACAGCAAAGTGGGCCAATACCGTTCCACGTGTTTGTGTGTTTTACGCTCAATTTCATATACATATTGCATGTACTATGAGCTACGTGTTGTGCTAGTATTTCATGCAACAAACCAGTTTTAGAAATGAAAAACTAACTATAAAGGAAGATATGTTTTACGTTTGAGACGCTTTGATTGCCTTTCCAAACTTAAAACCAATATTATTCAAATAAATTAGTCTAATGGATTACTTATTTTCTTGGTGTTGCTAGACGAGATCATCATCATCATCTTCCTAGCCTTTTCTCAACTAGCTTGGGATCAGCTTCCAGTCTGACCAAATTCGGGTGAATGCAGTGTTTTTACTGGAGCGACTGCCTATCATGCCTCCATAACCGACCGTAAAAGTTACTGAGCAACACAATATTCCTTGGATAGACTGATGTCATACTATCTGGTATCTGACTACCTATAACGACTGTCAATGATCTACGAATTACAACCGTTGGCTTTACGTGCTTTCCGAGGCACGGGGTGGCAGTAACGTCCGAGATAAACTTAGAAAAATAGATATGAAAGGGAATATTCAGTCTCTTTTGTCTGTCCCACTCCTGGGCAAAGGCCTCCCTTCACTTCTTCCATCTTTCGTACTGGGCTTACTCTCGCCAGTTCTGTTGAAATTTGTCTAGTTCGTTATGCTGCCTCCTTCTTGGTCTGCCGCGACCCCGTCGCATTGATATTTTATAATAATAACCAACAATTTCTAAAGCAGTTACTCTCTCATGTCAAGTCTTCAGCGCAACAGACGCCTACATAGTCATTATATCCCTCAAAGAAATTCAGCCCTCGAAAGCTTTTGTAGTAACAAAACTAGTCGTCCTAAGTTTCCCTTGTTTGCTCGACCCTCCGTCACAACCCTTGCTGATTAGGCTCTCCCCACACGTCTCCACAAGTTTCTAGTGCCCTAAACCCGGAGGGCGCACATTAATGATCCCTTGGCGACGAAAAATCAAGAAAACTCTACACAGAAACAAGGAAACTTGATTCAAAAATTCACAAGTACAATATTTTTACCTTTTTAACGTTGAGGTGGATTTTTAAAATAAAGCCCTTTGGGAAATCAGAGGTGGTCGGAACAACTGGTGAAGGTGGAAATAAGAAGACACGCGAATATCTTCTTTATTTTTATTGGATTAAGGCCGAGTAGATGTGGTTGTTTCGGAGGACTCGCTGTAACTTTGTTCCCATTTCGCAAATGCAATCTCGTTGCGACTTCGTTTGGACGTCTGAGCAAACAATTAGTTTGTGTTGCACTTTGTATGGAATTGCTTGCATATTTCTTTTAATGAAACGTTTTGATTTTATTATTAAAGTAACCAGTGTAACACTAATTACCGCATCATCGCTTACCACCAGGTGAGATGGTGGTCAAATGCGAATAATAATAATAAAAAATACTATTATGTAGATATCACACTACAGGCGCAAACAGAGAGATGGTCGCGTTTTTATGTACCTAAGCAACAATTTTTAGAGTTACTAACAATTTAACAGAATAGTCTCTCTCTTTAAGCGCTGTGAATATAGCGTGCCTCAGTGATGTAAGCACCTCCACCAACATTGCAAGCTGCATAAACGAATAACTACAACGTTGCTAAGCTATCGTTCCCTTAACGGTCCTCGTAGTGAGAAAGCATTCCGATTAAATCTTTTCCACGTTCGCTGATTTAACACATCCTCCATAGTGTGGCTGTCAGCTTTATGCAAGCGAGCCCTCCCGGGACCTGTTCTTGCACGAATCTGTGTAATATATATTGATAGTAACTATACACAATACGAATCACACCGTTCCCCTCAAAAACTTATTCACTACAGGACCTAAAATAGCACCCTGGGGAACCTTTTTTAATGTTACGCCGAGATTGTGTAAGAAATTGTAGCAATACATCATCGTCATTAACAAACTGTGTTGGCACGTAAATAAAAACGCGAATAGGCACCTCGGGCCGCGTTACCCGCCTTACGCGACAATGAAATCACAAGTTGGAGTCCCAAGGCTACGCCTTTTTAAATTATTGCGTCTTCAAGGAGACAATTTGGAAAATGTATTGTTGCGAATGTGTACCCCAATCCTCGGGATTACGCTGAGCGTTGTGCGTTTGAGGGAAATGTGCAAAATAACATTTTCGTACGTCGCCATGTGTAGGTTTCTCCTCTACTTTTTATTTGGGAGGCTTTATTAAATGGCCCGTGATGGGCCCCTGTCGCCTTACGCAATTAGGTCAACGTTTGAGCGTTCGTGAGACGATCCCGTTACATAATATCTTCGTACGAACCTTCATTAGCATCGCGAATGTAATCATAATATTTCAGGTTTTTTTTCGTTCAGTGTACGTATCTGTTTCTTATTAAAAGAAACAACGTTACTGTAGTTCGCTTTTTTTGAGGAAGGAGCATCACCTTTCCATTACATCGACTCTATTTCGTTGGTGGTAACAAAATGAATATGAGTAATGAAAAAGAGATACAAGAAATATATACTCTTTTGCATATTTGTACGTACAAAGAGCTAGATCCTTCCGAGGAGTTACACCGAAACTAAAAAGTTTAAATGATAAACATTCTGTAGAAACAAATTGCTGATGAGCAAACTAACAAAATTACTCTTTTAAATCTTCTCAGGAGTACGACAAGACAGTATATTGCGACCTGTGATTGTAACTCAATATCATACTTGCTATTGCAGACCAACCACCGCTTGTTGATGCTATAACTTCTACGCGGACGACACAAGATATTTGGCATATTAAGACAATCGAAATCTACTTGTAAGACATTTACTCTGAAAAGGTAGGTAGGTCTTTTTAAAACTTCATAATGAGGAAATCCCTCAGGTTGAAGATACCAAATATATAAGCATCTGGATCGAAGACCCAACTGAACTAAGCACATTTTGACCAAACACAAACAGCTGGATACGAGGCAGATTAATGTACTGGTCGATTGCAAATCAAGCCTGTCACATGAAAGCAAGATAGAAGAAGCTATTTATAAGGCCATCTTCAAACCAATCTGAACTTAAAGATGAGCTATGAGGAACATTTAACAGAAGACCACAAAGATGCCGATTATTTCTAAAGACATTTCTTCCAGCAGTATTGTGACAGAAGAGTAGATATATAGTCTTCTTCCTGTTTTTGTTTCTTTGTAATGAGAGCAGATAGTTCTGTAATGCCAGAAATTTCGTCATAGACCCTAATGAAGGGCGAGTTTATTGACTTGCTGATGATATAAAAATTTAGACTTTTTTCGTCTAGATACCCAAATCCAGTCTTAGCATAATTAATATCGTTCGCAGACAATTTCATTAGGGCACGGAAAGATAACAGATGGACCGGCGTTCAATTACCAAGCCGCTGGTGTACCGCATTGTTAATGTTATTAATGGGCTAATACCGCAAAGACAAAGCCCCGCCATTGTACGGTATTTGCCGGTTAAATTTAGAAGGATATTTTGCGGTAGAGATACCGAGGTGCGGTTTTAAAATTAATATTGATGTAGTTGTGATCGGTGTTGTGTTGAAGGAATGTTGGGGCTGTGTCAGAAGGTATGTGCTGGAATGGATATAAGGAAGTGATTATAAGATATATCCGTGTTAAACTTATGTTAGATTTCGTAATTATTTGTGTGTGTCTACATTCGTGTGTATGTGTTTGTGTAATTCTTACATAATTTCAGTGGGGGCTATAATGCCTGTCATTTATATTTGCATCATCTGCAACCCTATTTTGTATCCAGACAGTCTCTGTCTATTCCTGGTTGCTTGGAAGAAATCACTGAGTGTGATAAGGCTACTGATTGTTTATTTTATATTATAAGGTTTCCTTTTATAAATTGTAATTTTGGTGTACAATAAAGTTTTCATAAATGAGTAATGTTTCTTCTTAGTGCTTATTTCAATTATGATTCCATTAATCCCAGAAATTTTAATTTTCGTTCATAAATAACACAATCTATCAACTGATGCTCAACTTATTGGATGTAAATAAAATACTGCTCACACAGTTAATCCAAAAGAGCGAAAACTCAAGTAAATAATTTACCCTTTTTGTTTTAAAATATTCCCAAATTGTTGGAAACCCTTACGCCGCTTATGGATACAAACAGGCCGCGGGTAAATACGGATTAATTTGTGAATCTGCTCCATTTTCGTGTTTGTGTATATTTGCATTACGATAAACATTATTATCAGTTAAAAGATTATACGGAATATCTCTATTAACTTCCTACACTCAGCTTGTTTGGAAGAGGATAACATAACTTGTGTAGAGTTGTACGGTACAGTGGGTACATCCAGATTTTACCAATTATGTTTGAGTTCATTGTTTGGAAGAAAATATTGGGAGAATGATAGTAAATATAAGAGGTGTGGAGCAAATTAGGGATAATAACGTAACTTACAATTAAAAAATAATTTAAGTTTACTCTGAAAATAATTAAAAAAAAAGAACATGAATCAAAACACAAATTATGAAAGCTCTAAAATCAACTTAGAGCTCTTCATTAGTGAGGGTGCGAAACTTAACTCACTTCAGACTGAGATTAGATACACTTCATTAGTAAAATTAAAGAGATTATAAGTTATTCCCAACAGATTTTCAAGTAACTACTGGAGTTATTCTCGGTCAAGCTACATATCTTGGCCGAGACACATAAATTGTGGTGAAATTGTAACTTGGAATCCAATTTGAATATTTACATAGTAATTGAATACAAACAACCGTTTTCGGGATAGTATATTGTTGGCCTCTCTGTTATTGTCTTTTTGTCTGTAAATATCAGGGAATCTTGAATTTAAGAAGATGTTTAACATTCCTAGCTAGGAATCAAAACACTGTTTTATTACTGTCGCAAATTCTAGGAAGTAATGACATACTCATACATACTTGATTTTTAATAAAATAATTGTTATAAAAAAGATTTTGTTTGAAATTCGACGATATTTTTTTACAGGCTGCGTTTTCTAATAGTATTTTTTTTACTAACTCTTCACGGTTAAAGACCATAGTAAAATAAATAACGCATATGTTCATTTGATTTACTGTCTCAAGATCTAGAACTTTATAAAGTTTATTTTTTAATATAATAGTTTAACTGTCTCTTCCTAAAGACTCATAATGATAAGTAGTTAACAGAATACGATCACACTAACACCGTTTTAAGTTTCAAATTTGTACAAACAGAAAATAAACCGTGAACAGACAACAATTTCAAAAACCAACAACTTATATCAAAGTGTATGTAATAAAAATCACAATAATCCATACAACAGATGCAAACACAGCATTAATCCAAGCTAATCCGATTCGCTATCGAGGCGTTATCTAACTCACCGCGGGATAAATATGTAGGTATGCATATTGCGGACATTAGCATTTTATCTCTTACTACATTTAATATTCATGCAGACGCAAGCGCATAGCAGGAATTCATTACCCTGCCTGTGTCATGTGACCCTAGTACTCTTTGCCGTGCTTTGGGGCACTTTTGATGCGTAATTTGGTTATATTTTGTATTCGGCCAGTTTGCATAGGGAGTATAAATTTTGTGGGCTGCGGGATTGTCGAAAGAGTGAGCATGGCTCTAGAATGCAAAGGTTAACTAAAGGATCATATCATCGCCCTCCCCGCTAACTGTCCTATCTGTCTAATTGGCGTATCTGCACTGACATTACCTACGTGTTTATAAGATTATTTCGAATAATTTCTCTCTAGTCGTCGTATCTGTATCGTTTACCGTTTAAAAGATAATCACGTATTTTGTTTTGCGTAAGTGCAAAAGAAGTGGCAAAATATTCTCTCTACCTTTGTATCTTAGGATCGAGGGCCAATACCTACTAAGTTAAAGAATAAGCCAAGATTAATATAAAAAACTTAATAAAGCTACAGGAATACGATTGTAACGCCCGACCCAAAAACGGTTGCTCTTAAAAACTATCAATTGCTAGTTAGGACAGTTATCAGAGAGGGTGACGATATTTATATGGGTAGGTACGCCTGTTTGCTGCACCCAGAGCGGGAGAAGTTATTTGACGAATTTCCACTTCAAAAAAGGAGAGCATAAAGGTCTAAGCGTCGGTCTCTAGACTTATAGAGCTGCACTTAATCCACGTCACGCGACGTCGTTTTACGTACAAATCAAGCGTGTTACACGTGTGCGTGTCGGTCTAATGTAGGTCTAGCTTAAATAATGTGGCGTAAAATTTGTATTAATGTTTTCTTTTCTAGTTTGGTAAAACAATACCCTTTGTAAACACTAACGAATTAAAATAATGAGCTATGTACATAATAAATAATACTTTTTGCCGATATTTACATGTAAAAACCTTTCACAGTATTATTATTCCCTAAAGAGAATTTATTCTTTTCACAAAAAACGCCGCAGTTCTATTTGAAATCAGAGCGAGCTGAATGGATTTCAGATAATTTTAACGGCAGACACAAAGTTCGTTATTAATAATTACCAATTTGAATTCATTCGAACATTAACGTGGGGTTGTCATTCGAGAAAATAAAGGGGTGTATATATTATATGATGGCGTGTGCTCTGTATCTGACTGGAGACTAAGAATAGATGATCGTCTCTCTCGGGAGTCATTAGTGGCTGACTATGCAAATATTTGTTTAGTACGTTTGAAGTTAGGTGAAAATGATCATTCAAATCATAATGGTGTTATGGCAAAGCAAGCCCCGGTCTATGGTTACAAATAGTCTTTGATTTATATTGTATAGAATTGTGCTATTGTATACATTTACCAATTTCAAACAAGATGGTTGGAAATCGATAGAAATTCGTCACAAAATTTCCACGTGCACGAAAATAAACACCCAAACTCTCTCCGAAAATGTTATATTATTCGCAAACATTCATGATATTCCAATAACACAACATACATTGTATAAGTTTATAACGAGTCAAAAGTCACACAAGGAGGGTGTATTCGTGAACTCACATTACCGGCAATTCATCAACCCATCGCCAACTTTGGCATTTTCGCGATTTTAATTCAGTTTTACGAGTTGCCTCGTCGTGTCGCGACTCGTGTCACAGATTTTACTAGACATACTAGAAGTGAATGAGAGACATAAGTACGTGTTAATTGAGGTGGGGGGTGACTTTAATGACAGCACTAAGGGCAGACAGGTATTAACCGTACATATAAATATGCGCGCGTACTGTTAACCCACCTCTGTACGCTTTATGGGCCATTGCTGGGTTTCTAACTAATGAGTCTGTTTTAGAATGGAGCTGTTAATGTTTATATGTGAGCTAAATAGTTGGGGCTAATGGAAGAGAACAGCTCACAGTTCAATTTTATGAGAGATTTGTAGTATAGGTAGGATTACTAACTAGGCAATGAATATAAAGCAGAATTAAATAGCAAGCTTGGTACCTAAGTGGGCTGTATTTCAAAGAAAATTCAGATTTAGTAATAGACGTAAGAATCTCTTAGTATCTCTCTAAAAAAGAACTAGCTAAATAAACAACTATTGCCACAAAAATTATGTAAATATAAAGAAAAGCTTCTCAGTTCCCCGAGCCGCTTCCGAAAGTTTTAACGTCGTGATATGAACGAGACGACAGTTGCGTGGAGTCGCGTCTTCAAGACAGCGAATGAAAGATGGCGGCGTTTCCCGCGCTTCAACTTGAGGGTAATGAAAAAGGTTTAGTACCTTTTGTTGAAAAGGTTGGAAATCTTGCAAAAAGTTTCGGATTGTTTCTTATTTTTATGTTGAGGATATAGCGTTTTTGTTGTCTGCATTATTGTGGAGAAGCTATTGTGACTTGTTTGTTAGTTTTGTCTTTGGAATTATGGTGGATGAGACAATGTTAATGGCCACTATGTGAATTTTTTTTAGGATTTCGTACCACAAGGATAAAAACGGAACCCTATAACTATGACGCCACTATCCGTTTGTCTGTCTGTCATCAGTGTCACCGTGATAGCTAGACAGTTAACATTTTCATAGATGGTTTAATTATTTCCGCTGCCGCTATAACAACTAATACTAAAAAAAAAACAGAATAAAATTAATATTGGGGCTCCTATACAACTAACGTGATTTATTAGTCTAATGTTATACAGATAATGGTAATTAATCCCTCGTGCGAAAGTTTGACTAGCATTTGGCTGGTACTTTTTTATAAAACTCTAAAATATCGACAAGAAACCTTTCAGCCATGCGTCAAAATGTTTTAAAATCTAATTTTCACCACAGCGTGTGAGATATGAGGGCCTAGAAAATGCAGATTACTTCGTCATGTTATCTCTTGGCTTAGAAGACTTACGTCTAAAAGGTTTACGACTTCCGACATCCCTCATTTGTCAAGCCATGTTCTTAAGAAATTAGATTATACCGTACTTACTCGGTCTTGCTCTCAGGCTTAAATTACTGTTGTGTGAAACATTACACTTACCTGCAAAGAGAAAATAAATATCGTTAAAACACACGCTTGAAGTTTTTTAAGCCGACATAAATAAGAAGCTTTGTAAGTTAATCAAAAAAGATAAATTCATTATTACCTACTTTAATTATCTACAAGTTTATAAAATAGGACAGTAAATGACGATCATTATCATCATCATCATCGTTTCAGCCGATACACGTTCACTGTTGGACATAGGCCTCCCCCAAGCGTCGCCACAACGAACGATTCTGTGCGTCTCGCATCCATCGGTTTCCCGCAACCTTCACCAGGTCATCGGTCCACCTTGTAGGAGGCTTTCCAACGCTTCAAGTGACGATCGATTTTATTAATTTCTTCATAGAAACAATATATTATAATAGTGATTTATTAATAAGACAACATTTGGACCACAATATCTGATAAGTAATAATTCTTATATTTACGTTAGTTCATTTGGAAACGTTTGTTGTGTTAAGATTATTAATGTAAAGCGAAAAGGAAAATCTATTAGCGTATATATTTATGATCTATATATATAAAAAGAGAAACTGACTAATATATCAATGTACAGCAGAAACTACCGGGAAAAAGAAAATGAAATTCAGACAAACGTTCTTTCTATGATTGGAAATTCAACCTTTAGAGAGGTGGGAGGGGGAATTTCGTTTGTATACAAAATGTCATTCGCTCCTAATAATAATAATAAAACATAAAATAATAATTGCAAATTATTGGTTTTTCAAAACTACCTCCAATAGAATAATATTGTTCCATAGATCATAATCATAAATATAGAGTATAACTAGTTAATCTATAACTATACGCTACATTAGTAATTTAATCAGTCCACTTAACGTGAGCATAGGCATTCTCGCATTGGTCCAACGTTATCGTACACAGAAAACCGCGGTTTAACCATAGATTAATTAGCAAAATTGCATTAGCAATCCTGCCTTTATCGTGTACTTAGTATATTAGGCGATAATTGCCGAGTGCGTTCGATTTACTGTGCAAATGTTTAGTGCACGCTATATGCACTGGTACTTGTATCATCATAGCTACAGATGGCGTTAGTGTCGGCACAGATTATATACACCGCGTTTAATATCCTCACCTGCTAACATTAGTTAGGGTTGTATGTAGGCGTGAATTAATAATTATAATATTTATTTGGTAAGTAAGTTTAATTAAGTATATTGAGTATATTAGGGGAAGTTTGAAAGTGGCGCCAGTGACTGAAAAGCTGAAAAGAAATCGTTTGTCTTGGTATGGTCATGTGAAAAGGAGGGACGAAACGCATGTTGCTAAAAAAGTTATGAGTTTACATGTGGATGGATGGAGGGGGAGAGGGAGGCCAAAGAAAAGATGATTGTGTGAGAAGTGATATGAAAGAAAAGGGAGTTAGTGATAGCATGACGAGTGACAGGACAGAATGGAAGAAAAAAACGTGTTGCGCCGACCCCAAATAAAACGGGACAAGGGCAGGAAGATGATGATGAAGTAAGTTTAATTAAATGTGGTCGTAAGTGCGACTGTCGAGCGTGAGGTCCAGGGTTTGGTACCCAACCGAAATAAAATAAAACATATTTATTTCAATGACATCATAACGAGTGTAATTGTGGTTTTGAGATTGGTTTCCGTTAGCGAAGTTCCGTATGTAGTTATGTATTTACATAATATTTTGGGCTTTCTTACTTAAAGCTTATTTGAGTGTTAAGAGCTTTTGAATATTAAGATACAGAGCAACAAACACTTTATCTTCTGTCAATTAACTACAATAGAAAACAATTAACAAGTCCAATAAACATAAATTCGATAAAGACATAATAACACTTCAGTTTATAACTGAAATAATGAATGAAAAGAAACCAATCAGTACATAAAGTTCAAAAGCACGGCAACCCTAAGTGCAGTCGTAGTGGTATTGAACTTGCGAGAGCGGAAACCGAATGCAGTTCGCACGATTCTAAACACTTCTCAGTATTAGGAAAATGTTTTTACACAATATTCGACCATGTGCCGTCGAGTTAAAGGTCACGCTGGCCTAAAGTTACGCTAAGTATAGTTCAGAAGAGACGCCGCCTTCCGCCACTGTCTGCCACTAATGAGTCGGTCAATTAACCGTAACATTAACGGACCACTTTGTAATACGTGCGACGAGAAACAAAACGCGCTCTATTCCTAATTTGAATGTAGGAACGTTCCAATTTATTCGAAATTCGAATATAAAGCTTTGGCCATTGTATTTTTTTTTCTGAAACAAAGTAATTTTTTTTATTAATACCGTACAGCATAAAATGGAACTTTACGATTTTATCGCGGTAAAATCTCGCCTTGTTTGCTTTAGCATACTTTAATCTATTCTACTTAGAGCTGGCTTTTTCGCACCTGAACCGGGGGTGTTTTAAAACGAATTTACCGCCTCTTTGTTAGCGAGCTACGTGTCTGTTAATTCGTTTACTCTTTGCGAAGAGGGCTCTAATGGGAGGGCTTTTCTTGCAATTAGCCGCAATTAAGATACTTGGTAAGGAAATACCGCGAAGGATTCCCGCGCATCGAATCACGGGAACCTTTTCCAAATCGTCGATACGTCGGATGCCAACACAGCCGGGCTCCAGGGCTGCACGGCCCCGGCGGCTCGCGATGCGGATTTGTTTGGGAACGGTAATTAAAAGCCGATTACGTTTATATTGAAGGTTCTCACACCAATCAACATTATACAAGGGGTAAATTGGAAAATGGTCTGACGCAACACCCTGCCCTGTTTATGAGTGTGTTGATGTTTTTCATTAATTACGGGAAGTGTGCTATATTTTTTTGCATATTCTCTTGACATCAATCGCAATTGGGTTATGGAGCCACAGCGGTGGAGTAGTGACTCTTCCTTTGTGACACTAAAACTTGAATTGCCTGCTTAGTAAGATGAAAAGCGGACATTCCTAGCTACTGTCGTAAGGATTAAAAATGTAGCTTGAAAAGTGTCATAGGCACTTTCATAAAATTGAATGAACGGCAAATAAAAATTGAATGGTGTATCAAAGCCTGCGCGGCTTAACTCGCTCGCTATCGCCTATCAAAAATCGTCGTGCCATAGATAATAAAAGCAAACGTCAAAATAAATCGCCGCAGAGGTTATCTGTGGTACATTAAGCTTCCTTGTCGCACTATCTCATATTCCTTGGTCATCGATAAATAGAGGCGGCGGCCACCTATTATAATTAAAGCGGTCGATAAAATCGACATGTAACGCGCTTTAGTGGGCTAGTGTGGTGCGTTATCGATAACTGTGATGTGTCTGGGTGGCCGGACCACCCGCGCACTTGCGCAAGACTCTATCGGGCATAGGGTAGATAGATACAATAGGTTCAGTTGTCTACACACGAGGTTTACAATGGCTTGTCAAACTATTTAAGGCCCAATGCGTAAAGAAAATTAAAAAAGGAAGTGTTTTTTTACATCAAATATAAGTTCTGATATTCAAATTATTAAAAAAATGTGTTTAACAACAGGTTTTTTAGTGTCCCCCGTACACGAGCCTCAAACAAACGCCGCCACAAAAAAACGCTAGAAGCGGCCAAAAAAAAACTAGAAGGCACCGCAAAAAAAACAGCTGAAGCGCGCGACAGCTTGTGGTCGGAGAAGCTTGCAGCAGCTTCAAGCGTTTTTTTTGTGGCGGCATCGCCGCACACGAGCCACAAAAAAAGGTCGCCTCAAAAAGAAGCATGAAGCGACTTTTTTGGTGGCCCGTATGCGGGGACAGTTAGATAGTTGGTCTTCTATTTGTTTCTTATTTGGTGGTTCCTTGGTGAACTAAATTAAGTGGACATTAGCATGTAAGATATTTCCAAAACAATACCTCGGGCCGTGTCGCGGTATATACCGCACGATAATGACGTGTCGTCGGCTGCGGCCGTACGTTCGGTTTTATTGTTTTGGTTTTCGACGGTATTTTATTAGATTTTGAGTCGATAGATAACTTTGACTGAGCATTCAGATATTGTGACGTGTGAGATTAGATATTTTGTATTTTTTTATGTGAAATAATAAACCCGCTGGTGAATTAATTTTAGATTGGAAATATTTATTCTCTTGATTGCATATTTTATTTGCATCGTATTTTTTCTTAACAGTCTGGCTATTCCGTAAGAGTTCCTATGTTTTATCGTTTGAAAAAGCGCTTTCAATTGATCTGCTGCTATTAGTCAATAGATCAAGCTTGGCAAACATTATTATTATAAATGCTCTGAAATCGCAATATAGGGTCGCGGTTGACCAAGAAGGACAAAGCAGGACAACTCGATGTTTTCCTAAGGAATTGGCAAAAAGTAGCTCAGAACCAGGAATAATGGAAGGCATGGAGAGGCTTTTGTCCATCAGTGGGACAGTACAAAGCGTTTTGGGAATACATTCATTATGCGTAGAGATACTATAGATAAGGAGTGGAATTCCCTGACGGAGTTTATGATAGCAACAACCTAGTGTGGTCTTAGGAGTGAATAGGTTACTTCTAAGTAAGCGTGGTCTATCGTCGGCAATATCATCGTTTATTTATCAGTTGAGATAATGGTCAAACGCGAGCCTATCCATTAAGAAGAGCACAGGCTCGATAAAATATTAATAATTGAATAAAAATAATTATGAAAAACCTTTTCTTCCTCAGGTAAAATCTCTTGATATAAAATTAACAAAACTGAGATTTTATCAGTCAACTGCGAAGGTCAAATTGAATTACCTCCGAGAATAATTAATATTAAGTTAATATTTTCTGAGAATACCTTTAAAAGTACCTGCTGAATTGAACAAAGGTATAATAAAGGTACAATTACGATTTTCGAAGAAGGAGCTTGGAAATAAATGACTGAAACGGGCCTCGAACTTGGGAACGCATTATCTAAAATTTCTTAGAGGCAATCTGAGGTGAATTATGTTTTGACGTAAAATATAAGCGATGGTTGATTACCTCTACTAGTTACTGGTGAAATTGTTTATGGCGGATAGGAAACTTTTTATCACAAACTCAGGACTTAGTTGACTATATCTGTACTTTGTTGTATAGGCTACATACGTATATATTTTTATTTTTTTACTACATTTATTTTATCCTATTTCTGGGGAAAAAAATAATTACAATCGACGATTTTTTTCAACCGTATTTTACTCTGTTTTGATATTTCTATAGCTTTTGGTCTAGTGGTTTGTGGCCCTGACTGCTATACTGGATGTCGTGGGTTCGATTGCCACCCAAAACAAATGTTTGTTTGATGAGGACGATAATTTGTTGTAACCTGTGTTTATCAGTTGTCTAGTACTTATTGCACAAGCTCGGCTTAGTTTGCGACTAGATGGCGTTATGCGAAAGATGTGGAATATTATATTATTATGTACCTAAAGCTCATTTCAGATTACGCTATAATATAATAGCATATAGCTTATAGTTCATCACCACCACCACCACCACCAGCCTTTTTAATGTTTCCACTGCTGGGACTCAGGCCTCCTCTCTAGGAGAGAGAATGGGCCGTAATCCACCACGCGGGCCCAGTGCGGGTTGGTGGATGTCACATGTCTTCGAAGTTTTGGTTCTAGGACATGCCGGTTTCCTCACGATGTTTTCCTTCACCGTTTTGAGAGCAGTGGCGATTAAATAAATTACACAAAGTAATGCGCCTGAGAGGGTTTGAACCCGCGATCTACAACTCGTAAGTCGGGGCTGTTACCACTCGGCCACCACTGCCCTATAGTTCATAGTACAACAATATTGCTCACCATACATTTATTTAGAACACGTTCACACTTTGCTATACTAAACTATATTATACTACTACACTATATTATTGGCAAAATTAAATAAATTTATGGTGCAAGCTATATATGCTATTACATTATAGCGTAGTCTGAAAGCAGCTTTATTATGTACAGATCTACTGTAAAATCAGTCTTGTGGTTTGACAAGGAGCATATACATTTCATAGTTTGTTTAAGGTTAACATTCATATGTCAGTGTTTCCAAGGTGATGTTCTAACACATAATATAGAAATAACTTAAGTTATCGTTAAGTTTGAGCATATTTCAGGCAACTAATATAAACATTCTTAGCCGCACGTCAGTCAGTCATAGTACCTTCAAATTTTCAACGGTATGTTGGCGCAATTGTTATACATAAAGTATACCCTATGTCACTCAGGAATAATACAGCTTTCTATCGGTGAAAAACATTTTCACAATCGGACCAGTACTTTCCGAGACTACCACCTACAAACAAAAAACAAACTATTTCTCTATAATACTAGTGTAGATTTAGATTTGATTTAATAAAATAATTAAAGGCTATAATAATAATGTATATAAATTTGCACACGTGTAAAACCAGGGCAGATCACTAAACTTACTATAAAAAGGTAAGCTGGCGAGTTTAATTAAAATTAGGGATATTTTAAGTTAACTAACCTACTTTTAGCTAAATGGGGGTATACTTTCTTTCCTCCACTTTCACCCCGCAGGTAGTTCTCGTTAGTTTTCATCTAAGAAAGGACGATCTTCTGGTTTAACTCACACAATATACAGGGTGATTTATGCAGGCGCACGAAGCAATCACCCGCTATTGTGCGCTACCAATACCTGGAGGATACAGGGTGCTTCAAGGAATAGTTCTTTGTTCTTTTGTAATCTTTGGGGTTGTGGGATTTATTAACGGCTAGTTTTCAATTTTTCTAGTCAGGGGTTATTTTTGTCGACGGGGAAAATCATCTTTGACGAAACCCGCTCTTGGGTGGAGCGGGAGACAGTGTCAGAGTCAGGGGTGAGTAGTAAGTGGATTCTTACGCTTTGGAGTCTTATTGTGACGTCTTGATACCATCACAAATCTTTACCCCATTGCCGTCACGATAATGAGAAAGAGATAATGCTATTCGTATTGTATAGCTCCATCTCTCTAAATGGCACTAGTTACATCGAACATTCGTTATTCAACAAACTTGTGCTTTAAATTAAAAGAAGATAATTATAGTAAAAAAAAAATGTTAACGCGCGTGAGCGCGCGTGTTTTTGTTGCGCGCGCTTTTTTGTTCTTTATTATTAGTTTGGGGATTTTTGCTGGTCCAATTACTAATTTTTTTCACCGATATAAAACTGCTTTATTCCTGAGTGACATAGCTATATTTCATGTACGCGGTTAAAGGCTAGTTTTTAATATGAATACATTATGGAGGGCCAAATTTCAAATACAATAGCGGTTATATAAAAACATACGTCGAGAAGGACGCTCTTCAGGATCCAAGATTACTGCCAGACTATAAACTTGTTATTTTACAGAAATAATCATGGAATATTAACCTCAGGAAGGTCAAGCTTCTGCAGTACCTACACTACATCTAGTGAGACATTACCTAAGCATAGATACATAGAGGTACATAGTCTCATGTGCACATACGACGGTCCAGGTGGCGCGCCGGCTATCCGAGGAATGCCGCGCGGCAGGCCACGTGCGTGCTCACCGGACCCGATCATACCACTGTTTTATATACTATGACATGACATACTATATTATTAAATATACAAGGAGGCCTGGACCAAGTGATATTATATGAGAGAATTAAACTCGAATAATGTTTAAAACGGTGAAGGAAAACATTGGGAGGAAACCGGCATGTCCTAGAACCAAAAATTCGAAGACGTGACATTCACCAACCCGCATTGGGCCCGCGTGGTGGATAAAGGCCCATTCCCTCGAATTTAAACGTTTAAGTAAAATCCAGTTTATCTTTTTAGGATTTTTATTAAACTTCGCTAAAAACTCAGTTTCAAGATAAATCGTATAATACCAGCTTTATCCACAACACTAGCATAATATGTCGTAAATTATCGACAAACGCTCGATAAGAGAGAATGAAAGGGCTATTAAAAGTTGGCAGGGAGTGCAGATCCGCTCTGTTCTGCCAATCAGGTGTTCTTCTGTTGATAAAAAATAATGTTTATGGTATAGCTGGCCAGTTTATCTATAGGTAATTATTAAATATTGAAACTGGGTTCTCTGGTTTCTTTCTTCTTTTCTTTCTTTTTCTTTCAGTTTCACCAAAGAGTGCGAACGCGATGAATTCAACCGCGTTGAAGAGATGTTATTGTCAATATTCTACGTTTCATTAATGGAACTTGCACTAAGAAGGTCCTCGGTTTCGATCCGAGGATGTATCTTTAAATATTTTTCGTCGCACTACAAAAGCGCTACTAAGTATTATTCGCATGTATTTAAACAATTTTCAGCCGGAATGTCCTAAATTTCACCGAAGCTATTCCGTCCACCCTCGCCGTCGACTTCCTGCATAGTTGCACACCAAATACTTTAGACTCCGTCGACCGGGTACCCGGCCACTACCCGACTACCCGGCTACTTTTTGCCATTTTCAATTCCTTAGGCGATCAATTAGACATGGTTTAATGGATTCGGGTGTCGTCTGGGGTGATCGATCACGTGCAATAAGTACATTAAGTACTTGTTCGATGTGGACCGGCAAGCCCTGATCGATGGGGTGACGCCCATCCTAGTTTTTCACGAGAAAATGTAGCTTTTGCATCAATCACTTACTTAATATCGTATGTTCAGTGCTCAGTTGACTCCTGTCCGAAAGCTTTTTGCTTGTTTTTGCAAAAATAAATCGAAATAAACAATTGTATTATCACTGTTATAACTTCAAGCGGAATTAATATGATGTTGTTAAAACGAAAACAAATATTTTCTGTTTACAACAGTTATCCTTCCTGTGAAATGGATGTGTAAATAAAAGTGTACAAAGCGAACAATAAGTTAAAATTATAATGAAATGGACAAACTAAAGCAGGTTCCGTGCATCCGCGGGTTAAGTGTAGCAGTCACGGAAATGTCACTTGATTAAAAACCATAAACAAGAAAATAAATATGGCGGATCGGGGCGTGCTGGCCTCGCAATAAATATGCTGTTGATGCATATACGCGTAGAATTGTCGTTTCTTTTTATGACAACTTTGAAATGCTTTAAAATGTCTGTCTGATCAATATAATATCAGAATATAAACAAGCGATGGTCTAGCAGCAGTTTCGTTTGTTTTCCGTATCGACGCCTTTTATCGAGTTTCTCGTATAGATTCCGTAAATAATTTAAGAATTACGCTCGTCAATCGTTCTTGTCGTTTCCGCCGCCACATGCGGGTGTGTAAATAACTCAATGTAGGCGTTAATTATGTCGAGTGATCTTGAATGAGTCGGGCTCGGGCTTGACGCGCCTCTGTGTTAAGCGAAACGTAATCACGTGGAACATTCGAATTTCGAATTCTATTGTTTTGTTTTCTCAAAGCTAATGCTTTTTTAAAGTTAGGTATTTATTTCTTCGTGTTTAATTTAGCCAAGAGTTTATTTAGACAAAAACGTAAGTAGGTATTTTCCTCAATCGAATAGACTCATCAAGTTCTGAGAGCATAGACAGTATCAATCTTTTTTCAAAATACATTTCATTTCACTGTGGCCTTTCCGGAAACGGTTTCACTTAGGTCCCAAACACATTTATTTGCAGGATAGATTTTTTCCCATACAGTATGAAATATCCGTCGTTCAGAATGACCGAACGTTCCTTCACGTCCCGAGGAAATGGAAGTGCACATGGCTGAGATGGATTAGCGCCCATTAGGGGCAGCTCCGTCTAATACCTACGCGAACGCAATATGTGCCCAGATACCAATAAACGCTACGTGTCAGACGATACATCTTAAGTCTTGACGTCTTCAAATGATCAGAGGTTCTAGACTACGGATATTAGCTTATTGATAGAGTTTGTCAAATAGTTAAAAATGTATGGTATTGGGTCTTTCTTATCTTCAACAATCGGATAGGTCAAAAAAATTGCGACAGAGTAAGGTCGTGTACACAAAAAAAAGGTTAAACACCTATACTACAATTGCTTTAATATGATGCGGGTGACAGCTGTCGGATTCATGCAATATAACTACCTATCCATTTCTCTCATCTTAAAGATGCAAATTTTCATCCTGCTGTCATCCTACCCACAGTATTTACCTATACAAAAAAGATCTGGTGCTTATGACAATGTGAATGCGATGCGAATGCAAAAGTACCTTAAAATACGAGGACTATTCCTCAGTGACTGACCAAAAAATAAAAGGTTCATTCAATATTAAGTGAGTGAAGAGAATGTACAAAATAATTCACTTAACAATACCTTGTTGAATAAACCGTAATTATACAAATAAAACCCACTATCCGTAACACCATAAATATTTATTATTTTAAAAACAGGAGATGACGTAAACATTCATTGCGTATTTCGCCAATATTTCATTTGGTAATGGCGGTTGGAGTTCCACAATGTTGCCATCTTGAAAATGGTAGAAACAAAATGGCGCTTGGTGGTTTTCTGTTAAACTTAATAGAAAGAAACAAAGACAAATCGGGTATCTCACATTCAGTCGAGCAGGGATTAAACAACGCGCTGTTTATGTTAATGAAACGAGATTTTATCCGTTCACGTTTAAAGTTGCTATGGAACTAGGAACTACGACTTTTGGCGCGAGTTAAAAAAAAATGTGAAATAATTATTAAATCAGCAGTTTGTTTTCTGTATTTATGTAAGCAAAACGATCTCAAAACGGTGACGAAAAACAGCGTGAGGAAACCGGCATGTCCTAGAGAACCAAAAAATCGAAAACATGTGACATTCACCTACCCGCACTGGGCCCGCGTGCTGGATTACGGCCTGTTCCCTCTCCTAGAGAGGAAGCCTGAGTCTCAGCTGTGGGAACATTAAAAAGGCTGATGGTGATGATGATTTATGTAAGACTCAATTTACAAAGACTAAGTCTAATTAAATTACATACACAACAAAAATTCACAGCTGCTAACGTCTTTCTATTTTTGATTGCTTAATCCAAATATTATTTTCTAAGACTCCTATTACAGCTACATAAATTAAAATAAAACTAAAAGACTACAAAACATCGCTAATGGTATTTTTAATTACAATCGTTCTGTTGCTAAGTATCGTTGATTGGTTAGTAACAGACGTTGGCATTGATAAATATCTTAATCAAAGCTTTACTGTACCATTGTTCAATATATACATCATGTTTTGACAGGCCCTTAATCAGAATAGACCTACAGACAGCCGAAAATAGAAGAATAGTGATAAAATGGAAGTAATTGGACAAGTATCACCTTTAATCCATTTCAATTATAAATTTAAAAGGGTTATTTTTGTTGGAAATCCTGTTTATTATGAGCGCAGAAGGCAAGCGCGCTGGCGGCGCATTTCATCTGTCAGTAATTTATTGTCGGACAAGTTGTGACATCGGCCATTGAACGACGTTATTTATGCACAATGGAATTTAAGTTAAAACTACTGAAATTTATTCACTATTGCAAGGTTCAATTAATAATGAAACCATAAATTTAGATGTTCGACAGGTAAAATGATCAAGGGCCACTTCTGATCCGAATCGAATGCTTCTTGCTGAGTAAATTGGTTGGTATTCTGAGCTGGAAATGCAAAAGTTACTTCGATGCTGTAAATGCTAGTGTGAGCTAGATACTCTTCCATTTTATCCTATTCGTTCAATTTACATATAAACTGGCTACGAACAATAAGCGAAAAACATGTCGAATTAATATTTAAAAATCCCGTTCGCGTTCCATTTTCGAACGAGAGGAAAGCATAAACAATCCGACAGTAAAAAAGCAACATTTCCTCTAGCATTGTTACTATTGCTGACAGAAAAGAGGGTTAACATAATAACCAACGGTTTACGGCTGGAAAGTTCGCAAGCTATTATAAGCTTTCTCTGTAACGTTCGCTATTTCTACATAACACATAGTTTCGTAATTAAAGAGTCAGAACTAGCATTATGCTAACGACTATATTTTGTAGTGTGTAGCGAACTAGCGGACCCGTGGTACGAGAAAATGGCCGTTAAAAATGTTTCTGGGGTTAACTGGGAACATTATTATGCTGACGCCACTAGTTTTTCTTGTTACCTGAATTGTTAAATTGTTGGGATAGTTTCGCTTATAAACAGAATGTAGTTATGTATACACAGTAACTTTTCGGGTTACATGAAATTTTAATATTTAGAAAACATTAATTTCACTAGAGAATTTCTGCTAAAGTAGGCAAATGATGTCCTAAGGGAATACAGAATTGATTACAGAAACGAAAGCTATCCAGTTATTATCTTTTACTTTAATATTAATTAGTAAACACGTGCGTGTTACTAATAAATATTAAAGTATTCCATCCTATCAAGTACACTGAACTGTAAGCATAGTAATTTCAATTAAGCAACATTATTCACATTAGAATTAAGACCCGAAGCTCGGAATTAAACGTAAACAAAGAGATTATTAAAAGGCTTCAGTGACGGTGTTTAAATTGATCAAACTCCAAGTAAGTGGGATAATCCGGCGGGATTAACACAACAACAGGCAAGCCTGTTTGTTGAATATTGAAGCAACCACTTGTATTAGCATGGTTACGTTTTGATAGCAATGCAAATAAAACCATCCCGAGATGCTACAACGTATAATGCGTAATTGCAGATTAAACAAGGGTTTGTTTTCATTTCCCCCCAATCATGATGTCAAAGTTGTCATTATTTATTTTGACGTTAAAACTTCAGTGTTGCCATAGTATTCAATTAGCAAAACTACTGATGTCCACTCTATTCCATTAATGACATTAGTATAAAGTCGCGTAATGAATGCCCCGCCCCTCTCCCCCCCCCCCTCGCCCCCGCTAATACCCGAACACTTATAAAGATAAATGACCGCACCCATTCCGCCGTTACGTTTCGTACCAAACGGGGTTAAAAGGGTTTTCAGTTCCTTAATAATTAATTGAAGGGTAGTCCATTTTCGAAATTAGCATGATTCCGTTTTTAGCCAAAGGCAATGGGACTGACCGAAGATAAGATTGGGGATGATATATTAAAATTAATGTAAATATTAAATCAGTAATTAGTATTCTGAACGAATTTATGAGCTAAGTAGAAGACAGATTTATATTCACGACAGATCTTTTTACTGTGTGAAAGAAAGAGGGTCCCGTTAATATTAATGTAGTCAGATAGTATTTTATCACAATATTGAGTGCGGGGCGATAGAAAAACACTTGACCGAAAATATCGTGCCCGTCGGAGCAGTGAGGGCGCTGGTGCGACACATCCATTTTTCCATAACACCGGACGATTATTCACACGCAAAATAATACCTATCGATTTAAAAAATGAATCCTTTTATAAACGGAACGAGCGTTATTCCGCCGTGAAAATAGCTTCGATGCTTCCATTTTACAGCGCCGAAAGGGTTCCCCGCGAGCGAGTAATAAAGTAATTTATCCACTTCCGATAACAGGCCAATAATCCTCCAGCGCACTTCGCGGGAATATGAGGAATAAATAAGAGGAGTTAGGAAGGAGTTTGGAGGGGAGGGAGTGCACCCAACGCCGCGTGGTGCCGCCGATAACACGCGCATACCCGATGCACTCCGGAGGCGATTGGAAGTGTAATTCTCATCGAACTTAGTTAACAGATAGTATACAGCCGATCCAGTTGTCAGCAAGTATTTTTAACGAGTGTTCCTAACTCCGCTGATACTCTGAATGTCTTCCTGCTTGTTACCAACTTTGTTCGTGTTGCGGAACTACGAGCGGTAATGCGGTTTACTTGTGTTTGTTGCGAACCACTAAAAGTGAAAAGCAAACAACCGAATAAAGCCTTGATATGAATGTTTGTTCTCAAGTTATTAATTAAGTTCTCTATCAGGCAGTTCCGATTCGATAAACGTAAATCAAACGATAAAATTACATTCAAATTCAGATTGATATCACGTAACTGGGTTCTACTGTTCTCAGAACTCGAAAATCAATTCGGTTCTCAGAACTCGAAAATCAATTCGGTACACAATCGGGTCCGGACAGCACCGCTGCGGGGTGGAATGTATCAAGTCGTACACGCCACGCGAACTTTGCCAGAGCATTGTATTTCATACACATTATCCCCTAAATCCTTCAGTGGCTGCAATTCTCATCACGCTCCAAGTGCTGTCCCGAGGCACTTAGAACGCCCTAGGACTTAGTAGTGATGTACTCACTACTCAATCTATCGGCGTATTCGATTAGCGAGAACTCGACCATATACAAGCTGATTACTTAGCCGAGTCAGCTCAACGGACTGTAGTGCTTTTTAGTAGTAAAATGGTCTCGGTTGGTTTTATTGTTGTTTATTTTACGAGCGCTGCGTGTGTTAAAGTGTGAATATTCATGTCTATAAAGATGCAGTAAGACGATGGTGGGAATATTGGAAAATATTTCATTTGATTTGGTTCAGATTCATTTCTTATTACTCGACGTAGTTCACTTTCTGAGTCTTAATTGCGTGGTTGACTAATTTCTTTTGTATTTTTTTCCAGAATTGCAAACAGAAAGTTTTCTTTCAAATCTGTCCAATATTAAATAAGTTAGAAATATGTCAAAATCTAATGGAAGAGGAAATTGTCAAGTAACAGAACAAGGATGCACGTATTGAAATGTGACGTCAATGTCATAGGTTACGTGTGTACAAAAGAGACAGCGACATGTCCCCTCCATGCCTCTACTCTTTGCAAACCAATATTTGAAATGCTCATCTTTTTAATTTGGTCGGATTCAAAGAATCGCCCAATAAAGTCCCCATCTAGTATGTTCCCATTTCTATACGTAGACTTTGGATGTTTACTGTAAATTCAGTCAAGTGCGCAGTGTGGTCGATTACGATTATTGTCTCATGAATATATTAGTAAAGGACGAAACTCAAGGGTGTTATAATACAACTTTATTTTTAGCATATGAGAAACCTGAATATATTATATAACTAAATCGATTCCAATAAATTTTACACCATGTAATAAAATTTTCCAAAAATATTTAAAAAAGGTCACCAGTTAGACACCACCGCCACTAAGTACAACATAAGTCACGGCAGGTCATAGCGAGCATTAGACTCCAGCGCACAGCTGGAGCAGCGCAGTAGCAAAACTACCCCCAGTCGCCCTGATGGCCCGGTAACTATGTATTCGTGCAACAACCAGGTAACGTAACAAGCTTATAATTTTGTGATTTATCATGATACAGTTAATAAAATTTGTACATATATTCTTTACATAAAAATACTAGACACGTGTTTCGGGTTTCATATACACTAAAACTAATGTTGTATAATTTGTTTTACCCAAACAGTTCATTTGACATCATATATCCCTTGTTTGTATGTATGTAATCATCCTTCTACTAAATAGCTGGTCCTTCCATCCAGACCAGTTCTTATATGAAACAGGACCATGTATTTACATAAAAACTATAGGACTGGTAAAGTATATTGAGGATAATGGCAGTCTTTATTATATTGAGGGCATAGACGCTCATGTATTTTTATGGAGAAATGAAATGAAGAATTCATTTAGCAGCTATTTGGTATTGTAGTGGTATGTAATAATATAATGGAGATAAGTGTTTTGATGGTATTTAGGTTGTAAACGAGTGTATTTATTTTTGTAGTAAAATTAGAAGCTGTACTCGTATTCCATTGTGTAAAGCTTTTATTCAGCAAAAGATTTTTTGAAGGAAAGTTCATGTTGATAACTTTTTTTAAGGATGTATAAATTTATTTCATATTTAATTTTTACTTATTTATGATATTGTAATATATTTACTTAATAATGTAAATTTATATTATAAGTTTAATAAATTCTCATTAATTTGTGTATTAATTTATTTTATTTTTTAATATCTGCATACCTGTAACTAGGTGAAATATATCTCGGTCTATAACTGTTACTGTAACAATCTACCATAATTATAGCAAATAAATGATTGATTTATAAAACATATTACTGTTATATACTCTATTGTACTTAGAACAAAAAACATAAGAAAGAAATACTTAGCTATATCTAAACCACATACAGTAGGCGGCCTTATCGCATTCCGTGATCTTTTCCAGGCAACCTGAACTAGACAGTAATTGTCAGAACATGATATGGGACTATCGTTAGTTTGACAAACAGCGCCAATATTTATTACAACCTAGTGCTTTAAGAAATGCCTTTTCTTCACCTTTCTAGAATAGGCTGGCCTGTTGGTCTAGTTGTCAGTGGCTCTGACTGCTATGCCGGAGGTTGTGGGTTCGTTTCCCACCCAGGACAAATGTTTGTGTGTTGAGCACGATCATTTGTTCTGTGTTTGGGTGTTATTTATCTATAATATGTATGTATTTAGAAATATATAAGTATGTAGGTATATCAGTTGTCAAGTACTCATAAAACCAACTCTGCTTAGTTTTGATGGCGTTGTGTGATAGTTGTGAAATATTATTATTATTATAAGAATAAGTATACGCCTGATGAAGAAAATGTGTCCATATAAAAGGTACTGTTCAAAAATGTATACCCACTAATTGCTTATTCCCATTTTGTATGTTCGTAAAAACTTAGGACTCTTTAAAATTAGAAGCGATTTTCACAACAAAAATACGCGTAGTAAACACGAAATTGTATTACCCAAATGGAGATTAGCCAAGACCAGCAAGTCATTTCTAGTAAACAGCATACGCTTTTACAACAAGCTGCCAAAGTGAACTGAACTTAGTGAGGGAAAGTTCAAAACTCATATTAAGCGTGTCCTAACCAAAAAAGCATTTTACAAGGTTAAAGACTATGTCGAAGACACGCTTATTTGGCAATGACTGCCTCTGCACATGTGGCCCCCTGGTAAATCATCAATATTGTGTCTATTAACTGCTCCACTTTTGTTTTAATATACATATATTTATTTTTCCTTTAACGAATTGCTTTTGCAATATTTTTTATTTTTATTATTTAGACTTCAACTGCATTCAATTTGTTAGTAATTTACTTTGTTAACAGTTGTAATTATTTAAATTTTTCTGTTGTAATTATTTATATAGCCTCTTTTTGGAATGTGAATGTGAGAACACTGTATAATCCACAAACACTTAGATAACTTTCTATTACAACTTACTATATTTTTATTTTATTATGATTAATTTTGTGCTTTTGTGTACAGTGTTGACTGGTCTACACTGTTCTTACATAAATCAATCAATATTGTAATAAACACATTTTTTAAAAGAGTAACCATGGAGTTTCTTGCCGGTTCTTCTCCATAGGAAACGACCAATTTCGAACCGTGCACTAGCTTCTGACGTTTTATAAGTGCCCTTGTAGGCCTATATGAAATAAAATATTTTGACTTTTGACTTTGACACTAGGCCCAACATAATCTACAAGGCTGAAGATATTATTTTATTTCATACGAATTTTGTTCTCTAAACTGTTTAATCCCATATTACAGTGAGTAGAGCATAATTTCCTAGGCCGACATAGATATGGGGTCTGGAAATTACACATAAAGGAGAACAGAGACCCTGGCTAACGGTTATGACAACGTTTAGCGGTACAGGATAATCCTGTATCACAAACTGTGCCAGAGGAATTCTAATTAATCCTACCAAAAATGTACGATTTAAATCCTTCGGGATTAGTTATGGGGGCGTTGGGTTCCGTGGTCGATGTTTGCGAATTGCTGATTATTATCTTAATAGGATAGCCGGAGATTTACTGGGGGACCTCACATGTAATGGTGGACGCTACGAAATTAAAGTGTGTCAAATTCTTTTGACTTCGACTTGAAAGACTGAAAGACCAAATATTTTCTTAACTTCTATGAATTGATTTGATGAATTGAAAATGTTCTGTTTATGACTTTTTTTAATAATACATTTATTGACATTTCGTTTGCTGTGGATTTTGACAATTTATAGACAGAAAGTAGAAGGTTGTTCCAAAATGGATATGAAAAAATAAAAATAATGGGTCATTAAATATGAAATTACTGTTTTTTTAAAACAGGATAAGTAAGGAACATTTACGTAGCACTTTCATAGAAATGAATAATTTATTAGTTTCTTAGTGTTTTATATTTTCTGAACCACTTCTCACAGCAAGTAAAATTAAATTTACATCAATTCAAATAAATAATATTTCAATAGTTTCAGCTCCTTTCATTGTATATTAAAAAAATCTTTTATGACCAAAAAACACTTAACAAAATTCTATCTCTATCTGAATTAAAAGATGGCGCCGCGCCCGTTTTCAATGGCCTAATATTTCACATTTTGAAGGCTGTAAGGTCAGACCACGGTTATGACGTGATGGTCTGACAAATGTCAGTAGTTGGTGTAATTCATGGCGGCTCCGGGAACATTTGTCGTTCCCCGATAAGGGGCGCCTGTATTTTTGCTGGGAGTGGATGATAAACAGATTGTATTAACAATTTGCGTCACTTTGCTGACTAATATTGTAGCTATGTACGCAAAACTAAACAAACAAAAATGACAATTCTGAAAAAATTTTTTTGTTCATTTGTGTTTGGTACTAAACACACACACACACACTTTTCACACACACACACACACACACTCACACACACACTTTTTAAACTAGTAAATATCGCATAATTTTGCCGTTTTTTAAGGTGGGTAGTCCTCAAATCTCCTGCTCTATAGTGGAGCGAGAGCGTATCAGACCCACATGTGTGTTAGAGTTGCCATTTGTGATCTAGAATCAAGGTATCTCTTTCAAAAATGTAAACACTAGGTTCATAAGAGAATACGCTCAAAATATCAGTTGAACACCGTAGGTTCAAAATTACTATTTATTGCGTTTGATACAAGGAGATAGACGTTCATAGGGGTTAACAAAAAATCTCGCTTGAAATTATTGTCAAACTTAGGTACATAACTTCTAACTTTGACCTTTTCGTTTCGTGTTGTTGCGTCGGTAAAATTAACAACAACATGTATGTTTGTTACTTCTTCTCGCTCAAACGGCTGACCAGATCTTGATGAAACTTGGACACAGGTAGACAATGTCAGCCAAAATATACTTTTTATCTCGAAAGTTTGTTTCCTTAGGATAATTTTCTACTATCAGGCGAGTGAAGTCGCTGGCAGTAGACAGTAGTTCATACATATTTTCGACAGTGGCCGCGCTTAGGCCATGTCACGGCCATAATATAAAGTTCACAATGATCTATTTAGTGAGTAGATACCCTCTTAATTCCAGAATACTAATTTTGAAAGCATATTTTCCTCTTACCTTCTAAATGATAGAATTATTCCTCTTTGTTTCATTTTTCTTTGTAATTTTCTTTTCCTAATCCTGTTTCAACTTTCGTGGGTAGCTTTGGACGCTATTTTCGTTTTACCCAAAATATTCTGACTTTCTACTTCACAGAAAAACCGTGATCCTTGTAGCGAGTTCTCGTGATTCATGAGCCCCGGGATCTGGCATTTGTTGACCCTCGGTAAGGCCAATTGCTAGTATAGTCTATGGTCCGAATCGGCCATTTGTCTCCCCGTTTGGGACAAGGGATATTTATTCACTACTGTTTATTGGGATTGTATTGAAATTGAAATTAATAGACGGCATGGTTTAACTTATTTGGGCTCGAAGTTATGGAACGTTGCAGATTCATAGTATGGCTGTTACTTTTGAGTTATGATCGCGACTTTTAAGAGGGTGAACAAAATGTTTTTTATTTTATTTTGTACTTGCTTGTGCCAGCGGTTTCACCTGCGTGAAATTCTAAATAGTCATGCTCTTTAGAAAAAATCCAATGCGACTTTCTAGGACATGATCGTCCTATGTGCCGAATTTCATCCAAATCCTTTCAGCTGTTCAAGTTGAAGAAATAACAAACAAACACACTCACATACCTACTTTCACCTTTATAACGTTAGTGTGATTTATTTAAAATATCTATTAAAGTATTGAAGCTCTAATATTAAACTGCCTTTTAAAAACATAGCAAACGTGAATGCAACAAGAAATTCATAGTCCATTTACTTGTAAAACAGCAATGTTTTTAAAACCTTACACATTTTCTAAATCCGAAGCATTCTCTATCTCTTTTTCCCAAAGTATTAATAAAACATAGATAGTAATCGTCGCATACAAACACGTTGGAAGCGCAATAATTGTTTAGGGCCCTCACCCACGGGCTACGGCAACTTTTTGAAGCGATGTTGTGCGCATTAGGCGATTATCCCACTGCCATGCATCACGCTGCATGTTGCGTGCAAACGCACCTACGCGTGTACTTGCGGTAATGCAGATCTGCATTATCGTGCGGGTTTTTTTTTCCGTTTTGTAAATTCACGCAGGCTCTTACTCGTTTCTTACAAAATAACGCACGGCACCACGAGACTCAGTGTGCCATACCTTGCGTGTCGCCCCGCACCCACGCGCGTGTGTGCATGTCTCTCCGCATGTAGGCGCGTGATCTGCATGAACGCGCGTAGTTGCATTTTCGGTGTGTTGGACTGTGCGTGTTTTCTATACAAACAGAGATACTTACAAGCAATGTTAAAACATGTTTTGTGCGTGACAGCGTGCGTGACAGTGACGCGCGTTAGTCGCATTTGCAAGCGCATAGAAAAGATGCCAACTCGCTACAGCATCGCGACTGTATCGATGCGAACGCGCGACAGCATCGCGACTGTATCGATGCGAACGTGTGACAGCATTGCTACAAAAAGTCGCCGTGGGCGACGAGCCTTAGATTCACATTTGATAATGAATAATGCTGTGTGAACAAATTCTGAACAACAGAAACACAAGTAGGACCGGCCGGGGCGATTTATAGTCTCTATCCGATTATGTACAGACTATCGGAATGCATTTTGCATATAAACAGTTGAACAACTCTATTACAAAGCAGTTAAGGTTTATTTTAGAGTGTAAGGAAAATGTGGGTTAAGTATATTAAAAAAACTTAACGTGTTAAAGTTCCCAAGGCATATTTTTAAATTAAGTCAGAGCTGAGAACATATTAGCAAGGTGGAATTTGTGATGCGTTTTCGTCGTGGTAACGTTCCAGATTTGGTGATTAATAATAATAGTAATAGTTTTGGACGTATGTGGAACAGAGTGTAAAGTCCAACAAACTTCCTTTGAAAAGGGAGGGTCCTACGACCAGAAGGGTGTTATGTCTGGTCGGCAATTGCCCTAGAGAAGATTTCGGGCTGTTGTATATGGTCAAATCTCGCGGAGAACTCTCTTTGCGAGATGCTGGAATCCATAATGTGGTTCATATATGGCACCATAGTTTGTGTTTATATACGTTGTGCTGTGTAATCTACACTAATCTACTAAAAAAATATTATAAAAAGGTAAAGTTTGTTTTTATGTTAATAGGAGGTAATCTCTGGTAATACTCATCCGATTGCAAATATTTTTTCACCGATAGAAAGTTGCTTTATTCTTGAGTGACATAGGTTGTATTATTTCATGTACGCGGACGAAGTTGCGGGCAAAAGCTAGTAATAAATAAAAGTATTAAATAAACTGACTAAAAGTATTTCTATTCTAAGTGTGATTTTCAAAGTTTTAACAAAAATGAGGTTTCGTATGTAAATTTTATCTGAGAAAGTCATAAGTCGGAATTTATGGTTGAATAAAAATCAAATATGTGGTTAATAAAACCCGTATGTGATAATCAATGGTTCACAAGTTGTAGATGAAAATCATTTATGCCGTTTTCTTTACGATTGGAGTGATAAAAATGTTTATTTTTATGTTTGTTTGAGTCTGAACGCGATAGTAAATGAGGTTGCTCATATGCGTGGATATTTTAAAATAACTCGGATGGTTTTAAGTAGATACTTGCCTGTATAGCAAGTTTTATTTCATAACAGTTATAATGGCCTAGATGTGATGCAGAGGAAATAAGGGTAGTTAACACTGAGATAGGTTTTTTTAATAATTTAATATAATCTTGTAGTGGAGGTGTCTGATGATGTCCCACAATGGCCAAGGAGAGTCGTATGTGGAAAAGAGAAAAGGAGAAGAGCCCAGCAGTGGGACATGAAGGGCTAACTAACTAGTGGATATGTCCTCCACCGTAAGCTCCACCGTGTCCTCCGGGTGGTCCAGACAATGATGACGCGCGGGCGTTTCTTCCGCACGAATCCGGTGCAGGAATCTTCCGAACTTACCGTGCCCAATGAGGGCCTGCGTCATGAGAAAGGTGATAACGTTGTGACGTCTTTCCAGTCACTCCTCAAAGAGGGGACTTACCGCCACAATTATGGCGTGTCCAACAGACCATCTCTAATGTTTAGTTATCATGACATTGTTAAACGTGTGTTAAAGTTTTTAAGAAATCATTCTCGTGAACGAAGTTACCGACAAAGTGTTGCTCTATACTATCCTACTAATATTATAAATGCGAAAGTTTGTATGTATGGATGGATGTTTGTAACTCTTTCACGCAAAAACTACTGAACGGATCTCGATGAAACTTGGTACACGAGTAGACCATATCCCAGAATAACACATAGGACACTTTTTATCCAGGGATTATGTACGCGGGTGAAGCCGCGGGCAAAAGCTAGTATTATTATAAAGAGGAAAAGTTTATTTTTTGTTTGTAAGAGGTCTCTGAAAGTACTGGTCCGATTGCAAAATTTTTTTTTTACCGATAGAAAGCTGCTTTATTCTTGACTGACACAGGCTATATTTTATGTACGCGAAGCCGCGAGAAAAGCTACCACCTAATAAATAGTCTGACAAAACAGAGAAATGAAAGATATCCTATTAAGTAATGCCGTAATCGCACTCGTGCGGGAATCATTAAGGAGGCCAGAGGTCACGGCAGGGTATTAAAGTAATCACGCGCGTGCTAGCGAACCCGCTGTGCTCCCGACATCACTTCAATTTGTGTTTTAAGTTATAGAGGAAGATTTTTGTTCTATTTTTTTAGTTTGGCGCTTGACCACTATCGCGCCTGATCGTAAGCGATGATGTGGTCGACGATGAAGCACGCTTGCCTAGAAGTCACTTATTCATTCTTGACTTAAAGTGCCCCAGATTGTAGTTATCAAAAACACATACTCCGGCAGGAAATTCCACTCCTTAGCTCAACGGCATTAACGACGAGGTGAAACGCTTAGTCCGGACCGTGTGTGTGTCATCAATATAAAGGTCAATCTATCAATCAATTTAATATCATTCTAATGTCAATTCAAGTGTTACTTTAATTTATCTTTAAACACTAATATTATAAAGAGGTAATGTCTGCAAGTACTGGTCCGATTGCTAAATTTTTTCCACCAATAGAAAGTTGCTTTAATCCTGAGTGACAAAGGCTATATTTTATATACGTAAGGGAAGCCGCGGACAAAAGCTAGTAAATAAATAAATCTTGTATTTTTTTATAATTAAGTACTTCGACACAACCTCACTCTCCCCTACAACTGTCTCTCAATGGCGCACGAGGGGGATGCCGCCACACTTGTCTGGCAGATTGATGATAGCAACTAAGTAAGATGTTACATCAGATCACAGGTGGTCATTGCTGACTACCCTCTTGGTAATTTTTCCCATGACTGCTAGTGGGGTGTGGCTAAACTAAGGAATTGTATTGTTTATCCCCATAGACATGCAAGATTGATAGATATACGCTTTATTACACACTAGTAGGTTCTGCCAGCGGCTTTGCCCACGTGATTATGGAAAATTATCCCAAGGTAAAATACTTCCGACATAAAAATATTCTGATTTACCTGTAAGTCAAACCTTTAAAATCCGTTCGATCATTTGAGCATGAAGGAGTTACAAATATACATACATATAAGCAAACTTTCGCGGGTATAGTATTAGTGTGATAACACGTTATCAACAACAATATTATCTGTGGTATGTATGTATTTAGAAATATATTTGTGTATTTATCAGTTGTCTAGTAGTCATAGCACAAGCTCTGCTTAGTATGTGGCTAGATGGCGTTGTAGAATATTATTATTATTAACAAAGACAACTCTATTTATATGTATTCGGCTAAACACAAAGAATAGATAAAGTAAGAAAACAATAAAAGAATTGCATTGTTGCTACGCCGGCGCCTTAGCAGATGATTGACTACTCTTGCTACGCTCGTAGCACTCGACAGTACGCTACGAAAGTTCGTAGTTTTGCTACACATTTTTATGATCGCGGTTTGTTGAAAACACAGATTTAGTAAAAACTAGGTATAACATACATGTATGATAAATACGAAAGCCTGTATCATGTATGATAATATAATCAATCACGCTTCAAAGGTGAACGGATTAGGACATAGAATGATTTTTATCCCGATATACGAACAAAAAATTCCGACTTTCGATTCCGACACGTTGACGAAATTGATAGAAAAAGTCAGTATGTTACACATCTTGGGTAACAATCCAAAAAACAAACTAACCACTTTCGATACTACAATTTACTAGTTTCTGCCAACAGTTTCGTTCACGTGAAACCAGATAAAAAGTAGTCTATTAAAGTTACTTGGGGTTAAAACTTACTCCTTACCAGATTTCATCAAAGCGAGGACTGTCACCGCAGGATTGTAAAACAGTCAACATTGCGTAACAGGCGCTACCTCTTGGTTCAATAGGGAACCAACTACAGATAAACATTTCAGGGAAGTCATTATGTTACAAAATTACGGATCGGAGTCATCAAGTTAGTTTAATATATAATGTTATAACAGCAAAAATCAATGATGCTTCTCCAATCGGTACAGTCGTTTAATTCATGAATCCCCAAGCGACCCCCGGTGGCCGCGCATCTATTGTCTTACTATTGTGTCTCTAATTGACGGTATCTGAAGGGTTAACAGTGAACACGAAACAGACAGACGGAGTTACTTTCACATTTACAATATTAGTATGGATTAATTAATTCCAACACCAAAACCCGAATCCGTCTACATCTATCTAGGCAGACACTCACCACCGACATCGTCCCCAAGTTTATTGCTTCCGAATAACTATCGAAACAATTAGTTTGTCGCAACTCCGTCATTGTTCTGATCCGTTACAGTAATGGCTACGTTTGTATTGGTTTGTGTGCATCTAGATGTAATGTAATTGTCGTGGCGCCGCAAACGGTCGCGCGATGCGACCGACAATCCGACGCCGACCGCAACTATTAAACTGGACGTCTCAAATCATATGTATATTGCGGGTTATAGATGGGTTCGAGTGCGGACAAGTTTGTAGGGTAAAGAACTAGAACTCAAACTCAGGGAGCAATTCTTTCATAAACGTGGCATAAACGTGGCATAAACGTAGCATAAACGTGGCATAAACGTGGCATAAACGTGGCATAAACGTGGCATAAACGTGGCTTAAACGTTGCATAAACGTGGCATAAACGTGGCATAAATGACGAGGCGAAACGCTTAGTAAGGGTGGACACTGGTCTTATGTCGGGTTGTCCGATGGAAAAAAGATGATGGCGGAATCAAGGCGCGTAATTCCTGCGCACATTCTCCAAAATGCATCAGCCCCCCTAGCCAAGTTACAACCGTTTCGCTTGCGTCGAACGTTTCGAGTTGACCTTGCCACCAATTCTTTTGTTCTGACCTGGTTCTGACCACGGGACTGAGCGTCTTTCCCGTACATTTGAGCTTTCTAATTGCGTTAACTATTGCAAATTAGCAACTTGGCAAGGGGGGCTGGTTACGCCTGTGCTTTGTAGATTGGTGTTAACAAACCAGAGTTACCAACGCAGCCAGAAATCGTGCGAGGAGTAATAAAAACAAGATAGACATTACAGTCATAACATTCAGTCTTACTTATAAAATAGCAATAATGTTGACGTTGTTTTGTTTTTTAAATTACTGCCCTAACACTAGATTTATGCCTATATGCTATTCCAGTCTACCTATGACTATGTAGTTAGATTGTGACATCACGACATTGAGATGTAACAAAGCATAAATTAAGATTAATGTTTGCTAGTTCACTGAACCATAAAATCGTAACAAAAAATATTAATATTGAGTCAAAATAGAGCCGTCTGAACCGATGAACTGAAACTGATCGACAATTAATCGAAGAAAATACCTAATCTCGGCAGCTAACAGTTCTCTTTGTATTCATAATCAACTTATTTATTCTGTTTAACAAAACAATCAAGTCAAATGTTTGAACAAATTAACGAATTTTATTGAAGTAGAATTTCAAAGCGTCGGTACAATATTGTTCTTTTAATCGTAACATCAACGAAACGAGGTCAAGATTGATGTTAAAAGTAATTACTTCGTGCATAGACTATTGGGCATCGAATCGAAATGTTGGCTCCGACAGATAGAGACGAACTACGAAATCTAAACTCACTGGGTATCTCGACGACTTGACTCGCTTCAAATATTGAACGTCATATTGCGGAATAAAATGTTTTTATTACAAGTAGTCCCGATAGACGTAGATTCTGCTCGATAAGTGAGATTTCGTCAAAAATAATAATAATTGAGAACTCGATTGCACCAACTACTGGATTCAATTCTATTTTCAAACCATCCAGGGACTAAAAAACACGTCATGCAAAAACAACCAAATGGTCAAGCTGTAGGTGACAAAAATACTTACAAAAGAATTATATATAAGGATTAAGTATAGATTAAGTTACTTTATAAAATTATTTAATTAATCATGAATTTTCAAAACAAAACTTTCCGATTTTCCTTAATCAACGACGTGACATTTCCATTTACATTTCCCGGAATAGGAATTAGCAAAGAAAAACAAAGGAAAGACTTAGTAAACATTGTGTGCTGGCGACGAATCAATATTGCTCTAATAGGTAAATGAGCCAGTCCCCTGGCTATTTCTATTCCAGTACGAGACGAGTAAATAAAACATGAGTGAGCACAGTTCCCTGTCCAGACTGAGGGTCCATTAATTCGTGATAATTTCGGCGCGTCCCTTGGTAAGGCCGACCCGACTCGTCCCACCGCGATTGATTAATCGTACGGATGTCGGCACAAGATCGGCAGTCGACTTAATTGAAAAGTCAATATCTCGTACACACGATCGATTACGATACGTGGAGTTAATTTATTATATTTGTTACGCCGCGCCTCCACCCGTGACTGTTAATCTGTTCCCTGTGTCGGCCCCGCTTGTGTATTTTAATTAGGCCTTATCTTACATGTCACAACACGGAATAAAGAGATGTCGAGCAAAGCGTTACATCATTAAGGTGGTGCATCACGACTCACATTTTTACCGTTTTTCATACAACCGCTCATAACTGATTATGACGTTATTACACACTTTTCATTAGATATTTTGGAAACACAGTATCTTGTGGATATTATCTAGGTTTCAAAAGAAACCAATTTCTAAATTTGTGTAAAACTAATCCAGTAAAAACCTCTGAAAATGTTCTATTTTGTATGAACTTTGACACTTCATAATTTGCCTAAAAATTAAAAAAGTCAAAAAAGTAATCCTCTAGAGACCTTGCAAATTTTATTAAGATTCTAAATGACGACAACTATTTCCAAAAACTTTTAAGGGTTTAAAAAAAACAGCTATTTCCTGGAGCAAGTTTTGTGAAATTTTCGAGTAAATCTCGGAATTACCGAATACTAAGAGAGTTTCCAGGCGTTATCTCTCTTTTTTGCGTTGCCTTTTCTTCAAACATCGCGTTGGATTGCATTAAATGAAGTAACAAGCTTTTAAACCATTTACGACGTTTACGATAAGCGAGTGGAGAAGGATCCTCTTAAAATGTGTTTCCAGTTCACATATACGAGGCTTCATAATTTGGATTAATCGCTTCACCAATGCTTTTATTCGACGTTGTATTTGTAATCATCTAATTACGATTTCCACCGAGCGCTGAACTAACAAATAATACCGTTATTACTGTAAGTGCGAAATACGATTATGGAGGGAAATTATAACAAATTTAATTATTGCGAATTAAATTACGTCCGTAGTTTAACGTTCAACCATAGTTCTGGTTTATTTTCTCTGTTATATGAGAATTTTATTGCGAAAAAGCGTGCATTTAACGAGAACAATTAGTGGTTTTATATCGCCATAATGTTCACACACCGCGCTCCAGGACGGTTTGCAGGACAAAGCGTAAGTGACGGTCACTGGCCGCCATTTTGTACAAATAATTCAACAAGATTCGCGCGGAATTACCGCCGCTTCCGGCTGTCGGGTAAACAACTTTATGCTTATTTTAACTGCCGGTAACGCACCTGAAAACAACGGTCTAGCTTGAAATGAAATCGTCCTGTGTGCTGCTAGAGAAACTACCTAACAGTAGGTGTAACACTATCAGCATACATAGCATAACCAGCCTTATAATGTTCCAACTGCTGGGATTCAGGCTTCCTCTCTAAGAGAGGCAATGGGCCGTAAATCATTACGCGGCCCCAGTTTGGGTTGGTCGATGACACATATCTTTGATTTTTGGTTCTAGGTCATGCTGGTTTCCTTATATTTTCCTTCATCGTTTTGAGAGCAGTGGTGATGAAAAAGTAATACGCCTGGCTGGGTTTGAATTTTCGACCTACAACTCGTAAGTTGGGGCCGTTAATCACTCAGCCACCACTGCTAACCAACAAGCACTATTGTTGCTGGTAAACTATGGTAACGTGAAACGTCTAACAATGAATCAAGTTAGAACAATGAATGCATAACCTGGCAGTTCATTGAACATAAAAAACCACTACTTATTACCTACAGAAACAAAATGAAAATTTCTGCCCACTCCAAGTAAAGCCGCCACGATCTTTATGTTCGAATTAGTTTTCTTGCTCAGGGTTTAGTACGCATAGATTACACACACACACGAGCGGCGGGTAATAAAGGGGGGTTCTTTATGTGGCCCGGAACGGAAGCGGGTCCGGGAGGCGAGGCGATGCGGGAACAATACGCGAGTGACCGGCCGGCGGCTCTCGCGCGGCGTTCGCCGAATAACTTTCCTAAATTCGCGGCCAAATGCACTGCTCACAGTACCCGCTTCCGCAGCTCGTACTGAGCAACACAGACATAGCTCTGCTGTACTACGAACAGAATTCGGGCTCGTAGTTTATGCACTATGTGGGTTATCGGATAAGTTTAGTCGAGTATCGTATCGATGACGTGATTAATTACGGAGCCTCTCTAGTGGACGATTGAATATGAAACAGTTGGTGCTTTTTGTGGAGATGCAAATGTGCAAACTGATTAATAAGGTTATGCAAGTTTGCGCAAACTGAAATTATCGTATCGGTTATTATTTCACATCAAATTTTAATATTCGAAAAGTTTTCGAGTATTAGAGAAAATTTATGAACCACGCCATCAAAATATTTAAAAAAGCATAAAAATATTAATTGAAAGTATCATCAAAGCAAATACTTTATGGGCAAATTAAAAAAGCATTCGGAGCGATAAAGCATCGCCGTGGGAACAGTTAAACCGCTGTGAACGCATAAATTCCGTTCCGTTGCGATAAAAAGCCTTATAAAACTTGCATTTATTATCAGTACGCCATCGGCCATCGGTTACGAGCGACGAAATGTCGCAATATAAGGAACGCGGTCAGCCACAGGCAGAGGTCATTAGTTTGATGTATGTGCGCGATAAAACACGTATTCCTTGTTAGATTTCACGTCATATACAGCGGCCAGTATTTCTTGGCGGCGGCGGAATATGGAACTAAATTTAAATCTACTGAATTTGACGTTTGTTCGATATTGTCTATGCTAGTAACGCCATCACGAAACGTCAAGCAACATTGGCCACTAATGTCGTAGCTTTGCGTCATAATGATGATTATAGTGTTTATGGTACAGGTTGTATAGTTTTAATGCTAGAGATGAGATGCATTTAAAAAGTTAATTAAAATATTTAGTGTAAGTAGTGACACCTTTATGTTCATTACTTCGCCGGTTGATTGCTCTATCACATTTCAATATACAGTAAAGATTTTTTTTTGTATTTGAAATAGCTTCTTTAAGTTTAATAAAAGATTTATTGGCTCTAACTGAACTTATTGCACGAGAAGACATAATCCAAGTTTTCCGTGAATTCTTTCTTTAATTTGATCTGTGTCTATATATATATCACCGTTTTTAAAGGTTTGTGCATTTTACCAGCATTGAGTTTAGAAAGTTTACTTTGGATATAAAAAAATGTATCGAGTCACTGAGGTAACTAATCAATACTACAACAACATGCTTAGCTCCATTTTTACCGAGATTGCGACTGTTTCAATGATTTTACGTAAGTAAATATAGTTATGTATACTTCAGACATTGACAAGAACACTACACTAATTTAACATCAAAGTATCGACTAGAAATTTAATCTACTTGCCAATAATTAGAACAGCCACTGAACTGAAACCTCATTCTGATATTATACAAATAATCTTAATATTAATTTAGAATTTTAATTTAATTCAGGCCGCCAGTGTTGCCACTCAACACAGTTTACAAATTCAGTAATTTATGATAATTTTTGTGTTGTCTATGCATCTGCATGCACTTAGCTTAATTAATATTTCTGCGCCAGAAACGATAGTACGATGTTTAATGGAACGAAATAAATACTTAGAAACAATTCTTTCTTGTTTTTTTATACAATAATGATAAAAAAACTAACAACTTTCTAATAACAGCAAAATCAGAATGTGACATACTGAAGTGACACATGATTTGTCCGTCAAATTAAACCAATTATATTTTGTGGGCTAGTGGTTGTGCAACAGTTGTTGTTCGTAATTGATTCCATGAGAGCTGATAGAAAATGATTGATAGAACAGCTGTCACGATGTTGATGGTATAATCAGAGCCAATGTTGCAAATCACGCCTCGTATGAATATGGCCGCCATTTTGTGCTCGGGTAATGGCGCGAATAAATTATTCCATAATAATTTGATGAGTATAAATGGTTATTTTTAGTTGAACAGGGACTAAATTATGCGATAAACTGTTGTGTAAATGCTGCTATTTATGAATTACGTGATTAATTTCAACTTTCAAAAGTTGCCAGTTTATAAAAAACCTATCTTTACTATGATTAACGACCACAATATGTTTTAAACGACCTTTTATTTTTTCTATTGCAGACAAAATCGCATTTCATTATTAAAATTAAATTAAATACGATACCATCTACCCTTGAAATTATGAGATGTTAAATTGCCCTTAAAATTAATAACGAAATTACTATGTGTTAGGAGTTTATTAATATCATTTGTGTTAGATACAAATGATATTAATAAACTCCTAACACAGTTTTTGTTTACAGAGATAGCATCGTAGTTAAAAAAATTGAAACATTACCTACGTCCCTCGCGTGTTCAAGTTGGACGAATGTGCTCCTACCTTTTTTATTTACGAACATTAAAAAAGTAGTTGAGACGTCACGCAAGCAGGTAGGCTGTAGTGAAAATGAATTATATATTGCACAGGGTGCCTATGTAAATAAAAATAATAAGCAAAGGGTTGCCATACATGGTTTTTCATGTTAGCAACTGGCGTGACGTCAGAAACTTTAAATTTTGAAATATATTTATGGTACAATCTTCGAGCTTTAGGTTTGAAAAAGTAAGGGGCTTTTCTGATGGTGCAGCCGGTAATGCGTGTCCCCGTATTTTTAAAGTGATATCGCTTGTCATGAGAACGCACCTACACGACATCCATGCAACTTTTTTAATCTGCTTTACATTTTTTTTGAAAAAAAATTCGTCGATATCGTCGTGTCATCAGTACCTAAGCTTTCTAAAATAACGTTTTTCTATATTTATTCGTTCTCGGCGTCCCTGCTAAGTTGTTAATTCATGAATCCCCAAGCGACATCCGGTGGCCGCGCATCTATTGTCTTACTATTGTGTTTCTAATTGACGGTATCTGAAGGGTTAAGTTCAATAAAAGTTTATTAATTTAAGGTCTCGTCGGGAATGGCTACTACACAAACACTACAGTGACTTGAGGGTTTAAAAGTTTCCACTATAAATTAATAGTTAAAATGAAAAAGTTTGTTTACTTTACCGGATTTTAATGTGAAATTGAAATTATAGAAAATACAGCCTTTACTGCATCAACTTCCACAGAACAGCATAAAAGTTCAGCTCGATAGGTATTTTTTTCATTTTAAAGTATTGAAAAAAGAGTTAATAAAATCCATTTGGTAATCTGGGGCGCAATTTCTTACAGCCTATTAAAGCAAAGTCGTTCCAAGCGTCGGACGTTCGAATTTTACGTTCGAAATTTAAAATAATCGTAAAAATTCGCGGCAATCGCGTGCACCGGCTGCAAACAAACTGAATAAGCATGGCGACCAGAAGTACGGAATACGGATACGAATAAATAATGTCAATGAGGATATCCAATATTGCTGCTTACGTGTGCTAGCTGTCCTATTTATTAATGCAAAGCTACGATGCAATTACGATTTAGATTCATATTCGCATTTCATGGTACCGGTTTTTATTTTTAATTTATTCACGGTATCGAAGCACACTTTTGGTAGGAGGTAGACAAGTTATTTTAGTTGCGTGTTAGCATGAGATATTTCGGAAGACGTAGCGTTGGAAGGCTACGATACGACGATGCGAGACACACAAGATCGTTCATTGTGGCGACACTTGGGGGAGGCTATGTCCAACAGTGGACGTATATCGGCTGAAATGATGATGATGATGACGATGGTGAGATATTAGAGGTTTACAAAGAAGGCCCTCTAATATTTTGGTGCTCGATATATTAAAACATGTCGCATGGTCTATATTTCACAATTTTCGACGCTTCAAGCGTAAAAACCAATATGTCACTGCCACGCGTGACTTTAGGCAATAACAATCTTCACCTCGCGTCTCGAATTGCTCACAGAAAGTGTAAAACAGTGTAAAGATAAACACAACTCCATAATATATCATGGCTGAACACCCTCAAACAAAACACGCATATACATAACGTGTATTACGAAGGTACACATTACACATCACACTTACAAATTAACGCGACATTGTGCCTAAAACTCGCAACATTGTTACTTGCATTCCTCACCGAACAATTTCCCAAAATATTTGCCCTTAAATCCTTATTCCCTTTAAAATGGAAGGTTGGTAGCTCATAATAAGGCCCCTTTACCAGAGGCGTAGCGTTGACTAAATTAGACGTGGGCGAAGGCGTATCAATGAGGCCTTTTTCTACACTAATATAATAAAAAAATAGTTTGTATTTTGTTTTTTTTTTTTTTGTTTATAGGAGGTAATCTCTGGAAGTATTGGTCCGATTCCTAAAACTTTTTCACCTATAGAAAGCTGTTTTAATCCTGAGTGACACACTTTATGTACGCGGGCGAAGCTGCGGGTAAAAGCTAGTCTTTTATAAATTGAGAACGAGACAGTGACCGTCGCAATCCAGAATTTGACCATATCAGCGCTTACCATCAGGTGAAATAGTGGTCAAACGCGAGACTATAAATTATAAAACAGAGCTCTCGCTTGTTCGAGACTGAGGGCCTATTTAGCCCACGCCTAACTACGCCACTGCTCATAATAAGGCCCCTTTGCGCCCGACGATATGGCGTGACGCCGTATCTAACAACCCCGCCTGCAATTAGTACGTCAAATGTTCGCGTGCGTTCGAGATCGAATATAATAAGGCTGGTGCACGATATGCCAGAATCGGACCCCGCCCTGCAGCGGCGGGAATTTTAATAAAGCTTATAAAACTACGGCTCAGGTAGGATATGCAAAAAATGTGTTGAAACTGGCCTGAAGCGAAAAAGCCGATAAAAATACAGTTTATATTAATAATAATAATAATATTCCACAACTATCACACAACGTCGTCTAGTCCCAAGCTAAGCAGAACTTGTGTTATGGGTACTAGACAACTGATAAACATAGTTATATATTTCTAAATACATACATAATATATGTAAATTACACCCAGACACAGAACAAATGATTATGCTCATCACACAAAAATTTGTCCTGGGTGGGAATCGAACCCACGACCTCCGGCATAGCAGTCAGGGTTACTAACCAGTAGACCAACAGGCCAGTCATATTTAAGGAGAAAGTTTTGGGTTGATTTTCAAGATAAAGCAATGCTTGTCAAGTTTAAACTTTAAATAAGTGACCATCTTATCATTTTGAGAATCCTCCCCGAACTACATATATTTTCATACAACTGCTCTTACGCCAAAGTCGTCGATGGCATGAAGTGTCATGAGGGAATTTCTGAAAAGGAAAATCCGTGGTCAAGACCGCAAATGGCAAATGATAGAGCATAGGTGGGTTTTAGCCAGTAAAAGTGTGTCACGCCCTACGCACACTAGAGCAGGAGAAGGGAGAAGTCATTACATTATTTACAACCTCAAAAAAAAAACTAAGCTGGAAAAGTCTAATACATTGATTTTGTGTTGACAATACACGTATTGCGGTTTGTAAGTTTATATATAAATAGCAATCATTCTTTTAATGTTCTGTTGGGACGTCCTCTCTAGGAGAATGAATGGGCTGTGGCCGTAATCGAATTTTTCGAATTTCTTCTAATTTTTTGGTTCTTGGACATGCCGGTTTCCTCACGATGTTTTCCTTTACCGTTTTGAGAGCAGTGGTGATGAAATAAATTACACAAAGTAATGTGCTTGGCTGGGTTTGAACCCGCGACATACGACTCGTAAGTCGGGACCGTTACCACCCGGCCACCATTGCTCTCTCAGTTGATATTTACTTTTTAATTATTATAGCTTGTTTTCTGTCATGATAACAAGCTGCTCCTTAATTGCGTTGTCGCTCAGTTCTGTATAAAGGTTTTCCTGTACATAGTGGTCCACTTTGAACAAAGTTTGAAGTTAATTGTGGTTTTAGTGGTATTAAATAGTTAGGGTTTTTGTTCAGAGTTTCATTATAGTGATGATGGACTTCTAAATTTTGAATTTAAAAAAAGAGTTCAGCAACTCCACCAAAATTTTTTGTATTATTTTTCTAATGTTTTTGGCTCGGATACTAAGTCCATTTAAGCCTTCGAATGATGTTAATTTTTTACCATTAGAATATGGATGTACACATACTAATATTTTTTGTAGTATTTGTCAGCAAATATATTAAGTCAAACTTCCCGGTAAACTTCGCTGACGTAGTCAACATTACAATAAAATTTTCAGGTCAATTTTACCGACTGCACTGTTTCGATAATTTCACATATTGTCCAGTTGCGCAGACGCTTGAAATGCCTTCAAAACTACACCAATTTTACACCACAGTATCCACTAGGAATCAATTTTCGAATAAATAAAACATTTACTGAACTTTACTCAAAGAAAACCCGCCAAAAACTTCCAACATTTTGGTAGGTAACACTGGCCACATCACATATGCTATAAAATGCATAACAAATGCATTCAAGTTCCACATTTGAAAATACTTGTGCGTTCTCAACCATAAACAATAAAATTGTTATTTTAAATTTCAAATTGTAACATGGTAAGAGGCGCGTCCTGAGGCCGGGCAGCTATTATTCATAGTCGAAACACGTTATTTAATTTGCGATATGCGGCAACAGTACGTAGCGAAATAAACGGATAACAGTGTTTGGACGCGCGGCGTTACACTTATAACTAGATTTGCCTTTGTAGAATTCTGCAAACAGACGCCCTAATGGGACAAGGGTTTAAATTCAAAATATATTACGACATTCTGATGTGAATAAACGTGAAACTGCATAACCGTAAAGCTTTGTTTATTAAAGCTCCGCTATGATAAACAGGAACGAATTAATCTTCGCTACGTTGTCATAAGTTAAGGCTTATGCACCGCTTTGAAGGAGGAAATTAAGAAAACCTGAGCTTCTTTCACGGAAATAATGCATTAATCTTAAAAAACAACCTACCTACCTTATTCATTAATCTTGAACTGAATACGCAAAGTTGCGGCGACGTGTAATTTCCACAAATGACCTATGTAAAGCGATCTGCGAGAGGTGCAATAACTCGATTTGTGAATAAATGGCTCGGAAGTTGATCTACAGTACCGCCCTAGTTCAACGTTAGAAGAGCGAAATTCCACGTCCCGTTCCATCGCTGCGTTAGTTACAGCGAAAAGTTTCCACAGCGAGATTAAAGCTGCAATATAAGGGGTTTAAAAGGGGATTCTCGATGCAGTTTCGATGTTTGCGCGCCCTCGGTACAAGGGAGCTTTTTTGTTTCGAACGCGACCTCTGACTGCGCGATTTTCGCTTGGAATCCACTTTTGAACGTTGCGCGCCAAATGAAAAATGGCGGCTTAACTGTCAAAATGGTTATTGATGTGCGAGTTGAATTTACTTTTACTGATATCGGATTAGCCAATGTGAGGCGGGCTCGACAATTGTGAAGCGATTTGTAGAGGGCGGCTCGAGAGCCGTGTATCATTTGTTAAATGTCGATGTTTCGCGATTTCTTTTGTAAGTACGACGCATGCTTGCGTAACTTTCACTCGGCTTTGATAGCGCTTTGACGCCGTGTTCAAGAAATATGAATGTTTGACTTTGATAAATAGATGCTGCTTTCACATGCTTATTATTTGTTTGGCTGTTATTTCTTCATACAACTTTAACTGTTAACCAGGTAAGTTTCTTTTGAAACGTTCATAAACATTTGCCCTTGGCTTTCAGTATTGAAGCCATAAAATACATCGGAGAGGTCTTCAATTTTGTACTGGAAGTACCACTCCCAAGAGCATTGCTAATCTTATGAAGTCCCAATCTGCGGGCTCGCTACGTTCCGCCGCCAATTAGTTCTGATAGGTTCTGTTTAGTTCCCGAATAATGCCGAGTGCGCCCGAGTGTGCCCGAGCACCGCCGACGCTTGACTTAGAGTTAGGGTTGGTCGTGATTTAGGCTTCGGTAAGTGGAGCACTAGATTTTAATGACTGTTTAGTGTTTGTCTCCCAAGTGAATGGTCCTTTTGGGTCAGAATGAGGGTCCAGCGTATAATATAGTATAATGACATCCTCAGAATGCTTGCCATTAGATATCATGTCCGATAACTGGGCCAAATATGAAATTGGGCTCGCCCTTTCTCTCTGGGTCTTTCATGATTGGGTCTGCAATCAAACATGAATTCAGAGTTTTAAAAGCTTTAACAAAAGGAAACATTTAAATTGGATCTCTTGTAGGTACATAATACATACCTATCTTAATGAAATTTTTATTATTTCAAACTATTTGAGAGTCTTGGGCTGGATCCAGGTCATCTTAATAACCTATATCCAACTATAGCATTCAATCTCAAAATCAAAGCTCCGAACGAGATTTGTGTACAGCCCTCGACAGCCGGAGAGGCGCAGACAAGTGGCACTAAGTTAGCAAGGGGCGAGGCCGCTGGGGGCTCCGCTCCGGTCGCAAGGCTCGCGAAATTGCTCGCGTTTCGTGTGTCCGAGATTAGTGGTGGCTGCGATGATATACACCCGCAGTTATATCATGCCTCGCGCGAAATTTACTACTTAGTACTCACAAACTACTAAAATTCGCACCAGATAGCGTGTTTGGACCGAATTACGTTTAGAACAATAGTACCATTTGTCTATATTACTTATGGGTTGAACACAACTAACCGTGGTTATGAACGGTACGAACGGATTCTCCATTTTCATTCCAAGAAATAAAACTCAGTGCTAAAATGTGAAGTTAACAAAGTGGTAATTTTTCAAACTTAATTATGAAAGTGTGAACCTGACTAATGTAGAGAAAATGTTCACACTAGACAGAAGACAAAGTTACGCAACTATCATACATATTAAATGAACGAGAAAACTTTTTCTTTACATGTTACAGAGGTGGAGGTGCCTTTACGAAGTTACCCAAGTAATTAGCCGAATAACTTACAAGCCTTTGTATCAACGGTTTAAACTTACAATTCGGGAAGTTTCTCAACCTTTAGGGATACGCAAAAAGGGCGGTAAACTCGTTCGGAAATTAACAGATTTCATTTGAAACTTGTAGACAAGTTGTGTAACAATCTCCTTCTTATCCGTCGTCTCCTTTGCTTGGAAGCTAAGCACGTATTAATTCGCAAGTTTTCGGGCTTGATGACTGCACACCGTGGATGCGGGGAGCGGGGAGGGAAGAGGGTTGAGTGGAGAGGAGATCGTGACGGGAATCGCGAGTGGTCACAATAAAAACCTGCGAAGGTAGAATACTTCGGGAAATTAGTTGTCGCATTAGGTACCTATTACTGGCGTTCGGGCGCTGATTAACCGATGCCGAATCGAATTTTCGGGGCGAACGTGTTCGGAACGCAGCCGCTGCTAATTATGGCGCCGTTGATGAATGTTTGCTTCTGAACGCACCTCAATCAATGCCATTTGATGTTTTATCATGGAATTGAATGGGCCTTATGAAAGATTTTCTCTACTGTTTCATTTGTTTTTCTATTAGCACGCTAATAACTCAATTGATTTGTCATTGGTTATCTCTAGTTACTTTAGGTATAGATCAAATAGGATACTTTAGTCAGAAAAGTATTTCTAAATATCTTAAAACAATGACAGCAATAACCTACTTCATTTAAAAAATATCGTGATGCACTTCAACAGAAAAATTATAATTATTAATTCAGTTGTATACTTAATTTAATTAAATTGCGAACAGAAAAAGAAATATGGCGTCCAACGGTACTGAGAAAATGAAGTTTGCGCGGGCTAATTATGAAAAATGGCGACTCTCGAAAAACTTCAATACGGAACGGTGTTGCTACATCTTAAAACAGTTTTTATGTAGCAAACTTGAGTTTCTTAAAAACAAATGTTATAAATCATAAGTACGGATGGAAATTCGGTGTTTTGCTATCGGTAATAAGTTTTCAACATTTGCATTAAGTTACTTTGGGAAATATGTATGAGGGTCTTTTTATGCGGCTCAACAAAGTTTTTGTCGCGAGGAACAAACCTGTAACTTCGCACTCAAAAAGTTTAGAAATTACAGAGTGCACGATGACTCATTTATTTTAATTACATTGTGAGTGCATGAGTTTTAACACTGTGATACGTAGTCTCTTACCATCCCACGGGTATTTTGAGGCTTACAACAAAGATTTTCCCAGTTTTTACTAAGTTAATAATCAAATATTCAAATTCTATTCTTAAAAATCTAATTATGAAACGAACTGCCACTCGTGGAGCTCTTTTATTTAAATTCAAAATTAGAACCTCACTATTGCCATAGACAACGGAGCGAACATTCCGATTCTCGATCACTTTTAAAACACTTCATTCTTATTCAAAATGAGGACATAGAACAAAAAAGCATCAAAGTTGGTTAGAGCGCTGTCCTCGGTCTACAATTAGAACAAAAGAGGTAAAGAGTGGCTCTTCAAAGCGCAATCGATTCTGAAACACAGCCGCAACTGAATTAGAGAACGTGTGATTCAGGAATATTGCTACTTATTCGCATTCTTCTTTTAAAAGGGAGGACAGAGAAACGAAGTGGGTTTTTGAATAAATTGAATTTACATTCGTATATCGTTTTATTTTGTGTGGTAACACTGCTTATCTGTCAGAGAGAGCTGAGCATTTCAACAACAAAATCTTGGTTTTTATCTGTTAAATATTTTACATCTTTTTTTCCAATAAGCTAATACAATTTGGTTTTGGAGTAGGAAGATATATAAGAACTTCCATTACTTACTGGATTGACTGGAGTCGTACATAACCAATATACTAATACATTCATAGATTATCCTTTGGTAATAAACTACTCAATGAGAGCATTAACATCAAAGCTAATACAAAATCTATGATAACTCGATATTAATAATGATTATAATTACATTAATTGAACAGTATCTGTTTCAGTGAATTATATTATTACTCAAATCTAATTATTAGTGTATGACGTCACAGTAAGCGGTTTAATATACGATAAGATATGGTAATTAAGCGAAAGGATCTATTGAGACACAACGCGTGCGGTGGCCATCTTTAATCGTGTTCGATAAATAAAATAAATATTGTATTTTCCGAGATTTAGAGAAACCTTAGGAACACAAGACTTCGCTAGTTAAAATAAGTAGATATTGAGTGTAGTAGTAGTGCACGGTTTTTATTTTTAATGTCGTAGAAAGGCACGGTTTTTATTTTTAATGTCGTAGTAGGGCACGGTTTTACTTTATATTATTATATTTAAATTTGAATACATTGCTTGTAACTAAATTTATAAATTATACCCGGTCTGGATTAGGTTAGATAATTTAGACAAAAAGTGAGCTAGAATTTGACTACTTAATTAGAGAGGGTATTAAAACCTTTTTTTGTTCATAAAACCATTAATCAATTGATATTAAAACCCGAAAAATATGGCATTATACTATCAGATTTAGTTTTTTGTCTTGTAAATTTAGTGTTTTAACTAATTATTTTACTCGCAAATTGGTTTGTACACAACTACCCTGTACTATACTATAAAGGTATAACCTAAGTTGTGTACCTACAGAAAACAGTCCCAAAGTTCAAAAGTAGTACATAGGTAGGTGCGGGGGTCATTGGGGTCAGGGTGACATCTGTTCGATAATAGAGTATTTTTGTATTGGGCGTATTATTTGTCTAAACTTCGTTGAGGTTGTTGTTTCTTTTTGAAAATAGTTATGAAAAAGTTTTATTTTGTGGGTGGTTACAGACTTAACTCGCTACATAAACCCATAATTATTGGTAAAGCTATGTCTTGTCAAACGAACTAAACAGGTAATTATAAGAAAAGCTTTGTAAAACACATAGTCACAAAGTTGAGGAAACGGCTATATTTAGATTCCTTCGTTTTTTTTTCTGAAGTTTATTATTGACAGAAGATTATATTATGCGTATACATTCATTGTGCATACAGCTAAGCAGTGGAATTCCCTGCCGGAGTCTGTGTTTCTTGATAGCTACAATCTGTGGGTCTTTAAGTCTAGATTTTTGGGTTAGATATTTCTAAGCAAGTGTGTTCCATCGTCAAAAGCATCATCGCTTACCATCAGGTGAGATGGTCAAGCGTGAGCGTGATATTTTGCCATTAAAATCACAATTGTTTATAAATTCTCCATATCACGAACATACTGAACAAACAATCAATTACAATAAGTAATTGAACAGTATCAGCTAACGTAGAGAGAACGAAGGTTACCAACATCGCCCAAAGAATCGCCAAACTTAAGTGGCAGTGGGCAGGGCACATTGGGGCTGATAGATTCTGGAGTAGTGACTACGTAACGGAAGACGCAGCGTTAGAAGGCTTCCCACAAGGTAGACCGATGACCTGTTAAGATGGATGAATGAACGAAATGAAAGATGATTTCGGGCTGTTTTATTATTGTGTATGTTCAAACCGCGCGGCGAATTTTAATTGCGCGATGCAGGATTTCGTAGTTTAGTTTTTACGTGACGCCATAGATGTCGCTACGGACGTCGACGCGGCTGAAGTGACGAAATTTTTATTTATTTGCTAAGTACTTATAATAACATAATATTATTGAATTTTTTTTTTAGGCTTACTATATTCGACTTATCAGTTGTGCAAATATTTTTAGAATATGCATAATAATAATGTCACATTAGTTGAAGTTGATGATGATGATGATCCACCTTGATATTTTTTACTAAACGTTTCTCAAAACGTGAATATTTGACATCTCGTAACGAGTATCCATGGTGATTCTGATGCTCGTGTATCACAGTACTCAATTGGCAGGATAATTAGCCAGTCAATAATATTATTGGACACTTTATTGATTAAAAAGTTCTGGTTTTACTTACCGTTGGTTTGTGGTCGTTAGGTGATTGTTCTTTTATTGTAGTGCTCTGAAACAATAGGAAAAAAGTTCGTTAGTTAATCTTTAAAATTATATAAACATGAATGGCTATATGTGTCCACCAACCCGCACTAGGCCCACGTGGTGGTTTGCGGCCCATTCCCTCTCCTAGAGAGGTGGCCTGAGTCCTAACAGTGGGAACATTATAAGGTCGACTTTGAATGGTTCTATGTGTTGCTAAGTGCAAATATCGAGAATTTATTGGAGCCAGAAGGTTCTTATGCAGAGAAATTAGGAAATATTTCACGAAAAACAGTAAAACACACTTTGAGGGTTTTCTTATCATTCTTCAATGGGAATTTCCTGAGACTAGTGCGTAAAAATAAATAAATCAACTCTTCAGACTATTTATTAATTCACTAGCTGCTCCCAGCGGCTTTGCCCACGTGATAGCAGAAAATTATCCCAAAGGAACATACTTCCGGGATAAAATGTATCCTATGTCCTTTTCCGGGCCATGGTCTATCCGTGTACCAAGTTTCATCAAAATCGGTTTTGCCAATTATGCGTGAAGACGTAACAAACAAACAAACCAACAACAAATGTGTTCGCTCTCTCATTGTCTTTCTATTGGGTCTTTCGAAAGGTTAAGTATAGATTAAACACGAACTTATTACTGCACAGTTGTGTCTGTTTATCCTATCTGAGATAGCTAAAATAGTAACAGAATGGTATTGCAATAATTTAATATCCCAAACTGCTTTTGAACAACCAATGTAGGTGTCTAAATTAGTCATAAATTGTTAATTTAATTTATATTAAAGTTCGTCGCTAATCGCTACTGATTATTTATTTCATGTAATTTTCGATTTTATCAGCATGGCGGAATAAACATGGTACATCAGTTCATTTTATGGTTACTATTAGTTGTTAGAAATCATCCTGATAAACCCAAAAACTTTATCTGTTACCAGCTAGCAGTTCTGCCGGTGGCTTCGCCTGCGTATACAGTAGAAAATTATCCCAAGGGACTTTTTTTTTCGGTAGGTAAAAATCATCCAGATAACATTCTTCGCCCTTGGGCGGAGCGGTAGATAGTGTCCGACTTTTACTGACAAAAAAACCCACCGCGTTCCTTCGTTGTCTTTCATACCTGAGTCGAGCTTTCCTATCAGAAGCAGACCCTTGGTCCCAGTGGGCTTCGACCTTGATGAGCCCCTACGGTTGCTGACAACTCCTTGAGGTACATAGGAACAATGCGTGGAACGGTCGGACAGTGAGCTACCCATTGCTTGCCGTTCGCAAGCCCGCGCCTGCGGTGGCCGGAAATCGGAATCAGAATACCGGCGGCGGCTGGGCGCGATTGCCGTTGCCTCATCGGTCGGCCTCCTCCTTTGCTAGCAATACTGTTTTGCAGAAGGAGGCCACCGCCTGCCACTCCTCCTCGCTGTGGACCATGACCAATAATGCAATGCTTTGTACATAGAAAGCATTGTATTATTTGGATTATTTTACAGACATCCGTAGAATGGGAAATTTATTTATTTATTTATTTATTTAAACTTCATGTACAGTTCAGTGGTACATAGGCGGAAATGTTGTAATGGAACCAATAAACATTATGCTGACAGACTGCCAATGAAGCCGCCAAAAAAAAAAATTGCCGCAGCGGTTGAACTAATTATTGCGCTTCTTTTGTCCCTAATATTAAACAAGAAAACATAAAACGCAGCCAAAGAAATAAAGAAGCACTTGCAGGTCTGTATTTCATTACTTCTAAAACGAACCAATTAACAAACGGATATTAAAATTAAAATTAATTGAGAATTCTACTTAAGTGCAAGGGATGGGGGCCTTGCGTTTTATTATTCCTTGCAACACTTATATCTTCAGTTGCGAATAATTGCCACTTAAAATAAAGCAGTCCATAAACAAAACATCAATTTTTGTTTATGGAATCAGTCTATAACAATGGCCGTATTGTGCATTTGACGTGTGTAAACGCGTGTACGAAGCTCGCTGCGTTCGGACGCGTGCCCTTTGCAAACTCACTTTACGGATGATTTGCTTGTCCGTATTCAACTTGGGACTTTGGGAAATTTCACGGTTGTATTGCGATGAATATTACAGTCAATACGTGTGTGTATTACAGTTTAGAATTAATTTATTATTGAATGAATGTCTGTTTAATTACTAATTACACGGTTGATTATGGTTTGAAATAGAACTAAAATTGATGTTTAGCAATGAAGTCAATTTAATTATTCGTGTTGTTGGTAAATTGGTATTTAATATAGAAATATTAGAGAGCTCGTAACTGGCTTTCATTATAGTTTTGATTTTAATAGGGTGGTATTCCCGCTCTTTAAGACACTGGCTACCCATAAACCGCTGACATTATGCCTCACAACTTTCAATTTAACCATGAAACCAAACTAATCAAGTAACGTAACAAGATATTTGTAACAGAGCCCCAATACCATATCGGCCTAGATGTAAGAGCCGACGCAATTTGCAGTAAATAAGGATATCGGTTTAGCGTCATTATCCCGGCTCGGCCCGCGATATAGCGGACCTCGTAAACGCGCCTCGAGTTAATGAGTTATGCCCTACCCGCCTCTGTTGTGTGCTTCTTACACCACGATTTATTGTACCTACTTGGTACGTAAGCAATTTCTTTAAACGATTTTTCATCGTATACGTAAGTATATGTTTGAGTAATGAACGATGTAAATAATAAATTACCCTGTTCTTAAGCTACGCATGTTTTGTGGGCCTTATTTTTCATGTTTGTACTGACGCGAAAATTGTGACGGCAACATTCGTGGCGCGTTTATTAAAATTTTCATTACCTGTCTGTTTTAAATGAGATTTTAGTACACGGAAGGTATTTGTGTGTTACTTTACTGACATTGAGGTAAATTGCACGTTTAAATTCTCATACGCTTAATTAAAATTTTGTCCGACAATTACTGTAACATAATGTTCTAAAATTGTTGCCAGATAAAAAGAAAATTATCCTGTTTAACAAAGTCTCAAGCTTCAGGCATAAATGTTTTATTACGATAATTACATCCTCTCAAGAGTTTACTATCGCCGCACCCGAGAAACACGATGCACATTTTATTTTAATTCAGTAGGATTATACGGCTTATCCTGTGAACGGCTAAATAGAAGGCGTTTGACGTTGTCCCCTCTAGACTTGACGGGACAAAGGAGGGACGTCCGAGATGGTTTCTAATTACGACACAGACCGTTATGCAAATCGGGGGCCGACGCGGCGGCTCTTTGTCTCTAATAAACATGCGCGGCTCTTGCGGTCAGACCGCCAAATTGCTCGCCTTCCACTCGCCCAGTCCGCCAGTCGCCCAGCCCCACTGCCAATAAAACCACTTGAATTGTACTGCCCTCTCTGTACAATTAGTAGTCTTTGATCAACTACATTCGGCCATCCCAATATTGAATTTCGTTCGTCGTTCTATTTCTTAGGTAATTCTGTTTTAATCGGCGCTCAACTTTTGAATAGCGAACACGTTTACGGCAGCGTTTATTAGGAGCTAAGATGTTCCGAGGCGGACGGCACGGGCCGAGCTATTTAGTTGGCAGATGCGTTCCGGTAAATTGAACGGCGGCGTGGTCCGAGGAAATCGCCAGGTCGTGCCGTGACTTCGCTCGTTGCGGAACTAGGCTAAAAGCACCGCTTACCCGCCATTCGGCGGTAATTTTTCACGGAAAACTGTCCGACATCCCCCGGACATACCACCGATTTAAACTAGTTTACGAACGTTTCAACAATCTGCTCGGACGTTTTTGTTCGAAACACCATTGTTTTACGACTATAAATTGCGAGGTAAATTTCGAGCGTCAGAATTCTCACAACTAACGCTGGGGACGTTCAGTTGGAAAAATATTCATTTTTCACACGCTCGGCAATATTTCCGTTTTTATTGGAACAATCGATGTGCCTTTTGCTCGTGTCTGTACAAAGGTTTGCTAAGCGACGCGTCGGCGTCGGTATTCGCGCGTATTTCGGAATCGTTGCATTTTCGCTTCGCGTTTGCGAGGGAAGTCGTTACCGGTGTCGTGATCGCGAGTAAAAAGTATAAACTGCTCTATCGACCTTTGTAAATGCACACGTTGTAGTTTACTTGTTCCTTGTGTGTTGTAGTTAAAGCTTTATCACGGGGATAATAAGGTTATTTTCCTATGAATACAGAATCGTGTTCATAGAGTGGTTGTGTAATGAAATTGTAATAATATTCATTTTTCCAGAAGCGGACTCTATTCTTGTAAACGTTTACGTTAGTGCGTTATGCAATTATTTTGTAACATTGTATTGTTTATTGCTGAGCTCATAAATATTAATGTACTGTAACAATACTGTTGTTACTAGTTTGCTTATTTACAATGTATGAACATTACGTTCTGATATTAATTGTGTTTATTATCCAAGTCTCTAGGGTTTGATAACAAGGTACACGCGAACATTAATGAATATCTTACTGTGTGTAGGCAGGATTTATCTCTCCTTTACTTAAAATGTTCGCATTCAGCCTCTCAGTATTTGAATTATGCGAGTACTAATAACCAAAAGCTTTAGACACAAGGCATTACCGCTATCTCAAGATATGTAATTAAAAATATCACTTAGTAACATAATGTACACCTCTGGCGATTTTGCTTCTCTGTACAAAGTAGACAACTTCAAAGAGATTTCAAGAGGAAGGTGCATTACCATTAGGTACTTCAAACTAAATTAAATTATTATTTCATTTCTTGCAACACTAAAATTCTCTGAGGGAATCGCTATAATATTAATGATAAGTTTAAATAGAAGATCAGTTGTTTGTTTAGTGCATTAAAGGAAGTTAATAATTTTATAACTGCCTATTTATAGCATTTCACATAGTAATTAAGTTTAATTAAAATATATTTTTTTAATTAAACGTTCTCTTCTTCTTCTTTGTCATATCACTCTTGTTAGAATGGTCGTGGTAATCACGAAGGTAGCTCTCCAGAACCCGTCAGGGTACGCCGCACGACTTCCCGCCACTTTTGCCTGCTGGCAGTCATCCGGGCACACTCGTTCAACGGGCCGCCAACAGCCGTTTTTATTAAACGTTAGCTATCATTAAATGTTTTGTTGATTAAATACACGTAAATGTAAATAATACCGAATCCAATGGATAGGGGACGCACAGGATCGTTCATTGTGGCGACACTTGGGGGAAGCCTATGTCCAGCAGTGGATGTTTATCGACTTAAATGATAATGATGAAATGTAAATAAATATACTTGATAAAAAATATGTTTGATGTCTTGACTTTATATTTCAATAAAACGATCCACGAAGACTTTTCTAAATTACGAGGTCGGGTCTAGTCTAACTGGATGCAGCTGTATTCCAGTTTATTTTAAAGGAGCGACTGCGTACCTGATGGGCAGTCACACAGGGCATCACGATGCTTTTTGGAGAGACTGATGATCAGACTTCTAACTTTAACGACTGCCAAACCACTACGAATGACCATCGGGACCAATGGCTTTACGTGCTTTCTGAGGTATGGAAGTTAGAAACGTCCTAGATAAACTTTGAAAAGTACCTACATATGTATAGAAAAATTCACATTGGTGTAGAGTGGTTACAATTGCTTCCCACAGAACGATGTCTGTTAGGTCAACGACTTCTTCACTCGAATCGATGGAATGTAAAAGACAGCTGGGTTTAAGACAGTGAAAAACTGTCACTCTCCCGCTCCGCTCAGAGTGGGAGAAGAAAGAAGAAAGAAAGAAAGAATTCTTCACTTCGAAAAAAAAAAACTTCTCTGAGAGTATGGGCACTTGGGTCATTTCAGTATTTTAGCATAGACAACGCAATCTAATTAGGTATCAAACGGTATCCAGTTACCTACATTGATTTTAGCTTTTGTGTGTATTGTCTTTAGTTTTGTATTGTGCTAAATAAACGTAGTATCTTTACTTCTACCTAGTACCTTCATCATCATCATCAGCCTTTTTAATGTTCCCACTGCTGGGAGTCAGGCCTCCTCTCTAGGAGAAGGAATGGGCTGTAATCCACCACGCAGGCCCAGTACAGTTTGGTGAATGTCACATGTCTTCGAACTTTTGGTTCTAGAATATGCCGGTTTCCTTACGATGTTTTCGAGATGAAATAAATTACACAAAGTAATGTGCCTGGCAGGGTTTGAAAATTATACTGTACCAGTACAGTTTAATTTTAAAACAAAATCCCCATCCGTACCTTAAGACCAAATGGGAATACCGACACCGTCCCATCACGGATCGACATTGAAACTAAACCGAGATTAATCAGAGTCCCTGGCTCAAATCTCATTTGTTTCTGGGGTACTCGCACGTGTACTAACGGTGAATTACTATTACTTAACTTTACTGAAACTAATTACTGAGACACTGTTCTAGAGAACAGTTAATTAATCCTTATTATATATTTGGATGAGGAGAATAGCTTCGACGGTACAGCTCTGGCGGGATTGGAACGGAATGTGTGGAGTTTTGTCTTGAAATTATTTTGTCTTATGGTATTTGATTAGGGGGTCTTTTTTTAAATAATATAAACCAGTGCTTAAACGTGATTCCAACTGGTAAGCAGTGATGCAATCGTTGATTTTGAACCTTTTTTTTCCACAACGTCGTCTAGTCTTAAGCTAAGCAAAGCTTGTGTTATGAGTACTAGACAACTGATAAACATACTTATATATTTCGAAATACATACATTTTATAGATAAATTATTCCCAGACACAGAACAAATGATCGTGCTCATCACACAAACTTTTTTCCTGGGCGGGAATTGAACCCACGACCTCCGACATAGCAGAAAAGGCCACTAACCATTAAACTAACAGCCCAGTCGAAGTCGAAGTTTAAATTATAATAATTATAATCTTAATCTTTGAAAATTTGTCAATGGACCCGAGGGCTGCAGTCACAAATACTTCAATACACTTACAAAGAAATCAGTAAACGGGGGTTGACCAACGCATTCATATAATAACATTATGGTGGGAGAGAGCTCGCGCACTTTTCTGCACTAGTGCAGAAAACAGTCTATTGCGTGCTTAAAAGTGTTGGGATAAGAACGGGTTTTTGAGTAAGTATATTGAAAAAGCATTATCCAATAGTGTAATCAATAAAAGCAAACGTTAATCCGATTCAAACAAATAACAACATTTAAAAAATCATTTCGAACGATTCAGCCAACCTACAAAAAACAACAAAATCAATCACATCCAAATATTATTTTGATATTACAGCAGCCAGTTGCAAAGCTGAATGCTTAATTATTCAGTTGTTAATATTTCATAAACCCGCCGCGGACTAATGAAACTGGTTTCGATATAATAAATTATGTTACAGTGCGAATGACTGGAAAATAATATACTCAAAATTAGCTTTGGCAGTGCTGATTGAGTTCTCCTGACAAACGCACGTTTGGACATCGATCAGTTGTATTTAGGGTTTCATATCTAAAGGGTAAAAAAAGTATAAAAAACTAAAATCCGACTACGACAAAAAGGCGACGCTTTTTTTTTTCAGTGGGCAAAAACCATCTCATGACAACACCCGCTCTTGGGTGGAGCGAGAGATAGTGTCAGACTCTTACTGACTAAAAACCCACGCCGTTCCTTCTAGCCTTCATACCGGGGCACGAGCTTCCTTTCGGATAACCCTGGCCCCAGTAGGCTTCGAACCAGCTGGGCCCCTTTTAGTTTTTTTACTTTTTTTTAAATTCATGAATCCCCAAGCGACCACCGGTGGCCGCGCATCTATTGTCTCTAATTGACGGTATCTGAAGGGTTAAATTTTGTTGTTTGCTTTCTATACTATTTACTTGTAAAAGCTAAATTGTCAAATTAAGAATTGTTATTTCTATTTCATGCAGTTCATACAAAAAATACCTTACTGGTATTTTACAATTTTCGGTCTTAAGTCTACTGGGGCCAAGATTATCTGAAAAGGAGCTCAAGCCCCGGTATGAAGGCTAGAAGAAACGGGGTCGGTTTTTAGTCAGTAAGAGTCTGACACTATCTCCCGCTCCACCCAAGAGCAAGGGTTGTAACTTGTAACTGGAAGATTTTTGCCCACCAAAAAAAAAAAATGGTTACAGAAGTTTCCAACAAGCTCTTGAAGCATGAAAACCAAATGTAGTTTTTTTTTTGTAATATCCGTTATAACCTGGCCTATTATAAATTTAAATTATTTGGTTTGTTTCATTGTATCTTAGATTAGAATGCTTAAAAGCCTGCATGTTGGACCCACATCACGAAAGCCTTCCAAAAGACCCGGTCTTTTGCCTTGCCTTACGTACAAAACCAACAAATATTCATTAGACCTGGATTTCACCCCTAACAATATTTGTTTATACACCTATTGTTGATAATCTGCATTCATAATGCGACCACGCAGAAACCCCCGGTTGTCATACCACTAAGCCTGTTGGCTTAAAGCGGTGGCCAAAAGGACCAGCCCCCATCTCATTTTAGGAAGATCTTTGAGATTCACGAATGAAAATCCTACTTGCAGAGCTTTTGAATATATTAGAAAGCATTGTCTGAGTTGATTCCTAAGGTAAAGCAATCGAAAATAGGCATGGGGGACTTACTATGACATGTTAATGTCATGCAAGCGAGCGAGAAAAAATTTAAAGATGGAGCTATACATACTATATAAAGGAATGTCCTTTAACAGTTTAGTTTCTAGATATATAAGATCTTCAAATAAATCACGTTAAGAGTTTGTGGTAGGGACTCAAGAGTCAAGAAACTATAGATAACTACTTTTCATTATTATTTTTCAATATGAGGATATTTAAATCTACTTGTGACTATGAGGGTGGGCGCTGATGCTTATAACTTCAAGATATTACGTTATCTTAGCTTATGTATTAGCTGTAACACTTAAATATCACAATTAATATACCTTGTAACCTAATTTACTGTTACTTGTAAAACGTGTTAACTTGAAGGTGCAAATAAACAATTTTATTATTTATTTTATTATTGGGGAACACTTAACGAATTAAACTGTAAGAGATAGGTCTTCGCAAACTTTGAGGGCTTGCTCAGTAGATGAAACTGAACATGAACAACCTTCCACAAAATATTTTTTCCGGAAACGGCCTTTTTATACAAAATTATGAATTGATTGATTGGACAGTTTGTATGCATAAGCCGATTTTTTGTCTTTTTCGGAAAAAGTCGGAGACCTGTCCTTTACTCCTTTTATTTCCACTAAAGGCAATAACTTTTAACTAAATATGTATGTAGGTGTGTTACTTTTTGGTGTACAATAAAGTTTATTCTATTCTATTCTATGTAGCATGGTGTCAATACGCAGCCGCTTATACCTTGTGCCGTAACAAAACCACACTTAATTTGCAAAATATTGATATTGAAATGTGTGTCACATTACAACAAGCCTGCATATTATATGCGAATGTTTAAAATTATTTGTTTGTTAACTCTCGATAGTTCTACAAATACGTGTAAATGTTTATTTTGGCAAACATGAAGTCGGATGTTTGTGTTATTAATGAAATACATGACTCGCTGTATGCAACTAAATATTTTAAACATTCCGATGGTGCTTTGGTCCTTTGTGAATATTATTAGAATCTCTTAGACTTAGACTAATCGATTTTAAATCAAGAAAAAACAGACAAAACACAATTAACTCTGTAAGTGTAAACAGAAAGTATAGAAAGAAAGAAAAATAATTTATTTGGTAAAGCACACACAGTATACAAAAATAAAAGAGTCAAAAAAACCCGTTAACACTTTTCCAGAACTTCAAGTTTATCTGTAATTCTGTGCCTATCTACAGTATTAAAGTATGCCAAAAAAAAACAAAACACAATCTCCTTTCATCGACATGACTGACCGGTCGGTCTAGTGTGTAGTGGCTCTGACTGCCATGCCGTAGATCGTGGGTTCAATTCCCACTCAAGACAAGTGATACAGAACAGAAGACACAGAACAAAAGAAGAGACACAGAAGACTCACAAATGTGATGAGCACAATTATTTGTTCTGTGTCTGAGTGTAATTTACCTATAATATGTATGTATTTAGAAATATAAAAGTATGTTTATCAGTTGTTTAGTACCAAAAGCTCTGCTTAATTTGGGACTGGATGTCGTTGTGAAAAAGTTGTAAAAAAAAATTTATATCAAACAAAACAACAACAACAGTGCATTGATTACAACTACAAGCCCACTCCTGAAGCCCACACTTGTCCACTATCTAAACAATAGTGGGCAAAACCAAAATTTATCGGCGTGGTAAATCGCGAGACGTCTGCGGAATAACTTCGGCCATTCCTTTTGTTCGATTGATTGCAGATAATTCCGGATTCGTGAAAGAAAATTGCCTTCCTAATCGCTTGAATAGCTTAGGGTCGGACCACACGGAGACGCGACGCGACGATATGACGCACGCACTTATTGAGATAGCGCTACGATAGCGCACTTTATATAGTACACGAAAAGGTACATAGTGAGGAAATTCGAACATCACTGAAACAAACTTTGAGTTTATTTCAATTCTTTGACTGAAATGTGTACCTTTTTGTATTTATACATAGTATTATAAATGTACCTATAACGTTTGTCTGTTACGTTTTCATATATATGTAAACCGTTGAACCAATTTTTAATTAATGAAATAATATAATAAATGAATGAAAAATTAACCTTGAATAAATCTTCGTCATCATTTCAGCAGAAACACGTCCACTACTTCAAGTGTCGCCACAACGAACGGCCCTGTGCGTCTGGCATCGGAAGTATGTTACCTTGATACAATTTTCTACATTCTCGCGGGAAAAAATGCTCTGCTTATAGGTACCTATCTATTAGCCTACCTAGCTATTTTAAAAAGTGCGTTCACGGTCATGTCGCGTTGCGTCTCAGTGTGAGCTGACCCTAAAACGTTATAAGAGGAATTGTGGTTTATGTTATTCTATGATTTGATTCGTTTGGTCCTGTGTGTTGAGGTTTATGAATGTAAGCGCCTTATCAGTTTAGTGGTCCTAAGTGTCGCTAGCTTGAGAAAAGTGCGAAGTTGTTTTCTAAGTTAGGTTAGGTTTAGGTCGATTTTCCTTTCAGAACTATTTCGCTTTTTCATCAATTTCTTGTCTAATTTTTTGTTCCTATTAAATGATCTCTCATGACTGACATTTCTTAAGTAGATTATTTTTCTATGCAATTTCTTTCGTCACTATCGGAGTGCCAGTTGATTTAGAATCTAATGGCTTGGCACGTGGCGATAGGACGAGGTCAAATGGGATACTTATTATGTTTTGGAACTGGAATAGGCTTTTGCTTTCGTTTTTTCAAACTGTGTCGACACCCTTGCGTCATCCCATCTCTTTAGCACAGCGGGCTTTGCTGGGGTGGCTGCTGCAACTGTAGAAATCCTAGCATTCCGCACGGGGCCCACGTGGTGGACTTCGACCCTCTCCTAGAGGAGGAAGCCTGAGTCACAGCAGTGGAAATATTATAAGGCTAATATTATGGTATATGCTTGTTAAATCATTGAGCTTTGTGGTATCCTTAATCGTATACTTTTTACTATAATATCTCTTCTAGAAGGAATAAATTTATCTTAGATCTATTTGATTTGAAAATATTTCTACATTTACCTAGACACAGCACCAGAAAATAACAAACAACCTCACAAGCAGAACTTTTACGATTCCATCTCATCCATAATGTTGGACGGCATAATATAACGTGGTATAAAAGATATCAAATGGTCCAGAGGTCTTTGCTCTCCGGTCTCCCGTCTCCAGCGCAAGATGCGGCATCTGTGCAATGTTGCGACTTAGATTAATGGAGGCTGCGAACGGGCGGAAACCACCCTGCGGTGTGGCTGCTTCATTTGTTTAAATAATATTATTGGATAGGAAATGGGTGGAATAAGATTCTATGTTGTACGAAGAATAGAATAATCTCATCTATCTTCTATCTATTTAAATAAAAGGGGACACTGACGGACTGACATATCATTATGCATACAGCTTGTGAAATTCCCTGACGGAGTCTTTGTTTTCTGATAGCTACAACCTAGAGGTATTTAGTTCGAGAGTGAATAGGTTACTTCTAGGCAAGCCTACTCCGTCGGCCACAACATCGCTTACCATCAGGTGAGATGGTGGTCGAATGCAAGTCTATCAATAATAAAAAAAAATATCAAAGCACAGTCGAAATTACTGGGGCTAGGAACATTAAATTTTTAACAAGGCTTCTTTTTATGACGTAGGCCAGTACTAAGAAGTGGTTTTTGGAAATTCAACCTTTAAGGGGGTATAATCATAATCAGCCTTTTAATGTTTCCACTACTGGGACTCTGGCCTCCACTCTAGGAGGGAATAGGCCGTAATTCACTACGCGGAACCAAGTCGGGTTGGTGAATATCACACGTCTTCGAATTTTTGGTTCTAGGACATGCCGGTTTCCTCACGATATTTTCCTTTACCGTTTTGAGAGCAGTGGTGATGAAATAGATTAAAACACCTGGCTGGGTTTGCACCCGCGACTTACAACTCGTAAGTCCAAGCCGTAACCACTAAAAAGCATGTCTTCAAATAAAAACCCAGTCATATAACTGTAGTCGCAACACATCTTTTATACAAAAACGGTTTTCTTTGGGCTAATGGACACCTAACATACACATCAAGCTTAGTATACATTGAGTAGATTTACTAAATAAAGACTGTAGGTACTCGTTATACAGAAACTAGTTTTTGCCAGCGGCTTTACCCGCGTAAAAGTAGGTATTTCCATACGAACTTTGGACCCACGTTTTATTCTCTTAGGGAGTGAATTTTGGAAAATTCACTCTTAGTGTTCGCCTACGTCTTAAAAGGAAACCTTGTGCAAAATTTCACGCTCTTAGGCCTTGTAGTTTCGGCTGTGCGTTGATATGTCAGTCAGCCAGTATCTCTTTTTAAATATGAAAAATATGGGTTGTAAAAGACCTTTCATAATCACACTAATATTATACAGGCGAAAGATTGTATATAATGTGTACCATGTATGCTAATGAAATTTGACACAATTGTAGACCATGTCCCGGAATAGCACATAGGTGACTTTTTCTCCAAGTCACACCAAGTGAAATTATCGGTATTTTCCCTTGGTGTGACGTACTAATAAAGGGCTAGTGTCGTATACATGTACGTGGGACAGGAGGGGGTCATTATTTGGACAATCGTCGGTTGGTGCGCACGTGTATGATTTTTATTTATCAACCTATCAGCAAACGAAGACACCACACTTCCGTTATTCGCGGGTAAAACCACTGGCAGAAGCAGTACTTAGCACCTGATATCTATTTAAGGCTTTATGTCTTTGATAATGTCGCGTTCACAGAAAGCTTTGTACAATCCTTGTCAGTACTGATAGCCTGGGGCCTGTTAGCTCTTAGGTAGGTATTAAGATCTGCAAACAGTTAAAAGATTTTATGTGTTTTAGCTACTTGGATATTGTCTATGCTTATATCTGTTATTTTATGAGTAATTTAAATCTTGGTTTAAAGTACCGTAGGGGCTTAGCAGGGTCGAAGCCTACTTGGGCCATGGGTTGTGTCGAAAATGTACCCCGGGGACCTGGAGCGATGGCAAAGAATGTGTTCTAGCCAGTAAAAGTCTGACATGTCCTTCCACTTCTCTTAAGAGCGGGAGAAGTCATTGGATGATTTCCCACCTAAAAAGAAAAAAAATTACTGAGTTGCGCTGAATTGACGTACGAATTTCAAATCAGAAACTTTGTTTTCAATTTTCAATTAGACTACAGGCACTTTTGAATAGTCAAAATGTCGGTCAGTCACAAAAATTTAAGCTAAATTGCACGTAATATATCAAGTATGTATGTGACTCTAAATAATAATGCTCCAGATTTCATATTATATTAACTCATTGTATTCAGAAACGAGAAGCACAATATTCTACTTTCGATCCACCCCGAAATTGTGCAATAAACATCTTCCAACACAAAATATACACATTAAAATGTAACGAAACGAATCGTGAAAGATAAGAGCTCTTTGTATTGAAAGCGGTGGGGCTCGTGCGACTTCGGGGAAGTTCGGGGAAATCCGTCATCTTTTCTTCGTTCGCTGCATTTCTGAGCGGGACAACTGTCGGGTGCACCACAATAGATCGTATATAACGAGAATAAAATGTATATTTGTACATCAAAATGCGCGATACATTTATTCGGATTGCGCTAGGAATACGGTTAGATATTTTTGTGCAATAAGAGCGGAGAGGTTTCTGTACAGTGTAAGTGACAGTTTAATTAAGAGACTTCTTATCCACATGTTAGTTACATTGAAAATAAATGAATGTGTCTGCTATAAAAAAGAAAAACAAAAGTGGAAGGTGTTCGTGGAGAGAAAAATGTGTGAAAACTTGTTACAAATTGCTGGCATTCGCACATTGAGAGCTTCGCCTAGGAGATAAAAGCTCAAATACGGCGAAAGACCAACGGGAAACCTGAACTATATTTCGTCCAAACCTCGAGCGCTAAAGCAGCCATTACGTTAAAAGACCATTACACGAAGTAGGGTGACAACGGGTCTGCCCGCACACCGGGATTCCCTTATAATTTCTTTCTGATACCAGAATAAGTCCGTTTTCGGGAACTTAAATTACGTATGGTAGGAGGCGGGTCGGTATCGCGATTGCTATCGAGTAGGGAATAAATCCCGGGGCGTCGTCGGAGCCATTCGCCATATTGGATTACTGGCAAAGTATTCTCTTAAGTTTCATTAAGCGATCGGAGTGATATCCGCCGGGATAGATATGGGATCTAGTCGCCGTATAAATCTTGATAGGATTCCCTTGGAAGTTTGGACACTCTTGATTTACTTTTGGACGTAGGCTCGGAGAAGCCTCGTTTTTTCTAGGATATACTTTTCTAATAAAATAAAGAAGAGATTAAGTTTTACTAGATATTGGTTACGTGGTTTTTTATGGATCTAATATTAGGGAATGGCGTTATGAATAGAATTGGGTTGAAGATTGGATGTGGGGATGAAGTAATATCGCGAGGGAGGTATTTTAGATGAGGAAAATTTGATCGAATGCAAATGAAGAGTCCATTTACACGAAGCTCCTTGACGTTGCTAATTATATTTACATCGGAATATGGTTTTGTAATTCGGAAAACTAAAGGAATTGTTAAACATGTTATTTGTATGCTTCATAATCTAATCGTCTGATGTTAAGGCAGAGTAAGTTCCTAGAATGTCTCTAATAATATTTTCTAAGAGACCAAAAAGAATAAATCAAAAAATCATCAATATCAATAGTAATGACTGATTCCAGTTTCACTCATGAAACCTTTTTCGTATGGACATTTCAATTTTGATGTCATAGAATAAAATGATAAGATGGCTATGGTCCTTCGGTCGAGGTAAATTTTAAAGTGCTAAAAGAGTGGGGACGGTGTCCATACATTTTGAGCATTGTTCAAAAACACAAATTATTTAAAAATAATCTCACAGTTAGGTACATTAAATAATTCGATTCGCTTATCAACTACAGCAGCCTACAAACAAATTATGCTCGCCAGTAAATTTAAGCCAGTACACATCGTTCCCTATGTAGATGATACGCAATATTTCTCCACTATCTCTGGGACCATCACCGAAACATCAGCACGATTTATGTGACCTATGTATTGTGCCTAAGCGTCACGCCAGTAAATAGGATACAGGGTACTGTGGTACCAGTCAATATGATACAGGGTACTGTGGTACCAGTCAATAGGATACAGGGTACTGTGGTACCAGTCAATAGGATACAGGGTACTGTGGTACTATCAATATTATACAGGGTACTGTGGTACCAATCAATATGATACAGGGTACATAAATACAGTAGGTCAACTACTAAGAGTTACTTCATAGCGTGTGCTAGTGTTTAGCGGTTTGAAACGTGATTATTTTGTTATTTTTTATTCTTGATTGGTTCAAGCTTGACCGTTATCTCACTTCAACCATGAAAAGCGACGATGTGGTTGATGATGGAGCGTGGTTACTTAGAAGTAACCACTCTTGACTTAAAGATTCCCAGGTTGTAGAAATTAGAAAATACAGATTCTGGCAGGGAATACCGCTCCTTAGCTGTACGCACAATGAATATTTTTGTTTTTTAATTTGGGTACTATTCTAAAAGCTTTTAGTAGCTATTTATAATAACTAGCTAACTAACAATATAATAATATATAGTAGCTATTAATTTTAAGCTTTTACTGTATTTTTTTATACTAATAAAGAGTACAGCTATCTCTCTAAGATTACTGTTTTTCAAATTATATACAACATGTTTTCAATGATGTCGGTGGCACGCAACATACTGCACGAGCTTTTTCGGATTGACCCATCATAAATCACTAGCTTCTGCCGGCGGATTTGCTCGCGTGACAGAGGCAAATTATCCCAATGAAACATTCTCCAGTAAAGAAAGCTTGTCAATGTGACTTTGGCAGAATTCACCCAAGCCGCAGGCGAGGGTGTTATTTAGCCAAGTGCTACTAAGACAAATTGCCACGTGTATCAAACACCGTTTTTTAATAGACTTACGAAGAAATAATTAATGGAAGCTAACGCGTGCCTTGTGAGGTTCGCATATCGCCCAGCCTGATACGATAAATACAATAAATTTTGACGGAAGCGAGCTCTAACATTTTTACGCACTAGTGCGGAAAACAGTAAATTACGTGCCTAAAAGCAGTAGGGATAAGAGCTATTTTTCGAGTAAGTGTATTGAAAAAATATATATCCGATCATATTCAAGGAATTGGTCTACCTTGGTCAAAAATATGAGGTCTAAGATATTTCTCAAGAGATAAAGTTTCGTTTTTGACGCAATTTACTTTTTTCCGCACTAGTGCGTAAAACAGTAAATTACGTGCCTAAAAGCAGTAGGGATAAGAGCTATTTTTCGAGTAAGTGTATTGAAAAAATATATATCCGATCCTATTCAAGGAATTGGTCTACCTTGGTCAAAAATATGAGGTCTAAGATATTTCTCAAGAGATAAAGTTTCGTTTTTGACGCAAGCAAATGAAAAAAGGAAGTCTTAAAGCATAAAGGGTTGATATCCTAAAACCTCAGCTTATGGTTAGTATGAGGCTCATTAAAGGCACCTCCCCTGACGGTATCGTGTGACGATCGAGGACCGTCATCTCGGGGTAGTAAACCCTATCCTTTTGGCGCATACCATGGAACCTCTTTGCATGTGTGAGACTTGTGTGACTTCATGAAGTCTTGAGAGTATGGCCAGTATGACTAATGATATATGAATATGAATTGTATGGAACTTTAACCCTTCAGATACCGTCAATTAGAGACACAATAGTAAGACAATAGATGCGCGGCCACCGGTGGTCGCTTGGGGATTCATGAATTAAAAAAAAAAAATCGTATCCAGTGCTAGACTGCGATCTCACCTGATGGTAAGCAGTGATGGAATCGTTGATGGTGAGGTGCACTAGTTTATTACGAGCCTATCCATTCTAGCCTTCAAGAACTAGAGAGAAAATCATGAGGACCGTTCGTTATGGGGACACTTGGGGAGGGTTATGTCCATTACTGGACGTCTTTCGGCTGAAATAATGATGACACAGCAAATTATATATGTCACCATAAACATTGCGAGAAATTAGAAACTATTTTCTAACTAAACTTATAGTCGTTGAACGCGCACAAAGATCATTGCTTAAGGTAATGCTAAGAAAACCCTTTCGTTATCCTACAGCAAATCTTTACAAAGAATGTAATGTCTTAACAGTACGACAAATATTCGTTCTGCGTACAACACTTCGAAAACATAAAGATCTTAAATATAACCCGTCGACCACGTATTCTGCTCGCAGAAGAAACAGGGTATGCGAATCGGTTTCACATCGCACTGCTTTCTTTAGGCGACAATCATGTTTCCTCGCACCCTACATTTATAATAAGATTAACTCATTGCTTAAAATTTTTCCGAAAAACTTACATGAAGCCAATAGTTTAACTAGAAATTATTTACTGAATCTAAGCTATGATGACACAGAGTCATTCCTAACTATCATAAAGTAGCATTATCTCTCACACACACACAACGCAGACGCACCTACACACACACACACAACGCTCACGCACTCTCACACCATCACACATTCACTCACGGTAGTTTTATTATTTCTTGTTCTTTTATTTTTATATTTGTTTCATCCTACCAGTTCTTTTGATACCTACATTTATTGTAACGGAATGTATTAATTCGCGGGTGAGTGTCCTGGAGACCTGAAATACAGGGTTTCCCTTGTTTAGGCTCCAGTCCACCCCTATATTGAACTATATGCAAAAATGTAATAATTTGTGGTGGAAATAAAACAAATTTATTATTATTATTATTTTTATTATTATTATTTTAGCTAAACAAGACATAGTTATTTTGGAAACTAATGAATTTGGATGTGATTTATCGAATACAGAACAAATTTCGTAATATCGGGAAATTATAATCTAATAAAGATTTATTGCAATGATACAGAGTCTGCCCTTTTCCGGCAACATGGTATACATACAAACACCTTATTTCGTTGTTCTTTCTGTTATTGAAACCCACATCGAAATCCGTTGCGTGGTTTAGCTATTTATCGAATAAACAGACAAATACGGAATGCGAGTTTATTTTTAGTATAATCAAAAGAAAAATCAGGGGAAGTTTTTTTTTGTTACCGGGCTATACTGATAAAAAGCAACGGTACTAATTGATCGATTGATTGAAAACCATACATAATGTTGTTTAAACTACATAAGAATAATGTAGAACAGCTTTATTGGTTTAATTTCATTGAACCGATTGAGAATGAAAAACTATTCAAATACTAATCAAATAATTCAAACCACAATTCAAAAACTCAAAAAAACCTTTGTTAATCTATCCTAAAAAAACACAGTGACGTAATCATAGTAGCCAACATCAGGAAAAAATATCTCAACTTTTTTTTTATAGCGTCACATACGCATTGACGATCGCTCGCAAATGGGCCAGTTTAATGGAGAGAAACGTATTTTGTTGATACTGACGGTTTTTACGGCTTTCGAGTGAGTTCTTATGGTAACTGAGGTCGTAAATTAAGAATATGCGGAGGGAAACGGGAGGAAGACGACCTTGAGATGGCGGATGGCGTGGCTTTTAAAACAACATCTTTGGGCACTTTTTTATCCTTTTCCGTACAGATGGGAAAATAGTTTGTCTACCTAAGTGATTTATTTTGTTGAAATAATGTTAATTTATTAATATTCCACAACTATAACATAACTAGAAAACATCTTGAGGAGACGTGAGATATACTAGAATCAAAAATTCGAAGACATGTGTCTTTCAAAAACCCGCACTGGGCCCGCGTGGTGGATTACGGCCCATTCCCTCTCCAAGAGAGGAGGCCTGAGTCCCAACAGTGGGAACATTACAAAGGCTGGGATGATGATGATGATAATCACACAACAGTCAAGATATCCGCAGGAGAACTAAGCTTGCTGACATAGCACGAAGAATCGCCAAACTTGTGGCAATGGGCAGGACATATTGCTCGCAGAACAGATGGCCGTTGGCGACGAAAGGTTCTGGAGTGGCAACTGCGTACCAGAACACGCAGCATTGGAAGGCCTCTTAGAAGGTGGACTGATGACCTGGTAAAGGTTGCGGGAATCCGATGGATGCGAGACGCATCTCTATGTGGTGGGTATGGAAGACTACGCGCCATCGATGACTCAGGTTTGTTTTATAGAGGACGGGCGTACAGCGAGCTACCCATTGCTCTTTGCCCGCAAGCCTCGGCAACGGTAATGTTTATTTACGATACAAACACTTCAATTCGTAGAATAATATCAAAACTGTTCTCTAACTAACAGCGGTTCGTATTCATGTAGTTCCCGAGAATTTAGTGGCTGAAACAAAATTGTTTCATACTTTATTTCTTTGTTCACGCCAACAATTGAATTCCAAAACTGACAATTGTAAAAGATAGGATAAACATAGTAAACTAGCTTTTGCCCGCACGGCTTCGCTCCCGATCTGGGACTACTCTACCCTACCAAACTTCACATAAACCATTTACTAAATAGTCTGAATAAAGCCTAAAAATTTGGTTTGGATAGGTGAGCCCGTTCTTGAGTTATAAAATAACAACGAAAAGTGGCATTGATTTTTATATATATAGATTAGTTATAACTTATTGAATGACAATTTTGATAGAGTTTGGAATATAGATAATTGTTTTTAACTGGTGCGCCTCGTTATCAACGATTGCATCACTGCTTACCATCAGGTGGGATCGCAGTGAAGCACTAGTTTAATTGTGATATAAAAAAATAAATAAATAAAACTTTAGTAAAGGTCTTACTCGTCCTCTCGCTCCACCCAAAAGAGTCATTAACTTATTAAATACATTACAAAATAAAATAAAACTTACACGACATTTGTGTAGGTTGCTTTATTTTTTTATAAAATAAAAAACAAAGTCTATTTATTTTATTTTGAGCTTCATCTACAGTTGTAAGTCATACTTTGGTCTAGTCAAATTATTGATATTGCTCAAGGAGTTCGAAGTTGCGAAAACCGCTACGCATTTCGCAGTGCCACGCATCTTGCTACGGCGTAGCACGTAATGTGCTACGTGCACATGCTTGTAGCACTTGTGAATGACTGAATGAAGATGAATTGAAACACTTTATTACAAACTAGCTTCTGCCAGCGACTTCGTACGCGGATCCTGTTGCTTATGCCAGCGACATTCAGTGTTATAAACGTAAGAGTAGACAAAAGTAAACAGAAAGCTCAGAACTGCTAAGCTATCGGGAGTTACACGTGTTATTGTGAGTTAACCATAAAAGATAGACGTATACTGTCGTGGGACATTTTTTATATAATTTTGAGGAGAACATTTCCGTTTTACATTTTTTCTGTGTAGCTTTAACCATTAAGGCTGCAAACGCGACGGAACTTTAAAAAATGGAGTAATTTCTCCCGTTTCCCCAACATTTCCCTTCACTGCTCTGCTCCTATTGATCGTAGCGTGATGAAAAAATATACTATAACCTGCCCAGGAGTATGAAGAATGATTGTAGCAAGTTTTGTTAAAATCCATCGAGTAGTTTTTGTTTCTATAAAGAACATACAGACAGACAGACAGACAGACAGACAGACAAAAATTTTACTGTTTGCATTTTTAGCATCAGTATCGATCACTAATCACCCCCTAATAGTTATTTTGGAAATATATTTCATGTACAGAATTGACCTCTCTACAGATTTATTATAAGTATAGATGAAATCTGACGTCACGTATCATTTTTGCGTTATCATACGCCGTTTTTTTCTTCTCAGAGTATCTTTCTATGGGTAGGCATATAGATACTGCCCGTTTTCCCTTTCTTAAAATACGTGAAGACCTTCGCTACTGAGGGCTCCATAAGCATTCCTTTATTTTCTTTCGATATATCTTTTTTTTTTATTAAAACATGGCCTCGCACTAGAAATAACCGTACCTACTCCTGTACCGTAGGTGCAAACACAATTATTTTTAATTTCTCCATTTTACATCGATTTTTACAGATTTTTTTTCAAATTTCTAAATTCGACAAATAAGCTCATCCTTACTTATATAGTAAACTCTACACATGTAAAACTTATACACAAAACAGACAGACCCGGAACACCAAGGCCATACAAATATTTCTTCCGTGTTCTATCATTGCTCTGAATAATCATCATCATCTTCCTGCCCTTGTCCCGTTTTATTTGGGGTCGGCGCAACACGTTTTTTTCTTCCATTCTGTCCTGTTGCTCGTCACGCTATCACTAACTCCCTTTTCTTTCATACCACTTCTCACACAATCCATCCGTCTTTTCTTTGGCCTGCCTCTCCCCCTATCATTACTCTAAATACTACCTGAATATCACTAAACTCTAAAATACTCCTCAGATTTAATTCATCCAACCGGCAGTCTATATTAAACTGACCAATAATAACAGCGATGCCGTTACAGCCAATAAATACTTGACCATAATTCTACCGATAATCGATTTTATTGTGTGCTTCGGTAATGTCGTAAATTCAGCCGCAGACTGGAAGAAATATAAGCCCCGTTGAAATAATTTAATCAAAACTAACCGCTTGCTTGTAAACCTAGTTAGGATTTAGTTTTATCTTCCTTCTATTGTTCGGAATAGTATATAAATCATGAAATTTAGTTTATGAGCAATAAGCGTTGTTAAGATAAGGTTTATTGTTGAGATTGTCTTGTTGAACTTAGTGGTGGCTATAGGGCACTATTACACGATGTTTTTTTTTTGGGAAATCGTCAAATGATTTGTCCCGCTCTAGGTGGAGCGAGAGGGTGTGTCAGACTTGTAACAACTGAAACCGACTTGTGTTCCATCAGCTACCCGGTTACTCTTTCTTTCTTTAATTATTTATTGTACACAAGGACATAACATGACATATGGAGATACAGACAGTTCACGTACAAATGCGAGCTTAACTCAGCAATGAGTTTTCTCCCAGCAAACCTTTGAGTGACAGAGAGAGAACTTTTTTGTGGGCAAGATCCAGTGCACAATATAATCTTACCAATTGTATTATACATACTAAATATGTACATACTAGATATAACTAATTTTATGTAAAAAATTGAAAGAAAGTGTTCTGCAAGTCTTTCGAACAATCCATAATGATATTTACACCCATCGTTAGTTGACCATTAAGTATTTGCTAATAAATAAATACTAATATTGATCGGTCGTTGTGGCGACGCTTGGGAGAGGCCTATGCCCAACAGTGGACGTCTTTCGGCTGATATGATAATGATGATGAATATTATACATCTGAAGAGATTTTTTGTTTGAAGGAATGTAAGAAATTATTGGTTTAAATTGAAAATGTTTTTTAGTTTTAGAAAGCTTGTAGATAATGGTACGGAACCCTGTGTGCGCGAGTCCGCCTCACACTTGGCCGGTTTTTATTTTATGACTATCTTTTAATCACATCATTTACAACTAGTAACTCCAGTTAAACTTAAGTTTATAAGTACTGAACCAATAAAATCGTAGCGATATAAAACCCTTTCTTCTGCCGTAAAACGTAACGTATAAAGTTGAGGAGTTTTACGGTAGAGACTCTCGGGTTACGGGTTAAGTTTTTGTAAGTACGAATTGATAGAAACGTGTGACTTAAGTTCAAGTTAAGTAGTCGGTAGTACTTGCTAATGTTGAGCTTTTAACTTAATGTAGGTGTTTTTAATTGAGATTTACTCAGCAGTCTTAGTGAAGTTGGAGCGGGTGAATGAAAATGCTTTGTAATTGTTAACAGTTTGCCTTTTAGAACTTTTCTATTTTCCGGTTCCTGCTGAGTGAATGTTGTTTTTATGGAGATATCATGGATTTGGTTAAGTTACATTGATTTGGTCTATTTAAATAAACGCGTAATTTTTTTTTTACAAGTATATGACTTGGCCGTTCTCTTTCAGGCTTTTGCGAAAAAATAATTGATTGAGTTAATTAATTAAAATTACATTAGGTTCGTTGATAATGTTGAGTTTTTCAAGTGACCGTAGATGAACAATTCTCAAACTATGAGAAATAGCAAAAACTAATCAAAGGCGTCTCGAGCTTGATTTTGATGAAAACTAAAGCGGTATCATTGAATTTTTGAAAGGATTAGAACCAGTTGATTTTGAAAAAAAAAAACCATGTTATATTATAATATTACACCATTATATAAACACATTATACAAATAGAGTCACTAATAGGGATCACACTATAAGAAGTAATGGCATACGGCACTTGAAAAATTCATCCATAATATCAGTTTGTTTCCATGCAACATTTTTTTTTTAAAGACTTTTATGTGTCCCATTGCTGGGCAAAGGCCTCCTCCTTTCTCCAAACCTCTCTACCTAGGGCAATCTCTGTTCAAGTTTGCTCCGGGAACATGATCAGATTAATCAATGCAATAATATTTATAAATATGTTTTAGTTTTAAAAAGAGAGTGAAATTTTAAAACTCGAATTCTGAACATCAATAACATCAATACAATATCAACTAAGGGTTACATACATACAAGCGACAGGTAGCTACCCGACCCTTGCTTCAGACACGAAATCATCGCCACCTTCCGACTTCGACTTCCAACTTCCATCGGAGGACGTAACTCTTGTGAATGGACAGGGGATGAGGGGAGAGCGGATTGGAGGACTTTGATTTTTACTCAAATGGCCCGTGTTGAACTTAATGGCCTATGAGCATTAGGGGCCGCCAAGTGCTTCCTATGTGTTTTTTTATGTGGAGGTCGAAAGAGGTTGGTTACTTTTACTCTTTTAAAAAAAAGTTACAAAAAAAGAAATCGAGTAAAATGTTTTGAGGTTAGTTTTGGCGGGATTTTTTTAGAGTAGGTAAATTTTAGTGGAAATTGATTCCTATTGGATATTGTGATATAAAATTCGTGTAGTTCTACAAGTGACCATACAACCTACCATGGACTTTCTCACATGTTCTTCGTCATAGAGATTTACGTTTTGGAACGTGTATTTTAGCTTCTAAAACCTTTTGACAATTCAAAAGTGCCTGTAAATCGTTTATTTCAAATAAACGTTTTTGAATTCTGAAAGTAAAATTGGTATAATAAGGACATTAGAAACAAGGAAACATTATTTTGTGTAAAACCATAAAAATTGGTCCTTCGAGTCCACTTGACATTATGTTGGACTAATTCCAACAAGCGACTTTGCCCGCGTAAAAAGTAGAAAACTAACCCAAGGGATATGTTCTCTCGGGGTAAACAATATCTTATGCAGATACTATTCCAGGACATGGTGTATTGGTGTGCTAAATTTGATCCAAACTCATACATCCGATTGAGTGTGAAGGAGTTACAAATTTACACATTTATAAACAAAGTTTCGTTTTTAATAATATACTTTTTTCCGCAGCTTCGCCTACGTACATAAAATATAGCCTATGTCACTCAGAAATAAAGCAGCTTTCTATCGGTAAAAAATTTTTCGCAATCCAACCAGTACTTTCAGAGATTACCTCACACAAATATAACAACACAAAAACACAAAAGTGTATATAACCTCATACGATTCTCGGCAATCACACACATATATTATAATGTATGTGTGATAGTCGACAATTGTTTCTTAATATAGTAAATACAAACTTAAATAGTTTATACTGTGTCGTTTGTTGTCGAATTTCCCAATAAACTATTCAGATCCTTCCCGCTTCTACCTATAACTTAGGCCCTCAATAATGTATATAGGCTGAGAACACAAGGTGTGGGGGTCAATAATAGGAGGTCAAATATTTGAGCAAAGCGTACGGGTTGTTTGTCGAGGGTCATAGGACACACAGTCGGGTCTAACGTACTATATACGGTTATGTTTTTATTTTGCGGACGTAAGTAAATAAATATTGTGATCGGGATGGAGACTGCAAGATGTATGAGCGTAAAATATCTCTGTAATGTATAAAAATCTTGTGTTACTGTATTTGTTATCAGACTGCTCTAGCTTGACCGATTTTAAGTTTTTTTTATGTATTGTGAAAACCTACCCTAGGTATGAAAGTATTTTTTACCTTTCTACCCCCATCCCCTATTTTTTTATAATATAATCCTAAATATTATTATTATCATTAGTTCTTCACTGATTGTAATCTACGCTATTGTTGAGTGTCGTGGGCTTATATCTTTTACTAGCTTTTGCCCGCGGCTTCGCGCACATACATAAATTATACCCTATGTCACTTAGGAATAAAGCAGTTTTCTATAGGGGAATAGAATTTAGTAAATGAACCAGTACTTTCAGTTCAGGGATTACTTCCTACAAACAAAAAAATCTACTTCACCTCCTTATAATATTAATGTAGATATCTCATTTTCTCGTTGCTTAGTTATAAAATAAAAAGTTTGATCACGTGGATAAAGAAATGTGTTGGTTGACTTATTTATTTTATTATTTTTGCTCTAAGCAAGAAGGTATCGCAATCGAACCAGTACTTTCAGAGATTACCTCAACCTACACCTACCTACAAACAAAAAACATAAAAACAAAATCAAAAAACTTTATCTGTTTATTATATCCTACTAATATTATAAATGCGAAAGTTTGTATGTATGGATGGATGTATGGATGGATGTATGAATGGATGTATGGATGGATGTTTGGATGGATGTATGGATGGATGTATGGATGTTTGTTACTCTTTCACGCAAAAACTACTGAACGCATCTCGATGAAACTTGGTACACGAGTAGACCATATCCCAGAATAACACATAGGATACTTTTTATCCTGGGATTATGTACGCGGGTGAAGCCGCGGGCAAAAGCTACCTGGTTATTAATAGGTATAGATAAATGTAGGTGAGGTAAGGAATAACTAGTACAGCATAAAGTATGTCGACTGTAACTTATGTCTTGTCTCTTTTCTTAAAGCAAGACTTTTCCGCCATGTTTTGCTACACTTACACTCCCCAAGTGTTTGTTGTGTTGTCATCAATCAATAGTGTTTTCTCTTTATTAGGTTAGTGGAACTTTTTGTTATGGCTCCCATGCTCTCATGTCCCCATGCCCCCATGTCCCCATGCCCCCAAGTCCTCATGCCCCCATGCTTATAACACACACTGTTTGTGTACTTGTTTTCATACTTTACGAGGTAAACATTTTCGGGTGTATCGATAAAACATAAAGACTATATAGCAAATTTCTGAAGTGTTAATGTATTGTTTACTAGCTTAGCCCACGGCTATGCCTGCGAACATAAAATACAGCCACTCAGGAATAAAGCAACTTTATACCAGTGAAAAATTTTTGCAATCGGACCTGTACTTTCAGAGATTACAAACAAAAAAACAAACTTTAGCTCTTCATAATATTAGTGTAGATTATCATTTGATGTAGGTTAAATTGGATGGAAGAAATGTTTCGCACTGGTAGCTTTAAAATGAAGTACATTTTTATTAAAAGTAGGCATACCGCAATTCAGTAAGCAGGTAAATGTAACATTTAACCAGTTTCTGCTTCTAACTTTCATGATCTAAAATAATAAGAGAAATTATAAGCCAAACCATTTCACTCAAATTTATTTTTCCACGTGATCAAACTTCTCATTTTTAAATGTATTCCACAACTATCACACAACGCCGTTTAGCCTCAAGCTAAGCAGAGCTTGCATTATGAGTACTAGACAACTGATAAACATACTTATATATTTCTAAACACATACATATTATAGACAAATTACACCCAGACACAGAACAAATGGTCATACTCATCACACAAACATTTGTCCTGGGTAAGAAACGAACCTACAACCTCCGGGATAGAAGTGAGGGCCATTAACCAGTAGACTAACAGGCCAGTCTAAATTTAGAAGGCAATATAGATTTTTAGAGGCGAATAATACTATCAAAAAGAAGTCTGTTTTATAATTACTAAATTATAGTGGAAATAGGCTTATTTCCAGTTTTGATTTCATATCTAATTCTATATTAAATCCTTTATCGAATAATGCTCCGATATCAAAAGCTAAGTTGAAACCGAACGAAGCATTTTCGGCAAACCGCGTCCATGTTCCGAACAATTTTAAAACTGTGGAAATAGTTGAAAAGTTTTAATTTAGCTTATTAAATTGGTATATACGTGTATATTTTACTAAAATATGTTTCACATTCCAAAAAGTTTTCAAACCAAAAATCTATTTTCACGACACAATCCATGCAAGCTTTTGTTTTGTTATATCATTATACGTTTAGGGAAAGCTTTCCTATAACTATTAGATTCAAAGTGACTTTGATATGTGATAAAAGAAATTGGTTTCTTTGTTTCCCGATAGCTACAACTTAGGGGTCTTTAAGTGAAGATTGTATAAGTTTCTTCTAGGCAAGCGTGCTCTATCATAGACCAAATCAACGCTTACCATCAGGTGAGAGATCAAGTGAGAGCCTATCAATAATAATAATATAAGTTCGAATAAACTATATATTGGAAGCATATTACTTTTATTTCAAAGTTTAATATTTGTTTGTTATTTCAGGTTTAAGTAATTAAATAATGCGTGCCTTTTAAAATGCATGCTTTCCCCGTTTTTTTTTTACGGTGGGTAAAAATCATCTTACGACAACCCCCGCCCTTGGGTGGAGCGGGAGATAGTGTCAGACGCTTACTGACTAAAAATCCACCCGTTCCTTCTAGCCTTCAAACCAAGGCACGAGTTTCCTTTCGGATAACCTTGGCCCCGGTAGGCTTCGACCCAGCTGGGCCTCTGCTGTTGCTGACAACTCCTTGAGGCGCGCGGGAACAGTGCGCGCCGTCGACGTCTTGGGTTCGGTCCATTACCGGACGATCGGATAGCGAGCTACCCATGGCTCGCCGTCCGCGAGCCCGCGTCTACGGTGGCCGGAAATCAGGATCGCAATCCCGGCGGCGGCGGCGAGGGCGCCGTTGCCTGATGCGGTCTGCCTCCTCCTTTGCTAGATGCTTCCCCGTTGGATTTTATTTTAATAGCATTTTTTTAAAGATTTTATGGTTATAAATACGGTAATATTATAGAAGAAACAAAACCTAAAGAAACAAATAAAAAACTAATTTTAAAGAAAGAATTACTAGTTTATTTGAATATAGAATTTCTGGTTAATCTGAAGTTTTCAGGGTGTGCAGTTTAATAAATCGGCTAATTCATAGGCACAGACCGAATCACCGAATATAATAATTATGGTTCTACAACGATAAATGATACAATATTTGCCGCAGAGCAGAGAATCAAGTCAGAACCTGCCACAGACTAATAAACAAACCGATGGCTAACATGCCTAAATTAATTATTCAATATTTGCTTAAATAACTTATAAGAGCTGGCCGAAAAGCCGATGCATATGTATGCGGTACGGTCCACAACGGAATCAAATTAATTATGATGAAGTGTTGCACCTGTTGGCTCGACTAATAGCTGGTGGTCTGGTGGACCACACTTATTGGAAACGGTTTACGTCGCCCTGTGATTTATTACTGAATTAGTTCGAGAAACGTGATGATTTTACCCAATTAGAAGCGTGGAGCACGGGAGACTGTGATACTTTGAAGCAGTTTGCTTGATTACTTTGCAGGTATAATGTAGATTGTGATACCTTCTTTATTTATTTATTACGTCAAGAGTAAATAGAAGTTTGCTCCATCGTGGACCACATCGTTTACCATCAGGAGAAAAGAAAAATAACGTAGTCCCATGTTACAAATTACTCTTGTATCGTGGGTGCGATTACTAAAATATAAACTCATAAATACAAAAGCCGGGTGGCTTTTGTATATATGGGCCTACGCTAAGACCTAAAACACCTATCTGTAGGCGATACAAATATTTGTTCCATATGGGAATCAAACCCGCGCCACGGAGCGCAGCAGCCAATCGCTCAACCACTATCTTAACCGTGCCGTCAAATTATAGATATTCTATTAGAATTAAAGTAAAATTATGTCAGATAAACTTCACAAATAAATTAAATTGCACAAAATTAAAACTAATTAAAGTTAAATAGTATTAAATTATAATATTAATGAGTCAGTTGTATTAACCCTTCAGATACCGTCAATTAGAGACACAATAGTAAGACAATAGATGCGCGGCCACCGGTGGTCGCTTGGGGATTCATGAATTAAGAGTTATTACAGTGTCTATCAGCCACAGAACACAGAAATCATACAGTAGTAGTATCATCATTACGTGAATTTAAGCAAAGAATTTTAAAAAGATGTTCATATTTAAATTATTTTAACAATTTAGTGGCCGTTATACCGCATTTTTAACAACATCTTTGCATGTCAGTAACAATAAATAATAATGCCGTTTAGCAATACATAAATTGACATAATAATGTATTATTATCGAGTGAAGCGTAACAAAAGAACAATGTACGTGGCGGCCCGCCTCAAAACCGAAGAAAGAATCAACGAAGAAAGAATTGTGGTCACATAGTCTGCAAAAATATTTTAATATTTTCTCACAAAGTACAGGCCTTAGAATAAAATGCTTAAGTGCAGTCATGCAGCATATAAAAACGGGTTTTTCTACACTGACGGCAACACAAATGGAATTTATCAGGTTAAGCCCTCGGGCCCTCTTACCTAAATCAAATGGACATAAGTTTAAAAAAGAGGTTTTCATTTCGATGAGCAATTTATTTTTCTTTTTGAAATTTTAAAAATAAACCTTTGACAACAAAACCAGACATCTATTTTCACATTTGGGCTTTTAAATTCTTTGTAGACTATCGGACAAAGCCCAAAATAATTTGTCCTATAAGAAGAGTGTACCATATTAATATATATAGTCACCATCATCTTCCTGTCCTTGTCCTGTATTATTTGTGGTCGGCGCAACACGTTTTTTTTCTTCCATTCTATCCTGTCACCTGTCATGCTATCACTAACTTCCTTTTCTTTTATATCACTACTCACACAATCCATTCATCTTTTCTTTGGCCTCCCTCTCCCTCTCCAACCATCCACAACAATAATAATTTCCTTTTAACTGATCTATATATATCACAGAGTACTTTAAAGGAGAAACTGACTGACATGTTAACGAATAGCCGAAACCTGGGGTTAGAAGCGTAAAATTTTGCACAAGGCTTCCTTTTATGACGAAGGCGAGCAATAAGAAAGGATTTTTCAAAATTCAGACCCTAAGGGGCTAAAAGAGTGGTTGTCCGGACCGAGCCAAGACGTCGACGGCGCGCACTGTTCCCGCGCGCCTCAAGGAGTTGTCAGCAACAGGAAGGGCCCAGCTGGGTCGAAGCCTACCGGGGTTTTTAATCAGTAAGATTCTGATACTATCTCCCGCTCCAACCAAGAGCGGGTTTTGTCATAAGATGATTTTTGTCCAACGTAAAAAAAACACAAGCGAAGCCGTGGCCAGAATCTAGTCGCACATAAACAAGAGATATTCGGCAACAGACACCACGGCCGTTAATAACGCAGTGTCGGCGACAGCTAGAGCTCTCTAGACAGTGTCGAGAGGTGTCAGAAAGAAGTGTAGTGCGCAGGTGCGGCTCATAAATAATGGGCCCGTGGCTTGCCGCGGTGTCGCGAAAAATGTTCCCGTAGATAATGCGAGCCTTTTAGGAGATGCGTTAAGTATTGTGTGGTTGAGGGATGCGGTGAGGTTTAGCAAAGTTTTAATGTTGTTGCTAGATACATGGGATTTTACTGTTTGTTTCGTTTAATATTGTGTATAATAAGTAAACTTTAAAAGGACTTGCAGCATCTAAAGCGTGGACTGAAGAATAAATTACTAATATTATAAAAGCGAAAGTGAGTTTGTTTGTTTCTTTGTTAAGTCTTCACGCTTAAAAGGCAAAACCGATTTTGATGAAACTTGCCTTTTTTTTCGTTGGTGGTACCTTGGGATAAATTTCTGCTATCACGCGGGCGAAGCCGTTGGAAGCAGCTAATAAAGTATATTTTTCTGATTTTGTTTACTGTAGTGGATCATATACTTTTCCATACTATACAACTCGCGACCGTCGCGAGCGATTAGCTCCTAAGTCCCCCTAAGTTAGTTTCCTCAGGAGATTTATTAAATGTGAATAGTTCATGTCATGGTACTTTATTTTCTCTTGATGAAAAGGTCCTTTTTTGAGGTGGGATAATTATCAAATGACTTCGCTCTCTTGGGTGGAGCGAGATGAAGTCAGACTGCTATTGACTAAAACCCACTTTTGTCTTTCAGGGTCGCCGTAACTTTTTCAAATATGCCCCTGGCTCTAATTTTTAAAATCTATGGATGATAACTAGAAAAATATTATAGTCTGCAAGCCAGTCTTTTTACTTGATGACCAAAATAATTTGCATCAATTTGACATCAATTTATTAAAATTAATCTTTAAGCAAAAAGGTGTTAATAATACCGCTATCTTAATTTTATGTTCATTCAACTCGAAAACTGTTTGAAGCCAAAATATCTTTAACAAAGGCCTTCTAAATCTACATTAATTTTGCGCAAACACTTTATCAAAAGCGAGAGCTTATTTTCAAGTTCACACCAATAAAATGAAATAACTCAAGAATTTACCTTCACTCACAAAGCCTCGTCTGATCCCGCTCTTGATATTTTCATCCCGAGAAAAAAAAAAACATTTTCTTACCTTTTCGAATTCTCTGATGTATCGAAACATGTAATTTATATAGTCGCAGTAACGCCTCCGGAACGATTCGCCGGGGACATCCGGTTCCAGCGGCCATCTTAGAAAAAAGTATCTAAAGCGTATACTGTCATAAATAATTCAGTGTTCCGTATATTTATTTTCACTTGTGAGGATGTGTGTGGATAAGAAATTGGAGCGTGCTGATTATGTGGATGTTCCTGGATGATCGATGGACGTTTTATTGTTATTGAGGTGTTACGTTTTTGTACTGAGAGTGAAATAAACAAATAAACGTGTGTTTCGCTGTCAGATTTTTGCGCGCCGTGCGTGCTGTTACGTATACAAATCGCATGCAAAAATGCTGAATGTCGGAACAAATTCCTGTGGGCTGTATAAATGTATTGTTTTTCTACAAAATAGGGATATTTTTGTGAATCTGTTTGTGTTGTCTATTATATTGGATAGGCTTGCGTTTGTTCAAATTATTACTTGATGGGTGATCAGTTGAAAGACGTCTACTGTTGGACATAGGCCTCTCTCAAGTGTCGATAGAAAGACTGGTCCTGTTCGTCTTGCATATATCGGATTCTGGAGACCCTCTCCAGGTCTTCGATCTAAGTTGAGGGAGACTCTCCAACGCTACGTCTTTCGATACGCAGTGGCCACTCCAGAACCTTTTGGCCCCAGTGATGGTGCGCTTACTAAACTAATCTTTTCACTGTGAGACATTTATGAGTCGTTTCCTCTAAGCGTTTATACCCACTGGTAGATTTATAACTTTTCGAATATAATAAAGCCGTGACTCCGTCATAATCAACCTTTGACCTGAAAGGTTATCGCCAAAAACCCCAATTGAACCCAAAGACGTTGTCGAACGAGTGAACAGAAAGCGGCCGGATCCGGCGGTTACTCCGTTTCCGGCCGCCGTCCCGCCGCTGAATTATGGACTTCTGATCCGACATGTTTTGTTATTATAATGCTTTTATTAATTTTTGCTTTTCTTTCCGCGTTTTGAGCGCGTCCTTGAGGACAGATTGCTATTTTATTTATGGGTAGCTATTTGATTAAGTTATTTCTATTTTTTTTTGTATTGTGTCCTTGTCCTTAAAGACGCACTTATCTTTCGTGTTCCGATTCTATTCCGTGTGTATCTGTATGCCAAATAAACGTATTTTCTTTCTTTCTTTTCCTATTGAAATCTCTTTAATTGAATAATTCAGGTCAATGTACATTTGAAAACTGCCTAAATATTAAAAGAGCCAAAATCTATGGGCACACTTAAATGTCATCGACATTTAACTTTTGACATTTAAGTGTGGCCATAGATTTTGACTCTTTTATTATTATTATTAACCCCGAGCATTTGACCAGTCCAAAATGAAGCATGCTTGCCAAGAAATAACCTAATCATTCCTGACTTAAGGTATATTGCAGCTATCAGGACAATACAGACTCAGACAGCGAATTCCACTCCTTAATTCATGAATCCCCAAGCGACCACCGGTGGCCGCGCATCTATTGTCTTACTATTGTGTCTCTAATTGACGGTATCTGAAGGGTTAACAAACAATAAATTTGTTCCCAAAACGTTTTGTCTGCATGAGTAGGATGTCCACCATGTACCGGTAGCGCATCGTACGTCTAATGGTCCGATGATGGATCGGGCTTGGACTTTTCATTAGTATAAGAATAAAAACAATGTGGGAAAGTCTCTACGAGTCTCGTCATCGTACATAGAACAGCATTAATTTAAATAAGTTTTAAAACATTTGGCACTAACATTCTTCATCTTATCCAGCAAAAATACACTCAAGAGAACACTAACACGACAGTCAACTTAAAACAACCCAGGAGTGACGTCACACTCGCTCACATCTACATATCGCGGATGTATTGTCGACTTTCGAGAAGTTTCCATCATATTCTTATGTTATGGTGGAACTTGGGCATTAAAACACGCAAACGACGCCATTTCGCAGTCTCGACATAACTCATATGTCGCTATGCATAACTGTGACCCACATTTGGGACAATTGGCGATAAGATCGGATTGAAGATTCAAGATTTACGTTGTTAATGGGATTTTGAAACGTGTTTTGGAGTTATGTTGTAGTTTAGTAGCGGCGTCGGGAGTCGCAGGACGACTGCTGGCCACCGTACGCGCGGTCTTACTGACAGCGAGCTATGGGGAGCTTGCCGTCCTGCCATCCGTTAAAAACTAAGCTAGAGTTTGACGGTAGTTATGTTCCCCACGTACCTTCAAAGTTTTGATCTTACCGCTCGCCGCCCCGCGCTTATCTACCGCTCGCAGCGGCTGGGTTGTGAACAGGCTGTTAGGGTTGACGCCTGCCAGGGCTACAGATTGCTCGAAGTAGTCACCGTTGCTCTCACAATAAAGAGCGACTGAAGATACACTGTAGGATTTAGTCAGTAAACATATAACATCCCTCCCACTCCACCCAGACTTAGAGAAGTTGTTGTCCCACGAAAAAAAAGTTAGTTGCTGTAGGTAAAGGCAAGTAAATAATATTTTTAATAAAATGGAATAAAATAAATTTTATTGTACACTAAAATAGTTTAGCAACACTTGTCAATGATTGTAAAATGGTTACAATGGCGGTCTTATCGCTGACGGTGATATTTACAAGATTGAATGGTCTAAAAGGACTTAAAATATAAGAGGGGGTGGGGTTTTTGTCAACCATTTCTAGTAAATATTTAAGATTTGCTAAAGTTGACACTATCTAGATGGCACATAGACAAATAGATACTGTCGTTCTAAAATATGCAAGTAATTAATTTTAACGTAAAAAACGATTATTTTTCTTGTTTGTAAAATCTACAGTACGGGTAAAATTTTAATAGCCTTTCGATTTTCGCCTTTATAGTCGAACATATAAGGTTTAAGATTTTTAAATCTGAAGTTCTGTTAACAGATTCCAACGGTAAGGATCCAGAGAGAAGCAAATGTTAATTAATACGAAACTAATCACTGCTACACACATTTCAATACACGTTCCGGAAAGATCAATATCTATTTCAATTTCCTTGTTTTAGCTAAAGGTGAGTGTAAATTGAGATCTTTTTTAATAAGAAAAATATTTTTATTCTACTATTTTAAGTTCCAGCAGTGAGCAGTGGTGGCCGAGTGGTAACGGCCCCGACTTACGAGTTGTAGGTCACGGGTTCAAACCCAACCGGGCGCATTACTTTGTGTAATTTATTTCATCACCACTGCTCTCAAAACGGCGAAGGAAAACATCGTGAGGAAACCGGCATGTCGTAGAACCAAAAATTCGAAGACATATGACATTCACCAGCCCGCATTGGACCCGCGTGGTGGATTACGGACCATTCCCTCTCCTAGAGAGGAGGCCTGAGTCCCAGCAGTGGGAACATTAAAAAGGCTGATGATGATGATGAAGTTCCACAGCTGCACTATAATTGGGAAAAACTCATGAACCTCAATAATCTCATACGATAGTAAACCTCAATCGTAAAACATACAGATTAGCTTAACAGGAACAGTAATGAGTACCTATGACTGCTAAACATTTATGAGGACCGCACACAGTGCACAACGCTTACTACACTTAATACTTTACCTTATCGAGAGCCATTCATCATTCTTCGACAGCGGGTAAACGTTGCCTTTTACTGTGGACTTACATAGGTAATGCTCGTTCTCGATTGTCGAAGCAAATGTTATTATAACGAAATGGATTATTGATTGTGTGGATATATTAGTACATGGTCGTGCGGTCAACTATCCTCTTGCTATCTATAGTTCTAAAAGGGGAGTATTATAGTCTATTGTTTTAGGATATGATAATAGTGACTGTATTGAAGGATGATTTGTTATTTATATAGGGTATTTTTTGACGTATCTAAAATATTCACAAGTAGACCGTATTTCTTAATATGCCTGGCTTTTTTTTAAATAATATAAACCTGCTACTTTTTTTTTAGGTTTGAAGATCTTCCAAAAACATCTCCCGCTCTTGGGCGGACCGGGATGGTGTGTCAGACTTTTACTGATTAAAAACCTACTACTATATCTTCTTTGCCTTCGAACCAGGGTTCACTTTTACAGGTAAAGGAGCTGTACAACCTATATAGCTTCATCCCTTTCATCATCATCATCATTTCAGCCGAAAGACGTCCACTGTTAGACATATGCCTCCCCAAGTGTGGCCAAAATGAACGGTCCTGTGCGTCTCACATCCATCGAAGTCCCGCAACCCTTACCAGGTCATCGGTCAACCTTGTAGGAGGCCTTCCAACGGTTTTGGTACGTGGTCGCCATCCCTATCGCGTTGAGCGCTCGTGGTAGGGCTTCTATCTGAATGAATCCTTACTTACTACTTAGCAAGAAACAATCGCGTTGAACACAAAGAGTACGATTAAATCCCCAGGTGTCGGCTCAAGATATTATAAGCGGCCGATTTTAAGTGAACTTTAGACAATATGGCTCTTAAGGCTTTTACAATAGACCCTCTGACACTTGTTAACGTAATAATCTTGCTTTGGGCTACGGAGTTACGTTTTCCGAATATTTAGACCGAAGTATTGGAGCTTTTATAAAGTTGAAAGTTGGGGTTTTTTTCAAGCGGGAAAATAATAATAATAACGTTATTTTGTTTGTTGTTGTTATTTTTGGTATACAATAAAAAATATATCTATATATCTACCATCCCACATGACGAAAATCTCGTGAAAGCTGAAAAAGAGAAACAAATGAAATATCTCGACTTAGCACACAAGGTTGTCAGCATGTGGAACGGATAGGCTCGCGTTTGACCACCATCTGACCGTCTCCTACAAGGAATTCCACTCGTTGGCTGTACGCACAATAAATGCGCATGGGTGGGATGTGCCGATAGTTGTGACCGCCAATGGCTTGATAGTCAAAAACTTCGACGACCATCTGTGAAAGCTATAGTTGCACGGATGGATTAAGGACCTGATACAGAAGGCAGTACTCCTTGAAACGGCGCGCATTGTTAGAAGATTCCCCGCTCAGGAGCCACTAGTAGCTTGGCCCCTGTTCTCGATGCCGGTAGACTACTATTTTTTATATTTTTAAATGTTTTTTTTTATATGTTTAAAAAAACAAAACAAAAATAAAATATGTTATGATTTTATGCGTAGAATTCTTGATAGATATATATAGATAACTTTAACTACGCATAAGCATACTAGTGTATGTAACTGCAAAGGCCTCGAAATTTAATAAGTTTCCAATTTGGTTTATTTGCGATTGACAAAGCTGCCAAGCACCATCAACATAGTTCACCAATCGTCAATAACAAGCCTTTGTACGATTCTCTCAATCATTCTCCGATCTCCAAGTTCCAATATCCAGCCTTTTGTTCCGGCTCTTATAGGTTTATTCTCAAAACGCTTGTCTCATGGAAGCTCGTAATTGCGCCAGATTTTTTCGTTCTACCCACAAAATAGGCTTTACTGAAATCCTAAATGGTAGGATGGCTTTCCTCCTGACAAGATTACTGATTGTAATAAGCTCCTGAATTTTATTTCCACTGAAACTTAAATGGGATGAAATTATTTCAGTGTTTTTTTTTTTGCCAATAAATTATATTGGATGGCTCTTTTAAACGGTAACAGCGTTTTGTGATGAGCTTGCGAAATGATATTGGTTTTTTGTAAAGTAATCTTATGATCTTAAAAGAATGAAAGATTATTTTTGCGAGACAAATTGAACTCTTACTTTAAGAGGTTGGCTCGGATTGCTCAAGATAGAATTACTAGGAGTTTTCAATAATTATAATTAGCAGTATCTCTTCTGATGATGAGGCCGACGTTGGTATACGCTTGCCTAGAAGTAACCTGTTCACTCTTGACTTAAAGACCCTTGGGTTATAGCTATCAGGGTACACAGACTCTAGCAGGGAATTCCACTCCTTAAATCAAATCAAATCAAATCTTTATTGCAATCCATAATGTACATGTCGAGTCATAAATAATAGAAACAATTATGGACCCTGTCGGGCACAGCAACATTATAAATGGTAGAAGAGAGGAAGAGCGCTAATTTTTATACCTATTTAATTTTCTTAACTGAATATGATAACTGAAGAAAGAGAGAAAAACAACAAACAGCTTAGCCTTAGCTGTACGCATAATGAATGTGTACTTATGAGTGGGATGTACACCATGTACCGGTGGCGCAACGTCGTATGTGTTGTGGTCTGATGATGGAACGGACTTGGCGGACCTTTATGAAGAAGTCTTGTCCCTAATCTCCGATTTGACCAGCTGGAGTGGACACTCGCGTTAAATAAAGCTACCACTTCTCTCTTGCTTTTATTGGCTAGTTTGAGTGGAGGTTCGCAGAAGCAAATGTGCTTAGCGTTTGGAAAACATCAACGAATTTGTTTTTTTTTTTGTTCAACACACAGCCTCAAAACAATATGATTTAGCTATCTCTCGCCAGCGGCTTTGCACGCATGTAATTAGAAAATTATCCTAAGGGTTATTTTTAAAAAAGTTTCCTAGTAAAATTACAAATATTTGAGGAATAACTAACATACACACACAAAGATACAAACTATCGCATTTTTATAATATTAGTGTGATATTTATGTACCACAACTCACGGCATTACAGACCTACTGAAATCCCTAAATAACATTGAATTACCGACAATACTCAGAAATACCTACACAAAACTATCATAACCAGGAAAGACAAACTTCTCAAACACGCAGAACAAACAGAAACTTAATCGCAAGATAAACGGGATCTGGAAAACAATATCTTGGTTGAAGATGGGCCCAAAAACAGGACCGCAGAACCGCACTCTCGCCTGTTGCCAGCCTTATTTGCATTTTGCTGATTGATTATTCAATCGGACAGTTGGTGTCCGGACGCCGGACGCACCCGGACACCCCCAGACACCTCTAGCCCTCTCCAGTCGCTCTCTGGACAGCGGAATTGATTCATAACTAAATGCTAATAGAAATTATGGAGCGGGCATTGTGGGGGCTGATGCCGTTTTTGATACCTTATTGGTTTTGGCTGCGTACTCGATGGACAATTGTGTTGGACATGATATGAAATCAGTTAATGTTTGATGATGATGACGATACATGTCCAAATGGATGATGAATAGCTTGGTTTTAACCTAGGGGTCTTTAAGTCATCGTAGTCATGAATGGGTTACTTTTAGGCAAGCCTGCTCCATCGTCGACAACGTCATCGCTTACTATCAAGTGAGATAGTATCAAGTAGTAGGTAGGTAGGTGGTGGGTAGTAGTGTTGTAGTAGTCGGTAGTGTGTCATCATCATCATTTCAGCCGATACACGTCCACAATTGGACATAGGCCTCCCCCAAGCGTCACCACAACGATCAATCCTGTGCGTCTCGCATCCATCGGTTTCCCGCAACCTTCACCAGGTCATCAGTCCACCTCTTTGGAGGCCTTCCAACGTTGCGTCTTCCGGTAGTAGTCATACGCAAATCTATTAATTAATAGAAAAAAAATCAACCAAAGTCAAGTCTGTCTGTTTATCTACTAATTCCTCATAACCACGCAACTGATTTTCATGCGGTTTTTACAAATAGAACAAAACAAGGAAAGTTATTGTACATTGTTTTGTTTGTTTGCTTGTGTGTGTGTACCTACATATGTCGTGACCAGATCTCAGAATTGATCACTCCATGATGTGACAAGCCATTTCATGAAATGAATGACACGAAAGAAAGAAAAAACTCGGATCTCAACAGTAAAAATTAAATCAATTCTGTACTGCTCTCTTCGTAGAAAATTTAAATTAAATTATTTCAGACATTGTACCTAGTGGCTAAGTGGAATAATATTAAAACAAACATCAAACTTTGTGAAAGCATCTGCATTGTTAATCAGAAACAAAATTTAATATTTTTGTGTTTTACTAAGAAGAGTTTTTAAGTCCCTTAAGCCCAGTTTTAATTAATTGGTTCAATGTAAAATGTATCTTAAGGATGTTGGTAATAAAGTTGTTTTACAATTTGTTTGGGAGCTGATGTTTTGTAATCTTCGTCAGTTACTCTTGTATTGTTGTTGTCATTAACCTTTTTAATGTTCCCACTACTGGGACTCAGGTTTCCTCTCTTGGAGAAGCAATTCTCCGTAATCCACCACGTGAGCCTAGTGTGGGTTGGTGAATGTCACATGTCTTTGAATTTTTGATTCTAGGACATGCTGGTTTCCTCACGATGTTTTTCTTCACCGTTTTGAGCAGTGGTTATGAAATAAATAACACAAAGTAATGCGCTTGGTTTGGTTTCCGCATTAGAACAATTATAATAGTCTTTTTTGTTAAATTTCTTCAGGAACACCAGGGGCAGCTCACAAATGAGTTTGTTTAATAATTCATTCATCTGTATGTATGGTCGTCAACAAAAGCTTTTCAATCTTGGCAAGTACCAGGGTATCAGTGTTTGAAAGAGTCACCACAGTTAGTTTTTTGCAGTTCTAGATTACAAAGGGCAACTTAATGAAAGGTTTAGCGTGTAAAAACTCCCGCTACACCCGAAGCAGGAGAAATCCTTACTAATATTATAAAAGCGTGTTTGTTTATTTGTTTGTGACGTCTTCACGCCTAAATGGTAAAACCAATTTTAATGAATTTTGTTACAGAGATAGTTGGGATCCTGGAGACGGACATAGGCATAACTTTTTTTTTATTGAGAAAAGGGGCAGAAAGAGTAAAGTAGTGACTAGTGATTATATAATTTAAACTTTTTTTACTAAAAAAACAAATAAAGGATCTAAGATGGCATTCTGTATTTTCTGTCTATTTTTTTTTTTCTAAACTTTTTATACGAACATGAGTGTAATTTAACACAAGATTTTTAGCATCTCATCAGAGATAACGCAGGTTACCTTGGGAGGTCAGGAACTCATCCTCTTACCTCCACTATCAATTAAGTATGTAGATGGCTCGCGGCGTTACAAGCCAGACGGCTTGGCCTATCATCGACCAAGATTGCCTTAATACGGCGAGAATTATACCTGGGTTCTGCAGCGATTTGTAACGTCACAGTTTCGATTAAGGAATTCTAATTGTAAGTTAGTAAAAGGATGCGGATATTGGCGGCGAAATTGAGTTGTGGTAAGAGATTTTAAGTGTGGATTAAAAGTTGAGTGAAAGGTCTAAAATCTCCACGGGAAGTTTCTATAAAGGATGCCACGGTCCTAGAACGGATAGTTGAAGGACATAGGTGGGATTTAGTCAGTAAATGTCTGACAAAAGTCTGACTTGCCCTCTCACTACACCCTAGAACGGGAGAAGTTATAGGATGATCTTTTTTTTTAAAAAAAAGGTTCTATAACTAAATGCTAAATGCAGCGGTATCTAGTGAAACTAAACTATTTTTCGTATACCAAAAAGATATTATTGAGATTTTAAGATAGGGATGATAAATAATCCCTATCTTTAAAAAACAATAAATAATAATAATAATAATCTTAACTAATAGAATATTTTTAATAGAATAATCTTTTACATTATAAGTAGAATAATACTATAGCATTAAAAAAAAAAATCATCTTGTAAGTTTTCCTTGCACGATTTAATCTACACTGATAATATAAAGAAGTAAAGTTTGTTTTTTTGCTTGTAGGAGGTAATCTTTGGAAGTACTGGTCCGATTGCTTTAATTAGGCTTGGCATAGGCTATATTTTATGTACGCAGGCGAAGTCGCGGGCAAAAGGTAGTATATTGATAAAAACGAAAGGCAAGTGACAGAAAGTCCTTTGAAAAAAGAAAGCACCTACCAGCCTACTAAAACATTTTTCACTCAATTTTGCAACGATAAAGCCCATTGCATTTCATCTTGCAAACATCAAAAACCAATTCCATCTCGGTTGACTCAGATCGCCATGCCCCGTCAATGAGCACCAATATTGCGGAAGGCTTTTTTCAATCACTCTGCCATCTTTCCTTCATGAAAAATTTATGCCCGAAGCCGTGAAGCCTCGAGGTCTCCCAAGGCGCGCTGTACGCCGAATAACATTAGTTTATGAGCATAGGCGGCGTCAGCACAACCCAAGAGCACTAAAGTGCTACCAAATTTAATACGGAGCCCTTACGATGCGTAACTATTCTGTTATATATTTTTTTTTGATGTGTGCGATATGTCTCGGATTTCGAATTCAATTGATCGTTGTTTTGTTTGCAAGTTTATTTAATTTTGATATTGCTTTTGTTTGTTTAACTTTCAGTTTTTAAAACAGAAATCCCTATCCCTACTAATATTATAAATGTGAAAGTAACTCTGTCTGTCTGTTACGCTTTCACGCAAAAACTACTGAACGGATTTAAATCAAATTTGGTAGGTAGGTAGAAGAGACACTGGAATAACATAGGCTACCTATAATTCCACTGCTGAGCACGGGTCTCTGCTCGCGCGATATAAACTGTAGTCCATGCGGACGAAGCCGCGGGCGGAAAGCTAGTATAATATATCCAACGAATACAAAAACCATTTTTATTTACAACATAAAATCCATTGTCCTGTACCACAATATTCATAGTCAAAGCGAACTTACTCTCAACCCAGTTTCCGAGCAAAATTAATTCAAAGTAAATACAAAAATAGATAACGTCAATTTTCATAACGCCTTCAAAATTTTCCCTTTAAACTCCCCGAGGGCAATGGTGGAAATGTTTTAATTCTCTCTAACTCGACTCCGAAGGCAAAGATTGAATTATTGAAGGCGAGAGAGCGTTAATTGTTATTAATGTACTGGAATATTAAGATATTAAGAGAAAGGACAGGTAAATGTTGACGGGAGGGGGTTTCGCTTGATTACGCGACGAATTTTACTTTACAAAAAGCTTTCCTTCCGTTTACAAAATTAACGCTGAATTACGAATTGAATTTTAAATAGAACTGTTTAAACTTTTCCAAATAAAACTCCCTTTTCCTCTTAATGTATGCAGTTATAATAACACATTATTAATCTATAATTAATGAGCGAACATTTATCTCTATTAGGCTCGATCAACCGTAAAATTAGCGATAATATGTTCGACATGAGCCGTAATCCAATACGCAAACAAAAATTATTATTTTAGTTATTACGATGCTTAATAAAATTGATGTAGCGTAATCTGCAAAAATCAGGACACGACCCACAATTTCACAGATAATAAAACTTCTTGAACTCACTTAACCTGCGTAGTAGATTATTTTTAATCTGTGCTCGAACGAGAATTTCGCGCCAAATTACACTACAGAAAAAAAGAAAACGAGCCAAGGACAAAAACTTTAATCATACATCAAGTTACGAAACAGAAAAGGAAACCCTCACGTACAATTTTGGAAAATAATGAACTAACCGGCCAGTCTCTTCGCGGGTCGTTAGCGAAAATTGGAAACTTTCGTAAACTGTTCCGTGCGTTACGGAATGATCAATGGCGCCTGTGCTTATTGAGTTTTGTTTTGTTCGATGTTCAAATGTGTTTTTGGTAGCTGATTTTTAAGACCAATTGGCTATGGGCTTGTTTGAATTCGGAACTTTTGTTTTTATTTTTTATTTTTGGTGTGATATAATTTTTGATTGCCAGGTAGATAATTTCAGACTACGGGTTTGTAAGGCCTTTGAGATTATTATAAGCGTTTAGTTACTCCAACTAACCTAACAACGTGCTTCTAACTTCCTAATATTAACATCCTACTATATGAGTACAGGCTCTAATCCAAACAGTCTGGAAACACACTCCTTACGTTAGCAAATACTCGACTAGACTCAGCTGTTTTCGGCTAGATTCGGCTAGACTCGGGTATTCTCGGGCCTGGAGGGTGCATGTAACGGTGTCATTAAAGGAAAGTTAATCTCTGTCGACAATACCTTTGTTTATGGAGGACTCCAGAACATTTGCATAGAGGATGATGTTAGTGTTGCCACGGTAAATATTGATGTAGTGCGATTGAGCGCTGAGATGTTTGTACAGCGGGATCTAGCTGTTATTTTTATGTACCTTCCCATTTGTCTAGAGTGTTTCAGTATTATAGAAATACATATCTGGCCAGTGATATTTATTGTAAGGTAAAATTTTAGTTTATAAGTTATAGATATATCAGCTATCCCAGTATTAATAGGAAATGGTGTTTTTCTAGAATAAAACATAGGGTACTTTTCGTACTAACAGAAGATAGTAATACCAAATACTTGTGTGTGAAGTATGACGGTGTGTTTCATGATTTTTCTTGACAAAGACTTTTGTAATCTGTGCGGTTCTTTCTCTTATCACAGATACTAATCTGCACGGTGCTCATATGATTAATTGATCATTATTACCTGTTTATTGTATGGCCTTTGAAATAAACTTTGACCTCTGAGTTTGTTTTGTTAAAAGTGTTTTTTAAACCTATTTGCAAAATAAATATCATTTATCATTTGATGTTTCTTCTGAGAGTAGACAGTTAGGAAACATGAATGGAAGGAAATTAAATAGATAAATTGAAGGAAAAACGTGTAGAAAAGAATTACGTGTTTTTAAAACCAATTTGCAAAATAAATATCGTTTATTATTATAAAGATGTACAAAAATGATTAGAAAAATTAAATACCTACTCACTCTATTTAAATGATTTAGTAACTAGTAAATTTTTCCACTCGCAGAGAGAGAGATGCGATATTCCCAACCTAATTTTCCACTAACAAAAAACCCCACTAAACTCTACCAAGCTCCCATTGAATTTGGGATAGGTCTGTAGGACGAGTGTATTGTTTGCATTGTCAGTTCAATTAACAAATTACGGGCAGGTAGCTGCAAATGACAGCTTATAGTCCGCGAGCCCACATTATACGAATCGTGCCGTTCTAATAGAGTAGTATTTTGAATTTGATATAGGCCGACGCAACCATAGCTACTATAGAATTTAGGGATCAATTAATTTGTCGAAGTAGGTAAAGAAAACTTTGAGAGAAAAGGATTTTCTTTTAAGAGCACTGATAATGCAGTGAGAGCAAGTAGTTTTGGTCCTGTGTTTACAGCCCAGATGACCAAGGTAGGTACTTACATTGAGTAAACATTTCATCATCACACCTCTAAAAAAGGAGGCAAACATCGTGAGAGAACAAAAAATTCGAAGACATGTATGGATCAAAATGTTGAGCTGTGAAAAAGACGGATGAAAGATTGCGTGTAGCAGAAATGAGAATGTTGAGATGGACGTGTGGTGTGACGAGAATCACGAGAATGGATAGAGTTAGAGATATTAGAAGACATTAGAAACAGTAACTGAAAACTTGGTCATGTGAAGAGGAGAGATGAAACGTTTGTTCCTAAAACAATTATGAGTGTACCTTCATGTGGATTGATGGAGAGGGAGGCTAAAGAACAGGTGGATGGATCGTGTGAAGTGATATGAAAGAAAAGAGAGTTAGTGATAGCGTCACGGGTAATAGAACAGAATGGAAGAAAAAAATATATTGCGCCGATTCCAAATAACAAGACAAGGGTAGGAAGAAGATGTAACATCTATCCATTCCTACTGGACCCGCGTTGTGAATACAGCCCACATCTTTACACAGAAAGAGACCTGTGTCCCAGCACTGGGAAGCAAGATTTGTTATGCTGAAGCTTATGCTCCTATTAAAGATAGCTTATAGCTTGTGGGCCCATATTATACGAACGATGACGCCATTCTCTTAGAGCAATTGGTAATTTGGATTTGATATAAGCCGACGTAGCTATTGTTGCTATGGAATTTAGGATGAGGATTATCTAGGCAGTCGTAAATCGGATGATCAATTACGTAATTCAGGCAACGAGTTTGTCGCTGTCTCGTATTTTGCTGAACTGAATCTATTTGGAGCAGCCGTGAGGCACAAAATGTTATTATTTTGAACTTTTGCGATTTTCAAGGTCATTCACATTGTACAGATATATGGACAATCGGCGCACGAGGAGATATTTGTTCCTACATTGTGTGTTTGTATAAGCCAAATAAACATGTTTTCTTTCTTTAATTTTAAAGCAATAGGTAGATTACGGGAGATAGGTGAAGAAAGACGGGTAATGTTTTTTCAAAGTCCAAATTATTTTATTTTATATAAGAGCAACCATGGAGTTTCTTGCCTGTTCTTCTCCGTAGGAAATTACCATTTGGAACCGTGCGCTAGAAGGTTATGATTACACCCCGAACCTACAGTATTCGGTTGTCAAGCGTTTTTTCTAGTGAACCTAAACCGTATCAAAGACATTCGAGAGGTTAAAGTAATATAAAAAAGTTTAATTCTGAATGGAAAAATGAAAATTAATATAAAGAGAAGCGAGGTGTAATGTTGATAACGTTATTTTGTACACTCAAAGTATTCCGTTTTCTTCATCCGTACATTTTTTCAAATAAATTTTTTCCAATACTCTACTCGTTTCAGTTCTTCACAAACCTGTGTGCAGAGACTCGGAAAGCGATATTAAACAAGCTTTGTAACGCAACAATAACGTTATTTAAAAGCCACCGCGTCCCAATCAGTCCCAACTTAAACAAATATTATGGAAACACGACCGATTCATATTGACACACAATTATATTAACTATTCATGTTACACCAGCTCTATTTAAATTGGACGGCAGTAAATATATTTGTATTGCTATAACAAATCATTTTGAAGCTGAAATTCATTGCGGCGCAGAGAGGTTTACTAACATAACGTACTCGAAATGACATTGTTAACAACTGTGCTTTGTCCAAGCAATAGTCATCCAAAACGCATCGCTTTTAGAACCAAAATTGCTTGGACACACACGAGGATATGCTTGTTTGACAATGACGATGTTTGTTATTCAATTTTGTTATTATAGACAAGAGTAAACCGATTCCAAGGGATAAGACTCGAAGGAACGAGCAAGGACTTGCGCCCATGAATTATTAACGAACGCTCTTGGTCAAGATAATATCCTCGGCTTCGTAAGCTCTTTGGATAAATGCTGTGAAAACAGTAAATAAGCTCAACAAATTAACTTTCCTCCGTTAACCTTAATCAAAGCTAAAAGCGGAAAACGCCATTGAAAGTCCAATCAATAAGTCAAATAAACTCTTAGTTAAAAATCAAAACCTTTTGGTGTAAACACTGAACTCTATTTACTATTCGAACCGTAAATAAAAAGTCGGGTTTCGAAGCAATATCGGGCTCTGTCAAAGCTCAAGAGCGGAACTTGAAAAAAAAGGGAAAAGAAATCAATCGACCCAGCCCGATAGTGGCCATTAAAATATCGTTGAATTTCAAAAGGTGGAGACGTTCGAATCTCGATAGTTGGGTGATGCCAAGACGTATCGCCCGAAATGGACTTTTGATGTAAGTTCAGAACGCATTCGCGGTTCCGACGCTCGATTCGATTTTTGAAAAATTGAATATGACTGAATGAGTGGAGCTTCTATTGAAAAGTTTGAGTTATCATTACAAAATACCTATCATAAGCGAATGCAAAACCATCAACGGATCGATTTCTTTTAAAAGGCTTTAGTTTCAGATTCACAAATAATAAGTTTTATTTCAACAAAATTTTTAGATAGACAAAATCATTAAGTTCTCTTTAGGATAGGGAATAGGCCGTAATCCACCACGCGGGCCCAATGCGGATTGGTGGATGTCACATGTCTTCGAATTTTTGGTTCTAGGACTTGCCGGTTTCCTCACGATATTTTCTCTAAGTACGATTAGTCGCATTGATGAAAGAAGACGTCAAAACTAATGTAAATATATCGCACCATTTTCACACCATTTCAAAATACTGAAACTAAAAATTCCTCAGCTCGAGAGCAAAAATAATCCCAGATACTACAGGGCACAGTTCATCGGTATCTGTATTTTTCACCCGACTGGTCGTATCCCCTTAAGACGTCGCCGAAGCCCATCTAACGAAGGAGCCAAGTCGGCCGGATAATGTCCCTATTCTGATATTCCTAACTTCGGCACCCCGAATATTTTCCAAAAGATCCGCACCGAATAAGATTCGTGTAAAAACTTTTGCTTTGTACGTGCAGTGATTTGTAAAAAAGTTTTTATTTGTTTTTTTTTTGGGTGGATCTAAGGCTTCTGTGTTTGTCATCTATAGAAGCCAGTGAAACGCACAATAAAATTGGTGTAATGCATAAAGAATTCGAGTTTAAATTTGACACATCGAAGTCGAAAAACATAGGGATAGAATAATGACACACATACGTAGATATGTGTGATAAAGACGACACTACACAAAGTCAATAATTTACTGAAAATATACATATGTCTGCGGGGAACAAGTAGTAGAAACTCATTTATCTAATGATACAATCATTATACTTTTAAAAGAAAAATACGCTTTCTCAAGAATAAGACCGGCAAGCGATGAACAGAGAGCGTAGTGGACTTTCCTTAATTCTATTGACGTTCAGGAAGAAGGAATTCTTTAGATCAATTTGCATAATGTTCAATGTTAACATTTTTATTATAATAGTTATGTATGTGTAAAACTGTGGACTGAAGACATAGTAAGAGCTTTTATAAACGGTTTTCTTTCACTCGACTTATTTTTTTATGGTAGGAAATCATCTAATGACTTCTCACGATCTAGCGCGGAGTAGGAGGGTGTGTCAGACTACACCTATGTTCCTGCTTTGCTATTGCGTTCCAGAACCACGGGTTCCCCTTTCGGAAGTAAATCCAGGGCCCAGCTGAGCCCTATGCTTCTGCTGAGATATGGTATGGGCTACATCTGTTGGATACGAGATACCCAGAACTGAACCACATACCTACCTACCACAGTGTTTTCGTTTTTAACCCAAAGGTTGACTGGTAGAAAATGCCTTGTTGCATTAAGTCCACCTATGTACGACTACTGTACGTAAAGTTTAAATAAATAAATAAACTGAGCAATATGAACACAATTAGAGAAGCCCTATATCCAGAAGTAGACGTACTTCAACTGAATATTAAAAGCATGTTGCATAAAAACAATAAAAATGATATACACGACCAAAAGAGCTCCGAGACACTCAGCAATTAACGAAAAATTAAAAATTTCGACACTCCATCAATAAAATACAATTATTACAAAACTAAAAAGGCACCTAACAAACACATTAACATAAGAATCCAACATATTACTAGTAATTAAGAAATTAATGTAGCTGTCATTGGTAAAATAAAAAATGATGGGCGTCAGACAAATTTGAAGTCACCATCTTGAATCGTTCCTGTCGCTATAAAACATGTTGATTGCTACCGTTGTAAAATTAATTGACCATATATCTTGTATGTTCGCGGTGTAAGACAAGCGGTAATTATATACAGAAACTTGACTGCAGTCTGTACCGCATTTATGACGAGAGTCGTAAAAGAAAATTTTATGTTCGTGCACTTCTATCGAACTAGTGCCTGCCTGTAATTATTGGGAATATTTTATTGCGGTTGGCTCCGCATGTAAATTTCTTATGATCGCTTCTAAGCGTTTCTGTGTTTTAGAGTACAATTTAAATAATTATGAACCTTTCTCTACGTCTGTATGTTTTTACGTGTGAAATCATAAAATGTTTAATCTATTTTATTGTTGCTTCTTATTTTATACCTTTAACTAGCTGTGTTGGTGTGCCTAGTGTTGTGTCAATTAAATCTATTTTCTTTAATTACTTTTCTGGGTGGAGCGAGTGGTAGTGTCAGAATGTGGCTGACTAAACCTGTGTATTCATTCCTTCAGTTTCCTTTTGTGGACCAGCGTTAGTTACCACAAGTAACTAATTCAAAAAATCCTGCACCTTGACAGGCATCTTGAAACTGTTTCCAATATGTATTTTATAATAAATAATAATTACTTCCTAAAAAAGTCGACTTCCTAAACAATAATCTCAAACTGCAAACTAAACACAGCTAAACTTATAGTTAGCACTAATAAAATACAAAACAATGGCTCCAGTCGGCTATTCCACGCACATCGTCGGAACAGCGTATTCTTAACTAATTGTAAACCATGCCGCAATGGCAAGTCATGGGCCATGGATTCTTTATGACTCTGGAAACTGAGGAAAAGAGAAGTTAGCTTAGAACTTTAGAATATTAATGAAGTCAAAAGCGGGCATTGACTTTAGGAAGAAATCCGGCGAAGTCTAGGGGATATATGAGAGGATAAGAAAATACTAAATCTAAGAATTGGCATTCGCCGATTTGTGGATAAAGTATTTAGACTAATTTCTAAGCCTGAATACTGTGAAACTAAAAGGGGATATTCAAAACGCAAAAAAATCTAGGTACAATTCACAATTTTACTACATTTCTAGGTACTAGAAACGGATTCACTAAAAATATTTGCTGACTGTTTGAAATTGAATAGATTTAATTTGAAAAATGGGTCTAGAATTATTGGAAAAAATGCAAATATCAAGCTTTTTAATTAATCTATCAATTCGGTTGACAGTAAGTTAATTTCTTGACGTAATACAGATGAATTGCGAATTTGTGATCAAAATTATTAAATCTCTCAAATTCTAAATGAGGACTTAATTGTAGTAGAGAGATCGTAGAAAATTACTCAATTTTTGAATAGGGTTGAAAACTTTGTTTGTCTTAGTATGGTCATGTGGAGAAGAGAGATGAAACGTATGTTACTAAAAGAGTTATGAGTGGTGACATGTGGATAGATGGAGAGGAAGATGGAGGCCAGAGAAAAGTTGGATGGATTTTGTGAAGAGTGATATGAAAGAAAAGGGAGTTAGAGATAGCATGATGGGTTACAAGACAGAATAGAAGAAAAACATATTGCGCCGACCACAAATAACACAGGACATGGGCATAGAGATGATGATGTTTAGAGTTGCGTTTACAATGTACATATTTGAATCAGGTTTTTACTAGCCACAGATAACAGCAAAAAAAGAAACGAAGGAATTCATATTTTATTCCTCGATCCTCATTATTAATTAACAAGCCATGACAAACCCACTTTGTCGCACAAAAAACCATTATCCTGACAAACGTTGATCATCAAGACGTCTGTTCCCGTCGACGTTTCATAAATAACTGATATTAATACAGACTTCCCTTTTGAGTGGAGGAAACGAAAATACGTTATTCGAATCAGCCGTCATGACAAGACATTTGTAGTTATTTTGTTACGTAATTTTTGGCGAAATTCTGACAGAGAATGTGGGTCGGAGGAGTGAAAATGTACGCTATTATGAAATTGAATCGACGTAACGTTTCATCAATATTACTTCTATGATTGAATTTATTGAGTATTTGGAAATTGGAGAAAACATCGCGTTTATACCTGCTTATGAAGGGAGGACGGAATTGTGAAGTATTTTGACGTTGTCTGTATTAAATTTGTTTTTACCAAGTGATATATATTTGATACAATTTTTATAATTTGACAAGTAGGTACGGATTGTTGGATTGTAAAAAAGACTTTGACTTCTGAAATTTCTTTTGTAGTAGACGTCAAAACGTAATTGTTTAAAAAATCTACAATGTATTTTTTTTAATAATAATTGATTTGTATAGTGCGAAATTAAAGTATTAGTAAATACAAATGCACCGTATAAATGTTCATGGTAACTAAAAATTCATTTATAAAAATATGATCTCAAAAATAAAATTCACTCAAAAAAACACCGATTAACCACGCACGACTCAATGAAACCAAAAATTTTGAATTTAGAACATCACTTTTTTAATCGCATCGAAAATATTCGGATAACGAACTGGCAACTAGGTTTTAATTGAATTTATTCACGTCTCACATGACGCGGTAGTAGGGTGAGCACCCCTGTAGCTGGACTGTGCAATAACACGTCCCGTCCGAGGGGCACTGTAATGCGAAAGCGTTTTGTGGTAATAATCGGATAATAAATATAGCGCCGACGACTGGTGCGTCCACCCTATTTTGTAAAGTTTGTTTTCCTGTGCCAGTTTGAGTTTTATTAATGTTTATGTATTTTTCGTTGGAACCAAGGATGCAGTACGAGGTGTATATGTACTGAATTACTAGCTTTTGGTTTAAATATTGCAATGGGTTGGGTATCAGATATTGGCGTGGTATTTCAGGCAACATTAAGTGGTTTGGCACCAGTACTATCTGTGAACATTGAAAATAACGCGATGCGGTAAAAGGGCAGGCTAACTGAATTTTACCTATCTCTTTATGTCAAGAAATCTCTTACAAAATATGTGACAGTATTTAAAGCAACTACATAAAATTATTTGCAAAACAAAACCAGCAAACGTTGGTACTGAATAAACATCACAAAAAGACAAAGAAGACTTGTTAACTACCACTACATTTTTAGTTTGTATAATAACTTAAATTAATTAAGTCAGCGAGCAAAACATAACCTAAATAATCTGACATCATAACCTACTAAATTTAATTTGAGCTGACTATACCGTGTGACGTATTTTATAGCAATGCAGTTATTCGCTTCGCTTGCAGTGGACGGCCGACATCGCTTCACGCATGGCAGCCATGTTGGGCTCTAGTTACTACAAACTTGTTGTAATTTAAATTTACAATTGTTACACATTTTAACCAATTTATCTTTTAGAAAATGGCTGAATTATACTAGGAAGTCATGTTGAAGAATTTTGTAGTAATTAATTGGTTTTTTGGTTGAGTTGTTTTGAGATAGAAGAAAAATGTTTCATGATCTACAGACTGGCGTTTAAAGAATTTGTTTTACTCTTTACGAGTATAATTGTATTTCGCTGAATTAATAAGAGAAATGTTTATAGTCTGAAATTGTAGTTTGATTTTTAGTCAGACTAAAAACTTACATAGCGTATTGTTTTTCTTTTCTAGTTTCAAAAGCACTTTTGTTATTAAAAAATCATAAAATTTTCTCCGAATCCATTAAATAATAGTTCAAACTGACTTTAAAAACTTATTTTCAGCAATCAGAAAACTGAGCTTATAATATATAAAAGAATAATAAACGAGGCCGTAACGTTTTAATTTTATAAAAAAAAGCATTGAACCAAAATAAAAAGGCCGTAACCATAAAAACGACAATTTCGGGATAAAGGCTTGGACCTCTTTCGCGATACGTCGACGACATAAAAATAAATAAACCCGTTGTTCCGATAAGATAATGCTAGGCGACAATTAAGTTAAACGGCCGATGTCCCGGGCAGACACTGGGCACGCATTTTGCGCGGATGCCCAGGCAACGTCCGAAAACTGGTAGTGTGCTTTACCAACAATTGAATTTCAGCCCACGTCTAGGCTTGCATATGACGAGCAATGGGTAGCTCGCCGTCCAGACGTCCGGTAACCGTCCAGAACGAACCCGAGTTGTGGACACCGCGGAGTGTGCTACGCGCGCCTCAAAGAGAAGTCAGTAAATCCGTAGTGGCCCAGCAGAGCGAAGCCTATAGGGCCAAAGAACGCAAAGGGCAAAGAAGGAATATAGTTATGGTTTTAGTCAGTAAAAGTCTGACACGGCGTCTTGCTCCATCCTAGAGCGCGAAATATCATTGGAAGATATCCCTTCTCCTTTCAATCGTGTTTTTTAGAGACACAATAGAAAGACAATAGGTGAGCGAACGCCGGCATTCGCTTGGGGTTTAATGAATTAAAATAACCTACAATTGAATTAAAGCCAGTCTGCCATGCAGCCCTGTATTGTTTGTTGTTCTGTTTAGCTGTACGTACGGGTATCTATCTGGTGGCGACATGCGGAAAACGGCAGTAAAGAATAATGAAACAGGAAGATAATGCAGCTCGGAGCGAGGAAGCTTAAACTATCATGAACATGAAGGTTTTGTGAGACAATTGGAATGGATCCACAGTTCCAGGGGAAGTATTATGAAAATATCTACTTATTATTGTAAACATCTCATTTATTGATAGGTTTATATTTTTTTGTGTATAGTCCCTTTTTATAATTTGAATGTGAGAACACGGTAGAAGCCGCAGATTCATTGATTACTATTTTTATTATACATTTGAGTACAATCTCAACAGATCAACACTCACTGGCCGTTCATAGCTATAAATATTGTAATTTGGAAATATTGTCTAATATTTTTTTTAAAGTAAAAAACTCTGATTTTTCGATTTTTCTCCATAACTACAACAACAGCAATAATCACAAACAATATCATACACAAAAAAAAGAAAAAAAAAAACATCATTACAAATAACAAATTCGACTCTCCTGAAAAAATGCACTTTTTGCCTTACGACCTTATTCGTATAAGGAATAATATTATTTTAGGAATTATTATGAATATATGCGTGTGTGTAAATTGACATATACACACACGCATATGCGTACTACATGGTACACATGACTCGAGGGGTCACAGAGCTCCGGCCGCGGGGGAATTCCGATCCCCCCTACATCTGCCGGAACCAGTGACCTTAAGGAAAATACGACTATTGTTTAAAATACCCCTCGCCCTTGAGTTGTGGCCTGTATTCCACAGGGCCAGACCCTACGGAATATCTCTCCAGTCTGGTAGACATGACGAGTGATCAATGGTTTTAAATTCAAAAAGAGAATGTCTTTGTTTTTTTTTTTCGCTTTAGGCCAGTCTTTTTAAGTTCCTATACATAGAGTTAGGATATAAAAATAATAAACATTTAAGTAATCAGTTTTATAATATTCCCACTGCTAGGACCTGCTTCCCAGGACTCAATCTAATGTACCACGCGATGCCAATGTGGATGTCACACATCAGTGATAAGTTGTGATCAAATAAGTTACATAAAATCCACGATATAGGTACAATTTGTGAATCGGGGCCGTATGTGATCAATTACGTCTAAAAATCCTATTAAAAAAATAACGAGTAGTTTGTATTTTTTTATTGCTCTAGGCTAGTCTTTTTAGGTTGATATAGATAGAGAAAGGGCATGTCTAATGTGATAACCAAATACATAGATAAGAAAATAATGTTTTTGATATTTTTTTTCCTTTTTTGTGTTCATGCTTCAGGCCAGTCTTTTCAAGTTTTAACATAAATATAAATATGTTTCTAATTTGTGTCTGTATACAAACAAAAGTCCTATCAAAATTAACGTTATTTTTTAATCCGTTCCTACATTATGAAATCTCTCCGGCTATGGGCAATGTTTAACAAACAAAACGAAAAGTAGGCCGCCATGTCCATCTGAGATAACAACGTTGTTATTACGAAGTACAACGTTAATACGAACGTATATATAATAAATATTACTTATTAAGAGCCAAATTAATGTCGGCTATTTATTCAACTTCTTTATTCCTGCTTCATAATAAAGATTTGGACTGGATTAACCAGATCCCTTTCATAGGAGGCGCGATCATTAATAATGTATGTGAATATCGTAAATTATATTTCCAACATTAGTTTTCTTTACTATTTACTACAAAAATATATTAACAATAGTGTTGACGCATCGTGTGAAAAATAACAACATGGCGGATAAACGTCACAATAGTTCCACACGCGGTGACTTTGTCAGGCGGCATTGATCCCATAGAATATTAGTTTAGGGTCCCTTGGGTCTAGTGGGGGACTTGTGTGAAATTGATGCTATTATTGTGCGAAACGGTTAGAATTGAAAGCCACGTGACCATGCCGGCAGCTGTTTCACAAATATTTTGCTTCATATCGACCTAAATACAAATATTGACACGATCAACACTGTTTAAATTAAATGAAAATAGTAACAGGAAATGTGGTTAACGCAAATATGTTACTCGTAGCGTGTTATAATAATTATGATGTAGGTATGGGAGAGTTGCCCGCAAAATTTTACGTCAACGAATGAAAACAAACTTTGAATACTTACCCATTTCATTTAGTGGACTGAATCCATGGCCTTCAACAGGACATAATGGAGTTATAGTTCTTATGGTGGAGGTATTTGGTACTCTATGAAATTCTGTATTAAAGATCAAGTGTAAATAAATATTAAGAAAAACTAATTAAATTATCAAGAGGTTTGATTAAAACATCAGTGTTTACGTGAAATATAAACAAAAATATTTTCTATTAAAAGATTTATGGACGGAAAAACCTTAAGAAATAATTTAATCAACCCTTAGCGTCCGTTGGATTAAAGAAACAAATCTTTACAACTTTGTGAAAGATTTTCATTTTAAAAAACAATCCGGAGATTACATCAGAACTTGTAATCAGAGTTAAAAACAACACAGTTGAATATTTTAACACGGGCCTAAGGTAGGAAACGAATGTTGAAGTTAAATCCTTTGTTTAGAAGAGGCTTACCGGTTCGCTTATCAGCTGCAACACTGAGGCTTTTTTATACTCGTCTAGTTTCAATTAAGCGTCAGTTAATTCCGGTGCTAAGTGCTCGGTTTAACTCGCGACTTAATTTATTTCCGGCCGCAATTTATGTCCGGGATTAATGTAATGAAAGTCCCGCGGCAGGTCCCGTGCTAATTGCTACTCCCGATTGTCTAAACAAAAATAAGGGGACGCCTCAAGGAATTTATCGTGGAAGGTATCGTTTGCGTTTAAAATTGTAAAGGGTAACGATTGTTCAAGTTATGTCGCGTGGCTTCTGAGGTTGTCTGATTTTGTTGCCATTTTAAAATAAACTTAATAATGTAAAAAAATATATTGTAAAATTCAACCTAAAGGGTTTAAAATCCCACAAAAAGTAAATGAGCAATCAAACAGCTTTTTACGGTAAATAAAATTCATATATTCGTCTAATCCACATAAAAAGGGTAAAGTGTTCGATTACAGCGCAAGTACTCTCGCAATACAATCAACATTACACACGCGGCAGCTGTGGAACCCTAAATTACGGGCCGTTTACTCGCAACGAAGGGTTCCTTACATGAAAAAAAAAGAAATACAAGACTAAAATTGACAGTTTAATCTGTGAAATAGCGAGTGGTTGTACAGGGGTATTTTTTGTGCCGTCTAAACAATGACGTTATAAAAGTTGTTCGGTTTTTGAATTGTAAGTTTTTAATTATTTTTTTTTTAATATAGACTAGTGCTTGACTGCGATCTCGCCTGATAGTAAGCAGTGATGCAATCGTTGATGGTGAGGTGTACTAGTTTATTGAGAGCCTATTAGTGAATAGGCTCTCAATAAACTAGACCTCGAAGACTCCGAAATTATAATCAGACCGGAAGACCGCAGCTTGCAAATTGTTTCAGTCATTCGATGTACGCGGTATAAACGACGAAATATTATGAAACAGAGAAAATAAGCCATTTCAGTAGAGAACAAACACGAAACGAATCTGGGGGTCTACTCGATTTCTCCGAAAAACGAAGTTTCGATTGAAATATCGCGTTTCCTACCACGGTTCTTTTTGTTCCCGAAATTTCGCATGAACGAAAATTGTTTGACGTACCGAATCTCTATACCTTCTCTAATTAGTTATGTTTCTAAAAAAAATATAATTATGACAAAGTATTGTTTGCAATTTAAACGTCAAATGAATATCGTTCGTTTACGAAAGTTTCGTTTCGGAGAAAGCGAGTAGACCCCCTGTTATTAAAATACTTTGATCGGAAACCAAGTAAACGAATAATCGTTTCATTTCAAAATGATTAACTAAACTATTTTCAAATAAGCTTTGTTACATATTTAAACAGTCCACTTCAGCTATAAAATTTAACGTGGGTACTTTATTACGGATCGACCCAAAATTAACATTGGAAAGGGAATTCATTACCATTATATTAACCGCATAACCCCAATACGATTTACAAAAAGATTGTGAACTCACAATATCCCGTGAATATTTCAACTCTGCCAGGGTTTTAGGAAATGGTTTTTGAACGTACTCGTATATTTTTTTTTTTAAATATTGAATAGAATAGCATTTATTCGGCGCAAGCAACACATTATACCACAAAATAAAACAATAATTAAAAAAAAATAGAGTACAGAAATACAATACAGTTACAATACATTGTATTTTTAGCTATGGCAACACAAGCATGTTTCAAATTATCTATGGAAGTTTTTGGCGGGATTTCTGCGTGTGAAGTTCAGTGGCTGTATTAATTATTCGTAAATTATTTCCTAGTGGATATTGTGATGTAAAATTGGTGTAGTTTTTTAGCTCGAGTCTCTGCGCAACTGTTCAGCTGTTACAGTTACATCCTTATTCTAATAGTAAACAAATTAACTATTTGGAAACATGTAATCTCTAGATATTATTCCGACTGACGGACTTTGTATCCATGTTCAAGAAAAAAAAAAATAAAATAAAATAAAATAGTAAGCTAGAAAATTTGTGAATGTAGTTATGTGTAGTATATTTTAGTCTTTCGAAATGGATTAAAAACTGAATAAGTCACCCATAAAAATCAAATCTGCTAAGCCTTTTGCCAAATATATTGGGGACGGCTTCCAGTTAAAACCAGCAGTAGATGAATATCGGTTTTTTACATGAAGCGACTGTCTACTTGACCTCTACAACCCAGTAACTGAGTAACACCCTTGAGTAAGACATGTGTCTAATTTTCTGGTTTCTGACTGCTATTAGTAACGGCTGTCCAAGGTTTGGAAATGACAGACCAAGGGCATAACGTGCTTTTCGAGATACGGTGAAATCTTAGAAATATGTCGCTGATATTATTTACCAATATCATCATATTCCCTTGTTATTTGGGGTCGGCGCACACGATGTCTTTTATTCTGTCCTTGCACCCGACACGCTATCACTGACCACAAACTAGCTATTACAAAGCTATTTAGAAAATTATTTTAATCAATAAATATTTCCTGCAGTCTACTCTGGTTAAATGGAATAAAACTTACTTAATGCTATCTCAGCAGACTATTGCATGCAATAAAGATACATTATTATTTTGCGAATACAATTTAACTGTACAAAATGAACCCAGTGACATACTTCGAAGATTTATTCACGATATCATCCTACATGGCTTAACAGATGCATTGTATATTCTCTAATTACATTTTGATAACTTCCTGCAGCCATACATGTACGTTTGGATACAACGGCAACATTAGACTGAATGGAATTTTAATGAGCATGTTCTGCTCCACTCCAGCGTGTATCCAAAAGCTGGAATACGAATTCGCATTTCAAAATTCTACAGTCAAAACCAACGACCATAAATCCAAGAAAAAAGATTATGAAAGTAATTGCCCAGGGGAGGGTCTGTATGTATGCTTTTGCGGTTGCACAACGACATGCTTTGCTTTTGCTTTGCTTGGTAGTATAGATGCAGGCCTACCTTATCACCTCCCTCAGAGGCGATAAGGTGGCGGGGTCTTGAGGGAGAGCGCTACAGTCGTGAAGATCCTCAAGGCAAGTCAGGCGGATCCACCTTCTCGAGGTTGCCACCCCGTTTTTGGTCTAATTCCATCAGAATTAGACGTAACCGAAACCGCCTGGCGAATCCCAATCCAAGGTGTCATTCGTACCGAGCCGAGGGATGCGTGGCCAAGGGGGAGCTTGGTTCTTATCGGTGTCTCCCCAGCGAGATGGCAATCCTGGGGTAGTAAAATTCTGCCTTACCCGGGCAAGCGGGGCTCTGCCGGGGTGGACTATTTATTTCCCTAGCTACTCGTGGGAACTGTATGGATTCACAGTTTTATACAAAAACATCTCAGGACGATGATGAACGTCCGGAACCCTCGAGTAGTCTTATTGGGTCAATACCTGATCTGACTACTCTCTTACTCGGTTCTGAGGGAGACTCCCAAGTCACCTTAGACACCGAACTCAACCCTCCTGAGCTGGAGTCGGCAAACGATGGCACGAGGCCTACTGAGATGGACTCGGAAGTGCCGTTGGGAACAGACTTTAGCTCCAGGAAACGACGGTTGCCAGGAGCCGCGCGTAAGCGCCTGCGGCGCCTCAAGGCTGGCGGTATGGACTCCATTGAGGCCTACAAGCTGGTCACGGAGCAGTGGGCGAGTGCGCGTGCTCCTTTGACTGATCTGGTGGCCGATACGTCATCGGGGAAGAGGCCGGTAAAACGATTTCGATCCGAGGACGAGTCGCCGAAAGATCATGCCAAAAAGACAACGCGTGTGGACGAAAAGTCAGGGCCAATTCCAATGATCCCTGACGAGACGTCCGCAGCTCAGGTCGGACCACCGCCTGGGACAAGCGTTGTGTCTTTTAAGGACGCCCTAACCAACGTCCGAGTGGGAATCCGTAATAGAGAGCCCATGTCGAACGTGCAATTGGGGCTCCTTTCTAAGGACATATTGAGGGCGATTCTTAACGCCCCTATGCCCAAAGCCCCCGAATTCAAAATTCGAATCGAGGGTTGCACTTTCAAGCCAGGATGGCTGCAAGTCGTAATCAAAAACGACTACAGCCTGAAATGGCTCGAAGAAAAAGTGGGGACACTAAAGCCGTGGCCAGAGGCGGAACTCTCGCTCATTAACGAGAAGGACCTGCCAAAAGCCAAGGTTGGGATCCTCCACTTTAAGACAGAAGATGTCATCAAAACTCCAAGAGATGCCCTTAATCTCTTGGAAAAACAAAACGACCTGCAGACTGGATTGTGGAAGGTGCTGAGCGTCAAGAAAGAAGGGGACGGAATCACGACCGCCCTTTCTATCGATGATGCCTCCATAGAAGCCTTGCGCAAACTAGACTGCAGGCCGCAATTAGGCTTTCGTAAAGTCCTAATACGCATTCGCGGCGATAATACGCCAGCGAAGGCTGAGCAGGTGGCAGGGACTAGCCAATCTGGCGCAAGGTTTTCGCCATCTGCTCAACACGCTCCTAAGGCGGGGCCGAGCGACCGGGTCTCTGGTAAAACGGCAAAGCGGCAAAACGCTAAGCCGAAACCCGGAGGCCAGGGCGTCAGGAACCGCCCCCTCGGGGCACCACCGACGAAAGGGGCTAACCGTCCCAATCGATCGGTAGCGGCGAGCCGACCGGCCAAACCTCAGGGCTGCCCTAAAGCCTCGAAGCCAAGCAGGTCGAATAACGCCGCTTATCCCACCCACACAAACACATAACACTAACACAACACAAACACACCATAACACAGACACACATGAACACACAAGTGGTGCAGATAAACCTGCATCACGCCAGAGCAGCCACGGCTGTTCTGGAAAAACTCTTCACACAAAAGAACCTTCACATCGCTCTTATCCAGGAACCGTGGCTGGCTAATACTAACACGGTGTCTGGACTGGGCTCTGCAGGTAAGGTCGCTCATCATATCGGTGGAGTCAAACCAAGAGCGTGTATACTTTTCAATAATAATATTGATTTCTTATGCATACCAGGCCTGTGCAGCGATGACCTGATTGCAGCTTATGTCAATGTCAAGAGCGGAAATGGACGCCTCATCGTGTGCTCGGCATACCTGGACGGGACGAAAACCGACCCATCCGAGGAGCTTGCAAAGGTAGTAGAGTACGCCTATGCCAACAATGCCGAGCTTCTCATTGGGTGTGACGCCAACGCCCACCATACCAACTGGGGCAGCACTGACATCAACGATAGAGGTGAGTTGCTTCATGATTTTGTACTAACTAACCGCCTCCAAATAGTTAATGAGGGATGTAAACCGACCTTTGTAACTAAATCGAGGAAGGAAGTTCTTGATGTAACTCTCGCTACTATTCACACTGCCAGGCTGATAACCAATTGGCATGTCAGTGATGAACCATCTATGTCTGATCATCGACTTATTGAATTCGCTTTGAATACATCCAACATTTGCGGAATTATCACTTTTAGGGATGCGAAAACCACGGACTGGGACTTGTACAGACGAAAGCTCCAGGAGAGACTCCTAGACGTCCCTAAAACCATACGCTCCCCTGAAACATTGGACTATGCTGTCACTCAAGTTACTGAAGCCATTACAGCCTCTTACCAAGAGAGCTGTCCTCTAAGAACTGTGAGGGACAGAAAAGTGACATGGTGGAACAAAAGGCTCGATGTTTTAAGGGAGGAATCACGTAGGTTGTTCAATAAGGCTAAATCGACTGACGACTGGGATCGGTATCGGAAAGCTTTAACTACCTATAATAAAGAAATCCGAAAGGCGAAAAGACTTTCATGGAGGAAGTTCTGCGAGGAGATTACTAAAGTCCCTCAAGGAGCCAGAATCCACAAAGTCTTATCCAAATCGCCTACGAATCAACTGGGACTCTTAAAGAAACCAGACGGTGCCTTCACTGCATCAGCGGAGGAAACCCTGAAACTTTTGGCGTCAACACACTTCCCTGGCTCGGTGATGGCACAAGACATCATCGTACCATATTCACCTCATATCCGCCTCTCCAGGCCTACAAATGAAGACTGGAGAAGAGCGGCGAGGTACTTTAGACCAAACAAGGTAGAATGGGCTATAGACTCATTCAAGCCGATTAAGTCTGCAGGTGATGACGATATCTTCCCAGCTCTCCTGCAGCAAGGGAAGACTATACTCATCCCTATCTTAATCAAAATCTTCAGAGCAAGCTTTGCCTGGGGATATATACCTGAGAAATGGACTACAGTTAAAGTCTGTTTTATCCCAAAGGCTGGTAAGAAAGACTACTCTCAACCAAAGTCCTTCAGACCAATAAGCCTTACCTCCTTCCTACTCAAGAGTATGGAAAAGGTTATAGACGAATGCATCAGGGATGGACCATTAAGGGCTAACCCTCTGCATCCGAAGCAACATGCTTACCAAAAAGGAAAATCCACAGAAACTGCTCTGTTAGAACTAACAGACAGGATCGAAAGGGCTTTGGAAGATAAACAGATAGCCCTATGTGCTTTCCTTGATATTGAAGGAGCTTTCGACAACGTCACCATAGACGCCCTTTCCAAGGGAATGAAGGCGAAAGGGATTGACGAGACAACTACTCGTTGGATCGAATTCATGCTCCTCAACAGAACTATCAGTGTTACCTTACACGGAACTACAAAAAGCTTCAAAACAACTAAAGGGTGCCCACAAGGAGGCGTTCTATCGCCACTTCTATGGCTACTCGTTGTTGACCAATTGCTGGTTGAAGCCTTTAAAAGAGACTTAGATGTACACAGTTATGCTGACGATGTGGTGGCTTGTGTTATCGGCCCCTGTCACAGCACGGTATCATCTATACTGCAAAGATCTCTGAACGTTATAAACACATGGTGCACAGAGAACAATTTATCGGTTAACCCGAGTAAAACAACAATAGTCCCCTTTACTAGGAAGCGAAAGTTGGACAAACTTGTAACGCCCACTGTAAAGGGGACTCGCATACCATTCTCCAATGAGGTCAAGTACCTGGGCGTAACTATCGACCAGAGACTGACCTGGAACACTCACATTAATAATGTGATTCAAAAGGCTAAAATAGCTTTAGGAATATGCTGTCGCTTAGCAGGGACGAAATGGGGCCTAAACCCTAAAATCGCCCTGTGGTTGTACACCGCCATAGTCAGGCCGATAATAACGTATGCCTGCGTAGTATGGTGGAGGAAAACATCCCAAGTGACAGTCATTAACAAACTTAATGGTTTGCAGAGACTTGCATGCATTATATCAACAGGCGCCATGTCTACAACCCCAGGAGCTGCTCTAAATGCCCTGCTTAACCTTCCGCCACTTCATCTATTAATTGCGAAGGAGGCGAAAGCGGGCATGTATAGAATAAACAGCACTGGCAAAGTAAACTGGCGCTCTCAAGCACTGAGATCGCTACACGAATCAGTGCTTGAACACGATCAGCTAGCTATGACAACAGACGTCATGCTTCCACAGTGTAGCTTCACAAGAAATTACACAGTGGAACTGCCGAGCAGAGAGGATTGGGCAAGCAACCTCATTACTTGCAAGGCTGGAAGCCTGATCTGGTTTACAGACGGATCCAAAATGGGTGAGAATGTAGGATGTGGAATATTTGGCATTAGCCCGAAATTCAGCAAAAGCTTGAATCTGGGTAAATATGCCACCATATTCCAAGCGGAGGTATACGCCATTATAGAATGTGCGGAAGCCAACCGTCAACGAAACTACATAAATCAATTAATTCTGATTTACTCAGATAGCCAGGCAGCTCTTAACGCCTTGAACTCGAATACAATAAATTCGAAACTGGTAAAAGACTGCGTTAACAAACTAAATGACCTGGGGCAAAGGAATAAAGTTATTCTGAGATGGGTACCGGGTCATTCTGGAATTACTGGCAATGAAAAAGCCGACGAACTTGCAAGGACTGGGGCTCAGGGTCATCAGATAGGACCAGAACCTTTCTGTGGTATCTCAAAGAACCAGGCCATGCAGACCCTTAAGGGCAACCTATTTGGCGATTCAAAAAAGCACTGGTTGTTACAACCAGGACTGCTACACGCCAAATCTCTAATAGAAGGCTACTCACAAAAACGAACTGCCGAGCTTCTTGAGCTTAGCAGGACGAACATTTGTGCGATAGCCCGCGCCTTAACCGGGCACTGCAAATTAAACAGGCACCAATTTCACATGAAACTGAGTGACACTGATGTTTGCAGGTACTGTAATCAGGAGAGGGAGACGCCTAAGCACCTGTTGTGTGAATGTGGGCCCCTTATCCACAAACGGAGTATCCATCTGGGTCGACACATTATTCGCCCGGAGGAGATTAAAACTCTCAAAGCTAGGAGTATTCTAGACTTCCTGGAAGCCTCCCGGCTAAAAGAGTTACTCTAACAAGGTGGCGAGTCACAATAGATCTTTTAGGTCGCAGTGACTACATCTCCTACACTATGGGAGATGCATAGCCCCTTTTCTTCAAAAATAATAATAATTGCCCAAGTAATTAGACGATTAATGCTTCGTTTTAATTTGTAAGGTGACTTATGCCCGCAGTTTTTGACCTTCTATTTATTCTAGGCAATAAAACACTAACAAAACAAGCAATATTTACCGTCTGGCCCAAACAGTGATATTAATAACTTTGGTAAGATAGAGAGCCATCAAATATTTACTTCGGTTATGACGAGAATACATAATACTGGTCGGTAAAATATTCAGAAGCAATCACCGATGCCATCGATAAAAACCTTTCGTGTAAAACGAGCGGGAACTTGGCATTTTTTGAATTTTTCGCTTCATTTCTGTGCGCGTTTATTTTCTTTTTTAGCAATGCTTTGACAGTCATTCAGCCAGTTGCAAAGTTTGGATGCTTTATTCGATTAATCGGCCAGTGTTACCAGATAGGGATTCCCTTAACGTTTTTGGAGTTTTTCACAGTATTGGCTTTTAGGTTTTTTTATTTTGTTTACGCTGCAAGTAATTTTATCTTGTTTCTATACTACTATTTTTAATTTTTATTGAAGTATAACTTTAATGTATTTCGTAGTTATGATAGTCATATGTAATAAGTTGCAATAAACAATTTACCTTCAAAGTATTGTAGTGTAAAATATAACACAACACAACATTGTCATCTTTGAAACTTTGTTTAATTATTCACAATACGTCAACAATAAATCACCACTTTATAACATCATACTTTTATTTTAGTCACACCAATTACAACCGCTACACAAAAAAAAACTATCGATTTTTTAATTCGATTTCCCGCGCGACGCATAACGCCATTCGGTTATTTATCGTGTAACCGGTGTTTACAATACGCGGCCGGCACGTGTGTCCATGCACGTGGTATTACAATAACACCCCGATCATAGACCCTAGCTGTGTAAACTATCAACTGATTAAATTATAATTAGCTCGCTCTGTTAGTTGTGGCTTTACGGTATTTTTAATCTGTTATTTAAATTAAGTTTGCTTAAACTCTACATCAAAGACTATTGGATACATCAAAGATTTATTTTGTTTCTTTTTTTAAATGTTGGCTGAATAGAATACATTTTTTTTAAATTTTGATTGTGTTGGAGTCCAAAGAATAGATAGATGGATGGATCTTGTGAGGAGTGATATTATGAAAGAAAAAGGGAAGTGATAGTGTGACGGGTGACAGGACAGAAAGAAAGAAAAAAAAAGCGTTTTGCACCGACCCCAAGTAATAAGGAACAAGGACAGAAAGAAGACGAATTGTGTTAGGCTGTATACGTTATGACGTTAGCCCGGTCGTGAGTTTCTGACGAGAAAATTATGTGTTGCTACATAATTATAAGTTTTGTGGAAGTCCCATTTAAGTTTGTTGCAGTATTGTGTCGAGAATACGTGATACAGACAGATGTACAATGTATGTACCAATCTGTATTATTAAACTTCTGGAAGAACATTATCTAGGATTAAGAGATAGTTATGTACTTAAGTACTTTTTCTTTGTACGAATAATCTGAAGATGTTGTTTGAAGATTGTCTATTTACACGAAAGATATTAATCATAAAAAACTTTGGGATTTTGATTGTTGATAATAATTAATTTTGTTTTGAAATTAATTAAAACATATTGTCAGGAATTAAATAATCTATAGCTGCTGTGTTTTGTATTATACTTGCTATTACTTTTGTACAATAACTTCTTAAAAACTTACTATGTAACTGCTTAAACTGGACTAAATAATTGTGTATGCACAGCTGTTACGTTATCCCCGGTCCACTCTACAGTTTCAAGCGTGACATTTGACATAAACAAATAAAACGTCCGCACTATAAAGAAACAAATTCATCGCCCACTGTAACTACTTGTCCGTCTCTCCTCAAAGAGCAAAGAATCTCTAAACCAATACGGGAGTGCACAAATACGGGCGAGAATTAACGTCAAGGGAGAGTGGGCCCGGTCGCACACCCCGGGATCGGGAGTACCCGCGACCCTTTGTGCGAGATAATGCGAATGTTATAAACATATAATTTACGCTCATAGGGACTTTTTTTTGTCAAAAGGGTGTCCAGGAAATAATAATGGATATACTTTCCTGATTTTATCGATACTCGGTGATCTTAAGAGTTAAAGATAAGAGAATGAAAGGATGGTTTTTTGTTGCCAGATAAAAAAAACAGCATCGAGGAATAGAAATGAGTCGAAGGGTTGATCGCATTTCAAAAGACACTTCGTAAAAGGACTAAAGTATTGTGTAGAAAACAGCTTTTGCGATCAAAATGTTGCCAATGTTGCCAAACAAATAAATTAATAGTTTATTACAAATGTAATTTATTATCTTAGGAATTATTTATGTTAATAAGCGATAAACTCTTTACTGAAATAACCTAATTTGTATGTATAAGTGCGTATTATGTAAGCGATATTAGTCGTAATAAATTAATAATGTATTACATAATATTATGTACAAGTAATCAAGTCTGGCGCAAGATGGCGCCCAGACGTTGAAGGTCGGACTTTTTTAGGTTAGTTTTTCAACTTTTATATTATTTTGTGTGACATATTAAGTTTTTCAAAAATTTCTGTTGCTGAAAGTTATATTGTTATTGTTTGTTTTTTTTTTTATATTAGTTTTTGGTACTGATATTGCTATATGGAATAGAAAGAAAGAAAGAAAAAAACTTTATTTGTTGATAGATGTATATTTTTTTTCTATTTTTTTGACTTCAAATAATTATATTGAGCTGGAGTTTGCACGTTCTTCTCCATAGAGATCTACGCTTTGAAACGAGCATTTAGTTTCACTTTTATTTTACTGGCCTACATTTTGACAATTAAAAAAGTGCCTGTAATTGGTCTATTTTTTTTTCTGTTGGGAAAATCATCTGGTCTATTTGACGTAAACGTTTTTGATTTCTGATTTCTGACAAGCAAAAATTGCTATACCTAAGTAGAACTTTCAATACTATTTCAATTCATTATAATACATTTACTGGTTACGCCACAATATAAGTTTTTCACGAATTCTTTATAAAACCAGACGAGAATCAAATTCACGGCTCGTTCGTCATAACGCTTGAATAAGCTCAAATATTTCTTATTTTGTCGAAAAATTATTTGCGTACCTGGAAATATATTTTACACCTTGAATTTATTAAATTTATATTATCACAACGGTGAATAATGTTTAATACAAGTCTTGTTGCTGGCAACATTAAGAAAATATTTCTGTTTGAAAGAAATGATTCGTAGAAACGTTAAATGAACTTCCAATATATTTTTTATATTCGGAATCATTTAATTTTTTTTAATTTTTAAAGGTAATATGAGTTTCCTACCAGGAACACATAAAATGAAGCCATTTTTTCCAGCTAATCGCACCGTATCGTACTTTCAAAATCCTGTAAAGATTTAAACAGCGAGGGGTCAAAGGTTACTTTTGGCGCGCTCTCCGCAAGCTACCAGGCGACTAGAAGGGCCGAAGAGTTGTATTAAAGTAGCCGTTTGAAGGGAGGGTCTGACAGATGTGCGGTCCCCTCACAGTAGACCGTGTCTTAGCTCCCGGCCCTCATTTGAAAGCCATTCGTTCGTTAGTTACGACCTCCGAAGGGGACAACATGAGGGTGACTCGATATCGCTTTTATGGACAATTTGAGACAGACGAATCGGTTCTCCTTTTTTATATTTTGGAACTTTTTTTGCTGAGATTTTGAGAAAGTGAGGTGTGATCGCAGATTTATGTGTATTCATTTTGACGTCGATATTAATGCACGTGTTTTCTGCCTGTGAAATGAAATGAAAAGAAAGAGTTTGTATGTATATTTATTACTCCTTTACGCTCAAACAACTAAACGGATTTGTTTGAAATGTATAAAACTGCGTTAATTTTCAAATTACAATCAGTGGCCACAGTACAAATGGCCTGCTACGTAATACTTCGTAGTTGACATCTCAGTTACCAATTTATATGTAATATGTAATATTGCTTAGGTAGGCATGCTAACATTTATTTTACACACGTTGTCATACACAGATTACCAAATAAAAAAGTGAAAACCTACGTAATAATACGTAGTCGGCATCTGTCATTATTACCAGCTACGTAATATTGCGTAGTTGACATTCAATGTGTTAGATTATTTTTTAAATCTTTTTACACAGCTAGATAATTTCATCAAGTCCCACTAATAAATCTACTCGAAGACACATTGATAAAAAAATCAAGTCGTCCAACAAAAGTTAGCTACCCTGGCTTCAGGTGATCGATTCCTTTTGGAAAGTATTCGTGACTTTTAGAATTAGGGGCTCCTATCTCCCGACTTAATTTAGGCCGGGTGATAAACGTAATGAATGACTAACGATTTTTCAAAGTTATGTGAATTTAGGCTACGAGAGGCAAGCACGAACTTGAGTTGAGTTTCTTTGGGCTCCGTAACTTATAGAAAAGGTTGATTTTAATCTGGCTCGGGATTGGTTAGATTATTTTGAGTTTGTCGAAACGCATTTTGACTAAGTAATTTTAAATTATAAAAAAATCTTTGAATAACAAAATCAAATCAAAACACTATGTTAAAATGGACGTAAATTCATACCTTTTTTTCCTCCTTTTTCGTGTTTCATGCACATACCGATTGTAAAAATGTAAAATAGCTATATTTTTTACTCTTTTTTCCTAAATGGGTAATCATCAATAATTCCACCCGCTCTGGGTGGAGCGAGAGAGAGTGACATATTTTTACTAAACTAAAACCCACTCGTATTCCTTCAGTTGCAATTTGCGTTCCAGAACGGTAACTCTTTTCAACGATTCCGGTGCCCAACAGTATTTTTAGCTTAGCTGGCCATTACACCCCATGCATTCAACAGAGACAAAAATGTAATGTAGGGGTCGTCCCACACGGGCTACATTCAAAGTCAAAGTCAAAATATTTTATTTCACATAGGCCTACATGGGCACTTATAAAACGTCAGAAGCTAGTGCACGGTTCCAAATTGGTCGTTTCCTATGGAGAAGAACCGGCAAGAAACTCCATGGTTACTCTTTTAAAAAATGTGTTTATTACAATATTCATTGATTTATGTAAGAACAGTGTAGACTAGCCAACACTGTACACAAAAGCACAAAATTAATCATAATAAAATAAAAAAAGAAAGTCGTAATAGAAAGTTATCTAAGTGTTTGTGGATTTTACAGTGTTCTCACATTCACATTCCAAAAAGAGGCTACATAAAAAAGCAGGAAAATTTTAAATAATTACAACTGTTAACATAATAAATTACTAACAAATTTAATGCAGTTGAATGAATTTTGAACTTTCCCTCACTAAGTTCAGTTACCACCTTTGGCAGCTTGTTGTCATTCGACAGCCACAAACGTTGCCACAAGAAGCTAGAAGTGGCAACCTATGTGGCTTCTCTAGCGAGCTGTGCGACAGCTGCTTGTAGTCGCTGGCTATTATTTTTTCAACTCATGTCCACAGTAAATAGACTCAGACGAAGAAGGTTTAATTGCCAGAGTAGCGTGTGGCCTCAACCGTGGTGTCGTCTATATAAAACGTAAAAACTACAGGAAATATGCTTGTGGCGGCGTTTTGTTGTTATGACCGGTGGCCCGTGTGGAGCAACCCTTAGAGACATACCTAACCCTGGCTTGTGGTTTTATAATTACATCCCGTTTTTCAGTTTAAACGTACGGATCCCAAAATCCCTTAACCAAACAGGGGTTGGTATCTAGTTGATATATGGACCAGTGTGACGGGTTAACAAAAATGGTAAGATAAGACAAGATAGTATCGCCCAGCAATTTGTTCGGTTAATTTATGAGCAGACTGTAATTAAAGTTATCTCACGGGAGGACTGTTCGAATGAAAACGTTCAGTAAAAATGTGGGTGATGTTCCTGTAATTGATATGTGACTACAATTCATCTGCTTGGGTGAAAAAACGGGGGTTTTATTGGGTGAAGTGCAATTACTGTTAAATCGGGACAGCGATAGTGAATTGTCTCTTTAAAATGCATAAAGACATTACATTACATTATGTATTTGTTTATGTGGTGTACAATAAAGAATATAATAAATAAATAAATAAATAATAAAGACAGAAGCAGAAGTTTATGTTTAATCCATGTTTTAAAGTACGCTGTACCATCAAAGACACTTCCGCCTGACCACCGCTAAGTTCATTTTTGTTTGCACTAGATACGAAAACTTTAAAGAGTTTGGTTTGGCGCCACGCGGCAGGATTGAAGCAGATTTTTTTTAAAGTGATCAGGCAAGAATGACCGCGTTGGTACATATCCATCAACCTTGGGCCCGTGTGGTAGATTACGGCCCAACCACTCTCCTAGAGAAGAATGGTCCTACTCGTAGCAGTGGGAGCACCCAACCACTCTCCTAGAGAGGAGGTACGGTCCTAGCACGGTTCTAGCAGTGGGAACATTATAAGGCTGATTATAATTATGCTTATTATGCTTACCTACTGGATTTTACAAAACTTCTTTCAGCGTGATAATATTTTTTTTTTTTTAAATTACGCACTAATGAAACACTGTAAAAAAGCGGACTTAATGCTTTAGGCATTTCTACCAGTCAACCCTCAGGTGGAGCCACCATCATCATCATCAAATTTCATGGAGCCTCCAAACATGCTGATATAATGGCAGATCTAATTTCTTGCACGTTTTTCATCACGCTTTGGAATATGTTGCATCTTTCTCACCAATAAATACTTTGAACTTGAATTTGATAAACTTAGCGTAAGAAATACAAAATTAGTAAAACTAGGTACCAACTAAAATTATATTAAGAACGATAAAATATTTACTTTTATATCTTAACACAAAAAATAAATTGATTACTAACCTACCAATCTGAGAGTTCAAAGCAAAATAAACCTTTTAAAAAAAGTGACCCAAACTGACGGCGAATTTCATAAAAATAAAATCAACTCCATTAAATTCATTTCAACATAATGTCAAAGCACTTAGAGTACAGAGTAACTGTCAGCAGTCCATTTTACAACAATAAAACAACACAAGATACATCGATCACTTAAAACCTCTATTCTAGCAACAACGAGAAAAGCTATTGCTTCTAAAAGCAGCTATTTATTTGCAAACAGCTTTTAGCCGAGTCTCAGTCGTGTACTCGCTGTACTTCATGTACTCCGTGTACTTGTGTCCTCGCCGTATTGTGTACTCACATTTCTCGGATTACTAGACTGAGTCAATTCTATCGAAGGGTGCTGTTTGTATGTTTAACTGTACGCTAAGCTTTTGTATTCTCGTGGCTTTCAGTAGATACTTTTAAGCATATTCATTTTTTTTTAATCCCCGACGGAAAAGAGGGGTGTTATAAGTTTTTATATTCCACAGTTATAAGTTTGAGGTGTCTGTGTGTCTGTCTGCGGCATCGTAGAGCCTAAGCGAATGGACCGATTTTGATGCGGTTTTTTATATGCATAAAAACTTTTTTATACATTTTAAGACTTTGTTCCACTCTAGGAATTTCTCTACCTATACAGGATTAATTCCTAGTGTAGAATAACTCCTAGGAATTAAAAAGCCACGGTATTTAGTTGAGGTTTTTTTTACGGTGGGCAAAAATCATCTTATGATAACCCACGCCCTTGGGTGGAGCGGGAGATAGTGTCAGACTCTTACTGACTAAAAACCATTCCATTCATTTCCATTCTAGGAATTTCTTTATACAGGATTAATTCCTTGTGTAGAATAGTTCCTAGAAATTACAAAGCCCCGGTATTTAGTTCAGGGTTGAAAGGGTCTAGTTTGTCGTGTGCCTGTAAGTTGTAAGCGGTTGTTAGTAAATATGAACTGGATTTGTGAACAATGGACGATAGAAAAGGTGGTGGTTATTTTAGTAATACTAACAATGGGTGCGTTCGCAAATATGTAAAATCACATACACAAGACACTCAAACTCGGAACAATTATCTATAGGCCATAGAAATATTTCTACTGTGAGGGAATCAAATCCGCGACACGTAGTACAGCAGTCAATCGCTCAACTACTCCACCAACCGAGCCGTCATTGCAACAGATATAATGGTTAACATCAACCATTTATTTAGACGCCTGCGCTCGCCACTTCCGCGACTGATGGTCGGGTCTCGACCCAATTTAGATTAAGTACGTGTTACGAAATGCGTCCCGTCTTTCTTTATTAACATTTTGAAACACCGTCTTATAATGTTATTCATTCATTCATTATTCACAAAACTTCTCAAACACTGTACCGAGGCAAAGTCCGTGCACTTAATTTCGCTACTTTTCACTTTAACAAACTGAAATAAATTAAAAATTAAAGCCAACATAACGTTCCGCTGCATTCATGAATGTTCTCAACTGAATTATGGATGAAACACTAAGCTCATATTTATTATCACGCCGACATATCAAGGGGTTTCATGAATTTGTCGTTAACCCTTCAGATACCGTCAATTAGAGACACAATAGTAAGACAATAGATGCGCGGCCACCGGGTGTCGCTTGGGAATTCATGTATTAAAAGCGTTTTCCAGATGCGCCCTCTAAAAGCGGAAGAGGTAACATGCACTGAGGGTAGGGGGGCACCCGAGTGGCGAGAGGGGGCGGGGGAAGCAGAGTGCCGAAACAAACATGCCACTGTGCCGAAGGCTTTCTCTGCCTGTTTGTTTGTTTTGCCTATTGTTGGCTGCCGATACAATGAATTATTCAATACCACTAAGTGGGTATTGTACAGCGAAGGTAACATTAGTAATAGCATGAATTCAATCTACAGCTGAGTTTTTTTCAAAGAATTCCCCGAGCGAATTAAAACGAAATGGTAACGATATTTTTTAATTCCGACGAGTTTGATCGTTTCGCCAAATTGAAGTGCGCGAACTCCGCGATGGCCATTACCGAAATAAGAGAACAAACAAAAGAGAATGTTTCCAAATCACTTTACCTTGCTCGTTATATCCTACCGGGGTTATTATAATACATAAATTCAAACAAAAGACAAGAGGAAACCGCGGCGCGAACTTAAAATCGTGGTCCGAAACTCCCGTTACAAAGTCAGGAAGGAAAAGTCCCCAAAGTTTGTCCGAAAAACCGGGAAAAACCCTGAAAATTTAAGTCCAACATTCTGTTTCCGTCGGACGGGTACCCGCGTAAATATTATTCGGGACTTTCTTTTATTGTCTTTGTTTTAGACATTTTATTATTTGCGGTCCAAGGTGAGGTCGTCGAGGTGAATCAGCGCATACTCGACCCGCCGCGGCCTGCTGGGGAAGGGGGATTAAAAAATAAGCCTCTACGATTTACAATACAACAAAAAAGCCAAATAGCAATTTTAGAGTAACCGAAAGAAAAAAAAACACAAAAATGAATCTAAACAAGATTTTAAAACTTTTGTCCTTTTGATATAAAGAAACAAAAGGGAACTCCTCTAATTTATGTATTTCTCTTTAGTCTTCAAAGCGGAACAGACCCTCTTCAAAAGTAATTGACAAATTTGTTCAAATACAAAAATAAAAGGCTGAATGTTTTTCGCGTCCCGTTCGAGGCGGAATCGTCTCGCGTAATTAGTTCGCTAGGATTTCGAGGTAGAGGGTACGAGAGGGGGGAGGAGGGGATTCCGATACATTCCGCATCAGTCGTAAAGTCGGAATTTTATTCTTACGCATTCCGCATCGGCGGGACCTTTATGAAAACTGTCCCCTTCGTACTTGACGCGAATAAAGCAAAGTAGAGCCCGTAATTCATGCTCTTTGAGTGATATTTTGGGGATCATCGGACGGCAGATGGTGAGATATTGGACATCCTAGTTTTATGTGAAGGCTTCTGTAGAAAATGTGAACCTTTCCCGACGGTCGTAAAACAAAAAGCCATCTGTCAAGAACTATGCGTACTTAGACAGAGCTGAGCTAAAGAGATTAGGTGAAACAATTTGGAATATCATTGTCGTTTTGTTATTATTCTAAATACTAGCTGACCCGGCGAACTTCGGAACGCCTAATAGTCATTATATTAATCGTTTATTTTGCACTCTACACAAACTATATGCAAAAGTTTCTCCTAAAACAGAGAATAATTAACACGTGTGAAAATTTTGTGAGACTCTCACCACGCTCTCTTATTTGTAATTCCAAAAAAAATACAAAAAGAGATTAGTGAATCAGTTGAATCTACACTAATGTTATATAAATAAGGAGGTAAAGTTTGTTTATTTGTTTGTAGGAGCTAATCTCTGAAAATACAGGTCTGATTGCTTAAATTTTTTCACCGAAAGCTGCTTTATTTTACATAGGCTATGTTTTATGTACGCAAACACAGCCGCGGACAAAAATAGTGTAGTATATATTTCGATATAGTCAACCGATTGCGATGAAACAAAACCTGAGTAATATATCAAATCACACACAATGTTAATGTATAAAAGTTATCTACATCGATTTCGTATATTTTACGTGATGCGCGCACAACTAAACACTTACAGATTTATTAAATGTATGTATAGATAAGGACTTACCGTTGGCAGGCGATTACATGTGTCGTTGTAGTTGTGTAGGCTGGAGTCGGTATCCTGAAAAACAAAAAAACTGACATAAATAATGTTTTCAACCAAAAAATACACAAAATGTTTGTACCTACTATGCGTTCCTAATAAGAATAGGATCGATTGCCATGTTGTGACGTCACTTCATCACAAAATAGATAGGTACAGAAGACAGTTTCATGTAGGTATGTACTTTACTTTTTATACCTACGCTCGGTGGACGCACACCGATGAGCGTTTGAGTCGGAACTGTTCGACGAGTGGGCCGAGACTGGATATCTATGGCCGAGACGCTGCGGCAGTGTGCGTTGCTCGAGCGCGCTTTGTATGTAGATTGAATTCTGTACTTATATATTTTGTGACTTCACTCTATCAAATCGAAGAAATTGGGTAGGGTGGACAAAACAAGATTTTTTTTAAATTTAATTTATTTACGAATCGTGAACGTAAAAAGTTTAGTCAGAATCCAGTTCATCAGTCACTGTGTGAAGTGTCTGAATAGTCGCAAATGGAAAAAGAAGGCAAATTGTTCCTAACAATAAAAATAAGAAATAAAATATATATATTTTTAAGAAACTAAGACTTAAAACAATCTATTAGCTGATTTAAATTAATTGATAACGTTTTTATTTCACCTAGATTTAACTAAGACTTAGTAATAGAAAGCAAAAAAATGCCTTAATTGATACGCAAATAAATTTTCTTTGCAAACCGTACTTTTCACTCAACATTTGACAGATCGAGGTTTATAGGTTACTAGCGACCTGCCCGGCTTCGCTCGGGTAACATTATTTCTCCACTATTTAATGGATGTTATTATACATATAAACCTTCCTCTTGAATCACTCTATCTATTAAAAAAACCGCATCAAAATCCGTTGCGTAGTTTTAAAGATTTAAAAGTACATAGGGATATACGGACAGAAAAAGCGATTTTATTTTATACCACGAGTATGTAGTGATTGGCTTTCCGATTTTTATTTTTAACGTTTTGTACTTTTCTTTTTTTCCTATCACTCTTACACACGATGTCTACATCTCTTTTTGTATCTTTCCTTTCGCAGATATGCTGGAAGAGATTTCTGTAGAAATAAGCATTACCATTGTGTTTTTCTTTCCGTTTCCTTCTTTGACTGGCCTGTTGGTTTAGTGGTTAGTGACCCTGACTGGTACGACGGAGGTTGTGGGTTCGATTCCCACCCAACACAAATGTTTGTGTGATGAGCATAATCATTTGTTCTGTGTCTGGGTGTAATTTATTTATAATATGTATGTATTTAGAAATATATAGGTATGGTTGTCATTTGTCTAGTAACCATACAACAAGCTCTGCTTAGCTTGGGGCTAGATGGCGTTGTGTGATAGTTGTGGAATATTATTATTATTCTTTTCTTTATTATTATAATTACGCGTGGACATGGATTGTTAAATAAATAAACAAAATCTAAGAAAGCATATTTTGTACAAGTTACAAGCAATTGTTGCAAAACATATTCAAAAATATTGTACTCTTTTATTTTAATTATTTAACTATTTATGTACACACAATAATGAAAGAACAGAAAAAGGAAACAGAAGAATAGTACAAAGGTGATGCTAATTTCTAAAGAATTCTCTTCCAACATACCTGCGAGAGGAAAATTGGAGAAAATAGAGATGTGGACATTGTGTGTAAAAGTAAAAGAAAAATGAGTACACACAAAAATCATAGCTAAACAATGAAATAATATAACATGCAAAAAAAATACTAACATAATTATATACATACATGTAGTAAAATTAATATCATAAAAATACATACTAAATAATATCTATAATATTCTATAATATCTTATCTTTGAAGTAGGAAATTATTTAATTAACAAAAACAAAAGTTTTAGTCAAACTTGTTCACATATAAGCAATCAAGATACACGTGTAAGCGAATACACGTGCAAGTTTCTAAATACAGCTTCTATTGAGCACGATCATGATTCAGCGTCAGCAAATCGGGGAAAATGAAAGGAATATTACTTATATAGTTCGTCGTCAGAAATTACAAATTCAATTTCCTTAGGCCTTTTCAAATAATTTTGGGTTAAGATAGTATTTTACGTAAAGAAACCGGTCTGTCTATGAAGATATACGTAGACGAACCAAGGTTGCCGACGTTGCACGAAGAATCGCCGAACTTAAATGGCAGTGGACAGAGCAAACTACTCACAGAACAGACAATCGATGGGGCCGAAAGGTTCTGGAGTGGCGACGTACGTACGGGAAGATACTGCGTTGGAAGGCCATTAGGTGGACCAATGACCTAGTAAGAGTCGCAGGAATCCGATGGATACAAGATTCACAGGACCAGTTATTGTGGCGTAAATTTGGGGAAGCGAATGTCCAGCAGTGAACGTCTTTTTGTCCACGTTGTGTCACACACACTCTTATAAATTAGACATACAAATGTATTTAAAAACAAAAATGTAACCTGTACGAGGCCAAAAAGGCGCCTGACTCAGCATATGCCATTTAAAACAATAAATTACGCGGCCCTGTTAGAGTTCGGTGTTGCCACGGACACACTCATGGAAAGAAGAAAGAAAGAAAACTATTTTATTTGGCATACACTCGTAGATACACACAATGTAGTAACAACAAATTAAATTAATTATCGAAAGACGGTCACCCATCCACGTATTGCCTTCCACAAGGGTTGCTTAACCTTGAAAATTGAAGAACACAGATATTTCACAAGAAAATAAATGACAAAAATCATCCGATATAATTTCAATTGCAAGACTTCGTTCCAGAAAGAAAAAAAATTCAACACAAAAACGTAACAGACGGAGTTTCTCCATCAACCCTTTACCAATCAGGGGTGGAATTTGTCAATGGACTAAAGAAATGGCACAGTAGGGAATGGCTGCTTTGTCGGGCCAATGGCCTGAAACTGTAACACCTGGGCTTTGTTGAGTCGCTGTTACATGTGAAAGTAATTTATTAACTTACGTCTCACAGCGGGAAAACGTACAATACAGAAATTCGGGGCAAAATAGAGAAAAGTGTTCTTTATTTGAAAGAGATTTTTTTTTTCGGCGTATACAAACCAAACGTGAGCCTTTGCTGTTAAATAAGTGAATTTGGAAGCGTTTGTGATTATTAGTGTGATGTTTTATATACGAATACGTCAAGAAACTTAATGTTGACGGTGAAGACGGTTGTAGATTTAATGAAGATTGACTTTAAGTACTACAAAATCGGTTAAGACAAATTGACTTTGTGCGACTCGCCCCAGTTTCGAATAGACTACAAATCTTTGCAATTCTCGGCTTTTTCTATTATAATATTCATGCGTTATACATTAAGATCTGCCTCGAGAATCAACCTGTCTATTAATAAAAACGGCGTGAAAATCTGTTCAGTAGATACAGGGGACATTGTATTTACACGTAAGGTTTTATTTTAAAACAAACAAAAATTTTCAATGGCATTGTTATGCAGAAACTGAAATGATCCTGGTACCCAAAAACGTCAAAATTAATCCCTTAAACGAAATCTAATTTGTCTGGAAACCCATCCAAATAAAATTGTCCCTTTATTGCTCGTATAATCATGTCACCCTAACCCTGTATTAAAATCATTAAAAAATATATCCATTAACAGTATACACGGTTATAAATAAATTACAGGGTATCCACGCATTCGGCAGTGTCCGGGGTGGCCATATTTCACGAGCGGGCCTGTCCCGCGAACGTGTCGACACCTTTTTGCACTTTTTTTCGTACTTTTTGCGCAACGTGTGGACACATGAGCGCACGGACGTGTCTGTGGCTTTTATACCGTTTTTAATAGATAAATAGCGTTGTACTTTGACAGACACGGGAATTTTAATAATAGCGACATAGATACTACGTTGCTTTGTCAGGATATGGTTGGCAGCATTTTTTCTTTTTTTTTTTAACAATTATTCGGTGCGGCTTTGTGGACGGTGGAAACTGGTGCTGTGTCTGATATTTTACGCTGGCTGGAAAAGTCAATTGAGGGAAAAAGTTTGTTTTCTGTTTGTACGATGGGGCAATGAATTCCAGTTACATTGTGGGAATATAACAAAAATATTAAAAAAATACTGTATATACTGAAGAGAATTTTTCAGCACGATTTTGTTTTTAGATGGTAAACCATCTAAAGCTCATTGCAAATTATTTAAAAATAAATAAGTTTGTCGGAAAAGAGGGATGTCGGGCTGAAACGCGCGATTGATTTAAGTAATAATGCAAAAAAAAGTAAAAGAGTAATTTCATAAAAATAAATTCTACATCCAATCACGTATAAGATCGAAACCTAACAATACCACATTTTTGTTCCTCTCTATCTCGAGTTGTGACAGACAATAAACAAACCAGAGACTAGAAAGAATCAGGTGGCATAGACAAAGATAAAATAAAAACTATGCCAAGGATGATACATTACATACACATTTAGACACATAAACAATAGGACACATAATCCTTTCCACAGTGTCATTTAAAACCATCAACTTCTTTTTATATCTCGCTAAAATGTACACTGAACAAAACATTAAAAACAGTTCATATTTCACGTTTTATTTCAAACGAAGAATAACGACATTGCCATTCATTCACGGCTAACTGTATTTGAACAAAGAGTTTCTAAATAAACACGACTAAACATTCCGTTCACTCACTCACTCGTTCATTAGTGCGACAAGGTCGAGAAAAATATCCACCGTGTAATTAGTGCTCTCACTGTTACGTACAATGAAAAGCTTTCGGAAGTGAGTTTAGTTGAAAGGTTCCGTAGCTAACAATCTTTTAGAAATCTATGATATTGTATCCTAGTCTTTGAAATTTACTTCGAAATCTTTTACAGATAAAATAAAATATCTTTTCTTGGATATTTTCTTAATACTTGTGTTTTTATTTGAAACTATTTTCTGCCAGCGGTTTTGCCTGCGAAAAAGTAGGTTTCTCTATACAAACTTTGAAGCCCCGTTTCATACCTTTAGGGAGTGAATTTTGGGAAATCCTCTCTTAGTGCTCACCTAAGTCATAAAAGGAAACCTTGTGCAAAATTTCAAGCTCCTAGTTCCAGTACTTTGGGCTGTGCGTTGATATGTCAGTTAGTTAGTTTCTCCTTTTATAATGGGTAATCGTATAGATCATTACTATGGGCTACAGAATATTAGCAATAAGCACAATTAGCCAGCGAAATCAGACTTCTTCTGTAAGAGAAAATATGGGCAGTAATCCACAACGCAGGCCCAACAGAGCGGGTTAGGTGGATGTTACATGTCTTCGAATTTTTGCTTCTACGACTTGCCAATTTACTCAGACTTCATCTCTAGGAGAAAATATGGGTAGTAATCTATTACGCGGGCCCAGTGATGGTTGAAGGATGGCACATATCTTTGAACTTTTGGTTCTAAGACATACAGGTTTCCTCACAATATCTTCCTTCACCATCATAATTTTATCTCTGCCTTCTTGTTTCTATTCAGAGTCAACCATACACAAAACTACGGCAGCTAGACCGACTATACAGTTTGAAAAGCCTACATAAGCACCAATATATCGCTGCTGTTATTGCGAAATAGATCGCAAAAATCTGACGTCCGAATTGCATACAAGCAGTCTGAAATATCGGCGAGCAACACAATTTGTGTGATGTCTATGAAATTGCTGCGATACGTGGATTTCGACGTTTTGAAATGCGTGCAGATTCTACACTGTAAAGTTACGTTTACTGGTAAAGTTGGAGATAGACAAGAAAATGTATTGAGTAGTCTGATGAGAGCTTCCCGAATTAAGAAGTGATCGGTTAGCTTGTCAGTGAAAAATTGGATATAGCTCTAGAAGTATTGTTTGATCTGATGATGTCTAGCCAGGGTCCACCGCACAAGGCTTCGTATGGAACCAGGAAGACCCACAGGAATAAATAAAGGAACCTTGATATTCGCAAAAAGAGAGTTATTCAAATAACTTAGAGGTTATAGCGTTGCCGGAAAATCCTAAATCTGTGATGTAGAAAGCGGTACAACGTCATCTATCGATTCATGTTAAACTAATTATTAAACAATGATTCAGGTACACCTGCGAGTGAATCCCTCACAACATAGGCCTTTTCATCAACACAAGAGTCAGCTGGATGCGAAATGACTTATTCCGCTCTCTGTTCTTTTAGTTACCCTCTGTGTTTCACAGCAACAGTAGGAGCCGCTGTGATGACAATAACTTTACTCATGGGTTATATACCACAACATATGACATTTTGCATAAAAAGAGAACGACGTCTTATAAAATGTTTACAGTAAACAATATTCATAACGCTGACGGTAACAAATGAGTTTTTCCCTCCATGGATCCCCAAAACCGGCAAGTGTGAACTCAAAAGCGTTTTGTACAGATACCATTATGTCTGATTTATATTTTGGAGCCGTCAGTCCACACAAACACGTATTCCTTCCGACGACGGTGAAAAATGATCTCGGTGTGGCCATGTGCTATTGTGGGATTTTGGTACTTCAGCGGTTCTTCTTTAGTGTTGCCAGAGGTGAAATTTAATTGTAGGTTGCTTTTGTGGATCGTGACGTTCTTTTTTAACCGACTTCGAAAAGGAGGAGGTTCTATGTTCGGCTGAATGTGTTTTTTTTTTGTATGTATGTTCACCGATATTTCAGTCAATTGTGGACCGATTTTGAAAAAAAAATTGATTGAAAGGTTATGCTTCCAAGTTGGTTCCATAGAAATATTGTTATGATCTGATCATGAACTTCAAAGATATGGAACAGAACTCCTCATAGAATCATAGCAGAATTGTCGTAACAAGTAAAATTGCTTTGTTTATACGTGTAGTCGATGACTGAAAGAAAAGGGGGAGGGGAAAGGGGGAGGGGGTAAATTCATGTAATATTTACCGTATTTGGGATTATAAGAATCGTTATGAGATGCACTCTGGCTATAAGGTAATTTATGTTTAGCTGAAGGGTAGGTACTTTTTAGTGGTGCTACCATAACTAAAAAGTGAAAAATAAAAAACTTTTTACAAAAAAAAATTAAACCGACTTCAAAAAGTACAAAATAACTTTAATTTCGGAAGTCGGTGTTAAATAACGAAGAGACAAGATTAGGTATCTATTATAGAAACACCGACTTCCGAAATTCGACACCGAATTCCGAATAGAGTTTTGATTATATGGAAACTTACCATAATTTCAAATAGTGACAAGGTCTTTAGCACTCGCATGTAAATCTTACAACTTACTTAGGAGAACTTAAATCAAGTTTTAATTAACTAAAGATCAACTACAGATTTCATACTAATTCTATTCAAACTAACAAATGGACATTTTAAGGTAAACTTTAATCCGTAAACTTGAACATTTGGAGCGACACCTTAGCCGCGAGAGTAAAATTATTTGTACCGTCGCCGTCATACCGCACTGTACCGCGCGCCGCCATTTCGCCAGTGGCGTAACTAGCCTTTTATACGCCGGGTGCAAGAATAGAATAAACTTTATTGTACACCAAAACCAAAACAAAACTTTTAAAATAACTTACATCTATGGGTACAATGGCGGTCTTATCGCTACCAGCGATATCTACCAGACAACCTTAGGATGGATTACAAGAAGTCAAGAACTATAACTTCACTAACTTCTTTAGCTTCTATAACTGAGGCCTACCTTTGACGACCTAAACGACACTGTTAAAGGGATGGTGGCTTCATAACTTTTTTTCACTCACATGACTGACACATTAACACGTCATGGTAAGACCCCTGGACAGTTATAGTAACTTACGCTAAAACAAAGCCTTAACTTTTTTTTAAATCTAATTGGGCTGTAAAATAAAAAAAAATACAACTAGATCTATATAAAAATTTACGCGTGACGTGATGCTTCAAACACACTACCCAACACTACCGCCCATTATTATTTGCCTCTTATGACTGCTGAAACTCTGAGCAGCCAAGGAATCAGCAATCCACGTAGGGCGCGACTTTTTTTTTAGGAAATCATCCAATGACATCTCTCGCTTTAGCGCAGTCCTGGCATGTCAGTCTTTTTCTGACAAAAACCCACTAGTATATTCCCTTCTTTGCCTTCGTTTAAGTACCCCAGGGTTCTCTCCAGGACCTCGAGGTTCTCAGGACGAGTCTACAACCATATTAGATACCAACACGATAAAAATAAGTATTGTATGTACGCTACTAACTACCCAAAACTTAGCCCTGGTTAAATCATTTCAGCGCCCCTCTAGGATCTGCGCCCTGGGCACCGCTGGCACTTCCCTAGTTACGGTACTGCATACCGCCGAAACTCTTTGGTTATGTTGCTATCCAGAAACAAAGCGAGGTTGGACTGTAATCTATTAAGCGATAATAGCGCTGTAGTCGAGCGCTGCAGCCGCTGGAGGTGCGGTACCACGGTGGTGGAAACTTACTACTAATTGGCAAGGAACAAAGGAGAGGGCACAAAGAGCGGTAATGGCCGGCGACAGCTTTACGCGGCTTTACCGATTGACGGATTTCGTCTGGTTTTGGTCTGGTAAGGAAGGTTGGACTGGTGGTTTGTTATAAGTTAAAGTAGTAGCTGTTGGAACTAAGTATTTAAAAGTTATGCTAAGTTTTAATGTTTGTGGCAACTTTATGGAACGGTTTATCAGTGGTTGAGCGATTGACTGGTGCGCTGCTTGTCACGGGTTTAATTCACGCACTAAACATATTATATTTGTATGGCCTACAAATAATTGTTTTGGTTCGGAACATAAAGACGAAATAAAAAGAAATTAGTGCCATGGTTCTGAAAAGGATATACTCACGGCCCTGTTGCTTTTGCTTTAAAGGCAACTGAAGGAACATAGTTGTAGTTTTAGTTATTAAAGGTCTGACACGCTCTCACACACAGAGCGGTAGTAGTTAAATGACTAAAGTAAAGAACATGAAAGTCCGCTGCTGTATGCGAAATCGCAAACAGCAAACTTTCGCGTTCTTTACCTTTCAAAAGTCCACCTAAAGTGAAAGAAGTCATAAGATGATTTCCCACATCAAAAAAAAAAAGATGGAGGGTTTTTGGTTGCGTTTTTTTTTTCTTCTTTAATCAGAGTTTTTTGTAAGATAATAAATAACACAGGAACAGTCCAAGATACCAATTCTTTACAACTTCTAAAATTGTAGCAAAATCGATGTAGCAATCAGCAATGGCGCGGCAGTTTGTCACCCAATACTCCAATGCGTATGCAATCCGGCGCGTTCCGGATTAGCGCAGGTTCGATACCCAGCTATAAATAGCGTTGCTAATGCTACTGACACACCTAACATTCGTATCGGCAAGATTGCAAATATAGCCCCAGTGTTGTTCTCGATTTTTGATTGTGAAAAACGGTTCAAATGCTGGCAACTTTGAACTAATCCTGATAAATGCGTTATTGTTGGCTGCGCAATTGCTATAGTTTTTTGGTGATAAATCTTTATTATGTACAATGCTATGATATGTTTGATTCTAAAGGATCTAAAAGGTTGATTGGTAGAAAAGACCTGAGCAATAGTCTGCCTCTTTTATGAGCTTAGCAGGTAACAGTGAAGGACACAGGTGTGGTTTTACTTCATAGAGGCCCAGCAGGATCGAAGCCTATTGGAGCCAAGGGTCCGCTTCTGAAAGGAAGATTCAGCCCCTGTGCGAAAGGCAACGAAGAAACAGGAGTGGGTTTTTAGTCAGTAAAAGTCTGACACTATCTTCCGTTCCGTCCAAGGGCACAAAGATTTCATTGGATGATTTTTCCACTTACAAAAAAAAAGATGTGGTTTTTGTCACTAAAAGTTTCATGTGCCCTCCTACCTCTAGAGCGGAAGAAGTCATTGGATGCCTTTCCAAGTAAAAAAGGCGTCGTTCTTAAGCCCCTATATTTGTTTATCAATAGTCCTATTCAAAATTACTAAGGTAGGCGCCAGGTAAACGTAGAATAACGGTCATTGATCTCCTGCAACATTGATTGGATTCTTAATTTAAAAAACGGAATTAAAGACATAAAGCTGTCTTGAATTGACATCTATCGTGATCCTTTACTTTTTCTGGAAAACAGTTCATTGATGGTTTTTCGGGTAACTTCGATATATTATTGGAGATATTAGGAAAAGGTCAATATACTTTATTTTATGTTTATCTGACGCCTGGTATAGCAACAAATCATTCTCAAAACCATCTTCTTTCTATCATTCTACCTCCATTTCCCAAAATTCACTTCAAATATTCCCCATACCGACCTGTTCGAGTAACTCCAGCGCTCGTCCCAGCTGATTTCTGTATCCCCACCAACCGTGTTCCCACGTTGTCGTCGTGGTGGGGCTTGCGTGTCTCAATGACCTTGAGGGCTATGCCGGTAGAGCTACTCATGCCGGAAGGCCTCAAGCGAGAGACCAGACCAAGAGGAACACATGGCGGAGTCCAGTCGGACCGCCCGGAGGGTGCGCTGTCCAGGAGCGCTGGCACCAACAGCTGTCGGCGCCTTCTCGACAGCGAGCTCGGTTCGCCTCGGGTACGTGTCTGTTTATCAGACACGACCACGATGGCGAACGTGTATTGGGGACCCCACCCCATTGCCAAAAAGGCAAAGCTGAGTACAGCAAAATTATGGCCGCGCATCTCCAAGAAATACTACCCCAGGAGGGTACCGCCTGCCCCGCAGGCGGAGAATCCCTCCCCGAGCAGAGCTCGGGCTGCCCCTCGTATTCTGGGGGGGGCAAAGATCGCGCCAGGTCCGTAAAGGACCTGTTATTACCGTCCGTCATGGACGCAAGGAGCCAGGGTGGCTCACTAGCCGGCAGCGCGGAGTCCCTGGGACCAGTTCCCAGCACGTCCGCGACGCCGGTGGAGGCCGGCCGTACTTTCGGCCTCAGAGAGGTGAGTGAAGACGCGGCGTCGGACTCTGATGCCGCGTCTTCACACAACTCTGACGTGATGGAGGTGGAAGAATCCACCTCCACCAAAAGGAAGGCGGAGTTTTTGCGCTCCGGATCCGACGACGAGGCGGCACCTGCCCGGAAGGTCTCGACCTCGGGGCGGGGTACCGCCCGAAAGACGGGCAAAGGGAGAGGGCTCCCCGCTGAGAGCGCCAGCGAGGGACGCCAGGCCAGCCTCACGCCACCGGAGATCCCTACCGAGCTGCCGGAGGGAATGGAGGTTGCCATGGCCAAATTTAAGGAGGTCGTGGCAGCCGCCATCATGAGCGTGGCCAACAAGCGGGAGAGAGTGGCCAAGAAGCGCTCCATCGAGTTGGCCAATGCCACTATTGGGGGGGCTTTGGGGTTCGTGTTCGAGCCCTACGAGCAGACCCTCAAAGGGAGGATTGGCCGGCTCGAGGCCTTGGCCGGTCTCCAGGACCCCTGTCCCGAACCGTCATCGGAAGGGCGGAGCACGCAGGCGGAAGGCGGGATGCTGACCTTGCTGCGGCAAGAGCTGGCTGCTGCCAGGGAGCAGCAGCAGGAGCAGCAGCAAAGGTTCCAAGAGCAGATCCGGCGCCAGCTTTCCGTCCTGGAGGGCATCGTGCTGCGTCCCCCGCTCGTGGCCTCCAACCAGAAGGGAGCGGTGACATATGCCGCTGCCGCCGCAGCCACTGCTGCTGCGCCGAGGGCAGGCCCATCGGGGCAAGTCGGGCGCAAGGCCACGGCGCCGGAAGCGGCGAGGCCGGCCCCGGTCAACAAGCGGCAGCAGCAGGGGAAGCCTGCCGCCCCCCCGAAGGGCAAGGTGGCGGCTGCCACCAAACCGGCGGGGCCTCCTGCCGCGGCGGCGACTAGGTCGCGCCTGCCGCCTCCTCCGCCCGAAGACTCCTCGGCTGGCGCCGAGTGGACGGTCGTCGGCGCCAAGGAGAAGGCGAGGAAGGCGGCTAGGGCGGCCAAAAAGCGCAAGCGGCGACAGGAGCGGAAGAAGCGGGCCATGGCTGCCAGACTCCGCGCCCCGACTTCCGCAGCTGTAGTGATCACACTACAGCCAGCTGCGGAAAAGAGGGGCGTCGACTATGATATAGTCATGGCCAAGGCGAAGCAGGCGGTGGTGGGCCACCTCGACGAGTTCGGAGCCTCCGGGGGCTTCCGAATAAGGCGGACCGCAACCGGAGCCCGAATTTTGGAGGTCCCTGGGGCAGACAGCGGCGAACTCGCCGACGCCCTGGCCGACAAGATCAGGGCGTCCCTGGACGTCGAGGAGGCCCGAGTGTCCAGACCCACCAAGAGCATAGACATGCGCATCATGGGTCTGGACGACTCCGTCAGGGTGGAGGAAGTGGTGGCCGCCATCGTCAGGGCGGGAGGGTGCACGACCGACCAGGTTCGGGCGGGCACCATCCGCGCTGACAGCACGGGCATGCGAGCCGTCACGGTTAGCTGCCCCGTGTCGGTGGCCAAGGCCATCACGACAGAGGGCCGAAGGCTGCTGGTGGGCTGGGTTTCAGCCCAAGTCAAGATGTTGGAACCCAGACCTCTGCGGTGCTACCGATGTCACGTCGGGCACCACGTGGGCGCCTATTGCGCCGCAGAGGTGGATCGCAGTGACCGCTGCCACCAGTGCGGACAGCCCGGACACAAGGCCGTCGAATGCCGTGCATTGCCGCACTGCTACGCATGTGCGGCGGCCGGCAAGCCGGCCGACCACCGGGCTGGGGGTAGGTCCTGCGACCCTCCCACCAAGGCCAAGGGCAAGGTCAGGAGGGGCATCCACCCTGACGTCCTCACCGCCGCAGCCACTACCCTGGCTGCTGCCGCCATCGCCACCGCTCCCGCCGCGGCAGGACCCTCGCAAAGGGCTCAGGAGGAGACGGTAATGGAATACCAATAACCACGCCATTACGTCTCCTCCAGGCGAACATCAACCACTGCGCCGCCGCTCAGGATCTGTTGCTCCAGAGCATGGCGCAGTGGTCGATCAATATCGCCGTCGTCGCCGAGCCGTACTTTGTCCAACCCCGTGGAGACTGGGTTCAGGACTTGGACGGCTCGGTGACGTTAATTTCGTCGGCCGCCGCCGGTACCCCGCCCCCCGAGTCCGTCACGAGGGGGCGGGGTTGCGTGGCAGCACGGTTCGGGGACATCGCCGTGGTAGGCGTCTACCTGCCCCCGAACAGATCTCTCGACGTGTTCCAACTCTCCCTGATGGAGCTAAATTCCGTCGTCGCTGGGTTCGGTTCCCTCCCCGTGGTCGTTTGCGGGGACTTCAACGCCTGGAACACGGCTTGGGGTTCTCGGCGCACGAACCAACGGGGTCGGATGGTGGAGGACTGGGCCTTGGAGCTGGGCCTGGTCGTCCTGAACCGGGGCTCTGTCCCCACGTTGGTGCGGATGCGGGGTACATCAGTGGTGGACATCTCGTTCGCCAGCCCCGCTCTGTCGCCGCGTGTCGTCGACTGGCGCGTTATGGAGGAGGTGGAGACGTACTCCGACCACCGGTACATCCGGTTGGACGTCTCCGCCGAAACCTCGGCCGCGCCGGTCCGACAGAGCCCTTGTGGTCCGCGGTGGGCGCTTAAGCAGATGGACCGGGAGCTCCTCTTGGAAGCCGCGACGGTACAGGCCTGGGTGCAAGCACCGGACAGGCCTGTCGACATCGACGTCGAGGCGGAGTGGTTCCAGGAGGCCATGTCGCAAATCTGCGACGCGGCAATGCCCCGAGTCCCTCCAGGTCGTGCTAAGCGCCGTGTGTACTGGTGGTCGCCGGAGATCGGCGCACTGCGCAACGCGTGCAACCACGCGCGCCGCCGGTACGACAGACACTGCAGGCGCCGCAACCGCCAGCCGGATGCGGAGGTCAGAGAGGCGGAGCTGTATGAGGGGTACAGAGAGGCAAAGCGCACCCTCCGAACGGAGATAAGGCGGGCCAAACTCGAGGCCCGCAACGTGTGGCTGGGGTCTCTGAACGCGGATCCTTGGGGGCGCCCGTACAAACTGGTACGGGACAAGCTACGCCCCTGGGCTCCGCCGCTGACTCAGAGTCTCCGGCCCCAACTCGTGGAGGGTGTGGTAACCACTCTGTTCCCTGCGCGAGGGGAACACTCCCCCCCGCCCATGGCTCCGCCCCCGCCAGCAGTGTCTGACGCGGACCACAACAGCGACGACGACGACAACGCTCCAGAGGTGACCGAGGTAGAGGTGAGAGTGGCGGTGCGAAGGCTGAGTGCCAAAAACACCGCCCCAGGACCCGACGGCTTGCCAGGGAAAGCCTGGGTCCTGGCCATGGAGGCTCTCGGGCCTCGACTAAGAGGGCTCTTCAGCGCATGTATGGAAAGGGGCCAGTTTCCACTTCGCTGGAAGACGGGGAAACTGGTCCTCATCGCGAAGCCAGGGCGCCCTGCGGACTCTCCGTCCGCGTACCGGCCCATTGTGCTGCTCGACGAGGTGGGCAAGCTCTTTGAAAGAGTCATTGCAAACCGCCTCGTCGCGCGGCTAACACGGGTGGGGCCGGACTTGTCGGACGGACAGTTCGGCTTTCGTAGGGCGCGCTCTACGGTGGACGCCATCATGCGCGTGCGAGCCCTCACGACAGGGGTTGCGGTGTCCCGGGGCAGGAGCGTCGTGGCAGTGTCCTTGGACATTGCCAATGCGTTCAACTCCCTGCCCTGGAGTACGATCCGGAGGGCACTCCGGTACCACCGGGTGCCCGAATACCTCTGTCGAGTGGTCGAGGCTTACCTGTCGGACAGGTCAATTATCTACCCCGGTCACCAGGGAGACTGGAAACGTCGAGAGATGTCGTGCGGTGTTCCGCAGGGGTCGGTTCTAGGCCCACCCTTGTGGAACATCGGCTACGACTACGTGCTGCGCGGCGACCTCCCTGACGGGGTCAGCGTGGTCTGCTACGCAGACGACACGCTGGTTCTAGCGCAGGGAGAGTCGCACCAGGCGGCGGTCGCTCTAGCGACACGCGGGGTTGCGATAGTCGTTGGTAGGATCCAGGAGTTGGGACTCGAGGTGGCGCTGCACAAATCCGAGGCCATGTTTTTCCACGGCCCTCGGAATGCGCCACCATCAGACTCCCAACTTACGGTAGGAGGAGTTCGCATCGGCGTCGGGTCGACGATGAAGTACCTGGGACTCGTTCTCGACAGCCGATGGAATTTCGGAGAACACTTCCGACGTTTGGCTCCCAAACTCAACCGGGCCGGGGCTGCTCTCAAGCGGCTCCTGCCCAACCTTGGGGGTCCAGACGCCTCCTGCCGGAGGCTCTACGCGGGGATCGTTCGGTCCATGGCCCTCTACGGGGCGCCGGTGTGGGCGCCGTCGCTGGCAAAGCGACCGGCGTCCATACTGAACGCCTGCCAGAGGGTCATGGCAATACGGATGGTGCGGGGTTACCGCACGATCTCCCGCGAAGCGGCGAGCCTTCTGGCTGGCCTACCACCGTGGGATCTGGAGGCAACAGTCCTTGCACACATGCACGATAAGCGCGTGGAGATGCAACGCCGGGGTGAAAGTCCACTACCGCGACAGGTCGAGGTATGGCGGACAGAGCTCCGGCGGGATCTCACGGTGAAATGGCGTCAGCGACTATCGCAACCCAGTGCTGGGCACGCCATAATTATGGCGGTAAGCCCCCTCTTTGAGGCGTGGCTGGAAAGACCTCACGGCGTCCTTACCTTCCGCATGACGCAGGTCCTCACCGGACATGGCAAGTTCGGGAGGTTCCTGCATCGGATTCGAGCGGAAGAGACGCCCGGGTGCCGCCACTGTGCGGAACGCCCGGAGGACACGGTGGAGCACACAGTTGAGGTGTGCCCTGCTTGGGCGGAGCAACGCCGTGCCCTCGTGGGGGTGATCGGCGGCGGAGACCTCTCGCGCCGGGCCTTGGTTCAGGCCATGGTCCGGAGCGAGGAGGAGTGGCAGGCGGTCGCCTCCTTCTGCGAAGCAGTAATGCTAGCAAAGGAGGAGGCAGACCGCATCAGGCAACGGCGCCCTCGCCGCCGCCGCCGGGATTCCGATCCCGATTTCCGGCCACCGTAGACGCGGGCTCGCGGACGGCGAGCCATGGGTAGCTCGCTGTCCGATCGTCCGGTAACTGTCCGGACCGAGCCAAGGCGTCGACGGCGCGCACTGTTCCCGCGCGCCTCAAGGAGTTGTCAGCAACAGGAGGGGCCCATCTGGGTCGAAGCCTACCGGGGTCGGGGTTATCCGAAAGGAAACTAGAGCCCCGGTATGAAGGCTAGAAGGAACGGCGCGGGGTTTTTAGTCAGTAAGACTCTGACACTGTCTCCTGCTCCACCCAAGAGCGGGTTTCGTCAATGATGATTTTCCCCGTCGACAGAAAAAAAAAAAAAAAAAAAAAAGCTGATTTCTGTATTATGCTATTTCGCTTACAACCCGTCAAGTGCGAACATAGCTCGAATATGCGATAGCCTGTATTCGACATCGAATTCGGCCGATGTGTGTACTATGCATAAAATTTCTAGTCGAACGAAAACATTATATTATTGGCAGATTTTGTAGAGCGGAATTTGTGAAGAAGTTATTTTAGAGGTAAGTGTATGGGACAGTTACGTAGTTACATCGACGATGACAGCATTTTGAGAGAATCTCATTGCTGACAAGATGATGTAGAATATAAGCTTTAGGACCGTTTAATATGATTTATAGGTAGACATAGTTAGTTTATTTTTAATGACATTAATCGATATTTCGATTTTACTAATTAGGAAATCATGAAATAGCTCCTCGCGAGAAATAATAGGCTCGCGCTTGACCACTATCTTACTCGAGGTAAGCGATCTTGTGGTCGACCATGGAGCACGCTTGCCTAGAAGTAAACTATAGACTCTTTACACACCCAGTTTGTACCTATCAGGGAACACAGACTCCAGCAGGGAATTTCACTCCCTAGCTGTACGCACAATGAATTTGTTCCCAAAACCGTTTTGTGCGTATGATTATCCCATCTATGCACTGGTGACGCATCGGCGTACTTTTGGTGATTGGTTTTAGTGAACTTGGCAGAATTAATTCACCTAAACAACCTTTTTAAAGAACTTACTACATAATATGTAAACCCTGGACTGCCATATATTATTATAGAAAACATCAATAATATACTGCTCGATAAAGGAATCGATCCCAGGAGACCACAAATCAGATTATTAACCATGATTCTTTCAATAAATGATGCACACTAAAGCTACATTTATTGTGGGCTATTTATAAACACTGACCTCATGACTCCACGTGGGCAGAAGAATCCATTGTATTGATAACATCATACGGTAGTTATCATCGAACAATCTATCCAAGAGACAGACATAAGTCTCCATTGCAGAAATGAAGTATAGAGAGATAGCTAATATGTCTATCTATAGACATATTTTTTACTGTACACCATTAAAAATTTACAATAGAAAATTAAAATTAATAGGTTCCTTAAGACAGGTGAATAATATACAACGTGTAACGTTAAATGCGCAAAACCTCAGACAACCCAGTATGATTTTTTTGATTGACCTAATTATGTGAGAAAAAAAACATTAAAAAAATATTTAAGGTTTTATGAGCAGTTTTAGTTTGTTTCAAATTCATATCTGCATTGAAATAAGAACTTTTATTATCCCGTGTATGAGAAAATATGATTGGACTACAACTATTGGTGTTTGTTTACCTATTTCAGAAGGTTTGCGCACGTGACGGCTTTTTTTTTTTGACCTATTCATAAATAAAATATAACCTATATTAAAATACATACATAAATGTAACCTATATTAAAAATTGATTTAATTGATTCTGTTCGTTATTCTGATCAAACTAATTTCAGGTTTTGCGCATTTAATGTTACACCTTGTATAGGCTTCGAGTTTATTCGCAGTGGTTATAGCGGCTGTGGAACATAAAGAGCAGCTGAAGGAACACGAGTGGATTTTAGTCAGTGAAAGTCACGCACTCTCTCTTACTCTCCCTAGATACAGTGGAAGGCGCTATATGATGATTTATTTATTTATTTATTTAATCTTCATGCAACACAAAGTACATAGGCGGACTTAATGCCTTAGGCATTCTCTGCCAGTCAACCTAGGGTGGTGCAGAGACATTATGGTAGGCGCATATACAGAAACATTTATTTAAGAAAGAGCAAAAAAAGAATACATATATTTAAAATAAACATACATATATATTTAATATAATATATATATATACTACATATATATAATTGTTTTTATAAAATGTCTAAGAAATTGAATTAATTAAAACTAACTTAAAAAATTAAAATAAAACCCTAGAGAACTAAAATAAAAAAATAAATAAAAATGGCAATTTAATGTAAGGCGTCGAAAAATTCCTCCGCATCGCTGTCGACTGGTAATGTACCCAAAAGGCTGGCGGCATTGCCACGCTGAATGGCAATGCTTATCCTTTGACCGAAGTAAAAGCCAGCCTTTGGGTCACGCGAAGTGTCCACGAGGCGTTTGGAAAGTTCTTTAAATAATTTGTGAGCACTCGGACCCCACGATCCAAGAGTTTCAACCCCAAACGGCTCGAAAACATAATTACCAACAAGGTTATTATATTTCCGCCGCTTGAGGAAAAATAAACATACATATATATTAATTTAAAGTAAGGACAGAAGTTTTGAGACGATTCTGCTATTGGTGAAGAAAATGATTCCGCAACTTCCGCTTAAATGCATACCGACTTTTGGCCGTCCTGATATCGAGAGGAAGCGCATTCCCACTAGTTTCCCACCAAAACAAAGGTCTTTCAAAGAACCTACAACTTTGTGTCAATACATAACCCAGCTTATTCTGAAGACTGTGTCTATACGCGCCCATTATGGGCTAGCCACATTGTACCTGATTTCTCTTTGACTTTTACAACTTTCGTGAACCCCATGAGCGTTTTATGACTCCTGAATGGGTTTTCAACGCTTTTCTGCAACATTGCAATAAATGGATAGTCCATAATGTATGACAGTCCATGAGTAAAAATTTCATACTACTTAAATGTTTTCACCGAGTTGCTAGCCTGTCGGCTTTCTATTGTTTACATTTCGGAGTGTGCATCAGAATTTCAGTTTAATTCCGCCAAACCCGTTCCATCATTGGATCACTAGACGTTAGGCGTTTTACCACCAATAAATGCTAGATATCCCATCCATATCTATAAAACGTTTTGAGAATTCATTTTGCGTACAGCAGAGTGGAATTCCCTGTCAGTCTAAATACAGACTGATGATAGCCACAACCTGGGAATCTTTAAGTCAAGAATGAATAAATTACTTCTATGTAAGTGTGCTCCATCGTCACCCATATGTATCGCATACCATCAGTCAGTCGGCAGGGAATTCCACTCCTTAGCTGTACGCACAATGAATGTGTTCCCAAAACGCTTTGTACGTACGAGTGGGATGTCCACCATGTACCATATATTATATATATATATACAGGGTTATTTGTAAAACACTAACAACCTTGCAGGACTGTATTACTAACATCATAAACAACAGCTTTTGTTCTATGACTATTTTCAAAACATAATAAATTTACCAAAAACAATCCTTCAATATTTCCTGGTTATATTCGGCGGGGGTGCTTGACGCGACGCTAGCGCATCAAACACCCCTGCCGACCAAACCCCCTCCACTCCACTATTATTTTTGTATGAAAATCTGATGAACAAAAATGTGATAAATTTTTAAAAGTCATAAAACAAAAGTTGTTGTTTATGATGTTAGTAACATAGTCCTGAGAGGTTGCCAGTGTTTTACAAATAACCCAGTATAATTCAGTCGGGGAAGCAAATTGTGTAAACCCCATTATTATATGTTTTTGTGAATTTAAATCATGAATCGTCTATAAGAAGGCAAATTAGCTAAAGTTATCAAAGGAAAATTGTTAATACACCGTGTATTAACAATTTTCCTGACTGAACATTCATTAATCTTTATTAGCACGGGAAGAACTCACCATTTCCTAAAGGAGAGTAGGAAAAAATGACCAACACTTTGTTTTATGGATATCGTAAAAACTGGAGGTATTTTTTTAATAAAAAGTCTAGCAACACCCGATTCGGTGAACGATGGCCGGATATTGGAGCATCGTATCGACGCGTAAATTAAAAATTCCGGAAACGGAAGCAACAATATTATCCTCTGCTATTTGTTTAGTTTTAGCGAAGAGAACCAAGTGTAGCAACATTGCAATGTTGAATAAATATCAAATTTTAAACGAAATTTAATTTTAGTTTGGAGTGGTGCTCTGAATACAACTTTTCAAAAGCTTTTCGTTTTCCAAAATTACAGTGTTTTATTTTACTTTAGTTAATTAAAAGAGCGCACAATAAAATTTAACAATTTTGTTTAAAGTTTAAAACTGATTAAATATAGATACTAATATCGTTTAGCCTGTAATATCAACAGGCCATTTACCTCTAAAAGACGCTGTAATTCATAAAAATAACGAACTAGAGCTAACTCATTATAAAAACCACAAAGCATTATCGTAATTTGAATAAAAACCGTGCCCCAAGATGGCGGGACTCCATTTTAATATTGCGAGTGAGATGGCGCAAGGAAAATATTATTATATTAAAATTGTCAGGCCAGGTGAAAACTCGCCGGGGACTCGCGGTCTGATAGCCGAGAACCGACACCCTCGCATGTACACGACTTTAAGTCGGAAGAATTTTTATTCGTTAAATATTCAGCGCTCAGATGTACCATTCTCAAACAAAGCTATTAGGTTAATAGCTAAAAATTTGCATTTTTCATAAAGTAATAACTGGAATTTGTACGAGATTAAATCATCAAATGGAGAGGAAACACGTATAATTACTTGCTGGAATACGGAGCGCGGGATCAGATAGCTCTCATATTCTTATTCTGGGAATATTTTATCGTATAATTTTGTTTCGGGGAAATTCGGATCTAACACGAACACGATTTATATTCCCAGTCGCCTAATCGCAAGTGCACGCGAGATATAAATCAAAATAACTGAACAGTTCCGACTGGGGCGTATTCACTCGCGCGTCTCACTTCACTTTATTTCACCGAGTTTTTCCTTTGCATAATATTTTTTCTTTCTTCGTCTCCTTTTTATTGATCTATTCAATCGCTAGAATGTTCTTAATGTGTTTTTTCGGTCCGCCCGCACTTGAGCTTGTTTTATTATATGAAAATATACAGATTATTTTTCGTCGACGACAAGAACCTTTTAGTCAAATATTTCCTTGTCTCGCGTCTCGAGAGCTTGTTTGTGGAAATCTCCAAAAGCGTTCGACCGTTTCGGGTGATTCTTTCATACGAGACTAAATATCGGCGTTTAGTGCTGTATCACCGTACTTTGATTTATAAGTGAAATTGTTGAAGTGCTTTATAAACGCCTAACAAAACTAAATTCATGTCACGTTCGACCTAAATTAATTACAAATAAAAACAGCAACAGAAAGTTTTTAAAACACGACGAGAAAAGTGTGTTCTAGATAGTGACTGTATTTTATTTTGCCGAGTGAGCTAACAAGACATTTGTGTGTGCATTTCTATCTGTCTGTATATGCGTGTGATGGTGTGTTTTTGTGTGTAACATTTACAAGCTTTTATTTAGTTTCATCTGTTCCGATGTTTGAATGTCTGTAATCAAATCTTGCAAATTAAATTTAATCCACTTCCCGGTTACCGATTGAGTTGAAATTTTGCATGCTTGTGTAAATCAGATGACAATGCAAAATTATTATGGCAAGGAGCTGATCTGATGATGGAACCGGAGGGTGACCCACTCTTGTTTGATCTTTTAGGAATGGTATTGATAAGTATGAAATAAATAGTTATACTCGTAAACCGTGCTATGAAAAAAATATTTTCATTGAAAACTTGTTTGAAGTATAACACTAAAGAAAGAAAGAAAAGATGAAGTAACAGAAGTTCAAAGAGGATGACTTAACAGCGAAAGTAGACGTTGGTTAAACTGGTCGCTGCTACTTGAAGAATATATTACTATTGTTGTCAGAGGATGAACGTGAATGGTTAATATCATTTATGAGTCGAGTGGGCGGACTCGATGTCACCGGCTTAGTGCAACTTATAGTTTAATTTGTTAGAAAAATGTTGAATTGATGACGTTTTATTTATTGGCCGAAGCTGAGAATAATTATTATTTAATACGGCATTTAAAATGATGTTCTTGAGCAACATCTTTGTTGAAAAAAATTGCTTCAATTTAGAAATGGTACGTTTCGCTATAAGTGGACAAAGTTTGCCGTTGTGCTTTAGTTTGAATACTGCGGTGACCAATTTCCATGTATAAAACGACGTTTTTCAATACATTTACGAAAAAAAACTAGGGTTAAACGGCGACTCGTGTGCGTCGTTTAGCTCCCAGTCTGATACGATAAAATTAAATACAATCAAATGTGGTGGGAGTGAGTTCGCACGTTTTACTGCACTAGTGCGGATAACAGTAAATTGTCCTTAAATGCTGTACGGGTTTTGAGTAATAGCATAGCATAAGTCTTATAATATTCCCACTGTTGCGACTCAGGCCTAAGTACTAAGGAGTAAGTGTATTGAAAAAAAAAATTCTTGAGTCAAAAGTGTCGGAACTTGTCTAGTGGAAAATTTTATGTAAAACGTTTAACGTTAGGTATTAAATTTAATAGCAAGATAACGCTTTTTTAAACACCTTAATCTCTCAAACTTTGTGGAAAAAATATGTCAAAAAAGTAAGTTTACGAAATAGAAAATGTTTAAATAGATTTGTATTAAAAAGCCTTTTTAGAAGCTTAAAATCTGCTATTCCATCCATATATTATTTATACGACCCTCAAGAGATAAGCTGTCGATAAATATCGTTCAAATCATTCTTGACGTGTAATCATGACGTCATTGAAGAACGAACGACACCGAGGAATGAACGATTATGAAGCAGATCGTATTCGTAGTGATGGAATTTTATAAAATTCTTTATTTATAGTGCACTTTATATAGTGTACTCTATTATCTATTTTACGATATTTCAATTGGTGTCAAGTTAATAAAGTATTTATACTCATGATAAAATATTTCGGCGTGTATTTTTGAATTTCACGCAACAAAAAATATCTCTGGTATTTTAAACATTTATAAAATTCATTTTATCATCATACAAAAATTTATTTTATCAAACCGGTTTTTTTTTTGCTGTTTACAAACTAAAATTTGTAAAATTTACAAAAAATCCTTCAAGAATTTGAATTAATTTGTTTTTCTAATGATAGCAATCATGTTTTAATAAGCTTAAAGAAATTATAAAAACTTTACAATACAATTTCAGCTTAATTCAGACGAAATGAAATTTCTTTTCAAGAAAAGCTAAACACAAAACATATTCATTTCAGTATTTCACTAGAAAAAACATCATTAAAATAAACTGAATAATTATGTACTTAATGAATGGTCCATTTAGCCCACAGTGAGACAAATGGCGTCGTTCATTCCTGTCTAACATTTATAGTGTAAATTCTTAATTCAGCTAAGCACGTCCAACAGATAACATTGTACCAGACAGTTATTTATATATAACAACTTATTACTAACATCAAAACGCGTTTACACGAGGTGAATTTCTTGCTTGGCGCGAGGCAAGAATAATTTCATGTAAGTCTCATAGGTGAGACTAATCGACGATTACCAGAGGTACGGTGATGCGCCAACGTCTGTATATGATGAAAATCCTATAATACCCTACCCTACCCTATTAATTTTAAGATTTTATTTTTGGTGTACAATAAAGAATTAATCTATCTATCCTACCGATACGCACAAAATGTTTTGAGAACACATTCCCTGCTGGAATATGTTTCTTTATAGCTACAGCCTGGGGATCTTTTCGCCAAGAGTTAAGATACTTCTACGCAAGCGTGCTTCATCGTCGAACAAATCGTCATTTTCAATCAGGAGACTTAGTGGTCAAGCGTGAGTCTAACAACAGTAAAAAAAAGATTGTCACAGTCATGGTGTTTAAGAATGTAAACGATTAAATCAAATTATCATTTAAAAAAGATACAAATACGATGTTCTATTTTCCCTACCGCTTTCGTTCGTGCATCTTGTTATACTAAGTACTTTGCATACTATAAGCAAGTACTGTCTTCGCATTAATCATACTATTCTTGCTTCAAAAGGCGAAGCAAGAAACTCTCCTCGTGTAAATGGGCCTTCGCAATATAGTGTTGTTGGGAACTACAAAGATCACGTAGGTCTGAGCTTGCTTCAAAAGGCGAAGCAAGAAACTCTCCCCGTGTAAACGGGCCTTCGCAATATACTCGTAGTGTTGGAAGGAACTACAAAGATCACGTAGGTCTGAGTAATGCGAACAATTCGCAGCTGTGTTTAGTTTACCTCTGTGATGTGTCATGTTTGGGGTATAGTACACCTGCTTGATAATGCTGAATTTATGCCCATGTTTCGTGGTAAGTAATGTAATAAATTCTGACCTTCACGGTGATAATTTGTGTGTAAAGTTTCTTACAAGCGATTTAGAATTTAGAAATTGTGTGGTTAATATCAGTATCTTGAAGTAACCGGGATGTCCTAGATCCAATAATTCAATAACATGTCACATTCACCAACCCGCATTGGGCTCGCGTGGTGGATTGCGGCCCATTCCCTCTAGTAGAGAGGAGGCCTGAATCCCAGCAGTGGGAACATTAAAAAGGTTGATGATGATGAATATCAGTTAATTTTTCGTTGTACAATTACTTATTTCTTTTTAGCTAAAGTGCCGTTAAGTCACTTTTCGATTTTGATGCCACGATAGTCAGGCAAAAATCTCTATTGATCTGTCTCTAAACAGTATATTTCTACTATCATTAAATTCCGATATTAATAAATAAAAACATGTTAAGTACCCTTCATGTCTATGTAATTAAAATTTGTTTATTTTGTGCGTAACTCAAAATTTGATAGCAAATTTATTTATGCATACCAAATATGATTCTGTATTTGAAAAGTTTGTATTGAAAACTATTTTTGAGATTTTTGAACTATAAGTGTAATATTTTTATTTTATTTTATAATGTACCTATGATTATATTTGTTGCGTTATCAAAATAAAAAATTATGGACTAGTATAATTAAATATAGGTACGTATTTAATAATACTAGTCCATAATTTTATCAGACTCGTTTATCACGTCTCTAATTCCGTGTAGTGATGTCCCATAACACAGACAATAAACTCAACTAAATAAAATGTCAATTAATAAATCACATTGGCTTACAAACCACGACTTCATCGTTATCTCCCTCGCGGCCTGAGCAGAGATCCTTGGCTTAATAAAATTTAATTAAGAACACATAACAAGCGAAAGTCAAGAGGCAAGGCATCTCAAAACATGGCTGCCGATGATAAACTCTCTGCTTTGCTACTAATCTCAAAAGCTGGGTTCTCAAAGCTATTGTGCAAGACGTGGAATAAGCCCGCTCTCTGCCGGCCCCCCGGCTAAGTGGGGTATAATGGTTGGTTACCAGACTAATCCATAAATCCCATCTTGACTTGGGTTACCGACGTTTGAGGATAGTAGCCACTTAGTTGTGTGGCTAAGGCGCTTTTTTATTTGGCGATCTTTGCACTGTTTGACTTAATTGTTTTCTGTTGGCTATCCGTTTACTGGTGAACTAGAAAACGGACTGTATGCAGCATAAAAAAAAAACAAAACAAAACTCTATTGAATTGATATTGAATGTAAATAAAATATGTAGCTCTAACTTTGTTCAGAAATTAATTATTAGATAGATTAATAAATCTTCAGTCGTGATTAATATGCTCTTTTTGGAATATATTACATTATAAATATTCAACGAAACCACGTGTGGCAGGACCAAAGCAAAATTATATTCAGAATTTAAAACGACAGTAAATAAAACGATAAAATATTCAAAGATTCAAACAAAACCTGTCAGCCGATCGAATCGAGACACCGGTATCGATAACTCATGTTGCACGTCACTATAAATCAACGCGACCTTCACTGATAGTGATGCCCACGTACTAACTAGTCGATAAATTTAGTCGATAAATTCACAATTCTTGCACGGTTCGTTTGCGAAATCTGCGACTTAAAGCAACGTCTCCCTCGCATTTTACGTTTAGAAAGTTATTGGGATTCTCGTCAGACGAAGTAAAGTTGGCAAGATAATGCGAGACGTTGTAAAATATTGAAGGGTTGTTTTTATCCTAAAACGCTAAAAGGGTGCTTGCATCTAAAAACTATTAAGCTCTTTAATGGACCCATTAAAAATAACGTCATCTTCGCAAGTCCACATCACTTAAGTTCAATATTCGTAAGGTCTATCGATATTGTTGTTTACAGAGTCCCCTCACTATTTTCGATACATTGTTAGGAATTTCGCAATTTTTCAAACTGCCGAGATGTCATCGCAACACTGGATATAAAGTCGAGTCCGAGTGTTTGTAGACAAAGTTTCCGATATCTTCGAAGTCTTATTGATCAAATAGCGTACAAATTCGATGTCGATACTCGACTAAGTATTCTTTATCCATGTTTTCATAACAGAAATATTAATTTTGTCTAATTAATGGAAAGAGGTGGCAAAACGAAATAGCCATCAACAGCAAGGGTGGGCTCTAGGTGGTAGGTGGTCTATTCTAGGTTTTTTTTTTTTTTTTTGTCGACGGGGAAAATCATCTTTGACGAAACCCGCTCTTGGGTGGAGCGGGAGACAGTGTCAGACTCTTACTGACTAAAAACCCCGCGCCGTTCCTTCTAGCCTTCATACCGGGGCACGAGCTCCCTTTCGGACAACCCTGTCCCCAGTAGGCTTCGACCCAGCTGGGCCCCTCCTGCTGCTGACAACTCCTTGAGGCGCGCGGGAACAGTGCGCGCCGTCGACGTCTTGGACTCGGTCCATTACCGGACGATCGGACAGCGAGCTACCCATGGCTCGCCGTCCGCGAGTCCGCGTCTACGGTGGCCGGAAATCGGGATCGGAATCCCGGCGGCGGCGGCGAGGGCGCCGTTGCCTGATGCGGTCGGCCTCCTCCTTTGCAAGCATTACTGCTTCGCAGAAGGAGGCGACCGCCTGCCATTCCTCCTCGCTCCGGACCATGGCCTCGACCAGGGCCCGGCGCGAGAGGTCTCCGCCGCCGATCGCCCCCACGAGGGCACGGCGATGCTCCGCCCAGGCAGGGCACACCTCGACGGTGTGCTCCACCGTGTCCTCCGGGCGTTGCGCACAGTGGCGACACCCGGGCGTCTCTTCCGCTTGAATCCGATGCAGGAACCTCCCGAACTTGCCATGTCCGGTGAGGACCTGCGTCATGCGGAAGGTAAGGACGCCGTGAGGTCTTTCCAGCCACGCCTCAAAGAGGGGACTTACCGCCATAATCGTGGCGTGCCCAGGTCTATTCTAGGTGGCTTCAGAAAAGAAGTAAGGTAGAATTACACTGCTAACACATGTGCCACACACGCCGATCTGGGCGCGTCGGTCTCCATACATTTTATATGGAAACTTGTAAAGCTACATATGATACACGCCACGTTCGTAATGAATATTAATTATATAGGTATGAAATTAATTTGTAGGTTGCGGGAAGCCGATGGATGCGAGACGCACGGGAGCGTTCGTTGTGGCGACGCTTGCGGGAGGCCTATGTCCAGCAGTGGACGAGTATCGGCTGAAATGATGATGATGATGTGAGGTATGAAAGCTTCCTATCAGAAAATGACTTTTTAAAACTTTTTCAGTGTTGAGGCCTTACCACGAGCTCATAACGCGAACCATTTTACGACCTTTATTGAATTGTTTACCTGTGTTTTACATGGAGCGACTGCCTATCAGACCTCCACAACCCAGTTACTGGGCAACACGATAGTCCTTGAACAGACCAATGGACAGACATATTTATAAGCAATATCAAAAAGTAATTTAAATTATAGAATATGCACACCATTTAGCAATAAGGAACAGACTTAACGACGGACTAAATTGAAAGCATCAAATGATGTTCAGTAAACTTTTGACCCTTGAGCAAACAAAATTCGTTTATCCAAAAAATCAATCGCACGTCTGAACAAAAATATCTCAAGTGCTACCCAACCTCTTTCCATATTTGCAATAACATCAATTTTTATTTGGGTCATTTTATTCCATTCCGAAATAATCAACCCGCAGAATTTGGGCGATTTCTAAACTCATTTGGGTCCAAACGGCGTGCGACAGTCGTTGGGCCAACGAGTTGGACTGGAAAACGGAAACGCGCAAAACTTTATTGGGTAATATACTGAAAGAAATCATCATCATCGTTATCCAGAAATAGTTGTTCATCGAGTGTAACGGTAAGCGATTAAATGTTTCCGATATATCGATATATATTTTTCAATCCGCATACTTTTTTGGGGCATTTAAGTATACTGGCTTCTGTCAACGATCTCGCTCGCGTGATCGCGGTGGTCCAAGGTTTACCCCTTTAAGAGGTCAATTTTGAAAAATCCTTTCGTATTCATTGTATACATCAAATAAGTAATCTCTGTACAAAATTTCAATATTCTAAGTCCAAGGGTAGACTAGGCATTGTTGAGTCAATGAGTGAGTCAGGACTTTGCCTTTTATATACAGACTAGCTTTTGCCAGCGGCTTCGCCTGCACTAAAGCAGAAAATATATGCCTATATTACTCAGTACTAAAGTAGCATTTTAATGGTGAAAGAATTTTCGAAATCGGTCCAGTAGCTTTTGAGTTTATTCATTACAAAAAAAATCCTCTTTTCTCTTTATAATATTAGTAGAGATAAAGACTGTTTCATTATAAACGATTAGTGAAAACCTTTGATAGTTACACGTACAATAAACCAGAAGCCATGTATCGATAATGGAGAAATATCAACGCTACACAGTAAATCCAGTCTTATTGAACCACATTTAGCTATAGAAACTAAGACAAATCACCACTAGTTCCCGTAGGCGACAGACAAGCTAACGGTAACTGCCGTAATATTCTCCTAACACACTTTATTACTGTATTGCAAATAGACTATAAAAGCGACATCGATGCCTTGTTCAATCTTACACAAGTCTCGAAGCTAGTCCGAACCAAACTAGTCTAAATGAGTGGAATTTTCTGCCGGAGTCTGTGTTTCCTGATGGCTACAACCAGGGAATGTTTAAGTCAAGACTGAATAGGGTGCTTCAAGGTAAGCGCGCTCCATCGTCGACCGCATCGTCACTTTCCATCAGGTGAGATAGCGGTCAAACGCAAACCTATCAACAATAAAAAAAAACGATATTTGTGCGCCATCTTTTATGCAATTTGGTAACACGTGTACCAAATTTCATAAAAGATGGCGCGATCAAGCATGACGCTAAAATCTTTTCAAACAATCCAAACCTCAGTTTTCAAACTAATTTGGCACTAACACAAAAGACAATCTTAACTAGCGAAATTCGTAGTCTTTGACTGGATCTCAAATCAAATGAAATCAAATAGTCTGTAACATAAAATCAAATATTTATAACGCTTGGCATGGTTCCATTCGCTTCCGCGGAGTATTCGTGGTATGGGCAGATTTGCATCGAGGACCGAGGTAGATGGCCTGTGATTTTCTTCGATGCCATTCGAAGGCCTGATTAGGAAAATAATCGGATTTATCGGACCACTAGAGATGTGCTGACGACTACTGAAGGGAATTGTAGTAGCATCCAGAGCGTTCGACAAGGTTAGACAGGCTATTAGATTGTAATTATTTTTTTTGCTTTGTGCGCGTATATTGGCTTTCAGTGATATGGTTATAGGAGAAAATCGATTACTTCCACGTGTGGATTATCTATTAATACGGCTCTGGGTAGTTTACTCTTACAAAACTACTACCTTTATGCTCACGGTTTTTTTCGCATATTTCGAAAAAATCGTCCTTATTGTACGTCTACGTCTTAAAAATAAAAACAACACGTATAAAAAGATCAGCTTTCTAGACCCAAGGACTGGGCGTAGGTTTTGTAGGTTAGGTCTCCTATTTTTATTATGTAGCGATATTTATGGTGTCACATAAGAACTAAACTACAAAACTCTGCATCGCGCAATTAGAGTTCTTAACAAATACAACAGCATCAAATCATCTATCGGGCAGTTGCCTGAATCAGACATAACACCTTGGTCTGGTCGGAAGAAACTCTCTTTTCAACAGAGGTTTGTGTGATTTTACTCTCTCTTTCACTCTGTTTCACATACCTCTAGAATTATGCAGATTTCTAAGTAGTTGGATCGTAGTTGGATCGACAAGTAAAGCAAGATGATGCGAACAACAGCAATCAAGTAAGACGAACCAACAACAGTACAATACATCTACACAAACTAAAGAAGATCCAACAAACGTACTCTACGGAACCAAGCCTTTACAGAAACGAGGAACAAAAGAGAACATGTCATTTGCAGTAGTCATAACAGTTGAGCTAACCCTACCACTGCGATGAAAACATCCGATTATGTAAATACACGTACGAGCAACATACGTACGAAATGTCTGCGCAAGAGTTGCTTTCGTAATTGCTCGTTTACTTAACGATGCGTTTTAGGGTTATATCATGAAGATAGAGATGGATTTCTCTATTGACATGTTGTTTCGATAGCAATCTATCGATGTTTGTGTCTTCGGTATCGAATAAACAAATAGACGAATTGCTCGTTTGCTTAACGATGCGTTTTAGGGTTATATTATCAAGAAGGTAGAGATGGATTTCTCTGTTGACATGTTGCTTCGATAGCAATCTATAGATATTTGTTTATTCGGTATCGAATAAACAAATAGATGACATAGTGTTTGTTTTGATAAAATGTGTTATGTATTTGTTTGAGGAAATTGAGGAGGGGAGATGAAAATGCGCAACAGTCATAAATATGGTAAACAGAAGATTGACCTACTAGCCAAAAGCTTATGTTTTTCACTCAAGATTCATCAGACATTTGTTACAATGTTGAATTGTGTTTATTTAGTACTTGGGCTACAGTCAGATACTGTTTGGTTCATGACGTGGTAAAATGACAGCAGTACGTGTGAGAAAGACAGATGAAGCTATTTTTTCTTTTTCTTTTGTAATCTGATATAAACTAGTGCTTGACTGCGATCCCACCTGATGGTAAGCAGTGATGTAAACGTTGATGGCGAGGCGCACTAGTTTAAGAGCCTATTCACTCTAGCCTAGAAGACACCCAAAGTCAAGTCCGGACCGTAGAGGTATCAACACCTATACACCCTATATAGCTCCATGTCTTCAACAGTTCAGTTTAAGTGTTGGACAAGGATGCTTCGTATCTTTTGGACAGTATCTCGGACTAACGTATCTATGATGTGAGACCTCAAAATCTAATTGCAGTTGTCTACCAAGTGTAGATACGCAAGAGTCTACAGTAATAGTATTCCTACGTAGTAGTAGTCTTTTTTTGGAAGTATTCAACTTCGATCACATTGCAAGGAAAGACGGTGGCAACCTCGAAAGGCTAAGGAAAAGACAGAGCATTTGACAACTAAAAACAAGCTTTTAATGAAAATCTTTTTTTATAGCAAGCTTTTATAGATTGGTATACATATATAATTAATACTCATCTAGACGAATTATTCGAGCCCAAACTCTATGGGGTTGTGTTATTTAACTACCAAGATCCTATAGCCACCTTTCGGTTCCATCATCGCACCAGCTCCTTGTCATAATAATTTTCCATTGTCATCTGCTTTACACATGCATGCAAAATTTTAGCTCAATCAGTGTACGGGAAGTGGATCAAATTTAATTTGCAAGATTTGATGACAGCCAAACATCGGGACAGGTGAAACTAAATAAAAGCTTGTAATAATAAAAATAAACGGAACTTACTCGGACTTATACTGTTATAGTTGCGTGGAACATTAGACTTACCTGAAAAAAGAAAATAAATATAATTAATACAGGCAGTTTATTTAAGATAAAATATAATCTATATAATCGCTACATTAACGAAATTAATTGCTTCCTAAAATCATGAGCTCGGTTCAATTTTTAGGCTCACTGGCTTACGAGAGACCCTTTAAGGTTCCATGAACGGTATGATTCACATCACGGAGATAAAAATATACCGTTTTCAACAGGTTCTTTCTATTTAATAATAATCACGTAATATAATTAACTAAATTTTGCCTGCAGCTTTGCGAACATAAAAATATAAGAATATGTCACTCAGGAATAAAGTAGCTTTCTCATCATCATCATCATCTTCCTGCCCTTATCCCGTTTTATTTGGGGTCGGCGCAACACGTTTCAAATAAAAAATAAAGTAGCTTTCTATCAGTGCTAAAATTTTTGCAATCGGACCAGTAATTTCAGAAACTTACTCCTACAAACAAAAAGCATTGCTAAAATTTTTTCCCGATAAAAAGCTTGTTTATTTCTGAGTGACAGGCAAAATTTTATAAACGCGAGCGAAGCTGCGAGCAAAGGCTAGTTTGGAACAAAATGCATTGAATTTTTGATGGAAGGAGTGAAGGGTGGCCTAGAAGTAGGACAAAAAAGGCTAGAAATAACCTAATACCATCTAATACTCTTTCTAGGAAGAGCGACCTTATCTATACAGTATTTATTCAAGTAAAATGGCCTGTTATACATTTTCCATCTTACAGTTCAGGTTTCAGTCCGTCACATCGACGTTAACCTACGTTTTATAATAAATAATCATCATCATTTCAGCAGAATGACGTCCACTGACGAACATAGGTCCCCACAAGTGTCGCCGTATCGATCAGTCCTGTGCGTATCGCATCAGCAGATCATCAGTCCACCTTATGGGAGACCTCCCATACCGGTACGTGGTCGCTACTCCAGAACTTTCATCCCCATCGACTATCTGTTCTGCGAGCAATGTGCCCTGCCCACTGCCACTTAATAAATAATACAGACACGCAAATGTCAGCTTTCTACATGTTTTAGAAAACTGGATGGAGCTGTTTAATGGAACATTAAAATATTGTCTATGCTGAGATCTATTCCTAGCTGCTAACCGATAGGGTTTGTTGGCTGGTTAGTTTGTTTGTGTCTAATTATTACATTTATTTTGCATAAACACCACCATTTTTAGATTACAAAATAAAACGAATCTATGTACAAAGTTAAAAAAAAAAAATTGGCTACGATTTGTCATAAATTTATTATGTTCAAGAAAATTTGTCTTAATTTGTAAATTCATAATTGAATCAACAATTCATAACAATTGCTATTAGAAAGTACTACTCGCAGTGTTTTTCCATTTTGATTGCCATTCATTCATACATAATCAATACAATATTTCCATAAATTGAGTGACATTTTGGGATATAAACAAACGGCAATTTAATTTTGCTGTTTATGAATATTATTTAGTGAGACTTTACTTAAATATTCACAAGACCTTTTCTAATAAGCCCTTTAATATGTGTACTTACTAATTAAAAAATAGTGGTGTATATCTACATGTAAAATACCTTAAAAAATATAAAAAATTGTAGCCCATCGGCATCGGGAGCCGGTCAGGGCTTTTAACAGAGGAATTTGCAACTGAACGCCACAGGTACCTTACACTCAGTAAAAGCGTGACAAGCCCTCTCGTTTCAATGTAGGACTCCAGAAGACATTGAATAGAATAGAATAGCATTTATTCGGAGCAAGCAACACAAAATACCACAACATAAAAAATAATAAAAACAACAAGAAAAATATAAAAAATAGAGTACAGAAATACAATACCGTGGCATTAAATGTCTGCAGTGCCTGAACCGAAAGGGCCACCAACTCAGCAATTGCTGCATTTTGCATTGGATGTTTACCTCAAAAAAAGGGGGCAGAGTGCCTCGACAAATCAACATTCCATCAGCGAAGCGAATTATTGTAAAGAATATATTATGCGCTACCAAAATGTAATGTGGTCAAACTGCACTTTTTGTTTATTTAAAAATAGTTTTTACTAAAAAAATATCACTATGTCTAGAACCCAATAAATCGTCTGTCCAAGTTACACTAATACACTACCACCAGTTTATAAGCAAAGTTGTATTTCTCTCATTTCCCTCTCCTAACCGTTACAACCAAGTGTAACTTTACCGCCATGCTTTATCTAATTCCCCAGCTACAAACACAAACGTACCAACTAAATCTTAGCACAGTTTTACAATGAGCAGTAAAGGAATCCGAGCCGGCGCCGCGGGGCGCGCCTTGTCTTACTATGAACAAGTTGTGTTCTAGACAGCATGCACCAATAAAGTGGGTAGTTTCCTTGCTTTCGTGTCTCGAATGCTGAGGACTGAGTATTTGTGTAGGGGTCCGTAGAGAATATTTGCTGAATACAACTGAGCTCAATAATTAAGATATAGTATTTTGTCGCATAGGGCAAATAAGAAGAAAAGTAGATCATGATTTTAGGAACTACCATAAAAAAAAATAATTGACAATTGTAGATCAATCCATAACTTTGCCTCTTCATATAATCAATAAGGGAAAATGAAGAGGCGAACTGACCTCAAAAATTAAGATAACTGTCGCATAAGGCTAATAAGAAAAAAAGCAGTTCGTGACATTAGGAACTACTACAATAAAAAAAAAAAAAAAGCGATTGTAGATCAATCCGTAACTTTGCCGCCACGTCATAGAATCAATAAGAGAAAATTCAGAGGCCATCATTCAAATGCAAACAAGCGGAAAACAAATATCATAAAAGCAATTTCTAGCGATGTAAAATATATCTTGAAGACACATAACATGATTCGGCAATATACCTAGATTCCAAGTCTCACCGCCAATAAAAGCAACAGGGTTTTCGATCACACACAATGGAACTCCAGAAAACATGAAAAAAAATGGCGCCAAGCCAACTCCCTCTGGATACAAGACTCGATGTATTACATGCGAAACCTTTTATAGTTTTTGTCAAGCACTACTTCCAAGTAATTTAATACTATAGGCAACGAAAGCTTCGCAGTTAGACAATATGCTTTTACTCTAAAACAAATCTTTACAGAAATTGGCCATATATCTCGTTAAGTATCGACCGTCTCCGAACTCGATTAATACCGGTTATATCAGTTTATTCGCGAACTTGAGCCGATTTATTTGAATGAAATAGGCAGTGTAAGTGTCCCATTGATTTTATTGCGGTGCCCGTGTTTTGCCGCGGCAGTTACGGGTTAATGGTGCAATTGGATTTGGAACAGTTGAACGAAACCGCAACGAACCGTGGCTCGGTGACTTTTTGTCGTTAACTATATCTATTACCAGGTTTTTCTGAAGCAGTTTTAAAGTTTGATATAAAGACTTTCGTAATGTGGGTCGGAGCGTTGTCGGGAACATTGTCGAAGCTATTAAGTTGGTATAAAAAGTACGTTTTAGACGACAAAAGCACGCTAGCGGAGGGTTAATCGCGCCATTGGAGCTGCAATAATCGCGTTCGGGGCCGCGCCGCGTTTTGCCGCGCGACGAAACGCGTTCCGTTTTACATGCTGCGCTTATTTTCGTGTAGTGCAGTGTACTGCTGTCTATTGCACTCGTAGTGTAAACGCTCGCACGGAAATCGCGGGCTTTGTTTTTGAAATTGGAACTTGTTTTTTTAAATGTTTAAATGTGGAATAAGATGTTACTGTATTTTTCCTTTGGGTGTAATTGGCCAGTGTTTACCACGGCAGTGTAGATAAGTATCGTGTTTTTTTGTTTTTTTTCTTACCTGGATAGTCGTATGTTTATTTTAGTTTTACTGATAGTAGAATTTCCTTAGAATATATTTTATATCCTATCCTGTCCCCTAAACCTTTCTAAAGTAACAACGACGTATTTACCGATGTTACATCAAGTCTTGTGACATAAAATAAAGCCTGTGTTGCCAGCAACGTTCGCGACGGCACGTACTATTATTCTGTGTGTGTACGTGATTTTTACTCGTTTCCTCCATGTTGCCGACTAATATAGTTAATGTATGTATTTCTAACATGAATAGCGAACAAGAAAAATAAATGTTTGCTTCCTACATCGTAAATATCTGGCGAAAACGATGTATGGGAATCTTTAGACAGTATGTGTAGATGTTGGAGGGTGTGTGTTTGGTTTCACGGTATATGTTTGAGAGTGTATATGTTAGAAGACGCTTCTACGGAGCGGGTTTCCGAATTGAGTACTTAACATAGGAACGTATTAAACGCTACAGAAATACCAAATTTTGACTGATTTTCAGGGTAAAATAGAATTTACGAACTACTCAACTTTAAAAGTTCAGTTCAGAAATCTAAGATTAGGTTGGGTTAGGTTAGAACCAGCTGGGACCGAGTGGTGGATTGTTGCCCACTACCCTCACAGAAGAGATCATCATTCTTAAACCATTATTCTCTTCTTTAAACTAAAACTGCTTATTGTTAAAGCTATAATAATTAATTTATATTTATTTATTTTTCCTTTAACGCATTGCTTTTGCAATATTTTATTTTTATTATTTAGACTTCAACTGCATTAAATTTGTTAGTAATTTATTTTGTTAACAGTTGTAATTAATTAAATTTTTCCTGCTTTCTTATGTAGCCTCTTTTTGGAATGTGAATGTGAGAACACTGTATAATCCACAAACACTTAGATAACTTTCTATTACGACTTATTTTTTTTATTTTATTATGATTCATTTTGTGCTTTTGTGTACAGTGTTGGCTGGTCTACACTGTTTTTACATAAATCAATGAATATTGTAATAAACACATTTTTTAAAAGAGTATCCATGGAGTTTCTTGCCGGTTCTTCTCCATAGTAAACGACCAATTTGGAACCGTGCACTAGCTGACGTTTTATAAGTGCCCATGTAGGCCTTTGTGAAATAAAATATTTTGATTTTGACTTTTAATATTTTACCAATATTTTGAATAGAAAAGATGTACTACTAGAAAATACTACGCGCTGTTTTTTTTTTTCATTTAGACCGTTATTTATTGATTTATCATCAATAAAAAAGCAAGCCAATGTACATCAACTTTACTTTTATAAACTGTTTGTATAAATTGTTTGTGTGCTTGTAGGTACAATAAAGAATCTATACTAATATTATAAAGAGGTAAAATTTGTAAGTTTGTAAGTTTGTAAGTTTGTAAGTTTGTAAGTTTGTATGTAGGGGGTAATCTCTGGAACTAATAATCCAATTCTAAAATTTTTTTTACTGGCAGAAAGCTACATTATTCCTGAGTGCTATAGGCTATAAATTGTTTCTATAGCATGTATATTAACCGAGCTATCACAACTTTTGTCTATCAAGTCGGAAAAAAATACCTCATAAAATAGAATTATTTGCGTGCGCTGCCTAAACAGTTGCTTAAAATTAAAAACAATGTATGGCTACCTGGTTCGTCTTAATTATTTCTACAAAAAAGTCCGCGGTACCATATCTCTATCTTTTATATTTCATCTTTTATACTTCTTTTATTGCATTAAAAATATTTTTTTTCGGCATACTTACGTTTGGTTGATTATTTGAGCAACAAAATATTAATTCTTATGACAATAAATTATTTCAGTATCACAAGAACATTATACAGATAAGATTTGCCATTTACAGCATAGCAATTGGTCATACAGTTTCGAAGATAATATAAAATTACTAAAACGCAAAATGCCCCTAGCGTAACTTTCATTGTGCAGACGTTTTACCTATTTTTTTTTTTTATGGTGGGCAAAAATCTACTTATGACAACCCCCGCCCTTGGGTGGAGCGAGAGATAGTGTCAGACTCTTACTGACTAAAAACCCACCCCGTTCCTTCTAGCCTTCAAACCAGGGCACGAGTTCCCTTTCGGATAACCCTGGACCCGGTAGGCTTCGACCCAGCTGGGCCTCTGCTGTTGCTGACAACTTCTTGAGGCACGCGGGAACAGTGCGCGCCGTTGACGTCTTGGGCTCGGTCCATTACCGGACGATCGGACAGCAAGCTACCCATGGCTCGCCGTCCGCGAGCCCGCGTCTACGGTGGCCGGAAATCGGGATCGGAATCCCGGCGGCGGCGGCGGGGGCGCCGTTGCCTGATGCGGTCTGCCTCCGCCTTTGCTAGCATTACTGCTTCGCAGAAGGAGGCGACCGCCTGCCATTCCTCCTCGCTAAGGACCATGGCCTCAACCAGAGCCCGCCGCGAGAGGTGTCCGCCGCCGATCGCCCCCACGAGGGCACGGCGATGCTCTGCCCAGGCAGGGCACACCTCGACTGTGTGCTCCACCGTGTCCTCCGGGCGTTCCGCACAGTGGCGACACTCGGGCGTCTCTTCCGCTTTAATTCGGTGCAGGAACCTCTCGAACTTGCCATGTTTTCTGAATCGCGGTGTTAAGACTTTCTGTGGATTGATGACCTTCTCGAATTATTATGCCCACGTTGTCGTTAGTTGGAGTTCTTCTGTCAGTTGCTTATTGGTTTCGGTTGTTTTGTTCGTATGGTTGTTGTTGTTGATAGATACCTCATAATCGAAAATATCGTAATTTCGTTGTAAGTTTTTGTATGTTCGTAGTTTCGTACTTCGTTCTATCGTAATAATCGATACGAGTTATTCGATATTACGATTGTTTTGTTTTGTAAAGGCGGACGGTGTTCGAGTCGCTCTCCTTTTGTTCATAATTGTTTTCAAGTCTGTGCGTAGTTTGTTGAGAGCATGTCTAAAAGGAAATCTCAACTGTCCCGGCAGACATCACAGACAAGAGCCGCTCGAGTACGCCGTACGGAAGAATCTGCCCCTGAAAATGAGCAGCGCCTCTCGAGAAATAGAGAATATATTTCGCAAGCACGCGCTAGAGAATCTAGCTCCGAGCGCTCACAGCGCCTCGCTAGCCAAAATGTGAGGACATCGCGGGCCCGTGCTCGAGGAACTAGCGCTGAACGTGCGCACCGTCTATCTGAGTTAAGGCAGCATGTCTCTGAGACAAGGGATAGGGAGACTAGCGCTAAACGCTCGCGGCGGCTTGGTAGGCAAAATGTCATAACATTGCAGGCCCGTGCTCGGGAATCTAGCGCTGAACGTGCGCAGCGTCTATCTCATTTAAGGCAGCATGTCTCTGAGACAAGGGATAGGGAGACTAGCGCTGAGCGCTCGCAGCGGCTCGCTAGGCAAAATGCCATAACATCACAGGCCCGTGCTCAGGAATCTAGCGCTGAACGTGCGCATCGTCTAATCGAGTGTAATCTTATTTTAAAACAAGAAATTTTCCGCGGACGAAGTCGCGGGCAGAAGCTAGTAAAGAATATTTCCATAAATTGAGTTATTGATTTTAGGGTATAAACAAATAATAATCAAACCTTTACAAATGCGTTTAAGTCAGCATCTTCCTGCCCTTGTCCCGTGTTATTTGGGGTCGGCGCAACACGCTTTTTTCTTCCACTCTACCTACCCTGTTACCCGTCATGCTATCACTAACTTCCTTTTCTTTCATATCACTCTTCACACAATCCATCCATCTCTAATTAAAAATTAGTGGTGTATAGGGTAGTCATTCTTCTTTCTCGCTCGCAAACACAACACATTATGGTAAGACCCCTGAACAGACCTATCAATAAGAAGCTAGCAACCTAGAAACTCCATCAATTACATATTCTGCTAACACCTACTAATTCATGAATCCCCAAGCGACCACCGGTGGCCGCGCATCTATTGTCTTACTATTGTGTCTCTAATTGACGGTATCCGAAGGGCTAAACCTAGTTGACTGAATGTATAATCAATTCGTTCATTTGTTCACTCACTAGATAAAGTTCATTCGCAAGTTTTACATTCACTTGTACCTACATGTGCAATGAAAGAGATAATATTATGTCGCATACAAGTTACGTAATATAGGGTGACTTATTTTTTAGGGAAGAAAATACCCACGAATTTATTTATTTTTTACCATGGCTCAAAATTCAAAAAACGAAAAATAAGAAAATTATTTGATAATAATATGTCACGTAGTCTATGATATTTGGACTCAACTCTTGATAGAGAAAGAGACAGAGAGAGAGAGAGAGAGAGATTTTAATTTATAAATTTTTTATTAGGCCCATAATTCGGTTTTCATACAGAAACCTATATAATTATAAATTATGAAATTTTAAACTTGAGGTTGTCCTCTCGCATATGCACAACCGAACTTAAGCTACCTAACATAAGCAGTGTCCAGCAGTGGGAACATTATAATGTTTGTCTTCTGGATGTCCCATGTTTTATTTTTTGGTTCTAGAATATTAGATTCAGATGGAAGACATTGTTTTCTCACGATCTTTTCCATCACTTTATTGAGAGCAGTGGTGACGAAATAATTTATAGAAAATAAAGTATCCATGTGGGTTCGAAACCATGACATAAGTCTTGTATCGTGTGTTTTATTCTCGGGGCCATTACCTACCACTGGTCCACCAAACTACCTTCATTCATTCATTCACCTCCTTCATTCACACTTAAACTAAATTTAACAAGTACCTATAAAATTTTGATGATCACGGTTTATGCACCATCTCTTCCTAAATATTTGTACGCCACGATATGCGGCTGAACATGCCAGAACTTATATTTCATTATTATCTTGCATGTAATGTATCATGTATACCATGTTTAACAAAAAAGTTTTACTTACTTACCTCAAAATGTTGCCAATTAATAAAACCCAGCCTGTACTAAAGTTTTCAGTACTTTGCACTTAATTTTCCACATTGTGATTAAATGACGCGATATCGAGTGCTCGATCGATTTGCTAAAGTAGGTCGCGGGTATTCGCCTACAGAACTATAGCTGGTATATGTCTTTAATTTAGAGGTATATGTATGTGCGAACGGTTTTAAAAGCACGATTATGCACTTGGGCTTAAAGTTTGCTTGTATTGTGTTTTAAGTGTGCTATTTAGTTCAGGGTTGAAAGGGTCTAGTTTGTCGTATGGTTGTGAGTTGTAAACGGTTGTTAGTAAGTATGGATTTGTGAACAATGAACGATAGAAAAGGTGTTTTTTCATTACTCATACTTTGAAAGTAGGTCTGAAGTTGCCTGAGGAGCGGGCTGAAAAGTACAACACTTTTCATCCCTAGGGAGTTTTACTTACACCTAACAACTGTCGAATTATTAAAAAAAAACTAAGTCTATCTTCTTGTATTCGTAATGAAAAGCACAATGCTTACCTCGGGGTTAAAGTTACTTATTTAGTCCCTCGAATTAGCGACCTCGCTACGCTCGGCCGCCAAACTTCTTCTCGGGACGAAATAAATAACTTTCACCCCTAGTGTAACAATGTACTATTTCATAATTACTTGATACACTTGATTTTTTTTTATCTTTTCTTCACACTAGGAATTACTCCTGTATCGTGGTTGTGTTCACAAGCATAATCTCACATACTCAAGGAATCCAGACTCGGGTCAACTATCTGTAGGGTTTTTTTTTCGGTGGATAAAAATTATCCAGATCATCCCCCGCCTTTGGGCCGAGTGGGAGATAATGTCAGACTTTTACTGACTAAAAAACTTACCCCATACCTTCGTTGCCTTTTATACCGGAGCCGAGCCTTCCTTTCAGAAGCATACCCTTGGCCCAGTTGACCCTGCAGAGCCTCTACGGCTGCTGACAACTCCTTGAGACGCACGGGAACAGTACGCTCGGGCTCGGTCCGGACCAAGGAATCGAATCCATGACACAGCGCACCCAATTACTCAACCACTGCGCTAACCGTGCCGTCAAAATGACGGATTAGTGATCGTAATAGAATATTATGAGCAAATACATATACTGTTGCTAGCTTTCTATTGTTATTCATTGAGAGAATATGGAGTAAAAGTTACGGTACAGTAAATATTTATACGACTCTCAATAAAACCAGCAGATATCTCTCATCTGAATCAATACAATAAAACATTGGCCCACTAAAACCACAATAAAAATATCTCCGAAACTATTTCTTGTCAATAAAATTAACAATAACGAAAGTTTAACCTAGAAACAATAGTTTAAAACCAGTTTTGTACTAAAATAATGCATTTTGAATGTAATTTTACTAGTTCGTATATGTTATAAGGTGCGTGGGAGTCGGCGCGACCTTCCCGCCCACTCGATGTGACAATATGCATCGCAGCGTCTATTTGACGGCGGTGAATGCATTGTTTTATGCAACGGGTTGTTAGGGTGCGTTTCCATGCCGCGACAAATTACGGCATGGCGGGATCCCATAGCGGTATGGAGACCGCGACTGTCGCAGATCAGTGGCGTACCTTCCATTCGCGGCAATAAGCCGCCTTTTTGAGGAGTGGTTTTCATGGTGGATATCTGCACCGCCTTGTCCTTGTGGAGGGGTTTGGCGCGTTCAGCTCATGATACAGATCGAGATGGATTGGAAAACAGTCATCTCATATGAAGCTTAATGCTTCTCAGCTTCATTTTACACAAATCGTTTCAACGATTTCACATATTGTCCAGTTGTATAGACATTTGTGATGCAAAACTACACCAGTTTTAGATCACAATATCCACTAAGAACTTTGCGAAATAATTATAACTACATATAAAAATTCGCTAAAACTCTTTCAGAGACTAGGACCTCAGGGTTAATCTATAGCGAAATACTATTAACTGATTAATAACGAAATCCCAGAAACTAGACCACATACAAACTTAAAATTTCAGGTAGGTTCCTAACAGGGTGTAGACCTCCGATAAGAACGGATTTTACGAAACACCACTCCTAAGAGGCTAAAACGGGGTTTGGAAATTTGTAAAGAGAAATCGACTTTTACGCGGGCGAAGCCGTTGGCATACCATAGCATAGCATAACCAGCCTTTTAATATTCACACTGTTGGGAGTCAGGCCTCAACTCTATAAGCGGGAATGGGCCGTAATCCACCACACGGGCCCAGTGCGGGTTAGTGAATGTCACATGTCTGTAAATTTTTTGGGTTCTAAGACGATGTTTTCCTTCACCGTTTTGAGAGCAGTGGTGATGAAATAAATTACACAAATAATGCGCTTGGTTGGGTTTGCACCCACGACTTACAACTCGTAAGTCGGGACCGTTACCACTCGGCCACCACTGCTCCTAGCCTAAGCCGTTGACAGAAGCTAGTTAAAGAAAAAAATATGCCGTTTGATGTCAAGAGACGCAGTATCGATGCACGAATTTCTACCATCATTGTGTGCTAATCTTAACAGTGTTATGCAAGAATGAAGATCTATTTCGCTGCATACACAACTAGCACTATTGTATGCCATTAAGTTCTTAATGAGAGAGCCTGATTGTTTGCGTGGGTTCCTAGTGGGTTTATTAAGAGACGGGTGGTCGGCTCTGTGACATTTTGGCGTATAATCGGACAGACATTGCAGAATATTAGGTGCATTGTCGGTACAGCAAGTTGGAATATATTAAAACTGGTTATTGTAGGTGGACCGATGACCTGGTGAAGGTTGTAGGAATCCGATGGATGCGGGAAGCACAGGATCGATCATTGTGGCGACACTTGGGGGAGGCCTATGTCTAACAGTGGACGTCTGTCGGCTGAAATTATGATGGTGATGATTATAGGTAGGGGTAAAATGTGACAAACGTAGACACTTATATGATAATAGGTAACTCATAATATAATTAGAGTGTCATTGGAGTTTCTGGCACGTTGTGCTCCATAGAGATCTACGCTTTGGAACGTGCAATAATTTAGCTTCACTTGTTTGACTGACCAACATTTTGACAATTCAAAAGTGCCGGTGGGTAATTCACATTGCTCACAGAACAGATGGTCGATGAGGCCGAAAGGTTCTGGAGTGACAACTACGCATCGAAAGACGCAGCTTTGAAAGCTGTTGATTGTACAGGTAAAACATGTTTTCAATATTTTATTAACCTAACTTTAGATAAGCTGCTTTTGATAATTGTTACTATTTCTGTGTAAAAATCCACTTGGTGTAAATATAGATGGAAGATTAAAAACGACTCCCAATACAATTTATTTCCAATTAATTTTTAATTACAAATACAGTATTAATTTAACAAGTTTTCGCATCGTTTAACTTAACAAACTAGTTGGCAGCCTAGGTGTAAATTCTAGCCTACATCTGCCTAAGTGCCAACACAGTAAATTCTTATACACTACATAAGATTAATGTCACCGCACTATTTGTGTTATCACATTATTCAGCTTTAGTGATGTTACACGACGCAGTATCGATGAAAACTTTATGAAGCTTCGATAGCGTAGAGCGGATATTTGGAGGACCGGAAAAAAAGTTATGATAGATTTCATTTTCTGTGACTTTTTTTCGGGTATCGATAAATATTCCATGGATTTTTTTTTGCTATTTACAGATTGAACAATTGATTTAAAATAAGTAGGTGGAATATAGTTTGACAGTTATACATAGGTATTATGATGTTATTTGTGAGTTCACTTTCGGGTGTAATCCGCGGAAAGTAAATATTATACCAAGAAAAACTAAGTTACGATACTAAATAAGGTACTTTCTAATATGAAAGAATGACACAAATTGCTATAGAAATTGAAAAAGATCCAAAGAAGTGGTTTACAAAGGCGAAACTAATTTAAATGTGACTTTCAAAGTGGACTTACTTTAAACTTACACCTTTGAAAGATTATTAATATTTTAATCTATTTTAAATAAATTGTGAAACTTTATCAAAAGTTTTATTAAAATGATAGATGCTTCAAATAGGTTGCGATAGTTCCAAAACTTTGCTAGTTTTAGTTATTAATAAAACTGGTATAACGTTGAAAAAAGAAGTATTTATAGCTGTTTTAACTTAAATGAATGCTTAATAAATCTGATATCAAGATAAGTTAGTGTAAACTCAATTATAAAACTTAATCCAATCCTTTTGTTTTGCTTCATTTAGTTTGTTAATTACTGTAATAATTAACGCTTGTTTTAGATTGCTCTATTGTAGCAACTTAAATGCTAACATACAGATTTATACTAGTAATTTAATGCGATTAGTTTGAATGATTATGGAAATGACTATGACTAATAATGCAATGCTATGCAGATTAAACATAGATTCTGTAACACATTCCCAATTCAGTATTGTGGATAGAATAAAACACAATTATTTATTAAATGGTGTAAAATTCAATTACTATCATATTATAATTATAACAACAATAATATTTCACAATTATCACAAAACGCCGTCTAGCACCAAGCAATCAGAGTTTGTATTATGAGTGCTAGACAACTGATACACATATTTACATATTTCTAAATACATACATATTAATATTATAGATAAATTACCCCCAGACACAGAAAAAATGCTCATCACACAAACCTTTGTCCCGGGTGTGAATCGAACCCACGACCTCCAGCATAGCAGTCAGGGCTACTCTAACAACTGTTGGTCTAGTTGCCCAGTCAATTATAAAGATATATTTAGTTTTTAGGCCTACGAAAATATTTGCCGATATCGACATTGCGCATAGCGTACATCACTACGCCCCATAGTGCAGCCTAAATATTGATTCGATTAATCAACCTCTCGATATATTTGTCGATCGATTCGCTTGCTAGTCGTGGGAAACTCAATTTGATTCTCAATTATAGAAAACTATTAGTGTCGATATACGTTCGTGTGTCGAGTAATAAATTAAAAATGGACGCCAATCTCACGGCTGTTCGAATGTTTAGTCAATATTAATGGCTTGCATTCGATTTTCATTTAGTTAACTGATTGAGCGAGACTTTGTTTGGCTTTGTCAAATAACGTTTTAAATAAAACGGTTTTTTTAATAGAGACTAAAGTATAATGACGTTATGCTTAAAATTTGTTTGGATAAAATTTTCAGAAGGAAGAACTAAGGTTACCGACATAACCCGAAGAATCTTTACCAAAGTTATGCGACTGTAAGCAGGACAACATTGTAGGTTGTCTATAAAATATTACCCTGTGCGATAAGACCGCCGATTTTACACTTATTTTTAATAATGTTTGTACTGTATTTTTTGTTTATGTGGTGTACAATAAAGAATATAATAACATTGCTCGCCGAAAGGTTCTGAAGTGGCGACCGCGCAGCGGAAGATGCAGTATTGAAAAGCCGGACAAGGTGGACCGATGACCTGGTGAGGGTAACAGGAAACCGATGGATAGGAGATGCACAAGACCAGTCGTTGTGGCTACGGATTGAGGAAGCTTATATCCAATAATGGACGTCTTTCGGTTGAAATGATGATAAAAAACTTCAGGTAGATATTTTGCGTAAGCATTAGTCAAGTACCTATGATAATTCAGGAATTGTGTTTTACCAAACAAACATAGATACAATACACAACAATGGTGAACAAAGGAACTCCCGCCACACACTGTTGAATTTTAAATTAAAATTTTCAGTTCATGAAATATTAACACCGGAATAAAGCTGGGTCCGCACTGTCGTGCGCAAATATTCAAATAAACTGCGCTTGCGCCGGTTCCCACCGCGCGAAAGGTCGCTAGTGTGCACTCTGTGTTATGCTAAGCAATGCTGAGATACTACGCTGTAGATGGAGTGTGCACCGCTGTCCAAGGTATAAACGCCAGCGATATGACAAAGGTATTTTCAATAAACTTACTCGAAAATTGCTTTTAGGCACGCAATTTACTGTTTTTCGTACAAGTGTGGAAAAACTCGGTCCCGGTACAATTTATTACATCTATCGCATTAGGGTGGTCTGCTACCAGTCCCCACAAGTTGCCAGTCAACCCCTATTTATGTATTTCTTTGTTAGTGTGTTGAAAAACATCGTTTGATAAAAGTGGTTTGTCACTGTAGCACTTAGTTCCATAACAATCCTATAGAATTCCACCTTGATCGCAATGATGTTTTTTTTCCACTTGTATCTTTACTGTTAATTCAAGAAGCATTTTATAGATCGCAATATACACACACAAAAAGCCAGATATCTCTATCGCATACAAGTAATGAGTACAACAGTACAATATGTCAAAAGATACTATATCTACAAACTAACCATAATTATGATGCATTTTCCTACTTTAAATAAGACTTAAAATTGTAAAAAATTAGTTAATTAAAGCAAAATATGGTTTACGAAAGCTTATTTTGATCCTAACTATTAATACCCAGTTAAGTTTATCCAGGCACGCTTAATCGAGTACATCATCATGGCGTAAAATCAACATTTACCTCCCTCCCTATACTTAAATTTATAACTCGAGTTAATTTCAATCCATCGAACGCAACTTTAGACTTTATGATAATGAGTTTTAAGTTGATTTTTAAGTTAGTACTTGTCAGAGCAGTGATGGCCCAGTGGTAACTATCCCCGACTTACGAATCGAGACGTGGGTGAAGAATCAGCCAGGCGCATTACTTTGAGTAATTTATTTCATCACCACTGCTCTCAAAACGGAGAAGGAAAATGTCGTAAGGTAACAGGCATGACCAAGAATTAAAAAAAATAAGCCTGCCAGAGTCTGTGTTTCCTAATGGCTACCACTAAGGTATCTTTAAGTCAAAAATCTTTACGTCAAGAGTGAATAGGTCACTTCTCAATAGGTAACCGCGCTCCACCATCAGCCACATCATCGCTTACCATCAGGTGAGATAGTGGTCAAACGCGAGCCTATCAATAATAAAAAAAACTGTTCATAAGCAGTGATGCAGTCGTTGATGGTAACTCGCTTAGTGTTAAAAGAACCCAAAAAATAGTATGGGTTAAAATGGAATTTGAAGTTTATTCAAATATAACTATACAGTAAAATTTTATTAAGCTCGCTACCGCTTCTATTTGCACCACACACCCACCCCACAAGAATGGACGCATCGTGGCGCATAAATAAATGCAACTTTACACAGGTGTATCGACTGTGCGGAACACGTCACGTATGAGGTTCGCTCCTGGCCACTATTGTTTACTCTCACGCTAGCGAGAGAGAGGTGGGCAGGAATCTCTGGGGTATTTGAAGAATGTTATTTGATAGGAGTTCTGTTGCTTCTTGTATGGTCAAGTTTTTAGTTTTAAAAAGCTTTGTAAAGTTTTGCCTAGATTATGATAATGTTGTTGCATTGCTGATCTCCATTGAGACAGGCGCCGTTGCAATAGCTTGTCACGTTTCGTAAGCAAAGCAATCATATTCTAGTGATATTACTGAATTAACTTATATAAGTTAGCAGTAAGATTTCTATAATATAACTAACTAACCCGGCGAACTTCGTACCGCCATAGAGTCAATGAATGTTGTGATACATTTTAACTGTACTGTCTGCATAATTCATTTTAAAATTATATTTTAATCAGTGACGATAGCATCTAAATGATAATAAATGATCTTTATTTTGTAAATAGGTTTTCAAAAAACACTTTAACACGTCAATTTTGTTTTCAGTCAGTTTTAACGAGATGAGTCCTAACGGAGTAAAAAATCATGAAAAAAAAACCTAACACAGATTAGGTTCTTTTTTCGTGATTTTCTCCATATTTTCACACCATTTAAACCTTTCCTCGAATATATATCATATCTGGAGAGTATAAACCTACAACGATTACATGTCCTGATCATAATAATTTTAGGGTTTTGTAACTGAGAAGCTTCTAAGAACGATTTCCCTAGAGACAGCATAGGAAGGCACAGGATTTAGAGGTTTATGTGCTAAATATAGGCTTCCTTTGGTTAGTTGGTAGACTATAATCCATACCTATTTCCACAAAATATATACCTTTATGCTTTCAGTATACCCGTGCCTGCCTGAACCTAAGTTCAGGCAGGCACGGCAGAACCTGTTCTGCCTAAAAGTCGTCAAAAAAAAAATTGTCATTTCGTTTGCAACGCCACCTACTTGGTTCAATTATATTTTCAAACCATCCAAGTACCCATAATTATGCACAAAAATTTCGTCCAAATCGCGCCATGTAGGAGGAGTTAAGTGAGAAAAAGCTGGTAAATGATAAAACGTTCCTATTATAAACCTTTTTTATTCATGAAACTGTCACAGGTGACCAAACCTTGTGTGGAAACCGGCCGTGATGTCCTAGAACTGAAAATTCAACGACTTTGCTTGCGTAGTGGACTACGACCCATTCTCTCCCCTAGAGTGGAGGCCAGAGTCCCAGCAGTGGGAACATAAAGGCCGATTACGCTTTGCTATGTTACTATCATGTTTTAACGACTTACTAGTTGATCTTCTTTCCCGGAAATAAAATTTTCCACGTGTAAGTTGTTTCTTTTCCAAAAAACAAAAACATTTCATCGCAATCCAACAATTCCCAGAAAATAATAAATACAATACAAAGCAAAACAAAAAGAGAATAATATACGATTACGAAACTTAAGTATTAAATCTTGCTTGCTGAATAAAAATAATTTCGCCGACATTTCCACTTGACCTTTACAAACAATAAGTTTCAGTCCTATATTTTATTATTTATGCTGAGCGAATAAAATTTCATTTTATTTTCGTCTGTTTGGTAGGTAGCTATTTTCTATTAATATAGACCAGCAGTTTTCTTTTAGATTTTGTGGCAAATGATTGATTTAGATAACCAGAAGAATCGGTATACACAAGTGGCAGTGGGCAGGGTACATTGCTCGTAGAACGTATGGTCGATGGGGCCGAAAGGTTCTAGAGTGAAAACGCAGCGTTGAAAAGCCTCCCACAAGGTAGATCGATGAACTGGTGAGAGAGACGAATGCGCTGGGTGAGAGACGCATAAGTCGTTGTGGCGTCGCTTGGGGGAGGCCTATGCCCAATAGTGGACGTCTTTCGGCTGGAATGATGATTGATTTAAGGTTAAAAAAAAAAGAAAATACCTATGGCGGACAACTGAACATTCCAACCATATGCGCAAAACATTTCGGGATCATAGTCAACCTACGTAAATCGCCGTGGAAACATTTTAATTTAAACTCAAATAAATACAAAAAAAACTTTGTAATCAAACAAGCTAAGGCATATTGGTATAAGTACCGATCAAAACCTTGGCGGCGCGCACTATTCAGCTGTCAGCAACAGCAGCTGGGTCGAAGCTTACTGGGACCAGGGTTAGTTTCAAAAGAGTAGCTCGAGCCCCGGTATGAAGGCACGAAGGAAAGGGGTGGGGTTTTTAGTCAGTAAGAGTCTGACAGTATCTCCCGCTCCGCCCAAGAGCGGGGGTTGTCACTAGATGATTTTCCCACCATAAAAAAAGATTAAATCCTTTGTTCATAGATAGACACTGTCTTCACTTATACAACATTCATAGATAGATTGATAACCCATGCCAGACTAAACAAAAACAATACTAAATTACCACTATTACTTAATGGGCCTTCCGTCTCGTCGTAAAAGGCACTGGCATGAGGCAGTACGTAGCAAAAAAACGTAATCGGTCATCTTGCATTCCGACCGGCTGCGCAAGCGACGCGACTTGCATACCGTGCAGGCGCAGGGCAGATTAGCGCCGCGAGTACTGGGACCAGGAGTTGGGAAAATACGGTGACCATGATGTTTGGATAGTATGAAAATATTTCTTTCTTTTTTATTAAAGGATATTGGTGACTGGCTGAATAAAACGGGATAAGGGCAGGAAGATGATGGTGACTGGCTGAATCTTTTGGCTACTGACTTAAGGTTATTGTAGATAGTTATACACCATCATCATCATAATTTCAGCCGAAAGACGTCCATTGATGGACACAGGACTCCCCAAAGGTCGCCACAACGACCGGTCCTGTGCCTCTCGCATCCATCGGATTTCCTCAACCATCACCTGGTCATCGGTCCACCTTGTGGGAAGACTCCCAACTTTGCGTCTTCCGGTACGTGGCCACACGACTTTCATATAAATATTTCTACAGATTCACATTGTGCGTCTTTCTGTTGGAGTCTTTACCAGAGTAAGTAGGTAGGTACTTAATGCAGAATTTTCAAGAATTCTTCAAATATTGCGATTCTTCGAGTAAAAGAGATTATCAGGTACAAAGTTTTAGGTTGACTTTAAAATGAAACATGAAATTAAAACTAACTCCTTATTATTCCCCCACTTATTATTATTACTTCTGAGATACTTATGCAACAGAAATATTTCGTAAACGATGTATTCTCGAAAAAAAATCTTACGTTAAAAACATAAGAGAAAGTTTTTATATAACACTAAAAATAAACAACAACACAACATTGAGAATGTCCCATAAATCGGTCCCACAGTAACAGTGCCCCTACACGCGCGTGCCCGCAACCAATGCGCTGGTCTGCGCGCACGCACGTTGCAGCCCAACTCTTATGCTAATATGCAACCAGTAAATTAGAAAGGTTGAAAAATAACAACTAAGGTTGAATGTGTTTATATGTATGTTTGTTACTTCTTCACGCCCAAAGATCTGATCTGATTTGGATGAAATTGTGTACACGGTTAGACCATGTTCTAGAATAGATCGTAGAATAGGCTAGTTGCCGTAAAAAATGTAATTAGTCCGTTTTAGATTATTCAAAAATAAGCGACACGTATTTTTTATTTGTAAATTTAACCAAAAATTACAAAGATATAGCCCATTAAAGTTACGTGTAACGTCACCCTGTGTGAAAAAATGCAGCAGAGCGTTTATATCTTTGTTATTTTTGATTAATTTACAATTTTTTTTTTGGACTGCTTATCAGACTTTTACTGGCGACCGCCTGCCATTGCTCCTCGCTCTGGACCATGGCCTAAACTAAGGTACAGAGCTATGAAGAACTGGTGTGAAACTGGATTGATTTTTGCTAATTGCTCTTGTGAGATGGGGCATGGTTTTTAAATTGATCCGGATAATTATTATTTGTTTGTGAAGGCATCTTATATGATTATAATTATCAATCCTTATTATCCTTTTATTGATTATGATTATCAATTATTTCTTTTTTAAACAAGGCAAGGCATCTTAGAAACAAAAGACGCTCAAGGCGATTGTTGTTTGTTATTTCTAATTTCTAGGAAAGAGCTTGAGCTTAATATATTATTCTTTCACAATACCAATAAAACAGTATAAAACTCAAACGCAATGAAATAATATATCAACGTTTCACTAAACAAACTACATTTCAAAAGACCCATTCTTCTAAACAATAACCAATTGAATTTTCCAATTGAAAAAATATGGCTCGAAAAAATTCGAATATACAAAAACACTGGCCAGATAACGATACAATTTATATTTATAGCAGTAATTCATACGAATACATTTATGTTGGCAACACTTTTATACTGGAACACTTTATTCTTCCAAAAGGGTCAGTTTAAGACACCTCGAGAAAGAAAATGGTGATTCTATTCAATGCAAGAAGAGGTACAGAATATATTTGGAATAAAATTATGCCGACTGTTCTAGGAAAGGATTTTGTATCAATGAACGGACCGTCCGACAGTTTTTATTCATATGTTATGGTTTGAAGTAGATTTTTCTATAGAAGTGAGTAGTTTGTTTAAAATGGAAATGGCATTGGATTAGGGTTGGCAAAGATGTTGAATTTGAATAAATGGGAATGTATTGTGATTATGGAGTCAGATAGTTGTACAAAATTTTTATTCTTCTTGATACTAGTGCTATCACACTATAATATTACAGAGGCAATGGTTGTATGTGTGTGGATATGTATGTCGCCTCTTTATGCTCAAAAGGCTGAAAGTTTTTTTGTGAAATTTGGTAGAAGGGTAGAGCGCGGAATTGAATTCAAAGACTAGAATAACCACTTTATGTGATACATATATCGCTCATTTGTTGCAACAACGGCGTAGTTACACTTTTTTCAAAACAAGTTATATAATGTTAAAATGTGCGATAGACTATTTACACCGGGAGAAACATCATTTACGTTGATTTTATTCAATAAGACGACCCACTGACCAACAATTTGAATCGTAACAAGTTTCGCTAAAATGCCATAACCATTAATATTAATCTTTGACTGCATCTCCTGTAAAATTTTTAAAAGTGTAATTACGCCATTGTTGCACCAAATGAGCGATATTACCACTACACCAATACGCAACACCAATGAAATTAGTTACCATTATTTATCCGAGACGCACAGGACTGTTCATTGTAGCGACACTTGAGGGAGGCCTATGTCCAACAGTGGACGTCTTTCGGCTGAAATGATGATGATGATTTATACTAAGATTGCAACACACTCTGCAAGGATATCGTGTCCTTACCATGGCCCTTGCAAAGGCCAACTGAAGGAACACAGTTGAAATTTAGTCAGTAAAATTTCCTGCACTGAAAAAAAAAAATGCTCTCTCGATTTACGTCACTATTTCTAACTCGCCATTCCATTCTGTTACTGCAATTTTTTAGTTGTAAACTAATACGCAACATGATACAACATATCCCAGTCATTATAAGCATGCCAAACTGCATTAGTGTGTACTAATAAACTGCATTAAAAGTTACTTAGCCGCAATACTGAGCTCACCAGGGGTTTGTGCCTGTCGTGTTAACGAATTTCAGCCCACAGAGGGTACGTATCCGAGTTTAATACAAACTATAACTCTATAAAGCCCTTGTTTCCCGCTGGGCTGGAGTAAAGGATCGGACGGTAATGAAAAAGGCGATGAGGGATCATCTAGGGGCCTTATGTCCTAATTGTACTTCATTGTACAGTTTAGAGCAGAAGTGCATGTATTTTGAATTAGTTTTGTGGTAGAAATTTGAACAAGGTCCAATGTATGTACTAAGTACCGATACACACTAAAATCCTTACTGATATTATAAAAGCGAACGTGAGTTTGTTTGTTACGTCTTCACGCCTAAATGGCAAAACCGATTTTGAAGAATTTTAGTACAGGTATAGTTTGAACCCTGGAGACGGACATAGAATTTTTTTTTTTAAGTGAGAAAAGGGGAGAAAGAGCAAAGTATATTAATAAACACGGGCGGAGCCGCTGATAAAAGCTAGTTATATATACCTATAGGCGAAAACTTGTAAGTGAGTGCTTGTGTATGTATTTCTGTTACTACTTCAAGCTCGAACCGGTTTGAATGAAGTTTGGCAAACGGCTAGAGCATGTCTTGAAATAGCAAATAGGATAATTTTTTCGAAGTTCGAAGGCCTCCTCTGGTGAGGATCGCAGAAATCCTTTTTTCAATGACATAATCTAGTGCTTGACTGCGACTCCACCTATGGTAAGCAGTGATGCATTCGTTGATGGAGAGGCGCACTAGTTTATTAGGAGCCTATTCAAACTAGAAAATCGGATAAGAAAACCAAATTGTTCCTGTCCTTCGTTGTAGTTGATTCTTTTAATCTATCTCTACTTATTTACTTGCTTGTTACTGAGCAGCTGTGGTATTTAAGTTACTAATTGAAGTAAAATGCATGTTTCGAAGTAGGTGTTAGACTAAAATAGACGCTGAATTAATTACCTCGCATATCCGTTGGTCTGTTCTTCGTCTCATTTCAATCTGTTGCAAAGATCTGGAAATAACGAGAAATAACTGGTTAGTACAGGTTTAAGTACATCAATGTTACAATTAATACAACAGGTTCATTCTAGTACGCTCCTAAGAAAACCTTTTGATTTTTAAAAGGTGACCTGATGATGATGATGACTGGCTTCAGCCAGTGATTTCGCCTGCGTGGAATTTGTACTTCCTCCCATTATAAATTACTAACTTTTAGCGTCCGCGCATAAAATATAGCCTATGTCACTCAGGAAAAAAGCAGCTTACTAACAGTGAAAAATTATAAGCAATCGGACCAGTACTTCCAGAGGTTATCTGTTTATTATATTAGTGTAGATAACCTTTTTGTTAATCTGATACACAAACTATAATACTGTAACGTTTGATCAAAATCTGTTCATCCGTTTGAGTGTGAATGCGTTACAAATATTCTTATTTATATTATAGATGTGATGTATTCAAAGAACCTCTTTTATGTAGTGAACTGGTTTCATTTTTATAGATTTTCCAGTACCTAGATCTCGGTTTGATTGCCACTATAATAAAATGGGAAATAATGGTAACCCTTCATATTTTATATACAAAACCGTTCCAGGTAAAAAACCCTAGAAGTACCTTTAGCACTTTCAATAATCATTTTCAGAAAGCACTACCCACAGTTGTGTTGTGATGTATTCCCACTTTACATTCCCCTTCTATTATATACGACTACAAATACCTACAAAAGAGCTATATTCCCGAACCACTCAAGCACCTATTACGACCTATAACACCCCCACTTTTTCAGTATCGACAAAATTCCATTCAGGCCTAAGTGCAAAAAGTTCAATTTGCGTACATTTGCGGGCGTACAACCCTAGCCGTATATACCGTGATGAATAGGGCTGTCAAAGTTGCCAACTCACTCTTTTATATTACTCGCTTTATTTTGGTTTTCGCTAATGAGCTTGTGGTTAACGGCAACTGGCAACCCTTCGGTTAGGGTTGAACAGTTCAAATTGAATGATAGATGCAAGTCACCTAATTATGTGTGACATGATTCCGTCGGTGATGAGATTCAATTTGTGAAAGCGGATAAGCGGTGGGTTAAAAGGTTCATGTTTTTCAGGGACGTAAACCCCGGTGAAATAAAGTGAGGTTAATTTACGATTTGAATCAATGGCTGCGAAATTTCACGAAGGATATTTCTTTTCTTTAATATTGATTAGGATATTGCGTAACAAGAAAATGGGTTAAAACAAACGTTTGACACTTTTTTAAACCAGTTATTCGGCACCACTGTTTAGCGGCAAAATTACATGGCTTGAAACTAAAGGTCTTTAACTCAAGAGTCCGAGTCACCCTTTCTGGGTTGTTGCTAAAACACACCATCGTCGACCACATTATCGCTTACTATCAGGTGAGATAGTGGTCAAGCGCAACCCTAACACACATGAAAAAAAATATGATGATTATTGTGTCAGTATTTAATTATTTTAATAATTTTGTTTTCTTTTCAATGAACTTATGATTTTGGTTGTTTACCTAATTTGACGTGATAATGCAATTTTATATTGGGTATAATTTTACATTTTAAAATTTAAATTTCATACTTAGCAAAATTTTTAACTATACCTGAAAGACGCTGTACACAAAATCTGTTGGTTTTACTTCAATAATGAGGGAAGGTATTATTTCCTCGGGAAAGCTTATTCACAAAGTCTTCTTACTACTATAAGATTATGTATGGCAAGCCATTGTGTGAAGCTAGTCTTAGAATGGTCTATAGTGGTCCATTATAACCTTGCAAGCTACTTAGTCTACCAATTGTGTAGAATTGTTGCGAATAGGAGTACTAAAATGTGGTCAGAACGGGTCAGCTTAGTATAGAAGCTAGGTATTTTGGTGATAGAGCGCTTCAATTTGTAGATACTTAGTCTGCTAGGGCGGTACATGGTATAATTTATTTACTGGGAATATTTTAATGAGTTTTCTGCGAAATTGCTAGCAATAACTACTCTATTGATCACTTTATAAGTGAGTCATTGAGTTGTCTGTAAGGGTTATTTGCAAAACACTAACAACCTTGCTGGGCTGTAGTTCTAAGATCATACACAAAAACTTTTCTTCTATGAATTTTTAGAAACAATAATACATTTACCAAAAACGAATCTTGAAGGTTCGTTTTTGGTAAATGCATTTCGTTGTTCTAACACATTTCAACTGTGTATTTTGCTATACCGACCTGCGTCTGTATGACGGGACGCAAGCGCATCAAGCGCCCCGCTCCCCTCCACTATTGTACTATCGGTTGCAGCGCATATACTTTGTAATATTTAGAACGTAATGTTTGTGAACAAATCTAAGACACGAGTAATTCCTAGTGTGGGGGCCATGCGACAAAAAAGTAAAATGGTTAACTTTATCACACCCCAAGTATCAAAAATGCTTTATACTTTGATCAATTATTCAAGGACTATAAAAAATGATTTACTACACAAAGCCGTACTGAGTCGAATGATATCAAATTATGTAGTCATGGTGCTAATACTAGGTACAGTCAACAAAAGAGTTAAGTAACCAGGATCCTGAGATATAGTGTAGTTTTCGTGGAAACAGTTGGATAAATATGAATGAGCTTTGAGTCTATTAATGAGTTGTTTACTTAAATATGTTTCATTCCGATCCGTACGTCGGTTTCCATGAAAACTTTCTCTATATTATGATCTGACAACTTTGGTAACTTATCTCTTTCGTTGATTGTACATGATCGGAATCTGACAGCCTTGGTTACTTATCTTCTTGGTTGACTGTACGTACCGTAAATGTATTAAGCACCAATTTCTGCCCGATACTTGGCAACCTGTACGGCTCTATTGTTGGCTTCGAATAGATCCTGAAAACTGCAAGTGGTAATGCAGGATGGGCAGCATAGCAGGTGGCGCATGTCCTGTGGAGAAGCTCGGCTCCACACTGGCACTGTACTAGAGATGGGTCGAGGAAGCCCCTCTGCCGGATTGCTTAAAACGCACTGCTGGGGTATCGTGCTGCCCAGTTACTGGGCTATGGACGCCAGATATGCAGTCGCTTCACGTAAAATAGTGGTACTCAACTTCATTTAGTTAAACACATTGGCAAGTAATTAAGGCGTAACAAAGCAGTCATCAGTCTTATAATGTTTTAGGCATCCTCTCTAGAGGATAGAATGAGCCTCGATCCACCACGCGGGCTCGGTGCGGATTGGTGGATGTCACATGTCTTCGAATTTTGGTTCTAGGACATGACGATATCCTTCACCGTTTTGAGAAATAAATTACACAAAGTAATACGCCTTGCTGGGTTCGAAGCCGCGACCTAAACTCGTAAGTCGGGACCGTTTTCACTGGGCTACTACCCATAATATATGTAAGTAAGAGTTATTTATAATTGCGATATATTTTCGGAGCCAGCAAAGAATATAATTAAAGCTTTTAAAATTTCCATGTTAATTATGAGAATAACCATCATAAATATTTTTCTTCTTGAATTTTCAATATGCAGGATGGTCAAGAAAATACCTACGGATACGAGAAAATAAACTTTATGGTCAATGATATAAAATACAAACATTATTTTACTGTATATTTCTGAAGTGAAGACTGTGGTCTTCGTGTCTTGATGCACCGGTTATCAGTCAAAAATCTGTATCGATCATCACACAGTTGCCTAAACAGTCCTCATAATTTCAACCCAAAGATGTCCGCTGATGGATATGGGCGTCTATAAGTGGGGACACTTGAATGAACGGTCCTGTGCGTCTCGCATCCATCGGATACCCACAACCTTTACCAGGTCATCGGGCCACGTTGTAGGAGGGCTTTCCACGCTGCGTCTTCCGATAGGCGGAAAACTTCAATGCACCAAAAATTTCCAATGTTCAAAATGATTACCAAACCGAATTGTTCTCATTTCTTCAAACAAGTGATTTCCCAATATGTGGCGACTGTTTGAAGTCCTGGGCGCCCCCTAAGTAGAATAGCGTGAACAGTAAGCAATACTTTGGAGAGGGTACTCGTAATTCAAGCGGAATTCAGTACCAAAGCGCCAGTTGCTTGGCGGGTTCGTCGCCTGCAGGGATGACAAACCTAACGGACAAGATTTGAAGGTTTTTTTTTGTGGATTTATATAGGCATATTATAGAGGGCTGAGAGGTGAGTACAATATGAAGAGTTTGTATTACTCATTTTATCGTACTTATGTCACTTTTGAATAAGGTTAGGTTTGAATGTAGTTAGTTTCTATTATGAAGACGTTCTCTAGGATAGCTTTAAGTAGAATTAGCTACGGTATAAACAGTGTTACTATTAAAGCTAGTATTTAAATTAAAAAATAAGGAAATTATAATATCGCATTGGGTCTAAAGCAAAGATATTTATTTAAAAACTTCAGAAATAGATAAATAGTTTTCTATATGCTTAGTTTACAATTAAGTAAGTTAATTTTTAGTATGGTTGGTTTTAAATATGAATCATAAAGTTCTTTATCAGTTTTGTTCAGCCAAATTCTGCTACTTTCTTGCTCAGTATCTACAGAATATTTTGAAGTTTGTTTTGTTTCTAACTAAGATGATCTTTCTTGTACAAAACTTGTCAACTTAGCGATTTTTCTTTTATTGACTGAAAGGTACACGGTAGAAAATGCCTTGATGTATTAAGTGCGTCTATTTCTTCTGTACAGAAGTTTAAATAAATGAATAAACAAATAATTTGTTACTAGAGCCCTATGAACATAAAGAATTGTTACTATTTTGGTGTACAATAAAGTTTATTGTATTCTATTCTATTCTAAAACTCTCTTAGACATCTTAAATCGACAGCACCATCACCAGTAGATGGGAATGTTAAGGAATACTCAACGGACTTGGCCCATGACTGCGGCCATTTACATTTTGAGAGATTCCAATGTTTCAGTGAACCGCAATGACGTGATTTACGACCCCTGCCAATTCCGTGTAGACTCAGGCGCGTGCCATAAGGTTGGCCATCCCTGAACCACCCTGGGAGATTAGTATTCTTCCCCCGTTCTTTCACGCATAATAAATTTAATCCGGGGATTGCATTCGTTAATCTCATTATTCTTGTACATATAGAAGAAATAAGTCGTGTCGAGTTTGGTAGTCTGTTATTTTGTTTGGAACGGTAATGTTTTAGGCGACACAACACTTGCGCTAAATATGTTTTTGAAGCGGTACACCGAAATTCTACCACACCTATGTATTTTTTACTACATATTGTATAATAATAATATTAAAAGGTTCGTTCAAACAAACAAAATCTTAAAGATTTTGCCTGTTTGAACGCGTTAATGTCTGAATTGAAAATTTTTGTTAGTGTTGGATAGTCCGTTTATCGAGGAAGGCAATAGGCTTACTAATATCACGATAAGACCAATAAATAAGAGCAGTACTATAAACAAAAACATTGGTGAAACCTCGAGGAACCTTTAATTTGTTTAAAATGAAACGAACTTCAGATTTTTTATTTATGTTTTCTTCAGAGATTTTATTTTCCATGTTGTCTTTGTCCATGCCTTTTAAATATTGCGCTGATATCTGCAGTAGCCATTTAATTTTTCTTGGATCCCACCAACCTATCTAGACTGACAATTGATCACTATCTGTGACTAGAGATAGTCACAGATAGCGATCGTTTGCTATCAGGAGATCCTGTTAGTAAACGCTGACACGGTCACAATGCAATATAATTAAACCACATAAAATCCATAGATCTCATGGCTAAGAAAAATTACTTTTCTGTCGAAACCTATCTATAAGTGGCACATTTTAAGGTCACTTTAGACACCGCAACTGAGTGGATCGGACGTGCGGAACGGGCTTATTCCAACAGCAGTGCAAGAACAGCATGGGTAATACCGAATAACCTTGAAGAGGCCTGAGACGTGATTAACATTTTCTTCAACATTAATCTAATGAATATGGAAATAAGAAGAAATGGAAGTGGCGCCAGTGACAGAAAACTTGAAAGGGAATCGTTTATTCTGGTGTGCTCATGTGGAAAGAGGGGGATGAAACACATGTTACCCTAAAAAAGTTATAAGCATATGTACATGTGGACGATATGGTGGATTACAACCCAATCCCTCTCCTAGAGTCCTAGAGAGGAGGCCTGAGTCCTAAAAGTGGGAACATTAAAAAAGCTGATTATGGTATGTAGACGGCTGGTGAGGGAGTAGGAGGCCAAATAAAAGATGGATGAATTGTTTGAGGAATGATACGAAAGAAATGGAAGTCAGTGTTAATGTGACAGGACAGAATGAAAAAAAAAGTGTTGGTCGACACAACACTTTTTTAAGTAACAAGGGACAAAGGCAGGAAGATGATAATGAAGAATGAAGAGAGCTGTGTACAGTTTAACTAAGAGAACTGGTGGCCCAGTGGTAATCTCCTCAGTTGATAAGTTGTCTACCGTAGGTTCAAATCCAGCTAGGAGATGCTGTTAAAATGTTGAAAGTGTTCCGTCGTTGTGTAAAGTCCTAAGACAAAACTTTCAAAGATATTTGATGATTACGGTCTAATTCCTCTTCTAGGGAGGCAATTTTATAGCAGAGAACTAAAGGCTGGTAAAGCTGATGATAATGATATAACATGTGATTGAATAATATGGTTATATATCATAGTATGAGATATTAAGTTTCTCCATACAAACTTTGGTCCCCCGTTTCATCCTTTTAAGTTGTAATTTTGGAAAATACTCTCTTTGTGCTCGCCTAAATCATATAAAGAAACCTGTGGTTGTGGTGTAAAGGAGCTCTGTGCATTTTATGATAGACAGTTTCCCACTTAACCCTTCAGATACCGTCAATTAGAGACACAATAGTAAGACAATAGATGCGCGGCCACCGGTGGTCGCTTGGGGATTCATGAATTAATCTATACTTATAATAAATCTGTAGAGAGGTCAATTCTGTACATGAAATATATTTCCAAAATAACTATCAGGGGGTGATTAGTGATCGATACTGATGCCAAAAATGCAAACAGTAAAATTTTTGTCTGTCTGTCTGTCTGTCTGTCTGTCTGTCTGTCTGTCTGTCTGTCTGTCTGTATGTTCTTTATAGAAACAAAATCTACGCGATGGATTTTAACGAAACTTGGTACAATCATTCTTCATACTCCTGGGCAGGTTATAGTATACTTTTCATCACGCTACGATCAATGGGAGCAGAGCAGTGAAGGGAAATGTTGGGGAAACGAGAAAAATTACTCCATTTTTTAAGCTTCCGTCGCGTTTGCAGCCTTAATGGTTAAAGCTACACAGAAATCATGTATAACGGAAATGTTCTCCTTAAAATTATATAAAAAATATCCTACGACAGCATATGTCTATTTTTTATGGTTGACTCACAATAACACATGTAACTCCCGATAGCTTAGCAGTTCGGAGCTTTCTGTTTATTTTTGTCTATGGCACCAAGGTGTGTGCACACTGTCACGCGCGTAAGTGGAAGGGAGTGATCTGGAACGTCTCGAATCGTCTCGCGCATCACGTTGTTTTCCAGGCTCTTAGAATTCGACACCAGACGTTTCAGATCTTTGATTTTGACGACTCCGTTGTCGCTGGCATAAGCAACAGGATCCGCGTACGAAGTCGCTGGCAGAAGCTAGTATATAATATAGATCATGGCTTGAAATCTCTATCATATTAAAAACGTGTTTACTGAGCTGTAAAACAAGACAAAGAAGTTTCCTACCTCTTTAATGAAACCTTCAGACATGATTATACACAACCGTTTTAAGTACATACAATGATCTAAGTCCCAAACGGTCCCGACTTAGGAACAGGACGTTAACTACGCCGGGCTGACCGCACATTCTTGCGAATAGAACGAAGTTTTGTTTCGCACGCAAAGGGTCGCTTGCCCTGCGGTCTGTGCTGGACGAGGTTTTAGCGAGAGCGGAGCGGAGCGAGGAAGCGGAACGGACTGTTAACGACTTTGGTCTTAAAAAGGCGAGTGGCGCAGCGAGCTGGATAGGTAAGCGGGCGCGCGGTGCTATGAGTGGTGCCGTGGCCTGCTTCAAACATTTTTTTTTTCATTTTTTCCTGATCCGTTGGACCGGGGAGTGTAATTTATCTATAATATGCATGTATTTAGAAATATATAAATATGTTTATCAGTTGTCTAGGACTCATAACACAAGCTCTACTTAACTTGGGACTCGACGGCGTTGTGTGTTACTTGTGGAATATTGTACCTGTAATACAGGTGTAATACCTTCCTCAGGCACCAGCGATTCACAACCAAAAATTGCTAGCAATAGTTCTTAGTAAGATTGTCTGTATTTTTTGGCTTGAGGTGAGAAATAAATGTTACTATTAGTTATTTTCATAGTTTTGTTCTTACCGCTCGCCGCCCCGCGCTTAGTTCCCGCTCACATGCAAGATTACGGAGGGGAGCCAAGGGGAAGAAACGGAGTAGAGACATTTAGACTTACTTCGCTACACTTTAATTGAAAGGGGTAGTTAATGTGTCGGTTTGTTGAATAGAGTTCGCTGCAGTGAATGGAAACTATTTGATGTTGATACGGCAATTATTGAGCTCGACCCTCTTTAGACTGAAAACAACGCGTTTAATACGCAGAACCTCTTTCACCAGTACCTTTTAAGAGGGCTTAGAACTAGTTTTAAAATGTTAATATTAACTTTTACATGTTTAATGTAAAACTCTGTTTGTTCAAATTGAATTTTCTGTAAATTCTATTTTGTTTTTTTTTTCTGTAGGTTAACTAACTGTTAAGGGTATAAATAGTGCATGTAGTGCCCTTTTTTCAGTGATGGGGCACTTAGACTTAAGATTGAAATGTTTTTCTATATTTGTTATAGTGTACCCATTGTTGATGAGCCAATAAAAATGGATTTTGTCAGAGAAGATAAGGAAAGCTGTCAGACCGAAACACGCGAGTGATTTTTTATATAAATGTAAAAAAAAGTAATTTCGTAGAAGTACCTAAATCCGCGAATAAGCTTTTTTTATTATCTCTTTTCCCTACAATACCTGCTGCCTTTTAGTCTTTCATGCATATTAAATTTTACTTTTAAAAGAAGGTGACGGATGGGTTATGGCTTAATAACGAAAAGGCTACAAAGGTTGCTTTCTTATTGATTAAGAGTTTATGTAAACTAATAAAATAAACAGGTAAAGTTTGTTTTTTTTTGTTTGTAGGAGGTAATCTCTGAAAGTACTGGTCCGATGGCTAAAATTTTTTCACCAATAAAAAGCTGCTGTATTCCTGAGTAACATCCCTACTAATATTATAAATGCGAAAGTAACTCTGTCTGTCTGTTACGCTTTCACGCAAAAACTACTGAACGGATTTAGATCAAATTTGGTAGGTAGGTAGAAGAGACACTGGAATAACACATAGGCTACCTATAATTCCACTGCTGAGCACGGGTCTCTGCCCGCGCGATATAAACTGTAGTCCACGCGGGCGAAGCCGCGGGCGGAAAGCTAGTAGGCTATATTTTGAGTACGCGGGCAAAGCCACGGGCAAAAGTTAGTATGATGTAAAATGACGTTGCCATGCTAAAAGATAACTAGCCGTCCCTTGACACACAAATTAGAATACCTATCAGCACCCCTCTCCAGCTCATTATTCCCCGCTCATTTTCCTGTGCAACCGCGCCCTAAGCCTCTCAGTGTTTAGTGGAAGTTTGTCGTGCTCGACGAGTTTAGGCTACAAATGATGGTTCGTAATTAGGAAGTTGCGTGGTCGTACGCACAGAGTAGGCGTGGAGTCCCCGTTTGAGGAAATATTCCAGAATTGGGGATAATGCGGTCGGGGGTGTGGTTGTGTCGGGTCGAAGGGTACTTTTTGGGTGATATGTCGTGACTAAAGCGTGTTTGGACTTTCTTCTCGGAGTTTTGCTGTGTTGATTGAGTTTTTTCTTTTTTTTTGAGAGCTTTAGATAGTACCTACATGAGATGAATAGAACTATGGGATTGGAAGAGTTATCGTGGCCCTGAAACACAAAGGACAACTAAAGGAACACAGGGCGGTTTTAGTCAATCAAAGTCTACCTCCCTCTCGCTCCACTCTGAGCGAGAGGAGTTGTCTGATGATTTCCCACCTCAAAACAAAGGGGTGAATAGAAATAAAAATTACATTAGGATTTTTCTTTGGTATAGGTAATATAGGTACCTGTTTATTTATTATTGATTTCTAAAAACGCATTGATTTTTATTTCTGTCAGCTGTCCTTACTTAAATTCTGCCGACAAAAATAAAAGACGTAAAAATTTTCTACTTTTGACCTGTATACAGACTATACAGGTTGTATCCCTATTCACTACATTTAATATGCTGGCTGTGTATAGACGTTAATATTGGTCAACATTCTAGCATCTTTGCTAATGTCAAAACAGTTTAGAAATGCATTAGCAATAAAATGATAATTAATAAATAATATAAAGGTAAAGTTAAGAGAGGTTGTGTCTGTTCATCTGTTTTGCAACTATTATATCAAAGTGTGTAGCAATATCATCAAAGTGTTAAATTATAGTGAATTTTATGACATCGCGTTGTTGTTCGCGCTTTACGTAACACAACACTAAAACTATGAAAACAAATCCGCATAAAATAAACATAAACTAAAAAACAAAATATGACCTTAAAAGGGAAGCCACACCATGAGAAAGCCATCGACACAGTTTTCCACACTTTTCGAAACGCATTGCAACACGAAATATCTTATTTATTGACATGTCCGCCATTTTGTTAATTGATTGAAGTATTTTACGACCACAAGTCGAAATATTGAAGGTTTACAATTTAAAACCGACGTGTTTTATGTTGTTTTAATGAATCGAAGATTTAATGGTTATGATGAGTTATGGGAGCTTAGATTATTGTTAATATTTATGTGTTAAGTAGGCGAAGGTAATACTTGTTAATACATTTGAGTAATGTCAGTGTCACAATCTTAAAAGAATGTCAGACATTTGATTTCTTTGTTTGTAAGGTAATTATTTTTTTTTGGTTCAGTAACATCCAGTCCCATTGAACGCAAGGCGACATCGCAGCAGACCAAGGCGAAGGTGGAGAGCTGAGCTTGATAAATACTGGAGGGACTGGCCCGGAATGGCTGAAGACAGACGTGTGTGGAAAAGGGAGAGGGAGGCCTTCGCCCAGCAGTGGGACATAAATGGGCTAACTAACTAACTAACTCAGTAACAACTTCTCATAGAACAAAATATTAGGAGTTATCGCCAAACTAGCATAGCATAGTCGGCTTTATAATGTTCCCACTGTTGGGACACGGGCACCTCTCTAGGAAAGGGAATGGGCCGTAATCCTTGCCTTCTAATTTTTGGTTCTAAGATATGCCGGTTTCCCACAATGTTTTCCTTCGCCGTTTTGAGAGCAGTGGTGATGAATTACACAAAGTAATGCGCCTGGCTGGGTTTGAACCCGTGAACCACAACTCGTAAGTCGGAGCCGTTACTACTCGGCCACTGCTCTCAGCTGAGTTTAAGGTCTTAGTGAGAACCACAGAACAGAAAATATAGGTAGAAGTGGCCCTAACGTGGCTAAGCACGGGAACCAGTGTCGCCAAACTCACACATTTGCGTATCAAATTGTACATTACACACATAAAAAACAGTAATATGATTGGCTACGAAGCTACGAATTACAAACTTAACTTTCACAAATCATATTCTTATTGCTTTCATAAATTAGGTCTTATTACAACGTAAGAAAGTTGTTATTATTTGACATGACACGAACAATAAAGACGATTTAACCAATTTACAACGAGTTCGGCTACTCAACGCTAGATGGCGCTGTAACCAATTTATTCCTTAGCCTTAGCCTTTGAAATAGATGCCATATTCACCTGCACATGTAATAGGCGAATCTCGCCTGCTGTTGACACACGCGCGATATCTAAGAGGCACTTCCTCTACTTTTCTTTATTCCGTGGTGAGAACATTGCTTATGCAGTTTTCGATTTCATAAATGAAATATGTGAGTACAGAACTAAGTACAATATCAAACAACACAAAAGGCCATTGTTTATAAAAACTGTAATAAATAAACAATAAATATTAAAAAATACCTCAGTAATATGAATGGCCGCATGTTTAAGGCCCGGTGCGCGTTAATCAAAGATACACGTAGCGCGGAGTGGGACCCACCAGACATCTTGGTTTATCTCCATCTTTACTTACTGACAAGTTGACATTGATGTGTGGTGCACGCTGTTAGATGAGGCGTTTGGAAATATTTTAACTTTCAATATTTATGTGATTTAAACAGACATGTATTTTAAAGAACCCACCACCAGACCCACCACCACACCCCACTACCAGAGCCTTCCCATCAGGTGGGATCGCAGTCAAGCACTAGTTTATACAAATTAAAAAAAAGAAACAAGCGGCTGCGAGCGGCTTCGACCGCATTATATTAGAAAATTATCATCCTTAAAGTATCCTGTTCTATTTCAGGACATGGGCTACTCGTGTGTCAAGTTGCATCTAATTTTGTTCGGCAGTTTGAGCGTGAAGAAGTAGGTAACAAACATGCATGCACACTCAGAAAATTTGGCACTCACAAGTACTATTTTGATCGCAACGGATTATGATATAGTTTTCACTAATAGAAAGAATAATAAACGAGGAACATTTGTATTTATAAAAAAAAAACAATAATATATTTTTTACCCGTGTAAAGCCAGGGCGGGTCAACAGTCATTCATAAATCGAGGGTAAGTTCTTTTGCACACATATAGTTTTAGTCTAGACGTATATTAAAATTTGGTTTACCACAAAATGGCCTAAGTTTGGCACTAAAGACATTAAACGTTAAGATGACAGTGTAACTGAATCCTTTCACATATTAAAATAGTTTCAACTATAAAGCACCCTGTCAACCTAATTAGTTTCAGTAATTTAATATTTTAACAACAATCTGTAGTACTCTATTTGTAACGTTAATCAGCTGATTAACGTAATAAGTAGGTACAGAAGTAAAGATTTCAGAGATTACACTAACCTATAAGAAAAGAAAGGACGTAGGTATATTTCATTTAGAGAACACAAATATTACTATGTACCGAAATAATAATTTTAATTTGAATGTATCTCAAACAATCACAGAAAACTTTACAAACTTTTCAAGTCTGATTTTACACGTATTTAACAATAAATAATTACAATACAAAACTGAACTGAACATGATATTTATTTTGTAAGTAGGTTTAATAAAACATTTTTACACGTCAATTTTTTTTCGTCATCTCTACTAATATTACAAAGCGGTAAGTACTGGTCCAATTGCTAAAGTTTTTTCATCGATAGAAAGCTGCTTTATTCCTAAGTGGCATAGGCTATATTTTATGTACGCTGGCGAAGCCGTGGACAAAAGCTAGTTTTAAAGAGATGAGGCCGATGTTTCCTATTTGACTACCCTGGGAAGAAACACCGAAACAAACTCAGGGGTCAAAGTCTCTTAGTCTGTAATATATAATAGATAATACTCAATTCAAAAACCGTCTCTTATGTACATGGCCGCTTAGTATTCCAAACACAAACTCTTTAGTTGCAAAAACAAAAAGCATAAAAAAAGAAAACAAACATTTTTTTTCCTTTTTTCTCCGCCGCCGTTTTTTCACAACTTGTTTCACCGGCGAACCGGTTGCAAGCGCAGACGCAGCGGCGGCCACCTGGTGGCAATCCATTGCGTTACCTCTAAATTATGCTGCCATACCAGTTTTTTATTTATCCCTTTTTCCTACATTGCACGCTTAAATATAACTCCATTCATGCGAACTGGCATGCAACAGAACTCGTTTCTTGAGTCTTATAATAAACTGATTTTTAGGGTTCTGTACCCGAATGGTAAAAACTAACTCCACAGTCCGTCTATCTGTCACCAGGTTGTATCCTACGAACCGTGATAGGTAGACAGTTGACATTTTCACAGATGATGTATTTCTGTTGTCGCTATAGCAACAAATACTAAAAACAGAATAAAATAAATATTTTAGTCTCCCATACAACAAACATGATTTTTTGTATGAAAAAAGGTTATAATATAGGATAGGTAGGTACTATAAAAAATCCAAGTTCGAGTCGGACTCGTGCACTAGGATTCCGTACCATTATCTATACAACATTACGTCTAAGGTAATGTAATATAATTAACAACATTAGACATAATGTAGACCAGTGGTGGCAGAGTGGTAACGGCCCCGACTTATGAGTTGTAGGTCGCGGGTTCAAACCCAGACAGGCGCATTACTTTGTGTAATTTATTTCATCACCACTGCCCTCAAAACGGTGAAGGAAAACATCGTGAGGAAATCGGCAAGTCTTAGAACGTGACTGAATGTGAACTAAATGTGACATCCACCAACCCGCACTAGGCCCCCGTAGTGGATTACGGCCGATATCCTCTCCTAGACGGGAGGCCTGAGCCCCAGCAGTAGGAACATTGTAAGGCCAACTATGCTATGCTAGACATAATGTTGTTTAGATAATAGCACGGAACCCTCATGCGCGAATCCGACTCGCACTTCGCCGGTTTTTTTCGGAGTTGTGGGAAAGCGGTCGATTTTATTGATGTATGCTCATTACGAACATGTCGATGTTAATTTTTATGGTCATTGGGCTTATGGTTTGATTGTCATTATCATAATATAAAATTAGCTATGTTAATGCCGCAACAGATGGTCAGATTTGGTTTAAATATTTTGTAATCGGAAATCAATTAGTGGAAAATAAGCATTTATTAAATAGGTGAAGTTTTTATTTCCACGTTTGAATAAAACCAATTAATTCCCACATAAAAACCTGCTAATGGCTCGTCCAAGCGATTGCAAGATATATAAATTAAAAAAAAAATGTGTCTGAAACAAAAACAGTGGAGTTAGTGGAATCTCAAGGGACAACGATATATCAGCAAACGGCGGGCCTAGCAGGGTTAAACCTGGGCCTTGGGTTCGAAGGCAATGAAGGAACAAGATTGGGCTTTAGTCAGTGAAAGCCCTACTCCGCCTAAGAGTGGGAGAAGTTATAGGATGATTTCCCACCAAAAAAAAAACCTAGCATTAATAAGTTTTTTTTTGAGGTGGGAAATCATCTAATAACTTCGCTCGGTCTGGATGAAGCGAAAAAGTGTGTCAGTTTTTTTTTTACTGACTAATATTCACCTGTTTTCCTTCAGTTGCCCTTTGCGCTCCAGGACCAACGTAACTCTAGCGGACGAAAGCTTGAGTAACTTGATGAGGCGGTAGATTCGTTGGCAGACAAATAAGACTTTGTCTTACATAAATAGGAGATAGGTGATGAGTCAAAAATGCCGTTGCATCTTTGATGGCCGTTGGGGCCGAGAGGTTCTGGAATGGCGACCACGTATCGGGAGACGTAGTGTTGGCCTCCTACAAGATGGACCGTTAACCTGGTAAGGGTTGCGGGAATGCGATGGATACGACACGTACAGGACTGATAATTATGACGATACTTGGGGCAGGCCTATGTCCAACTGTGGACAGACTTTCGGCTAAAATGAGAATGATGATTAATCAAACATATAACATATGTACATAAATAAATAAGTATGTTTTCGACAAAACAAAAACATTTCTGCAGCCGTGCATTGGTTACATTGTCGAATTGTGTTTTTTGCGGTACTTACCCTGTCTTGTTATGTATTATATTGTTGCATCAAACATTACACTTACCTGAAAAAAAGAAAATAAATTTAATTAATACAATGTGGTTTTTTTAATCCTTACTAATATAATAAAACGAAAGTGAGTTTGTTTGTTTATTTATTTGTTTGTTTGTTACGTTTTCACACCTACATGGCAAAACCGATTTTGATGAATTTTGGTACAGAGATTGTTAGAACCCTGGAGACGGACATAGGCTACTTTTTTTTTTAAGTGAAGAAAGGGGGAGAAAGAGGGAAGTCAAGTACAGATGTTATTATTAAATTAAAGTATATTAATAAACGCGAGCGAATCCGCGGGTAAAAGCTAGTAAAAATATAATTTACAAAATCAGTAGGTAATGGTAATTGAAGTGAACTCTACTTGGCCATGTTTCGGTGTAATGTTAAAAAAAATATACATATTATAAAAACTTCTGAACAAAATATTTTGATTTATTTTGAGATAAAAAAATGTCAAATGACTTTTACTGATTGTAACCCACCGATTCTATGATTACTTCGATTACGAAATAGAAGTTAAAATCGGTTGAATAGACAGAAAAAAAGATTCTTTAAATCTTATCGCGAACAAGGTTAGTTTTTGTTTATTAAAACTAGTGTCACCATCCTTCGAGTTCAGGACATTCCTTTTTCAAAACTACATCTACAAAAAAAAAAACATTTCTTCCTACGTCAAACATTAACGCAAAACCTATTCAATCTACAATCCAATTCAGCAAACTAATCATCAGCATAGATATATCTACATAAAACGCGTATAAACGACGTCTGCACATAAAAGCCAGCCCGTCCATTGACGAGAGCATCGGAGAACTGACTGACGTTTCCGTACGACTCGAATGCAGATGACAGCCGCCGCCATGTTCGTTTGCTAGTAATTAAAATTATTTGCTATCAATGACTTAATGTTCGGAATAAATTATTTTTTAATCAGATGTAATGGGCTTTATTGAATGGCTGGTAGAACTGGATTTTATTGAATGGAATTGAATATGGAAGTAAGAAAGTTTCTGGATTGAAGAAAAACTTTCTGTGAATGTTGCACACAATTAGCATTTTGTGTAAAAGGAAAAAAAATGTGGAACAGACGAGGGTTCCTTTTTTACTTGGTGGGTGTCTTTTGATCATAGTGATATTATAAAGGCGAAAGTTTGTGAGATGGTGTGTTTGTATGTGTATATTTGTTACTTCGTGACGTAAGAATAACTGAATGGATTTTGATTAATTTCTGTATAGGGGTAGACTAGGTCCTGAAAAAACACATAGGAAACTCCAGAAGTGTTCACTTTTACGCGAACGAAATCCCTGGCAGCAGCTATGTCAGTCATAAAACACCTATACCAATTTGTCAACAAAATATTTATGCGATGGCATCACAAACATAAATCCACCTAATTCATTGCAAGCCTCAAAAGCTAGACTTCATCCACAAATCGACGGCCTTCCTGTCCCCACGCTAATAAGGAGCGTCTATTCGTTCCAGCGCAGTGACAGCCCCGCTCTATAATTAGCGTTAGTTCGCAGCGCACGCGCAGGTCGCCTAACGGAACCGCAGAACTGCAATTATGTTCTATGGTGTGGTAATGAGCAAGCAAGTGATAGGCTCATTATAAACCATGGAAATGCATGGTGTGCTGCGATTATGGAAAGTACTGGTGATAACGGCTCGCAGCACGCTTCGCTTGAATACACTTTGATTAGTAGGTATGATTTAATGGTAATCGAGGTTATAGGTTAAGGGAATGAGAAAGTGCACGCTGTATTGGAAATGTTTAGTCTCAAATTATTAATCGTGCCGTAAAATGACAAACAACGTTTAATATACCAGTATTTCAGTTACACGTGTAGCAAAATGTCGAAGGTTACAATAACAAATTAACCTTTAATCATGTCAAGAATTTCAACTATGAGAGGGCCTTACCTTCTAATATTGAAAGAGGATTTAATCACGTAATCACAAAATTAATAAACCATCCAGCCACCTCCTGGCATCCTAAACATAACAACGACGACTCCAATTCTTTATTGACATTCTTAAAACGACATTTCAAAATACCTCTCCATTTACCAAGACGATCGAGAATAAGCCCTCACTAAAACTGTATAGAGATAGCAATCATTTTGCGTCCGGATTCAGGTATTTGAAAGATTTTTCGATTCTGTGTCTGAGACAAGAGAGAGATTGCATCTATTTCGAATTTTATCTAAAAACAAGCCCGGGTAACAAGTTGGCAGAATAAAACTTGGAATCGTGCAAAGGAAGCGAATATAGTATTCTGTAAAGATCGAGTTCGTTTTGCATGTTAAGGCGCTGCGCGAATCGAATCTGTCACGGAACTGATTTGCGAATTTGGAGCTTTAATTCTGCGAAATATATTCGCCTTGTTTGGAATCGTAAGCGGAATTAGGAGCACGGATACATTATTATTATAGACATTTCTTTTATTATAAGATTCTTGAGATTCCGAAACATTAAGAGGTATTCTATATCTTTATTGAATTGCTACCCTATAAATCAGAGCCACAACAGGTCTAGGAATAAGAAATGAGGATAGTAATATTATAGATATTTGAATTGGTGATGTCGAACTAGGAATGGCTTTATTGTGATTAAGTGCAGAAGTTTCTATTTCCGAAAGTTATTGTAAATATTTTCATTATTTCGCTTTGATAATATTTGAGACAATATTAAATTCCGGTAACACAAACAGAGTTAAGTCGAAGGCGAAATCCTTTTGACTTTCGACTGGATCAAATTGCTTTACTATTTTGATGTTAGAAATCGTTGTATTTCATTTAATTTCGATCAATTTTTGGGTCTCAAAATACCATCTCATCGTGTTTTTCGATTTGTTCTTCGGTTCCCGTGAGGGCTTTAGTTTTTATAACATCACACGGTACGGGAGTCCATGAATGATTCAATTGGAACGAACGAATGTCCGTAAAAAATATAATCTGTTACAGAGTGTATCTAAGTAAACAATACTAAAGATGTTTGGAATGTTCCCTGAGAAAGTTTTGGTATTTAGCGATTTAAATACCATATTAAATGGGTGATCTGATACCATCTATTTTCCGGTTAGCTGGATTTCAATTCGAAAGATGTCGTTAGATTCATCTTGATTGTGAAAATGGCACTATGTACATCAAAGTTATAAATAAAAAATCAAAACGGCGGATTTTTGCTGGCAAATTATAGATTTTATTTTTAAAAGTTCTAAACAAGTCCCTGAAATAAATAAAATAATAATAGGAATAACTTTAAGCAGTCTGATGCAGTTAATGATGTGAAATCTATGATTGCTTCACTTAATTTTTCTTGTGTCAAGTAAAAGTGAGTGACGTCACTTTTACTTGATTCCTCATTACTCTTTTTCGCCAACAAAAATCCAAGACATAATAGCTTTATGCAAGCTTAATTTTTTAAACCTCTGCTGCGTTAACCAACTTCAAATTAACCGCAAGCTCAAAAACAGATTTTTCTCCTTACAAAAAAGGGCAAGGGAGAGAAGAGCACAGCCGGTGACATTAGTGAGCGCCAACGTTCCTCCACTAATCTGTGGTGACGCGCATCAACCGGGTGACAAGGCATTCGACGGGATTTTTCTTCGCATTTCATTAAAGAAGGGTGCCGTTATTACGAACTTCAAATATTTTTTTTTTTACATTGCATTTGTGTTTGCTTTTTATATGGAAGGGGAAAGCGGTAAGTATATTTGGGTTTCAGCTTGTTAATTTAAGCTTGGTGATTTATATGATTAAATGATATTTATATTTCGATTATTTATTGCGATTATGATTAATCTCTGTACATGCCTATAATGTACTTATAAAAAAAGATGGTTTTGATCAAATTAGCTGTTTTAATTATTCAAGCTTATTAATGAGTTACATTTGATAATTTTAATATTACACTTAAATCTGTCTACTTTGACGGGCTTGATGAATGTCTGTGTCGCATTGCCAAGTCGACATAATTGTATTATTTCATTAGCCCGTAGATTTTATTCAATTTATCATCCCTTAAAGTAGTGCCTAGAGACTGTGAAAGCAAAATCTTCTATCTTCGTTAATATAATGTCGTTAGTCTGTGAATGTTAACGACGTACCTTAAAGGCGAACATTTCATTACTTTTTACGCGTTTTTCGAAGGATTTTATCATAATAAATTGAATACCTGGTTTTGAATCATTTCCTTAGGGTGTTAAAATTACAAATATTTACATTTCTGTTTTGGAATTTCAGTGTTTAGTTTTAAGAGTTTTTTTACCTATTATTTTTATAAAAAAATTTCCTCGTTCTCTATTACAACATACCCACGCAAAAACCGCTTAACAAACAAGGTCATCCAGTTATTACAGGCCGCTATTAATAATTATCGCTTAATGTTTCGCTTCGGTCGTGGTAAGCGGATTATATCGCTTGTCGGCGAAGAGGGGCGACAATAATTGAGACCTGCTTAGTCCTGATAGTCCTGAGCCACTTGCGTCGGCTATTTGTAGTGCTTGCTTCGTAATATTTATAAGTAGGCACCGTTTAAGATAGGTGGGTTGAGACACACACAGTCACATCACAGTTCTCGTGGGTAGCTCTCGAGAGTGGACGTGTGACTACACATCGCTGCTCCGCGACGTCGCGTTATTATTATCGTAATACTCGTACGTTGTATATATACGTTAAATATGCAAAGAACACCATCTAAAACCTCATCGGACCCGAACTTAGCGTCGAAAAAAGATAAGGAATGGGTTTTCGCGAGGCAAAGCAAGAAAAAGTGGGACGATAACGATCCGGATAGTGATTCTTCACCAATATCGCAGGAGAGTAGAAGATTTAAACCTTGCTGCTCAACGGGCGAATTGAATGAAACAATTAATGCTTTCCGTGAAGAAATGAAGGCCATGCATACCCTGCTGGCCATCATGAAGCAGCAGCAAGATGAGAAGTACATTGCTATTCAAGCCGACATCACGGAGATTAAAAAGGAGGTAGTGGAAATAAAAACTAAAAACAACGACACAGAAAATATTGTGAAAAACCTAGAAGGGAAACACAAAGAACTAGATCAAGCGCACCTAAAACTGATTGATTCTAACCTCAAAAATGAAAACAAGATGAAGGACTTGATTCAAAAAGGCATATTTCTGGAAAAATATAATAAGTCATTGGAAGATCGTATAGGATGGTTGGAGCAGAAGGACTTGAAATTAAATATTGAGTTAATTAATGTACGTAAACAGGAAGGTGAGAATATCAAAGAAGTAGTAGAGAAGATTGCGAAGGAACTGAAGCTGAGGGTAGACGGCATAGAAAAGGTATGGAGAGTCAGAGGTGAGGGAGCATGTACACCAATTATAGTCAAAATGTGTAACAGAGAAACGCGCATGCAATGGCTCAAAAGCCGAAAACAACAGCTTACAAACCACTCAATCTACAACAACAATGATGACACCCGCATCTATATTAATGAAAACCTAACGCGTCAAATGCGCCAACTATTCTGGACAACAAAACAGACGCTGAAAGACGACTTCAAGTTTATATGGATACAAGACGGAAAGATTCTAATTAAAAAGAGTGAGAACGAGAAGAAAGTGCATAATATCTATTGTGATAGCGATATAAATAAATATTTACCTGTTAATAGCAAAAACGGAGAGTAAATATATATTTACCTTTATATCTATAGACTTAGAAAAAAGAAGTCGGATAAATTACAGAATTAAATAACTAAAAAGCTTTTAATTTACCTTAATATAAACATGAACTCCGAAAATTTACAGGATATTACATATTCAAAATATGAATCTACAAAACAATGGATAGATCACATAGTGCTAGCAAAAAATAAATTAAATATCATACATATGAATATTTGTTCATTAAGGAAGCATTTTAATGAATTTACTGTACTCATAAAAGACTGTTTGCCTAGGTTGGAAGTTATATGTTTAACCGAAATAAATATTAAAGAAGAGGAAGTTTATAATTATGAAATAAATGGTTACAGTTCATATTATTTAACTAGAGAGGAAAAAAGGGGTGGGGGCATAATAATCTATATACAGGAACACCTACAGTTTGAAATGATAAAAAAACATAACCTATACTGTGAGCTAATGCATGGCCAAATAGTTACGAAAGGGAAAAAAGTTGACATAATAGTTACATACCGGCCTCCTCAAATGAATAAAGCACAGTTTATAAACGAAATCAAGAAATTATTGCAAGATATACCTACTGGAAATGACTTAGTGTTTATGGGAGACTGCAACATAAACATACTGCAGGGGGAAACCGACTCACGCGCAAACGAATATCTCGACACCTTGAGTGAATTAGGCTTGGAATGTTGCATTCAAGATGTGACGCGAGAGGTAGTTCTATCGGAGAGACGAGTGACATCATGCATAGACCATATTTTTGCGCGAAGCGCGCGACCAGCCGGCGAGCTGCACGCCTACGTACTGACGACTAAAGTATCCGACCACTACTTAACGGGTCTCTCAATTGAAATAGATAAACAGCTGATGCCTCCTTGTTATCGCACTATGCTTAATAATAAAGCAGTTAAAAATAAATTATGTAATGTAGAATGGGAAAAATTCATGTGTATTGATGACCCTTTGGAACTGTATCGGCGACTGTGCGACACTTTTAGCAACATTTATAGAACATCAAAAACAATAAAGTTAAGTATACAACGGGAATCTAACACCTGGGTTGACAAAAATTTGCAAAAATTACTCGATTGTAAAGACGCATTGTTTCGAAAATGGAAAGCTAATCCCAAAAATATGTCACTGCGGTTAGAGTACACAAAATGTCGAAATAAAGCTAATAAAGCTGTAAATGTTGCTAAAAATGCACACAGACGACAAGAGTTAAAAAACTGCAACGGAGATATGAGAAAGGTGTGGGAGTGTGCGAACAAGTGGCTCGGCAGGAAAAAATTAAATGTTGATGACGTCATACTTAAAAATTTTATAAAAAGTAGTGAGAAACTGGACGGGGTATGTAACAATTTTTGTCAAACATTTACTAATGAAATTGATTTGTTAAAACAGAAGCATTCATGTAACAGTTTATTTTATGATAGAAATGAATATATAAAAGAAAGTGACGTGAGTTTCAGATTTAAAAAGGTCTGCCCTAGAGATATATGTATAATAATAGATAAATTAAACTGCAGCAAGTCCCCAGGGTCCGATGATATCAGAGTACAAGATTTAAAACATATTAAGTATCCAATTAGCCAAGTCATTGCTCATTTCATTAATAAATGTTTAGAACGACAAGTATATCCTAATGAATTAAAAATTTCAATTATTAGACCAATATTCAAGGGGGGGAAATACAAAGAATACACCAATTATAGACCCATTGCCATATTAAGTGTAATTAATAAAATTGTTGAAAAAGTAATTATAGGCCAAATCACAATATTTCTAGAAAATAACAATATATTAACAGATGCGCAACACGGTTTTAGGCCAAATAGAAGCACAGCAACGGCATTAAGTAAGTTTACCGATAGTATAAACCAGTCATTAGATTCGAAAGAGGTAGTTTTATTAATATTTATTGACTTTAAAAAAGCCTTTGATACTCTGGACCATGAGGGCTTGCTGCAGGCCATGGCCGAGTGTGGCATACGGGGGCCTGTAAACAGTTGGTTCGGGCAATATCTAGACAACAGATATCTAAAAGTTATGGTAAAAGGGGTAGAAAGTGAACTTGGTAAGGTCAAGTACGGGGTGCCGACCGGGTCGGTTTATGGACCGATGGGGTATATCATGCACGTCAACAGTATGGTGAATGTCATTAAAAACTGTAAAACTTATATGTATGCAGACGACACGTGCTTGGCATACAGCGGTCGGGACTGTGAACTGATCCAGTCGGCAATGCAAGATGATTTAGATAATGTAGTCAAATGGGCGCACGATAATGGTATTCTTATTAATATAGATAAAACTAAATGTATGCTGATATCGTCTCCGTATAACAAGTTAGCTAAAAATGTCTGTATCTCGTTAAAGGGCCACTCGTATGAATGCCTACATAATAACAAATTAAACTGTCAGTGTGAGTGTATTGAGCGAGTAGCGAAATATAAATACTTAGGATTAACAATCGATGAACGGTTTTCGTGGGACGCTCACATAGACACTGTATGTAATAGGCTACGCTCCGTATTAGGGAAACTCAATAACTTAAAGTATGTAGTCAGTAAGCGAGTGCTGTATGTTCTTTATCATGCACTTGCAGAAGCAACAATAAATTATGGTTTGGGTGGTTATGGATTGACGTTTCCGGTACATTTAAACAGAATAAAAAAATTACAAATCCGATTTTTAAAACTATTATCAAACAAGGCAACTAAACGCAGTATTAATAAGGAATACGAAAAATTATTTAAAATTTGTAGAATATTACCCGTAGAGGATAAACTAAAATTAACCATAATATTAGAACAGTACGCTAACAGCCAGTACAAAACAAAGAAAATACATAACCGTCCAACCCGGAAAGTGACACAGAGGAACAAGTATTCAGTACCTAAAGTGAACAACTATTTTGGTAGAAGGACGCGGCAATGGCTCACTCCAACATTGTTGAATAAATTACCGGCACAAATCGCAACAGAAGTTATGTCCAAAAATGCCTTAAAAGGTGTCCTTCGGAAACACTACTTAAGTTTGTGTCCATAGCATTAGTTTTTATGTAATATTTGTCGCGGGACGCGCTTGCCGGCCGGGCTAGCGTGCGCGTGCGGTGTGTTGTTGTCGATCACGCGGCCGTCGTGCCTCGCTCGCGCTGGGTTGCGCGGCTCCCTCCGGCGGGCGAGGTGCGGCGGCGGCGCCGGCGGCCGGACTATTAAATTGTACACGTAACACGAGTGCCGTTCATGCTGGCCTGGCGGGCGAGTGCCCATATTTCTTTTCACAACACATCCACGTTTTTTACTGTATTTGTTTAATTACATTTGTGTTTGTTTAATTATCCACGAGAGCACTGCCGACAAACTGTACTGCAGTTTGGCAGAACATTTATGTGATCATTTTTATGTAATTTTACTTAAATAAACCATTTTAAAAAAAAAAAAAAAAAAGGTATTGAAAATTGTACACTAAAAATCCCTTTCGACACCCACTGCAATTACGGTGTTGCTGACCAGACTATGGCCTATTTACTAGAATGCCTAAACTGCATCTGCACTTTTTGAAGATTTAAAAAACTTTAAGGTAAAAAAAAAAAACAATAGATTCTAAAAGTAGAAGAACAGTTTTAGTTGTACACTAAAAGATGACAAGAATAAAATAAGAAATGCACAACAGCACTTGTAAATAATTCACAGGTAGTCGTAATAAAGTTTGTGTCGATACAGGGCATTGTGCCGTCAAAAATAACGACACACTATAATATAAAAATGCGATAGTGTATGAACAGAACGTGACATCAACCAACATTGTCATAAACCGTCTCGTTTACAATTTCCGCAAAACGGTAAACATTTAACGCCAACCATATTAATTTACACCCGGGATATATAAATAAAATAATCTAGTATATTACTACCCTAATTTAAAACATTACAGTGTTATTTTGCCTTTTATAATAAGCTAGACGCATGAATTATGTGAATAACACAACGTACCATAATCGCGTTCACAAAAGGGAATTATCCCAGTGATAAGGATTAACCGGGACACCCTACGCGCAGGTGTTGCGGAGAACAAATCCAACATAAATTTATATGATTTGACACTCGCAAACACCGTGCGTAAAATAATTTTGGCCAAATGTAATTTGATAAAAATATTTCAAATTGTTTTATTGCTAATTATTATGGTTTAAACGACGATAAGCCGGCCTGTATTGTGTTGGATTGAGGTAAGTCCTATAATTGATTAATTACAGCTTATGCACCGCATGATTCGTCGCCAAACTGATTTATGTTATATAAGGTTTGTTTGTGAAGGATTTAAGGCTTAACATAGGCACATCTTTATATATACATGGCATTCGTTTGTGCACGGTAATAATATCATACAGTATTCCAACTTCATACAAACGGACGAAACGCGTGCTATACCTACGCGCCTCGGTAGTAGCATGGGCTCGGCATGTAGACAGTCGCGACCGTCGCAACTGTGCCGCAGTGACGAGCGGACACGACGGTTTTTTTTAACAATAATTGCGCGATTATTGTTAGTTTGTATAATTCAAAGTAAAAACGTGGTATTTTATTATTAATAATAGTGGTTTATTGTACTATGTGTATGAATAATACAAGAAAAAGCATTTTATTTAAATCTACCGATCAAAAAACAACACGCATTTTTATTGAACACTTCCTATTCAATCCACAAAGTATTTTGTTTATATAAAAAATTAAGTATATTTACAATCACAAAACTAAATGGAACACAAAGTAGGCAAATGTAATAAGAATGCTGGAGGCGGCAGCCCTATCGCATGTTTACGTACCGCGCGGCTGTAGGCATTTATTTCAAAGATACGGCCGAGTTACAATACTGTATGTTACTATTACCGTGGCTTGTGCGTCGATGCCAGAGAAACCCTGTATATCATATCTTTATATAAAGAAATCTCTATGACCAACATACCGAAAACCATTGACAATATGTTATGTATACGTCGGTCGTCGTGTTCACTATTCTAAAGCCATAGTTCTTGTTTGAACACGCTTTATGTTGTCCTGTAGCAAGCAAACACGACACAAAGCGATAGAATCGATTACTTGAACAATGTATCGGGTTGATAGACACAATATCGCAAGGACAAGTAACAAGTTCCTAGTCGTTCGTTTACGACTACCATCAACTCGTATAACGATACACAGAAGATATATAGATATGAGCTATATCTTTATAAATTATAGCGTTTATTATAAATGGCTTCAAGCTGTTTCAAAACTTTTGCACGAGTCGTAAAATTATCATTACTAAGATGTTCTAAAAAAAAAGGTAGGTACATGTTAATTTGAGATAATGTAAAAGAAAATATACAACATTTCAAATATCGAAGAAAACAAGTTAAAAGGGAACAACGAAATTTTCATTCCTTTTTGTAGAACACAGTGTATCGACTATCGAGTAATTGGACACTACTCCATGTGCTGCCTCGAACCCAATTTGTACAGAGCAGTTAAAGAAAATAAGAGCAAATAGGCACGTTGAGGAAGGCGATAATCTTATCTAAGGTGTGACGTCAAAAGCAATTGTTTATTACCATTTCTTATAAATAAATAATATGAGGGAAAAGTTTTGGCAAAAAAACATGACGCCACGTACTATCTCGTTATATATGGAGCATTTGGCGAAGAAGCAAAAAATAACAATATCGGTAGACTCGAAGGTTTTTACATTCCCGTCGAATACGGTATCGGGTTCTGCCGACATCCAATTATGATGGGAACACTTCTAGGAAAATTCTTCTCTATATACAGCTTCGACATACAAAAAGATTGCCAAATTTTCTTGATGGTAATCCGATCAGGGACCGAGCATTATTTCCGAGCCAATTGCTGTTTGAGCTGTAGTTGTAACAATAACAATATTGAAAGAGACTCCAAGAACACAAACAACTATACAATAACAAAGTAGTCCAGTTTTCTTTTTGGAGTAGGTACATATTGAAACAGCGAGGAAGTTATTTAAAATGATAATGTCAAAATTCAATAATCGAGGTCTTATGAATTGTAAATCCGCAATCTAAGAAGAAATTATTCATAATCTACGAATCTTCAAAACATTTATATAATCTCTAATAGTTCAAGCAGCAATAAGTTATAACATTTTTGAATCATTCAGTTACAAATATCATTTTTAATCATTTCTGTTCTAGCAATATTTCTTGAAAAGGAAAAATAAGTATTTTAATTCTTGGACAAGAACCAAATACTGATACAAAAGAAAATACTTCAACATCAAATATTTAGACGCTATCCGAGTCATGCTCAGAATAATTAAATGGGCGTCTCAGCGAATTTAAAAGAGGAAAAATACGGGATAACAATGAAGACAACGTCGAACTTTTGACCTATATCTCTATAGAAGAACGTTAACCGTCCATATTCCAAGAGTCACCGCAAAAGTATGGGATAATAGGCTATATTGATAAATTATGGGTGTTAAACAAGCGATGTTGTAAGGCAGGTCCTTTATGGTGCTCGGAACGATCTGCAGGATATCCGCGACTTGATGGAGTGTTCTCGAAATAACTTTTACTCGATTTAGTGCGGTTTCTCGAAAGTCCTATTCGTAAACATCCCTGATATTACGACCAGCGAAATTTATAGATTCTGTTCTTATGATACCGAGAATTTGCGATATGTTTGATGCTTCCGTTCCTGCAATTTCTAAATTGTGTGTAGTCTATTATTATCCTTTCACTAAATATTCGATGGTCTTGTTTTTGAAATGGGATGTTTAAAAAAAAAAACTTGAAAAGTATAAGATAACATCTCTACAAAACTGGGTCGTATCCTACAAACCCCAAGCATATGGTGACACGACTCATAAAAGACATAACAACAATAGTAGCTCAGTTATTGTGATTTGTAGCAATTCTTTGAGAACAACGCTTGTTTAATGTACTCTCGACTCGTCTTCAATGGACGAACTTCATTCGCTAAGAGAGGATCAACTTGTTTATTACACTGACCTACATTCAGACAAGCCTTTAAATGTATGCCAAAGATATGTGTGTCAGCACTTAATGGTTTATTTTCGTCTGTCTTTCTACTATTGTTGTCACAGTCTGTAAATTTAAGAAGTTTAAACGCCTTCCTGTTCATGTCTTATGTTACTTGGGATCGACTCAAAATATTTTCTTCTCCATTACCAAAATATCGATAATATTTCACCTTCGAAAATCTGCACTGGGCTGGCTGTAGTTTATATCTGACTTCCTTTTATGAAGATGAAGCGCATGTCTATCCCACTACTGGGAACATTATAAGCTAATTAAACATATGTTTATACTACTATAGTGTCTACACCAGAAACCGTCATAACTAGAATCGTTTCGTCTGCTCATTCAGCCAGAAAGATTAATAATACACTCAACATTTTCGTTGTATTCCGTATTTATGAATAATTCGCTCCCACAGGATTAATGCTAGCCTTCCCTTTATGGTTGTTCAGTGTATTAGGTTTATGTGCAATGAAACTGTAACGGCTGGTCGCGGAGTACTGCCGGCCATGACATCAAAAGCGACCTTGCCGTGTTTTATGATCAGCTGAAATAGAACTTCAGATGTTATGTATTTTCTAGTAGGCTTTTAGAGTGATTGTTGCATATATGCATTAAATGTGATGTTAAAACTTGGAACTGAGGTCACTTAAACAGAATGGGCTTTGTTATCGATTCTCTTTGAGTGAATCTATGCTTAACTTTGTTTGTTTTTGTTACTTTTTGGTGTACAATAAAGTTTATTCTATTCTATACTTATTTTGTACTTTTATACATATGATCATAGGTACTTATTGGGTCTTTCAGTTAGTTTGATAAACATAGTGATCGTATTTGTAGCTTTGCCCGAAGGTTCTCAAACGTTTGTAAGTTTTTATCTACTTGTTCAACTGTCTATACGAATAGACATATTATATTTCCAAACTTATTGGAACTTACGGCTTCACCACCGAATTCGGCTTTATCAAGATCTCGCGTATCATTATTAATTGCTTAAAACTTTACTGCCTTCTCAACTTCACCTTGTTTACGTTCCGAAACAAGCAAACAAAACTCCTGTACCTTATTAAAATTTCTTTTGAGGCTCTTACCTAATTGCTATGTAAACTAACAAGAAGTTGGGCGGAACTTAGCTCACACAAGCCACTCGAACTCAACGGCTGCCACGAATCAAATTAATATGAAATTCGCGAAACAATTTAAGTTTTAGTTAACACTTTAAATTTCCCAGTGGAACATTATTTTCTCATAAATCAACCCTTCCGCTGCGCGCGGCGGGTCTTTCAGGCCCTATCGGTGAGTCTACGAACGACCAATCCCAAGTGATTAATTGATTAATCAGACGGTTTCAGAGCAATTTTAATGATTTATTACTTCAGTGTTACATACAGTTCTTTAATTAATCGTAGTTTAGAAGTGATGTGGCACGAAAGTTTTGATTTGGGTTTTTAGGTTTTAGTGTCTAGTAGGCCTAGGACCAATTAATTTTAGGAAAGTGAAACCTTCCATTTTCATTAAGGTGTCTGAATGTTCCAGGCGGGATTGTTTGAAAGTGAGAAACAGAATTACGGAATTTAATCAGTGGGGAGGTCAGTGTAGTTAGCGCAGTGGTCGAGCGATTGGCTGCAGTGCAAACTCGTGACTGCTTGTCACGAGTTTGATTCCCGCACGGAACAATTTTTATTTAGCCTACAGATACTTGTTTCAGATCTGGGTGTCTTGTGTTTATAAAGTGTACATGTGTATGAATGTACCTACAATACTGGAGTAGTTTCTAGTTTGGGGCAAAGTTTACTCCCTCTACTTCTAACTCCATCCATAGCGGGGGAAGTTATGGCACACGGTAATTTTTCAGAATTGAATACATAAATGATGTATAGCTTTTAGCTCACCATATCATTACCATGTTCAAGAAAAATAGATCCCGCATTTTTCTACCCTCAAATCACGATACAAAAGCAAATTTACTCAAATCCAAGACAAAAACAACTTATTTAACAGAGACTGTTTATAGACTCATTTGTTTGTTGCCTTTAATAATGACTCCAAAATAGAAAATCACGAGGAAAAACACCAAAATAAAACGGCATTTTGGACCGAAGATGTGACATCAAACGGCGATCGAGCGATGCCTAATGTCAATAGAGCGTTTACAAAGACCCGTGAATTTCGTTGAATCAATTTCAAAACGTTTAATTGGCCCTCGGCGACTTCGGGAAGGTAAGACTATTGGGTCAGAGGCTTTTTTTTGGGCTTTTTGATGTCTCTCCCGATCTTCGCGAGGCCGCGTTCAGTGGGGGGTTAAATGTCGTCTTTTCATCTCATTTTTTAGTTGCTTTGGTCTTGGTTGTTTACTTGGTTCGATGCATTTAATAAATGTATGTTGGGGTTTCCTTGTACGACTAGCTGGATTGGTGAATGGACAGATGACTGTTAGAGAGGATGAGTGCTCAACTAGAGGTCTGTTGATAGTGTTATAAATATCTACGAGAAGGAAATTTTACTTAAAGTCAAAGTCAAAGTCAAAACATTTATTGCGAACTAAGTGTACAATGGTGTTGTTGTTATCATGTCAGTACTTTTGACTTAGCAGCTTATAAGTATAAAAAAGCGTAGATATATATAAAAGTTTACATTTATCTTCACTAATATTATAAAGAGGTAAAGTTTTTTTTGTTTTTGAGAGAAAGGAAACTAGAGCCCCGGTATGAAGGCTAGAAGGAACGGCGCGGGGTTTTTAGTCAGTAAGACTCTGACACTGTCTCCCGCTCCACCCAAGAGCGGGTTTCGTCAATGATGATTTTCCCCGTCGACAAAAAAAAAAAATGAGGTAATCTCTGAAAGTACTAGTCCGATTGTTTTATTTTTTTACCAATAGAAAGCTGCTTTATTCTTGAGTGATATAGGCTATATTTATGTATACGGGCGACGCTTGGGCAAAAACTAGTTAACTAATATTTGTATTTCAATCAGATCGCACTATAATGGCATTTGTTAAGAGTTCTCATGTACTGAATTTCAATATCATATTCTGTTTTATATTATGTAGATAATATGGTTGGTTATACAGTTCCCTCAATTATTTAATTGTATAATTTACTGTGGAATTGTAATTGTATAACCGTTTGTTTCAGTGGCAAAACGTATTTAACTCATTATCGTATAGATATTATATTATTGTACATCCTCATTATCACGTTTCTGGTAAATAAGCTACTTTTGACTGGCCTGACGGTCTAGCGGTTAGTGACCCTGACTGGTATGCCGGAGGTCGTAGGTTCGATTCCCAACCAGGGCAAATGATTGTGTGATGAGCATAGTCATTTGTTCTGTCTGGGTGTAATTTATCTATAACTAGCTTTGCCCGCGCGGCTTCGCTCCCGCTCTTCCCTACTCCACCCTACTATACCCAACTCTACCCTACCCTACCCTACCCTACTCTACCCTACTCTACCCTACACTACCCTAATTTTTTTTTCCATAAGAACCTTCTCCTCACAATAACAATCACAACAAAAAAAAAAAATCAGCCAAATCGGTCAAGCCGTTTTCATGCCAAGTCGTGACAACGGAAAACGGGGGTCATTTTTATATATATAGATATGTAGGCATTTAGAAAATATTTAAGCATGTTTATAAGTTGTCTAGTACTCATAACACAAGCTCTGCTTAGCTTGGGACTAGACGGCGTTGTGTGATAGTTGTGAAATATTATATTATATTATACTTTGATTTAGTAGTTCTAAAAATGTATTTCTAAATCAAACGTTTTAGAAAAAAAAACTTGCGAAGGCGTATCGTTACCAATTTCATGTTTAGGCTAAATATAGAAACCTGGATTTAGAACAAGTTTTCTTACAATCTGTAATAATCCAAATAGTATTGTAGTTTCAGGTTTAAATTGAATAAACGTTCTAGTCCTTTGTTCCAGTGACTGTCTCGTTACAACGAGCCTTTAGCAAAATAATCAAGACAAAAAGTACACCGAAAGAATTTAATTGATAACAAAGAATGTCTTTTAGGGAGAGTTTTAAAGAAATACTTTGTTTCTATCCGTTACAAACGTAAATAAAAATGTAAATGTGAAAACAGTATTATTTTTAAGAAGATTTACTGTTTTAATATTCGTTTAGCGAGGTTATTTTCTTTAATAAAATTTTTCTTATGCTTCAAGCCAGTTCATTTCTGTCATGTCACAAACATTGTCGCTGACATAAAGTTTCTTAACTGACGCACCCTTCAGGAAACGGATATGACAATATCGGGGTGGAAATTGATACAAATGATTTGACAATTCACATCAACAAGCTACGTTTATATTAAACTCATTTGTCTCACTCTTGGTATGAGATTAACAGTACCGTGGGATAACTGACATTCAAAAAAGGCCCGTTTTTAGGGTAAAATGAGACCCTGTTACTAAAACTTCATCATCAGCCTTTTTAATGTTCCCACTGCTGGGACTCAGGCCTCCTCTTTAGAAGAGGGAATGGGCCGTATTTCACAAAAAAAAAAACCGCGCAGGCCCAGTGCGGGTTGGTGGATGTCACATCTCTTCGAATTTTTGGTTCTAGGACATGCCGGTTTCCTCACGATGTTTTCCTTCACCGTTTTGAGAGCAGTGGTGTTGAAATAAATTACACAAAGTAATGCGCCTGGCTTCGAACCCGCGACCTACAACTCGTAAGTCGAGGCCGTTACCACTCGGTCACCACTACTCTCTAAGACTTCACCGTCTGTCTATATAGCTGTCACCAGGCTATATCTCATGAATCGTGAAAGCTAGGCAGTTGAAGTTTTAACAGGTTTGTAGGTATTTCTGTTGCATTTATAGTGTCTAATGTTGTATAGATAATGTTACGGAACCCTTGGTACTCGAGTCCGTAACCATGCCCAGATTCGGACACACACGACATTGAGACTCAGTGTCTCAATGATTGTATCCGCCAGCAGGTAACTCAGACTATTCGTTTAAAAGTTGAAGTGCGGCCGAGGGGACACGTTTAAAACGTCCGTAATCAAATTTGACTCGAGTCTTTAAGGGTTAAAGCCTTCGACTTTGAGCCGCCCTAATAAATTATATTGCCGACAAAACTGCTCCCGAGTGCGACACAGCTCGTTGGCTCATCTAATTGGTCCAAATTTGAGTCGACCCGGCTTTATAATTGGGTCGAATTCGGGTGCCTTATGCGTCTGGAAATTAGTTGAAATTCGAACATTGGCCGGATTAGGAGTGTGTAGCGGCACCGCAGCACTAATGCGTCCCCAGTCAAACATACGTAATAAGTTTCTACTCGTAAAGTTAATGAAGATACGTACGTACACGCGAAAACAAATTCGGTGCCCAAGTTTGGTAAATTTGACTTAAAGTTAGCGTTTGAATACAGTAAATTCTTGCTTAATTAACGCGCCTGGCTCGTGCCGGTTCGGCGCCGGTTCCGTGCCGGCGCCGTGCCGTAACTTCGCCTTGTGTGTCTTTCCTTTGCGTATTATTTCCACGTAAACGCGTTTCCGTTCCCAATTATAGGTTCTTGAACACATAGTTCCAAATACGCGACATATTCCGTATAACAAGCAACGTTGTAAATGTGCCAATTTTCTGTTATTTTGCTAGGGTCCCGAAGCCGGTCGTAAAGTGGAAGAGTTTTTTGGCACGTGTCATCTTATTTGCCGAGTTTAGGATGAAGTATCCGCAAAATTAACTTAGCGTTTTACTAGTATCCGTTAAACCGAATTAGAAGTGTTTACCATCGTTCAACGAGAAGGAAAACTTACGAATTATCAGACAGAGTCACAGTTTGTTCAGCGAGAATTCCTTGACAAAGCGAATTCCTGAAGATTCCCAATTAAAAGCTGAGACACTCGGGCCGTGGAAGTTGGTACAAAGTTCCAAATCTTGGCGGGGCGTTACTGCGAAAGAATTCCTCACTAATTAGTATAAGTTTATGCATTTGGAGGTGGCGCGAGTTCCCCTCCACTAGTTCTGCTGAAGTTTTAATTACTCGCATGCTGATTGGCCTGTGTTGCGTCAGTCACGTTCTTTTTGCTCGAGTTTTGTGTGATGAACTCCTGTTTTTGGGGTGAATGTTGATTCTACATTTTGCTTGTCTTTTCCCCTGTCAAAGTTGCTCGTTTTGAAATCTAGGCCACTAGAACGCTTTTCTGAAGTATTCTCTCACTCATTCTTTTACAAATTCCAGTCTTACGTAAACATCCACAGTAATTGTTATTGCTAACAAAGTAACGTTCATAACAATATGTAGAAGTTACAATACGAGTTTGATATAACTAGCATAAAGGACTGTACAAGACCTGATGAAACTCAGACTGACAATAACAATATTACCGAAAATGTAGCAACATTTCATGGTAACAGTAGTTATAACAACCAACATAACTCACGACTGCCGTAACTCCGAAAGGCCTTATCTCCCTAAGTTATACATGCAATTACGGCACATATTATTATAGTTGTACATACAATTATATTAACATTAGCGTGTCCAGATGTGGCGTACAATAATATTTTTGCGAGGAGTGCTGTAATGAATTTATCGTAGTCGCTGCCTCGCTTATTACATTACGCAGATTGTTTTTGAAGATTTCGGGATATAGCGAGCACTCTTTTTTTTCCACAATTATTGTTCATTTCTCTTTCATATTTTTATGGTTATTTTATCAACTGACAAGAATTAATTGTCTTTTAGGTTTGTGTGACTTTATTACGTAAAAAATAAGAGATTTTATTTATTTATTTATTTATTTATTTATTTTATTCTTCATGCACAAAAGAGTACAAAGGCGGACTTAATGCCTTAAGGCATTCTCTACCAGTCAACCTTTGGGTGATGCAGAGACAAATAAGTCGTGGTAGGTGCAATATCCGTTACATATTAATACAATTATTCATAGAAATACATAACATACAGATACACAATACATAATATATATAATTACACTTATACAACAACGAACAGAAAAATACAAGAATGGAAAAGAAGAACACACAAATCCAGAGGAACAATTGGTGCAAACAAATAATATGAAACATATTAGCGCTATTAGATTTGTAATTTTCAAATGTAAATTCTAGTATTCTAACAAAATGGGTTACATAAGCAGTATCTGTGATTAAAATCTGTTTCGTATTCAACGAAGTGAAATATTGAGAACCTGGTTTTAAAGGCTTAGCGGCAAAGATATTGCCAGTTAAATTACACATTCCGTATATTCTAGAAAATTCCGAATTTCTTGTTTCAACTTCAACTAACAACCTCTCAGGCTGTCGTACAATTACTTATCTCTGAAACTCTTAGTAAAACTCGTCTTATTTACTTTACATTTTCATCGTACTATGTAGGGGACCTCATTTTATGCAAATCTCAATATCAGGCTGGCGGGCCTGTACTATCAGACGTCATTCCACTTCCAGTGTCGTTTGGGCCCTTAGAAGACAATTTAGAGTTTAGCGATAAGGTTCGGTCGCCAGAGTCGCTTAGTAGGCGCTTAACCCTATCTGGAACAAAAACGCTGGAGATATGCAAAGTTGGCCACGATTAAAAATAATTAGCGTAGCCGTGGAAGGCTTCGACATGGTTTTGAGTTAGTTCTTCAGTTCAGTTCGCTATTTTTGCCGGCAAGGGTGTATAGCTGTTGGAAAGTTAAGGGTAGTCGTTAATTATCCTGGTCTTTGTTATGAATAATGAATCGGGGTAAAAATGGCCTCGACTCGAGTTATGCTTGGATGTATCTAACGGAACCTCTTGTTATCAACGTTCTGATATCATCATTATCTTCAACCCTTCTTGCCTGGTATAAGTGTATGTATATATAACCTTTTTCTGACTTGTGCCAATATTCGAGCCTATGCTATTTGATTCTTCGATATATCCAAAACAATATTCACGGAACGTTCGACAAATCTCCCCCTTTTTACCGAAGCGCTTACTTTTCCGACGCCAATCCGAGACAAGCGCTATTCTAAAAACAAAAGCGACGAGGCAAGCCGAAGTTGGATTGCGCTTTTTGTGACACTCCCAAGTCTCAGATTAAATATAAACTTTCCCCCATGTTTGCTTCAGTTACGGCAATATCCGCGAGGGGCGCTGTCAAGTTGGCAGACGACAATTTGTCAGTTCCCTGTGGCATGTCGTCGGCGTCGCGTCGTCGTGCCGTCGACTGTAACGAATGTAGTTGAGGCTTTGTCATATTAGTTCATGGTTGGTTAAGATACGTAGTAGACAGGATCGGAGGAAATGTTTCGTTTAGTTGTATTGGGATTTGCGGCTTAGAAGCAGTTTTGACTAACTTAATTTTAAGTTGTTAAGATGGTGCTGAAGTTACTTTTAAAGCTTCTATATAGGGCGTAACAGAAATGGGTAGTTGTATTTTAGATACTGCTTCTGTTCATGGAAATTGAGAACTTTCTTCAAGAAAGTCAGAGTCAATTTCTAACGTAAAATAGTGGACTTTCCATACAGAGTTAGGCAAGTACTTTATTTTGTAAAATAATATACTTTATCATACTGCTCACAGACTTTATAGAACATTTTTTTTATTTTTTTCCCCGGACTTTCTAGAACATGCTCACAGAAAATGTCCGGCATGTTCTACCAAAACCAAAATTTCGAAGATATATAGTGACATCTACCAATATGGGCTTACGTGATATAACATCGAGAGAAATCTGAAATGTCTTAGAACGGATACTTTAAAGCATATTGTGCCACTCCCTCTCCTAGAGAGAAGACCCAAGTTCCAGTAGTGGGAACATTATAAAGCTGATTCTGTTATATTAACTTATCAGTATGAATTAGATAACCAAGTCTGCACAAGAACGATACACGATTTACAAACACTAAACCAAAACCCTAAAGAATCCATTAACAACCTAACTCGAACGCTGCAAAATCTTAATAATTTCAATTACTTCAGGGAGTACAAAATACAATATTGATTCCCTTCAATAAAACATTATTCGGGGGACTTGGAGCCCTCCCCGGGATTACGCACTCCGGAGTAATCAACCATTATTGAAGTTAAGAATTTGTAACACGAACAGTAATCACATTTCATTCATCAGCGATGCAATCAGAATTTCACTCTTTTCGAGAACGTCGCCGTCGTTTAGAACCCTTTTCATTGAAACTTTTCTGCGGTCCTTCGTTGGTCATTCTATAGTCATGAAAGTTTAACAACTTGGCGTGCGTATTACTTACTTTACCGTCTAGGTTTCGTGTTTTATGTGGTTTGAACCTAGTGCTTTAAGAGCAGGGAAGTTTTTACTGCCCAGTTAGTGAACCCTACTTGATTTTCTACTTCATTTTGTCAGGCACTGACCACTTCAGAGCATTGAACTTTGGTTTGTGACAATAGTGTTTTATTATAATCTTGTTAGGTAGATTGGTAGCCACTTCGTGCTGGCATGGTAGGTTGCTCGCCATAACTGCCCATTGATCTGATAATACCAGCTTAGATGAATCTTTCAATAACCACGGTTGTGTAAGAGGATTATTTTCAACCGAGATTACGAGGCATCCATTTCCTCACAAATTAAATTGAAATCAACTATGTTTACTGTAGCTGTCTTAACGAAAACTGTGTTTCTAAATTTCCATTGGCCATTTTGATTAAAACCGCCATTGTCTGCGGCTATCAATGAATAAAGGAATAGGATAAAGGAAAACGGATAGCCAGAGGGCGAATTAAAAAAAATACAGCTACCAGCAAATCCACAAAAGAAATATTACCTATTTCTTTTAGCTGGCAACGCGGTAATCACATTTGCTTTGTTCATTTCGGCCCTTTCATTCGCTTAATCGCGTTATTTCGGACTTTTCTAGAACAATCTTTGTGAGCGTTTAATTTACGGGCGGTTGCGTTAGCGGGCGCTTTGGGAAGATTTATACAGCTATGCGTTCTGGATAATTAAAAATGTGGAGAATTTTTCTCATTGTTATTTTGATAATACCACCCTTTATTGTGTTTATGGTGCATTGTTGGAGAGATATTTTGACTGTCGCCCGCTGAAGTGGCGTCATTTACATTTTATGTACTTTCTTCTGAAAATGTGTTGGTATTAGGGTCATGAGCTAGGACCGCCATTACACCAAGATGCGAGCATAGTTTTAATGACAATGTGAAACGTTTTATGGCGCACATAGCTGTAGTAATTGTACGTGTAATGGAGTGTGTAATTTTAAACGGCGCTGGTGCATGCATGCATAATGTCTGACGCGGAGGTTCTAAGAAACATAATACATATTAAAATTGTACTAGGTAATCATTTCTAAGAAAAAACGGTAACTTACCTACGGTACTTAATACCTGTAATGGACATTAGAATGATGAATCGTATATGTCGTTCATTTGTAGCAATCACAATAATATTATAAAAGGGATCATGATGATTTGCTAAGCTTGGTGACAATGATAAGACAGTTTTCTCCCCCACCATTTTAGCTTATAGTCAGATTACTCTTAAAGCACCGTAGGCGTGGGCTTATAGACGACGAGCATCGGTAAGCTCGCTGTCTAGCTGTGCTACTTGCTACTGTCCGATAACCGTCCGGCCGAGCCCGAGAGATCGGTGGCGCGTTATGTTCCACGCGCCTCAAAGAGTTGTCAGCAAAGCCGTGGAGGCCGGTAGCGCGGCCAAAACCTACTGGAGCTATGGGTCGACTTTTGAAACGGAAATCCGTGGTCCTAGTAACCAAAAGGGCAACTAGCTATGTTCCTTACTTAGATATGGTTTTATTCTGTACGTCTGTTAAGCCCTCTTTGTTCACCATAGAAAAGGAGCAGTCATTGGATAATTTCCTACCTTTAAAGAACCCTTAAATAAAAAAAATCATTTTTTGAATAAAGGCATATCTTCTTTCAGGTTATGACTTAGACCACAAACTTCTGTGCGAAGCATCGAAGAAGGAAGGAAACGAGTGAAAGACGAAGCAACAAGATAGTTCAGGAAACTGAATATAGGTAATTTACTATTGGTTTCATACAACATAATTTTTCTGGCCGAAAGGACGATAAAGTAATAGAAAACGGTCGAGATTCATTGGTGAGTTCATTATATCTTATCAGTTTATTACTATATTACTCAAAACGGTGAAGGAAAACATCGTGAGGAAACCGGCATATCCTAGAACCAAAACATCGAAGACATGCGATATTCACCAACTCGCACTGGGCCCGCGTGGTGGATTACGTACGGCTCATTCCCTCTCCTAGAGAGAAGGCCTCAATCCCAGCAGTGAGAACAAGAAAAGGCTGATTATGATTATTTATATTATATACTAGCTTCTGCCAGCGGCTTCGCTTGAATTTCGGTTCGCCTTACGCGTTAATAAAGATTTTGACATTCCTTTATACACTGATAATCTTTTAAACCCCGATATCAGTAATTTGTCAAATATCGAACATTTTTCTCCTAATATTACTAACGGTACAAACCCTAATATCAATAATAACAGTAATTTTTTTCTTGTATAATCACATTACTATATTACATCAAAACATTAATGGCTTAATAAACAAATCGGATTTATTGAGTTTACATCTACATGAACTTGCTTGTAATAACAAATTTGTGGATGTGCTTTGCGTATCAGAACACAATATGAAAGAAGGTGATGAAATATATCTACATATTCCAAATTACACGCTCGCAACCCACTACGTTAGAAACAGTCGAAGAGGAGGTTCGTGTATTCTGGTGAACAATAAACACAAGTACAAAATACTTAACTTAAAAGAATTCTGCTGTCCTAGTGTTTTAGAAGGTTGTGCTATACAATTAATCGATCACAATATAACTATAATATGCATTTATAGATCACCAAAATTCAAAACGGATACCTTAAACCTATTTTTCTACCAATTTGAAGGTATTCTAAAAAAAGTGTGCAACAACAAAAATAAAGTCATGATATGTGGCGACTTTAACATCGATATTCTAAAAAATACGAAGTTATCTAAGCAACTTGAGAATCTTCTTTATAACTATCGTATGAAATTAAGCATTCGACAACCCACACGTTTAAATAGTGGTACATGTATTGATAATATAATACACAATACCAGAGGCAGCACCAGTGAAGTAGTAGAATTAGCTCTTTCCGACCATACGGCTCAGATCTTGAAATGTCCTGTCAAAAGAACTTGTACTATTTCACATTGGTATACTTTCAGACGAGATTTTTGCCAAGACAATATGATTAAATTTAAGGATGCCCTCAAAAACCTTAGTTTCAGTAACGTTTACAACTGTACAGACCCAGATAACGCATTCCATGAATTTCACACCTTGTTTAAATTGTTTTACGATCTTTGCTTCCCTATTATAAGAATCAAAAATGTATGCTACAAAGCTCCAAAATGGATAACTAAAGGCATAAAACTATGTTGTAAGCGTAAACGTGAGATGCTATGGCAATACAGACGCCAGCCAAATAAAAGTAATAAAAAAACATTTAACACATACGCTAAACGTCTTAAACTAGTCATTAAATTAACTCAAAAAACACAAAACAGTTACTTTATTAACAATTCCAACAACAAAGTAAAAGCAACATGGAAAGTTATAAATTCAACCAAAACCAATTATCCAAAAGAAAACCCTTCGAAAATAGTCACTAATAATAACAGATGTACCTCCGAACCAAATGAGATTGCGGAATTATTTAATAATTATTTCATTGATCAAGTTTTACCAATAAACAATCATAACCAAGCTAGGAAGTATAACTCTACATTAATCAATTCGAACCCTCATTCAATATTCTTAGCACCCACTGTACCAGATGACATAAATAAAATAATTTTTGCTCTAAAAAATACTAATAGTTCCGGTTACGATGATATTGTAACCCATGTTATTAAAAGCGTATCTTTTGAAATTTCACCTATTTTTAGTTATATTGTTAACCTGTGTATAGATGCCGGCAAATTTCCTGAGGATTTAAAACTTTCAATTATAACACCTCTACACAAGAAAGATGACCCACAAAATATGAAAAATTATAGGCCTATTGCACTTGTGCCAGTGTTTTCTAAAATCATAGAAAAAGTCATTTATAACTGCCTAAACTCATTCCTAGAAAAAAACAACATTCTATCCAAAGAACAATATGGCTTTAGGAAGAATAAAAATATTAATATGGCAATCTATGAATTAGTTAATGAAATAATCTCAAATGTGGACAAAAAAACACCAGTTTCAGCATTATTCATGGATATGACGAAGGCGTTTGATTACGTAGATCACAAAGTCCTTCTCTTAAAACTAAATAAGCTTGGGATTAGAGGAAATGTTTTAGAACTGATTAAATCGTACTTAGTCAACCGAAAACAAATAACAAAAATTGGAAAAGTTTGTCCTAAAACAAAATCCGAAATAACTTATTTTTCTAAGCAAAGGTCTATATACTACGGCGTACCACAGGGAAGTGTACTGGGTCCACTATTGTTCCTTTGCTATATTAACGATATGCCCAGAACCATAGAACACCCAATGACCCTATTCGCTGATGACTGTACTACAATATTTATCGGAAAGGACTTAGGCACATTTGAAAATAAAATAAATGATAGCTTGAAAATAATAATTCAGTGGTTGACACACAATAACTTAAAAGTTAATTTTGGAAAAACCCATATTATGAACTTTAACCAACGAACAAATTCTGTTAATCCTAATATTACGTTTGAACAAAACAATATTTCTAAAATTGAATACACAAAATTCCTTGGGATCTGGTTAGATCAGCACATGACATGGAAGACACACATTGACCATTTAATAAAAAAACTGAATCAATATTGCTACGCTTTACATAATTTAAGCAAGGTTGCCAATCGCAATACTGTGCTGACCGCTTATCACGCGTATGTTTCCACTACACTGCGGTACGGCGTAATATTCTGGGGTAACTCGACGGATAGGGACATGGCATTTAAAGCCCAAAAGAAATGTCTTCGTGCAGTATGCCAGATAAAAAATACCGATAGCTGCAAACCATTTTTTATCAATTTAAAAATATTGACACTTCCGTCTTTATATATTTATGAAGTTGCCATGTTCATCAAAAATAACCCTAACCTTTTTGAAACTCTATCCTCCAAACGCCATCACAATGCACTCAAATCAAAAACCCACCAAACTGCTCTTTTCTCAAAAAGTTTTTTAGGAATGGCACCTAAAATATTCAATAAACTACCTAAATTCCTAACAACTTCAAAAGATCTAAGATACTTTAAAAATGCACTCCTTAAATTCCTACTACAAAAAGCATATTATAGTATTAATGAATATCTAGAAGATAAGTAACAAACCTAACTCCATATTATCCGATTTATTTAGTAACTTTTTTATTTTATTTTTCTAAGTGATATATTTTCGTTTTATTTTAAAATTTTATTTTGTTTTATTGTGTTAAGTATATTTTATAACTAAAGATTTAATTTTAATTAGTCATTTAAGAACGCTTATAATGCTTACAACATTAACCATGTTATACAATATTTGTATGCCCAGTAAGGCAACACATAGTGAGACGTTATTTTTTAAATTAACACCATGTACCTCATACAAACCTATGTGTAACAAATAAATATCTTTGACTTTGACTTTGACTTTGATTTCTCCATACAAACTTTAGACCCCCGTTTCATACCTTCATGGGCTGAATTTTGGAAAATCCTTTCTTAGTGCTCGCCTACGTCATAAAAGGAAGCCTTGTACAAAACTTCCCGCTTAATCCCAGTATTTTTGGAAAAAACATATTTAAAGTCCTAGATTACGTGGTCCAAAAATGCATGGTTTCGAATATATCATCAATCATAATTAATTTAGGTCAAAAATTTACTCACAACAAATCTACTTTTGTGACATTGCCGAAATCAAGTAGTTTGCAAATAAACAAATGACATGCTGTCATATTTCACGTATAGGACTATGGGTGTTTTTTACATAAATAATCGTGAATTATCGAATTATTTTGTATGGAAATTGAAAACAAAAAAAAAAGATAATTAAAATATCAGTTGATTCTTTGAATCGGTCTCATTATATTATTACGTCATAAAAAAATGTTTTTGTAATTCGGAAAAATCTTCGAGAGATATGGGAATTAAACTATTTTCATAGGTGAGTTTGTACGGGGTCGCGATTCCAACTCGCACTTGCCTAGATTTTTTTTTAATTCTTGAAATAATTAACTTTTAATTACCTAAGCCCGATTAATATGTATAAGACACATCTTCCCTCTAGACGCGAACTACAGTGGCCAATTTGGAAATCTCTAAACCGACTGCGGACCCTGGTTCGCCGCTGTAAAAGCAATCTGGCCAAATGGGGCTTCCTCGACCCATCTCTAGCACAGTGCCAGTGCGGAGCCTCTCCACAGGACACGCGCCACTTGCTATGCTGCCCATCCTGCATTACCACCTGCAGTTTTCAGGATCTATACGAGGCCAAAAATAGAGCCGTACAGGTTGCCAAATATTGGTCAGAGAGAGTGCAGTTTGAGAGCATCGACACAAAAAGAAGAAGAAGAAGAATATGTATAAGACATGGAAGATACAAATAAACATAAAATCTTTAAAGGTAATGATGATACATTAAATATAATTCAACCTGCCTAACATGATAACATTCTACAAGTGAAGCCACTCAGAGTTTTTCTTCCCTTGTTAGGTAAAAATGGCGAGAACCATGCTTACACAAATGTATACGGAAAACTCATGAATATGGAGCTGATTAAGAGAATATACATGCTTCAATTTACATGCTGATCATGGAATAAAACATAAAGGATTTAATTAAGAATTCTTTGGATGCTTATGTTATCTTTTTATTTTTTCTGTCGTGGTTGCAGTTGAATGTAGGTCATTTTGTTTCAAAGATAAGGAGCAAAATTCTATTATATTTTGCGGCTTTGCCTGCGTACTTAAAATATGCTTATGCCACTCAGGAATAAAGCAGCTTTCTATCGTAAATTGAAATAATTAAGTTTTTGAAATATTTAAATTGAAAATAAGTTAAATTTTTGTTTTTTTGATTAATTCGACTATAAAAATTTTGCATGCCTCACGGTAGAATATATTGGAACCTTCTATTACTTAACACCATATTTTTTTACCTACATCCGCAGCAAATAAATTATTTCATTTCATAGATAAAAAAAAAATTTTAGCAATCGAACTAATACTTTCAGAGAATACCTCATATAAACAAAACAACAACAGCCCTTTATAATATTAGTGTAGATTATGAGCCAAAGATATTTTTGTAATAATTAATAAGTTTGGTGAAGTACTTTTAAACTTCTGAACTAACAAAAATATCTACTAAACTCGTTAAAAAATAAAAGGTACGTTTTGACGTTTGAGAAAAACCCTAGAATGTAACTTGGAACGAAACTGAAAATAACTACAAAATAAATAATTCTCTACAAGTCTAATACTCTGTCTGACACACTACAAGTTGGACAAGTCGATCGCTAGGTAGTAAAAATTACAAATGTCAAAACGTGCCTTTTATTTTTTGACTAGCTGCTCCCAGCGGCTTCGCCCGCGTGATGGCAGAAAATTATCCTAAAGGAACATACTTCCGGGCTAAAAAGTATCCTATGTCCTATTCCAGGACATGGTCTATCCGTGTTCCAAGTTTCATCAAAATCGGTTTTGCCATTTAGGCGTAAAGACGTAACAAACAAACAAACAAACTCACTTTCGCTTTTATAATATTAGTAAGGATGGACCAATGTCAAGACCCTGAGGTCCTGGACCTTTGGAAGGCATACGAGGAGCCGAAACCAACCGGCGATTATCCCTGTATGCGCTATGCAAGTGAATCCTAGGACAAACCCCGGTTGAAGGGAAACTATTGCGACATGTGGAAAACTAGTATAAAGCTATGGTTTTTGGTGTTTTAAGTGGACTGGTTACCAGGAACAATGATAAGACTATGGCTCCTGCCTGAACAAACATTATTATTATTAATTGGGTTTCGCTCAACTATTATATTTGTGCTCGGCTCCTAAAGGGCACAGCGTGATGTTACATCGTCTATAAATCATCCTCATGAATTGGGTTACAGAGGATCTGTCAAATTTGACTGAACTGTCAGTTAATATGACTGCATTAGTCTCTGGTACCTACTGACCAGAGGCTAATGCATTCATATCAAATAACACACTTCAGCTCTATGATAGGCATTGTATGCGTACTAATTCTGATGCAGGTCTCACTAATATGAGTGAGAACCGCATCAAAATTAGTACGGAGCAAGTTTTTTTTTTTGTAGTTAGTATAAGCTAGTGCTTAGTGCTAGCCAAGTGCGAGTCGGGTCCGCGTACGAAGGGATCCGTACCGTCCGTAGCAAAAAACGGCAAAAAAATCATGTTTGTAGTGAGAGAGCCTTACTTAAATGTGCGTGCACACCTGCAATCGCGTAATGGAGCTAACCAAAGGCCCTACCATGAACTTGCGTCGCGATCCATATGACGACCTAAACTGAACTGTTTTAGGGATGGAGCTTTAAAGGGTTTATAGCTTCATGCCTCTTTTTTTTATTCTGTTTTTAGTATTTGTTGTTACAGCGGCACCAAAAATACATCATCGGTAAACATTTTAAATGTCTAGCTGTCATGATTCATGAGATACAGTCTAGTGACAGACAGACAGCGCAGTCTCGTTTTACCCTTATGTTACAGAATCCTAAAAACCAGACGTGGAAAGCGAGTATATTTTACACAATAATAAAGAAGTATACATACCGAAGGTTCGCATGACGTCACACTCTTAACGTTAGCTCCGAGTGCAACGTGACCCGATAGGCAATGCCCCTTTGTTTGTGCCATTAAGCGAACTGCACACGTTCTTCTCAGAAATATAACGCATAAACTGAGAATTGTAATGCTGGTAGTAGGTTTCAAGTCGATTGCTGTTTGATTTACTGGAGATTAGCAGTTTGTGAATCATGCAAGAGGAATTTTTGGCGCGTATTGGGGTTTGAATTTGGAATGTTTTTGAAATTATTTCGAATTTAGATTTTTAGAATTTCTTTCGTTTTTATATTTTGTTTGTCATCCAAAATAAGTGGCCTGCTCTATGTTCTTGGTGTGTATTGAGTTTAATTTTGGAATTTCTAAAACTTTTTCGTGTTTTTGGTTTTACAAGATTTTATTTTTATTTGTTTCATTATGTGAGATAGTGGTCAAACGCGACCCTGTCCTATATTTAAAAAAAAGTCTCTGGTCTTAATATTTGTGCATGTTTGAAACATATTCCAAGTTTTTATGTCTCCGAAATGAATTTAAAATGCCTACAGTAATAAAAATATCTCTGCTATTCCCATTTTCCATTATTGTATTAAATGATCAAAATTTTATTGTCATTTCGACACTATAATAGAATCTTAATCGAAGACATAAAAATAAAACGACATGGCCAGCTGTATTCAAATTAAAACATTTTAACTAAATCACATTCTCTAAAAAATATCTTGAAACGTTGTCGAAATAAACTTTTTATTGCCTCTTCGAAAAAGGAAGCCAGACAATTGAATTTAAAAAATCATTCGAACAAAGCTTCCATTTTCAAATTTAAATTGTCTAGAGCCGCCCACCTGGCGATGATGTCATTGGATTAGTGGTGTTCCCTAGTGATTGTGATCGAATTGAACATCGATTCGATCTTGCTAGTATTCGAATAGTTTGCGATCCGTTCGCGTGTTAAATGACCACAATTCATTTTGAGTTATGAGACTTTGTCTCGTTTAGTTTTGTTTATAGGCATTCGTGTTGCTTTATTATATAATAGGCCTCCATATTTTATGATATTGAACTTTTTGCCTATTTTGTTTAGACGTTAATGGGTTGAGCGTATAATAATATTTAATTGCCAAACGAAATAAATCATTTTGGTATTGTGTGTGACGAAAATCTGCTTAAAAATATTGCTTAATTAGCGTAAATATAGCCTTTTATGTCTTTTTTAGCGTCGATCCATCTATAAATCTAACATGACATCACCGCAGACGCGAAAATTTTTTGCCGTCCGACGCGATCTGAGTTATCATTAAATTGCAATGCGGGCTGGGAAGATTTATACCATTGAGTCTATTGGAATTTCAACTCTACTCTCGAGCACTTTAAGTTCAAATGGTCTGTTTTATAAATATGCGAATCCATATAAAGCTAGTTACTGTGACAAATCAAATGGGAATTAGAGCTATCTCGATAAAAATGTAGATTGATAGCCTCGGATGCTTCCCTAGTTTTATACCTACTCACGTAAAATTGAAAATGAAAATCCTTTTAGCGATAAATGTCATTTTATTTGGTGTAAACTAATTTGGCACTGACAGTGACATATTTATTTGATACTGGAACATTTTCTAGGCCATAGACAACGAAATTGGATAAAGTAAAAAAGCTGTGTATGAGAAAGGCATTTTTATTTATTTTGTAGACGGGCTTTTTATGATTTCGACATGGACTGAAAGTAATATCGAGTGGGTTTAATATTTTTATAAAAATTGGATGAAGTAGGTGTTCATGAAAAACAAGAGCAGTAATTTGAAAGCCTCAGAGCTCAGTTACAAAATTAACAAAAAATAAAAAATGGCCTTTGAAAATATACTGAAAACGAATCGAGATTTAATAAACTCGGTTAAGTCTGGCCTGTGGACTGTGGTCAGCGATTCCTTTGTTGCGTCGCTCAGAAAAAAAACAGGCATGTCCGGCTCGTAAAAATGTAAATTACTGTAAAAGCGTGTGCGTGCTGCAACATAGAGCGGGTGCAGCGCTGCGCCGGCCATGTTTGTCCAGCGATATTTTTCTCCTCGCAAAATTAACTTTCTTCTTTGCTTACATTGTTGGTCGTGCGTTATTAAAAGTAGACCTGTTTTGTTTCAATTGTGGCTTTATTATGAACTAAGCTTTTGAGTTTAAATTAACTTTTTTAGATTTTTTTTTTCGGTTGGAAAATCATCGATTCTCTTCTTCCGTTCTACTGCGAGGCGGGAGGGCGTCAGACTTTTACTTTTCCTTGAGGTTTCCAGCCGATTAAATTTAGGTATCTTCAACACTAGTGAATAAGCTCTTAAGAAACTAGTGCGCTTCACCATCAACGATAGGGTTTGAGTTTGCGCGAATTTCCGTGGCCAATCTGAAAATCTCTTAATTGAGTCAGGCCCAGACACAGACAGACCCAGAGTGGGTGCTGTAAAAATAATCTAGACAAATGGAGCTTCCTCGATCCATCTCTAACGCTGCGCCAGTGTTGAACCGCTGCTCAAGACATCCGCCACCTGTTGTGCTATCCCTCCTGCACAACCACCTGCAGTTTACAGGATCTGTATGAGGCCAATAACAGAGCAAAGAGGTTGCCAAATACCAGAAAAAAAAATAGCAAGAGTACATCGACATGAAAAGGTTGCATCATTGCTTAACATCAGGTGGGATCGCAGTCAAGCACTAGTTTATATCACAAAAAAAAAATCGTACGAAGCTAGATTGGGTCGCTTGTTATCACAACAATCACACAACGCCGCCTAGTCCCAAGCTAAGCAGGGCTTATGATATGGGTATTAGACAACTGATAAACATACTTATATATTTCTAAATACAAACATAATTATAGGTAAATTCCACCCAGACACAGAACAAATGATCATGCTCATCACATAAACATTTGTCCTGGGTGGGTATCGAACCCACGACCTCCAGTATAGCCACTAACCACTAGACCAACAGGCCAGTCAATATTCCTAAAACTGAAGTAGGCCATACTAGCTGGTTAACACAGTCAGTACAAGTCAGATCGCTAACTCCTAACACGATTATCAGTCTAACAAATGATAAATGTCTAGGTAATAAACAAAGGGCTAGACTTGCGAAAGATTTCTAATATCTATTCTAATGAGGTGACCAACTGACCACAGATTTCAACTGGACTTCGCACGTTTCTAATGTACGAGGCTTAGCGATATAATGTTACTCTTACATTCTGTATTGTCAATCGATTGAGATTTATTGTTCAGGGCTTAAACAAACTGGTTCATTCTTCTTCTTCTTTTGGTGTCGATGCTCTCAAACTATACTTTTTCTGACCACTATTTGGCAACCTGTACGGCTCTATAGTTGGCCTCTTATAGATCCTGAAAACTGCACTTGTTCATTTAAAACCCCGAAACACGTGTCTAGTATTTTTATGTAAAGAATCTATGTACAAAATTTCATAACCGTATCATGAAAAAATACTAAGTTATAAGCTTGTTATGTTACCTAGTTGACCGCACAAATGCATGCTCACAGGGCCATCTGGGCGACTGAGGGGTTGTTTTGTTCTCGTACTTATCTGTGTACTAGTGTCTAATGCCCACTTTGACCTGCCGTGACCTGTGCTGTACTTAGTATCGGTGGTATCCAACTCGTGACATTTTCTATTTTTTTTAGATAAAAAAATATAGCATGAACACCATGTTATATTTTTTTTAAGTGATTGGATTCGACTCAGTTACTGATTCTGATAAATGATATTTATTTTGCAAATAGGTTTTATGAAAAAACTTTTACGTTACAAAAATGTTGCAATCGGGCCAGAACTTTCAGAGATTACTTCCTATAAACAAAAAAGAACGAACTACCTCTTTATAATATTAGTGTATATTAAATATTTTTGCTTAATTTTACTTGTATAATCTGTGGTTGTACCTCTTATTCCCTCGCTCTCTTGCTCTATGGTTAGGCTGACGAACTCAATCAATTTTATTATCCTCGTTAATTACAGTAATCCTTCTTTTATATTTCGGCTAATAACCATCAAAGAGGTGTGGCAAGTTCAACACATCACAAAACATCTTCACAATGGCATTATGGGCTATCTCAAACTTAAATTTCAATGTGACGTTTCAAATGTATAGACAAGAGCCCAAAACATTTCTTTAGTGTTTTTAGATCAACTACCTACAATAATTAACGGAAGCACGCACTTTATCAAAAATCTATAGGTGATTAAGAACTGAATGGCTTGAAAGTATCTCACGCTCAACTTTCAAAGTTCAAGCGAAAACCTAAACACCGGAACAACACTGAATTATCGAGCGTTGCGTAATATAAAAGCCTTTTCACACACCTAGTGTACTCTCCCGGGCATTTCGCGTCCCTATTCAGCTGAAACAAAGCATGGCTCGACTTTTAGCAGGGTTAATTAAAATGTCAACAGCACTTATTAATCAAAGCGACAGTCGCGTTCGGACGGTTAAGGTGCGTCCTTTTGTCGCTAACGTTGGTAGCACTGAATTTAGTGGAGTTTGATTTTGTTGGGTTGGCGGTACTGTTTCAAACTGTTCCATTTTCAATTGAAATGACAGTTCGTGAAAGTATTAATTGGCCAGTAATTTTTGTGTTGCTGTTTTTGGTGTCTTGATGAAAACCTTTTTATGTTAAGGGTTTGTAACCCGCTACTCAACAGCTTACATGTGTCACCTCTTTTACTAGAAGGTGTTAATTAGTTGTAATTGTGAATTCTACTGAAGGAGGATGGGGTCAAACAGTACTAGAGTGGCGACAGTGTTGGGAGGCCTCTTACGCGGTGGATTGACCACCTGGTGAGGGAGACCCGCGGAAATCCGATGAATGCAAGATGCACAGGACCGGTTGCAGTGGCGATACTAAGGGAAGGACTACATCGTATTGAACGTCTTTCGGCTGAAATGATGATGTGAGTTGCAAATGGATATTGCTATGATTACAGGTGAATAAATAAAAAAAGACATCAAAATCAACAGGTAACTTCGTGCGCGGGCTGGCGGACGGCGAGCAATGGGTAGCTCGCCATCCAACCGTCCGGTATCGTCTGTACCGAGCCCTAAAAGTCAACGGCGCGTATTTTTCCACGTGCGCCTGAAGGAGTTGTCAGCAAACCGTAGCGGCCCGGCAGGGTTGAAGCTTACTGGAGCCATGGCTGTGCTTCTGAAAAAAAAAAAAGATGCGGTCCCTGTACGAAAGGCAACGAAGGAACAGGAGTGGGTGTTTAGTCAGTAAAAGTCTGACACTACCTTTCGCTGGGCCCAAGGGCGCAGAGATGTCTTTAGATGTTTTTTCCATTTACAAAAAAAAAATACAGGTAACTTCGTACTTGGATCAAATAGCTAGTTAGCCAAGTCCTATAATAATGGATAAGTTCGCATGTACTGGTTAGTAGTGAACAGTGTTAAAGAGAATGGCTGAAAATTCAATTAAGGTTCCTACAGGCTCGCTCCGGCAACAAATGACGGGTCCGTAGATTTAGAGAAGGCCCGATAGAAACGACTTCATTAGGTACAAGAATTTTCACAACATCACTTAAGTAAGAAAGCTAATAAGTAATATAATTATCCTTCGCTTTGAACCCATAATTTCTTCCAATTTGTAGTTCACTGTTTACTCTGTTATTTCCTCTCTTAATTACTTTCTCATCTGATTGATAGAGATAACCTGGCGTGCGTCTAAAACAATTTACAGGGGGAGAAAAACAGTTATTTTCATTTCCCGTTTGATGCTATTCCAACTCTCATTTCCGAAAAAATGGATGAAGGGGATTTAAAAAAAATGTTTCTGTTAATGAAGAAACGAAAGTTAACATTTTTTAATTTCGCTTTTCTCTCTCTTACCTCCATATTAAAGATTAATGAGAACATTAATAATAGCATGAGACGGTTAATATAACAAATAAATCTTAGAAAAACCGGCAGCACAATAAGAGATTCTATATTAATATTTCCCTTACTGACCCAAAAACGATCATCTTTTATACATTTACACCACAGCTGTTATTAAATAAATGATCGCACCCACATCACTCGTATAGCCCGCAGGATAGCTGTGACGTTGTGGCTACGTCATCAATCACACGGGTCGCGGGTGGGGGGAGGTATATAAGCAGGCGACAGAAGGAGTGGGGAGGCATTCTTCATTAGTAAATCGCGGAGAGCACACGTCGACGCTAACATATTAATCATAATAGGTCTTCTGCCTTATTGCTCTTGGCATTTCCTACGTGTCATTGGTTTAGTAATGAGCGTCCTAGATTGTTATTAATCAAAGATATTATTGTATTATTGGGTGCCTGGTTGAGTTGGTCAACTATCGCAACAGTACTGCAGATTTCGACAAAAAGACGTCTGAAAGAACTTTCTTCACTCAAAGTAATTTATTGCACTAGCTTAAGACTTTTAATAAGTGCCCATGTGGGCCTATGTGAAAAAACATTTGTATTTTGAATTGAAACACTGTTATCCAGGTGCATCCGGCTACAATGCAAGCCGATCCCAAGATAATTAAGAAAAGAATTGGCAAGCAAACAGAAAACGTAACTCATTGAAAAAAGAATCATGTCTAAAAAACGCATAAAGGTCGATTTATTTTTATTAGGAGCCACTTTATCAAGTTCAATTATTACGGTAATCGAACTTTTTCTTTATTAAGTCTATACTTTCCCATGTTGGGGCAAAGGTCTCTTCCAAGTATTCTTTTCCACAATGAGGTAAAGGTATCCCCAACTTCTTCCAGGTATTCTTTCCCACAGCAGGGCAAAGGCCTTACCTAACTTTTTTTCTCGAGTTACCTCGAGCCAGCCCTTGCAGTAGACGTCTATGTCATCTTGCCACTTCTTAGGTCGGCCTTGGTGACGTTGTCCATTCTCAGGCAATAGTCTTTGTGAAGACTCTTACCCAACGGTCAGAGTGCATGCAATTGATGTGATCTGCCCAATTCCATTTTCGCTTTGAAGCCTTTTTTCCTACGTCTATGATGTATCTTTTTAAACACAGTAAACCTTTGAAAAAATCCTAGGTAATGTTGTCTGGTATAAAAAAGTCTACCTATTCTATTCGGTTAAGCATATTCATTTTTTAAATTTAAATGTAATTTCTTTTAAATGGTACATTTTCTATTAAAATGGATTCCATTTCAATCTTAGAATTTATTATTTTAACTAGCATTACCTCTGTGTCATCGATAGGAGTTGATTTAAGGCTTTCTCCCTTTGTTGAAAAAGCACATTCAATTAACTTTGAGGTAGTTCCAAACCAAAAGTATCATAAATCATCGCTGGGTCTATATTATCTGTGGAGAGGATTGTTTTGTCTCTGATTGGTGGGCGTTTCGCTTTGTGGTTATTGGTTTTCAAATGGTAGCTATAATATTATTGTGGTTGTGGCATTTCTGCTGCCTAGTATTTACTTTGTGGGCTTTGATTTGGCCTTGGGTGTTAGTAGATTTATTTACTCAATTTATTTGTATATTTTTTGTACTCTGTATTCATCTTCGAAGTTATTTTACAATAAACACGTAGAGTTAGGGTTTTGGTGGGAATTTTTGGAGAGTAGTTCAGTGGGTTTTTTCGTAGTGGATATTTTGATATAAATTTGGTGAAGTTTTTGCATCTCAAGTGTCTACACAAATAGACAATAAGTAGAATCATTGAAACAGGTGCAATCTCGGCAAAATGAAGCTGAGAATTTTATGATAGTATTGACTACGAGTATCTCAGCGAAGTTTGCTGTGTACAATGACTTGATAAGTTTGCTCCAAAATACTGCAAAAACTAAAGATAAATTATAGGAATTTGGATTGTCAGCGCTGAACCATAGTGTTGAAGATTTTTTTTTTTTTTTTTTTTTTTCCTCTTAATCTGCAATCAGATTTTCTTTTAGCAGGTGTGTTGATGTTTGAGATCGTGGCGGTATGAGCGTGACTCCAGTGAGCCATCTACCCAATCAGTTGCTGAGTCCACTTTAGCAGATGGACTATGTTATGTCTTTCCTTTTCAGTCTTTTTAAATAACTTCTGGTTTTAAGCGCAGCTGCCAGATTGTTAGGGTGCCTTTCCAGTCTTTCCTGATATGTTTTTGAGTGTTTTTGTATTTCCTCCGAGACAGTATTCATTTTTAGTTCATCGTGGATTTCGGTGTTGGTAATGAACCAAGGAACATCAGAAATAGATCTCAGGATCATGTTTTGCATTCTCTGTATTATGCTAATACTAGATTTGCAGGCACTTCCCCAAAGTTGAATTCCATAGAGCCACACTGGCTTAAGGATTACTTTGTAGATAAGGAGTTTGTTGTCAACACTCAATATGCTATTGCGTCCCAATATCCAGTGTAGGTTTTTGTATCGAATATTGATCTCGTGTCTCTTGGTCTTTATGTGGTGTTTCCACGTTAAACGGCGGTCGAGGTGTAACCCAAGGTACCTTACAGTATCTCGATGAGGTAGCGTTACGTTATCCAATTTCACGGGAGGGCAATCACCTTTCCGCAGCGTGAAGGTGACGTGGACAGATTTGCTTGCACTTGATTTTATTCGCCACTTATGTAGCCAGGTTGTTATTATATCGAGACCTTCTTGCAACATTTCTGATGCCATAGAAGAGTCTGAGTGGCTTGCTAGTATTGCGGTGTCATCAGCGAAAGTTGCTGTCGTAACACCCTCAACCTGCGGTAGGTCAGAAGTGTATATTGTGTAAAGAATAGGTCCCAAAACTGAACCCTGAGGGACTCCAGCTCTTATGTCATAGAATCTAGACTTTGCTTCTGCTATTTTTACTTGGAATATTCTTTCCGAAAGGTAAGATTTCAGTAGTAAGTAATACTGACGAGGAAGACTCGTCTTCAGTTTACAGAGCAGGCCCTTATGCCAAACCTTATCAAAAGCCTGTTGGATGTCGAGAAAAGCTGAAGAACAGTATTGTTTTTCCTCCAGGCTTTTTCTAATTTTATCACAGACTCTGTGGACTTGTTCTTTTTTTTTTTTTTTTTTTTTTTTATTATTATTGATAGGTTTGCGCTTGACCGCTATCTCACCCGATGGAAAGCGACGATGCGACGATCTATAGTAGAGTGCTCCTGTCTGAAGCCGAATTGGTGATCAGGAATCACATTTGTTTCCCTTAGAATTGGCAATATGCGGTATTTCACCAACTTTTCAAATACTTTGGACAAGATAGGCAGCAGGCTTATAGGTCGATATGAGGATACTTCTGTGGGTGGTTTACCTATTTTGTGGTCATTATAATTTGGGATACTTTCCACGTCAATGGAAAGTACTGGGTTCTCAAAATACCATTGAAAAGTGACGTCAGGAACACTATAGCCTTTCTAGGAAGATGTTTAAGAATTTCCTTGGTAAGGAGGTCGTACCCAGGAGATTTTTTGTCTTGTAGCTTTGAAATTACTCTCCAGACCTCACGTACTGATATTGGGCGAGGTGGAAGTGTCATTTGAAAAGCTTGACCGAGGATGTTGTCAACTTGTTCCTCATTTGATGAGTCCATGTCCTTATTCGGTGTAAAGACCTGCTCCAGATGCTGGGCTAATGTATCTACTTTTTCTTGTGGTGTTCTCGCCCACCCTCTTGCAGTTTTAAGCGGGGGATTAGCGATTTGAGGTCTATTCAAGTTTTTAGTGAATTTCCACAGCGAATAGTTGGTGGATGCAGTGGCTGTCAACGATTTCAAACGGTCTTCCATAGTTTTGTTGTGCCAATCTCCCAGCATTTCTTTTAGATCTTTAGCCGCTCTGTAGAACATATTTTTGTCCTCAGTCAATCTACTTCTTTGCCATGTTCTGCGATATCTGCGTTTGTCAAGCAGCGCTTTTCTAATAGCCAATGGATAATTAGAATGCCAGCCATCTGGTTTAGGCTCTGGAGTGTTAATCCAACAAGCTTTTTGGATTAGTTCTGTGATATATTTCGTGGCTTCTTCTATGTCATCTGGAGTTTTTAAGGGCACATTTAACTTTATATTAGTATCAATAAAATCTCTTAACGACTCCCAGTCAGTGTCTTTTGTTGTCAGCTTCTCTATAGTCTCAGATTCTATTATCAGTGTGCTTATGGTAAGTATAACTGGGGTGTGGTCTGAAGAGCTATCGTAGCATGATTCAGGTTTTAGGTAGTGCCTAGGTAATCCCTTTAATATAAAGAAGTCGAGGAGGTCTGTCGTTTTGTTCGGGTCTGTGGGCCAATAAGTGGGTTCACAGGTGGATGACGTCAATAGATTATTACTATCTATGCTTGCTTTGAGTTGTCTGCCTCTAGTGGTGGTGAGTCTAGAACCCCAGTAGGTGTTCTTAGCGTTCCAGTCACCACCAGCTATAAAACGATTCCCAAGCTGGAGGAAGTATCTTGAGAACATGTCATCACTTATTTTATGTTTCGGAGGACAGTATATTGCAGATAGAGCAATGTATCCTGTGCTGTCTTCCACGGCAATTGTAGTTGCTTGAATATAATCTGTTCTGTATTCTGGCAGAACATGATGCTTTATTTTATTATTGACAACAATTGCTGTCCCACCATGGCCAGTTTCATCTGGATGATTTGTCATGTAGCACTGATGGTCTTTTTCTGTGTTGAAGATTTAAAAAAAATTCTATGTCGCTTACGACATTTGGAATTTCCACCATCGAAAAGTAGCTGTACAATTGGTGCAGTTTACTATTACTACACCTGACCTTTCTTTACTATTTCCTGGTTTACAGGTTACTGGGTTAAACCTCACTACCGTACGAGTGACAGGACTTGTCCTAAACCCCATAAAAACCCATCTCAATCACTTGACCCACAAAACTTATACAGGGTGATGAACAGCCAACACACAATTTTTCATTCAACCCAGGACAGAAACCAACCCGACCAAAAAAACGAAACGCATTTTTCGATATCTCTTGCCGTTTGTTTTTGGTGAGGGAAAAAAGTTTTCTATCACAAGCAACAATGTATTAGGCATTTATCGATGTTACGGTAGCAACAGTGTCCTTTCAGAAGTAACTAGGCGAGGGCGATACGAACACCGAAAGAAGTTGGTAGCGCGTGACTCGACTCCTTAATGCACCCTTACCATGAGTTTTTGGAATATATTGAAGTTTTGTTCGGTAAAAACGAAAGCATTTATTTTTTTATTTAGGTTTGTACAAACTTCTCCTCTGGCTACGCTTTTTTGCATTGATAATAGCACAGGGAACAGAAGTGTTTTGTGAATGGAAGCCTGTAATTAGCAATTTAGTTATTTACTATTGTCATTATAATGTTATTAGTCTGTAAGCTTTCCTAAAATGTAAAAAACACGGAAAAATATAAGAGAAAGTTATTTGTGACTGGGAATTTTTGAAATTAGTTTAACAATGCCAGCCATGTACCATACAATTATTTGTTGCTCTGTGTAGGAATCAAACCCTCTTTATAATATTGGTTAATATAAAACAAAACAGTGGGAGCAGTGGTGGCCAGTGATAACGATCTCGATTTACAGTTGTAGGCCGGTTCAAACCCAGCTAGACGCATAACTTTGTCTAATTTATTTCATCACTACTGCTCTCAAAACGGTGAGAAAATCGTGAGGGAACAGGCATGTCTTACAACCAAAAATTCAAAGACATGTGACGTCCACCAACCCGCACTGTGCCAGCGTGGTGGATTATGACCCATTCTCTCTCCTGAGATGGCTTGAGTCCCAGCAGTGGGAACATTAGAAAGCTGATTATACTATGCTGTTGAAAACAAAACAACCGTTGATGAACGAATATGTTTTTAAAATTATGGTCTTACTTTGTCATGAAATCGTATAGTCATACTCGTAATTAACGTATAAAAAAACGGCTTTGAGCAATAAATTCTAATTGTACCTTTCTATATTTGGACAGCGTTAATTTTCGAATTGTTTTGTTAAGGTTAAAATGTAGGTGTACACGAAATGTATTATGCAGATTGGATAAGCATTTAACACATTCGTTTGTACAGTCTTTATCAAACAAATAATGAAATTGAATTACTGTTTTCTGTTTCAAAATTAATTGCTTATGCATCAGTAAAATTATTTTGATTGATATATAGTAAATTGTTTTTTTAGAACGTATCTGTTTTATGTAATGTTTCAAGTTACTATCCAATCAGAAGACCGTGCGAGTGAGAAAGGGGAACCTATACCTACACCCTGTATATCTCAATCCCTTTAGCAGCCCATTTTAGGTCGTCAAACGGATCGCATTAAGAACGCGTGGTAGGCTTTTTGGCTAGCCTTCTTGATTCAGTATTAAGTATACTCAATTGAAAATGCTCACATAAGATTTTCTCACTAGTCATCAGGTAGAATGTGACACAATTCTACATGCTACGGAAGATCCCAATTGCGAAGTTTCAATAAAGCATCGGAACTTAAAAAAAAGCGCGGGAAACATCCCTCTCCTGTTACTTCTGTCAATTACTCTATCACTTCTGGTTTTGTATTTGGAATATTGTGGATTCGCTCTCGAGAGTATAGTAGTTTCATTTGATGCTTTTGTTTCCATCTGCTATTATCTCGATTCCAGTTCCGATTCCGACAGACTAAATTCAAAAACGGCTTCCGAATTCGAAGAATATAATCGATGCTGTTAAATCCGTACTATGTAGGCAGGTATAGAATAGAATAGAATAAAATATACTAGAATAGAATAGAATATTGGTCTTTGTGAGGGGTACGGGATGGTTCGAAAAAAATACCGAAGCCCTGATTTGCTATTATGTATTCTCTTCGAGTTTACAAAGTAGGGGACTTTAACAAAAATTGGCGGGTTCGCGACAATGCAACCGTAAAGTGGGGTGAGTGAAACGTACTATTTTACTAAAGTAATTCACTTGTTTGAACTTGCTGGGAAAAATAGAAAGTTCAAAGTATTTGCAGTAGAATCTTTGTTGGGCTTACATTTTATGGGGCGACCTGTATTTTCTTCTCTTTGAATATTCTTTTACAAAATGGAACAAGATTGAGAAGCACTTATTCCTAAGCAAAACTTCTAGGAATCGTAGTGGCGAGTTTTATAAAAATAGTCAGCTGACACGGTAAACGTTGTTTCTACCTTATTAAAGAAAAAGAAAATGAGTATAAGGGTACGAGGGTAAGAAATAGCTTACGATCTATTCTCGGAACTACACAAAAAAAAAAAAAATTGGTAAAACTGTTTTTTTTTAATTGATATAAATTAGTGCTTGACTGCGATCCCACCTGATGGTAAGCAGTGATGAAATCGTTGATGGTGAGGCGCGCTAGATTATTAAGAGCTTATTCACCCTTGCCTTTAAGACACCTAAATTATAATCGGAGCTCGCTGTCCGATTGTCCGGTAATGGACCGAGTCCAAGACGTCGACGGCGCGCACTGTTCCCGCGCGCCTCAAGGAGTTGTCAGCAGCAGGAGGGGCCCAGCTGGGTCGAGGCCTACTGGGGACAGGGTTGTCCGAAAGGGAGCTCGTGCCCCGGTATGAAGGCTAGAAGGAACGGCGCGGGGTTTTTAGTCAGTAAGAGTCTGATACTGTCTCCCGCTCCACCCAAGAGCGGGTTTCGTCAAAGATGATTTTCCCCGTCGACAAAAAAAAAAAAAGACCGCAGCCGGCAAATTGTTCCAGTCCCTCGATGTACGTGGTATAAACAACGAGGCGAAACGCTTGGCCGGACCAAGCGGACTGTAATGGACCGTAGAGGTTTCAACAACATAAGGGTGGATACTCGCCGTTCGTCGGCTTGTCCGATGGTAGAAGTGAGATGGTGCAATCAAGTCATGTAATTCCTGCGCACACTCTCCAAAATGCATCCTGTAAATCAATGTTTCGGAGGAAATCGATAACAACCATTGTGACACGAGATTTTAATACTTTAGATTTGTGTCCAATGTCTGAAACAAGGACTATGGCATAACTTATGAACGTTACGTGTGAATCATTTTATGAATGACTATTATTTTTTTCTAACCCCTGTATGCGTGTATGAGTAATTAAAATGATTAGTAACTTCATTACTCACAGTCCGATGCTAATTCTTGAATAACAAGCAACATTACTGAGTAAAATAAACATGGCTATAATCCTTTAGTAAAAACGTAAAAAATGTTAAAATTCAGTTCGTCCGTGTGACCTGCTTGTAAACCCGAAGGATATAAAATAAAATATAAAAGGAACATTTCACAAGGGAGGCTCGCGTGCGGATAGGCGGGTGATCGCAGGCGATGATAGGGGGCACGCGAGGCGCAGGCGCAGTCGCGACGCAGCTCTGACACCATGACTGATCAGCCCACTGTCAGATTAGTTTAATTTATAGACAAAGATGGCGGCTGTTGTTTTTGTCGTTTTTCTACTATTAACCCTTCAGATACCGTCAATTAGAGACACAATAGTAAGACAATAGATGCGCGGCCACCGGTGGTCGCTTGGGGATTCATGAATTAACAGTTTAACCTTTTCAACGCCAATCACTTGTATACAAGTTCGAGATTTTCGTGCCCTCAGCGTCATTACTTGATTAGAAGTAATAATAGTATAAAATAAATTTACAACTTTTATAAGACCTTTTATTTTGTCTTTATGGAAAATTGCTCTGTTATACGCCATATTTTTAACTTTTTCACACATAATAAGTTCTTGTTTGTTTTATATTCAATAGAAACATTTGTTAGTTAGTTTAACATAGAACCAAACAATTTGTTGCGTGGCGCTGGAGGACACATCGCGTATTATATAGATGGCCGCCGAAAAGGTTAAGCACTATTGTTATCTTTTAATGTTAAAGAAGCGTGTTTTAAGACCAGGTGTGAAGGCTTTTTAGTATGCATTTTGAAGTCATTAACTAAGTGTGTTTGAGACTGAAAATTATTTTAATACCGGACCTAAAGAGCAGCAGGTATAATGAAGCAAAGAAATTAAAGGCACATTTTTGACAACCCTAATATTACAACTTTAATTTACCCTTACGTTGGACTGCGGAAATTATAGGGTTATCTTGACGTGCACGGAAGCTTTAGTTTATGCACATTTCGGTTTCCTGGCAACCGAATTTACCTCACCATTATAACTCGAAAATAGAACGCTGTCATCATACTTCATACATACATAGTGACGACATATTGTGTGCTACGTTTCAACATAACCCGATATTAATTCAATTAACATAACGTACTCAGTACCCAAAATAATTAACGATTACAAATCCTCAAGTGGCACATTCGATTTTAAATGACACCTGTCGTACTTACTCAGTAAAATGTCCACGAGTGAATCGAGAATCGAATAATGATCGATTAATTTTTCGCAACAATTTTGTAATCCATTCAATTCATGTAAGCTTCGTGCGAAGAAACTCGCGATCAATGGACAGAGATTGCGTAATAAATTCTCTTTAACACGTAACGAGACATCGAATACGAGTTTTTGTTCGGACAAGTTCTCGATTCGGAATGTCAAACGTCAAATTGACGTTTATAAAAAGAGTTTTGCGTTACGTTACAGCATGTAGAGCTTATTAAGACGTTTTGTTTTTTTTTTGTCGAATAAAATCAGATAGCAGTGTCTGCTCGCTTTTTTCTGTTTAAATATAATTGGTTTATTTGTAGCTACCAAAATAATTGGCTAACAAAACACTACATGAAAAAATGTACCATGTATTATATTTATTAACATGTTAAAAATAAACACGCGATCGCAACATTTAAAAAATAAATATTCTTCTTATTGATATTGTGCATTGTCCGTTTATTTGAATCATACAACGGACAATGACTGTGTTAAAATGTACAGTTTTCATTGTGATGTTATGTTAAAATCGAAGGATTTTGTAATACATACATAATAACAGTCAATTTAAATGCCAATGATCGATAAATTAAGAATGCAGGATATCATTTTTTGGTGCCACCGCTGTAAGATTATTCGAAAGAGATATGTGTTATGACAATCAAAGGCTTTGTCCAAATTTAGCACCAGAACAGTCTTTAGAAATACAGAGGCTTATGTTCTGATAAACTCACACTTAGTAATTAAGAAAAACTATATCAGTAATATATACTATTTCAATTATAATATTTATATATTATCTTTTTGTTTCCATTAGTAACCCGTCAAGTGCAACTGTATCACTTGAAGAATTTTAAATATTCAGTTATGGACCCTTTTCATTTTCTATATTGATATCATACACTACTTCATTTGAGACATTGGCAGAATAGTCGAAATCGACACTATTTGCCATTAAAAAATAAAATATAAAAATATTATAAAATAGTAGATACTACTTCCATCTGTCATGATCCATATTCGTAATTATTTTTATCATAGACTGCAATTTTTTACTATCACACGAGCAATGCTACTGGCAGCACATCACACACTAAACAGAGAAGGTAATGGGTACATGCCCAGTATAGACATTCTCCTATATCATCAATATTAAAAAGCTCGATGTCACGAGCTATCCGAATTTGTCATCGAGTGGCTAAACAAAGGGCGCCATGATTGAATTCGGATAGGCAAGACAATACAACTATTGTTCGAAAACTAGCTGTGGAAAGGTTTCGTATCCCTGGTTTGTGTGTGTGAGAAATTGACAGCGATGGGGTATTCAACATTCGGGTTTAGTTCATCTACACTAATCTACACTAAAAATATGTAAAAAAGAGGTGGAGTTTATTTTTTTGTTTGTAAGAGGTAATCTCTGAAAGTACTAGTCTGATTGCTAAAATTTTTTCACTGATAGAAAGCTAATTCATTCTCAATGACATAGGCTATATTTTATATGCGCGGGCGAAGTCGCTGGCAGAAGCTAGACGCTAATAATTTTATCATTTTAAGGGCTCTCGCCTACGACTACTTTTTGTAGCGAAGTTGACGCGCGTTTCGTAAGCGCGCGACAGCATCGCTGCTAACGCGCGTTAGTCGCAATTACAAGCAAGCACTATAGACAAAATGCCAACGCGCTACAGCATCGCAACTGTATCGATGTGAACGCGCTACAGCATCGCTAATAAAGTCTCCGTGGGCGAAGGCCCTGGAAGAGAACCTCGTTGCTGGAGCTCGTGTTTATAGATTATTTTTCTTAGAGGTGGGAAAATTAGATCAGCAATAAATAGATTTAAAAAAAAAGCGCTCTATGGCCTCGGTTACTCTTTAACAATCCGAATTGATAGTATTCACAATGACACCGTATACTGCATTCAATGTAGTCAGCTGCAGTCAGCGTACCAGCGTCAGACATTAGCTGTCTGTCATTCATGCTGAACTGGAGTTATTTTGGTGTAGCCCTGAGGCACAACTATATGTATATATATATTTCTTTTTTTGATTCGTGTTACCTAAATATTTTGTTTGTGCCTTGCGCTGTATCAAATAAATTAATTTTCTTTCTTTCATTCATTCGGCAATAGATAACATATCAGCGTTTTTATATACGACAGCACGTGCGTGCGTAATTTATTTTCTATGATGGCTTACACACAAAGAAAAACAAAATGTATGTGAATTTACACACACATTTAAGACCAACCCGCCTTGACGAGATACAAGAACTTTACTTTGGTAACATTCGCATACTCTCTGTTTATTCTGCCCGGTTATTTGTCGACCTGAATAACGAGGTATTTGTGGCGAATATACACGTTAGTCTTACTAATGTTTAGTCACGGTAGGTTGTAAGTTAAAATGTGTAAACATATCGTCCCTTAGCTTACAACACCGCTCAAGTTAAAAATTGGCGGTTTTCACATTTGAATGTCTTTAGATGGAGCTGCTCATTGCACGTCTAACCATTGGTCATATGATATAGATTTCAGCCAATCCGAAGCCGTAATTCGAAAAGTAGTGACAGCGCGTATGTCGGCCGGCCTATCAACGCCGCACAGTTTTTTTCGTCTCCTGTAAAGTTGGTAAAATTGACTTATGCGGTGTTGTTAGCTAAGGGACGATATGCAAAAGGTGACATTATGAGCAGACAGCGGGAATACCTAGTGATTCATTTGGTCAGTATTCATAGATGGATGGAGAAAAATTTATTAATACAAAGACACGAGTTTTAAATATTTTATTTATCAAGATGGATAGGTAAAACCTTTACATAGGGAATCGATCATATTTTGCTAAGAACCTGTTGTTATTGTCTGTTTGTGTTGAATTTTATATCTAATGTAGTCTACCTATATTTTTAATGTTTAATATTTCATTAATTTGCTGTACACCGCAAACGACTCCCTTTTTCTTTTAAGTTTTTGCAAGCCATTGTAAGGTTGCCAGGTTGAGATCGCTGCTAGCGATAAGCCATTGTGCCCATAAATGTAAGTTATTATAAAAAAATTGTTACTGTTTTGGTGTACAACAAAGTTTATTCTATTCTATCTGGTTTTTTTTTAGTTTAAATTAGTTATCCTGTCTATTTATTTAATTTTATATGGGAAATCATCAAATAACTGGCCGCGTCAATCTTTGAGGAGCGCAAGAGACACCACTCATAGTCACTCCGGGCTTGAAATTTACTCGCAGGCGAGCTATCTACTGCTCGCTGTCCGCAAGCCCGCCTACGGTAGCCAGAATCGCCCTACGACTTCCAACTACCGGGACACCGGATGGCTGGATAAATTACTGATCCTGTAGGTATCATTATTACACTGGCACAAAAAATAAAATCACTATATACCGATCAAAAAACCATTAGGCACGAAAAATAAAAACTACCCGACCGGAATAATTCCGGAAACTTTTTGACATTGCAAAATGGAAACTGTATTCGAAATCCCTGAGGACAGGAAGCGTAATACCAAATTCTGTATATCCTATTGTCTCTTCTCAAGCGATATGCATCCCCCTTGTTAAACAAGTTTGGGGGTGTTTTGCTCCGATATCGCAGAATCTACCACTGTTACCCTTACACAATTCGCTGGGAAATGTTTCCGGACAGGGGACTTTTTCCCCTGTGATATTTCGTCCAGAAATTATTGAGTTATTTGTCGAAGTGTACCTAATTGTTATTTTGTTTTTTTTTTTTTCTAGTAATGAATGGTAGGTACTCGTAGAGATAGTAATGGCACAAATACAACATGTATGTACTTCACTTTTTATACCTACGATCGGTGGACGCACACTAATGAGCGTTTGAGCCGGAACTGTTCGACAATGGGCCGAGACGCTACCGAGATATCGTGTGCGTTGCTCGAGCGCGCTTTGTATGTAGATTGACTTCTGTACCTATATATTTCGTGGTAACGGAAGCTGTATTTCAAGTAATAGGTATCTATATGGGATATTCTTTTTTTAATGATATGTATGCTTGTCCTCTCAAAAAATAATGTAAATTAAATCACTGCTTACTATCACGTGGATGTCAAGTCAAGCACTAGTTTATAATACCTATTAAAAAAAAGTATTTATGTTTGAACTTTTTAGAATTATTATTCATTTATATATACTTCACTGTCATCATCATCATCATATCAGCCGAAAGACGTCTGTTGGACATAAGCCTCCCCCAAGCGTCCGTCGCCACAACGACCGGTCCTGTGCGTCACGCATCCATTGGTACTACTAAGAAGGTATGGTACTTCACTGTACATTAAGATAATAAATATTGTAGATACAACTGGTGGCCTTATCGCATTCCGCGATCTATTGTAGTGTAGTAGTGTTTTTTTTTCAAATAGTTTCAGTTAGTTTCAGTTATAGTAAACACTTAAATACGTAAAAGAATTCGAAAAGTTTGAACTAAGGAAAATTGATTCTGTATTTTAATCTTTGCAATATAAGGTAGGTAACTCTGAACTAGGTACGTGTATTATACATGCATAATCATTATGTAGGTAGCAAAGAGTAAAACGTTTCTAGAAACATACTGATTCATTGAAACCAATTACATTGAATAAATTGCGGTTAACGATTGACGTAAGCTATAGCCATTATATCTACCTATTTTAAAATACCTACAGTTAATCTATATCTATACCTACCAGGCGGATCGACTCCGTGGGTGCTCGGGGGCTCGAGCATGAGAAATAAACAGTGGGTGTCAAGCACCCCAGAGAATAGACTTCAAGAAACAGATCAGTTACCTTTTTTTAGGAATGATGAGATGTGCCATTGCCGGCAATATTGCCGAAAAGTGGGAATAATGATGGCAATATTGCTGAAAAGTGGGAATAATGATGGCAATATTGCCGGCAAAATTCCCACTTCGGGCAATATTGCCGACAACGGCACCTCTCTACCGGCGACCCGTCCAGCGCAGTGGTTAAGTACGCAGTATGTAAGTAGTTATGTATTTGTCGGTCGATTAATGTAGCATTTCTCTTCTCATACTTTTTCGAGTCATCAAATGAGCATGAGTTTTTTTGAAAACCGACGCCTCTGATACCTGCTAATATGGACAAGATGAAGAAGGAGCAAAGATTTTTCAAGTACTAGTAATGAATAAACTCAAAAACTACTAGACCAATTTTAAAAATTCTTTCACCAGTAGAATGCTGCTTTATCTCTTAGTGATATGGGCTATATATATTTTTATATTCATTCGGTGAAGACTGGCAGAAGCTATTAAGTAATATTTATCTCTAGAAAAAAAAGAAGATATTCATAAAATATATTCCAGGATTTGAACATTCAAATCACATCAGACGCCCGTCAATCTTCCCATAAATATCTCGGCACCGCGATCGAAACGGGGGCTATCGCGCGCAGTCGATAGCGATCGCGACGAACGTTCGACACTCTAATACCGGTAATGGAAGTCGACACGGGCCGGCTCCGTTCGATTTTCCGAATCGTTTGCGTCGAACGAACGCGAGATAACGAGAAATGTCTCGACTATCGTTTTATGTGCACCGTACGAGATTTTGTAAAGATTATGCACCCTATTACCCCATTATAGGCGTTCTAGTTTTAAATAGAGGGTAGAGTGGAACGTTTTCCGTGCGATAGGGTTCTTTATCGCGTGACCCACTTCCCTGTCTGCTTGCTTGAAGTTAGGAAGTCGGAACTAAGTGTGTTGCAACGATTTGACACACATTTACTTAGTCTTGATAACCTAATTGAGTGTGGGGCGCTTGCCTCTAATACTCTTCTATCGATACGAAACACATGAGATAGTAATTCATTTATTTATTTACACATTCCCTCTCCTAGAGAGAAGGCCTGAGTCCCAGCAGTGGGAACATTAAAATGCTGATTATGCTAGATTATTTTTTACAGCTATGAACCCAAATTTACAATGGCAGTCACACAAAAGCCTCACTCAGGATGTATTTAGAAATATATAAATATGTTTATCGGTTGTTTAGTACGCATAGCACAAGCTCTGCTTAGCTTAGGACTAGACGGCGTTGTGTGATAGTTGTGGAATATTATATTAACAGGAAATACTTACCAGGTAAATTCTTTCGGTAGAACTACTGTCATCCCCGCTTAATCTGTAAAAAAGAAAATTTTCTTTAGTAAAACTAAATAAAAAAATAAAAAATACTTATTTAAATTTATCACCTGAAATTAAAGGGGTGGTCCATTTATTTTCAAGTGAGAAATAATCAAATAATTTTGTTTATTCCGAGTGGGAACTCGGGATGGACCGAGACCGAATGGTAGAATTTTACTGACTAATACCCTCTGTGTTTTCTATTGCCCCTTGTATTCAAGGACCATGATAACTTTCGAAAAATAAAAACCCCAGAAGGCTTCGACCCTGCTGGCCCCTACGGTTGGCGGTTAACTCCTTGAAGTGCGATTGAAACACTCTTCTTCTTTTTGTGCTGATGCTCTCAAACTATATTTTTTCTGACCTATATTTGGCAACTTGTCCGGCTCTATTGTTGGCCTCGTATAGATCCTGAAAACTGCAGGTGGATATGCAGGAACACTATGCGCCGTCGATGACGTGAGCTCGGTCCGGACGGCTATCGGACGGTCGGACGGCGAGCTACACTCCCTGGTTCTTTGCATTATTGACCACTTATACAAATACAAACGTTTATTTTCGGAACCAAATATTTTTAGCAATAGCTTGTGATTAGAGCCTCCTTTTAGGTAAATAATGCCTATTTTAGGAGACTCCACTATCGATTATTGACCACTTTCGATTTTTGTCACCACTGAGCACTTCACAATTACATAGCTAAGTCCTAAGTATTTACTTCTCATAAACAGAGCATCACACTTTACATTATAAATTCCTCGCTCTTCAAGATCACATAAATCTTCGCTTATTATGAATCAAGTCGGTCTACAATCTTGTTTGTCTATACACCGGTGACATCATCGGCTTCTAAGTAAACAATGCAGCAGGTATGTATACTGGTTTCTAAATGTACCGCAAGAAAAGCCAGAAGGACTAACAATACAATAAGAGGCTCTACTATGAGCTCTGAATGCGATCCATGTTTTTTTTTCGGTGTGAAAATCATCTAATGACATCCACCGTTCTTAGGCGAAGCGGGAGATAGTTTCAGACTTTTACTGACTAAAAACCCACTCCAGTTCCTTTGTTGCCTTTCGTACCGGGGGCTGAGCTACTTTTCGGAGCTAACCCTGGCCCCAGTAGGCTTCGACCCAGCTGGGCCCCTGCCGTTGCTGACAACTCCTTGAGGCGCGCAAGAACAGTACGCGCCGTCAACGACTTGGCGTCAACTGGCCCGCAGTGGCTGAGAACAGATGTGTGTGGACAAGGGAGGCGGAGGCCTTTGCCCAGCAGTGGGATATCATAGACTAAAAATAATAAAAACATCTATCATGTTATTATTTCGAAGTATATGGAACTTCTGCAAAGAACCTATCATTTGAGAACCTATGTATGTCCTACCCACGCTTTAAGACAAAAAACTGCTATTAATCACTGTATTGTGTTGTACCTAAAAAGCTAAGTAAGATCGCTTTGAAAGGACTGACTCGCAAAAACAAATTCTTGTTGACCAAATAAAACATTAAATTAATGGTACAATTGACTGTTTGCGTAACTGTGCAAGTTCGTAAATGTACATATTCTCTTCGTTGGGAATTGGAAAGAAGTAGCTCAAAACCGGGAACATTGGAAGGAGTGGAGGGAGGCCTTTGCCCAGCAGTGGGACAATATGGGCTAGATATAATAATAAAAATAATAATAATAATAAATAGGCTCACGTTTGACCACTATCTCACCTGATGGTAAGCGATGATGTGGCCGACGATGGAACACGCTTGCCTAGAAGCAATTTATTCACTCTCGACCTAAAGACCCCTAGGTTAGGTTAGCTTGTCTTGAATTCAATTCCCATCCAAGACAAATGTTTGTGTGATGAGCACGATCATTTTTGGAGTAGCGACTCCGTATCGGAAGATGCAGCGATGGAAGGCCTCCCAAAAGGTGGGCCGACCTAGTGAAGGTCGCGGGTATCCAATGGATGCGTGACGGACAGGACCGGTCGTTATGGCGACACTTGAGGGAGGCCTATGTCCAACAGTGAATGTATTACGGCTGAAAAGACTGACTAAACTGTTCTTTCAGTAAGTTATGCATTGCGTTTCTTGCATAAGGCATACAAATCTATAGTTAATATTATAAATGGGAGTGTGTGTCTGTTTGTCCGTCTTTCACGGCAAAACGGAGTGACGAATTGACGTGATTTTTTAAGTGGAGATAGTTGAAGAGATGGAGAGCGACATAGGCTACTTTTTGTCTCTTTCTAACCCCCCAGTTCCCAGGGGAATCGTGTTACCCCGAATTTAATGCGAGTGAAGCCGCGGGCAAAAGCTAGTTATAAATAAACAGTCAAAAATATCAACTAGACTTATAATAAAATAAACTTTGTTATGTTCAATGTTAATAACAAGTTGAATAACATGTCACTAACATAGAACAACTCACAATGTGGAAACGTTCCACGATTAACATCCAGTGCCAAAAGCTATACAAAACTATGTTAATTACGTTGATAATAATTAAAATTAAGTAGTCTCGTTTTGTTATTTTCACGTTATTAAATCACTGAAATGTTGTTTACAGTTGTAATAAGATAAAACAAAAATATAACATACCTTTTTTATATATGTATAAAATATAACATACCTTTTTTATATATGTACCTTTTTTATGTATGTATGTTGTGACTACTATGTCGTCGGCGAACCGAAGGTGAGTGATGTACTCGCCATTAACATTGATGCCCAGTGCACTCCAGTTCAGAACCTTCAGAAGCCCGAAGAATTGCCAAACTTAAGTGGCAATGGGCAGGGCACATTGCTCGCAGAACAGATGGCCGTTGGGGCCGAAAGGTTCTGGAGTGGCGACCTTGTACTGGAAGACGCAGCGTTGGAAGGCCTCCTACAAGGTGGACCGATGACCTGGTGAAGGTTGCGGGAAACCGATGGATGCGAGACGCACAGGATCGATCATTGTGGCGACACTTAGGGGAGGCCTATGTCCAACAGTGGACTTCTGTCGGCTGTCGGCTGAAATGATGTATGTTGTGAATGTATTTTGTACTTATAAGTTTGTTTTTTGTTTTAGGAGATAATCTCTGAAAGTACTGGTCCGATTGCGAAAAATTTTTCACCGGTAGAGAGCTGTTTTATTCCTGAACGATATAGGCATATTTTATGTGCGCGAGCGAAGCCGCAGGTAAAATCTAGTGGTTTTTAATACGTAAGGATTATGCTAAGTTGATATAAACAAATCAGATCTTATTGTTTCAAGCGTTACACAGAATTGGTTGTAAAATCAAACGTGAATAGATTACTTTTTGGCAAGCGTGTTGTATCTTCGAACTCTTCAAGATGATGAAGATCATGATTAATGGACCATCAGGTGAGATAGTGGTCAAAGACAAGCAAATATAAAAAAAAAATATTCTCCATTTTTTTCATACTGTACACGTGTGAACGCGTTTACAAACATCAATAAACGCATTAACTTTTAAATGCGTGCATTATAACATTTTAATGCGTGCATCAGCACTTTAATGCGTTCGTTGTATTACTTGACAACACAATAAAAAAAAGTGTAATGTGTTTCACAGTAATGAGGTGACAAAGCGTTGACTCGATGATAAGTTATGATATCATTATTATGATGACATCATTCTGAGGAGCGTGGCTAAGTAATAACAAATGTAGGTTCACAGATATTTACCGCCACAAAAGTTTATTAGTTTTACAGTTATTTTCTTCTCTTCACAAGTGTATTGAAAAACGTCGTACGATACACGTGAGTAATAATAATTAATGATTACCATTCTCGACTCTCTTAAGACCCTCGCCATGGCTTGGGTCTAAAAATCGCCTCTACGGTAATCATTAACATTACACACTAATATCATATTATACAACTAGAGATGTGCCGTTGCTGGCAATATTGCCGTAAAGTGGAAATATTGGCGGGAATATTGCCCGATGTACGAATATTGGTGGCAATATTGCCAGCCACGGCACATCTCTATATACAACCATTTCAAAGTTTTTTTTTCTGAATTTTCACATTTTCATCCTACAATAAAAGTTAATTTTCCACAAACCCCAGACCACACGCGTTGCCTTCGTTAATTAAGGAAGCATCGCTCGTCATTACTTGAGCCAACGCAAATGCATCGCGGACAGCATTATGCAGCATTATGCAGGGTCGCGCACGCTCCTTACTTATGCTAGCATTATGCAATAAAGCTCCAGGTGAACAAGCAAGATTCTACTTTGTGGATGAAAGTGATAATGTTGAGGTTGGAGCTCGTTTTATTAATAATTTTCTGGTCTTTGTGAACGGGAATATTAAGTGCACATCTTGGTCTTTAGTTCTTCTCGAATCGATGGTTTTTTTTTTACCTCTAAAGTTTTTGGGGCCAATATTTGCTACGTTTATACCTTGAACACACGTACCGAGTAAAAGGGCGAAACAGAAAACGTTGCTCGGCCGAGACAGTGATGTAAGCGAGTTGTAGATGTAGCGCTCGGACGAGCACTCGGCGCTTTGTTTAGACGTACCGAGTATTCGGCCGAGAGCACTGTCTCGCCCGTTACATGTGATCACGGCATTACAGCTGCGTCTGTGACGTTTTTAGGGCCAGGACGCAAATGTAAGGAAATTTTGGGCACTCTGTACTCTATTCAAAATAACATTAGACATTTATGAAAACATTTTATTGCTGTCCGTTCAACCGATTTTGACTTTAATTATGACAAATGGCGGTTACAGTAAATAGTTGTCTTTGTAACCACTTTTTTGCTTTTAATGATATCCTTATGCCTACGAAATAAAAGTTAAAATCGTTTGATCAGACCGTAAAAAGGTTTTTTTAAATGTCTAATCTTAACACGAATAGGGTATAAGTGGACCATCGTCTGGTCAGCAGCACCGTACTCGCACTCAGTGTTGGAGGCTCGGTTTGCAATGGCCTATTTGGGTGCGCAGTCTATTGATTGCTTTTAATATAGGCCACTGCAGATGGCATCAGAGTGGCAGATGTTCCTGGGGTTTAACGAAGTCAGGCGTTGGTGGTGTTCCTCCCATAACTTACATCTCACCGTGGATGTTTGGACACGCATGGCCTGTGTGCAGCGAAGAAAGCTCTTCCGGCTTTAGGTCTTTAGATGCGAATTTCTTCAATTGATTGAGTTTATCGTAGGTAACATTAGGATAGTTTAATAAATTAAAAAAGAAATACTACTACGCATCACAAAGGCCGGTTTGTTTGGTACAATCAAGAAAAATAAGTGAAAAGTCAAGGCTATTGAGCAAAAACTGACCCAAATGACTTTTCTTTAAATGTCAAACTTATCAATATTCATGCTTTTGAACAGGCTTTGAGTCTCCCTCAACAAAGAGGTCCATACAGCCTCACAGATGACAACAACAGCCTTATTAAGAGAAATATAGAAAAACATGCAATCTCGTGAAATACCAGGGGTGCATAACAAAACAGGCGACATGGCTTAGTTAATCAAGGCGTTGCTAATCCAACATCCTATTTGTTGGGTTGGCCACGACATTACTCCCGTGTCCGGCCCACCCCACGGGATTGGGGAGCCATCCGGGATCACCAACTTTGTTGTGGCGCTACAGTTTACGGGATTAACATTCAGCATATTTTACAAAGGTCATCGAACGAAAGATTCAAATACAGTGTTTTGTTACTCTCCTTAAATCGTTTCAATTAGTATGCGCGACGCCATTATGACGTCACAAAAACGGACATACGCAGGAAAATAATGTCCAATCTCTTGAAAGTACTAGGGGTGCATAACAAAACAGGCAGACACAAGGCTTAGTTAATCAGGGCGTCGCTAATCCAGCGCTCTATTTGTCCGGCTGGCCGCGACATTAGTCCCGTGTCCGATCCCGGGGCCGCCGGGATTCGGGTATTTATTCGGGATCCTGGACAAATTTTGTACAGGACGCTTGATTGGCAATTTGGAATTAACATTTTAAGAATTTTGGTCGAGGATTCTGTACTAAGCTTTTAATTTTTAAACACAATTCAGTTTGACTTTAACTAACCCTAGGGACTTTGTGGCGAAATTACACAAGAATCCCGCAGGCTAATTTGTACCAATTCCCTTTTTGGTCTCGACTTGGTTTACAACTATCTTAGACTAGTGGATAATGCTGATGAGAAGTCCCAGCTAGGCTCAAGTCCCAATAGTAATAATGGCTTAATAGCCAAGAGCCTCGACCATCAACATCTGAGTAGGCTCACATTGGGCAATTGGATGGACAAGGGAACTCCTAGACTAACCTATAAGTAAGCAATTGGATCAAGGGCTTGATCTTGGAAGCAGTACTCCTGGACACGGCGCGTATTGTTAGGAGATTCCTCGCTCAAGAGTCATGACCACCGCTAGTTTGGAACCTATTCCCGATGCCAGTGGACTACTATTTTTACCCAAAGCCAAAGAAGGTTATGAATTATGATTTTGATAGGCTATGCATAAAAACTGGAACTTGTGGTAGGAATTCAGCAACAGTTATAGAAAGTATAAAATACTTTATGAGCAATGGTGGCCGAGTGGTAACAGCCTCGACGGGTTGTAAGTCGCGGGTTCAAACCCAGCCAGGCACATTACTTTGTGTAATTTATTTCATCACCACTGCTCTCAAAACGCTAAAGGAAACCACCGTGAGGAAACCGGCATATCTTGGAACCAAAAATTCGAAGACATGTGACATCCCCCAACCCGCAATGGGCCCGCGTGGTGGATTACGGCCCATTCCCTCTCCTAGAGAGAATGTTTGAGTCCCAACCGTGGAACCATTATAAGGCCGACTATGCTATATGAAGCAAGCAGTAACAAGACGTCGGAAAGTCTGAAGGTCAGACTCACACGTGCCACCAACATGTAGCAATAAGTAAAGTAACACACATCACACATGCTCTCAAATGGCTGAATAATTGAGTGCATGATAGCTGCTGCAATATCAATCTTATTTTGATCTTAAAAAGGTTGATTTTCCTTTCTAAGGTTTACTCTACATCTGTGTATTCATGTTTTTGTATCAACCTGCCAATGCTATAATTCAAAACTTTGTATTGTATCTTAGAATTGGTTTCAGAATATCAATAACTAGTATAAAGGGCTTAAGGGTCAATCTTCTCCAAGTGTAACTAATAAATTGCAGCAGAAAAAAGTATTTATTTTTGCACGAAACCCTTATTCTTTTTGCAAAACAAAGCCTAAGTTACTCCTTGTAACATCAGTCAGTGCAAGTCCCATCAAAATCGGCCCAAACCTTGTAGAGATTAGTCGGAACAAACAGACTGCCAAAATGTTTAAAAATTGCGTTTTTTATATAGGTATCGGAATACCTATAAAAAACGCAATTCCTATACTTTCTAAAAATAAATAATGTAATGGGTGTAATTTATCTATAATATGCATGTATTTGGAAATATATAAGTATGTTTATCAGTTGTCTAGTACCCATAACACAAGCTCTGCTTAGCTTGGGACTTGACGGCGTTGTGTGATAGTTGGGAAATATATTATATTATTTTATTTACTTTATTTTTCATGCACAGAAGAGTAAAAAGGCGGACTTAATGCCTTATTATTATTATAATTATTCTAAAACACTTAGTAAAAAAATATATTTTGATATAACAGATACCTACGTGAGATAGTGGTCAAACGCGAGCCTATTACATTTTAACTAATATTATAAAGGATGTAACATTTGTGTTTTGTTTTTATGTTTTTTAGTTTGTAGGAGGTAATCTCTGGAAGTACTGATCCGATTGCTAAAATTTTTGCACCGATAGAAAACTGCTTTATTTCTGAGTGAGTTATATTTTAAATATACGAGCGAAGTCGCGGGCCAAAGCTATATAAATATAAATGTTGATGGAGATATTAACCTAGATTCTAAACAAACTCAAATGAAAACTGCAAAAAGAAAAACAAAATGAAATCTCTAAGTATCCGTGTTAATGATTTCAGAAAAAAACTTGGTTAAAACAACACAACCCTGAGTTTTGTATAGAGGATAAGAAACTGTCCCGGGAGAGCGGTATCTACACCACGCTCCAATTGGAAGAAGAGTAAGCAGCCTCGATTAAATTAATTCATGAATCCCCAAGCGACACCCGGTGGCCGCGCATCTATTGTCTTACTATTGTGTCTCCAATTGACGGTATCTGAAGGGTTAAATGGTTACGAGGGTGTTAAGAAAATGTACAACGAGAATATAGTTAAAAGAAAAAAGTCTAACTACTTAGTATCTGTAATTTGTTACATTAGATAGGTTCTTGTTTGAAATCAAGATGTACACATGTATAGATCTTATCATTATTATCATTTCAGCTGAATGATGTACACTGTTGGACATAAGCATAGTCTTATATCCAACAGTGACAAGGTGTGCAATTTATATGATTTAGACATACATATCTGCATTAATATTATAAAGAGATAATTTTTGTTTTTACGTTTTTTTTGGTTGGAAAGTACCGGTCCAATTGCGATATTTTTTCACTGATAGTAAACTACTTTATTTCTGAGTGACAAAGGCTATATTTTGTGTATGCGAGCGAAGCCGCGGTCAAAAGCAAGTGTACACATATATGTACTTACATATATTATTTACGCGAGCGTAGCCTAGTAAAAGCTAGTCAATAATAAAAAAAAACTTTTTCTATTTGTTTTTATATTTTATCATCCTTTGCTGAAAAGTATGAGGATGATATTTTAGGTCACAAAATTCTATACTAAGTAGACCTACTAATTCGAGTAGTTCTAATTAAACTAAAACATTAACCCAGAAGTTGGTTCAATTATGTTTTAATACAACTACGGTTGACGGGAACTTGGAACTAACTTTATGTATGAGAACTAGGTGGTTCATCCTCACGCTATGCTAACCTGACGACACCGGCAGAGTTCTGCTGTTAATTCATGCTTAGACTTGTAAATAGAAATACTTGTTTGGAATTATGGTTTAACTAGTTTCTGCCAGCGGCGTTACCCGCGTAAACGTAGTTTTATCTATAGAAACTTTGGACCCTCGTTTTATCCCCTTAAGTGGTAAATTTTGTAAAATCCTCTCTTAGTGCCTACGACAAATAAAAGGAAACCATGTGCAAAATAACCCAATAACCCATGTGTATTTTTCTAAGTTTATCTAGGACATTACCATTTGCCTGTCTTCCCGTCCAATTATAATTTAGGTGTCTTTTCAAGGCAAGAATGCATAGGCTCTTAATAAACTAGTGTGCCTCTCCATCAACGTTCGCATCTATGCTTACCATCAGGTGGGATTGCAGTTAAGTACTAGTTTATATCAAACCTCCTTCCTTGGAAACCTTGTAAAGCTGTTGGACCCGGTTGTCGTTCGTAGATATGCAGTCGTAATAGATGGATGCCACAAAGTCAGATCATAAGTCTATCCAAGAAGTATCGCTTTGCCCGGTAACCAGGTTGTAAAGGACTGATAGGCAGCCTCTCCTTGTAAAACACGGGTATTCAACCTCACCCGGTTAGACTGGAAACACCAAGCTAGTTAGAAAAAGGCTAGGGCTGCGTTAAAATTTGAGTTTAGAGTTAACTCTAATAACGTCATAAGGTAGTTACTCTACCCTGGCATTTTTGAACGCGAACGTGACTTCAACTGTCAATGTCAAGCATTGGCCGCTTACTCCAACTTACCCTGCTAAGAGTTAGAGTTAGTAGGGTTAACTCTAGGGTAGCTACTCGAGTTATAAAAGAATGACCCTGGGTTGCAACTCTACTCAACTCTGAATATTTTTGAACGCAGGGCAGGGAAATGATGATGTTATCTCTTTGTCTTTGTCTTAGATTGTACATTCGAATTGTTACCAAGTATTTCTAAAATATTTTCTACAATGAAGTTTAGTTATTTCCTTCACATTTCTCCACCGATTTATCATTGTTATTTTCTTCGCCATCAACAAAACAGTTAATTGCTTCCTTCCATGAGCGATGAGGCTCGGTATTCCTACAATCGCTCCACAAAGACATCGGTGCGGATGCTCTTAATCGGTGATACGGGCCCTAATGGAGCGAATTAAGCGATATGAGAGCTATCGTGGTTTGTTTCATGTATCATTGCAGACGATTATGTTATTACTAGCACTTTGTCCGTGACTCTGTTCGCAAAATATACACTTTACAGGTAGAAGAACTGCGCAAAGAAAGGAGAATCTTTGATTTCTTTGGCCATATTGCCAGAAAAAGAGGTGATAACTTGGAAGAGTTGCTTCTGACAGGAAAAATTAATATAAAAAGACCCGGGGACAGGAGTCCATTACGTTGGTAAGACCAAATCCGTGTTACACTAGAGACCACAGTCTGCGACGCCATCCACATCGCCGAAGACAGACAACATGGCGAAATATAGTCCACAAGAAAATTATTCGTCGAGGTCACGACCCTCAGCATTGAGGATAAACGACGCAAGGAGGAGGGAACGGTAGAAGAACTGTGCACACGTGTGCCACGCCACGTACGCCGTCTGGGCGCGTCGGTCTCCATACATTTCATATGGCAACTAGACTTGTAGAGCTACATTAGATCCACGCCATGCGATGTCGTTCTACACAAATAAAGTGTGGGCCCAAGTTGGTGCCCTGAAACAGTGCAACGGGGTCGCGGCAGACCACGAAGGAGATGGTGCGATGAACTAGACAGATTCCAATCTCCAGATCCAGAATCGGCAAGATGAAGCCCAGGCGCGTGAAAGATGGAACGAGTAGAGGGAGGCCTTTGCTCAAAAGTGGGACAGAACAGGCTAATCAAAATAAAAATGGTCTTCCCGTCCGATTATAAATTAGATATCTTCCAACTGCTTTCACTTTACAAAACTGATTTATATCTATATCGTGGTATGAGATTTAGGGAGGTACCTGATTGAATGGATTAAAACGATTCAATTATTTTGATACACCCAACTGCTAGACCTATTTATAAAAGTTAAATTCGAATGACTAGACGATAGACAATGTTTCTTTGTTAGAAAGAAACCGGTGCTTATTAAAAAGTCCGTTTCGTAGCACGCTGACATCGTAATGATATGCTTTACACAAACCAAGTCTATTTTAAGGCCCAAGCGCCCGAGCAGTGCCATAAAACAGTAACTTACTGAAGCCTTTCCCTCGGCAACAGTCAATTTTTTGTGCGATTAATACTTTTGTCTAAAAAAAATATTTAGCAATTTCGCTACTTTTCCCTACTCCTTCGAAACGGCTTAGATCTTTAGAATAATTTTTATACAAAAAAATTGGTGGTTAAATATTCTTCACAGTAAACATAGCATATTATGTAAATCAATCAATATTTCTCATGAAAATGGATTTAAAGGTCAACAGGGCTCTATCTGGCCGCAGCTGGCCGCAATTAAATGTACAGTTACTCGTACTGCCGCCTAGGCGGTTGCGAGTGTTGTCCATTTAATTTCGGCCAAATGTTCAAGGGAAAGGTTCTACAACAGCCCGCGTACCGGAAGACGCAGCGTAGGAAGGCCTCCTACAAGGTGAACCGAAGACCTGGTGAAGGTTGCGGGAAACTGATGGATGCGAGACGCACAGGAAAGTTCATTTTGGCGACACTTGGGGGAGACCTATGTCCAACAGTGGACTTATGTCAGATGAAATGATGATGATGTTCAAGGGTCTATAAGCCTTAGGTAAATACAAAAAGAAATGTCCCAAGTGACACTACAGTATGGCAGTATAAATATTCACATTAACCCCCTCATTTAATTATAGAGCTTGGCACCTGACAGTCCCTTCGCGGTATAAATGTCAACAGGGGTAAAACGGGTCAGCGTGGCATTTGTAGGGCACTAACCTGTTACTGCCGGTGCATATTTTGACCTGGATACCTTGGTACACGTGGCCAATACCGGCAGGCCTAAACAAAGCTTTGGTGTGGACTTTTGAGGAATTTTGTAATTAGTTCGATACTGTTATATTAAAGGAGATCGTGTTAGCTTAAGAGAGTACTTCCCGAGCCGAATATCATCATGTGAGCATAGATTCATCTATCACAATCTATTTATATATATTTATTATTATTTATTTATAGTTATTACCTATTAACATATTATATGTTTAAATGCGAAATATTACTCAGTAATTAATCACGAAATCTCAGAAATTATAACACCTACAAAAGTAAAATTTAGCAGGTCAGTTCGTTATAGGATGTAGTCACTCCCTAAAGGGATGAAACGGGGGTCCAAAGTTTGTATGGAGAAACCGATATTCACGCGGGCGAAGCCGCTGGCAAAAGCTAGTATTTTATAAAGAGGCAACGAAAAAAAAGTGATAACATTTAAACGCTCTGTTGCTCACCTACTCGAATATAATTTACATACAGGAATCAAACACTCGACATGCCATTCCATCACTACTATGAAATTAGATGTCGACGGCGCGCACTGTTCCCGCACGCCTCAAGGAGTTGTTAGCAACAGGAGGGGCCCAGCTGGGTCGAAGCCTACTGGGGCCAGGGTTATCCGAAAGGAAACTCGAGCCCCGGTATGAAGAGGCTAGAAGGAACGGACTGGGTTTTTAGTTAGTAAGAGTCTGATACTATCTTCCGCTCTACTCAAGAGTGGGGGTTGTCATAATATAATTTTAGCCCACCGTAAAAAAAAATACTATGAAATTTTCTAAAAGGTTTTTGAGAATGAACTGAGGGCGAAGGATATTAGGGGAGACCATAGGAACGATAAGCAGTGTGTGTGAAAGATTAATATCTATATAGCGGAAGTCACTACTAAGATAACGACTAATAGAAGCATGGAAGGTAGAATTAATAATTTTATTATCATTTGTGTACGTACTCACAGGAAAACAGTATAAAATTAAATATGATTAAGAAGCTTCTTATTTCTATAAACAATTCTTGCAGATCTGCAAAAGGAGGAATTAAAGAAATGTAGCCGCCGATAGTATATTAAAAACAGATGAGTATGTGGAGTCTGTGTTTCCAGCGGTGCTATTCTCTAAGAAAACAGCTTTGAGCGCAGCGCTGGCCGCAGCGACGAGTCGAGAGCGCAGTACATAGAATTAACAACCCAATGTTCCGATAGGTACATTCGATATCACACCTGATGGCTACCACCCAGGGATCTTTAAGTCCAGAGTGAGGAGGTTACTTCTAGGTAAGCACGCTCCATTGTCGAAAACATCGTCGATTTCCATCAGGAGAGAGCGGTCAAGCGCGAACCTATCAGTAATAAATGCAGCAAATAAATAATAATGATTTTTTTTTTCATTAAGTATTTGATATTAATTTCAGCTTAATGCCTCCACGCATTACTGAGAAAAAGGTTCTGAACAGACGGACAACAAAGTTATCCTATGAGGGTTTGGTTTTTGCTGGCTGAGGTATGGAACCCGAAAAATTGGGAACAACAATTATATTTCTTTAAGGGCCGTACCTTACGCAGATTAGCGAGAAGGCGAGTACCTACCTTTGAAGAAGATTTTGAACAAAATACTACAGAAGACCATAATATTAGTCTATTGAAAATACCAATCGACATTTCAAACAGTAACATCAATGTTCATCATAACTTAACCCTAGAGCTTTGGCTCGACATTTTTATTAAACTCTAGCTATTTTTGACAGCGCTCTAACTGCATCATTGTCACACAATTTGGAACTTATCCAAACTGAGCTCGAGGTACTAGAGCGAATTTTTAGCTCCTATTCCATTTCATTGGTGAAGTTTGTGGGGTTGAAAGTATGTTGTATAGAGTGTTATGCACATAGAACTATTTTATGGATATTTTTATGGCATACTATGTCCTAGAGTAGAAATGTTCCTTTGTTTATGACGCCAAGAATTAAGATATCTGCAGGACAACCAAATTACCGACACTTCAAAAAATCGCCAAATTGAAGTGGCAATGGCAGGTCACATTGCTCTCAGAACAGATCTTCGAAAGAACTGACAATTTCTTCTGTGGCAACCATGTAACGAAGACGCATCGTTGGTATTCCTTCCACAAGATAGACTGATGACAAAAACATTTTCACCGTGGTTAAGCACCGCATAGCTTGCTACTCGTAGAATTGTAAATTCTTATATGAGTGGCGATGAGTGCTAATATAAGTAATATCGAGAGAATGGCACATTTTGCATATCATGTAAGTAACGCGTCTGTTTGTTTGTCTGTGTCTTGAGCAGAATGGTCTATTAGTTATTTCAGTAGGTTCCTATCACGTAGCTGCGGCTTTAGTAGCAAGAGATACACGAGAAAACATTTCCCATTCCACAATTACATCAAAGACAGATAGATCGGCTTCGCAGCAAGAAACCAACTACTTTAATAGCTCAACATAGCTCTACGATATTATCTCGAATTCAATTCCCATCTTCTACAGAACAAAAAACAGTCGCCAGCCTGCCAACGCTAAATATTCCACACTTGCCTGAGAATTGAACCCAGGAAATCCGTTTGTAATGGACGTACCGTTGCAGCGATGCGCCTAACGGGACCCCACACACAAACTCACAATTATATCACCGGAAAATATACATTGCTTCAATTCCATAATGATTGTGTAACTATCCAACAACCATTATACCTCAAACGAGACATGAATCAAAATCAAAGCTTTGACAGCTCAACCCAAATTGGTCGGTATTTGATATACACATTTCATACAATGTACGTATATTTTAAGTCATCATTCATATTCTTTGCGCCGTCACGATCTGCTTGGGGCTTAATCTAATTTAAAATTCATCCGGCCAATTTAAAAAGTCTACTTAATTTGACGGGGGAAACCGAAGGAGACAGTTTTCAAATCGGCCGGGTAACGTCTTGAGAGCGCGTGAGGGCGCATTGACCGCCCTATTTAGGGGTTACCTCTTTGAATTGGTGTTTATTTGTAGTAGATTGCGTTACATGTTGTGTTTAATTTGAAGGTGCTTTAATAGAAACGGCAATGGGGAGTGTCATTAGCGGTACGGTCGGGAAAGTCTGCCTTGTTCGGTCGCGCTTTGGGCAATGCAATCAGTATGCAAGTTCATGCTAATCGTAAGTAAGACTTGCTCAAACGAATTAATTAAGAAACACTTAATATTTTAGCGCTTGTTCATATTTACGATTTGCATTTATCATTTACGTACAGGAAGTTTTAGACTGGAATATGTTGAAACTGTTGGTAAAACTGAGTTGAGAAATTATGTTCCTTTAACTTATTGCTGTTCAAATTATAGTAGTGATAATATTCATCATCATCATTTCAGCCGATAGACGTCCACTGTTGGACTTAGGCCTCCCCCAAGTGTCGCCACAATGAACGATCCTGTGCGTCCCGCATCCATCGGATTCCCGCAACGTTCACCAGGTCATCGGGATAATATTTCTTAGACCTATAATTCTTGTTGTACATAAAACTTAACTTAGTACATGGTAAAATGACAATTAATTTACAAAGGTGAACTTAACTTAACAAAGAGCTTTCTTCAAGCAAACCTTTGTATGATAGAGAGAGATCACTGGGACTGCGAGCAACCCATTGCTTGCCCGCGCCTACGGGGTAGGGGTATTTTCCTTTGGGATAATTTTCTACTTTCACGCGTGCGAAACTGCTGGCCACAGCTATATTTTGTGGCAAGAACATTTTAATTTTTCATGTTAATGTTCCTACATAAGCGAAACAACTTGGCATGCCCAATGCCCTGTTGACGCTTCTCATTGGCGCATAATGCGGAAAACATCGCGGTGCCAAAGTGCAAACCTGCAATTGCAACTAGTTTGCGTTTTATCGACGTTCTAGCTCCAAAATATCGGTCCCAAACTCTCGTTAGCCCTGTAATGAATGGTGCGGTAGTAGTGGCGTAGCTAGGGGGACCAAGGGCCCTGCGGCGAAAACAAACTGGGGCCCCTAAATTTTTTAAGCTTTATTAAAAAATATTTATACACATATTTAAAAAAATGCCACACTACTTTATCTACATCAACACTAATATGTATAATAAAGAGGTAAAGTTTGTAGGAGGTGATCTCTGGAAGTACTGGTCCGGTTAAAAAAAAATTGCACCGATAGAAAGCTGCTTTATTCCTGAGTAACATAGGCTATATTTTATGTACGCGGCCGAAAGCTAGTCTTTTATATAAATCCCAATTTTTAAGAACATTTATCATTAACATGCACAAACAATGATCTGGAGACATGTTCGTCGTTAATATCACAGAAATCTTTCACAGCTTAATTACCGAATCTTCATGAGTAGGCTTTTCAATCAATACTGCAGTGATCACATTAAGTATTTGTTACTCTATCACTATCAACAGAAATATTTTTCGTAATATTTTTCGTTTATTCAATAATTTTTTGTCTAATTTGGCATATTAATGTGTATCATTTCATTTATATTTAATTATATCTATGACATTTTGTATTTAATTTAATTGTATGTAACATTCTGTATGTAATTTTAATGTCTATTTTTGTTTGTTTTATTTGGCTTGTATTTAATTTCGTGAACATATGGACAGTGTCTGAAATAAATGAATTATTATTATTATTAATAAGCGGTTTGTTAATCAGGTTATGGAGGCCCCCCGAGCTCGAGGGCCCCGAGGCACTGCCCCGCCTAGCCCCTTAGTAGCTACGCCACTGTGCGGTAGACGGATACATCGTTTTTGCACCAAACAGGTAACTCGCATTAAATAGATTGATGTCGGTCTCCCTTCGCTCCCACCACTTAGTATAATTAAAACCTTAAAAGACTTTACACTGAATATTTTGGTATCAACTACGATTTTCGCTCTCCGAATGCTTTACAGAGGTTTATCGGCTCACCTCGTGTTTTTGAAGCGAAAAATCGGAGGTTTCCATTCGAGTGAAATGAATTTGAGGATTTGTTAGCCATTGAGTTTTGATTTTGTTTGATGAAGACGGGTTTTGGAGAAGTTATTAGTTAATGCTATCTTGTTTAAATATTATTTACGTAGCCTGAGACTCGTAGACTTTTTGATAATCTTGATATGAATGTAATAGCAAGGGTAGACTGTGGCCTTGTTTTTGTACTGAGTGTGTTGATTGTCTCAAACCCTACTTAAATGCCAGATTTTGATTCGATATTCAGGCTAAATTAGAGTTTGGGAAATGTTTAACTTCATATAGACCTGGGGGGGGGGGGTGTTTTCGAATAGGTTAAAGGATATATTTATATTTATCTCGTAAGTGGGCACTTACGAGATAAAAAGTTGTTTCCATAGCTTAATTTTCGACTTTCACGCAAACAAACCAAGGCAGAAGTTCGCAATTATATAATTTTTTTAATTCAGATTGTTTGCTTCTTTTAATTATGAGAGGCTTCTAAATAGTTTTCAAAAAACAATGGACGTCTCCACTTTTTGGACTTCAGATCCACCAAATTGATTTAGTTCTTATAAAAAATAAGCCCATGTCAACCGGACCATAATAAAGAATGGATTGACACCTCATTCATCAAAAGCAGCTCAGTAGTTTAACCGCTGCGTTGGAACATACGTACATACACTGACAGCTAAAATTCTGTTGGGTTTATTGTATATTAACATTCAGCTACTAATACAAACTTAAAAGTTATTTAAACAGAAATAATTAAAAAAAAAATGATAGGTTCGGGCTTGATCACTATCACTTCATATCTTACATGATGATAAGCGATGATATGTTCGACGATGGAGCACGCTTGCCTAGAATTAACCTGTTCACTTGTAGCTATTAGGAAGCGTAGACCATCCCAAAATACAATACCCTTTTATAAATCGTTTATCCATCAGAAAATTACAACTATGAAGCAACTATAAGGAGAAATGTGGGAGTGTGACGATCGTCCACTTATCACCATGTGATACCATCATCGCCCACACTCTCACAGGGGCATTATAATGGCATTAAATAACGCTTTTGTTCGCGTCACGTTGTTACAAGGCGTTTACACGCTTCGAAGACTAAACGCTTGAATTGATAGTTCGAGGCGACAATGGCTGAATTCCCTCGACGTTGATTGGTGTTCTAGTAGATTGGGAATTCAAATTTCGAATGGAACAATGCATACTTAATCTTGGTTGAAGCCATATTGTTTAGTGGAATGAATTAAGAAACGATTTGAAAATAATGATAACATTTATTCGTAAGAATATAGGTACGTTTATCAGATCATTGACAGTGTTGAAAGGGCTTTAAGAGGATTATAATTAAGTTAGTGATAGTTTCTTTTGTGTTGGTATGGTCATGTAAAGAGGAGGGATGAAATGCATGTTACTAAAGTTAGGAGTATTGATGTGGATGAGTGGAGAGGAAGAGGGAGGCCAAAAAAAAGATGGATGGCTTGTGTGAAAAGACAGGGCAGAATAGAATAAAAAAACGAGTTGCGTCGACCCCAAACAAGACTAGACAAGGACAGGAAGATGATGATGGTAACACCACAGGTTTTAAAAACAACAAGCCGCTAAGACTCTATGCCGATAGATAAAGAAATACACATAAATACACTAAAAAAAATCTTCTGGTATTACCTGACTAAAACAGAAGGGAAAACGAAGAAATACATAGGATATTTGAACATCAACAATGGGAAGCATACATTGAGTCATTGCCAAGAGGTATTGGTATTGTGCAGTATTGTGTTACGGAGATCAGATCGACATTATAGGCAGTAGCTTATTGATATAAACTAGAGCTCGGCTGTGATTCCACCTTGTAGTAATCAGTGATGTAATCGTTGATGGTGAGGCGCACTAGTTTATTAAGAACCTATTCACTCAAGCCTTGAAGACACCTTAATTATAATCGGACGGGAAGACCGCAGCAGGCAAATTGTTCTTCGATATATATTGTTCGAGCGCGCGCGCTTATTTATTTATAAATAATTCTTTTTAACCTTCAATTAACGCTCCAATTCATCAAACCACAAATAAAGGATCGAAAAAAAGACAACCATAACATTAAGCTACATTATAAAGACGCGGCAACTTTCTAATTGACATAACTGTCATCTTTGACGTTACGTCATTGTGTCACCATCATCCCAAAACCTCAAAGTCGTGTTCACAGCACATTAGAGATTTATTCCTTTTTTAACGGTCTCAACTGGAAATTACCTTATTACGACATTCTAAATCAAGTGGAAGATGTTTATCTGGTGAGAACCGAAAAGCCTCAACGAAGTTTGTCTTCAACGTAGTTAATCTTTTTTAAGTTTCTTGCTTAGTCTTCTAGACGTAGTATTTTCTTCCTTATACTATAGTCGCAACTAGGTATAAGCTACTGCTCTTATCTTCAAAGAAGACGGGAGCTTAGTCAGTAAAAATCGTGTTCACAATGTATTAATTTGAGGATCTCAGTTTTAAATTACCTTATTCCGACATTCTAAATCAAATTAAAGATCTGGTGAGAACTGAGAGGCATGAACAAAGTTTGTCTTCAACGTAGTTAAATCTTAGTTGCTTGCATCTCTTCTAGACGTAGTTTTTTGTAGCTTATGCTATAGTCGCAACTATTATCTACTACAGCTGCTGTTAGCTTCAAAGGATACGGGAGTTTAGTCAGTAAAAGTCTGACACGATCTCTCGCTCTACCCAGAGTAGAAGCTATTTTATGTTACCCTCCTCAACAATATGTAATAGGACATTTTAGGAAGTGTGTACTATATACCAATTACAAAAAGTCTTTCACTGTTAGCAAGCTGAAGACAGATAGATATACTTATCTTGAGAACATCCATGGTTTCTATGGCATGGACCATGTACAGAAGCGAAATTGCAGTAAGAAGCTAGTGGTTAAATAGTCTTGTTTTAAAAGGACAAAACCTATCGCCTTCCGTACACAATATAAATTCCAAATAATGATCGATGCCAATCGTTTTCAATTTAAATTCCATCTTGCCGATGCGAATTCGGTTGCCAGCCCATTAAGATCTACAAAAGACTCTCAAATACCCTCAATCGGAAATTACGGTCACTAAACCAATGAATTGATTAATACTCCAATTAATGTTGGTGTACTTTCAAATTAATTACCTCTTAAGGACAAAAAAAAAATTGACATGGTTTTTATTTAATAACAATATCGTTCATTACATGCGCACACATCAGTCATGTCACCATCAAGTCTCCAGTCAGTTGAATAAAAAATATAGTTCAGTAGAAATCGTAGGACATTGACCCAACAAGTCGATCATGTTACGTCACAACCAGCGCAATACAGTCAGTATATACAACGGTCAGCTGATCTGATGAAGGTGATGGTGACGTAACTGATGCGGTTGTCAGAGCCTTAAGGGCCTGGCCATAATACCACGGTTTGGCGCATGACTCCAGCAAGAAGTATGCACGATAATTCTCATGGTAATATCGTAAAATCAATAAATAATTGGGTGTAAAGTCCCGCAAAACTCCGTTGAAATCGGAGGATCTTTTGACCAGACAAGCATTGTGTCTGGTCTGGGAAACGGTCCGATAGTTGATTTTAGGCTGTTGTATATGTTCTGACTTGCTTTTATACGTGATTTTATAGCCTATTTCACTCAGGAATAAAGCAGTTTAATTTTAGAAATCGGACCAGTATTGCCAGAGATTACCTATTACAAACAAAATCTGATTACAATGTAGAAGATGATTGCGGGAAAAACTCTGATACTACGATGTAAAAATTTGAATTTTAGTTTTTAAATGACTTTGTTGATGGTTCTACACGAACATTTGATCAAGACGGTTCAGCAGCGTATTTCTGTACGATGCGGCTTCGTATAATAGCCAAGCATCGTCAACTACGCGCCGTGGTACCTAATGTGGTCAGGCCCTTAACTGAATAAAAAATGGCCGCTCATTTGTCGCACACGTGATGATCTTTCAGATGGTTAGACACGTCAACTTTTATTAGTTTCTAACGTTTAACTACACTAGTGCCGTTTACGGGTTCGTCTGCGGTTAATCGTGACGGTTTATTGAACGAAGCGGTTAGGTTTATAGAGCTGTTAATGTTTATGAAATCAGTGTCATTGGTTTGCCGAGCTCTGTGTTTGGGATTCCATTTATAGATGGCTGCAATAAAGTTGACGCCATCGATAGAGGGATTTAAAAAAGTGGATAGTTTATAGGCATAGAATGGTCGAAAAAACCGGCCAAGTGAGAGTTTCGTACAATCATCCTTTCAGCCGACAGACGTCCACTGTTAGACATAGTCCTCCCCCAAGTGTCGCCACAATGATCGATCCTGTGCGTCTCGCATCCATCGCTTTCCCGCAACCTTCACCAGGTCATCGGTCCACCTTGTAGGAGGCCTTCCGACGCGGCGTCTTCCAGTACGAGGTCGCCACTCCAGAACCTTTCGGCCCCAACGGCCATCTGTTCTGCGAGCAATGTGTCCTGCCCATTGCCACTTAAGTTTAGCGATTTTTCGGGCTATGTCGGCAACCTTGGTTCTCCTGCGGATATCTTCATTTCTGATTCGATCCCGCAAGGCAACACCGAGCATAGCCCTTTCCATTGCCCTCTGGGTGACTTTGAGCGTTCTGATGAGGCCCATTGTGAGCGACCACGTTTCGGCACCATATATCATCACTGGCAATATATTGGACGAGAAGATACCGCGCAGCCTCCCGAACGCCGCCCAGCCGAGTCGGATTTCGTACAATTATCTATACAATATTAGACACTATATTACAACTATTATTAATATCGAGTCAAAAAATGACAGCAAAACCAAATTTGTTGTATGGGAGCCGCACTTAAATATTTATATTATTTGTTATTATAGCAGCAACAAAAATGAATCATCTGTGAAAATTTCAATGGTCAAGCTACCACAGTTCATATATTACATATGTTCAGATACAGCCTAGTGACAGACAGACGGACAGTGAAGTCATAGTAAAACGGTCCCGTTTTTACTCTTTGGGTACGGTAGGTACCCTAAAAAAAAGTAGATAGCTTTAGTGAGGGATAAAGAGAGGTTGAAATAATATGATTTTAAAGTTGTAAGAGAAAATAGTATTATATATAATATATATATAATATAGTAGTATTTAAAAGCCTTAACGTTTAAAAATAAACGTTTCACTAATATAGGTACATTAGGTACATCGAAGGACTGGAACAATTCGCCTGCTGCTGTCTTCCTGTCCAATTATAATTTTAGTGTATTCAAGGCTAAAGTGAATAAGCTCTTAATAAACTAGTGCGTCTCACCATCAACGATTGCATCACTGCTTAATATCAAGTGGGATCGCAGTCAAGCACTGGTTTATATTATTAAAAAGCTACTTTAAACGAACAAGTCATAAAACAATTTTCTACAAAAAACGATCATATTTTCCAGAACAATGATTAATTATTTCGCAAACTGAAACTTCATACATACTATTAATTCTAAAATATACTTCCATTGTGGTCGTGCGGGCAATACCATGAATTATTGATTTAACAAAGTCTGGTTGAACTAAGAATATAACGTTGAGAAATTTTCAACATTTTTCTGAGCAGAAAAGCTTTCCCGCAGAAGTGTACCTCCGTCTTGCGAAAATAAATTGGTGTTTGGTACTTTAGAGTTTCATATAGACCTACCGTGGAAGCTTTTGTATGAAATACTATTGAGTTTTAAAGGATGCTGTTATGACAAACTAGTGATCAGCCTCAGCTTTGATCGGGACCAAATTATACACACAAACCATCTTCGTTTATTGTTTAAACGTGTATCGAAATGCGTTACGTGCTTTAAAAGAAATTAGCTAAAGGTTTATGTCACCCAAAAGGTAATGAAAATGGCTATCCTCGGAGTTTCCTTGCGTGATCGCATCAGGAATGAAGATATCAGATGGTTTCTGACGTAGCTCGAAGAATCACCAAACTTAAGTGTAAAAATATAAGTTTTTAATAGTGTAGTAATCGAAATATAATATGAAATTGAATACATGCACGTTGTAATTTTACACAATGCATTGTTCTTATAAATGATTACATATATTTCGTCTCTCTCTCTCTCTCTCTATGTATATTTCTTTCTTTTTCCTTACATTCAGAATTGTTGCATCAAATTTATCTGAGCCTTAGTCTCATAACACTAAAAAGAATAAAAAACAATATCAATCCGCCTTCAGTGCCTTTCATGACTTTAAAACAAGGGGAAAGAAGCGGCACTTTTTTGTAATTGGGAGACGAAATACGACCCTAAATTATACATGCCTTGTCCTACGAAACCCCAATTGCTATGTAATTAAGTATTTAAATAAATTTCCCGTATCGTGATAAAGAATTAGACGTAACAAAGTGACAAAGCAAGCCCCCAATTAAGTGGGCAGTCATTCAATAAAGCTTTAACCGTATGAGGCATGATATTATCCTATTAAAACGGCCATGTAAGTTAATTTGTTCCTGAGAATGAGACGCATCCGTCTCGCAAGGAAATTGGTTTAACTAGGTAACAACAATTTCGTACACTTAGAATATATTGTAATTTATATTATCCTCTTGACAGAAGTAAAATCATGGTGGCCAATCTAAGATTACTAGATTCGCATATCAATTTCATTTTGTTTTGGGGGTAAGAAATCATTAAATAAGTTTTCCAGATCTGTGTGGAGTAAAATGTAGTATCAGGCTTTTACAGACTGCGTTTCAGGGCAGCGTAGACTCTTTCAAACAATCCTGCAGGCCTGACAATCCCATACCACACTTTATATTGATTGATACGAATTGCCTCTGTTTTGATAGAACGTCCATTCATTAAGGTCCAAGTTTCAACCTTATCTATTCAGCTTTTAGAACTGTCTCCTGCTGTTCTATCTATTCTACTCAAAGATTTTATATATCCTACCAGAGTCTACTTCTTCATCAAAAGTCAAAGTCAAAAACTTTTATTTCAAATAGACCAATTACAAGCACTTTTGATTTGTCAAAATGTCGGTCAGTCAAACAAACAAGTGAAGCTAAAATGTCATGCCATTCTATCAAATCATCAAAGATAGCAAGTGTTACTCTATCAGTATCTCTAACTGTTCTGTTATGAAACCTTTTGCCATAAAACTGTGTATCGACTTCAACAATACTTGCCACATTTCGTTTCAAGTCCTCACCATCTTCTATCAGGTCATCTGCATCTTTCAACGTTCGGAATAAGTGCATCGAACTTGCTTTTCTAGGTCACATACAATTGTCAAAAAGTTGGAGAAATTCCTGCAAGTGTTATAAATAGACAATTGTTTAGTAAGAAATTACAAAGACACAGAAATATCAAACATTACCAGAATAAACATCGTTGCGTAAAAAACTTCCACAATGTTTACAAAGTCTAATATTTCAGTAATAACAGCAAGCCTCCATAAGTTCTTACACAATTAATTTTGATATTTAATTAAGTCTTTAATTAGGGCTTTTGTCATTCTATTTAAGAATCTAAAACATTTTGTTATATTTTTATCCAAACTGACAAAAAAGAGATATTTATATTTAAATCCAGAATAACGAAGCAAAATTGGTATTCTTAGTATTCAGATCATAAAATAGCTCTCTTTGTAAATATGGCCAAACTTGTGTACATAAAATCAAACGAAAACCCCAATTATATGGATCTTTCATTTTCAACTTTTCTGTCTTCTTTATAGGTTTGTAAATATACTCTAAGCTCAACTAATTTGTCGAAAACACGGAACAAAGATTTGACAAAATATCGGAATGAAGTGGTCTTTCATTTTACTTACGGAAAACAGTCAAAGTAGTAAAAAATACCTAAAACTTTCTGTCGTAAATACTTTGCAGAATAAATTAACCGTTATCCAGAACGAAGTTTTAGGTTAGCAACGAACCCTTCAGTAATATTCTTGGAAACAAAAAATACAGATAATAATGCATTGGTGGTACTAAGTACTGTTCTCAAACCTTGGCTGGATTCAATTTGTTCAGCAACTGAAACGTTCTATAAAGTTGCTAACTATAAATCAAACAATGAGATAAAGCGGTTTAGGATAATGTTAGTCTAAGCTTTAAACTTTCCGAGCTGGGTTTCTGAAGATTACGAACGTTTTACAGAATTTTCAGCAGTTTGTTGAGTTGGGTTTACTTTTAAACTCGTATTTTGATGGGGTTAATTAGGCAACTAACCAGTTTAAAAAAACAGAAAGGAAAAAGGAAGAAAAAATTTATTAAAAGTAACAATGCAATGAAACGGAAAGTCAGACAAATACAATACAGTCATCGTCAATTCCGTAACATTTGTCCAAAAAACGAACAACCGACCTAATTCCTACATCTTCGACAGCTAATCCATCCTCAGCCTTTTAAAGTAATTGAACGTCTTTATGTTTGTCATCAACAAATTCTAACGTTTCTTTTTCCTCAATAAAAGGATCGTTTACTGTGATACCTTCGCTGTCATTCATCACTTGAACCTTATCCAATAAGACAAAGAGCTCATCACAATGAGATCGGAGGGCTTTCCTCGGAGCGACTGTTCACTCCCTAGGGTCCTTTGTAATCTGCATCGACGATTTGTGTTCTGCGCAATAGGGGGAGATCATTTAGGTGCTCCTTACTCTTAGAAAATGTATTTTGGTATAACGTGAAACGCTAAATGTTTGGCGTTGGCATTTGAATTTGAATGTGTGGGAAGTTTTGTTTCTTTGATGTAAAATATCTTTACCACATTTTCTTGGGCTTCGTGTTTTGAATGCTAAATTGTTTGAGTTATTTCATTGTTGGCTCTTACTCTGATTGCTTTTCATTTTTCTGCATATTATTCTACTATTGTTACATTCACTGCTATGACTTCTACTAATAGCACAGTTTTTTTGAGATCAGTAACAAAGTTGTAATTTAGATTGAACATTTTGACAATATTAAACAAAGGACAGCCAATCAATGTCTATCATTCAACTTAAATTCAAACTCGACTGTCACAATCGAATTGCCGTTTGCAGGCGGTAACAGACGAAATATATGATTAAATTTCCATCTTCTTGCTTTAAACAGATTCAACATTGTCTGAGGCTGTCAACCTTTAATCTATATCATCAATTTGAAGTCTCTTCTCACTAAGCCCCCGTTACGTTTCGGACGCTTTAATGCACTTAAAATATTCTATAGTGTCATAAAATGAGAGTAAGTTACGAGGCTCAAGGGAATAGAGTCGTGTTTTAGTGATGTAGCTGCCGTTAGAGACTATATTAAACTATGTAATGTCATGAATGTTTAATATTACAATCACTAAAATGTCTTCAAATATATTTTTTGTGTGAATGTCGACGCGACAAGAATTTTTATTCGTTATGATATTTTTTGTTTTAGAGCTCGTGTTCTTTATGATTCGAAGTATCTTTTCAACAGAGTGGTATGATAAAATATTAAAATTTGTAATAAATGTTGCAGAAACCAAGTTAAATTAATTATTCAACGCACAAACCAAGACATATTTTCCAAGCTTTAAATAAAACATTAACAGAAACAGTTGTCAAACATTAAAAGCAGTTGCCTCACTAATTCTTATTCACAGCTAAATTCAAACTGGAACATCTCTGAACACTTCAAAACTTGGTCTTTGCATCCGTAGTCCCGGAGTCCCGTACCGTTGCACATCACTACAGCCACACTCCCGGGATTAATAGAGGAAGTTGTTTTACTATCTGCTTTATATATAAGTTACGTTATATGCTTTTCGTTACACTGCCTCTGTTCTGAATCCTATGAGTCGCATTTATTATTATAATGTTCGACATTAATTTCGCTTAGGAAGTTTGATTCTCTTGTTGGTTGTTTAAAATATTTTGGGTAAAGGAAATAAGTAATCTAGGCGGAGTTAGGAAATTTGAGAAAGTTTAGACGAATTCGATGTAGTAATAAATAATCGATTTTTCGAAAAACTTCATTATTCAGAGATGATTCTTCTTTATTATATTTTGTTGTAAAATTTTGTAAAGTAAGAATATAAAATTGTGTTCGTGAATGTCAATCACTCATCAACACATTCTACCAACAGATCGGCATCGCATCAACTATCTAAACATCGCATATCGATACAAACAGAATCGATCATAAAATTCAATCATTACACGACTGAACGATATAAATTCGTATCGAATCGGACATCCGCGTTATCGGCCGAATTGAATCGAGTTGATAATCGTTCCGGGCATGTTTGATTACGAGTGTTTGCTCGTTTGTGCCCGCTGATTGCAAAACGTCAAATTGAATAATCGTGTCGCAATTATTGCCGTCAACATTTTCAATGTTTACATCCATTTGTTAGTCGTGGAGATTTACATAATTTTCGGAATGGTTATGTGTGGAATAAATTGTTTGCAAAACTTGGTTGGCATCGTTTACCCATTGTTTTTGTCCTCCGTGCGACGGCCTGTGATATCGTTTTGATGATGTGAAAATACTATTGTTTTAGCCTTTTGGTTAATTTGCCGTTTTGTTAGCAATGGATATTCTATTGTTTCGGAATTTATGTTAGGAAATTTAATTTTGTCATATTTTCTGAGAAATTTTTTGAAGATTTGTTCTTTCAGTCTATCTTACTTAATTTCAGACTCTTAGACTTTAATCAACCAGTCTTCGTCTGTATGATTTATTTTTTTACAACATGATCTTTAGATACAATAAATTAATTCTCATTCTTTGATTCTCTAAAACACTCAGTCATCGCTAATAATTCCGACTTTTTCTTCTCTCACTCTGTCTCCTACAATCCCCCAACTCCAGTTGCGTCACATGTTGCAATACAAACATTTAATGAACAAAAAACAGTGCGTACAATAAAAATACCAACAACAGGTGCGGTTCGTTCCTAATCAGTTATTCAGCGAACGTCACCATTCGGTATTCTACTCGTGCTCCGTATGTATACGTCAAAATGTAGAGGTCTGTTTGACAAAATTAAGCGGCTGCCGCGTAAGGCAGTCAAGGGTACGCGATTTATTTTAGGCAGCCATTGTTGTTTTTGGGTAAAATTTTAATACGTAACGTCGAAGTAAATAAGTGGAATGTCGAATGGAATACGGTGTTGTGATGTGAATTAATAATGTGGATTATTATTAGAAATGAAATCGAAATTGCAAATCTTCAATGTGTTTTATTGGTTTTTATTTATCTATTTATTCAGTATTAATTTCTGATTAAGTCAACTGGGAAACGACGACATATAAAAGTGTTCCTTAAAACCTATTTGCAAGACAAATATTAATAAAGATACATACTATGAATTTAAAAATGCAATGAATAAGACAAAAAGCGTCAAAATTAATGCCGTCTTATAACGAATGGAGATGATTCAGAAATATTCATCGAATATTTTCTTTCGCCCATAAATTCTGTGAGCCTAGGTTTAAAATCGAATTTAACATCACCCAATTTGGATTCGCGGGGTGACCTCATCGCACGCAATCAGCTGTACAAACGCGAAAATATCTTTGGCAAACACAAACAGTCGGAGTGCGTACCGAATTCGGTCGTATCAGGCCGATAGCCGAGTACGAAACGAACTGCCCAATTAGGAACATACCAATAATGAGTTGTCAAAACAAGGGTTTCATTCAGCAAATTTACCTTTACTGTACAAATCAATCTTAATGCTCCCAAGTTAAGGTGCAATTTCCTTTGTGGAAATTAAACAGGAGTTTTGTATATTTAATGCCAAAGTTGAATTGTGAAAGTTCGGTTTACGTTGCGTAGGATTTGTTTAAAGTTTAAAAGCAAATCCGGCAATTAGTGTGTGGATTTTTTTTGGTCGGAAATTATACTACGTTTCGTTTTATTCCGGTTAAACGGGTTGTTGGGCAAACTTTTAAAAGCCACATTTTTGTGTTCAGCAGGTATTTTAATCGGGTATTTTGTTGCAAAAAGTCTACTTTTCGGAGGAAATTTTATCTTATCAGAGTGTAAAGTTATTTAACAAAATATTTTGTATACAATTCTTTTTAGTACAATAATATTTTTTTTTATTCCGTTCTAAAACCAAAAACTACCATCTGTGTTTATTTGAAAACATATTTATTTTCTATTCCGAACGAATACCAACCGTCATCAGCTCAGTCAAAGGGTCAAAAGGTTTTCTAATATTTTTACCTAAATATTTTCTCGAATTGAACTATTTTTTTAATAAAAAATAAATAAAATAAAAGGTCAATAAATGGGTTTGACTACAACCAGAGCATCTTTGTACGTGTTTTTAAATACGAGTCTAAACAAATACCACTGGTATTAGTTGTTGGTATTAAAACGGACAAAATTTAAATTGCTACCTTTAAAAACTGTCCCATTATTTCACAGACATCAAAACCAAATGAACCTATCAAAACTCGTCACAGATTCCGCGATTGCTATTCCAAAACCAAAGAGGTCATAAGTCACGACTGGAAGCGCCATCTTTAATAGCTTATTAATCTTCAATATAATTTCCTCGGAGTGATGGATGGTGAGTGATGACAGCACTTGTGAGAGGTTACGATGGGAGGGGGTGACAGTGATAAAACTCTGTTACACGTCATTTTTTATTTAGATGGAATATCAAAATTTTTGGGGGTTCATCTGGTTAGGATGTATTTTGGTGTAATTTAAAATGGCTTTTTGGCTTTTCGAATTTAAATACCTTTTTCCTCAACGTTTATCATAGGACTAGCTTCTGCCAGTGCTGCGTGACAGTAAATTTCTCCATCCAAACTTTGACTCATTGTTTCATCCTTTCAGGGGGCGAATTTTGAAAAATCCTTTCTTAGTGCTCGACTACATCATTAAAGAAAACTTTGTGCAAAATTTCTTCTAGTCCCAGTACCTAAGTGTAAGAGGTAAGTTAGTCAGTTTGTCCTTTTATTTATCTTACTAATATTATAAATGCGAAAGTTTGTATGTATGGATGTTTGTTACTCTTTCACGCAAAAACTACTGAACGGATCTCGATGAAACTTGGTACACAATTAGACCATATACCAGAATAACACATAGGATACTTTTTATCCTGGGATTATGTACGCGGGTGAAGCCGCGGGCAAAAGGTAGTATTGTTTAGATATTTCCAACTAGTCGCTAGATATTTTATCTTTATTAAGGTAGAAATTTCTTCATCGTTTATCAGAGTAAATATTGACAGTTGATAGTCGTTATTGACATTTCCAGTTATCTTACTAGCAAAACTGCGAATGTCTGAAGTAACTTCAAGCTTGTCATCTTAATCTACCTCATTATCTAGGATATTATCAGGAAACAATCTCCGCAATATAATCTTATCTCTAGCTGCGATACTAGTGGTGCATTATCTTAATTAACAGTAGGTATAACCTCTAATTAGAAGCTGTCCGACTGCATTCAGTATCCCGGTACAGTCACGGACTTGTAGTAAACCAAACGCTTTTGTAAGTTCATTTGCTTACGGCATTGTGAGGCAAAGGAGTTTCAAGATGGAGTAAATTAGACTATATAACTACGTATACAACATTAGTTGCGGTATATGCGAAACCCGAAACACGTTTCTAAACTGTATTATGAAAAATCACAAAATTATAAGCTTGTTATGTCAGCAAAAATACATAGTCACCGGACTATCCAAGCGACTAAGGGGTTGTTTTGCTCTTGCATCCAGCTGTTTGCTGGCACCTAATGCCCGCTATGACATGCAGTGACCTGTATTGTACTTAGTGTCGGTGGTGTCCAACTTGTAACCGTTTTATATAATAGTAGATGGTGTTAAAATTAACACCAATTTGCATGTGATAAAAACAATATTGTATACAACCGTTCTCTTGCTTTGAATAAAACATCTGTTTGTTACTTCGATCCTACTGATGATTTATCATCATTTCAGCCGCAAGGCGTCCACTGTTGGATTCTGTTAAGTGTCTGGTCTCTGAATGAATGGTCTTGTGTGTCTCGCATCTATCACAATCCCATGACTCTCATCAGATCATCGGTCCAACTATAGGGAGGCCTTTTAATACCGCGTTTTCCGGTGCGTGGTCGCCGCTCTAGAACTTGTCGGCCTCATCGACCATCCTTTCTAGGAGGACCATCACCCTACGAAGACAAGCCAGTTCGTCAAAGATGATTTTCCCCGTCGACAAAAAAAAAAAGCCCAAGCGGGGCAAACTTACAATGTATGCTCCAACCAGTCAACCGGGCGACCCGGACAATAGTATTTAGTGATTTTTCGGGCTATGTCGGCGACCTTGGTTCTCCTGCAAATATCTTCATTCCATCACACGTCGTATCAACAATCACGCAAAGTAACCTCGAGCAGACCTAATGACGCTTACTACTATGAAATTTAATGGATTGCGTGACTCAATTTCACCTTAATTCACGCTAATATTATAAATGCGTTAGTGACCTTATCTGTCTGTCTGTCACCTCTGAGTGGCTGAGACGTGAAAGCTGCGTGAAAAACTTAGTTACATATAAAGTAACTAGCTTCTGCTAGCGTTCGTGTGATTACAGAAAAATATCCCATGGGAACATACGTCCTGGGTAAAAATAGTATACTATGTGCTATTTAGGACATGGTCTACCTATGTGCCAAATTACAACTACATCCGTACCTCCCTTTCAGCGTGAAGGAGTAACTTGCATTTCTAACATTAGTGTGATTAGCATTCACTTCCGTACGGGGCTACGTGAAATCAGTCTTTGTTTAGATGTCAAATATTAAATAAAAATACATAATTTGATAAAGTTTAGTTAAACAAAAACGTTTGACAGAAACTTACATAATTGTTAACATCTGTTCAACCATGTGAGCAAGTAGGAGTAAGTAACAGACCTGTATACGTAGGAGATATTTTTTTTCTTTTTGCAACGTTACTTTATATTACATTAAAGTACGACAAAGGACCAATAGGTGTCAGAAATTGGTCCTCCAATCCTGCTTGCAACTATTAGCTGTTTTACGTGTAAAAGGTTATTCCAAGAACATATCTAAGCGTTTCACTACTAAGACGAGTTACAATACAGCTTAAACAGTTAAACACTAATCCCCCTTTAGTTGTCTGAGAAATTGGATTGGATTTCAAGCTATTATGTTTAATTTGAATTGTATTAATTCAGTTGGTTTGGGATGAAAAGTTAAATACGAGCATTCATAGTTAAATTTAATAGTACAGTTAGTTGGAAAAGTCAATTACTTACGTAAGTCCTGGTTGAGAAAAGGACAGACTCTACCCGTTTTGGGGAGCGTAGTTGGATCAAGGGATTATAGCAGGTGAATTGGGGTGTGCATATACTCGTAACTACATTATAGTAAGCGGATATGGTCCAGCCGGTATAAAGCAATGATATTACGGCTTAGGGTCCAGTAGATTGTTTCTGGTTTAATTTTGACTTGTGTACAACTTGTATGGATCAACTGAGTAATTAGAAAATTTAGTACCAACAGGAGCACAGGTTGGTTTTGGTTATAAAATATCTGACATTTCTCTCTTAACATAGAGCGATAAAAGTTTATTAATTATTTCTCAGGCATAAAAAATAAATTATTGCATCCACGTCAACGTCACTTTCTGTAAAGCAACATGAAAATCGCTGCGTGATATCTTCTCGTCCAATATACAACAGTCTCTCAAGATGAAAGTCTAAGATCAGTGTATGTCACTAGTGACTATATTATGGCTCAGAAGACTTAAAGTCACCCAAAGGGCAGGGTGGTTTTCTTGCGTGATCACATCAGAAATGAAGAGGAGAACCAAGGTTACCGACATAGCCCCAAAAATCGCCGAACTTTTAAGTGGAAGTGATTAGGCACATTGCTCGCAGAACAGATGGTCGATGGGGCCAAAAGGTTTTGGAGTGGCGACTACGTACGCAGCTTTGGAAGAACCCCACAAAGTAGACCGATGAGCTGGTAAGGGTCGCGGGAATCCTATAGATGCAAGAAGCACAGGACCGGTCGTTATGTCGACAGTTGGGGAGGCCATGTCAAACAGTGAACGCCTTTCGGCTGAAATGATGATGATGAAAATTTTGCTCTAAAAAAGTACCTTCCGTGTGTACATATGTAAAACTACATCTGCTAGTAAGTCTGTTGTTCAAGTCCATTAAAATGAAGCAGTGTCAATAAACGATCAAAACAAGGGGTGTGCACACAAGACATTGGTTTTCAGCAACTACTCGTAGCTATGGTTATATAGTAGAAACTCACGCTCTGGCAGCTTATCCGATGTACGGAGACCTCGAATGCGCTACAAGGAGCCGGCTTGTGGGTAAGAAGTCTTGTGTACGATGTACAAGCATAGTATGTCATCTTGTCGTATGTGCACACGATGTGGTGGAGAAGCTGAGTGCTTTTACTAGCAGATTGTTTCACAAAAATGTCGCCAGGATGTTGGGAACAGTGTATATTGTTTGGACAGTTTCTTTTTTAGTGTTTAAAGGAGTCGTGATGAGAAAGGCAATTAAGTAAAACTATGATGTTCTGCTGCAAACCGCTAGAGTGGAATAATAATAATAATTATTATTATTATTATATTCTTTATTGTATACCACATAAACAAATAATAATAATAATAATAACCCCATCGTCGTATCTCCACGTTGACGTCGTGGTGGGGCTTGTGTGCTCCAAAATACCCTAGGTCTGTATCGGTAGAATTTTCTTTGCCGTAACATGCCTAGGGTGAGGGGCCAGACTAAGAGAGATACAATCCGCAGGGCAGTTTTGTGGCGAACTGTTGGGTATTAGCGACCCCACGGACCCGATCTCCCGGGAGAATTCTTCTTCATCTCCGGCTTGCCTTCATTGGCCGGCCGTAGTGAACACTGACGAGGAACAGAGCTCCCACCTCTCTCTTGCCTTTATTGGCTGGCTTGAGTGGAGATTCGCAAGAGCTCGTGCTCGGGAGAAGGATGTATAATCCAGTAAGGTGCTGGTAGGGATCTTGACCGTACTTCCGGGATTGTCCTGATAGCCGTGGTATGCCTCTCCACTCCTCAAGCGCCTCAGGATATGTTGCCCTCTTGTTGCTACGTCACTTCGTGCTAGCGGCCGTTTCTGGGGGCCCATTTATTGAGTGTGCAAGTCACCCCCTGCCTTTTATCGATGGATCTTAATGACATTGTTCAGGCAGGGGCCATAGTCTTAACATAGTTCCATGATATCAGTCCACCTAAGACTCCAAAAACCATAGCCTTATTATTTTGTTTTCCATATTGTATCGCAATAGTTTTTCAAACCGGGGGTTGTCCTTGGATGCACTAGCATAGCGCATACAGGGATAATCGCCGGTTGGTACCACAATCCATCATTAAAAGCATCTAAAAGGGCCTCTGCGAGTTGGTTTCGGCTCCTCGTACGCCTTCCAAAGGTCCAGGACCTTACGGTCCTGAGACAAATAAATATATAAAAATAATAATAATAATAATATATTTTATATGTAGCAGTACCTTTACAAGCTGCATGTTTTAATACTATGTCATGAAATTTTAATGCATGCTTAATATCCAGTGTTTTACATGTCAGCAAATAAATAAATTGGAAGGAAGGCCTCCAACAAGGTGGACCGACGACCTGGTCAGGGTCGCGGGAATCCGATGGATGCGTGACGCACAGGACCGGTCGTTGTGGCGACGCTTGGGGGAGGCCTATGTCCAGCAGTGGACGTTTTTCGGCTGATATGATGATGATGATGATGATGATGAAATAAATAAATTAGGTATATCGTACGCTTAATGAAAAAGAGACGTACTAACTCAAAAAGAGGGTAGGTATTTGAAAAATTTAACCTTATTTTTTAAACTTATGTTTTCAGATTCAAATACCCTTTCCACTTACGTTTCTTTGTGATTAAGTATGCTATATACAGTACAGTTAAAAAAATATCAACTGACTCATAATTGCAATGAAAAGTTTTTTTAAGCTATTGCACAGTTTCTATCGCGGGCCTTGAGCGTGGAGACCGAATCCAGAAATTCCGTAACGAAAAAAACCTAACACCCCCTCTAAATGGTTGTCATGGCAACTTGTCAATTTCAATCACAAATAATGATCACCTAATAAAGAATTAAAAGTTGATAAAAAATGCTATGCAATAGCTTTACCGCGGCAGTCTCCGAGTGCCACACGACTTTTTTTAACACACCATATATAAGTAATACTCCAACTAAAAAATCTACATACAAAAAAGTATCAACAAGTACTTACAAAGAATCTCGAAGAGGGAACGTACCTGCAACCGACAGACATTCATACATTAGTCGATATATTCAGACTTTACTTAGGGCAAAATAAGTGAGTTTTCTATTCAAACCCATCTCTTTATAAAAAAAAGTTGTAAAGCCCTCCTCAGTCGTGCAGAGAGGCTTTCAGGCACTCGCACGCGAGGTCAAAATATTGGGTGGTGTGAGTGTTGAGAGGGAGCGAACAAGCCTTTTGTACACTTGTTCAGACTAGGGTGATCCCGAACTATTGTTAGCGTAGGCTTTGATTTTGACTTGCTGACATAGGATGGACCAAACATTTTCTTTCTTCATTGTAACTTGTGTTCACAAAATTAGTAAACCAATGAATTGAATGAATCAACTGTTTTTAAATGTAACGAAAAAGTTTAATGAAAAAAAAAAAAATTATATCTACGCTTAATATTATAAAGCTTATTTATTTTTTTTTTTTGTAGGAGATAATCTCGGAAAAAACTGGTCCGATTGCTAAATTTTGTTCACCGATAGAAAGCTGCATTATTCCTGAATGAAATAAGCTATATTTTAAAAGCTAGTGTATCATAATTTTTTAAATGTAATTTTAGATACTATTATGAATTTTAAAGAAGAAAGATTTCGTGTTTCTGTTTGTAATTAATAAACTAAAAATACACAAACGATTTAAAAAAAAATCTCTCACCAGTAGATTATTACTGACCACCAGTAGAATACTACCTCATCACTGAGTGATAAAGGCATATGATATATTGTCTACTATCACGAGGATGAAGCTAGTTAAAAAAGAAATAAATATTTTTATAAAATATTGTTTAGGTTCGTTAGATAGTGTTTATATTTAATGCGAAATATGTCATCGCGAATGACCTGTCTGAACCCAGTCTTGGTTATCATATATAAAACAGACTTTTATGTACCAATTAAATTTTGAACGTATTATTTTATTTATTTACTAAATAAATATATTTTGAGATGTTTTTATTACTCTTCTTTTGAACATCTGATTTACACATGCATGCAAAATTTCAGCTCAATCGGTAACCGGGGAGCGTGTCAAAAATTTGCAAGATTTGATTACAACATATTATTTTCAACAAACATCGGGACAGGTGAAACTAAATAAAAGCTTGTAATAATTAAGCCTCCGTTTAAGTGAAAGACTTTCAGCGAAACCTACAGAACTTTCTAAACGGAAATGTATTCTATTCAGTTTGAGAGAATAAACAGTGATACTTTGTTGCTGATTTACTATCAGCTATGTGAGGCTATGTTTAATTGGAGAACCGTTTGGCACAAAATAGATAGTTACAGAAGTCAATCTACATACAAAGCGCACTCGAGCAACGCACACATAGACACCGCTCACGGACACGATATCTCGGTGGCGTATCGGCCCACTCGTCGAACAGTTCCGGCTCAAACGCTAATTAGTGTGCGTCTAGCGAGCGTAGGTATAAAAAGTGAAGTACATACATGAGATTGTCTTCTGTACTTATCTATTTTGTGCATTTGTGCTGGAACTGGGACACGAGATAGGTAAATTGTTACTGGTGATTGGTAGCGAAATTGAACCCGTTTTTGGACTCTGATTTATTGAAATGAATCCTGTAATTCACGATTTGTTGTTCATTTGTTAGGGAATTCAGTTTTGCTAGTAAATATATATATTTTTTGTAGGCGGTATAATCATCCGACATCTACCTACGTGCCTTTGGGCGAAGTGGGAGATAATGTCAGACATTTACTGACTAACCCATCCCTGTTCCATTGTTGCTTTTCGTACCGGGGCCGATTCTGCCTGTCAGAAGCAGACCATTGGCCCCAGTAGGCTTCGACCCAGCTGCGCCCCTACGCTTTGCTAACAACTCCTTGAGGCACGTGTAGAACAATATGTGCTGTTGACGTCTTAGGCTCGGTCTGGACGATTCCCGGACATTGGTGCTTAATCTTAATACTTAAGTACTCAACAATTTTCAGTAAAAATTTTCAACCTTAAGAGGGCCCTTTCTGATCTGTCTATCGTCAGCATGAGCATGGATTAAGCGATTGTTTCATCCATCAAAGTCTCGATTAAATGTGCAAGGTTTTTATAAATATATTATCAAAAAAAAAAAAAAAAATTTCTGAGTACATAACAGTCTTTACTGGATTAGTTTTTAGCAAAATGTTTTAATTTCAATGTAAACTCAGATAATTTCCACAAGATATCTGTGTTTCCTAGTAATAGATATGTAATAACGCCATAATCACGTAAAAGCGTTTATATTAATTAAACCCCAAGTGAACGCCGGCGTTTGCGCACCCATTGTCTTTCCATTGTGTCTCTTATCACGATTGAAAGGTTAAGTATGGAAATGTATCTCGGATTGGTCACTCTTAAACCTAAGTCTATGCTTCCTAAATCTAGATCAAGTCTACAAAGTCTATTTAGAGTCCCAGCTGTTTGGCAAGAGAAATCTAAGCGCTTTGTCTTCTAAAAATTGGCAGCGGCCACTGCGATATAAAGCTAAAGAATTGTTAAGTTTTTTTATAACCACAAAACTTAAAAAATCAATTGGTCTTTATATTCGCAATCTTTTTATTAGCGGTTACTGTTCCAGGCCTCCCACAAGATGGGTCGATGATCTGATGAACGATCATCACCATCACCATATTAGCCGAAAGACGTCTACTGCTGGACATAGGCCTCCCCCAAGCGTCGTCACAATGACTGGTCCTGTGCGTCACGCATCTATCGGATTCCCGCGACCCTGAACAGGTCGTTTGGTCCACCTTGTTGGAGGCCTTCCAACGCTGCGTCTTCCGGTACGCGGTCGCCACTCCAAATGATGATGAAATGAAACATGGATGCGAGACGCACAGAGACGGACCGAAAGGTTCTGGAGTGGCGACTGCGTACCGGAAGACGCACCGTTGGAAGGCCTCCAACAAAGTGGACTGATGAACTGGTGCTGGTTTGCAGGTTGCTGAAAACCAATGGATGCGTAACGCACAGGAACGTTCGTTATGGCGACACTTGGGCGACGCCTATGTCCAACAGTGGACGTGTATCGGCTGAAATGATGATGATGATGATGAGACGCACAGGACCGTTCCTTGTGGCGACACTTGGAGGCCTATGTCCATAGTAAAAGTCTTTCGGCTGAAATGATGATGATGACTATTCCAGTGTTGAGATTTTACCCAAGTCATTAACACGTGTCCAAGTACACATATCATACTTCTTTTTGGGCTAAACTAAGTTGTCTTCCCCTTTCTGCAATTTGTGAAAAGTTCTATAGCGATATTTGATTGGCAATCGCATTCGCATTGTGAATGCGGTTGCCCTGACTCGCTTAATTTCATTTGTGACTGACAGCTTTTCTGTTCATGTCACGACTAGTTAAACTACAAAAGCTTCTACTCTAAGAGAACAATCGAAGAGTTTCTTTTCAAAACTTGACCATTCTACTTTCGATAAAAACTGTTTTTTTTTTGTTTGGTAACATTGATATTTATACCTACTCCCGCGGTAATTGGGCCTAAACTTATAATTACGCTAGAAAGAAGACATTAAAAGGCATGATTTCGTCAAAAATAGATTATTCCCCTTCAAAACGACATTACCCAAAAACTATTTTCTCAATTAGATTGTGAAACAAGTTTTTAATGAAAATCATTTTTTCTTAGCAAGCTTTTATAGCGTAGTATACCTGTATAATTAATACTGGTTAAGACGAATCATACAATACCAAACTTGATGGCGTTATGTCGTTTAACTACCGAGTTCCTACGGCCATCTTCCGGTTCCATCATCAGATCAGCTCCATGTCATAATAATTTTGCATTGTCATCTGATTTACATATGCATGCAAAATTTCAGCTCAATCGGTAACCGAGAAGTGGGTCAAATTTAATTTACAAGATTTGATGGCAGACAAACATCGGGACAGGTGAAACTAAATAAAAGGTTGTAAAAACACAAAAAAGGGAATAGTCAAGTATTGAAACCTCCTCAATCGTGGCTATTGTTACCATCACACAAAAATTTCGGGTTATAGAAATTCGTTTACAAAGTATCACAGATGCGTGCAAACGAGGCGAGAGTCACCGCTTCAAGTAACGCGATCCGAGGCGTCTGCAGAGTGTAGGTACAGAGCGGCGCCTACACCCGGCCGCACTCCACTTTCATTGTTTGCATAGAGTAAATACGAAATAAGTGCAGACGTGATGCAGTTTTGAGAACTGAATTTGAGAAAAAAAAAAACTAACGAACTATTCGTACCTATTTAGATAGATAAGTATTATACTCTTTATTGTACACAAATATTAAAAAAAATAGTTATGTTATCAAAAAAAAGAAGTTTTTTTTAAACCTAAAGGTATCTACGTACGTAAAACTGGTAGAGAATGCCTTATTGTAACAAACCTGCCTATGTACGAGTATCACTAAAATAATTATAAGAAATTTTAATTTACACTTTATTATAAAGTGTAAATTAAAAGTTGTAAATTATAAAGAAGAGGTAAAGTTCGTTTTTTTGTTTGTAGGAGGTAATCTTTGAAAGTACACGCAAGATTGCTAAAATTTTTTCACTGATAGAGAGCTGCTTTATTCTTGCGTAACAGGCTATATTTTATGTACCCGGGTGAAACCGCGGGCAAAAGCTAGTAAACAAATAAGCTTACAGTAGGAACTTAAAACTAATTGGGTGTCACAATGGGCGGTCATATTGCTAAAAGCCATTTTTTACAGATAACCTTTAGCTAACCTTTAATGACAGTGCGTAAGCTGTGCCTATACAAAACTTAAATTAGCAGCATCACTTAGCAAACATGTTTCGTTTGTCAACAGTTTTTTACCTAGTTACTAACTTTTACCCGCAGCTTCGCTCGCGTTAAATTTGGAGTAACACGGTTCCCCTGGGAAGTGGGGTTTAGAAAGAGACAAAAAGTAGCCTATGTCACTCTCCATTTCTTCAACTATCTCCACTTAAAAAATTACGTCAATTCGTCACTCCGTTTTGCCGTCAAAGACGGACTAACAGACACTCACACTTTCCCATTTATAATATTAGTATGGAATAGTATGGATTATTTTCATCGAAATTATATGTTTTCATTAAGGACATATTTCCCAAAGGTAGGTACATAATACCTATTCCTCCCACAGTAGACTACAGCTAGCTACAATATAATCCTGAATACCCTTGTTCTGACTCGAAGTCAAGGAGAATTATTATAACTAAGTAGATTTCAACTTGTCGCTAGGATAACATGGAATAGTTTCACTACTTCCTAGTTATAATACAGACGTAGTTCAGAATGTCAGAAGGGACGAGAGAACCGAACCGGGCGACGCTTTCATGTTGCTCTGAGTGCACATAGAGTAGTTTGGAGCCAGAGGCGACAGAGATAAATTAATTAGGATATTATTTGAAAGGGACATCATCCTCAAACCTTGCACCCTTTGTTTTGAAAGTTAGACAACATTATTTTTAGTTTATGCGAAACCTGAATATTTGTTCAGAATCAGTAACTGAATGGATTCGAATAGTTTTTACACCATGTTATATTTTTTTTCCTAAAAATGTTCAAAAAGGTCACGGTAAGCGATGATGTGGCCGATGATGGAGCACGCTTGCCTAGAAGTAACCTATGCAGTCATGACTTAAAGACCTAGGTTGTAGCTAGCTGGAAACACAGACTCCGGCAAGGAACCATCCGGCAGGCCACTGTTGGACGTATTAGGCTTCGTGTAAACCCCGTCTTATTGACCGGCCCCGTACTTCTCGCATCCAGGGTACTCTGGAACTTGTCGACATACATTAGGACTTTATTTTTGAGCTGGTTGGGGTTGAAAAACTAGAATTATGGAGTCTGAATGCTTGGCAAGTTGTTCGGGATATCAGCGAATAGCTAGTCGTCTCTTCCAGGGCTGGGCTTTTCTTTGGTCAACGAATTAGAGATGATATTTAACGTGACAATGCTGCAAGCGTTCTCAGCACTTCAAATTGTCTTCCAAGATGTTAGAGCCGACATTAAAGCCATTTGAATTTTATATATTTTATAATTTGAACAAATATTTATCTGTCCCAATTTTGGCATTGCTATTTTTTTTTTTACCTCGCATTTTAATCAATTTATACGCATGTTTTATTTTATATACTTTTTTGTTGTCTTATTGTATTTTTGTTTTAAATGGGCACATAAATCTTATTAATTTTATTTTTATTTTAATCATGTAATAAAATCGCAAGGTTTTCTTAGCTAGTGTATGCACAGTACTTTTTTTTAGTTTTTAATAAATGTTGTGTTTTCTTTTTAAACATATGGCACCCTAGGGCTGCAGCTGAAAATCAGCGTCAAGTGGCGGCCTTGTGTTACTACTTGGCATTATGCTGAGCTGAGGCCTTTTTGGCATTACTCAATGTACCATTTGTTTAATTTTAAGGTGTACCTATTTTTGTAATGCAAATAAACGCAATTTTCTTTCTTTCTTTCACTTTTTCCATTAAATTCCAATACTTCGATGAATGCGTTATAAACGACGAAGCGAAACGCTTAGTCCGGACCGTAGTAATTTCAACAACGTAAGATTGGATAGACACCGTACGTCGAGCTGTGTGATGGTAAAAAGATGGCAGGAATCTTTTGTAAAAAAAAAAGATGTTTGGACTCTACTGTGATTATCTATGAAAGTTAAAAAGAGGTATTGGAACAACATTATGAAACTATGTAGGTTGCACAAAAAAACTGGATTATATCAACACAATAACACTTTGTGCATGCATGCAAAAGATTAACACATATCTTATCAATGACCTGCTTTGTTTAACCCGAAAAACTATGCTTTCATTGTCCATTTTAACGTCAATGATACTTGATATTGAAATAAAAATCTGCAATCTACATTGCCTTATTTTCATTTATTTACTGAAGAGTACTTACGTCATAAACCACCTATGTGCAGGGTTATTTGTATTTGTAAAACACTAACAACAATGCAGGCCTGTATTACTTATATCATAAACAACAACTTTTGCTCTATGACTTTTTACAAAATATAATTCATTTACTCAAAAAAAAAAAACCTTCAAATTTTTGTTTTTCTATCTAACACATTTTAACTCTGTATTTTGCAATACATACCTACTTCTGTATGACGCGACGCAAATGCATCAAGTACCCCCGCCGCCCGATCCCCGCTCCCCTATGCTATTGTATTATCGCTTGCTTCACATAGACTTCTTAAAATTTAGAACGTTCAATTTAAATATTTTTATTTTTGTATGAAAATCTGACGAACCAATGTCTGATAAATTTTTAAAAGTCAGAGAACAAAAGTTGTTGTTTATGATGTTATGATTCCTTTGTTCTGTGTTAGTAACATTGACCTGAGAGGACACCAGTGTTTTGCTAAAATCCCTGTGTATAAAGGAAATTAAATACAATGTATTGTTAATAAATAATACTTATGATTGCTTATGATTATGTTAGTACAAACAAGTATGACAATTAAGTATTTCCATGATAAAAGCTACAAGTTTCCATTCAGTTATTCCCCTCCTCATTTTTACCGAGTTGCACATGTATACCGAGGTACAATTGACACCGCTGGGGCCCCCGCGTCTCCATATTTCACATCATTGCTAAAGTGTAATATTACATTCTACGCCGCAGATTCATACGCTCCGCAGAGATTCGCGTAGACGTGTGGCGTCGGGTTACGCCACTAGTCAATAAAAGATGGTCGTGCGGTTCGTGTTGCGAATGAAAAAATGAGAATTGTTTTTTTTTTCTCTTTTTTTGGGAATGTTTGTGTTGTGGTGAAGAAAAGTTGTTTGTTTTAAGTTGGATTATGTGGTTTTGTGTTTAAACTCATAGTACCTAAAATAAACGTTAAATAATCTAGATTAGAATTTTAATTAATAGATGGCCGTTGGGGCCAAAAAGTTCTGGAGTGGCGACCGCGTACCAAAAGCAGCGTTGAAAAGCCTGTCATCGGTCAAGGTGGACCGATGACCTGGTAAAGGTTGAGGCATGGTCCTTCATTGTGGCAACACTTGGGGGTAGCTTTTGTCCAACAGTGAACGTCTTTCGGCTGAAATGATGATGATGATGATGAGAATTTTAATTGAATGGAAAAAATAACATGTTTACTACAGCGTCATTTTGTACAAAATAAACCTTTCTTCGTACCCCTTTCAACACTGAAACCGCAAAAATACCTACACAACTTTTTACCTCCACACTTAACCCTCACAACGAGTAACTCTTTCTGTGTCCAGCGTAGTTGATAAACCTGCGTCGTTAGCGGGCGAGGGTTAAGACGTGACGTCCATACCGATGTGGAACAATGATATCGAGAATAACACGAAAGTATCGCCCGAGATACTGGCTGAATGGAAATGGTGGCTCGGCGGGAAAATTAAATTTCGAACGATTTAAATGTTGCAAAGGCGAGTCGTAGACAATTTATAAAAAAAGTGGTTATTATTTTAATGTTGGTTAGTTTCCATCGGTTTGTAAGAGTTTGTTGTTATCCAGATTTGATTCTTTTAATTATCTGTTATTTTTCATTATGCGTGTTAAAGTGGTTCTTTATTTTGCCTGCTGCGGGCTTTCTGTCCGATTATAATTTAGGTGTCTACAAGGCTAGAGTTAATAGGTTCTTAATAAACTAGTGTGCCTAACCATCATCGATTGCATCGGTGCTTGCTATCAGGTAGAATCGCAGTCAAGTACTAGTCTTTATCAATTAAAAAACAAAAAAAAAAGTGATTAATAATGTACGAGTAAAACCAAACACTTTAATTTATAATGTTTGGCTGTGCGAACTACGTTTTTCTGAATGTTTCTGAAGTCGAAATAAAAAAAAATCATAATCGATCAAATTATGAAAATATTCTCCAAATTAAATAAACCCATCGGAAAATGAGTTTTGGCTAACTTACTCTGAACAAATATTATGAAAACACGTTAAAATAATCAAGATTTACTACTCGTAACTTTCTAAAGAATATATCTGCTATCTCAAGTATAACAAAAACTCTCAATTCGTTACATTTCGTAGCTGATCTTTATCCTGTTGAAATAAAACTTTCACTACATAGCATTTGTGGACCAATTCTTAAGGCGTATAGTCCCTTGGACATCTGACCGGAGTTCAATTCACACATACTCGTACTACCAGTGCCCACATAGTGCCCCATTTTCTTTGTGAAATATTGATTTATATACATTTTATGCTGGGTGCATTCTGAAGAACTCTTAACCAGCATTTTTTTTTGTGTAAACATATTTCTAAAGATCAAAGCCGTTTGAAAGGGGTAGGGGAAAAGTAAAAAAATATCACGTTATTAAAAAATGTTTTTTTTTGGCAAAAGTATTAGTCATACGAAGTAAGTACGTATCCACCTTTGTACCTTTGTGTTGCATGAAGTTTTAATAAATAAATAAAAACGAAAAAAATCATATGCCGATAATATTGCACGAAACCTATGATTTTTTTTATCGAATATTTTAACCTAGCCATTGCCAAGGTACAGTAACAGTGGCTTCAGAAAGTCACTGTTTTATGGCACTGCTCGGGAGCTAGGGCCTTAAATAGCTAAGTCTATGTATCTTTACGTTTATTCAAAAAGGGATTCAGATAATGGCTAGAGATTACTCTCGACTTACTATTATGGTGAAACAGTATTCATCTTGATGTATGACTAGCAAAATGTTACGATTTTACTAAATCGATATCGTGATGGTTTAAGTTCCTTGTTTGTTACCTACATTATTCTGTAGATTAGAATCTGTTTAAGATTTCACTTTAGAGGTAAACTATTGTAGTTTCGTTTTGTGGAAACCCTTTTTTGGGAGACCAAAACGGAGATAACCACGAAGGAGATGCTAGGGTCTGTTTTCGCTCGCTTCGCTCGCTCCATTTAACCCGTCATCCCCTTCTAACCTAACCTGTCAGAGTCGGGGTGCCCCAAGCCCACGAGATCTGTATAAAAATATGTGGAATGTCAGTTCCTGAGCAATCAGGGCGTCCAGCAATTGGTTAGCCTGGGCTGCTCGGTATCATAGAATCATATTTGTCTGTCCACATGAACCAAAAAGAACAGTTTATACAAGTACTTACGTGCACACAAAAATACCTTTTTATTAAAAAAAAACCGACTTCACTAAAACATTGAATTGAATTTGAGGAGTTCCTTCGATTTCATCAAGATTCCATCATCAGATCCCAACTTGGTGACTAAGGAACCATTTGGGAAGTATACCCTTTCCAACAAAAAAAGGACTTTTCATATCGGTTGGCAAGCGACGAAGTTACGCGCGAACAAACACAAAAAAAATACAAACATCCGAATTGAGAAGCTCCTACTTTTTTAGAAGTCGGTTATAAAACCCGTACAGCCATATCTAGCCTCCCTAACTCTTCGGCCGTGTCCTCTACAAACAATAAGAGGCTATTGTTTCTTGACGTGCAATCATCATAAACCGAATGCATCTACCGTTTCGCTACCACACACCGTTTATAGCTTCATCTCACCATGCCTTATGGCTATGGGAGAGGCTATCCAGGGTATTAAACACCTTTATATTTTGTTTTTGTGGTCCGTTTTAAGATTAGAAACGGATACTGCTATTTTATACGGTATTGGTTGATCGTTTGAATATCTTTTGTGTGTTGTTATCAGAAATGGTGGGAGTAGAAGATTTTTTACGGGAGGATGGAGTATTGAGTAGATCTCCGTTCGGTTATCCGGTTGCCATCCGGACCGAGCCCGAACCGTCGACGGCACGTAGTGTTCTGCAAGTGCTTCAAAGAAATGTCAGCAAAACTATAGGAACCTAGCAGGTCCGAAGCTTACTGGGGCCATGGGTTGACTTTCAAAAGGGAAATCCGGGCTCCTGGAACGCAAGGTAAAGAAGAAACAGAGCTGTGGTTTTAGTTAGTATAAGTCTTACACGCTCTCCCCCTCCCCTCCTTAGACCATGAGAAGTAATTGAAAAAATACTGTTGCATTTCAAAAACACGTCACGTCACAGTGTTGCTTTTTTAAACAAATGCCTGCCATCCACGCCAGGGTATACCTGACAAGTTTGCCTGTAGGTACAGGTAAACCGGAGCGTGTATGTAGCACACCTGTGCAGGTTTCCATACAAGCTTACCTGACAGGTATAACTGTAGGTAAACCCGTCAGGTATACCTTAGTGTGTATTGCTACCGTTATGTCAATAACATACAGCATAATTTGCAACGACTATAGTTACTTCTAAATACAACAGTACAATACCAAAACTTAAGGTAACCGGCCTAACGGAGCGTGTGAAGTGAAGAATATTGGGAAGGTATTAAGAGTCTTGTTATCCACTTGAACTGAACTGAATACGCGTACCACAAGTCAGTGGGTTCAGATCAGTTCAGACGTCTTAGATTTCAGCTCAAGAACCATCGGTTATCGATTTTCAGTCGACACGAATAGGGCTCTTGGAGGCTTTCTTGAAATGTTAAAGGCGACAAATCGTACGTAACTACTAAATATCTTTATATACAACATTAGTTTCAGTATATGCGAAACCCGAAACACATGTCTATTATTTTTATGTAAAGAGTGTATGGACAAGATTTCATAACTGTATCATGGAAAATTTCAAAGTTATAAGCTTGTTATTTCAGCAAAAATACATAGTCACCGGGCCATCAAGGTGACTAAGGGGTACCTAATACCCGTTATAACCTGCCGTGACCTGTATTGTACTTAATGTCGGTGGTGTCCAACTTTTGACCTTTTAAAAGACAGTTGAAATTTTCACTGATGATGTGTTTCTGTTGCCATTATAATATACAGAATCAAATCAATATTTAAGTGGCAATACTATAAATTAAACGTGATTTTTTGCTACGGACTGAACTGAACCTTTTGTAAAAGCAAGTTGGTCTTTTGACTTTAATTTGCATAAAGGGAATAATCTAAGAGACACAGTGAGAGAGAGAGAAAACATTAAGTATATATCTACTCACACATTTCGTAAGAGAAATCTGAAAAATGCTACATGAGAGTCTAGCCTAGAGACAGAGTTTAATCAAGAATTTTAGAACCAATAAATTGTTATTTTCAATTAGTTTACTGTACGAGTAAGAAAGGCAATGAATCGCGACACTTAAGGATATAAAACCGATGGTAGTATAAGTAAAAAGTGCAATAATTTGTAATAACGACTTGGCATTGTCGTCGCACTAAACGCAGCCGGAGTTCTTGCTGAATATAACTGTGTATATATAGTGGAGTAAGGCATAAGCTGAAGCGGATGAGCTGCTCTCAAAAAGTTATCACGAAAAAAATTGAAACTGCGATGTCCCACAAAACCATCGAAGGCAATTTATGTTAAACCACGTTTTTGTAGGGTATACAAATATTTATGTCGTGCAGGACCAAACGTGTCGTCAAAAAATTTCATGTAGTATCGAGCAACCCGTTTAAAATCTATGGTAAATTGAATTTTTGTCTAACACTAGTGATCACATTAGAAATTAAGATATCTGCAGGAGAAACAAGGTTACCGACTAGACTAGCACGAAGAAACGCCAAACTTAAATGGCAATGGGCAGAACTCATTGTCACTTCATCATGTGAACTAAAAAAGAAGTTAACCAAGCGACCCTCAAATCGCTATGCTCTCCCAATTCGCACCACGCCTCAAACGTTGGCAAAGTAATATTTGCATACTCGGAATCTTAAGATGTTCCTTCCTTGTATGAATATTTCGAGATGTGTTACTTAACCGTCTCCGCCAACCTCGCACTCGAAATTTTAATTCTGCTTTTAACTTATTTCTTCCAACTGTTTACAGACTTGTGACGTCACGACCTGAAGAATATTTTCATCTATTTGCCTCTGTGTTGATCTTGAAGACTTCGCAATGAGCACTAGTTTTATTTTAATGAGTTCTTGAAAGGCAATAGGCTTTATCTTTATTACATCATCATCATCAGCCTTTTTAATGTTCCCACTGCTGGGACTCAGGCCTCTTCTCTAGGAGAGGGAATGGGCCGTAATTCACCACGCGGGCCCAGTGCGTGTTGGTGAATGTCACATGTCTTCAATTTTTTGGTTCTAGGACATGCCGGTTTCCTCACGATGTTTTCCTTCTCCGTTTTGAGAGCAGTAGTGATGAGATAAATTACACAAAGTAATGCGCCTGACTGGGTTCGAACCTGCGACCGTAAGTCGTACTCGTAAGTCGGGACCATTACCACTCGACCACCACTGTTCTCTTTATTATACAGGACTTTAAACATGTATATTTATTATAATCGCCAAACTTAGGTGGCAATGGGTAGAGCACATTGCACGCAGAACAGATGGTCGTGGGGACGAAAGGTTCTGGAGTGGCGAACACGTACCGGTAGACGCAACGTTACAAGGGCTTCAACAAGGTAGACCGATGACCTGGTCAGAGACGCGGGGATCCGATGGATTCATACTCACTTTTGAGAGATTTGGAAGTAGAAACTTTAGATCTTTGCCCAACAGTAGTGCACAAATGAATTAAGGAAAATAAACTCCAACCGATGACTCAGAGTGTCGTTTAGTTCATTGGTAATCGCGGTCATCATCAGTATACAAGCCGGAAGACATCCATAATATGTTGACCAGAGACTCTCACAACAACTTAAATCCTCCACTATTATGCCACTTACAAAGCTGTCTAATCAAAAACATATTACTTTTTAACCATAAACCATTTTATCGCGTTAATCCCTCTATATACCACGAAGCGCCAATACCATCATAACTCTGATGGAAGAAAGAGACAGAGCTACTCAAGCTGTATAGCTCCGTCCCTCTCTGACGTCGAATTCATTATGGCGTTAAGACGACATAGTAGCCATTGATCATGATTGACTTCAAGTCTTTGACATACACACCTTCAAACCTGGCTCTGCTTTCCCTTTTAACACAGTTCCCAAATTACTTTTGAATATAAATTGTGACGTTTTATCGAGAAGTCGGTAGTGTCGGCTTATGGAAGATGTGAATAGGTTTATAAATGGTTTAATGAATGAGCTGCTATCTTCTTTTGTCATAGGATTTACATAATTAGGTATGGGTTCAGAGTTTTGAGGTTATGTGTGAATAAATGTCGGGTTATCTTTAATGGCGGAATGATGGTGAAGAACGGCAGTCGTATACGTTTTTATGTTTGAAGGTTAAATAGTTATTATACTCCCACATATTATAAAACAGTAAGCCCTGGAGTTTAAATGGTTTTCATATTCTCACTTACTAAATCACCAAGTTCCCCACTGCATCTATTTATTGCGCGTTAAACTAAAAAACTACTGAACGAATTTTCATGCTGTTATCACCAATAGATAGAGTGATTCATTAGAAAGGTTTAAATGTATAACACATGCATATTATTGTAGAGAAAAGCTCGGAATTTCAAAGATTGGTTATTCCCTTACGTAGCTGGGTCGGCAGTCTTGAAATTATAATTAAAAAAAAAACTATACTAGCTGTCTATGTAAGTGGCTTTCTACATAGATGTAACACTATGTAGAAATAAAAAAAAGGTAAATTGGTACAATTATAACTATTAAAAGGTCTTTGGGTCTCTTCTAGGCAAGCGTGTTCCATCGTCGGCCACATCATCGCTTACCATCAGGTGAGATAGTGGTCAAACGTGAGCATATCCATTATAAAAAAAGATAAAAGAAAAAAATCATATTTACATATCTCTAGCCTTACTAATATTGTCTAAATGTCTACTGATTTGTGACTGGATCAAAACGCCTAAAGCGGTAAGACAAACAACTTACTCACCGCATATATCTATTCCACATTATTTATTACTATTTTTTTAACAATAGCTACCACATATTTTATCGTATTCAACAATATTTAATTTCACTTTCACACGCGCCATGTCGAAACCGTAAACAGTATACTGTCGTATCTTGACAAATATCCCTGTACAATGTCTTTACAAAACGTTGTATGAGCAGCCATCTTACAACATGCACGGAAAATCGAATTTATTATCCAAAACCGGACACCGCATATTCATTGTAACTCTATGGACTATTAATTTGATTGGAAACACACTAATTGGAGAAATTTCACTGCGTTAAGGCAATAGGTGTCACCTCTCTATTGTTGTAGGGCTGGCAGTTTGAACAATGGTTTAATTTGACAGTTTTATTGAAATAGTTTGGCGTTTAATCAGTGGTTTGGTGATGATTTATCGTTTGTAGACTAGAAGAGTGGAATAAATGTACTTACAGCTTTTAGTGTAAGTATGTTTTGCTATCATTACATCAGTGCTTGATGACAAGTATCTTTATACTTTGCCTTGATTCTAATAAAACAATAAAGAACTAAAAGTTAAATACTTTTAAGATTACTAGAGCAGTGGTGGCCGAGTTGTAATGGCCCCGGCTTATGAGTTTTAGGTCGCGGGTTCGAACCCAGCCAGGCGCATTACTTTGTGTAATTAATTTCATCACCACTGCTCTCAAAACGGTGAAGAAAAACATCGTGAGGAAACCAGCATGTCCTAGAACCAAAAATTCGAAGACATGTATCATTCACCAATCCGCACTGGGCCCGCGTGGTGGATTACAGCCCAATCCCTCTCCTAGAGAGGAGGCCTGAGTCCCAGCAGTGGGAATATTTAAAAAAAAGGCTGATGATGATGATGATGAAATACTTTACGATAAAAAATAATAATCTATTTAAATTCATTTGCATTTAAATTATTTTGTATTGTTTAGTCTAATTGTTTCAATTTTTTTTTTACATATTTTGCTGTGGCAAATATAACTTTAAGTTATGTTTTCTAGTAATTGTAATTTTGTTTCAAATTCAATCGCAGTTAAATAAAGATTATGAAAATATAAAATCTCTATCTGTGAATGATGCTTACTGTAAATAAATAATTAGTTTTTAGGACCTTCTTCTGAGTGTTTAATATAGAATCAATCTGTAAACAAATTGTTGGGTAAATAAAAACAAAATAAAAATAAAACAAACAAAACAAAAATATTAAAAAAAAATCTGAATGTTTTAGCCGATTCATTTAAGTAACATATTTTTGTAGAGACATCCTTAATAATTATATAACTAGCTACTAATACCTTTTTATAATTTCTCCATACACACGCTAAAGTTATAAATTACAACTTATTATCGATAATAACGCACGTTTTTATTCGAAGCTGCGTTAAATGGCTATTTTTAACGTGTTATGAAACATATCTGGTTTTGATTACGATGATAGCCGAAGAATCCCGACTGTGACCGAGGGGGGTAATGTGTTTTGGTGTTTATTTCATATAAACTATGATAATTTGATAATAATGATCGCTTGGAAAATATTATAGGGATTGAATTTTTTACACTTTTTTTTACACGAATATTCGAATTAACACGCATGAATAGTAGATACGCAATACCTACCTACTTACGCATGATTTGTAAAGTAATATGCTGTGGTATTTAATATTGATTACATATCTGTATAGGTAAATAGTTTAAATTATAATTTGTTAATGTTTTATATGGCTTTGGTAGATAATACGATTAAGGGATTCAAAAGACTAGTTCGTTTTGCATCCAACTCGAATACCCATTAAATAAAGTGTTTAGCACAAAAGCATCTGTTAACCATAACAAAAATAGGATTACAAGATAGACATTAACAAAAAAAAAAACAGTATTAATATGTATCGACTTAAATTCGAAATAATTTTTATAACATCACGTGAAGTTGTCAAATTGAATTATAAATTAAAAAAGACTATTTAACGTTTAAAGAAAATTTATTGAAACAAATATTTTGCCAATAGGTAATTTAACCACTGAATTATATAGATAGGCTATAGGTAGATATATATCTTCTACTTCACGAAGACTAAGCCATGGCAGAAGCTATAGTATATTATTAAATTTGCCGATTGACGTAGACACGGCATCAGCTGTTCCGCCTATTCCATCCCATTTAGCGCCAAAAATGAAGCACAACAAACTCCCACAGACCGCAACAAAAAAAAAAAAAACTTGAGACGTTTGCTCAAACCTAGATAATAAAAACAGACGTAGACACACGTCTTACAAAAGGTAAACCCAGTGCTATCGACAGCCGAGATAAAGCGGGTTTACATTAGCTAGGCGTTAGACGTAAGGGTCAGTACACACTGGGACACAAAGCGTCCACTTTTTAAGGTAAGGTGAGGTTTTGATCTTCAGTGTTTACGCGGCGTCTCTTCTCAGTACCCCTAGCCAAGTTGCTAATCTGCAATAGTTAACGCTAGTAGAAATCTTCAAACGACGTCATGTCAAGGCTCAGTCACGTGGTCAGAACAAACGAATTGGCGGCACGGTCAACTCGAAGCGTTCGACGCAAGCGAAATGGTATCAACTTGGCAGGTCATGCATGTCCCATCTTCTATTTAGGGTTAAGTGTTCTGTTACCTATTCTTTAAAAATCTAATGACAGCAGTTTTGTAGCCGCATAATAGGGCCAGGCAAGGAATTTAATTTGATAAAATAAACTACTTCTGCGATAGACACGTCAAGAAGGAGAAGCGGAATACAATCAATCAATCTCTCTAGCCTTTTGCCGATTACTTTGGGATTGACTTCTAGTCTAAATTTTACATGGATCAACTGCTTATCTGATCTCCATAACCCTGTCCACTTTCGAAAAAATGATGTCAGATTGTCTGGCTTTTGACTATCAGTAACGACTGCCAAAAAGATTTTGTAAATAGTCCTCTCTCAAGTGTCACCACAAATACCGGTCCTTTGGGTCTCGCATCTATCGGATTTTGCGACTCTCACTAAGTAATCGGTCCACTTTTGGGAGGATTTCCAACGCTGTCTTCATTGGGTGCGTGGTCGGCACTCCAGAGCCTTTCGGCCCCAACGACCACCTAAGTTTAGCGATTCTTCAAGCTATGTGGCAATCTTGTTTCTCCGGAAAATATCATCATCGCTTCACTGTTGCCGTAGATCTAACAGTGCAGCTGCTTTTACTCAGCCAAGTGTAAATCTTAAAGTAGTGAATAAAATTCTGTATTACACAGCTATCTTTAAAAGTGCGCGTCGCGTCTCGATGTGTGCTGACCCTTAGATGTAAGTTGAAGTCGGGATACGGCGCCGTGTGAATCAGATGCACAAATAAAAAGGAAGTTCTCCTACGTTAACTACACTAGACGCTTTGTTTACAGTTTATTTGAAAATGCTGTAAAATGTTGCGTTGGTAAGTTTTATTGCTAATTTTTTTGGAAGGAAATTAGCTGTACGTTTTAAAACGATTTTGATAAAGCATAATCAGAAGGCTAGAGTCAATAGCCTCTTAATAAACTAGTGCGCCTAACCATCAGAGATTGCATCACTGCTTACCATCAGGTGGGATCGCAGTCAAGCACTAGTTTATATCAATTTAAAAAAAAAAACAACAACCTTTTAATGCTCACAATGATGGGACTCAAGCCTCCTCTCTCTAGAAGAGGGCCGTATTCCACCACGCGGGCCCAGTGCGGGTTTGTAAATGTCACCATGTCCTTGAATTTTTCGTTCTAAGATATTTGTTTCCTCACGATGTTTTTATTCACCGTTTTGAGAACAGTGGTGATGAAATAAATTACACAAAGTAATGCGCCTGGCTGGGTTTGAACCCGCGACTTAACAGCATACCAAAAATATATGTCTTCATAAGTATGAGCTTCTGAATAGAATAAACTTTATTATACCACAACTTAAACTAACATAACTTATACACAAATATATTTAAGTTTAGGGTACAATGGCGGTCTTATCGCACATAGATATCTTACCTGACAACCTTAGGGTCGATCAATCTCAGACTACCCATTAATGATGCTAAAGAAATGTTATTTCTATAATTTTATCGACAAACTAGATTTACATAGTTTATGGAATAAAAAAAAAACCTTATTATTAAAAGAAATAACCGACTTCACTAAAAAATTGAATTGAATTTGAGGAGTTCCCTCGATTTCGCCAAGATTCCATCATCAGATCCCAACTTGGTGACTATGGGACCATTTGGGAAGTATACCCTTTCCAACAAAAAAACATTTTTTCAAATCGGTTGGCAAGCAACGAAGTTATGCGGGAACAAACATCCGAATTGAGAACCTCTTCCTTTTTTAGAAGTCGGTTAAAAATAGAATTATTTAATATATTTCAAAAAAACTATTTACTGGTATTATTAATTTACCACAATGTCAGTCAGTCAAAAACATTGAATTTATTTCTAAATAAATCTTCGGTTTATCTTGCAAACCTAAATTATATGGTAGGTCCTGTATCAAATAACTTTCCCATACTCGGTCATCGACCCTCTTACATTTATTGACATTCTTAATTTCAAAAATGGAAATAAAGACATAAAGCTGTCTTGAATCGAAATATATAAATATAAATATATCGTAATCCTTTAAATTTTCTAGTAATAAAATACAGTTCATTGACTGTTTTTCAGAAGATACCGACGCAAAGATATGTATTAGGAAAAGGTCAATGTATAGTCTGTATTGCCACTTTATCTGGGGCTTACCATAAACTCTATAATCATGTAATGTGTCCCACATTTGAAGAAGGATTCTACTAAAACTAAAATCAAAGATTTATTCTCTACTTATTGATTGGTGCTAATTCATTCAAGCCTTTCCTACAATGAATACTCGCATAAGATCAAAGTTCAATAAAGCTAATAATTCTCATCCTACACATATGGTCGCTAATTAACGACTTCACACGAAATAAATTAATAATATAACTATTCTTATACATCGAAAATTGCTGAGGTAAATGTTGACACAGAGTAAATTACATACAGAAGGTTAACTTTGATTCAAAGCCAAAATGATTCATCTAAAGGTATTAGATTGAGGTAACAATAGATGTAAATACCTAAACTTACTTAAATTAACCTCTCGAATACCGTAATTAGAGACACAATAGAAAGACAATGAGAGAGCGAACGCTGGGGTTCGCTTGGAGTTTAATAACTTGAGTAAGTAATACATTGTGTAATTTATTTCATCACCACTGCTATGAAAACGGTGAAGGAATACATCGTGAGGAAATTGGCATGTCCTAGAGTCAAAAATTAAAATACAAATGATATCTACCGACCCGTAATAGGCACACGTGGTGGATTACGGTTCATTCGCTCTCCTAGAGATGCCTGAATCTTAGCAGTGGGAACATAATAAGGTTTATTATGTTATGTTATATAAGCAAGTATTATTCACACTGCAAACAGCAACATTAGGTATCTACTAATCCGGCTATTAATTACATTTGTGTTTCTCTTATCTTGAAGAAAACATTACTGAGGAAATAAGTCGTAACAATGAGAAATAGTAGTCACAAGTCTATGAAAACGTAAGGAAATACTACAATTTATAACTGCTACGTAAAATAACTAAACTAAAAGAATTGATAATTATAACTGAAACTGACAGTTATTCAATAGTCTGAATAGGATTTAACGCTAGGTATGGATTACCAAACTGTAATCCAATGTCGATAATTCCAGGAAATCACAATAATAACTAATGCTTCTAACCAAGTACCGAAGTTGGAGTCCACCGAAGCAACAAATTCGCAGAAAACAAGTCGCTACAAACAATTTGAAATCTCTTATCGCAAGTTGGGAGTTAGCATTCTGTGCCGTGTTATTCTGTATTTCTCACGTTCTTAATTGCTTATTGTGATTCGCCTCGCGTCCCCAAGATAATACTATTAACTATTATAATAAGAGCCCAAGTGTATTCACCTTAATATTTTATTAAAAGAGATTTTAAAAATTAAGCGCCGTTGGACTGTCTGTATTCATTTGAGTCTGTTTTGAATGCTGACTATGTACTTTGATTATGAATGAAGAGGTTTTTGGGGAATATTTTTTTAGGGAATGTTTGTATAATTTGTTCATATCTGACTTTGTTTATTGAGCTCTAGCTTCTGCCAGCGGCTTTGCCCGTGTAAAGTAGGTTTCTCTATAACATTTGGTCACCTGTTTCATCTCCTTAGGTGCGTATTTTGAAAAATTATTTCTTATAATTTGTACGCATCATAAAAGGATACTATTATACTCGTAGTTATTTAAATTTACAGGAAAAACTTTTAAAACACAAATCTTCACTTATATATGTGGTAAAGTTTGTTTTTTTTTTTTAAGTAGGTAATCTCTAAAAGTACTCTTCCGATTCCGTAATAATGATACCTATTTAATAAATAATTTTAAAAATTTCATGCATTTTTTAAAATGTGGCTGAGCTAAATGTTATCTTAAAAACTATATGTATTATGCAATATAAAATATGCCCATATTTGCAAAATAAAAATTCTATTCTATTCCGATTGTTAAAATTTTTTCACCGACAGAAAGCTGCTTTATTCCTGAGCGACATAGGCTATACTTTTGAACGCAGAAGAAGCCGCGAGCAAAAGCTAGTCTCTAATATAATAACGCAGAAAAGACTGTTACTTTAAACGCGCTAATCTCAAGAACTACAAATCATTTTAGAGTTGGATACCCATTTATCGAGAACTCACAGGAGTGGAATACTAAACAAAGACTCAGCCAAAACCGCAGGGCACAGCAAGTAATTTATAAACCAGAAACAATTATATGAGCACTTAGGTAAGTGTTAAGGCTACGAATTTTAAACAGGCTTATCAAAAAGCTTATCGAACTCTAGAACTAATAGATAATAAAGTACTTTAAATAACGTTAACTTTCGCAACACTGGTACTTATTGTGTGTCCACCGATATCGGCCTTATCGGCAGTATCGGCAGTATCGGCGATGTCGGCATTATCGGCCAGTATCGGTCGACGACATCGACGATTTGTGCCACTTAGATACGACCATTAAATATTGTCGTATGTGTATAGAGTGCTTTGATGAGGAGATAGTGATGCGTCATTTGATTATTTCTATTTGAATATTATCGTTTTGATGTTGCAAGAGTTAATATAACTTAGCTAGCTGTTAATATTTGGTTTCCTGCTCTATGTTAAAATGAGTCCGGTTTTTATGCAGTCCTCGTTTCTGGTAAGAATTCTAGGAAATTCTTGCTTGCTCTTTGGCAAAAGCAAGTATATATTTACCAAGTATAATTTAAATAGTTTTTTTTGGAGTCAGGAAATCATGTAATAACCACTGTCGTCCGGAGTGGAGCGATAGAGCGTGTCAGACTTTTACTGACTAAAACCACGTCTATGTTTCATCATCTTTTAGACGTTTTCCCATGACTCTATCAGGCATCGGCCTTGCAGGGCCCTAACGTTTTTGTTCATATCTCCTGAGGCGTGCGTGGAATATAACGCACCGTCGACGACTCAGGCTTGGTCGTTGGAGGACAAGCGGGCAGCAAGCTACCCATTGCCCGTCGTCCGCAAACCTGCGCCTACGGTGGCCGAAGCCCGGAGCGTCGGTCGTGGTGGCTGGGGCGTGACGTGAGAATTTACGCTCTCTAGCAGCCACCTGTTTCGCTAGCAGCTTCGCAGACAGAAGCGACCGCATCCCATTTTCTCTCGCTACAGACCATGGCCTGATCTGGGGACCGGCGCGAGAAATCGCCGCCAGAACCAATAGATAAATCATCAAATATAAAGCACCTATTTTACCTAATAAATCATAAAACAAAAACCCTATAAAAAAAAAAAACAAAGGATACAAAGTTCTCAACGGACAAGCTCCTATCAAAAAACACTACACTAACTCCATTATAAGCTCACAAAACGACACTACAGTCAACAGTTTCGGCGTCAAAAAGCGACAATTTTAACAACTAAGTTACTTTAAATAAAACCTGCATCTCGTCGCGTTCAAAGGCAATGCATTCTCTATATAAAATGCCGATAATACTGCTTTACAGGCAACTTTGTGTAGCATTGTATGCAAGTATACACATGCGAAGCGTACAGAAAGTACCCAGTATAAATCTTTACAGAAACTGTTTAGTTTATTCTTTATGGATGCTATGTTTGGCTAAATTTGTTAGATCAAATATGCTTGAAGCCTTTGTAAAGGCCTTTGTGTCAGTGCTTATAGTGGTAGTTAAATATGTAGACCCAATCATGTTGCTTCTATAAGTCTTGTAGTGGCAAAATTTGCCAATTTTGAGGAAGGAAAATGTTGAAAAGAGTTATGTGATTATGGCAGTTATAGGATTGGTTAATGGTTAAGTAGAAACTGTATTTTATTAAGAAGCAGGAGAATGTAATTTTCTTATTATGACCCAAGCGCCCGAGCAGCGACATCAAACAGTGACTTTCTGAAGTCTACTTCTCGGTAACGGCCAGGTTAATTGGTTTAAAAAAAATATCTCTTTAATACAGATTCATTCGACATCTATGACGCCACATAAGAACTACAAAGAAAATACGAAATCCTGCATCGCGCAATCAAAGTTCTCCGCGCGATTTGAACATATTCGACAGCCCGACATCAACTATCGGGCAGTCGCACACCAGACAGACACCTGTCTGGTCGGAGGATCCTCCCTTTTCAATGGAGGTTTGTGGGACTTTACTCTCTGTTCCGCATACCTCCAAACATTCAACATTATCAACAACTGAGTTTTTCTTGCGATTAATACTTTTGTTCAAAAAAAAAATCAGATTTCGCAACTTTTCCCTACTCCTTCGAAACAGCTTGGATGTATAGACACATTTTTACACATAAAAATTGTTGGTTAAAATATTCTTTAAAGTGAATATAGCATATTTAAATCAATCAATATTTCGCAAAAAAAAAATGGATTTAAAGGTAAGAGGACTCTATCCGGACGCAGCTGGACACAATTAAATGCACATATACTCGTACGCCTAGGCGGGTACGAGTTTTGTGTCTATTTAATTCCGGCCAGATGTTTAAAGGACTATAAGCTTTAAGATGCTTTACGCTAGTGTAGACCGACTCTACGAAGAGCCGAGCACAGACGACACTACACGAATTTGAACTCGGCTCGTGCTCTGCTCATGCTCGGTTCCTATATGTTACCTTAGGGTTCGTTCACACAGACCGGCTCGGAGAGCAACGGCGTGTTTTTTTCTACACCAAGCGCGTTCAAGCATTCTTAATGACAAAAGCAGTGCTCATGCAAAAATAAACCTTACTAAAGAATACTAAAAACTGTTTTCAACGTGATGAAAATCTGCTCTCCTCTCCGAGCTGGTCTGTGTGATCGGACCCTTAAGGTATATCTTACATTTGTTTGTAAACAGCTTGACTCCAATCTTCTCTACAAAGAGCAAATTACCTGAAACAAAATAACAATATCCGTTAATCAAAACTGCATAAGGGTTCAATGTAGAATTTATTTTTTATCGTTGATCCAAAGCCCGATGCTGCCATAGTGTCCAATTTAGGCGAACACGGCTCATGTCATATGCACATCGCTACACGTTATTGGTACACGGTAAATTTACGACTCCCTCCAATAACTGGTTAGATCCAGTTATGACTGGATCTAACAGCACGTAACCGGATTAATGTTGGGTGTTATTAAGAATTGGCGCTGAAATAAGTCCTTTTGAAGTTTTTAGAATGGTGTTTCTGGAATAGTTCCTACTTGTTGGTATTTTTATGAAATTATTCGGATAATTTTACTTAAATATTTGCGATGACCGTCAGGTATATCTCTTATGTTAATCAATACTGTAAAATCATCCGCTGACAAATGAGACTTGACAATGAGAGCGTTTTTATAAACATTATTTTAGTCATGCTCTTATAAACAGGGATTTTTCAATAAACTTGTTTGTTGTATTGTAGTGGTAATCTGCGGGAGCTTTAATTATTCACCAACAAATTAACAAGTTCTTTTAGAATAAATTGCTAGTAAAATTCACATATTTCGGCTCACCCAGCTCACCCTTTACACGCAGCAATGAACAACAAAGAAATCAATCGTAAATCAAATAAACGAGATCCACAATTACAATCGACGCCCCTCAATATCGATCACAAGTTACTCGACAGATGGGCGCTCTAGTAATTAGAGATGAGTGCAGATTCTTCGACTTACTGGCGATTCGGCCACTGTGTCCGAATCGACACATTTTTATTTCAATATTTTTTTCACTGATGATTCGGACACACATTTGTACAGTCAATAAAAAGTTTTAAAATTTAAACTATAATAATAACAATATAATGAAGAGGTAAAGTCTGTTTTTATGTTTTTTTGTTTTTAGGAGATAATTTCTGAAAGTACTTATCCGATTGCTAAATTTTTAAGTACGCGGGCGAAGCCGTTGGTAAAAGCTAATATATGGAAAAAAACCTTATCAAAACTATTCTAGGCTGGATTTAGGGAGGCAGCTTCTGGTAAAAAAATCTTTTAAATTAAATTTTAAGACTTATCTGATTATACCAAATAGCTTCAATTTTATTGATGTCCAAATAGTCAAAGCAAAAAAATATTATAAATAAAATCTTTCGATTCGGACACTGTGACCGAATTCGAGCAACTTAAAATCTTCCAGTAGTTTACACAGAGCTGTGACTAATATAGAGGGACTAGTGACATTGTAAAAGCGACAGTGATTGTCAAAGAAGCTATCTGACATGCGCCAACGAATATAGGACGCCACTAATACCTATACGTTGTTAAAATTACATTCGATCTGGGGTCTTATGTAAACAATCGACGCTTGATTATCGGTATCTCAGTACTTGCCTAATAAGACTATCTTGTTTTTGCGAAGTTCAAAACGAGTCGTCTAGGTATTTCTTTTTTCTTGTTATTATTTGTTGATATTTTTACCAAATATGGTTCAATTAAAATTTTGAGTGTTCCATGCTCGCTTCAAAGAAATGTCAGCAAAACCCGTAGGGGCCCAGCAGAGCCGGAGCCTACTGGACAATGGGTTGACTTCCGAAAGGAAAACCCAAGTTCCTGGAACGCAAGGTAAAGAAGGAAAAGCAAAGTCTGACACGCCTTCCTGCTCTGCCCTAGAGCGGAAAAAGTCATTGGATAAAGTCCCACTTAAATAAAACACACACATACACTTTTACTTCTATATAATAGTGTGATTCATAAATTGCAGTGACTTATCTATTTAATCACTCAGTCTATATGCGCGAAGAAATTATGCCTTGTTATCTATCGTCTAAACGGACCGAGTGACAAATGTGATATCTGATGTATATAGGACGTGGAATGTGTGTCAATTATTGCAATCTGTTCGTGTATTATGTATCATTATTTACTTCGTTTGTATTGAGGGCATCAAGTTCAAGAGTCTCCTGCACTTTTCTATGTATATCTAGAAGGTTATCAAGAGATTTCCTGTTTAATAACTGTACTAACTATTTAAATAGTTTAGTATGAGCCAATAAAAAACGATAAAAAATTACTACCGACTTAAATTAGCGTTAATTTATATATAAAGTAGCTTCTGCCAGCGGCTTCGCTCGCGTGAAAGTAGGTTTTTCCAAATCTCCAAAGCCCATAAGGGTGTTTTTTATATCGAGCGGTTTTAATTACGCACACTGCACGCGTAACTCCAAATGTCTATTTCATACAAGTATTTATTGTAATGCGCGGAATATGCAGGCAGGACGTTTCTGCATGCGGAGTGATTCCGCATGCGTGATGTAATCCGCACGATATTGAAAGCATTTTTATGGGTGAATTTTGGTAAATTCTCTCTTAGTGCTCGCTTACGTCATAAAAGAAATTCTTCTGCAAAATGTTACGCTCCTAGTCTGAGTAGTTTTGGCTAATATGTCAGTCAGTCAGTTTATCCGTTTACCTATAGATTACTTAGGGCGGGTTGTTTCAAAAGTTCGGTTAACGTTACATACGAACAGTCAAAAGTTACTATTACGTGAGAGGTTTTACGTTCGTCAAATTCAGAGCGTTGTTTCAAACACACAGTTAAAGTTAATCGGGTTGCCAGTAGAAAGCAACACATTTTCCCAATAAAAATGGTCGGGAGATTTTTTGAGTATGGCAAAATTGCATCGTTTATGTCATAATTTGATCTATCGGTTCAAAACGACAACATCAAAGTGACATTATTGACTAGCATATTATATTCGGTAATTCATTAAAATTAAAGAAAATATAAAATGGATACGTTTACACCAAAGTAAGTACCAACAATATAATAAACACGATAATATTTTTTAAACTTTAAGATAGGCAACGGTATTTCTCAATTTTTTGGGTTCACGTAGTGTTTTATTTTTACAGAGAACGTGCTGTAAATTTCACACTACTGGAAAAACAGCGCTTCCAAGCATTACTTGAAAAGTATAAGGACACCGGCGGCCTCAGGGGGTCACACCGGCGGCCACAGAGCAATCGCCCGGGGTCTCGCTCTTGCAGGGGCCTCGCGTCAAGCAAATTTTTAAAAACACATAGCAAACATTAATTTTAAAATTTATCATCCCTGTAATTGTTAATTTTGTAAATCTTTCAATGTAAGTAAAAATATTTTAAACCTCAAATTTTAATTATTTGTATAACTTTAGCATTTCACGTGAAACATAACGAATAGGTACCTACCAACAAACCAGACCTACTTTCGCATCACAAAGGTACTTTTCCCGAGGACAAAGGGCCTCGAAAAGACCTGCCGCCCGCAGCCTGTGGGCAAAAATCATCCAATGACAACCCCCGCTCTAGGGTGGAGCGGGAAATAGTGTCAGACTCTTATTGACTAAAAACCCACCCCGTTCTTTCTAATCTCTTCATACCGGGGCTCGAGTTTCCTTTCGAATAACCCTGGCCTCAGTAGGCTTCGACCCAGCTGGGCCCCTCCTGTTGCTGACAACACCTTGAGAAACGCGGGAACAGTTCGCGCGGTCGACGTCTTGGGCTCGGTCCGGACAGTTACCGGACGGTCGGACAGCGAGCTACCCATGACTCGCCGTCCGCGAGCCCGCGTCTACGGTGGCCGAAAATCGAAATCGGAATCCTGGCGGCGGTGATGAGGGCGCCGCTGCCTGATGCGGTCGGCCTCCTCTTTTGCTAGCATTACTGCTTCACAGAATGAGGCGACCGCCTGCCATTCCTTCTCGTTTCGGACCATGGCCTCAACCAAGGCCCGTCGCGAGAGGTCTACGCCGCCTATCGCCCCCACGAGGGCACGGCGATGCTCCGCCCAAGCAGGGCATACCTCGACTGTATGCTCCACAGTGTCCTCCGGGCGTTCCGCACAGTGGCGACACCCGGGCGTCTCTTCCGCTTGAGTCCGGTGCAGGAACCTCCCGAGCTTGCCATGTCCCTGCCGCCTGTCGACCTGAGGTCTTTCCAGCCACGCCTCAAAGAGGGGACTTATCGCCATAATTGTGGCATGCCCATTCATCCCATAGATATACGTTATATATACGCGTTTTAAATACTTTTTTCTTTTAGTTTGTATCATCATCAGATGAACTATCGTAGAATAAAAACGAATTTAATACAAAAGAGTCCATATTGTTGAACGGAACTACTTGAAAACGACAACAAACATGGCGTAAAATGACGTTAACTAGTGGCTAGAGCATCAGTAATGGTAATAGTAACTTTTTAACGTATTTTTGGGCCGCCATTTTTTGAAACAACCCATTTTTTGGTTTAAAGTACGTTAGCGCCATTTTTGACTGTTACTCGTGAGTTAAGTATGGCTGAAACAACCCGCCCTTAATCATTTCAAAAACAAAGTCTATTTATTTCACATAGGCCAAAGGGGCACTTATAAAACGTCAGAAATTAGTGCACGGTTCCTATTGATTTGATGTCTTTTGAAATTTTTCTTTTATTGTGGTGTAAAAAATAAAATTATATTCTATTTTGTCTATGCTCACCATCTGTATTTACTTCAAATTGCACTATACCATAGACACAAAACACGTTGGATTTAAAAATAGAACCACAGCAAAACTTGTGAGAGATTGCAAACATCTCAGAAGAAAGCGCTCCTGCCGTAAAATGTTGCAACTTATGCCAGATGATAAACAGCCCGCGTCCCTCTTGCCTTTTATTTTTATTTCCTCTCTTACTGGGATTTCCACTTCAATTGTTACATTTTTGAGATTATTTTTCTACTATGAAATATATATTTTTTTCTTTTGAGGTGGCATTTCATCTTATGTCTTCACCCGCTCTTGGGTGGAGCAAAAGGGCGTGTCAGACTTCTACTGACAAAAACCCACTCCTATGTACCATTTTTGCCTTACGATCCAAGACCCCGAGTTTTCCTTTCAGGAACAAACCCATGGCGCCAGTAGGCTTTGGCCCTGCTGGGTACCTACGATTTTGCTGACATATCTTTGAAGCGCACTAACACTACACGAAATACTATTTGCCGTCGACGTCTTGGGCTCGGTCCGGATGGTTACCGGATGGCCGGACGGTAAGCTACCCATTGCCCGCCGTCCGCAAGCCCACGTCTACGGTGGCTGGAAATCAGGATCAGGAACTTTCGGCTGGGGCATAAGAAAATCCGTTACTTTCACGCGTGCGGCCACCTCCTTCACTAGCATTACAGAAATTATACTCAGTGAGGGTGAAATCATCACGTATGCTGGATTCCGTGTCAGTACTCCTAGCCAAGTTGCTAATCTGCAATAATTAACGCTAGTAGAAAGCTTCAAATGTACGGGAATGACGTCACCGCAACGCTCAGTCACGTGGTCAGAGTTAGAACAAAAGAATTCGATGAAAGCGAAACGGTTGTAACTTGGCTAGGGGGGGGCTATTAAAGCCCACCTGTGTCTCTTCAGTTGCATTTCAGGGCTACGGTAATTCTTTCGAACAATTTTGAATAGTAAAGAGAAGACGGAGTACATAATTTTAAATAGACTTCAAAGTATTGTTCAGTGGTAGGTCTACAATTTTGTGCACAAGTTTGTGCTTGGTTTCGTTGTTGTTGTACTTAATTATTTTGTCGTTGAAAAGACTAAAGGGAAAGTTATCTAGATTAATTGACAGGGCTCAAGGAATTTGTAATGTCAAATCAACTAGCTTTTTTAAGGTGAATATAGACTAAAACATTTACTTGTAACAGAACAACGAGCCGCTCTATGATATGTTCTAATGTATCATCCTTTTACGAACTAAGCGTGGAGCACGCTCGCCTATTTGTTACGAACATATTGGTGTAACATTTCGTCGAGCGTATTGGTGTAACATTTTGTCGAGCCACGAGTGCGGGCGATGCGCGGTTGCGGGCTGACATTTCAAAAAAGAATGAACGCAAGGTACAACGAAATGTTGGTAAATGCACACTTGCTGTGAGCATTTACCCGTAACATGACGCCGAGCATTCGCAGGAACGTTACATTACATGGAAATGCATTGGAACATGAGTTTTTCCCTGTATTGTACCATTCGTAAGAACGTTACATTACACAGAAATGCTCCAGAAAATGTTGTAGTCTATACTCACCTTTAGATCAAAACTGATTACACACAACACACACACAGTTCACAAGATACAACCTATAAGAATAGGGTTCTGTTTTAAATTTTGGGTACATACAGCATGCCAAAAGCTGCCGATGCTTCCCCCTTGTTTTAAAGTCTTGAAAAGCAAAAAAAAATGTTTTTTTTTTCCTAGAACATTTCCACAAACAACTTATACGTTATTAACACCCAATTTTCTGTGAATAATTGTTATTATGGGTACTAAATAAAGAAAGAAAAAACAATAAAATAACACAGCTAATATGTAGAAAATAACAATTTCGACGATAAAATTGGAATTCTTTATGTATCAGGTTATGAAAAACGGTAACGGGTGGAGTGGAATAAATTAAATTTATTTTCCTGGAGTACAGTTTCGTGATCGGAATATCGCGCAAATATCTAATAATAATGTGGAAGTACCCTTTACAAGTACCTGGCAAATGTCTTTCATTTCTGATTTCAAGTCAAATAGTCGAATACATAGGTAGGAAATGTTTTTCGTATTCAATTTCATGTAGAGAGCGTACATAGACGTCTATGTATGCTCTCTAAATTAAATTGAGTATTTAAATAGATCAAAAATATCTCAAATATAAGTATATTCACACTTATTCTACATTAATATAATAAAGATGCATTTAACTTGTTTTTTTTTATTTATTTTTTTGTTATTTTGTTTGTAAGATCTCTGGAAGTACTGGTCCGATTGCTAATTTTTTTTTAACTTATAGAATGCTGCTGAATTCCTTAGTGACATAGGCTCTAGGCTATATTTTATGTACGCGGGCGAAGCTGCGGGCAAAAGCTAGTTTGATCTATTTAGATTGACTGATAGACTTGCTGTAAGTAAATATTTGATTTATTTAATTAAAACTTACTTACACAAGAAACCTAAACCCGGAAGATTAATCTGTAGGCCATAATAATGTTTGTACTGTGCGGGAATCGAACCTACACGTATGTAGCGCGGCAGCCAATACGCTAACCATCACGCACGTCTTGTTCCGATATAGAAGTAGTTAATAAGGCAGGTATATAGATTACTGCGATATCATAATGTATATTTCGGTATGTAAATAATTCTCGGAAAAGCTTTCAGACTCTGTCTTTGACTAACTCGAACATCAAAAATAAACCAGAAATATAAATCCTATTTATTCGCCAAATACACACTCGGCCATATCAAACAGAGTCACCAATAATCTACTATTTATATCCACAGGATTTTGTCCGGAAAATTTCCCCAAAAACATCGATCATGCGGCAAATTCGTCTGAAACGGTCGAAACGGACCAACCCTTCCACTGCTCGCCGGTCAAAACGATACCCATTTTTCACCGATACCCGTTTGATCGACCCGAGGTATCGTAATTGGTCTTTGTACGGTGAAATTGTTGTTAAAACGTGGTCACTCGAACCGACGCTTTGTGCGTTGCTTGACACAGGTTAATAGTTCCGTTACAGTGCTTAAAAAAACCAAACGAATTTTGCTTTTACGTTGGCAATTCTGACAGTTTGTCGTACGATGAAAATTTCGGAATTTTTTGACTGTTGGTAGTATTGAAAGCTAGAGTGACGTTAGTGACGCTAGTAATAGGTCAGTTTTTTTTATTTGTCTGTTATAAACTAGTGCTTGACTGCGATCCCATCTGATGGTTAGCAGAAAAACTATTTTAACGTGAAATGATTTACTACAACGACAAAGTAAATACTGCCTATTACGATACCTATAGCATAAGATTTAGGCCTTGTAATGTTCCCACTGCTGGGACTCAAGCCTCCTCTCTAGTAGAGGCAATGGAATGTAATCTATCATGCGGGCCCATTGCCAGTTGGTGGATGTCGCATAACTTAAAATTTTTGATGTTTTTCTTTACCATTTTGAGTTGGCTTTTTGACCTAGCTGGGAAAAATCACGCGACATACACCTTGTAAGTACGGGCAGTTAATTACTAATGGGCCACTACTGCTCTCCCCTACATACGATACCTACTTACATACTTAATATCAGGCATAAACTTAATTAATACTATTACCAAAACAAAAAAACAATAAGTAATAATAAAAATTTTCCGTTCCTATTATCTGATCGTATCAATAAATTACTGAAATTTACTTTCAGAGTTGGGAAAATCGATAGTAATTATACGAAATAAGCGCAAACGAAAATCACAATCAAACCCTTGGCGCAACAGCTAATAAACTTTTAATATAATTCGATATCAATTTGAAATTTCCAGTATCGACCACGTAACGTACGTAATTGGTATCGTGTTCGTATTCGATGTTCTATTATTGAAAGGTCGTTCCATTGTTTTCTGTTTAGGCTGCATGGAACGGGTTGATCGGATTGGCTGTGTGTTGTCAGCTGTTGTAGTTCCAACGTGTTTTGATATAATTGTTTTGATATAATTGTTTTGGTATAACTGCTCCGCCCTAGTCGGTACGGTCGGCTAAAATTAATGGTGATTTATTTTTAATAGGATTCATTTTGTGTTTAGTTTTCAACAGGGCAAAGTGGTAAATCAAATTAAGTGTCGGTTTAATTTAAAATTCAAATATATTATTTTAGCGTTAATTTGATTATACTGTCATATCAACTTTCTTGTAATTTTCCTGATGAGCAAATAGTAAAAAAAAACGAATAGTGCAAAATCATGCGTTTTTAACTAAATATTTCCCTCGTGGAGTTTTTTGAAACAGACAGCGTTATTAACAAAAAAGTTTGCGATAAAATATTGTACAAGTCTTTTTAGCGCTCGTCAAAACTTTCTCTGATATTAAAGATCGTGACGATCGCCTCTAAATTTTCGGCCCAACATCGCTCATCAAACTCATAAAAACTACACGGAGTTGTAAAAAGACATCTAATAAAAAAGTTTCGCGTTTTAAACGCGTCACAGTATACGTCGTTGATATAAGCGACCACAATAGCGTCAACCCTAGCGATACGAAACTAGGGCTGTCACCCTTTGTAGAAAAAAATGTATAATAACAATTCACACAACGAGATAAGTAAAAATACGAGCTTGTTAAACCGTAAAAAGTAATAATGGGGAGAGTAAAGTCAACAACGGTTGCATTTGTGTCAAAAAATTACTCACGCGCGTTAGATTTTGTCGCCATTTTGTGACACCCGGCGTGAAGGACAGTAGAACGTTACCCAGGGGGAGCCATAGTGATGCGAAAAGTATAATAGAAAGTCGTAATGGATGAAAGAATTTTTTTAAATATTAAAAAGGTGATTTTCCGGTAGGGTTTCTTACTTGATATGGAAAGGGTGACTTTTGTATTTTGCTTTGATTAATTGAAATTATTTACTCCTTCATCGCGTCAATCTTAAAAATGTTCTCGATATACTTACAAGCACCTCTCAGCTTTACTTTAGTGCAAAAACACAGGAGTATCAAACCCTTCCATCTATGGTGTCGTTTTCTCCATACTCTATCGTTCGTTAATTCAAAGCGTTAGCCTTATAAAGTCTCGCATTTCGTTCGATAATTTCTTCTTTGCTTCTTTTGAATGGAATTAAAATCCGTTTTGGCAACCATCCACGCTAAAGCGCTACATGTTTATTTAGAAAAACATGCTCTTCCAATCAACCGAATCTTTGTTTTATTACGTAAACAAATTTAGTAACGTCCTTATTTTTAGAAGAAATCCTTTTTTATTTCTTTTCCTTTCTTTTTGAACATAGGAATAACTCCTGTATTGTGGGTGCGTTATAAACTCCATGAAGGCAAATATTTGTTCTATGTGGAAATCGAACTCACGACACGCAGCACAGCAGCCGATCGCTCAGTCACTGAGCCAATCGTGCCGTCAACAGAAACTGTCACAAAAAATAAACTCTACAAAAGTAATTTTTAGTCTTCACTATTACGGCTGAATATTGAAAACACTTTGTTTAAATTCCACTTAAACGAAATGCAAAATATTTTACTTAACCAAAAGTTGAAACTCAATCAAATAGCAAGTCAGCGAACTTGCGATTATTCTATAAGCATTGACATTCGCGGCAGATGTACGTTAAAATTGGATCACAGTATTGTGTCAGGGCAGCTGACGCGTCTATTTCACTGTGTCAGATTTTGCGTCGAATATTGCACTGGGTCTCTGAGACCACTCGCGTACGGGAGGGTTAATAATGACGTACAAATTACGAGAATAATTTTAAATTACGATCTTGATGTGCAGTAGGGAGGTACTTACGTACTTAAAGAATTTTTGTTTTGAACTTGTTGCTGCCAGTGACATTGCTGGCGTGATAGTAGAAAATTAAACCAAGGGAATTTAATCCCATGATAAAAAGTTTACTATGTGCATCGAATATTACACTAATCGAATATTACACATCAGGGCATCGAATATTACTGTCGAATCGAATATTAATATTACTATTACTGGATCTCTGAGACCACTCGTGCACGAAAAGGTTAATAATGACGTAGGTACGAATTACGAAAATAATTTTAAATTACGGTCTTGATTTGCAGTAGGGTACTTAAAAAAAGTATGAATATTTTATTTTGAACTAGCTGATGTCATGATGGTTATAATAAAAAAATATGCCAAGGGAACTTACGAGTATTCCGAGGATAAAAAGCTTTTTAAGTGCTATTTCAGGACATGGTCTACCAGCGTACCAAGTTTTATCGAAATACGTTCAGGCGTTCAAGCGTGAAGTAAGATCAAACACACTCACAAACTTATCGCACTTATATTATTAGTGTGATAAAAATGAAATTGTTAAAAACTATTTTTTTTTTGCGTGATTTAATTTATTTATGGTCCTTTTATATCATAATTTTAGCACCGAATTTTATATCATAATTTTTTCTAGAGTTAACATACATAATTTGCTCAAACAATTTGTGAATAAATTATTCATGTTTGTGAAGATGTTTCATGCTTAGACGCTTATTTACCATTAAATATGAAATAATTTATTATGTAAATAGGTATTAAACATACCGACATATTATCAAAGTGATTTAACAGTTATTAATGATTTAACGAACCCGATTTTGCTAGTTTATTTACAAAATTTACGGTAGGGTAAATCGAAAAACCGGTGTCAAAAGGGAAGGTTATTCTGTATTTAGAAATGTGACAACATAGGTGAAGAAAATTTGTCTTTTCGCCCGAGCTACAGGCGAGGGTGTCACGGTGCGGAGTGCTGCAGTATTTTTCTTTACATTTACGAATTAATAAATAAACTGGGGTTGACGTGCGACTTGTGGGGATCGCTTAGCGCCCAGTCTGATACGATAAATGTAATTAATAGTGGCGGGGATGAGCTTGCGTACTTTTCCGCACTAGTGTGGAAAACTATAAATTGCGTGCCTAAAATCATTGAAAAAAATCCTTAGGTACTTTTGTAACACTGCAGAGTAACGGCACAATATTTTCACCAGTAGTGGCTGTCCCAAGTCCAAACTAAAATACTGTATATCTTATCAGATAACTCGTCCTTCGGTCAAGCAATTTGGTCGTTCACCTCGCCATGTGCGCTCTACATTCGATTAAATATTCAATCGCGACGCGGCACCCCGCAGTGACCAGCATTGTACCGCGCACAACGCGATTAACACAGATTCGAACGATTGTACCTACCTACTAGGGTTAATTCAAATCCTTGTTTTCAATTGACTTTGTTGCCACTTAAATGAAAATCTACTTTATTTTAATGATGGTTAGGTTGATTTCAAAATGACAAATTATATCGAAAGAGCCATTTAAAAAATTAAGAAGAATTATTGTAAAATAAACTTTATTAGAGAGTGTTAAAGTTTTTATTCCATTAACAATTTTGGTTGTATACATTTTTGGTAAATAAATCGCAAACGTATAATTCCCACTAGATCAGGGATGGCAAACTTATGGAACATGGCAATGAAATTAGGGCACACCAATACAAAATTGCTTAGCTAAATAATTTCATCACCATCATCATTATTTTAGCCGAAAGACGTGCACTGTTGGACATGCCTCCTCCAAGTGTCGCCATAATGACCGGTCCTGTGCGTCTCGCATCCGTTGGATTCCCCTGACCCTCACCAGGTCATCGTGTCGGAGGCCTTCCAGCACTGCGAGAATCTAGATAATTTGCATCAACAGAAATTACACTGACTTTCTTATTTAAAATAAAAAATACATAGCACTGTTGTCATTACGACTGCTTCAAGAATATTGGGATGCAAAAAGTTAAATAAATAGTTAAGTGAACAGCTTCTTATAGTTAGTTACAGAATAGTTTTGTTTTATATTGCAACAAATCACCAAAAAACCGACATAGCTCGAAGAATCGCCAAACTGTAAGTGGCAGTGAGCATATTGCACGCTGAACAGACGGTCGATAGGGACGAAAGGTTACTGGAAAGCGTACCGGAAGACGCAGCGTTGGAAGGCCTCCCAAAAGATGGACCGATGACCTGGTGAGGGTCACGGGTATCTGATGGATGCGAGACCTTTTTCCTGCGAGGCCTATGTTTAACAGTAAACGTCTTCCGGCTGAAATGATGATGATGTGATGTAATAAAAAAAAAAATTGGCGACACATTTTTTTTTTATAGTTAACTAGCTGCTCCCAGCGGCTTGGCCCGCGTGATAGCAGAAAATTATCCCAAGGGAACATACTTCCGCGATAAAAAGTATCCTATGTCCTATTCCAGGACATGGTCTATCCGTGTACCAAGTTTCATCAAAATCGGTTTTGCCATTTAAGCGTAAAGACGTAACAAACAAACAAACTCACTTTCGCTTTTATAATATTAGTAAGGATGGCACCATCAACATAGTCATAGTCATAGTATTTTATTGGTTCAATAAAGGTTTGCCATCCCTGCAATTAGGTACTGGCGGTTATCGCTTCCTCCACTGACGCATAGATCAAGAGCGCAGAGGTGCTAAATTTAGCACTGCTGATTCATACGCATTTCTGTAGTAAAGTTAATTCTGTACTAATTGAAGTAAGCCAATTAAGACTATTTAGTACTCCTGTGCCTTTGAACCCAATTCCCGCATGTGGATTTTCAATTTCAAGTTTTTAATAGATTTCTGTAACGACTTTCATAAAGCAACAAATACGGGAAGTAATTCGAACAAGAAAACTGCATTTCTTGAAACTTAACGTAAGTTGAAATAACTCAGTTAATACTTAAATACGTTTTTGAAAAAATAATTACCTAGCTTCTAGGAAGGCGAGTGTTTTACTACAAGAAAAGTAAGAGAAGCGTACTTAAAGAGAATATTATAAACTATTTAAAGTACATTAAGCTCGGAATGCTTCGTTTTCTTCCGACATGACACGAAGAAACGCCAACGATGACCGAACTAAATTAAAAAGTAATGAATACTATCATCCTAATCATATAGTTACATCATCTCTTTTTATTCTTTGACCTCAGAGAATGCATCATCAAATCGTACCCTGTCATTACGCCGGAACTGACCAAGAATCATGAGTAATTACGAAGTAAGAGGCCTTTGATTGAACCTTCCCTGGGCGTGACCATTCTACGTTTGAGTGACAGCTCTTTGTACACTCCTTTTTAAATTTGGAATGGAATGTTTTATTTTCTTAACGGATTTCAAAGGTTTTTTTTTAAATATACCGCTTGATGCGGCCATGTTTTTTTAACAATTTGTTATTGAAATAATGTACTTGACATAGCTAATAACATTACATTTTCAGTGGTTGGAATTCATTGCTAAATACTTTTTGAAATCACTTACTCGAACACCCGCTCTTATCCGTAGGGAACAACTTACTTTTTTCCGCACTTATGCGGAAAAATGCGCTAGTTCGCCCCTTCTACAATTTACTGTAGGTATTTATAGTATGACCTGGTCAGGGTCACGGGAATCCGATGGATGCGTGACGCACAGGACCGGTCGTTAGCCGTAGGGTTTTTAAACATACTTACTAATATAAAAATAAAAGGGAATTGACGCGCGACTGTTGTGGCGACACTTGGGGGAGGCCTATGTTCAACAGTGGACGTCTTTTGACTGGTATGATGATGATGATGATTTATCGTATCAGGCTGGGCACTAAACGACCCTCAGGAGTCGCAAGTCATCATCATATTCCTATATCAGCCGAAAGACGTCTACTGTTGGCCATACGCCTCCCCCAAACGTCGCCAGAACAGTCGCGCGTCAACTCCCTTTTATTTATATATTAGTAAGTATGTTTAAAAACCCCACGGCACGGGCCAATTCCGCCTCGGTCGCAATGACAAAGTTTCCCTACTTTAAAACCTAATCAAAACCTACTATTTGAATTACCTACCTACCGCATAAACGAAATAAAGATTACACCAGCAATTTTATCAAAATTCAAACAATTCCAACGCTAATAACCTAATTCCAACGCTAATAACCTAATTCCATTTCAAGAATAAAAACCGTTTTCATAAGATATCAAATTGAAATTAAATTCCTCTACTTAATTGACCGAAAGATGTAAAAGAATTCAATAGAGATAAACACAGACTCATATAAGAAACTAGCTTTCTGACCGCGGCTTCGCCCGCGTGGACTACAGTTATATCGCGCGGGCAGAGACCCGTGCTCAGCAGTGGAATTATAGGTAGCCTATGTGTTATTCCAGCGTCTCTTCTACCTACCTACCAAATTTGATCTAAATCCGTTCAGTAGTTTTTGCGTGAAAGCGTAACAGACAGACAGACAAACAGACAGAGTTACTTTCGCATTTATAATATTAGTAGGGAAGTAGGGATTACCACTAATATAAGAGCAAAACCTTTCAAAGCTTTTAACGTTACGTAATAATTAATTGTTAAAATTAACAAACATTATTCGGTACTAAGTGTAAACTTAATTAAAACTTATCAGACGGTACTTTCTTTTACCGAAGTTCCGCAACTAAATAAACATTTTATAATATTATAATCTGTATAGAATATGGATGATTAAGATTTAAAACCGGTGTGAGTAATCTTTGGTTTCGTTCAGAAGCAAATTAATAGGTTTCAAACCTACTCTAATATTATAAAGAGGTAATCTACACTAATATAACAAAGAGGTAAAGTTTGTTTTTGTGTTTCTTTGTTTGTAGGAGGTAATCTCTGAAAGTACTGGCCCGATTGCGAAAATTGTTTCATCGATGGAAAGCTGTTTTATTTCTGAGTGACATAGGCTGTATTTTACGAATGCAGACGAAGCCACGAGTAAAAGCTAGTATTTTATAAAGAGGTAATTTACACTAATTATAATTAAGAGGTAAAGTTTTTTGTTTCTTTGTTTGTAGAAGGTAATCTCTGAAAGTACTGGACCGATTGTGAAAATTGTTTCATCTATAGGAAGTTGCTTTATTTCTGAGTGACATACACTATATTTTATGAATGCAGGCAAATCCACGAGCAAAAGCTAGTATTTTATAAAGAGGTAATTTACACTAATAATAATAAAGAGGTATATTTAATTTTTTTGTTTCTTTGTTTGCAGGAGGTAACCTCTGAAAGTACTGGTCCGATTGTGAAAATTGTTTTATCGATAGAAAGCTGATTTATACTGAGTGACATAGGCTGTATTTTATGAATGTGGGCAAAGCCACGAGCAAAAGCTAGTTTTATAATATAATCGGAAGTATAGTATAGATTGAGATTTTAAACCGATGTGTATAAATTGTGATCTGGTACTTGCAGAAGAAGGTTAATAGGTTCGTAGGAACAGAGACTCTTCACCAGTGTGCACGACAGCAAAGTTAGAGTTATATTTGCAATATTGACGGAGCTTACTAGGCCCAATGCCTGCCAGGCCTGTAGGATTCTTTGAACGAGTTACCGCAGCCCTGGAACGCAAAAGGCAACTGGTGCAACTCGGATAGTTTTTAGTAAATAAACCCACATATTATATTTTTTTATCAACCAGAGATGAGAAAGTTGAGATAAATAGCGGTGTGACGAGAATAGATAAAGTGAGAAACGATGATTAAAGGACGTTTGAAAGTAGTGGAAGATGGAAGCCAAATAAAAGATGGATGGATTGTGTGAGGAGCGATGGAAAAGAAATGGGAGTTAGTGTAAGTGACGGGACAGAATAGAAGAAAACAGGACTAGGGCAGGATGATGATGATGATGACATGGAAACCATTTAGAGAAGAATGACTAAGGAAATAATGTGTGGACTGGTATGGACATTTAGAAATAATTCTATATTAGACTTCTTACGCTACAACCTAGAGATCTTTAAGTCAAAATTGAATGGGTTATTTATAGGTAAGTGTGTTCCATCGTCGACCACATCATCGCTTACAATCAAGTGAGATATTAGTCAATCGCAAACCTGGCAATAATAAAAGAAATATAAAAAAAGAATCTACTTATTAATATTTCCTACCGAATATTGTCTAAAAAAATTACAGGAAGTCTTCATTCAATATCCTTCTCCTTAATGAAATATTGCAAAAGATTACGGATTTGCAAAAGAATAGCCGAAGTCATTTGAAAGTCTGCGCCATAATCTCGACTAAGCTAAGGAAGGTCCACAGAATCCTTAATTTCATTAAACCTGTAATAATTAAAGCTGCTAAAATCGATGTCAAAATTTCTCCAGTAATTAATCTTCATCAGGATCGTCGTTTTATTGGAAGTGACTTTCAACTTTATGATTAAAAGATAGTTTGATACTTTCAAATTAATTTTCATACCGAGTCGGAGGTTGGGAAGTAATTTGCGTGGGAAACCAGAGATGGGAAAAATAGAATATGGAATTACCAAGTTGTTAAAGTCACGCTTTGCTCTAGTTTTGGTATAAATTTAAACTATCTAATGATCGTTGTTTTTATGACTGATGATGTGTTCCTATTTAATATTATAATCACTACATAGTATAAAACAAAGTCGCTTTTTCTGTTCCTATATGTGTACCTACGCTTAAATCTACGCAACGGATTTTGATGCGGTTTTTTTTAATAGATAGAGTGATTCAAGAGGAAGGTTTATATATATTATTGCACCCAAGCAAAGCCGGGGCGGGTCGCTAGTTATATATAATAGTTTGATTTTCATGTACAATAAATATTTGTAAGGCTACCAGATATTTTATGCCGGATCTTATAATGTATGTGAGCTTACATTTTTACGCATCTACGATATAGGAGAGAAATCATTTTAAAAGATAAAGAAATAATTATGAGATTGACATGCTCTACAAATATACGATGTAACCTCGTCTTCAATACTATAAATATTGATAATTTTGGCAGTCTTTATTACTGAATGACAATTTGTGTAAAGCTGGTTGTGTATTTTATTTTTTTAGACTCTCAACAGTTTAGCTTGTTACTTACTAATTCACATGACTTATTTAAAATGAAGAGAGTGAGAGTAGTGGTAGCCGAGGGGTAATAGCTCTGAATTACAAATTGCAGGTCGTGCTCTAAAAACGGCGAAGGAAAACATCGTGAGGAAACCGGCATGTCCTAGAACCAAAAATTCGAAGACATGTGACATTCACCAATTCGCACTGGGCCCGTATGGTGGATTACGGCCCATTGCCTCTCCTAGAGAATGATGGGAGATGGGAACTTTAAAAAGGCTGATGATGATGATAATCATGATTTAAAATGAAAACCAATAACAATTTTTCACGGCATTGATAAAGCTAGGTTATCTAGAAACTGAAAATCTGCATAGGAAACCCCGGTACTATAGTATCTACAATATTACCTTACTCTTTCACCATAGCACATCATAAAAATCTCACCCAAAATAACACCTTGACCTGAGAACATCGCAGCCACAAACTCCCACCGGAAAGGCCCTCATTACTTCTTACCCAACTCGGACTAACGAATCGGAGATAAAACCAGTAACTGGTTATAATTAAACTTTAACAGCACCAGTAATAAAACTATAGAAATAATTATGTTAATTATTTTTGGAGCTATCGTACGCATTCATCATGCTGTCAGGATGGTGGGACCGTTTCGGATGACAGTTTAAATTTGTAGTTTTGTTTTAATAAAATGGGCTGAAGTTCTAATAAGTAATTGTTTAAAAGTTTAATTTGACGATAGGTTGTTTAACTGATCTGAAGAGTTATCTTGGTCCTTTGTCGCAAAAAGCAAACAAAGGAACAAAGGTGGGTTTTGGTTAGTAAAACTATGATACACCCTTTCACTCCGCACTAGAAATTTTGGATGATTTACTATCATAAAAATAAAAAGTTAACTGCTAAAATGTTGTTTTTGAGTTTTGAAAACTCAGTTATCGAGGTAAATATTTTTTAAATGCATTAATTCTGGGATGTAACGTTTCACTTAACCCCTCGAGCTTAAATATGGCTAAATAATGAAACTACATACATGATACAAGAATGCGCGATTCTAAAACTAAAAATTCAATACATAATATGACTTTAATTAATTTTAATTATGATACTTATCTACTATCTGAGTGGAGGTGCGATATTATACTCGACCATAATTAAATTATTATAGAAACTACCGACCCAAAGTAAGAGCTTTGCACGAGTGTTACAAATATTTGAAATTCTCGGCTTTTTCTCTACTATTATATGCATATATTATACACCTAAACCTTTCTCAAGAACTAATCAGTCTATTGGTAAAAACCGCAGAATAAAATATTTGAGTAGTTGTAGAGTTTATCGCGAACAGACAGATAAACGAAATCGAATTTGTTATAAAATAATCAGCATAAGGATAAACCCAAACCAAAAATGAGTTACCACTGTTAGTAATAAACGAAATAAATTATTAAAAAGCTGATTAAAAACTAAGTAATAATGAATATTAAGAAGTAGAAACAAGGTTTTCAACTACCGTCATTACCCAAATCTGTCAACCGACTTAAAAGAAAGGGGAAAAAAGATAAAAGATAAAACTTGACAGTTCTAATGCGTTTCTCTCTTTCTTAGACGATAGAAGCTAATTATACGAATGGAATATTAATTAAGAGCTGTTTTATTAAAAGTAATTAGGAAGCTAATTATTTATTCGACAGTTATCGCACTTATTAATTCTGACGGATATACGTGGATAACATTTTGATAAATGTGTTGTACCTACGCTTTTTAAATTATTTTGTTTGTTTGTTTTACCTATAGTTATGTTTTTTTTTTGGAATTTTGTCTTTAAACAACAATCTATTAAATGAAAAAAAATATATGTAATGAAATGACATTTCATTAATTCAAATTTGCCGCGCTTCGCGCGTTGAAGTTGTCAATGGAATTTATGTTCTGTGGAACGGGGTGACGTGTGATTGAATGGCAGATGATGTTTAGATTATTTTGCATATTTTATTGTTAAAAATTCTATTGTAAAGAGATGAAATAAAGGGATATAATTGAGGAGGCGATATTAGTAAACTTTAAATGTCGTTTCTTTGATTTTCAGGTAAGTTATAGGTGTAATGATCATAGTTAAACGTTGTAATATAGTAAGGACGTATTAAATAAACAAAACTTTGATTTTCAGAGAAACAATTTGTGGTTTATTTGGAAAATCCTCAATAACATATCTTATATATATATATATATATATCAGAAAAATCATAATAAATTAAGTATTACTTATATTATATATTACTAGCTTCTGCCAGCGACTTCGTACGCGGATCCTGTTGCTTATGCCAGCGACAACGGAGTCGTCAAAATCAAAGATCTGAAACGTCTGATGTCGAATTCTAAGAGCCTGGAAAACAACGTGATGCGCGAGACGATTCGAGACGTTCCAGATCTCTCCCTTCCACTTACGCGCGTGACAGTGTGCACACACCTTAGATATGGTGCCATAGACAAAAATAAACAGAAAGCTCCGAACTGCTAAGCTATCGGGAGTTACATGTGTTATTGTGAGTCAACCATAAAAGATAGACATATGATGTCTTGGGATATTTTTTATATAATTTTAAGGAGAACTTTTCCGTTATACATGACTTTTGTGTAGCTTTAACCATTAAGGCTTCAAACGCGACGGAAGCTTAAAAAATGGAGTAATTTCTCTCGTTTCCCCAACATTTCCCTTCACTGCTCTGCTCCCATTGATCGTAGCGTGATGAAAAGTATACTATAACCTGCCCAGGAGTATGAGAAATGATTGTACCAAGTTTCGTTAAAAGCCATCGCGTAGTTTTTGTTTCTATAAAGAACATACAGACAGACAGACAGACAGACAGACAGACTGACAAAAATTTTACTGTTTGCATTTTTGGCATCAGTATCGATCACTAATCACCCCCTGATAGTTATTTTGGAAATATATTTCATGTACAAAATTGACCTCTCTACAGATTTATTATAAGTATAGATTTTCCAAAGGCTAATCAATTTTAATGATAATAAAATCAGTGTTTTTTTTATGTTAGATATATTTTAATAGAATAATATTTTAAAAGAAAATTTTCAAAGATCAATCATAGATATTTTATATTATTAATTAATTCTTTTTTTTTATTTTATATTTAACAGTTTTTTTTTCTCTTTGAAAAGTCGCACAAATCACCCGTGAAAAAGAAATAGCATGTTCACTCATCAGTACAGACAGCATTTAGTCCTTTTACTGTCAACATTACAGAATATCGGGAAATAGGCGAGTAAATATGCCTTCTGAGCCTCTCCGTCGTATTATTTCCGATACTCGATTGAAATTATAAGCCCCAGTCGGGGAGATTCGACACTTTGGAGCCAATAGATATTTTTATACGTCATTGTCGAGATACCGAGGGTTCGTAAGCTAGCGACTTACGTAACTTATATCTATTTGGGGAGATATTGATCGAATAATATATGTGCTAGATTATTTTAGTACGTTTTTATCTTTATTGGATTTTCTAGTAAGCGCGGATTCAGCGTTATGGGCACATGAGCATGCTCACAACCGCGGTGATCCATTTTGTTTATTTCTCATCTAACTTGCGGCAGACATTCAAATAGGCTTGCCCAGTTTTAAAGTGTAAAATTAAAAGGCTGTGGCGACGCTTGGGGGAGGCTTATGACCAATAGTGAACGTCTATCCACTATGATCATGTGGATCTAGTGGATCGTCTAATTATATATTAATTTTTATAAATGTATGTGTGAGGTACAAATAAATGATTTTCTTTCTTTCTTTCTTTTCTTTCTATCAGCTGATATGATGATGATGATGATAATTGTTTGAAAGGTGACTTCCTAAATGATTTCTATTTGAAGCTTACAATAACTTTAACAAAAAATAAATACACTCAAACAAAGACCAAATGAAACACGACGTCGTTCAATATCAACGGCATATCATTCCTGTCAATAATTCACAGAACGAATGACATTTCCGCATCACACGCAAGACATCCATTCCTAGAGTTGGTCCGCTAAAATTCTTCTACATAAAACAACATTTTATTAAGCTTTTTCCTCTACAATATTGATAAAACAAACTTCTAAGCTCGCTTATAAAATGCAGGAAAAATAAAGGAAAAAGAACATGTTCGTTCATTCTTTCATTCACTCATGAATGTAATTATTTCGTGTCCTAGTGAATGAACTTAAGGAACTTATTGTAATGAATTTTAATGTCATGCGGTCCTTATGCAAATCTTGTCCTCATTCCATTCGGTCTTTTAATTCTTAGATTATTACTCAATGAATAATACAGTTAATTTGTTTTCGTTATGGGCTTTGTTAGTGATACGGTATTTATAAGCAGCACTCGTATTTCTGAGTCACAGTTAATTGAGTAATATTGCAAAGAGCAAATATTTATTTTTGTATGTATACATTATTTTTGTATTTCATTATTATTTCCTACTGTAGGTTCTCTCAGTCTTGGGTGGAGGTTGTGTGATGATCTGATCAAGATTACAGGGAAGACTTGGCCAAAAATCGCTCAGATTAGAAGTAGAACTTATGTTTTTTTTTATTATTGAATGGATCGATTTGTTCACTTTATTTGTAGTAGTAGCTATGTAACTTATTTGTGGTCGAGAATGAAGCCCCCTTGCTTAGAAGTAACCTCTTCACTTCTGTTTTAAATACCTGGTTGAACACAGCTATCAGGGAACACAGACTCAGAAGAAATTTCTCTCTATAGCGGTGCATATGCATACTTATTGAAAATGTCACGTTTCACTGCTATCTCATCTAATGGTAAGCGACGATGTGGTCGGTGATGCAGCATGCTTGCCTAGAAGTATCTTATTCATTCTTGAATGAAAGATTGCCAGGTTGCATCTATCAGGAAACCCAGACTCTGGCAGGGAATTCCACTTCTTTGCTGCACGCACAATGAAGTTGTTCTCAAACCTTTTTGAGTGTATGTTTGGGATGGGATGTCTATGAGTTCCATGTACCTTTTTTTTGGATGGGCTCACGTTGGACCACTATCTCACCTGATGGTAAGCGATGATGTGGCCGACGATGGAACACGATTTACTCTTGACTTAAAGACCCCTAGGAACAAAAACCTACCAGAATAAAAAAAATCTCTCTTCTCAAAAAACAATGTCATGGAATCCAGAAATCCTTAATTTTCCAGACCCTTTATTTCATATCAGTTTACAACCAAAATCCTTAATCTTACACCTCCCGCCTCCGACAAGGTTACACCTCGATTCGCGCCATTTTTTCCGCCATTTTCTTTTATAATCCAGGTCACGCGCACCATATTGATAAGTTGTCGCAACGTGTGCCCGATATTTGCATGGCCCGACTTCGATTAGTGCCTACTCTCGTTCCTTGTACCGTCACATATGGAGTTGAAGAGTTTTGCCAAAGTTTTTTTTTTACCGTGAGAATGTTGGGTGATACGCGTATTGGGATTTGGAAGTTTGTAGAGGTTCATTCTTTAATAAGTATGGACTGTATGTTGCTTTTTGCTATAGTGTATTTTTGAAGAGTATTTATTTGGTTGGAGTATGTGATGTGATACAGTATGACCGAAACATCTTTACCGCTGCGAATTTCGAACTATTGCCTGAGCAGCAAAAGACCTATCACTACGCGTTATTCAGACTTGTTTTTCTAAGGTTCTACTTATTGCGTAGTGTAATAGGGGTTAGACTGTCTTTCCATGAATAAAAATAGTACGAGGCTGAATATCGCACGCGTTATTCAGCGCAGTGTAATAGGCCTTTAACTCTTTTTAAGAGAACACTGTCTGCCCCGTCTATCGCCAACCTGTACGCTCTGTTGGCATTCGGTAATTCCGTCATTCACTTGAATAAGTATTTCAAAAGACTGTTTCCAGGAAAGACGTGTTTTGAAAACCTTACAAGTTTTGATTAAAGGTTTTTTTTCGTTTTTAATTTGATTTATATATATAGCTATTTTTACTTTATTTTTTAAATTTATGAGTAGATACATAAAGAGGGGTCAAAACTACGTAAAACGCAAAGTAGCATATTTTCAGAAGTTTATTGTATTACACAAAGTTATTCGATTTCAATAGAAACCTAGATTACATTTTGTTTGCAGAATGTCTAGAAAAAGAGGTGTACTAACGTCATCACCACGTAAGTGCGGCTACATGTTAATGTACTTCGGGTAGGACGCTCTTAATTCATAACCCCAAGCGAACGCCAGCCTTCGTGCTGCCATTGTCCTTCTATTGTCTCTCTAATTGACGGTATCTGAAGAGATAATAATGGTGAATGCATATTTTTTCAAGTATGCGTGGCGTCCCAGGTGGGTCGAAGCCTACTGAGGCCAGGGTTATCCGAAAGGAACTCGAGCCCCGGTATGAAGGAACGGGGTGGGGTTTTTAGTCAGTAAGAGTCTGGCACTATCTCCCGCTGCACCCAAGAGCGGGGGTTGTGATAAGATGATATTTCCCACCAAAAATAAAAGTATGCGTAAATTAGCAATGGTCCGGAATGCCAACTTGAAAAACAACAGAATTACCAACATAATTTAGACCGTTGTATACTCTGACGATATAACCGATTGATCATGACCGTTTTAAATGTTATTCACCAGGCTGTGCAATTAGTTAATTGCACAAATATGCTTTTATTTCCAGCTTCAGGCAAGTATATGTGTATTTTAATGAAACTCGATTAAATTCAGTAAGCTTTCAGCGCTTAGTTTGGTTGATAATATTTTTTAAAGTTTACAGTTAATTGTCACAACGGGAATGTTTGTTTCCGAAGCAAATAAGCACAAAATTTTAAACGGGTGATATAACTTTGGGATATTTAAAAAAAACCGTTACCAAAGTAACGTTTTTTTCATAAAACTTAGTCAATTCAATTGTAATGTTTAATTTCTCCCAGGTCTACAAAAGCACTTAAAGAAGTCACAAGCACGGTTTAATTGATTTTTTTTCCTACGGTAAAGAACCAGCAAGAAATTCAATGGTTACTCTTAAAAAAAAAATCACTATATTTTCATATTAAAATATTAACAAGTAAGAAATTAGTGTGGGCTAGTCAACATTCCGGTTTCCTTGACCCATTGCAAATACAGTGCCAGTGTGGAGCTTCTTCACAGGATATGTGTCATCTCCTTTCCTGCCCGGCATGCACAACTACCTGCTACCTAAACGATCTGAACGAGGCCAACGACAGAGCTGTCCAGGTGGCTAAGAATTGGTCGGACAAAATCCGAGTCAAATCGACACGAGAAGAAGAAGAAGACTAGTCAAAATGCAGTAGGTACCTACCAAAAAGTGCACAGAAATAGGAAATAAATTAAGAGTGTGGACTTGTGGAGTCTATAGAGTATAAACATAAAAACTGGTAAACTCATGCAAGAAGGGTTCCGTATCGTCCATACGAAAATTCGGCAAAATATAAAATATTTATTTTGTTTTGTTTTTAGTATTTGTTGTTATAGCGGCAACAGAAATACATAATTAGTGAAAATTCCAACTGTCTAGCTGTAGCGGTTCTTGAGATACAGCCTGGTGACAGACATACCTACAGATAGCAAAGTAATAGAGTACCCCTTTTACCTTTTAGCTACGGAATCCTAAAAATCCTAAATTTAAAAAAAATACTCATTAGTGTAAGCATTGAAACAATGCTGCATATTTAAAGTGTCAACATATTACTTAGCCGAAGTAATGTCAAATGCATTTACAATCTAACACCCAATATCAAAATTACCTAACACAAGTACTTCACTATCTAATAACCGATATTGACATCAATCAGTTCTGTGAATTAGCATCTTCATGTGACATTAGCCTTAACTCTACCCTTCTCTGTTTAACACTATAGTAATGAAAGGGACGGAGGTATCTTGCAGGTGTGTTTAGCTTGAAGAGATGATTGAGGTGTGACATTAAAGGTGAACGCATACTTATCCCATGTATCATTAAGCCGAAGGCATCGAAAGAATTGCAAAAAAAATGGAATTCTTTGTATAAAACTCCTTTGAAGCCCCATCGCCCCCGTCACACCTAATTACGTCAAATCGTCCGAATGTGGAAGGACTCCAGAAATCTTCGACGAATTCAGATGCATCAAGGGCATTTTTAAGGCCTTTTTAAGTTACTTATGTTATGAACACGTATACTTGTTTCCCTAAAAACCTCGTAAAGGTCCATCACAACTCACATGTATTTTTAGTGCGACAGAATAGAAACGATTTCTTCGGGGCGATCGATTCTTTCGATGCGGATGTGTGTGTTCTTGACTTCGATTCGTCCGACGCGTTCGACTGGGATAAGTGTGCTTTCACCTTTAACGGGTCTATTTGTACGTTTGTTTGGACGCAAGGACATAAATTGTAGAGTTGTTTTGTTTATAGAAAGCAGCTTTGAAGGTTGTTTCAGAAGATGTCTAATTCGTAAATGGAGTACTTAGTTTAGGCTTGTAAAGTCCCTAACGAGATCCATTTTACGACCCAAACTGAACTGGTACATGGTGTATAGCTGCATTCTTCTTTCTCGCTCGCACGCCTGTCATTCTAAGACGCCATAGTGAGGCCCTGGAATATTCGAAAGAGTTATCATGGCTTTCAATCGCAAAGAGCAACTGAAGGATAACAGGTGGGCTTTAGTAAGTAAAAGTCTGCCCACACGCACCAAATACGTCCTCTTGGTCCACCCAGAGCGGGAGATTATATTTGACGAAGTCTGAAAAAAATATTGCCTGTACCTATGGCATCCAAAGTGACCATTAATTTTTTGAGACTTCGCTTTAAATGTAAGCATCAAATAAAAAAAATAAAAAAAATCGTAAGGACGAGAGATCTTTCAATTACAATTTTATAATCGGCTATCCAATTCCTTCAGTCTTTTTATTAACAAAACGAACCAAAAAAAGAATATTCGATTTGATAAATCCCCATTTTAATGTTGATGTTTAACCTCTTCTGTTACTTTAATAAATAGGCCATTAAAATTAAATAACAGCATTTGTAAAACAAAAAAACAGTCACACCTAGTTTAGACTTACGTGGTGTCCAAAGCTGCGTCCCCGAATGACAGTTGAAGCCAAATCCCGCCGAAAAGCTACAAACGACCCTAGAGATAAAAGTTTTTTAAGGTACAGTCAAAAAGACGTCTTAGTACTATTTGAGTGATACGTAAACCGCTGAAGAAATGCTGAAAGGATTTCAAAATCTTTTGTAGTAATCATGATTTTAGTTTTTGTAGAATACGGTTTAGTCTCTAGAGAGAGATTTGGCTGTAAAAGCTTTAAAATAATGCTAAATAAAAGCTGGATTTAAATCCTGCTCCATTTAATCCCTCCATTACTATTTCAAGCATTAAAAATTACTTGAAATGGGAATATTTTTAATGATTCGTAAACAGACTTCTTAAAAAGTTCTTTACGATTCAAATACAGAACGACATTTGAGCATACGACCAGCATTAAAACCTATCCTGACCTAACGTCATAAAAGTATAACATAATAAACAAATTATGTTTATTTTAAATTTAGAACTGACGACGCCATGACAGCTGTCAGGCCGTCATTACTGTCGAAAAAGCGCGCGTAACAGCAAATGAAGCGTAGAAAATGATTCAACCATGTTTTACAACGTAATATTATGTGTTTTTTCGATAATTATGTTACGTGTGTTTAGTTACGGACTGTTAATTTGTTTGTTAGGCTACCGTCGTGTATCGGTAAGTAATAAATTGAGCATGAAATAGATTAGGGTGTGTTCAGAGGTAATGGATGACGTCAGCATCGGGTCGTTCGCTCGAAGCGACATTTTGGGATTGGAAAGTGTTCATAAACTGAGATAAATTCATTGCATACATAAAATAAAATTCATGTAGGTAGCTATTCCGTTATTTTTATGAAAAGATTTTTATTTGCAAATAAACGTTGTTTATACTTTATTTCAGTTTACAGATACAATATTTGTGAAGGTACTGACTTTATTAAATTCAAATACACAAATTATTTTGAAGACAAAATATGATAACAAACTAAGAAAACACAAACTATAACACGTTTCGCCGACCAAAGACACATCTCTACGTTTTTTTAAAAACCCTTGAAAAGCAAGTTAAACACGCTAAGAGCATTCACATTATTCCAAACAGTCGCTCATATATTTCAAGGCGAGCTGTTACCGTCAGCTGTATTTGGAAACACCTTTAAAGTTTAAACCCATAGCCGCCTATGTTTACCCGCACCCAGCACGTGTTAATACAAAAAACCTATAAAACATGAGGGAGAAAGAAAAAAAGAAAACACGCATAGTCTATGATCTCTCGTGACGTTCAATTTGAAGACTCTGTTGTGGTTTTTAAATGTTTTTCTTGAGCACCTGCCGTTAGACGGTTTACAATCGATGAAATTGTAATAAAACGTTCGGTATTTTTTTCTTTCTTTCTTTTTTTTCCTAAATTATTAACGATTGTTAAAAAAACATTAGTATAGGTAGCCGTATGTTACACGGTTCCGTACCCACAAGTTTTTTTTTGGGCCTGTTTCCTGTGTTTAAATTATAGGTGGGTAAACATTTTTTTTATTGATCATTGATCACGTGCATTCAATAAAACATAATTTACAACGTTTGTTTTTTTAACATATCTATTTATAAATCCATCTGTTTTATATTGAAATACAACTTCCTTTATGAAATTAATGAAATATATTATACATATAGCGTCGGATTACCGACCGATATTAGTCTTATTCAAGCTTCAAGCCTTCAAGCCTTTACATAAGATAAAGTTTAATTCGGATAAAATTCTTAAAAAATAACAGAAAAATAATAATTCCTACATATAAAAAAAAAAAAACATTTTTTGAACTAACAACACTAAAACATTTTAATAAGATAAAATAAATTTGTGACGAATTTTTTTTCTATGGCAAATCCACAATGTGACCAGTTTGAAACAACCCTATTCTGCTACATTCACACACTTGTTTTTTCGCATTTGGCATGTGAGCAACAATTTACCGACCAATATTAGTCTTATTCAAGCTTCAAGTCTTTGCGTTTATATAAGATAAAGTTTAATTCGGATAAAATTCTTAAAAAATAACAGAAAAATAATAATATCTACATATTAAAAAAAAAAACATTTTTTGAACTAACAACACTAAAACATTTTAATAAGATAAAATTTTGTGACGAATTTTTTTTTCTATGGCAAATCCACAATGTGACCAGTTTGAAACAATCCAATTCTACTACATTCACACATTTTTTTTTCGCTTTTGGCATGTGAGCAACAATTTATTATTTCGTTCATATTTCTCATGCTTTTCGACCCAGGGTAAACAGTTGATATCGACACCGAGCGTCGCTAATAGCACTTAGGGCATTGCTTATCAAACATGGTATAAAGTTTCAAGATTGCAATCATGAGTAATATTTAGTATAGCAGCTATACCATATTTTACACTAGCAAGTCTAGCAACTGTGAAATGATTGACTGTGCTGTAAATTTTGTCGAATTTAGGAAAATTAATGGATACCTACACATCTTTACTATCCTTACTAACCCTTACTAATATTATAAAAACGAAAGTGACTTTGTTTGTTTGTTTGTTACGTCTTCACGTCTAAATGGCAAAAACGATTTTGATAAAACTTGGTACACGGATAGACCATGTCTTGGAATTGGACATAGGATACTTTTTATCCCGAAAATATGTTTCCTTGGGATAATTTTGTGCTATCACGCGGGCAAAGCCGCTGGGAGCAGCTAGTATCTTATAATTTACGCCCAACGAAAAAAAAAAGCTAGTAGACCACATTTTACACTAGCAAGTCAAGTATAAACCGTGAAGTGATTGACTATACTGTAAATTTTGTCGAATTTAGGAAAATTAACCCTTCAGATACCGTCAATTAGAGACACAATAGTAAGACAATAGATGCGCAGCCACCGGTGGTCGCTTGGGGATTCATGAATTAATGGATACACAATGGAAATTAGTTTATATGGGTAGGCCCATATAAACTAATGTCAGGGATGACACATTTCAGTTTTTGCATTCGTTTTCTATTACTTGACTGGTTTACATTCCACCAATTTTGAAAAATTTCTTACTTACTTAATTATGAACGGATTTTAAAATATCTTATTTTTACGACTAAGGATAAACTTAGCTTTTTGAGACAAGACGAAAAAATGAGTCTGTTATTTTTTTAATCCTAAAAACACCGTATCCCTTCAGATACCGTCAATTAGAAACACAATAGTAAGACAATAGATGCGCGGCCACCGGTGGTCGCTTGGGGATTCATGAAGTATTGTAATTATTTTTATATTGTATCTAGTAATAACTCAAACAACAAAGTTTTACATTTTCTATAACAAAGTAACCAACACATTTTTTTTTCTACCTGCATAAACCTACCTACTACAAAAGTCTTTTATTTAATTCATGAATCCCCAAGCGACCACCGGTGGCCGCGCATCTATTGTCTTACTATTGTGTCTCTAATTGACGGTATCTGAAGGGTTAAACTTGCAATTAATTAGATTTTTCATAAAACAAGGAACCCTAAAATTGAACAGTTGGAAACAAAACACGCGGGAATTTTATGGCCCACTGTTTAATTGTTTGCCATCAAGAGCGAGTAGGTGACTTGCTCACTTTTAACTATTTTTATGTGCTTAGAATTAAGTCATTGTATAATATTGATATAACATATCACCTCGTACCGGAAGACGCAGCGTTGGAAGGCCTCCAACAAGGTGGACCGACGACCTGGTCAGGGTCGCGGGAATCCGATGGATGCGTGACGCACAGGACCGGTCATTGTGGCGACGCTTGGGGGAGGCCTATGTCCAGAAGTGGACGTCTTTCGGCTGATATGATGATGATGATGATGATATCAATAATGTTCCCAACATCCCAGAACTGTTTTTTTTTTGGTGCGAAAAAATCGTCCATTAACGATTACGGCCCACTCCCTCGAGTAGCCCTGAGTTCCAGCAATGGGAACATTATCAAGCTTTTTTTTGGTGGGCAAAAATCATCCATTGACAACCGCTGCTCTTGGGTGGAGCGGGAGATAGTGTCAGACTCTTACTGACTAAAAACCCACCCCGTTCCTTCTAGCCTTCATACCGGGGCTCGAGCTCCTTTTCAGATAACCCTGGCCCCAGTTTACCCAGCTGGGCCCTTGCTGTTGCAACTCTGTCTTTTACTTAATTTATAATATTATCTTGCCTTCAAGATATTCTATCAGTATCTACCGTATACTCGTATATTACTCAATATCTCATTAAAGATACGATATATTATGCTACGATAATAATCGACTAAAACTAAAAGTTACCGCATCCCATCTTCCCGCCTCTACACACACTGCGGTATCTCTTGAACTAGAGATTGTCTCATAAGTTTGTGGTAGCCACTTGAAGCTACAAAATGAGATACAGAATACCAACTTCAGATTTTTTGTGTCATAAATTACAATATAGAGATAAAATTTTGTCAAAATACACGAAGTAGACAGTCGAATGTTCTATTTTTAAATTGTTTTTAGAAACTCAAAAAAAAAAAAATCCGGCCAAGTGTAAGTCGGACTCACGCACGAAAGGTTTCGTACCGTCCAGCAAGAAACGTTTGTTGTTTGGGAGCACACTTAAATATTTATTCGTTTTCGGTTTATTAGAATTTGTTATCATAACAGCAACAGAAACACATCATCAGTAATGTCTAACTATCACAGTTCTGAGATACAGCTTGGTGACAGACCGACGGACAGCGGAGCTTTAGTAATAGACCCCCGTGTTAGCCTTCGGGTAAGAAACCTTAGAAATTAAAAAAAAAAAATGTAAAAAGCAAAGATATTTGGTAAAAATTTCATAGCAACGGTCATGGAATTTGGAAATAAAATCAATCACACATTCAAATAGAACGTGTGTCGTAATCTATTAGCGACTAATCAATCAAACCCATTCAGGTTATTTGCACTACTTAAAAAATAACCTTAAAATTCATTCAACAAATCCTTACTAATATTATAAAAGCGAAAGTGAGTTTGTTTGTTTGTTACGTCTTCACGCCTAAATGGCAAAACTGATTTTGATGTAACTTGGTACACGAATAGACCATGTCCTAGAATAGGACATAGGATACGTTTTATCCCGGAAGTATGTTCCCTTGGGATAAATTTCTTCTATCACGCAGGCGAAGTCGCTGGGAGCAGCTAGTAAATGAATATATCTATTTACAAAACGCCACACAAAGTCAATAACAATCTAGGCTAGGCTAATGTCAGGCTATAATTAATTCATAATGAATAAACAAATTCTTTCGAGGCTTCATAATATAATTTGCATAACAGTTGATCAACACTACTGACCTTCGGAAGTAATGTTTACAAACTTCTATAGTCAATGCTATCAAGTCTTTTAAGTTTCAAAGACGAGAATTGAGAAAACTTTCTTTTGACAATATTTTGATCTATATATTTTTTTTTCTTTTTACTGGAATTATTTTAATATGGAATTTGAAATATTATTTAATGTTATTATGTGACATTATTGATCCTCTTATAAATTACTACTGAATTTTTATATAAATTGAATTTATCCTATGTTGGCTTATTTTGGAATTTGGATTATTATTTTGTGTGTTTTGTTGGTCTTTTGTATTTTTGGGACAAAATTAATTTTTAGTATGTATTCTATTTTGTTATTATTAGGATTTTTGTAGTACCTATCTTGTATGTTTTTTTCTTCTTTGAACATAACAATTTGCAATTGTATATTTTTTTAATTTTTTTTCAACACAATGTGCCGTTGTTATGAAATTAAATGACTTATGACTTATGCTACTTGGGTTTATTTTCTATTTTCACGAGAGCGAAGCCGCCGGCAAAAGCTCATATCAAATATTGAATACTATCTACTAATCTTTCAAAATACCGATGCAATTTTCTATGAGTCGTAACTCCCAGGAGTCCTAACCGATGGCATTGTGTGACAAACATGCTCACATTGGCTCGTTATATTTTTAAAGCCATTTTATTACTCTAATGAACCTAATAATAGACTGAAGTGTAACCGTCGGTTCTAATTAGTGGGGAAATGAATAAGGGCGTATAAAGCTCGCATTTATTATTAAATCATAATAAAAAATAGAGAGATCGTCGACAAGAAAAAATAGCATAATCTACATGTTTAATTATTCCTGATATTCTAGGATATTACACAGGAGGCAACTGCGTCGTCGGTTACTGCTCGTCCTATTGATTATAGCTTGATGACGTCATGTAGTCTAACGGCTATATACCTAGTCTTCCTCAATAAATGGGCTATCTGACATGAAAACAATACTTAGCGTGAATATTTTCTTTGAGTACCTATGGGGAGTCATAAAATAACTTCTCTCGCTGAGATTAGAGTGTGAGGGAGTGCCAAAAATTTTACTGACTTAATCTCACCAATATCCCATCAATTGCCCTTTGTTTTCCACAGCCGCGGTGACGATCCCTTCCAAAAATCTTCTACTGATTTCCAAGTATCTGCGTTCATCTAAGATCGATAGTACACGATCCAGCACATGTATTTCAACTTCAAACTCAATTATGCCATATCCACTGAGGTCCGTTTGAGTAATATTTCTTACTCTGCCCCTAGGGAGGCTGGCAGAGTTTGGAAATTGCTTTCGACTCTTTCCGCGGTACTTCTGTTCAATGTCATCGTCTTCTGTTGCTCTGTTTTGAATCGGTGGGCTTAAAATAGGAAAATTGTTTACTAATGCTTCTCGTTTTAGTTCCCTGAATGTATTTTTAAGTTAAGGGTAATGGGTATGTTATCCTAGAATATTTTTTATCTTCTTGGGTTTTCTACTTTTTCTTGCTTTTAGGCATATTAGTAATAAATATTCCTTTCAAGAAATAATTATTTATTGCTAATTTGCCTAATACTATGATTCCTGTGTTCTGTGCCTAATACTAATATCAGGCAATTTCGCTCTTTAGCCTTGGCTAAGGAGAGAAATTTCTTGCAATCTATAATAGGAAAGGTTACTCCATAATAAATTACATCATTGCTTATCAGGTACGTTATAAGTCAAACACGAGCCTATCAATATTACTGAAATTTCTGCATAAACCATTTTACAGGCACTACAAAATCTACCAAAGCATAATTCTTAACCTAGTATAATTTATTCCAGTCTCCATAATGTGGCACATAAACGTGTAAAGCTTAGAAGACGAAATGTGCTCATATAACTACACATAAGGCTTGACAGAGGTTATGATATTAAAACTTAAATAGACACAGCCTTGGTCTCGTAATAACGTGAATGTTTAAAAGGAGAATTTAGCTTTGAGTTTGATACCTAAACAGAAGTTACGTCTAAGATGTTTCATATAAAACTGGACATATGTGCAGCTATGAGAATAAATACAGAGATTCGTAAACAAATAAGGCAAACACTGAGTCATATGTATTTTAAATTTGACTTACATTGACCTAAGATGACCTGCTTTGACGGTTTCGGTAATGTAACTCAGCGTGTTATCTAAGAGCAAAGATTGCTTTGACTTTAAATTTTGTAACATCCGCAATAACAGTGATTTGAATATCTAATCTGAATCTGATTAATTCTACTAAGTCTTTCGTTTTAATATGAAAGCTCAGAGACTGACTGGTGAGCGAGACTGGATGAGTGAAAACTATAAATCCAATCAAAACTTAGATTTCAGAGAATCTTGTTAAGTCAACGTCTGTTTAAGTCAACTTTAAAGTTAAAACTAACGTAAACATTTTGGTAACTTCGACAGAGTCAAATTAATGCAGAGTGCACTTACAGACTTGAGTCATTGTCTTATTAATGAATGGAGCGGCAGTTTTATCTCATCTATTATCTTTTATAATAATAGTTTCAAGTGTAATAATTTCAACTTTGAAGTGGAACGTGTTAGGGTTAGCAAACTCAGCGGTTTTTATACGACTTAAGTTTTTATTATTTGAATCGGCAATAGAATCATCTCCATCTAATAAGATTCCAAGAATTATATTTATAATTGTTGTACAAAAAGAATAGCATGTGCGGTTTTACCCGCGTCGTAGCGTGTATAGGTAATCTAACATTGAAAGGATTTGGTAATTCATATTTTAAATCATGAATCCCCAAGCGACCACCGGTGGCCGCGCATCTATTGTCTTACTATTGTGTCTCTAATTGACGGTATCTGAAGGGTTAATAGCTTCTGACGTTTTATAAGTGCCCATGTAGGCCTATTGAATTTTGAATTTTGAATAGTTTGTAAAACTATAATAGATGACAGCTATAAAATTCAGAATCGGGTAAAACAATCTTTTCCTTAATTAACAAAATATATAGTAAAGAAACAAATAAAACACATATCAGAGGAAAAAATAAAACTAAAAGTTATTACAAGTAAGTAATTGAACATGTGAAATAATAACAGTAATGAAGATCTTGTGTAATCTGTGCAAAGTACACGACTCACATATTTATGAGATGTAACCTTGGACAACTTATGTTCAAGTCTTTAGACATTTTTATGTTTGTGACAAACCAGAGTTGAGATGCAATGCTAAAAACTTTTATCAAAACACACTTGTTTGTGGAAGATTTTTTCCTCACTATGGCAAAAATCGTTTTGAAGCAAAGTTTATCATTCGTAAAGCCATTACTGATATCTGAACCCAAACCCACACAAATTTTATTATTATACCTACTTGAATATCATTTTTATGGCTTCAAAATAATGTTTGCCAAATAAAATGTGGACGGGAATCCGGAATATCATTGCTGAGATCATCTTTCTTTTCCAAACACATCAAACAAGTTTCTATAGAGATCTAAAATTAGCGTTAATCGACCTACTATTTGATTGAAGCCATTCACAATAGATGCCTAAAATACTGCGCTTGGTAGAATAGAGTCAATTCTTAGTAAGGCACTACTTGATAATGATGATGATTCAGTGTTCTTTAAAACTAAAAAGGTTTTGGCTTTAGAAATAGTAACAAGAATAATAAACTCTATTGGGTATTTGTTAAAAGATTTTGAAGTCGACGAAAAAGTAGCTGGTAGTGGATATAACATAAAGCGTATTTCATCGTACTTTTCGGGAACTCCCACAGATCGCGTCAAAATTTCTGAGAAACAATTTGTGCCAGTAAATATTAACGGGATTACTTTAATCGGCACTTTTTTGTTTTAATAAAAAAGCAAAATTTTAGTCAAAGCAAAGTTCTAAATGTTTCTTGTTTTTAGCAAAATACAAATTTAGATCTTAGAAAACTTTTCATTTCAAATTGTATTTGTAAACATTCTAGATTTCTGAGTATAATCTACTAAATCTAACTTCATCTGTATCATGCAGAACATTTAGCGTGCTGTTATTTTTTAAAGATGTTTCTTTTTTGCATGTTCTTTATTTTGGTAAATATACATCTTTTCAAGTGCTTAAATGGTTTATAGTTTGAATAGCTTTTTTTTTAAATCCCCGTTATTCCTGTTGAAATCAACTGAAATTTCGGCAATAATGATTATCATTCCCGACCGAATGTCGGTAGTCGCCAACTATTGCATGTAACTGCATACCATTGAAGGAATGTGGGCGTACAAATAGGTATGAAAATGCAGAATAGAGACGTGGTGTTTTAAAGTATGCTACGTATCTATTTATATGTCAAAGTTAATATTAGTTTGTTAGTCGTCCAACTAGAAATTGAATGGATTCTGCAAATGCACAAACGAGGTAATAGTGTAATTGTATTTGGATCACTGAAGACTACACTAGAGAATCTAGACTGGGTTGTATTATCTATAGGTATAATGTCTAACTATATTGGTTTTTTGTTCTTATTGATCGTTGCATTGAACAAATGCTAAGGTAATAATACTAAAATTTACAAGTAACCAGTTTTAGTTTGAAATAGAGATAATTTTTAGGCAGATTTTTCTGCTTTGTGGTATTAAAATAACTTAAAATATCTTAAGCTTGTAAGAGGAGGTTTATTTAAATCCCAGTCAAATCTTAATTATCTCGGCGTTGAAATCAGAAAAACGTGAAAGCCCTCAAAATAAATCCGTGGCACTGACGTTGATCACAATAAATTTGGAAAATATCAAAGCATTTTTACCAAGAAATTCGAATGTTAAGTCACAACCCTTTCTAATCCTCGTTGCGAGGATAGGAGGAGGCGAAACTTTTTAGGATTTCAAAAGTGGATTAAGAATTTAAGAGCTAATGAAAATTAAAGAATTATTAAGCTTAATAAAACTCTTGGTTTGGTTCTATAAGTAACTTGAGCAGACTATAGTGGATTTGATAAAACTACTAAATAGGCTTAGGCTACAGGCAGAACATTTTATGATGAACTCCAAGCCAATAGCACGTTTATTTTATTTGTTTCCGATGCCTTTGTATATTAAATTTTTTTATGGAAATAATATTTTATTTACGAATTGAATTGAAGATATTAAAAAAAAGCATTGTTGATAAACAAGATAAATTCATAAGTAATTTGAAATAACTGATAAATAGTGTTGCAAAAACACAATGCATAGAACGATTAGTGCCTTTCTTGTAGGTACTTGCTAAATCTATTCGTCTTGACATTTTCTTCACATACCGAACAGAAATGATATGCAATATTCATATCACAATACATTCATTTATAATCCTGCCTCAAACGAGGCCTAACATTACAATTGCGCAAGTGTGGTATGTTTACATTTATCGCGTTTCAGTTAATGAATACGCCGCTCGGTCACATTGACACTGCGTTCTTAGAAACAGTATGATAAACAAACATACGGACCAACCGGTGTACTATTACATGTGTTTACACAATAGTTTCTACTAAACGTCCACACAGATAAACTCTTTTATAGAAACGAATCCGATCCCGAATGTTTGTTTTATCAAATACATTCCACGCATCGATACTTCGACGAAAGAAATATTATTCATTGATTTACTAAACGTTTCATAAGTAGTGATCGAGAGTTCAAATAAACAGAAAATGGTATTGTAGCTAAGCTTATAGAAAAGAAAAATAAAACTGACGAGATAAATGCTACAGTATCAAGCATCGATAAAACGAATCACATTGCTAACGATATCGCTCTCTAAAAAGAAGCAACAAAAGTAAATTCAGCTAAGTTTATCTTTGTCCAAAATCTTATTTTCTTCGTAAAGTGAAATGGCCAACAATTTAAATTACTTCAGATAAAAGAGAATGTAATTAATACGGGTAGTCAAAATACAAAAGAGGAAAGCAATTTTGAATTCTCGACGATGCAATAATGATTATCGTAGCAAATTATCCATAAACATGGAAATGGCAAATATAGCATATCAGTTATCACTAGCCTTCAAATATGGTTGAGTCCAAGTTGGGTCTGAGCCAAAATGATGGAGATCAGAGTGTATATCGTTATTTATTTCATATCTCAATTCTTATTGACCATTTCGATGAGCAGTCCACGATGCAGTTGACCTTCATTTGCGAAATGGAGCGCGATATCAATTGTTTGCGAGATTTTTCTTGGTTTTCTTATCTCTCAACATTGTTAGCCCGAAGCAATTTATGCATTTCCTCATTTCACCGAAATCATTTTATATGATGTCATCGTTTAGTTTATTTGCTCTATGAGTTTGAATCTTCTTAGAACCGGTCTAATCATAATACTGTATTCGGTTTCTTGATTCGCTTTGATATTTACTAAAATGTTATACAAACACGAATTCATTAGATATTAGAATTCGTGTTTGTATACCTACCTCACCTTGACTTTATTAGTCACTCTTTGCATAAACACCTACACTATAATCTTATCTGAGCATAGTGGTGCGTAAGGAATATTGCTGCTTGAATGTTTTTACTAACCTTAATTAAAAAATCCGGTTGCGAAGTAGAGAGATTATAAGTTTCCAATTTTAAAAGCACATTACATCCATGTAGTTCACTTTGAGGCAACGTTACACAGGACGGTACGCTCGTTGAGCACACATAACATCACATTTTGCACTTGCCAACTAAAAACAATAAACGATGTAAAACCGACGTGTATCCAGTTAGCTAAAGCCGTATTTCCCTTTACGAGAGAACGTTACGTGAACACAGACCAGTCACAGTTATTTTATTTTTTGTTGGTTATTACGACGATTACGTGTAGAGAGGAATTCGTAGCGCACGATACGTCCGCTCGCGACGCAGGCGGTCGACCGACTGAGGGAATGGTACGGGGGACGAGCGATGAACGAATGGCGGTGTAGAGCGAACGCATAGAGCGCATCTGAGCCGGACTGGCGTGATCCTGGCAAACCCTCTCGTAGCCCGAAATAAGTGTTATTAATCACGCTGCTGCTGTTTTTGGTTTTATTTTGCATGAAAATCGGTTCTGTTTCTGTACTTAAGTATAGTCCAGCGACAACTGTAAAGAGAAGTTTGAATTCAACTGGTTTGGCGACTTGGGTGTCTCCTTACCTGCTGTCGGCCTGTCGGCAAGCCCATTGACTATTTGAAGGGACTCTTTGTAATGATATATTGGCGGGATAACATCAAAGCGGTATTTTTTTAGGACTGCAGTTGATGAAAGCTTATAATATTCGTGGGTTTTCAACAATTTTGTACTCAACGATTGTGGTTTCCATCAAAGATTTCGGTTGAGTGTAATAAACTTCGCAGAAGTTGTAGAACTAAATATTACTGTTGATATTGGTTTTTATTTATTTGTGGTTCTTATTTGACTTGAATCAACTTATTTTCTGCAAGGGTTTTACGATAGATTTCGTCTGAAAATTGCAATTTTACCACTGACTGTTGAGAAATGATATTTTGCTCAAAGCCATATTTCTCAGTTGGTCTGATTTTACGATCACTGGCTACGTTAGATCATTGGGTAAGTAGCACCCCATGAGCTAACATAGTGTACTACAAGTGACAGATTTAGATCATGGTATATACCTACTGACAAAATGGAGGGTTTATAATTACCTCTTGCAGTACCCATACAAACAGAAAAGAAAACATTATGATAATAATTAAATATAACGGTATAAATATGAAAGCGTACTTATATGCAGCAGAAGAAGATACGACAAGTATATCACAACAATAAAAACAACTCAAAATAAATTCTGAAATTAATTTGACTTGAATTGCTTTTATAACTTTTTCTGCATCTTCCTTACCAGATTAATTTGGTAGAAAACAAAACAAATGCGTAATCGTTAAAACTAATTGCCGAAACAAGTGAACATCATGGAAACGATAATGTACGATATCAGTGATACTCGTTTCTCGAATCAACTTGACCAAGTGAGTTGTTATTTATTTTTCATCATTCATTTATCAATATTTGTAAGTACATCGTTTTGATGTATGGTCGTGTAAAGTAGTATGTATCATGATACGAAAGTGAGAAATGATCGGCTGTTACTCTTGCTTACCTTTTTTTAGTAATCGAATTATGTATTTATTTTTCTGTGGTCTTTTGTTAACTTGGGAGTGTCAACGAACTGTACTGTAAATTTTTTGTCTAGAATTTCACGTTTGGATTGCATTGCAAATGTAATATTGTTGATTTACTTTTTTCATTGGCGTAAAGTGAAAAAAGTTATTTGCTAATTTGTTTGTCTAATAATTGCAGTAATTTAGGTAGTAAATATATCATATTCCACAAAATTATGGACAGTAAATTATTATAAAAGATTTGTCATGTTGCAGAATATAATATGTTTCGCAAGTCATTGCAGTAGCTATATTTCTGTCACTGTTTACATCCGTATTTATATTGTAATATTTATGCGGTTACAGTGCTGTAGATATAGTGACTACGGGTTTTAAGTAGAGACAATCGTTCTAGTATATATTATGTTGAGTGGCAAACAGTGACGAAATTCTACAAGTCTTTTGAACGCAATGAGCCGTCGTCGTCCGGTATTGACAATGTTTTGTTTTTTTTTTTTGTTTTTTATTTGCTTTTTTATGTTTATTTTTGTTTGTTTTAATTTTTTGGACTAAGCATTTTGTCTCGTCGTTTATACCGCGTACGTCAAGGGACTGGAACAATTTACTTTCTGCGGTCTTGCCCTCCGATTATAATTTGAGTGTCTTCAAGGCAAGAGTGAATAGGCTCATAAACTAGTGCGCCTCACCACCAGAGATTGCATCACGGCTTTGGTTGCATCAGGTGGGGTTGCAGTCAAGCTTTAGTATATTAGAGGAGGTCTAGGTCCCAGCAGTGAAAAAACTATAAGGCCGACTATGCTTTGCTATGCTAGTTTATATTAATTGAAAAAAAAAAACAATTTTATACTTTTATAACGAAACCTATTTATTACCAGTCGTCAAAACTAGTCAGTAGCTCAACAATGCATATAAAGCCCCCATCAATAAACTTTGTCCATATTTTATGATTAATTTATTACATCCATCCTTCCTCCATTGTCCACAAAACTTTTTTTGTCCACCGGATACGCTCACATCAAGATTGCGAGCGGGCGCACTCAACCAATTTTTATTATGCACGTTTCAATAAAAGGTACAGTGGCAATTTGTCACTGAGCGTGAAATGGCTTACAGATTCATCTCTGTTGGACCACAATGCTGGAATTACGGATGATATGGAATGGATTAATGTAGACTAGTGACTTTAAGGAAGATAGTTTCCAAATAAACTTCTAAATATTTTTTTAGTTGGAATTGGTTTTAGATTAGAAAAAGTAAACCGTGCAAACACTGGAAATAAATAATTTTATGAATAATCGATTTGTAAAACTGCTGTGTCATGAGTTCATGAACTCTTTTTAGATTCAAAAGTATCTTCATAGACCCGAAACTATCCGTAACAAATAAGGCTATCTAAGATATCGTAATAATTAGTTGATGAGAAGAACTCTTAACAGAATTCAAACAATTAGGTAAGCATCATCAAAATCAAACCAATATCAGTCTGCTTGATAATATTGACACACCGATCTAAACTATAGAATTGAAATTCATAAACGTCTTGTGTAAATTTGGTCAGGTTAGTTACATTTAGATTAGGTTAGGTCAGGGTGAACTTAGGTCCCATACTGTTTGTGATAGACCGTGAAATTAATTTCAGGTTCAATGGCATCGAGTTCAGGTACAAAGCTGAAATAATAGTTTAAATGACTCACTTTGGGAATAACAATTGTCAATCGAGGCGTATAATGTGCATTTTGTTCTGTTTATACTAATGTGACTAGTTATGATATTGATGAAGTTGATATCATTTGTGATTTTTTTGCATGCTTCTGGTTGATAGCGATGTGAAGAAACTTTGACACCTAAGTATATTTTGTTTTTGTGTACAAATATGGTTGAGTTAAGTATAAATAGTAAGTTAATATTTAAAGTTCATAAGTATACCAACATTTTTTTACAACTAAAATAACAGTGTTTTTAAAATTTCTAAATTACATTTAAATAAAAAATGGGCATCTTAGGTGAAGTGGCTAATGATAATCATAATGATTAATAGCTAATTCACATATAGGATCAGCAATGTTACTAGAGAAGGAGGCAAGTAAACGTTTCTTTTTTTAAACAGTTTAAATACATTCTATAAACCATACTCACTGGCCATTCATAGTTATTTTGTCAGTTTAGCTCATCTTTCCAAACTCTATTTCGCTCCATCATGTCTATTTTCGACACTACTGTCGGATACGCTGCAATTCACTATATCCCCTTGCACTATATCCGTCCATTTGATGCCAGCTCTCCCATATACAATAACAACACCTACCATGGCACTAAAATTTGTATGATCCAGACACCTCGTGTAGACTATTATATTTTCCCAACTCCCAACAATGGCATGGCGGTGGTGAGGTTTGGAATTCATCAGTGTAGTTCCGGCATCTTCCGATCGCGATTGTGTCCACAGCACCGTGAGTGATTTATTGGCCGCCATTGTTGTTCACGTCATATTATATTTACAAACACAACACATTTGCTTTTCGATATATCAGAAATTGTAGCAGGATTTTTTGATGAAATATTTTTTTATTTTTATGTCGGGTGAAAAGGATCGTTTGGTCAGTAATCGCTTCACACTACAAATCCCTATATCGAGGATTGGGGTCCGCACAAATCAAATACTCGGATTGTGTAGGTGCTATACAAACATTTGTTTTGTTAGTGTAAACAAATAATTTCATACTGAAGCTAATGGAAGAAGTAAACAACATAAACAACAATTCCGTTAATACGAAAGAGATTGCAGACCCACGAAGCGAAAATATTTGAAGACAAAAAAATATTATTATGAAATTATCGCTGTTGCTTTTGGTCCAGCATTTTTGTTTCTTTTGAGTCATCTAAAAACAATCATGAGAAGAAGAGCTGCAAATTTTTGGAATTACTGTGCAATTATTTGTTAATGCACTTTTTTCTACATTTCTGCTGAGCTTGGGCTTGGATGAGTCAGTTATAACTTTCCAGCATCTGATTCACTCAACGCGAATGAAATTAAACGCAGATTTAACTAAGAACATGAGCAGAATTCACATAATAACGTCCGAATCAGGTTTTTGCTCCGGTTTACTATCCGAAGTTAATCTCAAACTGCGCGAGTGCAAGCTTTAATAGCTATAGAACCAGTAATTTTGATATGAATATTCAGTGAAGCTGAGATGAAGATAGTGCTGGCATATTTTGAGTTCTCAACTATGAGTAAGACGTCGACAATTCATGAATTGCAATTTAAGCGACCACACAAAAGCAAATAAGAAACCTAACGCTGAATGACTGTGTTCATTTAGTTGATGATATCTAAAAAACGAGTGATAAAGGTCGCTTTCAAAAGAACCAATTATAAGGTTTTGTTGTTTCATGACAAAGAAACCATAACAGTAAACGACAAAACATTCAAACTAACAACGTCATCCACCAGAAGACGCTATAAAAGAGAGCGCTGTATCAGCATAGACGTTGATGTTAACTTTTATACGTACCATCAAAAATATATCATAACAATCTGTATCAGATCTCACATGCCCTATATTCGTAACAAGTTAATTCTCGTTCACCATAAAAACGTTCATTTTTCGCGGCTCTACGAATCCCCAGGTTATCGTTCGATGGAATTATTATGCCAAACACACAACTTGAAGCGATTTGTTCTTTTACAACAGTTACTGTTTGAATTTCTGCCGGAGACAGTTTATTTTTGAGAGATCTTTTCGTATGATGAGTCATCCTTGATAATTTGATTTTCTGACATATCTCCTTTTTTATCTATTTGGTGGCAACATTAGTTACCTACGAAGTTTTTTTTTTAGATTAGTGACGTTTCCTTATATGGGAATATGCAACATTAAAGTCATTTTAGGTTTATTGCTAACTGCCATACCAAAAACAACGCTGAAACATATTCAAATTAGCAAGACTTTGACATGCAAATATTACCGAATAATTGTAAAAACCGTCAGTTTATGATAAATCACGCGAAATTGTTACCTCTTTTTTATTTTAGGACGACAATACATCACACCAGTGTTATAATGGTGAATGTGTGTATATTCGTTACTTGTTCACATGTGATCAACCGAACAGATTTGGGTGAAATTTAGCAGAGAGATAGAACATGTTCTAAATTAGACAATTCCCCCTTTTCCCCTTGGACAATTTTCTACATTCATATGAGCGAAACCGCTGGCAGCATCTATGTAATTATATATAATCTTATAGAAAATTCTTGAGAGTTCAGACTCTTAACATCTTTGCAAATATCGGTTAACACATATATTATTGCGTAGGTAACCAATAAATAAAACTTATATAAATACCATAGGGACCTTCCGTTATACAGCTCAAGATAATATCAGTATAAATTCTTATCAAGTTACAGTATTAAATTCGAATACTGCGATGGCATATTTTGTGAGCACTTCGTTTAACGTATGCGAGTATGACGTGACCCATTTTTCTCAGCTGACCCGTACATTTTGTGTGAGGTGTTATGCAACTGATGTAGTCCATCTTGTCTATACTTAAGTGCTCTTAGAACAAACGGTTTGATGTGTACAGAAGATTCTCTATTATATATACATATTTATTCATAATTATTAAGAATAAGAATAAATTTTATTTGTTTATTGTTTGCTTCTCTCTCTCTCTCTCTTTCTCATAATTATGACCCTCCCTCTTATTGTAAAAAAATACCAAAATTTTTAAGATAAAATTGATATATATATTTATATATTCGTTACTTGATTTGGATGATATTTAGTACACTAGTAGACTATATCCATACAATAGCAATAGGATACTATTTATCTCGCGAATATGTTTCCTTGAGTCATTTTTTGCTTTCACGTGGGTGAAGTCACCGTCAGAAGCTAGTTCTGTAAATAGAGCAAAGTCAGATGACAATTTTAACTTAGTGTTATACCAAAGTTATAATAATGATAATCTACTTAGCCTTTTTCCTATCGAGAGAAAATCTCCAATGTAGATCTGTGAGAACGCTACGAGATCTTCAATCAACCAGCAGATCAAAAGCTGCAAATAGAACTGGATCGGCCACATCCTCCGAAGAACAACATGTACAAGCCCTAGACTAGAATCCTCAAGGAAGACGTAAACTTGGTCGCCTTGAGCAGACCTGGTGACGAACGGTCATCGCAGGGGCAAAGAATATAGGGAAAACCTGGAGCGAAACGCTCAAGACCGAACGGGATGGCGGCACACTGTGGACGCCCTCTGCCTCATCTAGGGGACACAGGAACTTAAGTAAATAGTAGTAGCCTTTTCCCTATAAGCTATAACTCAGTAATATAGTAGAATTCTAATAGTGAAAGAATTTTCAGAATCGGTTCGACAGTTTCTGAGATTATCTACCTACAAAAAAACTTACAAATTTCCTCTGAAGTAGTAGAGACTACTAACATTCCTTTTCCTTTGCTAGTTGATTCTTTAATTTAAAACGGCTACCTACCCTTAATTGAATCGAACTGAATAGAAAGAACACGGCTCAATGGTTTCATTCCGTCTGATCGGTTTTAATATAGATGTTTTTGAAAAACTTTTTAAACTTTAATTAATTTTATTTTCGATCGCCCAAAGGGCACTTTTTGTCGAAACTGGATCGGAGTGTTTCCTAGGAAAGAACATGTTTTTTTTGTAAATGTGGAAACTGATAAATTGGACAAAATTATATTAATAAAATAACGGCTACAGATTTATCATTGATAGAGCATAAAAGCATAATCAGGTTAATAATGTTCCCACTGCTGGAAATCAGGCCTATTCTAGGAGAGGGAATGTGCCGTAATCCACTACCCGAGGCAAGTGCAAGTTTGTGGATATCACATGTTTTCAAATTTTTGGTTCTATGACATGCCGGTTTCCTCACGATGTTTTCCAACACCGTTTTAAATACCAGATGACATAAATGACAGAAACCAAAACACCTGACTGCGTTTATTATATAGTTTATTGTACACCTTCACTTACACTTATTCCTACCCTCATTATGGGACAGGAAAAAGTATACAAAGGGCGGTCTTACCACACAGAGCATTCTCTTATAGACAACCTTAGGATGGACTGTACGAAAACAGATAGATTTGAGGCGATCATGTCAGGGTGGGTTTGGCTGGTAGCAGGGATCGCTACCACTGGCTAATCACACCATCAATCTGGGCTCTTGATTAAAGATTAAAGTCAAATACTATAAACAAAACTAATATTCTAAACATATTCATTTTACCGGTAGTTAAATAAGTTTTAAAATAAAAAATCAAGCATTTTCAAAACAAAGAACAATTTGCCTACATATCCACGGCCCGCATCGTACAACATTTTAATGGGACATTACGGAAATGTATAGATCCATGGTGATGATAGCAAGGAAAGCGTCATACTTACATTTGTGTCGTACGATTTCAATAAACGGTCCCCTTCGAGCATAAATAATGCATGTCGAATTGTTGGGCCCCGTATACCGAGATAAAGATCAATAATAATGCTACATCTGAAATATGCTTTTGTATGTCCCTACAGATCGTAATATCAATGTAAAGGAAAATAAACTTAACGATACAAAAAATAAAAGCGATATTTACGTGTTGATTTTTTACAATAACCACTTGCTGATTGACCAAGCGCTTGTTTGTAATAAATAAGTTGATTCAGAGAGCCAGTGACGGATCTAGGACAGTGGTTTTGATTATCGTTAAGCGTAAGTCCGCGTCTACCGATAAGGCCCTAGCTCCCGAGCAGTGCTATAAAACAGTGATTTTCTGAAGCCTACACCGGTATTTAACCAATAGAAGTTTTAAAAAAAAAACATAAATAGGTTATTGTACTCATACGTACAAAATCCTATATCCAAAAACCCCAAAAGAAAAACCCTCCCACAACCAAAAAAAAAACACCAGGCCATGTGAGTATTATGCTTAACTTTATTGCACCATACACCATAGACAACACAGTTGCATAGTTTATCTGTGGCAAGTACTCTGTTGTGTTCAAGGGACTATACGCCTTTAATGTAAGTCCGCGTTCACTAGTTAAACTTTATCGGTTAATGCAACTTGATTGATTTCATACGAATTAAAGGAAATTAATCTTTTAATGTTGCTCTTTAAATTACAAGTGGGCTGATCTCGTGGCATGAATTACTTACGAAATATCGTATTGCTAATTATAAGCTGGCTGAGTTAATGTGTTGTAATGAGTATGTTTGAGTAATAACGGGATGTTTGATTCATAATATTTCAGTAGGTTTTAAATGGTCATGTGGAAAGTACCTCATCATCTTCCTGCCCTTGTCCCGTTTTATTTGGGGTCGGCGCAACACGTTTTTTTCTTCCATTCTGTCCTGTCACTCGTCACGCTATCACTAACTCCCTTTTCTTTCATATCACTTCTAACCCAATCCATCCATCTTTTCTTTGGCCTCCCTCTCCCCCGCCGTCCATCCACATGTAAACTCATAACTTTTTTAGCAACATGCGTTTCGTCCCTCCTTTTCACATGACCATACCAATGGAAAGTACCTACCGACCTTATTTTTTAATTGATATAAATTAGATGCAATCGTTGATGGCGAGGCGCACTAGTTTAATAAGAGCCTATACATTCTTGCCTTGAAGACACCTAAATTATAATCGGACGGGAAGATCGCAGTAGGCAAATTGTTCCAGTCCTTCGATGTACGTGGTATAAACGACGAGACGAAACGCTTGGTCCGGGTGGTAGAGGTTTCAACAACATACCTATCTGAGTTGTTGAAAAAATGTTGATGTTAAGATTTTTTTTTGATTTAATAGGTTTTTAAAACATTATTTATTATATACACTAATATAATAAAAAGGTAAAATTTGAGTAAATTTGGTTGTAGGAGGTAATCTCTGAAAGTACTGGTCCGATTGCTAAAATTTTTTTTTACCGATAGAAAGCTGCTTAATTCCTGAGTAGCTATATTTTATGTATGCGGGCGAAGCTACAGGCAAAAGCCAGTTAATATTTATGTCACGTCATATCACTGCGACTTGAGTGCGACAGCCTGAACAAGGTTTCGCCCGTTTAGTACTCTACGAAACCTTTTTACTGCTTTCTGTGAATAAATGAGAAATAAGTTAAAAAAAAAAAAATTAGTTTAGCTTATTAATGATTCGTGTCGAGAATTACTGACATAATTGCCTCCTGAAATAATTGCAGATCTACCTTTTATCTGTTACGAGAATAATGTAAGGAAAAAGAAACTAACCGACTGTCATATCAACGCACCGCCGAAACTATTGGGACTAGGAACGTGAAATTTTGCACAAAATGTTCTTTTATGATATAGGTGAGCACTAAAAGGGGATAACCCAAGACGCGGACGGCGAGCCATGGGTAGCTCGCTGTCCGACCGTCTGGTAACTGTCCGGACCGAGCCCAAGACGTCGACGGCGCGCACTGTTTCCGCGCGCTTCAAGAAGCTAGAAGAACTGGGTCCAGGGATATCCGAAAGGAAACTCGAGCCCCGGAATGAAGAGGCTAGAAGGAACCGGATGAGTTTTTAGTCAGTAAGAATATGACACTATCTCCCGCTCCACCCAAGAGCGGGGGTTGTCATTAGATGATTTTTGCCCACCGCTAAAAAAATCCCCCTAAAGGGATGAAATAGGGGCCCACAGTTAGTATGAAAAACCCCATTTCTACGCGGGTGAAGCCGCTAACAAAAGCTAGTAAATCATAAAACATTTTACACTAGCTTGAATGCTAGAATTTTCTACCACGGAACAATTCAATTTTGAACCAACTTTCAATAGTACTCTACCGATTTTCAGCCATCTTTTTTTACATACTCATTCCGATTGATAAGGAGTCTTCGCTCACTGTTACTGTAAAAGTATTTTAATCAAAGAGAACAATTTCTGTTCGTTCGTAAATGTACTTTCTCTTTCAATTTCTTTCGAGGCTAGTTCGATTTCTTTTACTTTTGCTCCGAGCAACACAAGTTGTATTGTTTTTACTTTTTCCATTACTTATAAATAAATTTGTTGCAGCAAAAAACGTATTTTGGAACGAAGCAGTGATCGATTTGTTATGCTAATTATTTTGTTGTTTTTATTTAGTAGAGTGAAAGTGGAATTTTTGAATGTAGGTGTTTAAAATTTCCAGATTTTTGAAGTGGCAACTGATACACCTATAATCGGTCGAGCGAAATGAAGAAACAGTACCCCTAGCCAAGTTGCTAATCTGCAATAGTTAACGCTAGAAGAAAGCTTCAAATGTACAGGAACGACGTCGTCTCAACGCTCAGTCGCTTGGTCAGGACAAAAGAATTGGCGGCAAGGTCAACTTGAAACGTTCGACGCAAGCGAAACGGTTGTAACTTGGCTAGGGGGGCAGTTTATTTTTGCGTTTCTTAATATCAGTTCAGTTAATTTCATATTAGATGGAAGCTCATCAAGGGACTTTGAAACCAGCGTTTAATATTTTTTAGGTTGACTATTAGAAAATACCTAAGTGCCCCCGACATGGGCCTCAAAGTAATGCCGCTTCAAGCTTCTTTTTAAGGCGGCCTTTTTTTGTAAAAAACACTTGAAGCCGCTTCAAGCTTCTCCGGCTACAAGCTGTCGCGCGCTTCAGCTGTTTTTGCTGCGACTTCTAGCTTTTTTTTTGTGGCCGCTATTAGCGTTTTTGTTTTGTTGGTGGCGGTTTTTTTGAAGCCTGGGGAGCAATAGGGCATTAAGTTCACCTCTGTACTTTTGTATGCATCATCATTTCAGCCAAATAACGTCAACTGTTGGACATAACCCTCCTCTTAAGAAATGTGAGCATACTTCACTTGCTTCGGCTACAAGTTCTGTGACTCCAGGCATGAAGGCGTGACGATTTGATATAAATCTAACAAACTGTTACTGTTTGGTCCTCAGGTGATATATATAATGCCAATTGATTTGTTTTATTGAATGCTTTAGATTTCATGGGATTTGTATCGATTGGTATTGGTTCAACCGTTTTTCTTCTCTACTGCTATTTTGTTTTACGTATTTATTTATTCGTAATCCGATGGATGTGAGAAGCACAGGACTGTTCATTGTGGCGCCATTTGGGGGAGGCCTATGTCCAATAGTGGACGTCTTTCGGCTGAAATAATGATGATTTATTTATTTTCCTTTTTTTTTGTTACCTTTGTGTTAAATTCCTACTTTCGCAGCACGCAGGTGAAGCCGGTGACAGAAACTAGTAAATAAATAGAATTTTATATAGACGATATTCTAATTTAATTGCTTGGATCAATGACAAAAACTAAAAAAAAAAGAAAAAGATAAAATATTAATAAACTAAATATTATTATTATTATATTATTAAAAGAAAAAGAAACACAAAAAAAAAAAAACAAAAAAAAAACACAAAAATCACAAAGTTATAAGCTTGTTATGTCACCAAAAATACATAGTCACCGGGCCATCCGGCCGACTGAGGGGTTGTTTTGCACTTCTACCCAGCTATTTGCTGGCGCCTAATACCCGCTGTAACCTGCCGTGACCTATGTTGTACTTAGTGTCGGTAGTGTCCAACTTGTGACCTTTTTAAATGTTTTTGGGAAAAAATATTACATGGTGTAAAAACTATTGGAATCCGCTCAGTTACTGATTCTGTATAAACTATATTCAAGTTCGCATGTACCAAAAATAATGAGCCTGACTGAGATACTACCAAGCAATGATGCAATGGTTGAAGTTGAAGTGCACTAGTTTTTAAGAACCTATTCACTCTAACCTTAAAGATACCTAAATTATAATCAGTCAGGAAGACCACAGCAGGCAAATTGTTCCAGTCTTTCGATGTACAGCGGTATAAATGTATGATGAATGCCCCACGCTTTAATTGACCATTCAGAATATAAGTGGAAACTATTATATTTATGCCATTATAAATCATTGATTACTACATATTATAATTGACCGTCGTCGTAAATGATTGATGCTCACTGCATTAATTTCGTGGCGTTTACCGTTGAAAATTCTCGTTAACTCCCATTCTATGGTAATGGTAAAACTTTTCTGTAAATCAATTTGCAATCCAATTACACAGTAGTTAATAGCTTCATTTGAACCAACTTTATACGGAAATAAGCAATTGAGATCTGGGGGTTTACCATGAAGTGTTATATATCATCATCATCATTAGCTTTTTTAATGTTTCCACTGCTGGGACTCAGGCCTTCTCTCTAGGAGAGGGGATGGGCCGTAATCCACCACGCGGGCCCAGTGCGGTTTGGTGAATGTCACATGTCTTGTTCTAAGACATGCCGGTTTCATAAAAAAATAAAAATCATTTAACAGTTCAGTTTAGGTTGTTAATGGATCGCGCTTAGAACTCGCGGTAGGACCTCTGAAATAGTCTTCTTATTTGAAACATGATCATTCTTCAAGACTGAACAAACAAAACCCATTAAATTTTCTAAAAAACATTCTTTAAATCGAAAGACCCTTCGAAACAATAACCCAGACGATATCAATCTCGTTCCATGCATTTAAGAATTCAATATTTTTATTGCTATTTGAAGGCTACGAAGGAATAATCGTTCACGTGCACCGGATGTCAAAATCAAAGGGAACCAACCATTCAGCGACCCTTTTGAGTCAAAATCGCGGTTTAATGCCAAAACAAGACTTATTGTCGATCGACCAATTTATAACTACACCTCAATTTATCATAACAATCTTTGCTACTTTAAGATAAAGTTCAATATTCTCTGGCGCTAATTTTTGATGGATATACGAACGGTTTACATCCCGCTCATTGACGCCGAGCGGCTCTCGGACGGAACTCGTAAAATCGAAACAGAACGCTGGTATAAAAGGAACGGCAGATGAATATCGAGATGAGAAAACCGCTATTATGCATGAGATATACCGACAGAATGTTCGGTGAACCAGAACGATGAACATTTAACGATCTCTTGAGCATACTTACTATTAAATGTATATGTTCAAAAGAATGAGCTGTATCGATATCTTTATCGATAAAGGACTCCGATAGAAACTTTACTTGGAACTTATAGATTACAGGCTTAACTTCATTGATATTCTTTATCAAAGTAAGACAGTTTGTATTTGTAGATACTAACTTTATCAAGATGATGTCATCGTTACTTTTTTAATCTGAATCTAGTTTTGTTAACGGTTCTATATGCTTGTCATCTCTTTGAGTCATCTTTTTGTAGCCGTCTTTAACCATCTCGTTTATCTTCATTAACAATTTCATACCATTTTTCATCAACATCACTAAGTATAGAATTCTCTTTTCATTGAGCTTCTCAGTTCCGTTTATCCAGCATATCTAGGCATTTTTCACTACTTTGACAATATCGTCCACCCAACGCGCATTTCCGTTAGACTGCCTTAGTTTTCAGTTTATCTTCTGTAAACAGGCTCTTTATTATGTAACATAAAGCATAATAAGTAATCAGCATTATAATATTACCACTGCTGGAATTTAGGCCTCCTCTCTAGGCTCTCCACAAATTTTTGATTCAGTAACAAACTGGTTTCCTCACGATGTTTCCTTTCAGTGTTGTAAGACCAGTGGTTTTGAAATAAATTACGACCTACTACTTGTAAACAAGTAAACATTTCTTTCTTTCTTTCTTTCTTTTTTATTCTTAAGTCTCAAGAGTAGGTGCCTACTCTTTATTTAACTGTGCATATTCACAGCAAGGGTACAGAGAACATAATAATAATTAATTTTAAACACAAACTACTCAATAATTTTCGTGGCACTTCGCCAGCACTCCAGTAACAATTGTTAGAGTATGCCGCGTAACGAGAAAATGTATTTATAACTTGAGTGACTAATGTGTGTAAAATATTATTGCAGTCCACTATTAAAATGGCTGTAGTAGCATTGTTTGGTATTATAGTATCAGGATAAATACTGCTACTTCTTTGATTCTTTGAACATCTGGCTTCTGAAATCGATAACTGTTTGGGAAACGGATTGGCTTTGGCATATATGAAGATCTTGCTTATACAAGTCCTTTTTCTATCTTCATCATCACTTCACTAATATAATAAAGAGGTAAAGTTTGCTTTGGTAATCTCTAGAAGTACTGGTCTGATAGCTAAAATTTTTTCACCGATAGAAAGCTGCTTTATTCCTGAGTGACATGGACATGATGTCACATATTCGTGAATGTACGCGGGCAAAACTGCGGGCAAAAGCTAGTTATTTATAAATTACTATCTTTTGCTAGTGGCTTTGCCTTCCCCTCATTAAAAATTATGGCCTATGTATTATTCTGATGTATAAGCTATATTACTGTAAAGTTTTATCCACATCCGATCAGCGTAGTAATTTAAGCCTGAAGGAGTAAGAGATGGAGCATCTCCTCAAACTTCACTTAAGCAATCATGCTCATCTTCTGCAGTAACAGTAGGAGTTCAAATATCCAGATATATTTTATCTATATCACAACCAAAGGCTATACCAGTTTAAGGTAGCCAGATACTTAACAAAATTGTTATTTAACATTCGAGCTCAAATACCTTCAAATGCAGTATCTACGGACGCAATAGTAATTGCCTAGGAAAGAAGTAGTTACTTCAAAGCGCATTACTTTCCTGTTTAGGAATCACTTATACCCAGAAGCAAATTGATGCGCCGATGATGTAACTAGGTAATAAAGATTTCAATTACCTCTTGACCACAGCTTTATGTCTACCACACTAAACTGCTGTGTGTAGTCTCCGTAAAAGAGCATCGAGACACCAGTTTTATTCTCAAAAAAAAGGAGAATCGCGCAATTTCATTCTGTTCTTGGTTCCCTTGTGAAAATTTATTTCAATAGCACATTTCGCTCATTCGGAGTTTAAGAAAGGATTCGACTAAGTTCCAGCACATCTTTAGCGTGGTATTAATTTGTTCGCCTTTGTACAGGACACTCAACTTCAAGGACGTGCCAGGGAGATAGCAAGGAGATGCCTCCAAGACCACCATTGAGAGGATTTCCTAAAGTTTTATAGATTTCATTTTATTCGATCTGACTGAACGCTGTTAGCTTCTTTTACATTTTAAAGCTCTCTCGAATTCTTTTGCGTGCGAAATGGATTAATCGTGGAATTTCGATTTGCTTTATTTTGCCACTAAGCTGTGTTATCGTTTTTATTCCAGGAATCAGGGTCTGAAATAATTTCAAATACATCTGTGCTTTAAATGGCATAAGCATGATCAGGCCTATAATGTTCCACTACTGGGACTTGGCCGTAATCCACCAAGTGGTTATGATAGCCTTATAATGTTCCCACTGCTGGGACTCAGGCCTCATCTCTAGGAGACGGAATGAGCCGTAATCTATTACGCGGGCCCAGTAAAATTGGTGTGGCCGTAATCCACCAAGTGGTTATGATAGCCTTATAATGTTCCCACTGCTGGGACTCAGGCGTCCTCTCTAGGAGACGGAATGAGCCGTAATCGCGCCCAGTAAAATTGGTGGATATCACATGTTTTTGATTTTTTGTTTCTAGGACGTTTCCTCACGATGTTTTCCTTCACCGTTTTGAGAGCTAGTGATCTAATAGATTACACAAAGTGAAAATATTATACTTCATAAATTCCAAGTATCATAGTTTTAGTGAGAATATTGTTATTATAACTGCTAAAACTGCTTCTGCTAAGGTATAACCAATTGCGTTGAGAGGTAATATTATATTTTATCGTTGGAGACTCATATGTTGTAAGTAGGTATAACCAAATACGTGGAAAAGAGCGGAAGCTATGAAATATAAGATTTATTGCATATAGCCGCAGAGTTTAAATGCTTATACTTTGTTTAGAAATGCAGATTGCGTTTAATTTTAATTTATTTTTAATTCCGTCTTAGATATTTCTTGTCTCAAATCTCAATGGACTGTTTTGTTGCGTTTCTAGATAAAACTGTGAGTTGCAATTGTAAAATTAAAAGCTATTAAAATTACTTATTAGATACCGTTCAAGATTCTTTTTTTTTCTGGTTTGTAAATTTTGCTTAAAAATTGAGAATAAAATAAAACATTCAACTGCTACAAAAACAAAATAAACGAGAGATTATCTTGTTCTGTAAAAGGTTGTATTTTTTTATCTTTGTTAAATCCTAAGCTTTGTCTGAAGAATTACGTCAAGTGGTTCGCTGATTGATGTTTTAGTTCTAATTATTCTTAAGATGAAAGTTGGGTAGTCTGGTAAAATAAATGTGCCTTTTGAGTGGTAATTTTCACAAAAAATTCATTCTAATAGGTGATATGAAAAATATCAATACAACTCGTATTGTTGTTTTTGATGATTATAATTTTATAAATCTACACTAATATTATAAAGAGGTAAAGTTTTTTTTTTTTGTTGGTAGGAGGTAATCTCTGGAAGTACTGTATCGATTGCTAAAAATTTTTCACCGATAGAAAGCTGCTTTATTATTGAGTGACATAGGCTTTCTTTTATGTACGCCGGCGAAGCTGCGGGCAAAAGCTAGTAATTTAAAAATCTACACTAATTTTATAAAGAGGTAAAGTATGTGTTTTTATTTTTTATCTATAATATCGCTTGTCCCTATTAACAATGTCGGATATGTTTTTTTGCCATTTTCTTTTTATTTCACGAATCACTCTCAAAACGTCCCTTTTTTAATAGCAGCAAAAAGAAAAAATAAATTACGTGTAGTTTTTAAAATGGGCCACGTTAATATTGTCAGATGTGGCCCATTTGCCAGTTAACAATGACGTATGTCAAACTTTGACTCGCTCTCGTGTAAAGTTGCCAATTTTCACATCTGACATTGTTAATAGGGATAAGCGATATGTATGTATTTAGAAATATATAAGAATGTTTATCAGATGTCTAGTACTCATAACACAAGCTCTGCTTAGCTTGAGACTAAACGGCATTGTGTGATAGTTGTGGAATATTATTATTATTATTTGGAAGAGGTAATCTTTAAAAGTACTGGATCCATCGATATAATATATGTACTACGAATATAAGTCAATGCCTGGATCTAATTAACTGATAGAAAGCTGCTTTATTCTTGAGTGACATCTACACTAATATTATAAAGAGGTAAAGTTTTTTTTTTTTGTTTTTATGCTTTTATAGTTTGTAGGAGGTAATCTCTGGAAGTACTGGATCGATTGCTAAAATTTTATCGATTCGTATTACCGTTCACTGTATACGTGGGCTTGTGGACGAGCAATGGGTTGCTCTTCGTCTACCATCAGTAGCTGACTTCCCACCTCAAAAAAAAAAATGCTAGGTAGCTAGAAAGGATAACACAGAAGTTTTTTTGTAGTTTTGATATACTAGGCTTAAACAACGGTTTTCACAGTTCTCTCAAAAAATATTCGACCACCATCTTTTACAGAAACAAAAATCCCTTTTCAAAAACTGGGCAAGTGCGAGTCGGACTCGTGCTCTGTGGTTGCGTACAAACTTGCCTATGTGTGTTCCATTCCCAAATCGAGTGTCGAAGATTTTCCGAATCGCATTTTTTTTGGGACGTAATAACAAAACTGTTTTCTGATTTATGCCTATATCTAAGGCCTTGCTTTATGCTACATTTCAGAATTCTGAGTCAACGGGAAGTACCCTATAAATTTTGATTAGCATAAGCATAATCAGCCTTTCAATGTTCCCACTGCGTGGACTCAGGCCTCCTCTCTGGGAGAGGAATTTGGATTCCCTTGTCGAAACAAACGGCCGTATCTTTTTGTTTCGTTAACTTAGAAGTTTTTCACAGCTTCACGGGGCTGCAGATCTGAGTATATTTTTTTTATTGGTTTTAATTTGAACTCGATACCATCACGCGTTTCCGAGATTTTGGGTCTTTATAGACTACAAAGTGATCCTATAAGGATTCCGTTGTTCCTTTTGAGGTACGGAACCCTAAAAATACGAAAATAGAACACGGTACCTCCAACCGGGGAATCCATTAGGCCGCCACGGTTTTGCGTCTATTTATTTGTATTTTTTTAAAGTATGGGTGAAAGAAACTTGGTTTTTCGTGTTGTTATGAAAGATGGTGGAATGATAAATTGTTTGTTGATCTCTCAATGAGTTGAGACGTCCGAAACTCCTTCTATCGTCATGTAATGATGAATTCATCGATAAAATTGCGATCCATTCGATGGCCTAAATTGAATTGTTGAAGGGTAGGGGGACCAGACTAGTTCGAAAGATAGCTCAGCCTCGGTACGAAAGGCAACGAAGAAACGAACAGAAGTGGGTTTTTAGTCAGTAAAAGTCTGACACTATCTCTCGCTCCGCCCAAGAGTGGGGAGTATGACCACTTGAGGAAATATGACCATATATCAAACTACAGATCTGAGCTCAAATGGATGCCCATTCGCCAGAGAAGGAGTTTGCGCGCTCTGACTACACTTTACTCTTTGCTCAACTCTCCCACTCCTTCGTATCTCATATCTCGCTTTCAATATCTATGTTCTTCTCATACTAAAAATCTGCGTTCTTCTAACAATCTTTTACTGCTTTGTCCTTCTCATACTTCTGATTTTGTTCATTCTTCCTTTCATGTACAGTCTATACTTCTGTGGAATGCGCTTCCTCTTGACATCAGGACGGCCACCAGTCTGTACGCATTTAAGCGGATGTTGCGGAATTATTTCCTAAATAGATAGTGAAGTCGTCTCAAAACCTCTTTCTTGTACTTTATCTATATATATATATATATATATATGTATATATAATAATATATTTTAAATTAAATTATATATGTATGTTTATTTTGTATTTGTTTTTTGAGTCCTTTTTTTTCGTAGTCAACTTTTATTTTAATTTTATTTTTTTTATGCACCTACCACGTTTTTCTCTTTACCACCCTAGGTAGACTGGTAGAGAATGCCTAAGGCATTAAGTCCGCCTTTGTACTTTTATGTTGCATGAAGTTTTAATAAATAAATAAATATGTCATTGGATGATTTTTACTGTGTGATGAACATGATAATTTGTTCTGTGTCTGGGTGTAATTTATTTATAATATGTATGTATTTAGAAATATATAAGTATGTTTATCAGTTGTCTAGTACCCATAACAGAAGCTCTGCTTAGCTTGGGACTAGACGACGTTAGAATAGCCGGTTTTTTAAAACTTCGAGTGCAATATTTACGGTGGACAATTTTTCACAAGTCAAGTCGTTTTTCCAACACACCCCCACTTCAATCATTCATAAACGTTGACATTCTGTAATCAGATAATGAACGACAAGCAAGTACCTACCTACAATCTAGATTGCACAAAGCACTAACGAACAAACAAACTTGCAACCAGAACAATGCGGAATTGTTCATTAAACTGGTTATCGGTACCTGTGGAGCAGAGGTTCTCAACATGATTTTACTTGGGTCTCAGGGACTAATTTATTTTTAATACTAGCTTCTGCCAGCGACTTCGTACGCGGATCCTGTTGCTTATGCCAGCGACAACGGAGTCGTCAAAATCAAAGATCTGAAACGTCTGGTGTCGAATTCTAAGAGCCCGGGGACTGGAAAACAACGTGATGCGCGAGACGATTCGAGACGTTCCAGATCTCTCCCTTCCACTTACGCGCGTGACAGTGTGCACACACCTTGGTGCCATAGACAAAAATAAACAGAAAGCTCCGAACTGCTAAGCTATCGGGAGTTACATGTGTTATTGTGAGTCAACCATAAAATATTGACATATAATGTCGTGGGATATTTTTATATAATTTTAAGGAGAACATTTCCGTAATACATAATTTCTGTGTAGCTTTAACCATTAAGGCTGCAAACGCGACGGAAGCTTAAAAACTGGAGTAATTTTTCTCGTTTCCCCAACATTTCCCTTCACTGCTCTGCTCCCATTGATCGTAGCGTGATGAAAAGTATACTATAACCTGCCCAGGAGTATGAAGAATGATTGTACCAAGTTTCGTTAAAATCCATCGCGTAGTTTTTGTTTCTATAAAGAACATACAGACAGACAGACAGACAGACAGACAGACAGACAGACAGACAGACAGACAGACAGACAAAAATTTTACTGTTTGCATTTTTGGCATCAGTATCGATCACTAATCACCCCCTGATAGTTATTTTGGAAATATATTTCATGTACAGAATTGACCTCTCTACAGATTTATTATAAGTATAGATTATTAATATTATTAGGAGGCGCGAAAAGTACTGATGATTTACAGTATTAAAAAATAATTTTAATATTTTTTAATACTGTAAATCATCAAAACAGTATTAAAAAAAAACCATACATCATATTAATTTTATAAAGACGAAAGTTTGTGAGCGTGTTTGTTTGTTACATCTTCCCACTTTGTTTAATTTTATTTTTAATTCATGAATCCCCAAGTGAACGCCGGCGTTCGTGCATCTATTGTCTTACTATTGTGTCTCTAATTGACGGTTTTGAAAGGTATACTAGCATGTACCAGCGGCTTCGCCCGCGTAAAAATAGCTAGGTCTCGCCAAGTCGCCAAACAAAATTTCAAACTCCATTTCTTCCCTTTTTACTTTTAGGTGAGTTTTGGGAAACCCTCTCTTAGTGCTCACGCCATTAAAGGGAAACCCTATGCAAAATGTTACGCTCCCAAGTTTTGGCTGTGTATGATATGTCAGTCAGTCATTTGCTCCTTTCATAGTATGTAGATTATAATGTACATGTACTCCCAACATTCATATAATCATTGCTTCCACAAGGTAGACCAATAACCTGGTGAGGGTCGCGAGAATCCGGTAATGCAAGACAGGTCCAACCATTGTGGTGTTACTTGGAAGAGACCTTGTCAAATAGTTGACGTCTTTCTACTGGAATGTTGATGATGATGTATGTATTCTTACTTTTTCTGGGTCAAGTTTCAACACTTGCCACAGGTTGAGAACCAGTGCTGTTGAGAAAAGTACCGAAGAATAGAGAAAAGTAGGTACTGGCTATGATTTATGTTGTTTTTCCTCAGAGCTATTCATTCTGCGGCTTGATAGCGAAGTTTGGGCAGGTATGGTTGTGTTTATTCTTTTTTTTTTGTTGTTTATTAAAGAGTTAGACGGAAAAGTTTTACGATAGTACGGTCTTTTTTAGGTACAAAATATAGGGAAATAACAAGTATCTATAGAAAATGTTAAAATGTAAGGGTCATCGCACACGGACCACACGGCACAGCCACGCCACAGCCAAAAACGCTGCCACGAGAAGCTAGAAGCGGCCACAAAAGAAACTGAAGCACCACGGCCTTTTGTAGCCGGTGGCTGCTACTTTTTTTAACACATACACGCAGTATCGCTCGTTTGGGCAGAGCACCGCAGTGTGCTCTTGGAGACGATCAGCGGCAGCGATCTCTCGCACCTGGCCTTGGTACAGGCTATGGTCCGGAACGAGAGCCAATTGAAAGCAGTGACCTCCTTCTGCGAATCACTAATGCTAGCAAAGGAGACGGCCGCAACTGCGGCAGGAGACACCCCAAGCATCGGAAGTCGCAAGTTGATCTCTGACTCTTTCGCTTTGGACAAGCTGTGATCCGGAGCGAGGAGGAGTGGCTTGCGGTCGTCTCCGCTCAAACTATCAAACCGCTCGCGCGAGGGAATTGCTGTTACGCGCCAGGACGCCGAGATTCGATGGCGATTTCTAGCCATTGGATAGCTTGCCATCCGACCAAGCCCTCTGGTTTCTTGCTCAGCACTCGCTAGTGGTTACTAGACCAAAAAGAAACCTGAGAATTAAATTTCAAACACAATCATTAAAATATTGTCCCCAACAGGAAATTATTAAACGGCACTTACTAACAAACATTAACGCCATTTACATAAAGATAGACACACGAACTGACACAGAGATAATAATTATGTATGAGTAATGAGTTGCGTGTGTTCCTACTAGGTACATTATGTATTACTATGCAAATAGTCGTGTTTAGGTTATTCATGCAATGTGGGATCTTAACATACGTAATGGATTAGGTTGTGGTGATAGGAAAGAAATATATTGCTGCGAGCGATTAACAAAGATATGGTTGATTGAAGGTACAGAAAAAGCAGGTCAAGCAAGTCAAGATGGTGCACATAAAGTAATACACGACGATGACTGACTGACATAGCAACGCGCAGCCGAAACTACAGTGCCTAGGAGCGTCGCGGGCTCGCGGACGGCGAGCCATAGCTCGCTGTCCGACCGTCCGGTAACTGTCCGGACCGAGCCCAAAACGTCGACGGCGCGCACTGTTCCCGCGCGCCTCAAGGAGTTGTCAACAACAGGAGGGGCCCAGCTGGGTCGAAGCCTACTGGGGCTAGGGTTATCCGAAAGGAACTCGAGCCCCGGTATGAAGGCTAGAAGAAACGAGGTGGGTGTTTAGTCAGTAAGAGTCTGTCACTATCTCCCGCTCCACCCAAGAGTGGGGGTTGTAATAAGATGATTTTTGCCCACCGAAAAAAAAAAAGTAATGCGCCTGGCAGGGTTTGTACCCGTGACCTACAACTCGTAAGTCGGGGCTGTTACCACTCGGCCACTACTGCTCTTCTTCGTCCGTCCCTGTTCCCGTTATCTGGGGTCGGGTCTCCTCACTCTACGGCGCCAGGTTGATCTGTCCTGGGTTGTCAGTTTTGGCAATTGGGGTTTCTTAAGGTCTCTTTTGATGTTTGACCACCAGGTCGATGGGGGGCGGCCTTTACCTCTCTTTTGTTCTGACACTACTGCTCTATTCTATTCAAATCATCGATAATCACACCATCGCATGAAAATATTACCTACCAAGAAAAGTTTTCTTTTGTTGCACAAATATGACATTAATGGAGACTATACTTCAATGCTCTCATTACTTGTATGTAGGGCGCCATCATGAGTTATGACGTCATTCCAACTTGAAATTATGTAGGAGTAATGTCAGACTTTCTTTTTGAATGGACGCGATATATTCAAAGTTCTTAAGGTACTGAATCACACTAATAATACAATTATAAAGGCGAAAGTTTATGATTATGTGTGTAAGTGCGTTTGTTACTTTCAAGGTTGGAAGATTGAACGGATTTCGTTGAAACGTTTGCCACAAACGTTTTACACAAGTTGCCATGGCCAACCTGGAAAACTCTAAAAAGACTCCGCACTCAAGTTGGGTTATTAGTACACAGTTGGGCGCAGCAAAGACAATCTCCACTGGGGGGTTCCTGGACGATTCCGACCTTCAGTGTTTGTGCGGCGTTTCCGCGCAGACCATGTCCCTCATTCCTTCTTACATCATTATGCCCTATTACCTGTTCACGGAGGGGTCTAATGACTCCGGACCGAGCCCAAGATGTCGACGGTGCGCACTGTTCCCGCGCGCCTTAAGGAGTTGTCAGCATCAGGACCCAGCTGGGTCGAAGCCTACTGGGGCCAGGGTTATCTGAAAAGAAGCTCGAGCCCCGGTATGAAGAGGCTGGAAGGAACGGGGTGGGTTTTTAGTCAGTAAGAGTCTGACACTATCTCCTGCTCCACCCAAGAGCAGGGGTTGTCATAAGATGATTTTTGCCCACCGTAAAAAAAAGGGATCTAATGACAGCATCAGTGGATGGCATTGCCGTGGCCGAATATTGGACTAGGCATGGAATTTATAAGTTTTATCGTCGACACATTAAGAAAAAGTACACGGATATAAACATTAAAAAAATCCTACATCCTAACACCGTTTTTATTATCACCGTTCCCAACAGCACCTACAATTTTACCTATACCACAGACACGGTAATACAGTATTGTAACTCGGCCGTATCTTTGAAATAAATGCCTACAGCCGCGCGGTACGTAAACATGCGATAGGGCTGCCGGCCTCCAGCAATCTAATTACATTTGCCTAGTTTGTTTCTATTTATTTTTGTGATTGTAAATATACTTACTTTTTTATATAAACAAAATACTTTGTGGGTTGAATAGGAAGTGTTCAATAAAAATGTAGTGTAAACGTGTAGTTTTTTGATTGGTACATTTAAATAAAATGCTTTTTTCTAGTATTATTCATACACATAGTACAATAAACTACTATTATTAATAATAAAATATCACGTGTTTACTTTGAATTATACAAACTAACAATAATCGCGCGATTATTGTTAAAAAAAACCGTCGTGTCCGTTCGTCACTGCGGCACAGTTGCGACGGCCGCGACTGTCTACATGCCGAGCCCATGCTACAACCGAGGCGCGTAGGTATAGCTCGCGTTTCGTCCGTTCGTATGAAGTTGGAATACTGTATGATATTATTGCCATGCCACAGACTAGTACAAACATGTTGGGTTTAGAATGTCGCTTACAAGGCATTCTAAGAAATAAAGACAAAACAGTTCCCACAGTTTAAGCTGCAGCCAAAAATAATAGATATTGTATTACCTGCCATCATAAACTACAATAACATTCCGTTTAGGGTGTAAATGTGCGTATTTTAACACCATTTTAGTACTCTTTTGTGGACCCTTCTAGTAACAAAGAAACTACAATAGACACAAGTAGGGTTTATTTTTGTGGTTTTTAAAGGTGCGAGCATGAAATAGGGATGGAGCCACAGAACATCCCATAAAGCTCCATCTTTAACAGTTCAGTTTAGGTCGTAAAATGGATCGCGTTAAGAGCCGTGGTAGAGTCTCTGATACAGTTTTAAGACGGTATTAAAATACTTCATACCCAAGTATAGATATCGGCACAGATTTTGAGCGCTGGCTTCAAGTTGCGCAGAAGTCAAATATCGGGCCTGTTTACTGGTTTGAAGTGAGACACGGGGGCGGGGACCGTCAGTGATTGGCTCGCCGCGCCATCGCGTCATAGACGTCACTCGTGATTCGTTCCTGCGCTTGCTGCATGTATCTAATAATGACGACGATTGGCTCGCCGATGTATAAAATGCGCAAAGCGATCCCCATTCTGACGCCGAGCGCTCAAGATCCATGCCGATACCTAAATAAGTTCCGGCGACCGTAGGCGCGGGTTTCTGGATGGCGAGCAATGTATAGCTCACCGTCCGGACCGAGCCCAAGTCATCGATAGCCCGGCGCCAAATTCTAAAAGTAATTAAAAAATAGAAATTTAAGTAAGTGAACTAAGTAGAAAATACTCTGCTTGGGGGAGGCCTATGTACACTGTTGGACATAGGCCTCCCCAAGCGTCACCACAACAGCCAATCCTGTGCGTCTTGCATTCATCTGATTCCGTAACCCCACCAGGTCATCGGTATACCTTCCAACGCTGCCTCTTCCGATACACAGTCACCACTCCAGAACTTCTAGGATATACGCTATCTCATTATTCCGGAAGTATCTTTCCTTGGGGTAATTTTCCACCACGCGAGTGAAACCGCTGACTGAAGCTAGTAAATCATAAACTATTTTAATCAAATACAGATTTCTATAAACCTATCAAAACAATCCAAATCTCAGAGCTTGGGAATCAAAGTCGGGAATGCCCAAACACGAATCTTTCCAAACACCGCGCCGATCCTTAGCAACAGAAAAAAAAGGTATAGAACTGTGAACAAAAGGGCTTCTTTACCTGTACCTATGTACAAAATAGATAAGCGCAGAAGGTTAGGTCCTTCTCCTTACAACGAACGAAAGCTCACGCACACATAGGCGCGTGGCACGCTTAATGAGCGAGGGAGTGCGAGCAAGCAGGGGGGGGGGGGGGGCAATCGCAACCGACCGCTACCATATTACAAGTTTTTGACCGTTTAGTATCGCGCTACAAATTTGACAGCAAGTTGAGACGCACCGCGATCGCTGTAAAACGTAAAAGTTGATAGGACGATATTCAGCTCCCAGCTGGGTCGAAGCTTACTGGGGCCAGGGTTATCCGAAAGGGAGCTCGTGCCCCGGTATTATTCAGTAAGAGTCTGATACCATCTCTCGCTCAACCCAAGAGCGGGGGTTGTCATAAGATGATTTTTGCCCACCGAAAAAAAAAGAAACGCTACTCAGCTCGTTTGCTTCCGCATTTATGACAGTCAAGGGCAGGCTTAGCCACGGTTACGACCGTTTCGTCTCGAATCAATTTTTACTGTCGGTAACGCCTCCGATTCCTTTGTTCTGACCACGTGACGTGTGATTCCCATACATTTGAAGTTTTCTACTAGCGTTAACGACTGTAGATTATATATCAACCTGTCCAAGCCCTCACGTGTGTCTGCGCCAATCGTTCGTCGATGTATGATCAACGTTAACAAAAAGGCAATGGGTTGGAGTTTTCTTGCGACATCGAATCAAGAATGACTATATACGTAGGAGAACTAAGGGCTATATCGGTAGGATATAGCATGAAAAATCGCCAAAATTAAGTGGCAGTGGGCAGGGTACCTTGCTCGCAGAACAGATGGACGATTGGGCCGATAGATTCTGCACTGGGGACACGTTTGGTTTTTATGGAAAGTTGTCCATCTTTGTTTGGACTGAAAAATCATCTAATAACTTCTCAGTTTGGTAGAGCGAGAAGGAGTGTAAGATTATTTACTGGTTTTTATCCAATCTTGTTACTTTAGTTGCCCTTTCGAATAAACCTAAATGCCCGCTTGGACAATTCGGTGTTCTATGGGTCGTTGTATAGAGTTGAGCTTCTGCAAACATTTTTGTTGTGATGTCTACCTGCACACAACAATGCTGCCTTTTAGCTTCATCCTCTTTCTAATACAAAGAAACACGTGTACAAAATAAGACTTCAATTCACGAACTTAGCTATCGATAAGGATGTTCTGTTATCAGGAAGTTTACACGTGCCCCGTTTATGTTTAATTAACTGCACTTATCAGTTCGTGTGTGTTCCGGTACTGTGGTCCGGTTTGTAGTTGAAAAAATTGTCAAAACAGAATTGGGTTATCTATACAAAGTTAGTTTTAGTAGGTATATGCAAAACCCGAAACACTTGTTTGGTATTTTTATGAAAAGAATCTATGTACAAAATTGCATAACTGTATCATGAAAAATCACAAAGTTATAAGCTTGTTATGCTACCTGGTTGTCCGCACAAACACATGGTCATCAGGCCATCCGGCGGCGGACTGGTTGTTTTGTCTCGCAGCCAGCTGTTCACTGGCGCCTGACCTGCCGTGACCTGAGATGTACTTAGTGTCGGTGGTGTCAAACTTGTAACCTTATAAAATCATCATCATCATCTTCCCGTTTCATTTGGGGTCGGTGTAACACGTATCTTTCTTCCATGCTGTCCTATCACTCGTCACGCTATCACTAACTCCCTTTTCTTTCATATCACTTCTCTCACAATTCAAAATATTTTTGGAAAAAAATATAACATGGTGTAAAAACTATTGGAATTTATTCAGAATCAGTTTCTGAACAAATTATATTCAGGTTTTGCATAAACTAAAAATAATGTTGAATATAAGCTAAAATAATAATAATTACGTATAAATAAAATCAGGAGAATTGATTGTTAGCCATCAATCAATTCGCCTGATTGATATTGAATTGACAAATTGATTACCAATTTTCATTGTGCGTACAACCTATCTACATACAAATCACAACCCTTTGAATCATTTACTTTCGTTTTTAAGGAAGTAGGTAGAGCAAAATTTAATGCTTCTAGAATTTTTAGAACTGCGGTAAACGGACTAGAATGAGCTATAACTATCAGAAATAATTACATAGTTATTTCATAGGTACATACCTATGAACAATTTTTAGGTAGTGCTATGATGATTTATCAGTTTATCAGAAGATGTCCCGAACCACAGAAATAAGCGTTTAGCTTCGAATTTTATACAGAGTACATCGAAAGACTGAAACAATTTGTCTGCTGGTCTGATTATAATTTAGGTGGTTCAAGGCTAGAGTTAATAGACTCTTAATAAACTAGTGCGCCTCACCATCAACGATTGCATCACTGCTTACCATCAGGTGGGATCGCAGTTAACTTATTAACTCTAAGCAAACGCTGGCGTTCGTTCTCTCATTGTCGTTGACTCTAATTACGGTATTCAAAAGATTAAACAATAGTTTATATCAATTAAAAAAAAAAACTATTCAGATCTTTTACCAATCAAGATAACACAAATAGAATTCCAATTACTTTTATCAAACTTTTATCATGTTTTTGCGAGTACATTATACTTTCCTTATCATCAAAACGATCAGTGTGAAAGCTACCCCTAATACCTTGATAAGATCTCAGCTGATACTCTTTTGAGTAACTCAAAGCGTGTTATAAAACTTCTACAGACGGTGACGACAAAAGACAGAATCGTTGTCGAACAAAAAATGGCTACCTGAGCTTGAAAAGAATGCCATTATTTGCTGATTTACGCTACTGAAATAGCGTTTAATGGTGAAAGTTATTATCTAATAAAAGATTAAATCTAAGTGACTGATTGATTTATTCCACTTAATTTGATTGGCCAGAGATAAGAGTGATTGGTTTTCGATTCGCGAAAGTGTAGCAGTCATCGTCAACTACCTAGTTATTGCTAACTAGCTTTGGGTCGGCTTGGAGTCTAACCAAATGCAACACCTGTGTTTTATATAGAGCAACTGCCCATCAGGCCTCCACCACCCAATAACTGGGTAACACAATACTCCTTGGGTACATGTACACTGATGATCAGACTTTCTGTCGTCTTACTTCCTGTAACTACTGTCAAAGATATATGAATGACCAGCAGACTTCAGCTTTGCTTTCCGAGGCACAGGATATCAGTAATGTCCTAGATAAAGTTAGAAAACTACATATGAATAATAATGGTAGGAACCTACTTCCCTAGTTTCGAACCGGCAATTTGCAACCTCATGCATGAGACGCGGGTGCTTTGAGGATACTGGTGGGTGTTTAGTCAGTAATAGTCTGTCACATGTCTTCTTGCTCCACTTTACGGCCTGATAACGACTTCAGTTTTAGCGGCAAGCGGTGCGGCGAACGGTGCGCCATCAGTAAGCGCGGGCGCGACTCTATGATCGGTGTCTCGTGGCGCGTGCTTCAAACATTTTCATTTTTTTTTTCTTACCGCTCACCGCCCCGCGCTTAGCTCCCGCTTACAGCGGTCAGGTCATGAACGGGTCTTAACGGTCTTAGTAACGATTTCCAACATCATAATCATCATCATCATCATCATCCGCCTTTTTAATGTTCCCACTGCTGGAACTCAGGCCTCCTCTCTAGGAGAGGGAATGGGCCGTAATCCACCACGCGGGCCCAGTGCGAGTTGGTGTATGCCACATGTCGTCGAATTTTTGGTTGTTTGGTTTTTTGGATGTTTTCCTTCACCGTTTTCAGAGCAGTGGCTAAGTAATGCGCCTGGCAGGGTTTATGATTTTCAACCTCAGGAAAAAAAAAAAAGTTATTTTTAAAGTTCCAACACGACCGACTTGTTTTCAGATTTCCAAAATTGTTAACCCCCGAAAAATCACCGGAGAATAACGAATGGGAAAGAAATTTACACATGGGCACTACTCGCCGTTCGTAACCGGGTCGGATTGAAACGGAAAAATCGCGAGAATTCCCTTCATACATTTTGTATGAATCATTGAGCATCTTTCTCGTCTGAAACGGTTGAGCTTGGAACAGATTGTGAGAGTGCCAGTGCTTTCACATTACTTCTTGTAATATTAGTTATACGTGAACGTTAAGCCATTGAACCGTCTTGGCAAAGTTTAGTTAAGTAGAAGCAAATATTTTTACGGACTAAGTGTGAAAAGGAAATAATAAATGGTGTAGGATTATTTTCAAAGTTTTCACTATCATATTTTAGGATGACTCAAATGTATAACTGTTGCTTCGCTAGTAATATATATGTCAATGTGTTGCTTTTAGAGAATGCTTATGTAGGTACATACGAACTTGCACATATATACCTAGTTATACATCTAGTTAAAAATATTGTATGTTGAGTTGAATAATTATATTAAAGAAATAAATTAAATCAAAGTGGTACCAACAGAAAAATTACGTCGGGTCATGCAACGCAAGTCATCAATGGTCAAAAAGGCCTTCCATGGAGATGTCAAAAAACCATAGAGGCCATAGAGGTAGGGTCGAATCCTACTGGGGCCATGGGTTGTGCGATAGTGAACCATGGAATGGAATGAATCGGAGCCATGGAACGTAGGCAAAGAAGGAACAGGATGGTATTTTAGTCAGTAAAAGCCTGATACGCCCTCTCGCTCCGTCCAAGAGCGGGAGATATAATTAGAAGATTTCCGACCTAAAAAACAAGGATGAACCAGTTTTTTTAATTACAATCTAGCTGTGTACATAGTTAGACTAATAAGTAGTTTTAATTATAACCTAAACTACTAAGCTGTTATAGTGGATATGACGTCTCACAAACTAGCAACAACAAAATTGCAACTCTTTATATAAAAAAATGGATATCGACAGCAAAAAACTTTCTTAAATCAGAATTGTGTCAAAAAAAAATGTATTCTTCGGATTTGGCTACTCCATGTCATAAAAAGGTAAAATTATGTGTTTGTTTGTGTAAATCTGTAGAAATAGATATGTACCCACTGATCTGGTAATATTGCATGGGTTCTATAGGACGGGCTAAGGAAGCAAAATTCAAGGAAAAAAATATTTATATAAGAAAAGTAACTTATCAGTTTGACTGGTATGGCGGAGTTTGGCAATACCGTATTGCCAGTCACCAATAAGTTTTCAAGGCATGATGAGATTCTGATCAGACACCATCAAAGCTCTCACTGGTATGTGTAACAAATAATATGACTCGATATTTGGAGGATGTCTTAGATTGCGCTAAAGAGAGAAATTTAAAAATAATTAATATTAATTATCACTAAATAATAATATTTTTTTTAAATAATATTAATTTAACTATTCATAATTTAATTTAATTAATAATTATCTATGATTATGAACTGACATGGTTTTTCAAATAATTTTTTGACATCTCTGTGTTAATTAGACAACAAATTGTACATATGTTTTAGTTTTATGTAATTTACAAATTCTATATAACGTAGGTATAGTTACTATGTATGATGTAATAAATAAAGTATATTTAATTAAATGTTATGAGCACGATAAAAGGATTTTTTTAAAGTAGGAATTTAATAATAAAAAATAACTACCCCCACACGTGAAACGAGAGGGCGTGTCAGACTTTTACTGACTAAAACCAATCTGTCTTTAAAAAAAAAAAAAAAAACATAGGCCTACATGGGTACTTATAAAACGTCAGAAGCTAGTGCTTTAAAAACCAGGACAACTCTTTCTAATCATCTTGCAGCCCATGACGATAAAGGTCACAAAGTAAAGAAAAGTAAGTGTATGTCCACCGAGCGTAGGTATAAAAAGTTAAGTACATACATGAGATTGTCTTCTGTACCTATCTATTTTGTGTCTAAGTCGTGAACGGGCCGTAAACTGCCCCCCTAGCCAAGTTACAATCGTTTCGTGTCGAATTCCGTTCTCCAATCGGTAACGCCTCGGTGTCAGTAATTGTAGAAAACGATAAGTTGGTAGCCATGTTGACGCGCCTGAGTCGGCCGCTCGTTCTACAATGTAGCGTTTGTATAACAAAGAACGTAGCGTTGAACATAGTAGAAATGATATTCTATCATTCTGAACGATGTGAACTTGGCTACGAATTTTCTATTCGTTTGTTCTGACCACGTGACTTAACGTTGAGTCCCATACATTTGATTAGTTTTCGTCTAGCGTTAACGATTGCAGATTGTCAACTTGGCTAGGGGTGCTGCACCCCTAGCCAAGTTTATAATCTGCAATCGTTAACGCTAGACGAAAACTAATCAAATGTATGGGAATGACATCATCTCAACGTTCAGAACAAACGAATGGAAAATTCGTAGCCAAGTTCACATGGTTCGAAATCGTTTCTACAATGTCGAACGCTACATCCTTTGTTATACAAACGTTACAATGTAGAACAAGCGGCCGACTCTAACTTATCGTTTTCTACAATAACTGACGCCGAGGCGTTACCGATTGGAGAACAGACTTCGACACGAACCGGTTGTAACTTGGTTAGGGGGGCTGGTGTTAAAAGGGATTACCTCACGATTATAACTTCTAATAAATTTGAACTGAAGTGTACAACGAAAGTTTGCTAAAACGATTGATTAGAACAATAGGCTCTTTATTTCTTGGCGCACATTTCAAGTGTATTGGAACAAGTTTAAAATTGTTATGTTCTGAGTTTTGCTATATTTTGTAGTGTGAGTACGTTACATACTAGCTTCTGTAAGCAGCTTCGCCCGCGTGATAATAAAGAAATAACACGAAACAACATACTAACTAGATAAAAGGCATCTTATATCATATTCCAGGATATACCTATAATTTACCCGTGTACTAAATTTCACCTAAACCCGTTTAGTCGTTTGAGCGTGAGTAACAAACATACACACATACAAAGGTACAAACGGCGTTGATATTTCTTTGAGCTTGGTTTTTCTTCCGTCTGGTAACTGTCCGGTCCAAGACTTCGACGGCGCGCACTGTTCCCGCGCGCCTCAAGGAGTTGTCAGCAACAGGAGGGGCCCAGCTGGATCGAAGCCTACTGGGGCCAGGGTTATCCGAAAGGAAGCTCGAGCCCCGGTATGAAGAGGCTAGAAGGATCGGTGTGGGTTTTTAGTCAGTAATAGTCTGACACTATCTCCCGCTCCACCCAAGAGCAGGGGCTGTCATTAGATGATTTTTGCCCACCGTAAAAAAAAGGCAATTTCAGTACGCAATTCTTCAAGTCAGCAAGACTTACATAGTTGAGTTATTACTGGTACATAAACTACATTTTTGCTTTTATGAGGGTATGTTAAAGATTTTCTTTTACATTGTGAACAGTTTGAAAGGCTGTAAAGAAGGTTATAGTTACGTATTAAGTTAAACTCGGTATCCTTATTTTTCTTTTTATGAAAATGTGAAAAGAATAACATGTTAATAAAAAAAAAATGTCTGTGGTTCTGGAGTGGCGATCGCGTACCGGAAGACGCAGTGTTAGAAGGCCTCCGACAAGGTGGACTGATCACATGGTGAAGGTTGCGGCAAACCGATGGATGCGAGATGCACAGGTCGTTCGTTGTGGCGACACTTGAGGAGGCCTATGTCGAATAGTGGACGTATATCGGCTGAAATGATGATGATGATGATGATGTGAAAAGAATCTAGTGGATTTTTAACTTGGGTTGATTTTCAAGGTTTTTTGTGGATGGGTGACCAATTGGGTATTATCTTATTCACTAAAACCGACCTATGTTCTTTCAGTTGCCCAGGATCTCAGTAATTCTCTTTCTAAAGATCTTGCAGAGTAACGCCTTGCCTTGCGAGTGGTAGCTAAGCACGGGGTGGCGAGCGGTAAAATATTTAAAGCATGCCACAAGACGCCGGTCATATAGAAAACCCGCGCAACTATCACACAACGCCGTCTAGACCCAAGCTAAGCAGAGCTTGTTTATGGGTACTAGACAACTGATAAACATAGTCATATATTTCTAAATACATACATATTATAGATAAATTACACACAGACACAGAACAAATGATTATGCTCATCACACAAACATTTGTCCTGGGTGGGAATCTAACCCACGATCTCCGGCATAGCAGTCTTGGTCACTAACCACTAGACCAACAGGCCCGTCAAGTTTACCGATGCGGCCCAGCTCGCCGCGCCGCGCCGCCAAGGCCGAAGTCGTGAATGGGGCATAAAGGGTCACTAGTTAGATCTGAACATTATGACATGACTAATGACTATACTTGGAACTCGGGCACGGTGGGGGTTCCTGAATGATACGTCTTCAATACACGTTTTGTTTTCCTTGCGCCTGCTATGATTTGAATCCACGTACCTACAACTTGTAAGTCAGGGCCGTTATCAAAGGGTCATCAATCCTCATCATCATCATTTCAGCCAGAAGACGTCTACTGTTGGACATAAACCTCCCCTAAGTGTCATGACAGTGAACGGTCTTGTGCGTCTCGCATCCATCGGATTCCCGCCCTACCTAGTCCACCTTGTAAGCAACCTTTCAACGCTGTGTCTTCCGGTAAGCGGTCGCCACTCCAGAACCTTTTGGCCCCAACGGCCATCGGTTCTGCGAGCTATGTGCCCTGCACATTGCCACATTAGTTTAACAATTCTTCGTTGTATATCGGCAACCTTGGTTCTCTACCTGCATCTTCATTCCTGATGCGATCACGCAAGGAAACTCCGAGCATAGCCCATTCCATTGCCCTTTGGGTGACTTAAAGCCTTTTTGATAAGGGCCGTTGTAAGCGACCACGTTTTGGAGCCACAAACTAGTGCGCCTCACCATCACCGATTGCATCACTGCTTGGTGGCTTTTTTTTTGCTATGGGTAAAATCTTCTTATGACAAAACCCGCTTTTGGGTGGAGCGGGAGATAGTGTCAGACTCTTACTGACTAAAAACCCCATCCCGTTCTTTCTAGCCTTCATACCGGGGCACGAACTCCCTTTCGGACAACCCTGGCCCCAGTAGGCTTCGACCCAGCTAGGCCCCTCCTGCTGCTGACAACTCCTTGAGGCGCGCGGGAACAGTGCGCGCCGACGACTTGGGCTCGGTCCATTACCGGACGATCGGACAGCGAGCTACCCATGGCTCGCCGTCCGCGAGCCCGCACTGCTTGGTGGCTTGTCATCAGGTGGGATTGCAGTCAAGCACTAGTTTATATCAGATAAAAAACATATATCAATTTATACTCACCTATAAAGACACACACCGATAATCGTAGTGCTATCAAAGTACAAAACCCCAGACAAAATTTAATCTAGGTATCAAAACGACCTAACTCTAAGTTTTTGCCCACATCCAAAAGCGAAAGGTCACAATATTGTACGGGTAAGGATTATCATCAATTTAGGGGTCGCATATTTGCATAAGGCAGGCGTGCCGGGCCTGGGGACGCGGGTTCCGCCGCCGGCGACAATGCGATGTGACGCTACCCGCTATGGGTAGGGCGTGTGTCCATTGACGTTCGGGACCCTACCGGATTTTATTTTTATCGATGGGGAAAATCATCTTATGACAAAACCCGCTCTTGGGTGGAGCGGGAGATCGTGTCAGACTCTTACTGAATAACCCCGTTCCTTCTAGCCTTCATACCGGGGCTCAAGTTTCCTTTCGGATAACCCCGGCCCCGTAAAGGCTTGGACCCAGCGGGGTCCTGTTGCTGACAACTCCTTGAGGCGCGCGGGAACAGTGCGCGCCGTCGACGTCTTGGCTCGGTCCGGACAGTTACCGGATGATCGGACAGCGAGCTACCTATGGCTCGCCGTTCACGAGCCCGCGTCTACGGTCGGGCGCGGGCGCCGTTGCCTGATGCGGTCGGCCTCCTTCTTTGCTAGCATTACTGCTTCGCAGAAGACCCTACCGGTGAGATGATAAGTTGAGAATTTGTAAGATAACCTTTATACCCCTTTTTATGGTGGGGAAAATCATGCAATAATAATCCCCGCTGTTTAGCGGAGCGGGAGATAGTGTCAGACTCCTACTGACTAAAAACCCACCCCGTTCCTTCTAGCCTTCATACCGGGGCTCGAGTTAATCTTTCGAAACTGCTGGCCCCAGTAGGCTTAGACCCAGCTGGGCCCGCTGCTGTTGCTGACAACTCCTTGAGACGCGCGGGAACATTGCGCGCTTTCAAAGACTTGGGGCTCGGTCTGGACAGTTACCGGACGGTTGGACAGCGAGCTACCCTTGGCTCACGGTCCGAATCTTTATACCCTGGTCTTTTTGGGGCAAATTGTAGTTGGTATAACTGGTTTAAGGATTTTTACACAGCTAGTTATCTAGTTAGTTGTTACACAGTTGCATCCACGGGCATTTCCACACTGCCCGTGGATGCATTAATATGGTAGCCTCTTGGGTACAAATTAATTCATGGATTTCATCCGTGTAGATAATGGATAAAAGTACTGATGCAATAAAACTCGCTTATTTATTAATTGCACTTCTTTACAACTTAATATTTTAAAACTCTTTAACCCTTCAGATACCGTCAATTAGAGACACAATAGTAAGACAATAGATGCGCGGCCACCGGTGGTCGCTTGGGGATTCATGAATTAATTACCTCGTCCTTTTACATATACTACATAATCTTAACAATATTCCACAACCATCACACGACGCCGTCTAGTCCCAAGCTAAGCAGAACTTGTGTTATGAGAACTAGACAACTGATAAACATACTTATATATTTCTAAATAGATATATAAAAATCAATGCCACTTTTCGTTCTTATTTTATAACTCAAGAACGGGCTCACCTATCCCAACCAAATTTTTAGGCTTTGTTCGGACTATTTAGTAGATGTTTTATGTGAAGTTTGGTAGGGTAGAGTAGGGTAGAGCAGGGTAGAGCAGGGTAGAGCAGGGTAGAGCAGGGTAGAGCAGAGTAGAGCAGGGTAGAGCAGGGTAGAGCGGGGTAGAGCGGGGTAGAGCAGGGTAGAGCAGGGTAGAGCAGGGTAGAGCAGGGTAGAGCAGGGTAGAGCAGGGTAGAGCAGGGTAGAGCAGGGTAGAGCAGGGTAGAGCAAGGTAGAGCAGGGTAGAGTAGAGTAGAGCAGGGTAGAGTAAGGTATAGTAGGGAAGAGCGGGAGCGAAGTCGTGCGGGCAAAAGCGCGTGCTCTTCACACAAACATTTGTTTTTTGGTGGGAATCTCACCCACAACCCTAGGCACAGCAGTCAAGGCCACTAACCACTACACCAAAAAACCAATCAAAAAAAAAACTCAAGAGGCACCTGTTTCCCTTGGATCCTTATATTTTACCGTAACACGATGGATACAGTTTCCCATCTCTCGTTCCAGCCCGCGGCGATCGTGTAGCCCCAATAACGCCCTGCATCGTTCCTTGAAGTCGCGCATTTATTCATCACGACACCACATCTCGAAAACTGCTAGACACAAAACTATGAGATTTATGCTACATCGAAACTAATCCCGTCGGTCGCCTTGGGGTATACTTGATAGTCGTGAGCTACGATTTCTTGTTTTAAACTTAGATTGATAGCGCTGTTATGAAACTTTATGTTTTCCGTATTGTCTAGTAAATGGTAATATTTTCTAAGGACTTGGCTTAGAACTAGGAAGTATTTATCCAGTATTTTTCAAAACAGTCTTCACTTTGCTAAGTAAAATAAGACTTAAAAAGAATCTCACAAATAAAAGTGCTGCAAAGTGCTTGGACTAAGACCTCCTCTCTAGAAGAGGGAATGGGCCGTAATCCATCACGCATGGCCAGTGAAGTTTGGTGGCTGTTAGGTACATGTCTTCGATTTTTTGGTTCTACGACGTGCAGGTTTCCTTCCGATATTTTGAAACTATTGATACCTATGAATTAAAAGAGTGTCCATAGAGTTTCTTGCACGTTCTTCTCCATAGAGGTCTACGCTTTGGAACGTGCAATTTCAATTTTCTTGGACTGACCGACATTTGACTATCCAAGTGCCTGCATATATATGTTCTTTTTGAAATAAATGAATTAGATTTTTATTTTTGACTAGTTTTCGCCCGCGGCTTCGCCCGCATACATGAAATATAGATAGATAGATAAATTCTTGATTGTACACCAAAAATAAAAAAAAATACAAAAGAAACTTAAAATTAATAGGGTCTGTCACTCAGGAATAAAGCAGCAATTTCTATCGATGAAAAACAATTTCGCAATCGGATCCGTACTTTCAAAGATTGCCTCTTACAAACATTGAAACAAACTTTACCTCTACCCACGATCTACACCTTTACTATTCTATTTATTTAATGGGCTAGTTGCCTAAAAAAATGTAATTAGTCCGGCTTTTAGATTATTCAAAAATAAGGGACACGTATTTTTTTATTTGTAAATTAAACCAAAAATGACAAAGATATAGCCCATTAAAGTTACGTGTAACGTCACGCCGTGCTACATTTTTTCGCACGGGGTGACGTCACACGTAACTTTAATGAGTTGTATCTTTGTTATTTTTTGTTTAATCTAATAAAGAAAAAATACGTGTCCAATATTTTTTTATAATTTAAAACACGGACTAAATAAAATGTAGTTATTTTGACCCAGGAAACTACCCTATTCGCAAGTCAGGGTAATTAACACTGGGCCACTGCCACTATTGCTCTTATACCTCTCTATCTCTCAAAGTAAGGACCAATAAGTCAGATTATAGTCACTGTATAAACCAACTACATAAATAAAACAAATGCTGAAACAATCAATTCATAAAAATTCTAAATTAAATAAAAAGCTTCAGAGAAATCGAATGATCCATTCCAATTAATATTACTGATCGAGTTCAGAATAAGCGATTCTGAGCATTTTCAATTTGTGCATAAAACGGTGGTGGAATCACATCTTCATTAGCTGTACAATCGTAGTTCGGCGAATGGGATATTCGCAGAGTTCCTAGTCCTGACTTCGTAGTCCAAGAAGTTGAATGGTGAATTCGCCTAAGATTTATAATTTGCAGCAGGAGTTGGGAAGCAACATGGGAAGTTCCCATTATTGAATAGTACCAGTATTAATTGCGGTGAAATTGTAATTAAACTTTGTTCGCTATCGAGCGCTGCAGTCTGGAAGTCTTTGTTGGGGATTCGTGATAATGTTAAAACTGTTTGAAATCTGTTTCTTTTTGTTTCGTTGGCAATATTGAAGCCTAGCTTTAGGATTCTAAAAAAATAGGCTGTTTTTTTTAAGGTGGGTCATCAGTATCAAATCAGAAACTGTAATATACTCCTTTACTGTAAGTTGTAGTAAAATATCCTTATCTAATGACTTCTCCCACTCTTAAACTTGAAGCGAGAAGGCGCGTCAGACTTTTACTGACTAAAACCTACTCCTGTTCCTTTTTTGCCATCGTTCCAGGACCCCGGGGTTCACTTTCGCACACGCCATTTTGAAAAGGAGTTAAAGGTGCATGGGTTGAATTAGGCCTAACCTAATCTTTAAGAGGGTCCTTCTCCACTCGCTTATCGTAAACATCGAAAATGGTTTAAAAGCTTGTTACTTCATTTAATGCAATCCAACGCGATGTTTGACGAAAAAGCAACGCAAAAAAAGAGAGATAACGCCTGGAAACTCTGTTAGTATACGGTAATTCCGAGATTTATTCGAAAATTTCACAAAACTTGCTCCAGGAAATAGCTGTTTTTTTTAAACCTTTAAAAGTATTTGGAAAAAGTTGTCGTCATTTAGAATCTTAATAAAATTTGCAAGGTGTCTAGAGGATTACTTTTTTTACTTTTTTAATTTTTAGGCAAATTATGAAGTGTCAAAGTTCATACAAAATAGGACATTTTCAGAGGTTTTTACTGGATTAGTTTTACACAAATTTAGAAATTGGTTTCTTTAGAAACCTAGATAATATCCACAAGATACTGTGTTTCCAAAATATCTAATGAAAAAATGTGTAATAACGTCATAATCAGTCATGAGCGGTTGTATGAAAAACAGTGAAAATGTGAGTCATGATGCACACCCTTAAGTCAAGAAAAGGAGAGGGTGGCCAAAGAAAAGATGGATGGATTGTGGGAAGAGTGATATGAAACAAAAGGCAGTTAGTGATAGTATGATGAGTGACAGGACTCAATGGAAGAAAAAGAATCGTATTATGCCGACCCCAAGTAATGTGGGATAATCACTTACCATCAAGTGAGATAGTGGTCAAGCGTGAGCCTATCAATGATACAAAAAAGGTATGGTTAGATTGTATTCGGTTCAGTTATGTTAAAAATTCAAGAAGAGAATTAAAATTAAAATTTGTCATTGCTATTTCCGTCCAACAACTTAAATCGATTACTTGAATTTCTAGATTAAAAACTTCAAAAACGATCGACTTCAAATTAAATTCTGACGTATCTATTTCTGTGCGATCTGTGGTTCGAATAAATGAATATTTTACGCTCTCGTCTGCTGGATTAGGCAGTGATAATGAGATATGCACCGCAGTTTGCTTTTCATTCCCCTGAGCACCTGCATGATCGTCTGGCTTTGGAACCACGATTGAATTTATATACTTACCCATACTTACGATGTTTCTTTTTTAAACATTTCGTCGGCGTCGAGTACGTGTTTTCGAGATTTGGTTTCGATTTGATCCGTCTTCGCGAGATTGAAGTTTTTGTTAATATTTTCTAGATGGCTTGCGAATTGGGATATAACGACATTTAAAAACACCCAAACCGTGTTTTTTTTTGAGCAAAAATCATCCAATGACAACCCCCGCTCTTGGGTGGAACGGGAGATAGTGTCAGACTCTTACTGACTAAAAACGACTTACGAGATTATGACGTTGTTAGGTTTACATTTTTCTCTAGATATTTTGCAAACACCTTGTGGTTACCTAGTTGCCTAGGTTCTAAGTAATCTAGTAAAGACCTCTAGAACTAGTATTTGCGTGAACTTTAACATTTCATAATGTACTCATAAAACCTAAAAAGGTACCTAGTAGTACCTAACAATCAAATCTCAACAATACATAACTTTGTTTGTTCAGAATTATATTTAGAATAAAGTCTTTGGTTTCTTAATTAGCTTTTAATAAACTAATTTCCTAAAATTATTCTGAGTAATTTCGGAGCGAAAATTAGGAAGTATATTTTAAGCTATTAATACGATCTGATGAGTTTAATCACGTTTAGCTTTTCAAAATTCACATGGTGCACTAGCTTCTGACGTTTTATAAGTACCCATGTAGGCCTATGTGAGATAGAAAGATTTAATTTTTGATGGATGATGATATACATAGATGTAGTTGACGATGGAACCAACTTGCTTAGGAGACGCCCAGGTAGTAGCCGAGATAAGAAATAATCAAGTAACTCCTCACTACTTGGGATGAGATCTAGTTCACCCAGACATACACCCACTCAGAGTCAAAGTCAAAAGGTTTTATTTCACATAGGCCTACATGGGCACTTATAAAACGTCAGAAGCTAGTGCACGGTTCCAAATTGACACTCTAAGAAGTGTCAAACTTACTGACTAAAACCCACCTCTATTCCTACAGTTTATTTATTTATTTAATCTTCATGCAACAAAAACTACAAAGGCGGACTTAATGCCTTAGGCATTCTCTACCAGTCAAACCCTTTGCATTCCAGAGCCACACTACAGTAAAACCGTAGCCATCCAGCGGGGCCGAAGCCTACTGGGGCCATGAGTCGACTTTCTGAGGGAAACTTCTGGTCTGAAACTGAAGGTACAAAGGTGTGGTATTAGTCAATAAAAGTCTAAAACTCTCTCCGCTCATTAGATGATTTAAAAAAGGGCCAGCGACTCTTGCGAGAATCCTGCGGTCCTATCGTTTATTTGCTTCGGAAGTAAGGTCTACAAAAACAAACCTTCAACTCTCAACCTCATACCACCCCAATAACTCACTATTCGCACAAACTTCAAGACTATTCCAAACTCGAAATAAGTCCATATAAAATGGCGGCGGATATAAATTCGCTTGTCATAACCGAACAGCGCCAAGTTTCACAGATATACTCGCAACGTTAGACGAAGGACGTGTGGGATTTAGGCAATGAACCTGTGCATCTACAGAAGTTGGCTACAGTTGTAGATATTATGTCAAATTTTATGAGATTATTTGTAGTGATGTGGCTACATATAATTTCGAGATTTGATCAACTTGAATTTGATTGTCATTTTTTTACAATATGTATAGACTCGCGTTTGAGCACTATCTCACATGATGTTAAGCGGTTATTTGGCCGTCGATGGAATAAGCTTGCTCAGAAGCAATCTACCTATTCATTCTTGACTTAAAGACCCCTAGGTTATAGCTAAAGAAAGAAACTTAAAAGTTGAGTTCATCGAAAAAGTTATAAAAAAATTGCAGAATCTCACGAAAAGCGACTTCATCTGCGTTCAGGCCAGCCAGCTTCTCGACCACACGAATATAGCGCGAAGACTAAAACAACAAAACCGGTCGAGTACCCAAGTACCTAATAGCAAATAGTGTCATCATCATCATTCATCATTTCAGCCGACAGACGTCGCCACAATGATCGATCCTGTGCGTCTCGCATCCATCGGTTTCCCGCAACCTTCACCAGGTCATCGGTCCACCTTGTAGGAGGCCTTCCGTCGCTGCGTCTTCCAGTACGAGGTAGCCACTCCAGAACCTTAAAGTCACCCAGAGGGCAATGGAAAGGGCTATGCTTGGAGTTTCCTTGTGGGATCGAATCAGGAATGAAGATATCCGCAGGAGAACCAAGGTTGCCGACATAGCCCGAAGAATCGCCAAACTTAAGTGGCAATTTTTTTTTTTTTTTTTATATTTTTTTGTCCTATGTATTTGTTTATGTGGTGTACAATAAAGAATATAATAATAATAATAATAGATAAAATACAACTATAAATTACTCTAATGCAGCGTGCATGCGAGCTACATTCTACGGCTTTTAGCGCTCCACCTTGTGGAAGGTTTTCCAACGCTACGTCTTCCGGTAAGAAGACTTAGAACCTTTCAGCCTTAACAACCATCATTTCTGCGAACAATGTGCCCTGCCATTCTGTCCTGAGCGACAGGACAGAAAGTAAGAAAAAAACGTGTTGCGCCGACCCCAAATAAAACGGGATAAAGGCAGAAATGAAGATATCCGCAGGAGAACCAAGGTTGCCGACATAGCCCGAAGAATCGCCAAACTTAAGTGGCAATGGGCAGGGCACATTGCTCGCAGAACAGATGGCCGTTGGGGCCGAAAGGTTCTGGAGTGGCGACCTCGTACTGGAAGACGCAGCGTCGGAAGTCCTCCTGCAAGGTGGACCGATGACCTGGTGAAGGTTGCGGGAAACCGATGGATGCGAGACGCGCAGGATCGATCATTGTGGCGACACTTAGGGGAGGCCTATGTCCAACAGTGGACATCTGTCGGCTGAAATGATGATGATGATGATGAAGGGCAGGAAGATGATGAATGTGCCCTGCCTACTGCCACTAGTAAAATCTGATGATTCTATGAGTTGCCAGTAACCTTAGTTCTTATTAGGCCATCTTATTTTTCCAATTGTGTTTTGTTGTTTTTATTTGTTTTTATGTTTATATCTCTTTACGTATAATAGTTTACTGCTGTTTATGTTTTGTCTATTTATTAGATAATTATAATATAGTTTACTTAAAGTCAATTTTGTAATCCTTGCTGGCCGGTTGGCGTCTCATCGTCGAAAACGGCTGATGCTGAAAATCAGCGCTGTGGCTCTGTCCTGCACGAGCCCCAGCATTATGCTGAGCACTGACCGTTTTGCGCTGATGTGACGCATATCCTATCTAGCTGATAGTTTTAAGTATGATATTGTTATTTGTTACATTTATTTATATTTGGGATATGCGTCATGGGCGCAAATAAACTCTTTTTCTTTCTTTTCTTTCTTTCTTTCTTTCATCTTCGTTTAAGCAGATATTTTAACCAGTGATTATCGGCAAAAAGCGATACAGCCGTTAAGTATCATAGTCAGCAAAACGAACTGAATAAACACATAATTTCTATACACAAACAGCATCAGTAAACAGTGTTAATTGAAATCTCAAACAAGTGTGGTCTCCGCTTAAATGGCACATCGGATTTATTTCAGCAACGAATTATTACGGCAGAATCGATTTAAATATGTCCCAACCGCAATCGCCGATTTCATATTTCATTAATTTCACTTATATGTTATATTAGTAGTAGCTTCTGATCGCGGCTTTGCCCGCGTAGGTATAAACATAAGTGCGATCTGCCTTATAATGTTCCCACAGCTTTTTTATGGTGAGGAAAATCATCCAATGACAACCCCCGCTCTTGAGCGGAGCGGGAGATAGTGTCAGACTCTTCATGACTAAAAACCCACCCTGTTTCTTCTAGCCTTCATACCGAGCCCACATTCGGATTACCCTGGCCCCAGTAGGCTTCGACCAGGCTGGGCCCCTGTTGTTGCTGACAACTCCTTGAGGCGCGCGGGAACAGTGCGCGCCGTCGACGACTTGATTTTTTTTTCATTTCCAGAAATAGAATCTTGTGGAAGCTTGTTCAGTGTCAGTTCAGTTTCCAGCCCCGGAACTACTTATCTGTAAACCATTTAAATATTTGTTCCGTTTGGGAATCGAACCTCCGTCACGCAGCGCAGCAGCCTATTGCACCACCACCGCGCCAAACGTGTCGCTATATAAAAATAGTATGGACAGATAATACAACAGGACAGATGTTTTAATTGTATCGTGAATTAACAGAAGGGGAATCCTTTTGTAGTTTAACCGAAGATTTAATTGGGAATCGCGTTAATCTGAATGCTCTCACGGACTTAACGGAATTCTCTTTGTGCGACTCTGTGGTAGTATTGAATAGTGTCGATGATGCAAATAAATCGTTAATAACTTTAATTGTTTTATTGTTTAACTAGCTTTTACTAGCGGCTTCGCCCGCGTTTATTAATATACTTTACTCTTTCTCCCCCTTTTTCCACTTAAAAAAAAAAATAGCTTATGTCCGTCTCCAGGGTCCCAACTATATCTGTACAAATATTAATCAAAATCGGTTTTGCCATTAAGGCGTGAAGACGTAACAAACAAACAAACAAACAAACTCACTTTCGCTTTTATAATATTAGTAAGGATTTGGGGTCTTTGCCCGACTGCGCCGGAAGGAGGGTTATGGTTTTCAAGTGTATGTATGTGTGTAAGTATTTTCTTTTAGCCACCTAAATAAAATATAGCCTTATGTCACCCAGGAATAAAACAGCTTTTTATCGGCTTAAAAACAATTTGTAATCGGACCAATACTTATGTTAGAAATGAATTATGTTATAGAATAGTTAATATTGTAATTATTTGATATTTTACATTATTGTATTAAACAATGTTATTTAATTTTTACAATGTAATTTATTTATTTTACTTTTATTAAATCAAATGATTAAATCATAACGTTTTAATTCTGTATAAAAATCGGAAGAGCGCGCACGCAATATTCTAGTACTTGATTTGATTACGTAGTGGTCGGTAGTGGGGAGACCGAACAGATATAAGGTTGCGCGCGCGCTCACTCGAGTGAGTCGAGTACTGGAAGGCGAAAGCGTTACTTCAAAGTGTCTTGATTGTATATGTTTAAAAATATATTTACAGTGAGTGTATGTGTAAGAATATTTATTACATGTAACTGGAATTATGTGAACAATATACAGTTTTAAAAACTAAAGTGAAGTGTTTGACTGTTTTAAACCCTGATATCTATTACTTACCTCCTGCAAGCAAAAACAAACTACCTGTTTATAATGCTTAAAATATAGCTTATATCACTCCGGAATAAATCTTTCTATCGGTGAAAACATATTAGCAATCGGACCAGTACTTTCAGAGATTACCTCCTACAAACAAATAACAAACTTTACCTCTTTATAATATGAGGACACGGTGGAGCACACCGTCGAGGTGTGCCCTGCCTGGGCGGAGCATCGCCGTGCTCTCGTGGGGGCCATCGGCGGCGGAGACCTCTCGCGCCAGGCCCTGGTCGAGGCCATGGTCCGGAGCGAGGACGAATGGCAGGCGGTCGCCTCCTTCTGCGAAGCAGTAATGCTTGCAAAGGAGGAGGCCGACCGCATTAGGCAACGGCGCCCTCGCCGCCGCCGCCGGGATTCCGATCCCGATTTCCGGCCACCGTAGACGCGGGCTCGCGGACGGCGAGCCATGGGTAGCTCGCTGTCCGATCGTCCGGTAATGGACCGAGTCCAAGACGTCGACGGCGCGCACTGTTCCCGCGCGCCTCAAGGAGTTGTCAGCAGCAAGAGGGGCAAAAAAAAAAAAAAAAACCTGTTTATAATATTATGTAGATTCATATACATTTAAATATAAATCGTGGGCTTGCAGGCGACCGAGCAATGGGTTACTCGTCGTCCAATCGTTCGGTTACCGTCCGGATTGGACCCGAGTCGTCGACAGTATGTAGTGTTCCACGCGCATCTCAAACAGAGGTCAGCAAAACGGTATGGTCGATGGGGCTGTGGGTTGACTTCTGAAATGGACTTTTGTGGTCCTAGAACTCAAAGGCAACTGAAGGAACATAGGTGTGATTTAGTCATTAAAAGTCTGACATCCCAATCAGCCCTATAGTGGAAGAAATCATTAGATAATTTTCCTACCTCAAAAAAAAGGTTCTAAATAATAGATTTTGTCCAATAAACCAAACGGACGAATCAACAAACTTATCCGATTCAGCAAATACTCCGAACAACTCAAACAACTGCATCGTAGTCGATAGTTGCCGGCTTTAACGTACGTTTTAACTTCTAAAGATATAAGCAACTAACAGGCAATTTAAGTTTTTCAAGGAAACTACCAAGCGCGCTTATTGGGCGGTTTTCTGTTGTACGTCACTTTTGTGGAGTGGATGTGTTTAGGGATTAGTTATGTGATGTTATTTTGTTTGAACTTTTTAATTACTTACAGAGGTTTTTCATCATATTTTGTCGACTAACTTAGAAGCTGCTCATAGCTTTTTTTTTGGTGGGAAAAATCATCCCAATGATATCCTCCGCTGTTGGGTTTTTTTTTTGTCGACGGGGAAAATCATCTTATGACAAAACCCGCTCTTGGGTGGAGCGGGAGATAGTGTCAGACTCTTACTGACTAAAACCCCGCGCCGTTCCTTCTAGCCTTCGTACCGGGGTCGAGCCTTCCTTTTAGAAGCAGACCCAGGTTTCAACCCAGTTGGGCCCTGCTGTTGCTGACAACTCCTTGAGGCGCTCGGCTTCTCATGGCTTACAGTTTATGCTGTTACATTTTACTATATAAGGTAAAATAGGTACGGTATTTACTGTAGGTATATGGTCCGATAGGGCTGGCATGTACTTTCGTATAAAAACCTCTGATACCAGACCGCGACGGCGCGCACTGTTCCCGCGCGCCTCAAGAAGTTGTCAGCAACAGCAGTAGCCCAGCTGGGTCAAAGCCTACCGGGTCCAGGGTTATCCGAAAGGGAACTCGTGCCCTGGTTTGAAGGCTAGAAGGAACGGGGTGGGTTTTTAGTCAGTAAGAGTCTGACACTATCTCCCGCTCCACCCAAGGGCGGGGGTTGTCATAAGATGATTTTTGCCAAGCATAAAAAAAAAAAAAAAAAAATAGGTAAAACGTCTGCACAATGAAAGTTATGCTATTTAGTATGCATTTTGCGTTTCAGTAATTTTAAATTATCTCCGAAACTGTATGACCAATTGATATGCTGTAAATGGAAAATCTTATCTATATGATGTTCTTGTGATACTGAAATAATTTATTGTCATAAGAATTAATATTTTGTTGCTCAAATAATCAGCCAAACGTAAGTATGCCGAAAAAAGAGAAAACAAAATACAGAGAGAATCGATTTCATATTAAAAACCGGGCACTATGTTTATTAAAAACCTTTATTTTTTAACAAAAAATATGGGGCTCTTTTTCGTTACTAAACATAGGTATTTGTGGCGTTAAAAGTAAAAAAAACGAAATCCCAAAAATGTCCACGAAAATCCTTACTAATATTAAAAAAGCGAAAGTGAGTTTGTTTGTTTGTTACGTCTACACGCCTTAATGGTAAAACCGATTTTGATGAATTTTGGTACAGAGATAATAGTTACCCCGGAAACGGACATAGGCTATACAATTTTATTTTTAAAGTGAGAAAAGGGGGAGAAAGAGAGAGAGATTAATAAACGTGGGCGAAGCCGCGGTTAAAAGCTAGTTTGTCATAATTGGGAAATTCATAATTGAATCAATCATTCATAACAATTGCTACTAGAAAATACTATGCGCAGTGTTTTTCCATTATGATAGCCATTCATTCATAATAATCAATAGTCTGTCAATATTTCCATAAATTAAGTGACATTTCCGGATATAAACAAACGCTAATAACTTTGCTGTTTATGAATATTATTTAGATTTTACTTAATTACTAACAAGACCTTTTCTAATTAGCCCATTAAGTATTTGTACTTATAAAAAACTAGCTTTTACTCGTGGCTTTGCTCGTGTTTATTAATATACTTTAATTCCTCTCCCCTTTATTCCCTCTTTCTTCCCCTTTTCTCATTTAAAAAAAAATAAAATTGTCCTATGTCCGTCTCCAGGGTCCCAACTACCTCTGTACAAAAATTCATCAAAATCGGTTTTACCATTTAGGCGAGAAGACGTAACAAACAAACAAACAAACTCACTTTCGCTTTTATAATATTAGTAAGGATTAGTGAAGTATCTGTTTAAGTAGGTACCAGCTGACCCGACGAATTTGTACCGCCTGACAGTCAATGAAGCGATTATGTATCTTTTAGCTACACTTATTGACTGAATGAATGATATCAATGTCATCATCATCATCATCAGCTTTTTAAATGTTCCCACTGCTGGGACTCAGGCCTCCTCTCTAGGAGAGGGAATGGGCCGTAATCCACCACGCGGGCTCAGTGCGGGTTGGTGAATGTCACACATGTCTTCGAATTTTTGGTTCTAGGACATGCCGATTTCCTCACGATGTTTTCTTTAACCGTTTTGAGAGCAGTGGTGATGAAATAAATTATACAAAGTAATACGCCTGGCTGGGTTCGAACCCGCGACCTACAGCTCGTTAGTCGGGGCCATTACCACTCGGCCACCACCGCCAATAAATCAATGTATATGATATCATTGTATTTGACAGTATTTTATATTTTCATTCAAGCAAAGAAACTGGCAGCTGCTAGCTTTTAAGAGTTATCAATTACTCTTTCCTTGTGTGTGCATAAATAATAATAATAATATTCCACAACTATCACACAACGCCGTCTAGTCCCAAGCTAAGCAGAGCTTGTGTTATGGGTACTAGACAACTGATAAACATACTTATATATTTCTAAATACATACATATTATAGATAAATTACACCCAGACACAGAACAAATGATTATGCTCATCACACAAACATTTGTCCTGGGTGGGAATCTAACCCACGATCTTCGGCATAGCAGTCATGGTCACTAACCACTAGACCAACAGGCCAGTCAAAATAATAATAAATTATGTAAGTAAATAAGTAGGCTTGTCAGAATCGTCAACCAAAGTTACACAGCACGAATATCTTGCTTCTTACTTTAAACACTAAAATTTCCCACCGGCATTCCTAAGTAAGTAGGTCAGGTCTACTTACGAACCTACTCCATGTAACAACTGAGGAGGTTTAACTTGTCAAAGTTAGATTCACGCAGATACATACCAAGATACACTTGACACCTACTAACTTAAAACCCGTTGAGAAATCAACCCTGTCACGCGGACTTAAGTGTCATTGATCAGTTTCTCAGTCACAAAGTTAAGTTGGTTTCTTGCATGGCCGAATCCCATGGGCTTTCGAGGTGTCAATTGCTCGACACAGTTGCAGTGTTGTTATTTGATAATTTGTTGTAATTTAAACCTTATTTGTAAGCAGTAAGGGTGGTCTGTTTCCGTCTAACGTTTAAGTTGACAAATATTGTCTTGAAGCAATCTCGTAGATTTGGAGGATGTTCCGGTATCAAAATATTATTATGACGATTTGTTTATGTTCTCATGGATATTATAAATTGATCAGAAGTGCTATATTTCACTGCCAATACAGCACTGCCATTGAAGACCACTAGAATGACAAAAGACAACATTGATCACGATGGTTGCCGGATAGCATATCAAACGAGTCTGTGTACTAGGCGTCTCACTGACGTTTCAAAAATCGAAGGTTTTGCTTGAATAAAAACCCGTGGCTGTCTCACGATGCGACTATGTGACAACGATGCGACAATGTGTTTTCAAAGTCTACGTACTTAAGAAATATCTATAAAAAATTGTTGACGCATTCCTTCTTTGACACCTGAGTTTGTTTTGGTGATACTTCTTAGAGTAGACAGTCAATATCCAGCCTCATCAAAAATCTAACGAAAACCTTAACTACATTTTTTTTTTTTATTAACTTACTAGGTGTTTGTCGGCGGCTTCGTCTGCGTACCTTCATGAAATATAGCTTATCTCACTCAGGAATAAAGCAGCTTTCTATCAGTGTAAAAATTTTAGCAATCGGACACTTCCAGTAGACCAGTATTATTGTGTGAGCCTTGAACAAACATCTTTGGTTACTGAACCCTAAAAAAGGGTTCAGTAACCAAAGAATAAAAATGAGACCAATGGCCTGGGTTCCCGTTTTTACACTAAGACTTAGCTGTCTGCCTCTCTGACACCAGATACTCATGAACCAAGATAGACAGTTGTTTTTTTTTTTATCTGATTTAAACTAGTAGGTACTTGATTGCGATCCCACCTTATAGTAAGCAGTGTTGCAACCGTTGTTGATATATTTCTGTTGCCGCTTTACCAATAACACTAAAAACACATTAAAATAAATATTTAACTGGGGTTCGCATACAACAAACGTATTTTTTTATGCCGTTTTTTTTGCAGCGGACGGAACAGAGTCCTTTCGTACGCGAGTCTAACTCGAATTTGGCTGCTTTTATTTCTTTCATTTGGCTGTAAGAGCCATAAACCGGGCACTTACGTTATAAAATCAATAAAGGACCAATTATATCCGTTATGTTAAACTAATCAACGTTTGTTTGTGAAAGTAATGAAGTGTAAGAGGCTCAGAACGTCTCAACAAGTCTCGGGAGTTCCCCTACTCAAGTTGCCGGCTTGTTGCCACTCGGCACAAAGGAATGCGTTCATATTCACCGCCGTGTGGCCAGGCTACCGAACTTCTAACGCTCAGAGTCATCTTAACTGCATTCTTAGTTGGAATTCTCGCTAGTGTAAGTTGTTATCAGGTATTTGTTGAGTCTAGTTCGAAAGATATAGGGATATATACAAGTTACAGTGCAATATAACAAATAGTTTACACGTTTATATGCCATGGACTTTGAAAAAGACCATTTCCAAAAGTTTATTTGGTTAGTTGTTGAAACCCGTACGGCCCGGACCAAGCATTTCGCCTCGTCGTTTATTAAATACAGCGTACATCGAGGGACTGGAACATTTTGCCAGCTGCGGTCTTTCCGATCAATTATAATTTAGGTGTCAACAAGGCTAGGGTCCAGGTAGGTAGAATAGGCTCAGTCAAGCACTAGTTTATAGCAATCTCAATCAACCACTAGTTTAAATCCATTAAAAAAAATGTTACTTGCAATCCTTCCTATGGCCACTATCTGACTTCACCATCAGACCAGCTCCAATCATACATTGTCCTCCAAGTTACAATGTACCAACTAGAGCAAGTTATTTCATGATTTTCAACCTCAAAAAAAAAGCGATTAAAACGGGTGATTTATCCAATCCCGAAATCCGGAATAGGCCAAACGACATATGGAAATAAAAACAAAACACGAAACTACCCAGCATTGCCCCAATTACACCGACCCGGGGACATAAAAGCGAAAACTCGATTTTTATACAACTTAACCGGAGTTTTTTCGAGAGCCGAATTGAATTGCTATTACGATTGTATGAAAAAGCGCGAATATTGTAGGCTCTCTGTAAAAAATGACGCTCAACCGGAAAAACTGAACATTTTGCAATGAAATTGTTTATCTGAATAACGTAGTTTGTTGCGGGAATAATGAAAATGGAGCTCTTTTTGTATCTAACAGGTACTGCGTTGAAATGGGTTGAAGAATTTTCTGAATGCTTTAGTGTAAGTGCTGTTTCAAATATAAATTCAGTTGAATCACACAAACTTTCTTTTGAAAAGATGGGAAAGACACATAGCACTCTTATAAGAGTGTATAGTGTGCAATGGAAAGGGCGGTGCTCGGAGTTTCCTTGCATGATCGCATCAGGAATGAAGATTACCGATATAGCCTGAAGAATCGTCCAATTTAAGTGGCAATGGGAAGAGCAAATTGCTGGGAAAACAGATGGCCGTTGGGGCGGAAAGGTTCTGGAATGGCGACCACGTACTGGAAGACATAGCGTTGGAAGGCCTCCTACAAGGTGGACCGATGACCTGGTAAGGGTTGCGGGAATCCGATTATACTTATGCTTATACTAAAAACCAGACACTGTAACAAATACTGTCCGGTAACTGTCCGGACCGAGCCCAAGACGTCGACGGCGCGCACTGTTTCCGCGCGCCTCAAGGAGTTGTCAGCAACAGGACCCAGCTGGGTCGAAGCCTACTGGGGCCAGGGTTATTCGAACGGAAGCTCGAGCCCCGGTATGAAAAGGCTGGAAGGACCGGGGTGGGTTTTTAGTCAGTAAGAGTCTGTCACTATCTCCCGCTCCACCCAAGAGCCTTTATCATTGGATGATTTTTGCCCACCGTAAAAAAAGACACTGTAACAAATGCTCAGTTTACAACGTTTCCAATTGAGTTTGACATTTACATACATAAAGAGGTTGTAAGCTTTAGTGACGAAACGCTTGCAAAATATCTTTACGAGTCCAAAACCTTTTGAAAGAGTACTAAAAACATGCATTTGCATTTCTGACCTTTTTTGCTGGCCTTAATGTGGAACGAAGTACTATGGGTGAGGCAGACCAGTACCTGGAAAAAAAATTAAGATTGTTAGTATACAAGTTATGTGAAGAAAATGATTATTGATTTGTCATGGCGAGATAAATGTTGTGAATGCAAACGTGTTTTTTGGAACTGTAACTAAATATACGTGTACCATTTAATATGTTCATTATTTTTAAGAATATCTTTAGTCATACGACTGTTGGGCTGACAAAAATAAAAGTATAATTTTGACCTTTTATGAAAAAAAAACTAGCTGCTCCCAGCGGCCCCGTGATAACAGAAAATTATCCCAAGGGAACATACTTCCGGGATAAAAAGTATCCTATGTCCTATTCCAGGACATGGTCTATCCGTACCAAGCTTCATCAAAATCGATTTTGCCATTGAGGCGTGAAGACGCAACAAACAAACAAACTCACTTTCGCTTTTATAATATTAGTAAGGATTAGAGGATGCATTTTGGAGAGTATGCGCAGGAATTACATGACTTGATTTCACCGTAACCTTTCTACCTTCGGAAAACCTATCCTACGACTTTAGCGAGTGTCCACCTTTACCATGTTAAAAATTTCTACGATCCGGACTAAGAGTTTCGCCTCGTCATTTCTACCGCGTATGTCAAAGATTGGGAACAATTTGCCTGCGTGGTCTTCTCACCTGATTGTAATTTAGGTTTCTTCAAGTCTTAAAATGAATAGGTTCTTATAATCTCGTGCGAATCTTAATTATCATTGCTTACCATCTAGTGGGATTGTAGTCAAGCACAACTTAAATTAATTAAAAAAAAACCACTTACTATGGCTAAACAAAGAGATATTACGATATGTACTTATACTTTTGTAATACCTAAATTGTACCTGTGTGCATAAATAAACTTATCTCATTTAATTTGATTATCTCAAAGAAAATAAACTCATTACAAAAACTCTGCTTGTAACAATATCATATGTACGAGTAATTATTCTGTAAGCTAATTTAATTCCCATTAACGGGTTACCAAGCTTCGCCCCTGACCTACTGAAATTCAACATAAGCTGAAGCAAATAAAAACAAAATCATACACTTTCGGCGTCCGTACCACAGCGGCTTTAATTCATCGGTTATGGCTCGTATTTCCCGATATTATTTCCGAATATTTTCGGGTTTTTTCGTTCTATATCCTACTTCGGACGCTCGTAAAACCCGGGATGATCCGAGTCCATCGATGCTACCGCCCGATATGAGAGATTCCCGCAACGGGTTTACGGTTTGGTGGAAGATGTAGGAGTAGGCGGTTTTTTTTGCAAAAATAACCAAAGGATATATGTATACACAGAGATAGGAAGGAGCCTTTTTAGCCTCGCACTCTTTCCCGTCTTTTTTATTTTTAATTTTTTTATAATGTTTTTTTTTTAGTCAAGTATTTATAAACACTTAAAAGTGATTACTTTTTATATGTTTGCTGTTTGTCCGGTGAGTCTCAAATAAATGTTTACTTACGCTCTTACAAAGGCGTATTCAGCCATGAATAAGAGTGATCTAGAAAAAAATGTAGGATCGTTATTTATGTTTTATGGCACGTTTAATCCTGTACACTGTTTTAATTAGTTGTTGTAGATAAAATGTCACGTTCTCTAGATTCTTTGGTTTATTTTTTTTTTCAGTCAATCTATTACAGTGAGAAATGAACGCCTGAAATTATTTACAGGGAACTTTTTATACAGCAGTGGCTAAAAATAAAATTTTTAAAAACCACAGCTAAAAGTCAACATAAGTAAATCAGTAAAAGTCTGACACTATCTCCCGCTCCGCCCAAAAGCCGGGGTGTCATTCGATGATTTTACTACCGCAAAAAAAGCCCACGGGGATTTTTAAAAGCGATACTGTAGCGCGTTTGCATCTTTTCTATAGCGCTTACAAATGCGATTATTGCGCGTTAGTAGCGATGCAGCGACTTTTTTTAGCGATGCTGTATCGCTGCAGCTGCACAGCATCGCTAAAAAAAACGCCGTGGGCGTGGGGCCTTAATTGTCATCTTTCTGCTCTTTTTCCGATTACCGTTAAAATGGGATTTGCATTTTGAAAAATGAAAGCTTTAAAATATATCTAGCTTATAAAAAGCTGTAAAAGCAAACCTTGCTTTGGACCAAAGCTCGAATTTAATCACTGGTAAAGGATACAAACAAACTAATTCAAGCCAAAAAAATCCGAAAATACAGTCTTCCTTTCATTCCGCGATCTCCTATACCTTGCGCCAACTCCCGATTCGTAGAGCTGAGTAATATTTCAAAATTTTTAAAGTTCAGCCTGATGGCTGCACGTGAGACGTTGATTGAAAGTTATATATTTTGGAATTTAATCTGCAACGTGTCTACGTTGCCAATAAATTGCAGCAACGTTGCGCGTTGCTCGTTGCATGTTGCATGACGCGTTATGCTTTGATATTGGAGTTAGATAATATCTGGCGTGATGGATGGGTGTGCGAAGTTTAGTGAGGGTTTTGGCTTGAGTTAAGTTTTGATGCTTAGGTGGTCGTTTTCAAAATGTTTACATAAGGCCTATACTGTAATATCTGTATTTATGAATGAAGATTGATTAATTGATTTTGACGAGCTGTGAGCGCGTCAAACGCAGGATTGATGCCCGGACACAGCAACGCGGGGCCGAGGCAGACCACGAAGGAGATGTTGGGACGACCTGGATGGCTGCCTTAAGAATTGGAATGAGGAGAACCGTGATCGTTGGAAAGAGTGGAGGGAGGCCTTTGCCCAGTAGTGGGATAGTATGGGCTAATTATAATAAATTGTTTTTTCGAAACAGTTACCGTAAGCACTGGGAAATGGTAACCAGGGTGGGTTCTTTTATTTACTATTCGTGTTTCAGGGCTGTGGTGACGGTCTGGCTCCATTCCGAGTAGGAGATATTACATACTTAATTCTTTAGTGTACACTATACCAACTTATACAATAAGTGGATAACAAAGTTCATGTGGCTTAACTCAAAATTGAGTTTTCTTGCAGCAAACTTATTTTATTTGATGATTTAACACTTAAAAATATTTTATTTTATAAAAGGTACTTATAAAACTTCAGAATGTAGTACATGGATCTATGGAGAAGGACCGGTAAGAAACTCCACGGTTTTTTTTAAAGGATATAAACTAGTACTTGACTGCGATCCCACCTGATGGTAAGCAGTGATGCAATCGTTAATGGTAAAGAGCACTATTTTATTTAAAAAAAATCAATATTATTTTGTTTTTTTTTTTTTTTTTATAAAGGTATTTTCGAAAAATTAACAGACAGTGTATTCTAGTAAACATAGTACTAGTAGTGAAACTTAAGATGCCAATGCATTCAAGTACAATCCTAGACAAGTCCTTTACGGTTCAGGCTGCTCGTCTATGGAATGCATTGCCTGTGGAAATGGTATTACAATAATAAAGATCTTATATAAAACGCGCGCAAACACTGCCTTTATTTAAAAAGCTTGTGAAGGATCATTACTTGGCACTGTGATCATGGCTTCATTTCTTGACTTTCTCTCTTGCTTATATATACATACTAGCTTTTGCCCGCGCAGCTTCGCTCCCGCTCTTCCCTACTCTACCCTACTCTACCCTACTCCACCCTACACTACCCTAATTTTCATTTTTTTTTCCATAAAACTTTCTCCTTACGAAATCGGTTCAGCTGTTCTCGAGATTTGCGCTTAGCATATCATTTAGCAATTCATTTGTACATTATTTGGTGGCGCCGACCCTAGCGCGATTGCTGAGCGTACTCTACCCTACTCTACCCTACTCTACCCTACTCTACCCTACTCTACCCTACTCTACCCTACTCTACCCTACTCTACCCTACTCTACCCTACTCTACCCTACTCTACCCTACTCTACCCTACTCTACCCTACTCTACCCTACTCTACCCTACTCTAGCCTACTCTACCCTACTCTACTCTACTCTACCCTACTCTACCCTACTCTACCCTACTCTACCCTACTCTACCGTATCCTATGTCCGTCACCTGGCTCTAAGCTACCTACCCACCAATTTTCAGCCATTTCTGTACAGCCATTCTTGAGTTATAGGTGTTGTAACAAACACGACTTTCTTTTATATATATAGATATATTATATAATATATACATACAAAATATATATTTTGTATGTATGTATATGTGTATCTATTTTAGTTTTTTGTTTAATTTTATATTTTCACCAAGTGCAACCCCATTTTGTGTCTGGGCAATCTCTGTCCATTCTAGGTTGCCTGGAAGAAATCGCCTGGTGCGATAAGGGGGATGAACTGCTTGTTTGGGGGATGAACTGCTTGCGTCCGTAGGATTTACTTGACTTTTGACCACCCTACACGTGTCCCCTGGGTAGTGCTAAACGAGCAGTAAATACGGTGGTAGGCCACAGCATCGGCTGCCGGCTTAAAGGTTACCACCCACCAGACAAAGTCATACCGCCAAGCGATCCGTCGTGTTCCGGCATGTTGTCTGGTGAAGCCGTATGGTGGAGGATGGGTATGAGTAGTTGTGTTGCGATGTACGCCGGGTATGATACACCAGTTGTTGTTGTGTCGGAGGTTTGATCATGGAGAGTAGCGGGATCCGAAGCACGGTTCTCCGCTGGCCGACCGCAGACAGTTGGGGGCCCAAGTAGTGTGCCAGCCACACACGAAAGGCTGCCCCGCCATCTGTGAAAAATCCCAGGGTGGCCCCATCGTGCCGGTTGGCGACCGGACGAGAGGACCCGATGGCAATCTCTGGGGGGGTTCGGGCGTCCCCGCAGTCTCCAGATCAACCCTCCATCGGCGCAACGGTTCTGGTTGTGTTGTTGGGTTTGACATCGCATCACCTCGCTCAACTGCCATCTTCCACAAACCCTATTCACTCCAAATTTAAAAATTAATGTCAAGTAAAAAGAAAAGTAAGTGTGTACAGCGGATGCACGTCCTCTCGTTTCATGTGCACCTCTCAAACATACGAGGACTGCACTCCAATCTCGATTCAGTCCACCATCACCTCGAGACTGATAAGCCCCACTTACTTTTCTTGACGGAGACGCAGATCAGATGTCCGTCTGATGCGGCGAATCTCGACTACCCGGGATACTCATTGGAGCACCATTTCCTGCAGCGTGCCGGGGTCTGTGTATACGTCCGCAATGACATCTGCTGCCAGCGTCTCCGTCACCTTGAAGATCCCAGTTTCTCATCCTTATGGTTGCTGGTGGACACAGGTGTGGACAAAATTGTCTACACCTGTGTTTACCGGTCGCACAGCGGTGACCAGGAGACGACTCGGCTGTTTGGCCACCTCAGTGGGGCCGCCGATGAGGTTCTGCATCGGCACCCTGATGCGCAGTTGGTCGCTCTGGGGGATTTTAACGCCTGCCACCAAGACTGGCTTTTCCCATACCAGAGGACCGACCACGCTGGGAGGGAAGTGCGAAACTTTGCGGTATCGATGGGCCTCTCCCAGATGGTAAAGCAAGCGACAAGGGTGCCTGATGTAGTTGGTCATACTGCCAATTGTCTGGACCTACTGCTGACCACTGATCCGGACAGATGTATTGTAACAGTTTCCTCACCACTTGGAACTTCAGATCACTGTCTGGTGAAGTCCGTATCGTCCTTCTCCCCACCTGACCGCGACACACGTGGAGAACGGCGAATGTGGCGTTACAAGTCAGCAGATTGGGATGAGATGCGGCATTTCTTTGCGTCTTATCCTTGGCAGCAGGTCTGTTTCTCTTCTAAAAATCCTTCGAGCTGTGCGGATGCTGTAACCGATGTGATACGTCAAGCTATGGAGTATTATATCCCTTATAGCGATGTACCCATCGGTGGCTCAGCTCACCCGTGGTTCAACGCCGATTGCATTCAGGCTGAAGAGCGTAAGCATTCGGCGTTCCTCGCTTGGGTTGATGCTCGTGACCGCAAAGCTCCGGATCTGAGTTCAAAGAAGAGAGCCTTCAACCATGCTGCCAAGTCCTACAAAAAGGCACTGAAGAAGGCTCGCTTCGACCGCATTCCCCGTATTGGCACAAAGCTCTCTGCGCAACCGTCCGGTAGCAGAGCATTCTGGTCCCTTGCCAAGTCGGTCGAGGCGAACTTCTGTCGGCCCACATTGCCTCCGCTGGTAAAGCCTGATGGGACACTTGCTCATACGGCAAGAGAGAAAGCAGGACTCTTTGCATCTCTCTTCGCTCATAATTCTCGTCTTGACACTAGCAATGCTACTCCACCGACTCTGCCTCATTGTAACTCTTCAATGCCCGAAGTCCACATGAGGAACCGAGAAGTACTGAGAGAGTTGCGTCGTCTAGACGTGAATAAAGCTAGTGGACCAGATGGCATACCAGCGATTGTTCTCAAGGCTTGTGCTCCCGAGTTGTCTCCTGTACTCACGCGCTTGTATCGCCTCTCGTTTAGGACCGGTATAGTGCCCAAGTCCTGGAAGCTTGCTAACGTGCAACCCGTGCCCAAAAAGGGCAGTCGTGCCGATCCTTCCAACTATCGGCCGATTTCGGTAACCTCCATACTCTGCAAGATTATGGAGCGTGTATTGAACTCGCGCCTCATGGCATATCTGGAAGGTAACGATCTCCTCAGTGACCGGCAGTACGGGTTTCGCCGCAAGCGGTCTACTGGGGACCTACTAGCGTATGCTACCCACTTGTGGGGCGAGGCCCTTGAGAAGAATGGGGAAGCGATTGCCGTATCCTTAGACGTCTCGAAGGCCTTTGACAGGGTATGGCACGCTAGCCTATTGAGTAAGCTTCCAGCGTACGGCATTTCCCCTGGTCTGATCAACTGGGTAAAAGACTTCCTGAGTGAACGGTATCTTCGAGTTCTTGTCGACGGATGCTCATCAGAGCCGATGACGATTAATGCCGGAGTTCCTCAGGGGTCTGTTCTCTCTGCAACTCTATTCCTGTTGCATATCAACGATCTGCTGGTGCCCGGTATCTATGGGTATGCAGATGATAGCACAGTTGTAGAGAGATACCTGCCCGGTGCTCGGGCTAGTAAGGAGCTAATACAGTCCGAAAGAGAGGCTATGGTTGAGCGTACGAATATCTCACTTCAGGCAGTCTCCAAGTGGGGTGAAGCCAATCTTGTGGGATTCAACGCCTCCAAAACGCAAGCGTGTCTGTTTACCGCTAAAAGGAGCCCGTTCACCTTAGCTCCTGCTTTTCGGAATGTTTCCCTGGAGTGTACCGACCGTCTTCAGCTTTTGGGAGTTGAAATTTCCTCAGACCTTAACTTTGGGCGGTTCATTGAGTCCAAAGCCAAAGTAGCTGCTAGAAAACTTGGCATTCTTGCAAAAGTCCGGCGGTACTTCACACCGGAACAGCTTTTAATGTTATACAAAGCGCAGGTCCGTTCGTGTGTGGAGTACTGCAGCCACATATGGGCTGGTGCTGCAAAATGCCACCTGGCAGCTTTGGACTCGGTGGAAAGGCGTGCGAAGAGGCTAATTGGTGATCCAGACTTGGTTAAGTCCAACCTTCAAAGCCTTGAGCACAGGCGTAGGGTAGCCAGCCTTTCGGTGTTTTACAGGATGCTTTTTGGAGAGTGTGCGCAGGAATTGCATGACTTGATTCCGCCATCTCAATTCTACCATCGGACAACCCGACGTACAATGAGTATCCACCCATACGTTGTTGAAACCTCTACGGTCCGGACTAAGCGTTTCGCCTCGTCGTTTATACCGCGTACGTCGAAGGAATGGAACAATTTGCCTGCTGTGGTCTTCCCGTCCGATTATAATTTGGGTATCTTCAAGGCTAGAGTGAATAGGCTTTTAATAAACTAGTGCGCCTCACCATCGGAGATTGCATCACTGCTTACCATCAGGTGGGATCGCAGTCAAGCACTAGTTTATACGAATTAAAAAAAAAAAAAAAAAAAAGGCCGCCAATTGTGTGTTTTCTATTGTATGGTTTCTTTTTGTAAATTTTTATTCTGGATGTGCAATAAAGAATAAATAAATAAATAGTACCAAATAAGTAGGTACTATATCTTTCACACAGATTGACTCTTAAGACATCATATCACCTGCTACTATAGTTAATGTGTTTTTCTCCAGCTAATTAATACAGTACAAAAACTTGTCTAGACGGGGTCTAGAAACAAACTCATGAAAAAAACTGACTTCACTTTAGTTTTATTAAACCAGGTGTGCTATTCTCTAAAGAAAACAGCCTTGAGCGCAGCGGTGGCCGCACCGGCAAAATCCAAATAGGTATATTGGATTAACAACCCAATGCAACTATATATTGGGTTGTTAATTCTACGTACTGCGCTCTCGACTCGTCGCTGCGGCCAGCGCTGAGCTCAAGGCGGTTTTCATAGAGAATAGCACCGCTGTGCCTCAATTTTTTAACACGCTTAGAGTGCCAACATACATACATGATTCTGGACTAGGGAATGCAAATCTCGCGAGATTGGGGCTCGAGCGAGATCTCGCGAGATTACGAATAACAATGTCGCAAGATCTCGCTAATTACGAGATCTCGCGAGATTGGCAGTTTTGTGTGTTTTTAAATAATAATATTTGATTAAATAAGGAAAAAAAAATATTTATAAGTATTATAAGATAACCATATGTGCGGGCTTGCGGACGGCGAGCAATGGGTAGTTTGCTGTCGAATCGTCCGGTAATTGTCCGGACTGAGCCCAAGTCGTCGACGGCGCGCACTGGGTCGAAGCCCCCAGCAGGCTTCGACCCAGTGTGCGCCGTCGACTCCAGGGTTAGTTCCGAAACGTAGCTCAGCCCCAGTATGACGAAGGCAGTAGTAGTCTGACACTATCTCCCGCTCCGCCTAAGGGTGGGAGATGTCGTTTGGATGATTTTTACCCACCAAAAAGAAGTATCGTAAGATAAACATTTATTTTAAGGAAAATTTCCAATACTTTTTTTTGCATCAGACATTGTTTGACGTATCTGTCTATATTTTTTTAACGTCCGTGTCAATCCGCGCTTCCAATAAGACGTTTTTATGCTCGAGTACAATCTCGTTAATCTCGCGAGATCTCGCGCTTTTTTCGGCCGAGATCAAACTCGCTAAAAAGGGCCGAGATCTCGCGAGATCGAGATTGCATTCCCTATTCTGGACCCTCCAGTGGTGGAAATTTCCGTCGGATTTTGACTAGTTTAAAACAAACTGAACTTTTTTAATTCATGAATCCCCAAGCGACACCCGGTGGCCGCGCATCTATTGTCTTACTATTGTGTCTCTAATTGACGGTATCTGAAGGGTTAAATTTAAACTGTATATTTTTCTTTTACAAATATTTTTAATAATTAACGTAATTCTTTGTAAATAATCATGTACACCATGGTAAAATATAACACCATGTATAATAAAATAAAACAATTTAGCGAGTGTAATTTCAAATCCTTAAAAAATACTACATTTTGCCCGCGGCATCGCCTGCGTACATAAAATATTGCCTATGTCACTCAGGTATGTAGCAGATTTCTATCGGTGAAAAAATTTAGCAATCAGACCAGTACATTCAGAAATTAGCATAGCATAGTCAGCCTTATAATGTTCCCACTGCTGGGACTCAGGCCTCCTCTCTAGGAGAGGGTATGGGCCGTAATCCACCACGCGGGCCCGGTGCGGCTTGGTGAATGTCACATGTCTTCGAATTTTTTGGTTCTAGGACATGCCGGTTTCCTCACGATGTTTTCCTTCACCGTTTTGAGAGCAGTGGTGATGACATAAAATACACAAAGTAATGCGCCTGGCTGGGTTTGAACCCACGACCTACAACTCGTAAGTCGGAGCCGTTACCACTCGGCCACCACTGCTCCCCACCACTTTCAGAGATTACTTCCTACAAACAAAAAACAAACTAGAAAGAAAGAAAGAAAGAAAACTATTTTATTTGGCATACACACTCGAAGATACACACAATGTACTTACAACATGTAGACACTAATACTATACCTTTTTATAAAATCAGTGTAGATTATGCTCTAACGCAACCTCTTCTCAAGGTCATTAAACCAGTAACTCAGGTATTTTTCCGATTCCCAGATCAGCTCTACCTCTTGCCGTCATCCGCCATAATATTTTACAGCGGGCAGCAGTCACAAAGAAGCTATTTGTTACGAGCTGTCTGCCCCCGTTCGGAACACGTACGGTTTTGATAGGGTACCGTGCCGTCTCGCCTTCCCCTGAGAGGACGGGCTGAATTCTGAGGTCGAGTTTTTGAGGTGAGGTGTGGAGGTAGGTAAGTCATGGCGGGTGTGGAAAGGGTTAGCAGATATCTTGGGCTCTAAATAAAATTTAATTCTATCACACTATTTAACAGTCGAGCTATCTCCATCAGAAGATTTTAATTACTTATAACAAATCTAAACTAATCCTTACTAATATTATAAAAGCGAAAGTGTGTTTGCTACGTCTTCACGCCTAAATGACAAAACCGATTTTGATTAAACTTGGTATACAGATAGACCATGTCCTGGAATAGGACATGGGATACTTTTTATCCCGGAATTAGGTTTCCTTGGGATAATTTTGCTGCTATCACGCTGGCGAAGCCGCTGGGAGCAGCTAGTAAATTATAAAGAGGTAAGATTTGATTTTTGTTTATTTGTTCGTATGTTTTGATTTGAGCAGTAGTGGCCGAGTGGTAATGGAATCGACTTACGAGTTGTAGGTCGTGGATTCGAAACCAGCCAGGCGCATTTCTTTGTGTAATTTATCTCATCACTAATGCTCTTAAAATGGTGAAAGAAAACATCTTGAGGAAACCGGCATGTCCTAGAACCGAAAATTTGAAGACATGTGACATTCACCAATCTGCACTGTGCCCGCGTGGTGGATTACGGCCCATTCCCTCTCCAAGAGAGGAGGCCTGAGTCCCAGCAGTGGGAACAATAAAAAAAGGCTGGGATGATGATGTTACGATTTAAATAAAAAAATACGAGACAATTTTCAAAATTCTTTCACCAATGGAAAACTATTTACCTTACCACTGAGTAACATAGACCTATATTTTCCATTTTTACGCGGGCGAAACCGCTGGCAAAACCTAGTTATAAAAAAATAACATAAAACACTTTCACGCAGAATGCTATATGTCATACTTTAAGTTCATAAAAACAGAAATAAACGCCATATTTTCCTTGATATCATATACCAATTTGTAAAGGCTATGTTTAAATGCAAAATTACTACAATATTTTAATAAAATATGGCAGGATTGCAAAAACTTTCTCCTTATTATAAGTAACCTCATAAAATACCTTTACTTGGCGCGAAATAAAAGGATCATATTACTTGTTTCTCAGTCACTGGACTCACCTTTGTGTTCATTACCACCACATTATTTTTACCGTTAACAGAAAATTGATATTCGAAACGTGTTATTTATGTCCTTACCAATAAGGGTCATGATTTCACTGGTGACAGTTTACGAACTGGCGAAATAAAATTGCATATTTTTGTTCGAAAATTAATGCGTTTTAGATTTTTGAAATTGGATCTTGTTTTTTAAACGTTAAAGTTGAAATTAAAGTGCGGTCAGCGTTAAAAGTATTTAGGTTCATGTATGTTTGTTTTAGCAGTATTGTGTAAACTGAAATCTGATGCTATTATGAATAGTTTACTTCAGCAGTATTTAATACAGAGAGCAAATTGTTAATTTGCTTTCGAGTTGCATTTTTTGTAAGTTTCAAGTGCTGTTGTATTTGCTATCGGAATTGAATTACACTAAAATATTATAAAGGCAAAAGTTTGTGCGTTTGTATTAATTTCTTCACTCTCAGACGGCTAAACGGATTTGGATGGATTTCAGCACACAGGTAGACCATATTGTGGATTACCATAGAATACTTTTTATCACTAGAATATGTTCCTATTGGACAATTTTCTTCTTTACATGCGGGCGAGGTCATTTGCCGAAATTAGGAGATAGGTTATAACTATGTATCACCAGGGACCAGGGAATGGTCCCTGGGACCTGCATACATTCACTTAATATAAATATTTACACGACTTAAAATGCAGCGAAACCTCATGAAATTGTTACCAACAAAATGTACCTGTATTCTAGCAAATAAATCATTCATTCATTCGCAGGAATGACAGTTGGTGGATGTCACACGTCTTCGAAGTTTCGGTTCTGGGACATGCCGGTTTCCACACGATGTTTTTGTTCATCGCTTTGAAAGCAAATCCCACCTTCTTCCACTATAGATCCTGCCCGCCTTGCGGCATACGGACCATTGAAGGTCTTGCTCCAAACCATGACCTAAACCAGGGACCATAATTGTTAACACTAGACCTATTTACAGAAAATAATTACATATTCAAAACACGGAAACAATCGGTAAACTTCTATCAATGCCTACAAACATGCTATTGTAACACTACTTATCTATATAAAGAAATCGAACGGTCCGGCACAAAATAGATAGGTACAGAAGTCAATCTCATGTATGTACTCCACTTTTCGTCCCTACGCTCAGCAATCGCGCTAGGGTCGGCGCCACCAAATAATGTACAAATGAATCGCTAAATGTGATGCTAAGCGCAAATCTCGAGAGCAGCTGAACCGATTTCGCTAATTCTTTTTTTGTTGTATTTGTTATTGTAAGGAGAAAGTTTTTATAGAAAAAAAAATGAAAATTAGGGTAGTGTAGGGTAGATTAGGGTAGAGTAGGGCAATGTAGGGCAGAGTAAGATAAAGCTAACGGAACTTCACGCTGGCGAAGCCGCGGGGGTACAGCTAGTACCTAATATAAATTGTAAAATGTTTACTTGGCCACAAAGCCATGTACCTAGCTATCTACCTACCTAACTGTTTTGCGTTACGTAAAAACCAACTATCAAATTACAAACAAATATTTACCTAATTAGTCTTACAGGTAGCTTAAAGACCGATAATTCAGCAAATAATGTTGAATTTAAAAAATCGTCCACTAATCTAGGGAAAATTTGTAATTTGAATAAACTCAAAAACTACTGTGCCGATTTCAAAAATTCTTTCACCATTAGAAAGTTAAATTCACCTTGAGTAAAATGGCTATATTTATTGCCCGTACGAAGCCTGGACTGTGAGTTATAACTTTTTTTCGCTCCATATTTTTTTCCAAAAAAGTTCACATACGCGTGTCTCACGCGTGACCGATGCATATACACTCGCAATGAGCTGAATTGAGTCTAGATATCGTGTCCGCTTTGTATAGATTGACTTCTGTACCTATCTATTTTGTGGGTTCGGTCTGTCCATTTGTACTTGTAATGGAAACTATCGCTAAATCTATTCGAACCTTAACAATATGATAATTTTGCTAAAGGAAGTAGCACAATGATTACATTTACATTTGTTTCGATACTATGACATCATTATATTTGATCATGAATTGTTTTATTTTTATTTTAGAAGTTTGACCTTCGTTTTTGACTTTGAAGAGTGACAAAATTATTAAAATTGATGGCGTCCAGCCAGTACAGACTTATATAAATTACATATATGTATACTCGTATGCCATGTCCAGATCATACAAATCAAAACTGATGTTCGAGATATGGCCAACTAAAGCTGGCCTCCCGGAACCATGGGTAACTCGCTGTCCGACCGGCCGGTAACTGTCCGGACCGAGCCAAGACGTCGACGGCGCGCACTGTTCCCGCGCGCCTCAAGGAGTTGTCAGCAACATGAGGGGCCCAGCTGGGTCGAAGCCTACTGGGGCCAGGCTTATACGAAAGGAACTCGAGCTCCGGTATGAAGGCTAGAAGGAATGGGGTGAAGTTTTTAGTCAGTAAGAGTCTGACACTATCTCCCGCTCCACCCAAGAGCGGGGGTTGTCATAGGATGATTTTAGCCCACCGAAAAAAAAAAATTGATAGTTTAATCGTTGACATTTGATGATATGTCAATCCTCGTTTGGCCTTATCATTGATGTAAGATTTCTAAAATAATAAAAAGTCTAAAGAAAGTAGGTCATCATCAAACTTCAACGTTTAAAACTATCTGGCCAGTTTAACATAGCCATATCATGAAGTGATCAATTTCTATGATCTGGCCACGACTTATACTACTCTGTCAAGAAAGTACCGGGAAAAGATCAATAATACACAAAATGTCTGTTATTCATCCAATTTTATTTTATCACCTTCAAAGTATGCTCCTTTAGAAACGATACACTTGCGCCAACGAATAATCCATTCATCAAAACATTTTTTAAACGCTGCTTCCTGAATTGAGTTCAGTTCTCGCCGCGAATTCTCCTTTATGTCTTCTATCGATTTAAAACGGATGCCACGAAGTGGTAATTTGAGTTTAGGAAAAAGAAAAAAGTCAGCAGGAGCCATATCTGGTGAATATGGTGGTTGCTGGATGGTATTTGTTGAGTGTTTGGTCAAAAATTCGTTCACAATGATAGCCTTGTGCGAAGGCGCATTGTCGTGGTGCAAAATCCAAGAATTTTCTTTCCACAAATCTGGCCTTTTTCGTCGAATTTACTCTCTTAAACGCCGCATAACGCTCAAATAATATTCTTTATTTACCGTTAGACCTTCCGGTAAGAATTCAGAGTGCACAACACCGCGATAGTCAAAGAAAACAGTCAACATGACTTTGACTTTTGATCGACTTTGGCGTGGTTTTTTCGGTTTCGGATCAGTTGGAAGGCGCCACTCCGAAGCTTGTTGACTAGTTTGCATGTCAAACTCGTAAACCCACGTCTCGTCACCAGTAACAATGCGTTTCATGAATGTTGGGTCCGAACTGACTCGTTCTAGCATGTCCTCAGCGACTTTCATGCGATTGAGTTTTTGGAGAAAATTCAGATCTTTTGGGACTAGCCGAGCAGCAACATGTTTCATACCCAAATGATTAGTTAAAATGGTACGGATCGACTCGTGAGATACAGAAAGTTCGGCGGCTATCTCTCTCAGAGTTGAATGGGGATTTTCAGTCACTATTTCCTTCACTTTTGCGATGTTAACTTCAGTTGCAGACGTTGACGGCCTACCAGAGCGAGGCAAATCTTCCATCACATCTCGACCGCTTTTGAACGCTTTGAACCACTCATAAGCACGAGTTTTTGATAAAGTCGATTCACCGTAAGCCTTCTGTAACATTTTCAGTGACTCCGAACACGAAATTCCCTTGGCGATGCAAATTTTAAGACAAACTCTTTGTTCGATATTTTTGTCCATTATGAAAGTCGCAATACACACTATATATGATATTACTAAAACCAGCACTGTATTTAATATAAATAACAGATGCAACTCAAACTCCGCGCCAAAATGGAAAACAGTTGTGCCAATCTAACAACTACAAAAAAACAAAAATTTGAATTTGGAACCATAAACAAATCGTCCATTCCCGATACTTTTTTGACTGAATGTACATAAATATATGTGTATACAGTATTTTGTTTGTGCCCCCAGACAGACAGAAGACGCAGCGTAGGGAGGCCTCTCACAAGGTGACCCGAAGAGCTGGTGAGGGTCGCGGGAATCCGATGTATGCGAGACGCACCGGACTGGTTATAATGGCGACACTTGGAGGAGGCCTATGTCCAACAGTGGAAGTCTTTCGGCTGAAATGATGATAATGAATTTCAAATTCATTTATTGCTTGCCAAGTGAATAATTACTTGCTATATATGTACATGTAGCGACATCTATGGCGCCACATAAAAACTACGAGGAAAAATACCAAATCCTACATCGCGCAATCAAAGTTCTCCTCGCAATTTGAATATATACGATAGCCAGAAATCAACTATCGGGCAGTTGCCCACCAGACTATAACACCTGTCTGGTCAGAGGGATGTATGGGACTTTATTCTCTATTCCACTTACCTCCAAATACATATACTTGTATAAATCGCTGTAATATCCCCATGGGATGTAAAATATTTATAATAATATGTCATAATATTTCATCAACTGTATAAAAATTAAGTTTCGTCATATCAAGTTATAAGTATCGATTTGATTGAAGCTGCTTGGCTGATTCAAGTGGAGGAAATGACGTAGAATATTGACGTAAGTGTTTATATGGATTATGGAGTGAACAATATTTACTTTTGGGCACGGTACAATCCCTTCTTTGAGGAGTAGTTACAGAAGCGCCATTGACCACTGTTATTTCTAGAAGTTCTTATTGCATGTTTTTTTGTTTGTTGGAAGAAATCTGTGAAAGTATAGGTCCAATTGTTGAAATTTTCACTAATAGAAACAGGCTTTTATTCCTAAGTGACATCTGACTATATTTTATTCATCATCATCATCATTTCAGCCGACAGACGTCCACTGTTGGACATAGGCCTCCTTTAAGTGTCGCCACAATGATCGATCCTGCGCGTCTCGCATCCATCGGTTTCCCGCAACCTTCACCAGGTCATCGGTCCACCTTGCAGGAGGCCTTCCGACGATATTTTATTATGCGAGTGAAACTGCAGGCAAAGCATAGTCAATAATACAAAAAACATACAGTCAATATTTTCGTCACTAGCCTGACAAAAGACAATACTGTCTTTAGTTAAATGTTTTATAGGAGGTCGGTCATTTGTACCCGTCATTAAGCATGGAACGGTTATGGAGTCAGATTGACCTCGAATTATGCATCATCGCATTTTAGGGGCAGTTTCGTTAATGGGGACTCGGTCATAATTTGTGGGATGGTGAAAGGGTTTTGCAATAGACAATTATTATCTAAACTAATCTTGTTTGTTTTGATTCCCACGGGTTCTATTGTGGCTCTGAAAATGGCAACTGAAAGACACTGGTCATAGTCTGTAAAAGTCTGACAAGCCATGAAAAAAAAAAGTTTGTTCGACTGTTACCTTCGTACACGGGGAGAGACCTTAAAAAAACCTAAAAATACACCGCACTGAAAACTGATGGTAGTTTTTTTATTTGCTACAACTCCAACAATTTATCCCACTCTAGGGCGAAGCGTGAGGGTCAGTAAAAGTCTGATACGCAACTTTTACTGACTAAAAACCTCATGAATTTCGAAGATATGGAACTCTTCATAGGATCATAGCAGAATTGTCGTAACAAGTAAAATTGCTTTGTTTATTCGTGTAGTCGATGACTGACTGAAAGAAAAGGGGGAGGGGATGTATCGAACTGATCTGGTGATAAAGCTGGAAGGTAAATTAATGTAATATAACCGTATTTGGGATTATTAGAATCTTTATGAGATGCACTTTGGCTGTAAGGTATTTATTTATGTTTTGCTGAAGATTAGGTACTTTTTAGTGGTGGTACCATAACTAAAAAGTGAAAAATAAAAAACTTTTTACAAAAAAATTAATAAACCGACTTAAATGTAAATAAACACTGAAAAGTACAAAATAACTTTAATTTCGGAAGTCGCTGTTAAATAACGAAGACACAAAAATCTATTATAGAAACACCGACTTCCGAAATTAAAGTTATTTTATACTTTTCAGTGTTTATTTACATTGAAGTCGGTTTTTTTTTGTAAAAAGTGTTTTATTTACCAAATTAACTGGACTTTACCTCATCGGCTACTAAGTAAGAATATATACACTACATACCTACCCAACCACTAATAATTATGTAAATAACGATAGTATGTAATAAAGAGGTCGGCAGAGGATGAGGTCTAACGACGCTTTTAACCTCCCGGCCTGGAAGGCACACTGCTAATATCTAACGCCTTTATAAGCCATGTTCAGGGATTAGTAAGAGGGTATTTTAATTGAGAAGGTATGGTGAATAATTTGTTTTATATTGTAAAGGGTTTTGTTATGTTCGGGTAATGACGGGTTTGGGACTATTTTCACTGTCCATACTAATATCTCGCTAATACTATAAAGGTGAATGTTTGTGAGTATGTGTATAAAACATTACTTTTCATCTAGGTAGTTAGTGGTAATGGACCGAGCCCAAGACGTCGACGGCGCGCACTGTTCCCGCGCGCCTCAAGGAGTTGTCAGCAACAGCAGAGGCTCAGCTGGGTCGAAGCCTACCGGGGCCAGGGTTAACAGGAAACTCGTGCCTTGGTTTGAAGGCTAGAAGGAACAGGGGTGGGTTTTTAGTCAGTAAGAGTCTGACACTATCTCCCGCTCCACCCAATTGCGGGGGTTGTAATAAGATGATTTTTACCCACCGTAAAAAAAAAAATCTAGTTAGTAGAACAAATTTAAAAGGGTACGATGGGGCTCACATACCCTGGTAAAAGCCCCTAAATAAAAATAAATTAAAAAAAAAAAACATTACTTTTAATATATGCGAAACCCGTAAAACGTGTCCAGTATTTTTATGTAAAGAATCTATGTATAAAATTTCATAACTGTATCATGAAAAATCACAAAGTTATAAGCTTGTTATGTCAGCAAATATACATAGTCACCGGGACATCCGTGCAACTGAGGGGTGGTGTTGCACTCGCACCCAGCGGTTTGCTGCCACCTAACACTCGCTATGACCTGCCGTAACCTGTATTGTACCTATTTAGTGTCAGTGGTGTCCAAATTGTGTCATTTTTTGGGAAAACATATGGTGTAAAAACTATTGAAATCCATTCGGTTACTGTTTCATTCAGATTGAACAAACTACGTTCCGGTTTCGCATAAACTAAAAATAATGTTGTATGACACAACATATAACTGCAATAATCCTTACTAATATTATAAAAGCGAAAGTGAGTTTGTTTGTTACGTCTTCACGCCTAAATGGCAAAACCGATTTTGATGAAACTTGGTACACGGATAGGCCATGTCCTGGAATAGGACATAGGATACTTTTTGTCCCGGAAGTATGTTCCTTTGGGATAATTTTCTGCTATCAAGCGGGCGAAGCCGCTGGGAGCAGCTAGTATGCACATAAAAATAAGTTGCAACCATAATCTATGTAGGTACTAAAATTTTACTTAAGTGCACTTAGGTAGTGTTCTTGAGAAATTATCCTACAAGGTGGACTGATGACCTGGTGAGGGTGAGGGTCTCGGGAATCCGACGGATGCTAAACACACTGAAGCGGTCGTTCTGGCGACACTTGGGGGAGGCTTACGTCTAACAGTAGACGTTTTTAGGCTGAAATGATGATGAAGTTTAAATCTACACTAATATAATATAGAGGTAAATTTTTTTGTTTTTTTTTTGTTTGTAATAGGTAATCTCAGGAAGTACTAGTCCGGTCGCTATAATTTTTTCACCGAAAGAAAGATGCTTGATTTCAAATTCAAATTCATTTATTCACATTTAAATAGAGTAATAACAGTTGGTCGTTTTTATGTTATATTATTTAATCTCATATTCTATTTAGCCTGCGTATGGTTTGTAGGTATGTATTTTATACAAAGAAATAGGTATTTAATAACATATTATTCAATCTTAATATCTCTGAAAATCAGCATGCCCAATGTCAATGGTTCTAAGTGACATAGACTATATTTTATGCTATATAAGCTAGTCCTACAATGCAAAAGTTTGTATGTATGGATGGATGTATGGATGTTTGTTACTCTTTTACGTAAAAACTACTGAACGGATCTCGATGAAACTTGGTACACGAGTAGACCATATCCCAGAATAACACATAGGATACTTTTTATCCTGGGACTATGTACGCGGGTGAAGCCGCGGGCAAAAGCTAGTAAATAATAATGCTGTTAAAATGTCTTCGGCTAACGATTGAACCGTCGGATCACAAAAACGGCTACAATAGCAATAGTCACATTACTCCTTGTCATACGTCTACCGTCTGCCGAGTCCCGATTCAGCGCCATGATTTATAGGTAATTTCCCTACAATTGGCGCCACCTCATCCGCAAGTAACGGAGCCTTCGTCACCGTTCGCTTGAATGCCTAATTGGTTAATTTAACTTAGTTTTGTAAGTGTCGTTAATTATATCAGTGTGCTAGTTTGGCAATGGTTTTGTGGGGAACTGTAATGTTCACTAGGTGTAAGTTGGAGTTGTTTAGAATGTGTGGCTGTGCCTAAAATATAAGTTAAAGACTGAAGTTGTAAGTAGCTAGCAATTTTTTTTTTAAGTTTTTTATTTTGCAGGTTAGTGTCAAATTGTATTTAAAAGAGGGAGGTCAAAGAAAAGATGGATGGATTGTGTCCGAACTGATATAAAAGACAAGGGAGTTAGTGATAGCGTGACGGGTGACAGGACAGAATGGAAGAAATAAACGTGTTGCGCCGACCCCAAATAAAAAGGGACAAGGGCAGGAAGATGATGATGAGTGTCAAATTGTATTTATTTTATTTATTTAGATGTTTTGAGAAATAAATCTCCGATTTGCTGACGACATAGTCCTTTTTGCCCCCACAGCTCAGGAGCTACAATCAATGCTCCTGCTGAGGAATGGCTAGAGAGGTGTGACGGCCTCCTTACTTTCCGCATGATGCAGTCTTCACCGGACATGGTAAGTTCGGGTGGTTTCTACCACGGATTCAAGCGGAAGAAATACTTGGGTGTCACCACTATTTGGAACGCCCGAAGGATACGGTGGATCATACGGTGGATGTCTGCCCCATTTGGGTGGAGAGGCAACCCATAACCTCGTAGAGGGAATCGCTGGCGGCAAACTCGGCCGAGTTCTGGTTCAGGTGAAGTAGCACCTAATGCTAGCGAAAGAGACGCTTCGGTAGGTGCGGGCTTGCTGACGACGAGCAATAGGTTACTCGCCGTTCGTTGATCATCTGGACCGAGCCCATGTCGTTGACAGAGCGTGCAAGATGTCGTGGGAATTTCTGAAAAGAAAACCCTTGGTCTTACAACGCAATCGGGAACTGAAGGACACAGGTTTGGTTTCGTCAGTAGAAGTCTAATACGCCCAGCCGTCAGTAGACACTGACACGCCTTGCCACTCCAATCTAGAGCAGGAGACGTATTTAGATGATTTCCCACATAAAATATACCCATAAAACTTTAAGTCTTCTAAAAGAAAACACCATAAAAATACGCATTTACACCAACAAACCATCCCTATGATAATCACGCTGAACGATATTAAGGTACGCCCACACCGAAACGCGGCCGACCGTAGATGGCGCGATATTTATTTAATAGCCGCGTTTTGCTTTAATAAGCCGATAAACCAGGCTCGGGGTGACGAAAAATGACGTCATTAAACTTCTAAATTTTCGCTGTGGAACGTAATCTAGCATGAGTGTGTCGGCAGTGTTTTATGGCTCCTGTTTGGTACTTATTGGTACGAGATTTTAGAAAATATAAAAAACTAGCTTTTGCCAGCGGCTTCGCCCGCGTACATAAAATATAGCCTATGTCACTCAGGAATAAAGCAGCTTTCTATCGGTGAAAAAAATTTAGCAATCGGCCCAGTACTTCCAGAGATTACCCCCTACATACAAACTTACAAATTTTACCTCTTTATAATATTAGTGTAGCGACATCTATGACGCCACATAAGAACTACGAAGAAAAATACGAAATCTTGCATCGCGCAATCAAAGTTCTCCGCGCGATTTGAACATATACGACAGCCCGACATCAACTATCGGGCAGTCGCCCACCAGACTAATAACACCCTGTCTGGTTGGAGGATCCTCCCTTTTCAACGGAGGTATGTGGGACTTTACTCTCTGTTCCGCATACCTCCAAACTGGTGACCCTCGACAAAGAACGTCAGCGCAGCCTTCGTGCAGCAACTACTTCGTGACGTCATCATCACTTCCTCAAGCTTTCGAGCAACGAGCCATACAGCCAGCACCCACGGCTAAGGGTATCCTGACCACTAGTATGCCTACCTGGTCATACCTGGTCATCACCTCAGCCGCATCAGCGACCTTGGCACACTGCACCTTCGGCCAGTCATATGAAGAGCCATGAAGAACCTCTCCTGGTCGACGCTAGCAATCAAGCCCTACGTCGCACAAGCACCGCTCCGACTCACTGGAGCCAGCAGCACTACTACGACTCACTGGAGCCTGCAGCATCGTCCCGACTCACTGGGACAGCACCACCCCGACTCACTGGGGCATCATCCCGACTCACTGGGACAGCACCACCCCGACTCACTGGGGCATTATCCCGACTCACTGGGACAGCACCACCCCGACTCACTGGGGCATTATCCCGACTCACTGGGATATCATCACCCCGACTCACTGGGGCATCACCGCAGACAGTTCCGACTCACCGAGAACTATGCGGCATCGGTTCCGACTCACTGGAACCAACCTGCCGCTGGCCTGGCACACATCAAGAAGCATCAAAAGAACCATCGATCTCCGATCTCCGGAGGGGAGTGATGTAGCGACATCTATGACGCCACATAAGAACTACGAAGAAAAATACGAAATCTTGCATCGCGCAATCAAAGTTCTCCGCGCGATTTGAACATATACGACTGCCCGACATTAACTATCGGGCAGGCGCCCACCAGACTAATAACACCCTGTCTGGTTGGAGGATCCTCCCTTTTCAACGGAGGTATGTGGGACTTTACTCTCTGTTCCGCATACCTCCAAAATTAGTATAGATATAGTGTGGTACATAATAGAAATAATAATAATCTATGTTCTCCTTCTTCTTTTCGTGTGAATGCTCTAAAACTATAATTCTTCTGAGCAATATTTGGCAATCTGTACAGCTCTATTGTTGGCTGCCCATCCTGCATAACCACCTGCAGTTTTCAGGATCTATCTACGTTTATTTCTCCTCACAAGCCGGCCACCGGCCTTCTCACAGCTGGGACTCAGGCCTCCTCTCTAGGAGAGGGAATGAGCCGTAATCCACCACGCGGGTACAGTGCGGGTCAATACATTAATATAATTGCCGTATTCCCAAAATCTCAACCAATATAGCAACAGTTCGGATGTGTGGTTACAAGTCTCGATAGGCTTCATCACCTGAGCAACCAATCGATCACACGGTCCATTGAGTTATCATATCGGATGCCTGCACAACAGCAACCTGGTAGACAGATTAATATATCTACCAGGTTATTTATATATTAATAATATTGACTAACAGTTTGCTGTCCTACAAAATATTTCTAAATATTATTAGATTTTCAGATATCACTACTGCAAAAACATAGTAAGAACGGACTAAATAATTTGCCAATTATTTTGAAAGCTCGTTTTTTTTATTTTTTATTTAGATAGCAAGCAAAAGTTACAGAAATCTACACTAACATTATAAAGAGGTAAAGTTCTTTTTGTTTGTAGGAGGTAATCTCTGAAAGTACTGACCCGATTGCAAAAATTTTCTACTGATAAGAAGCTGCTTTTGTCATGAGTGATATAGGCCATATTTTATGTAAACGGGCAAAGCCGTGGGCAAAAGCTAGTAGTTGATATATCGGTTTGGCTATTTGAATTACACAAAACAACTTGGTAGCAAGAAACACATTTTTGAGAAGCTGCAGGGCGTGTCAGACTTCTGCTGACTGCCTTGACCCATGTTCTATCAACTGCCCTTTGCATTTCAGTGCTGCTGTGACTCGACTCGATTTGCGGGATTTTTCTCCCTGTTTCAAACCAGCAGGGTCGCAGCCTACTTGGACCATGGGTTCGCTTCTGAAAGGAAAACCCGGCACTGAAATGCTAGGCAAAGAAGGAACTAAGAGTGGATTTTAGTCAGGAAAAGTCTGACACAAACTCTCACTCAACACAAAGGCGGGAGATGTCATTGGATGATTTCCCACCTAAAAAAAATACTCTGTTGACATACCTCCAAAGTGTATAAATGAAAAACTTCGACCAGTGCAAAGCCAGGGCAGATAACTTGTTTAAAAACCAAACAATAACTTAAATATTGAATCCTTAACTGAAATGTTCGTCGCAGATCATTGTTTTTTCAATACAGTCACTTTAGGGGCTCAGGTGTGTCGCCTCACCCTTTAGCGTCGTTCCCCTAACGAGGTGCCCTTACAGCTTCTATTAGCAGTAACAATATTCCAACACGTTTTTGCTCGTGGTAACATAGGGAATCCTACTTCATTGAGTAGGATTATGTCACTTGAAATCATGGGACGTTTGAAATTATACTCAACTAGCTTTTCGCCCGCGGCTTTACCCGCGTGGACTACAGTTTATATCGCGCGGGCAGAGACCCGTGCTTAGCAATGGAATTATAGGTAGCCTATGTGGTATTCCTGTGTCTCTTCTACCTACCTACCAAATTAGATCTAAATCCGTTTAGTAGTTTTTGCGTGAAAGCGTAACAGACATAGTTACTTTCGCATTTATAATATTAGTAGGGATAGTAGGGATAGGGATGTATTTTTTCTAGAAAACTAGCTTTTGCCCGTGACTTAAAATATAGCCTTTGTCACTAAGGAGTAAAGCAGCTTTAAAGAAAGCTGCTGAAATTTTTTTGACCCCTTTGGGTCAAGAAGATGACTTCTCCCGCTTTGGGTAGAGCGAGAGGATGTTGCAGACGTTTACAGATTTAAACCCACAGTTGCCCCATCGTTCGAAAATGTGAATGTACGTGTTGGTATTTATTTGTTTTTTATATATGTTATTATGGTTTTTTTTTTAAGATATAAACTAGTGCTTGAATACGATCCTACCTGGTGGTAAGCAGTGATGCAATCGTTGCAGTGAAGCACACTAGTTTATTAAAACCTTCTAACCTAGAATATACATAAATTACGAGTATAATCGGATGGGAAGACCGTTGTAGGCTAATTGTTCCAATCCTCCGATATGTGTGGTACAAACGACAAAGCGAAACGCTTAGTCCGGAGCGTAGAGGTTTTTTTTTAGCGGTGGGAAAATCATCTAATGACATCCCCGCTTTTGGGCAGAGCGGGAAATAGTGTCAGACTTTTACTGAGTAAAACCCACTCGGTTCCTTCGTTGCCTTTCGTACCGGGGCATGAGCTATCTTTCGAATTAACCCTGGTTTCGCCAGTAGGTTTCGAACCAGCTGGGCCCCTGCTGTTGCTGACAACTCCTTGAGGCGCGTGGGAACAGTGCGCGCCGTCGACGACTTGGGCTCGGTCCGGGTAGTTACCGGACGGTCGGACAGCGACCTACCCACTGCTCGCCGTCCGCCAGCCCGTGCCTATTGGGGGCGCCGAGGACCGTAGAGGTTTCAATTATCGTAAGGGTGAACAGTTGCCTCACGTCGGGTCTAATTAGAACGCTACTCAGTTTAACCTAGAAAATTTTCCCTCGTCATTTTATAGTATCAGCTCAATCAGGTAAAAAAATTCTTTGCCTCCATTTTGTCTTATATCACTAAAATATTTGAGAGCCACGGCGCTTACTTTTTTCCCTTAGGTTGCTTATAGGCAACTCATCATAAGCCTTAGATCTAGGGCTACCTACTTTAATCCTGGACACTGGATAGGTTATCTTATCTTATTGAGGGGCCGAGAAACAACTCGGACACTTCGACCCATATGGATCTTTTGTGGTCCCCTAGATAGATTACTCCTCCCCAACCTCGTTGAAATTCTCCTTCATAAGCTTCACAACGAGATGCGGCGATAAGAGCCTGTAATCCTCTGGTCTTGGATATCCTACCCCTAGAAGACTCATTCGCTTATTAGCCAAAGCATCGCATGTGCACAGCAAATGCTCCATGCGTTCTGTATTTTCCTCACACAACCTGCACATGCCGAAACTACAAGCACCACAGATATAGATAGACATAGATAACGCAAGAGCTACTTCGCGTGCCTAAATGCGTGCCTAGCTTACGTACAAAAATCGTAACTGGCCACTTTCGGGCTCAGTCTACATCGGTGTATAGCGCTAGCCAGACATCAGTTATATGCGTGATTAATTAAAAAAATAATAATTTTAGTCTAATACCCTTTGGTAATACCAAATTAAAAAAAAAAACATAACATTCGTATTAAATAATATGTAGTCAAAAAATGGCACGCTTGGTTTTCATACAAATCTTGATACTTGCGTTATCTATGTCTATCTACAACGTGTAACGTTAAATGCGCAAAACCTCAGACACCCGAAATGGATTTTAATTTAAAAGACATAATTCTGTGAAAAAAAAAACATAAAAAAAAAATTAAAGGTTTTATGTGCAGTTTTACTTTGTTTAAAATTCCTATCTGCGTTGAAATAAGAACTTTTATTATCTCGTGTATGAGAAAATTTGATTGGACTACAACCATTTGTGTTTGTTTATCTATTTCAACGGGTTTGCGCACGTGATGGCTTGACCTATTCATAAATAGACAGGGCGAAATTTTTTATGAAGTTTTTTTTGAAAAATGTAACATATATTAAAAAGTGGTTTAATTGACTCTGCTCGTTATTCTGATCAAACTATTTTCAGGTTTTCCGCATTTAACGTTACAGGTTATATATCTGTGACGAGCACTACTATTCTATTCTCTTTCGTACTCTGCTTCACACTTCCAAACGTTGTGTGACTCCTTTTTTGCATTTGCAGTGCGTCTCCGAAACTCTATGCTATATTCCCTTGGCAACAGCCCTTTCTCAGGATGTATTTATGAGGAAAATCAAAGAGTACTTCTTTGCACGGTTGAGCTAATATTGGCGGAAAATTAATTGTTAAGCTTGCCTTTGTACATTAATTGTCAAAACTAAGTTTTGTGTAAGTAAATAATTAAGATTATTAAAAGACTAGCTTTTACTCACGGCTACGCCCGCGTTTATTAATATACTTTAATTCCTTTCCCCTGTTCTTCCCTCTTTCTCCCCCTTTTTCCCCTTTTTTTTGTTAAAAATTAGCCGTTAAAATTATGTCCGTTTCCAGGGTCCCAACTATCTCTGTAGCAAAATTCATTACATTTTTTTGTCGGTTTCGGTTTTGCCATTTAGGCGTGAAGACGTAACAAATAAACTCACTTTTGCTTTTATAATATAAAGTAAGGATTTTTGTAATATTATTATGTGTTTTTACGTGTCGTGGTTTGCTTTCGCACACAGATCAAATATTTGTACGGCCTAAATATAATTTTGCTAGATATATCTTTGTCCATTTTCTATTAGGACCTCTATATCAAGGCAAACTCCTTAAGCGAGGACGCACACATTCGGTTTCCGGATTAGGTTTCCCGATCAGGAATTCAGAATCGGAAACCTAAATGCTCTTATCACACGTTCTTACTTTTTTCGAACGGAAAAAAACCTGACATCCATTTCGAAAATTTTCTCCGTGCGTCTCTCCCGGAATCCCGAATCAGAATTCCTGATCGTTAAACCTAATCCGGAAACCGAATTTTTGCGTCCGGCCTAAACTGTTAATCCCTTGTTGACAGTTTTCTATCTCAAGTTATTTTCCTGTTCTCAGAAAATTTTAAAGTGTTGCGTGGCAGTGCCAGCCCTATAGCTTCCCTGTTTGTACGCAGTATCTTGATATCACTGAAAGTAATCTTGCAGAAAGGCTTTGCGTCTGTGAGTGACACACTTTTCGGTTGGGGCCATAACGTAAGGCGTGTTATTGTCTAAAATGTTATTGGTAATTTATGTAGGCGTTGCTATACTTGGAATCCCGGCAGCGATAGGTAGACGCGTGTAATGTAACTAGCTTCTGCCAGCGGCTTTGTCCGCGAGAAAGTAAGTTTTTGCATACATACTTTGGAGCCCCGTTTCATCCCCTTAGGGGGGGGGGAGAGGGGTGAGCTTTTTAAAATCCTATCTTGGTGCTCGCAAACGTCATAAAAGGAAACCCTGTGCAAAATTATCTTTTAATTAATAGTCCTAGTGGTTTCTGCTGTACGTTGATATGTCAGTCAGTCAGTTTCTCCTTTTATATTTGTAGATACATTTGTTGCCTATAGGTATTAATAAAGGGCGAGTATTTTTTTTAAAGATTCTAGTTGCTCGGCTTGCAATAACTGAAACTACACTAAATCTTACTTTGGGCAAAACAAGATTCGACCAAAAAGCAAGATACATTGCGGGCTCAATATGCTGTCGGTTAGCAAGCAGATACATCAGTCCCATAACTCTCTCATTTCATGGCCCATATCTTACAGGTATCTCATACAAAAACGACGCATACACATACACCTGCAAAACTTATCATCACAACAATGCAAAAGGCTTTTTCAATTAAGTATAATCTTTTAGTTTTTCGGTCAAATCTGTAAATAATAGCGTACAGAGAGTAACTGCTGCCCTCTAATGTAAAGGCCAACGTGCGGCGAGTGTGCACCCTGGATGTTGAAACGTCTACGGTACGGACTAAGCGTTTCGTCTCGTCATTTATACCGCGTACATCGAAGGACTGGAACAATTTGCCTGCTACGGTCTTCTCGTCTGATTATATTGATGGTGGGACCGCAGTCAAGCACTAGTTTGTATCAGATAAATAAACTTATAACACCCCTCTTTTTTGTCGGGGGTTAAAAAAAGACACGAAACACAAGTGGGTTTTAGTCAGTAAAAGTCTGACACTCCCTCTCGCTCCGACTAAAGCGAGAAAACTTATTTAATGATTTCTCAGTTTAAAAATAATAATACTGTAAATAATAGTGTGACTTGGCGAGTTTTTACAATGCAGTTTTAAGCCATTATTGTAGAGTCTGTCTAAAAAGTCAAACGACTTGGGTAATTATTAAGATATCCCGATTTCCGGCCACCGTAGACTCGGGCTCGCGGACGGCGAGCCATGGGTAGCTCGCTGTCCGACCGTCCGGTAACTGTCCGGACCGAGCCCAAGACGTCGACGGCGCGCACTATTCCCGCGCGCCTCAAGGAGTTGTCAGCCCAAGGCCCAGCTGGGTCGAAGCTTACGGGGGCCAGGGTTATCAGAAAGGAAGCTCGAGCCCCTGTATGAAGAGGCTAGTAGAAACGGGGTGGGTTTTTAGTCAGTAAGAATCTGGCACTATCTCCCGCTCCACCCAAGAGCGGGGTTTGTCATTGGATGATTTTTGCCCTACGTAAAAAAAAGATATAATGAAATCTGATGTAGTCAACACTGGTTCAATAATTAAGGTTGATTAACAGATCTTAAATATTATTTACTAATAGAAGAACCTTATAAAAAGTATCGAATATAAGTATTTTTAAATGATTAAATATCATAAAATATTCTCAAGTCGGTTGACTTTTAAGACTGACTATAAAATCTCGCGCCTGTTTCAATGTTTCCACATATTTTCCACTTTGAGATACAAAACTACACCAATTTTACATCGCAATATCCACTATGAATCGCTTTGCCAATAATTAAAACAGCCATTGAACTTCACACGGAAAAATCCTGTCAAAAAGCCAACGACTATTCTAGGCGGGAAGCACCCACAGATTATACAACCTTATTTTTAGTATATGCGAAGCCTGAAATCTGTCTAGTATTTTTATGTAAAGAATCTATGTACAACATTTAAAAAAAAAACAAGAGAATTGTATCATGAATTATCACAAAGTTCCCTGAACACACAAAGTACCTGATTGGTGACATAAATACATGGTCACCGGACCACCCGGGCGATTGAGGGGTTGTTTTGCTTTCATAACCAGCTGTGGTTTCTATGACCTGCCGTGACCTGAGCTGTATTTAATGTCAGTAATGTCCTGTAACCTTTTTAAATAGGTATTTTTGAACAAACTATATTCAGGTTTTGCGTAAACTAAAAATAATGACAATATATAAATATTGTCACAATATGACCACAGAGTATGTAATTGTACACAGCGATCATAACTTCACGCGCAACGAATTACATATACAGTAAAGTGAAGTAAGCCGTTCTACCCTCATAAAAAACCAAGGGACCATAAGACAATCAATTTAAACATCGGTCACGTCTAATAACAGCTATTAGCGTTCCTAATATTAACTCACCTCTAACAATCCGTAGGTAACAAAAACGGACCGTAGGCCGTAGGTAACCAAATTAGCGTGGTTTAATTTGAAATCGTTCGACCGTTACCTGGCACGGGTCATAAGGGTGGCTCCACAAAAAACACATATTTTTGTTTCGAACATAATTAGGGAGACACGCATTTTTTATAGAATGTAGATGCATATGGCGATAAACTGTAAATACGTGTTTTTTTTTTACTTTTTGAGGTTTCGTACCTAAAAACTAGACAGTAGAACCCTATTACTAGAACTCGATGGCCCAGTTCGGGAGGTTCCTGCATCGGATTCAAGCGGAAGAGACGCCCGGATGCAGCCACTGTGCGGAACGCCCGGAGGACACGGTGGAGCACACAGTCGAGGTGTGCCCTGCTTGGGCGGAGCACCGCTGTGCCCTCGTGAGGGCGATCGGCGGCGGAGACCTCTCGCGCCGGGCCTTGGTTCAGCCCATGGTCCGGAGCGAGGAGGAGTGGCAGGCGGTGGCCTCCTTCTGCGAAGCAGTAATGCTAGCAAAGGAGGAGGCCAACCGCTTCAGCCGCCCTCGCCGTTCCAGCCCCGATTTCCAGCCACCGTAGACGAGGGCTCGTGGACAGCGAGCCATGGGTAGCTCGCTGTCCGATCGTCCGGTAACTGTCCGGACCGAGCCAAGGCGTCGACGGCGCGCACTGTTCCCGCGCGCCTCAAGAAGTTGTCAGCAACAGGAGGGGCCCATCTGGGTCGAAGCCTCCCGGGGTCGGTGTTATCCGAAAGGAAACTATAGAGCCCCGGTATGAAGGCTAGAAGGAACGGCGCGGGGTTTTTAGTCAGTAAGAGTCTGATACTATCTCCCGCTTCACCTAAGAGCGGGTTTTGTCAATGATGATTTTCCCCGTCGATGATGATTTTTTTTATAGTACTGTTTTGACTTTTTTAACTTTTAGGCAAATTATGAAGTGTCAAATTTCATACAAAATAGGAGATTTTCAAAGGTTTTTACTGGATTAGTTTTTCACAAATTTAGAAATTGGTTTCTAATATACACAAGACCAAAATATCTGATGAAAAATGTGTAATAACGTCATAATCAGTTGTGAGCGGTTGTACGAGTATGAAAAACAATGAAAATGTGAGTCATGATGCACCACCTTAAATTAGTGCGCCACTTTCGACTCTTGCAAAATGTATACGGTATTTACCGGTCACCTAAAGAGGCTTTTGCCCAGCAGTGGGACAGTAATGACTAGAAAAAAGAACTGGGCCACCACTGCTCTCAATCAAGGTCTCAGTTGAGTAGCGCCTACCCCAAATAACGGGATAACGCTAGCCAAAGAGAGATGAGAAAGATTGATTGACATAATTCTTATTTGTCGGTCTCAACCAACGAGGGCAAAAAAGGGCTTTACACAATTAGAACAGTCAGTGTCTAGTTTAGAAAGTATTTAGTTTTTTTGTACAGTCATTTTGTTTTCGATTAATACGGATGTAGCATACTATGTTTTTGTAGTATTTGACAGCAAATGTCTCGAGTCCACCTTCACGACAAGGTAGGCTTACTGACCTCGCACACGGGCCTCAAAAAAACGCCGCCATAAAAAAACGCTAGAAGCGGCCACAAAAGAAAGCTAGAAGCCGCCGCAAAAAATAGCTGAAGTGCGCGAAGGCTTGTGGCCGGAGAAGCTTGAAGCGGGTTCAAGCGTTTTTTGTGGCGGCACCGCTGCAAACGAGCCACAAAAAAGGCCACCTCAAAAAGAAGCTTGAAGCCCAATTTTTTTTTGGCCCGTGTGTAGGTACACTCACACAAATAGCGGACACATGTCGCGGAGCGACGGATATTCCGCGTAGTGTGTTCTCAATTTGTAATTTATATACAACTAGCGACCCGCGCCGGCTTCGCTAGGGTGCAATATTATACACATAAACCTTCCTCTTGAATCACTCTATCTATTAAAAAAAAACAGCATCAAAATCCGTTGCGTAGTTTTAAAGATTTAAGCACACATAGGTATATAGGGACAGAAAAAGCGACTTTGTTTTATAATATGTAGTGATAACATGTATTGGCGTTCCGTCGCGGTTCTTAGGCGACAGAATTTCCGTCAAGTGTAGCTAAGGCCCCAGTCAACTCAAAATTTTTAGCTCCATTTTTTAACGAGATCGCATCTGTTTCAATAAGTTTACATATTATTGTAAAGTTGTGTAAACGCTTGAGTTACGAAATTACACCAATATATTACATCACAATACCTACAAGGAATCAATTACCTAACAAAATAAACAGCCACTAAAATTCACACAAAAATTCCAAAAAAAAATATGGTTTATAGATTTCAGTGTGCTCTTTTTTGAATTTACCACCTTTTGATTTCTGACAATATTTTCTAAAGAACTTATTTTATTTATGAACTAGCTTCTGCCAGCGACTTCGTACACGGATCCTGTTGGTTATGCCAGCGACAACGGAGTCGTCAAAATCAAAGATCTGAAACGTCTGATGTCGAATTCTAAGAGCCCGGGGACTGGAAAACAACGTGATGCGCGATACGATTCGAGACGTTCCAGAGAAAATAAACAAAAAGCTCCGAACTGCTAAGCTATCGGGAGTTACATGTGTTATTGTGAGTCAACCATAAAAGATAGATAGACATATGATGTCTTGGGATATTTTTTATATAATTTTAAGGAGAACATTTCTGTTATACATGATTTCTGTGTAGCTTTAACTATTAAGGCTTCAAACGCGACGGAAGCTTAAAAAATGGAATAATTTCTCTCGTTTCCCCAAGATTTCCCTTCACTGCTTTGCTCCCATTGATCGTAGCGTGATGAAAAGTATACTATAACCTTCCCAAGAGTATGAAGAATGATTGTACCAAGTTTCGTTAAAATCCATCGCGTAGTTTTTGTTTCTATAAAGAACATACAGACAGACAGACAGACAGACAAAAATTTTACTGTTTGCATTTTTGGCATCAGCATCGATCACTAATCACCCCCTGATAGTTATTTTGGAAATATATTTCATGTACAGAATTGACCTCTCGACAGATTTATTATAAGTATAGATAAAAACAATTAGGTCTAGTATCCACGGCGACTTTTTGTAGTGATGCTGTAGCGCGTTCTCATCAATTTGTCGCGATGCTGTAGCGCATTATAGCGCATTGGTATTTTCTATAGCACTTGCAAATGCGACTAATGCGCGTTAGTCGCGCGCCTACGAAGAGTGACAGCATCCCTACAAGAAGTCGCCGTGGGCTGTGGTCTCATCATCATCATCATCATCATTTCAGCCGATACACATCCACTGCTGGACATAGGTCTCCCCCAAGCGTCGCCACAACGAACGTTCCTGTGCGTCTCGGATCCATTGGCTTCCCCCAACCTTCACCAGGTCATCAGACCACCTTGTTGTAGGCCTTCCAGCGTTGCGTCTTCCGGTACGCGGTCGCCACTCCAGAACCTTTCGGCCCCAACGGCCATCTGTTCTGCAATGTGCCCTGCCCATTGCCACTTAAGTTTGGCAATTCTTTGTGCTATTTCGGCAACTTTAGTTCTCCTGCGGCTGTGTTCATTTTTGATCTCAGTGTGTAGTGTTTGATCTTGTGGTCTCAGAGTAGATATTTATATGTAGAATATTTACTATACTGTGTATAATAATGTAGTACGACTTTTTTTATGTGCCAAGTACAATTAGCTTAAGCAGAATGAAAGAAAAAACGTGTTGCGCCGACCCCAAGTAATATGGGATAAGGGCAGGAAGAAAAAGAAAAAGTACAGTTTTAGCTTAGTCACAGAAATTTGTTGGTTAATTACAAGATGTTTGTGCGTGTGTGTTTTTGGTTCTTCACTCCCGAACGGCTAAACGAACAAGGATGGCAATTGGCACACGCTTAGACCATGTCCTGGAATGACACGTAAAATACTTTAAATCCCGAATGAATGTCCTTTTGGAACAATATTCTACGTCACATGGACGAAACCGCTGGCTGCAATTAGTTTTATTCGCATTTATTACAAGTAGACCATTTGCAGGCACTTTTGAGTAATCAAATGTCGGTCAGTCCAAAAAAGGTGAAGCTAAATTGTAGACACCATAATATTTGTTTTGTTGATAATTAGAAAGAAAAATAAAACGTCAGTCTATTGTAGCAACTTTTTAATCATCCGCTTGTTTCTTAGCTATAAATTAACAAAGTTTATTTCAGTCTTTTTTGTCTTTATGATGAGGTGGTGTTTAGGGTCACCATGATTCATCATATATCAAGTAAGTATTTTTTTTTTATTTGAATATTCGTTAATCAAATTCCATTAAGTTAAGGTGGTAATAGATCTTTACTTATTTGAATAACTTTAAAAAAATGCTATGTGATAATGGAACCTTAATCCAAAATAATTATGTCTGTATATTCTCTTATTATTTTTTGACGCCATATTTTAGGTCAGAGTTATTGTGTTTAAATAGTTTGAATAAAATTAGTTAAGTGTTTTTATTTTTCATGTTCTTTCAGTTGAAATAAATAAAAATTACTTATTCAGGTATTAAAATTCATTTAAGTTAATTATATTGAATTTACGGTTTATTTGTATAACTTGACATTGTTTTTTTTTTGTTTTATTTGACCTGTCACTGTATTTTTTACATCACCTAATAGTTGACTGTTACAAAATGTACAAGGCAAGCCTCTGTGCTTTTGTGTGCATAATATTATTAAATCATCATCATCATTTTAGCCGAAAGACGTCCACTGTTGGATATAGGCCTCCCCCAAGTGTCGCCACATTGAACGATGCGTCTCGCATCCATCGGATTCCCGCATTAAAAATAATTTTAATAATTTTTATTGGATATTATATTATAAATAAGAACTATTTATTAAAACCATATTAGGATTTACCTCTAAAAATACAAAAATGTTGGTTTTCATAGCTGCGTAGTGTTATTTGCATTTATTTTGAAAAACTTTCACGAGCCTTCAAGTTATTTACGACAGTTCTTAGTTGTCACAGCTGTGTTTTATCTTCATGACTTTTGTTGACAATGCAACTACATTATCTACTTTGTATTCATTACAGTTTAGGCTTTAGACAGCTGTTGTGTTTACATGATTGTCTTTTTGACTTTGAGAAAAAGTTGGTATCGATATATTTTTATTTTATTTAACTGAAAAATTAGACTTCTGAAACTCTCTTAATAAATAACACCAGATAAAATTACTAAGCATAAACCCACAAACGTGATCGGCATTGAATTAGAAATGACAGTAAATTAAATATACAGTCTTATATTTTCAATTTACTAAAATTTAATCCAGTAGTCTGCCTACTGGATTAAAAATATATTTATTTTATTTATATATAAAATTTAAAAATTTAATTCTTATATTGCTAACATATTTTTGATGATGTATATTTTTGTGAAAGGGCTCATCATCACTGCACGAATGCACGAGGAAGGCGAGATAAGAGAAGAGTGGCGGCGTGATAAATGATAAATATTATTTTTTATAAGATATTTTTGTGTGATGGCTCAATGTGAATTTTTCAATTCAATGTACTTTTCTAAGTTTATCTGGGACATTACTGACACCCTCTGTATCGGAAACCTCGTAATAGCCGTTGATCCAGGTTCTCAATTTAAATATTTTCGGCCTTATAATATATTCCACAACTATCACACAACGCCGTCTAGTCCCAAGCTAAGCAGAGCTTATGTTATGGGTATTAGAAAACTGATAAACATATATTTCTAAATACATCGTGTCTGGGTTTACACCCTTTATCTATAATATATATATATAAATTACACCCAGACACAGAACAAATGATCATGCACATCACATAAACATTTGTCCTGGGTGGGAATCGAACCCACTACCTCCGGGATATCAGTCAGGGCCACTAACCACTAGACCAACAGGCCAGTCATATGTTTTCAAGTTACTACATTTTAATCCAGTAGTCTGCTGTAGTTTGCATAAAATTGAAAAATTTAATTATTTTTTTGCTAATGCATATTTTTGATGATGTATATTTTTGCGTGATAGCCTGATGGGTTAAGGCAGCCGGGCAACAATCAATGTCAATTTTTCAAGTTTATCTAGAACATTACTGACACCCTGTGTATGGGAAAGCTCGTGAAGGCCGTTGGTCCAGGTTCTTGAATTAGATAGATCTTAAACCTTGAATGTTACGTACTACAAGCGTACCAAAAAAATTGCTTCCTATTCGTCACTACTCAAGATAAAAAAAAACCTTTTTGTACAATAGGTATGTACCTATTGTACAAAAAGGTTTTTTTAAGGTTCAGATTCAATCGGTAACCATACAATTCTCAATTCATCGTTTATCTCGGTGATACGTCATGTCGAAGCTGTGACAATAAAGTATGTTGTGTTTCGTAAGAAGTATATTGTTTGCCGAAGTATGTATCGGGTTCAGTAAATTTTGTATTCAGTGTTTGGTTACTTTGTGTAGCAGTCAAGGTATGATGAACATCATACTTTGACTGCTTTCAAAACGGTGAATGAACTAAGACATTGAAGACTCGTGTAATCCACCAATTCGTGATGCAATCTTTTTATTAATCTTGACCACCACCTGATGGTAAGCGATGACATCAATGCTTACCATCAGGTGAGATGCCACATGGTCGACAATGGAAAACGCTTGCCTAGAATTAACCTATTCACTCTTGACTTAAAGACCCCTAAGTTGTAGCTATCAGAAAGACATACTCCGCCAGGGAATTCCACTCCTTAGCTATACGTACATAAATGTGTTCCCAAAACGCTTCGTACATATGAGTGGGATGTCCAGCATGTACCGGTGGTGTAACGCTGTACGTCTAGTGGTTCGATGATGGAATGGACTTGGCGGAATTAGATTCTGTAATTTTAGTGCACACTCCCTGAAATGTAAACGATAGAAAACCGACATAGGGTAGCAACTCGGCGGCGATACCCAAGGCTTTGAAGCTTCGACTCGACAAGTGCATCTTTGCTGATGATTCTCTTGGCTCAATTGACTCCAGTGCATCAAGCTGGTATTTGGCAGACCCATCTCAAAGATGTGAACAGTACTCCATACATGATCGAACTCGCGTTTGAAAAAGGTTGAGCAGTTGTTCCGGCGTGAATCTAGTGGTGAAAAACTTGCTTCTAGCTTTCCATTTAGAGGACGCCAGTAGGTATCTTATTTGCGTCACTTTTTCCAATAAAAGGGTTTTTTTGAGGTGAACAATTTATCCTATGTCTTTTCTCGCTCTTGGGTGAATCATCATACTCATCGCTTTCAAATGAAAAAGAGATAAGAAGAGAATGATTATTGATATTTTACTCCTGTTTTGGTATCCTCTAAACCATGGAAATATGAGAGCTATGGTCTGTTAATATATGCATAGAACTTTAGCTTGTAAGGATTTTCAAAAAACTTTTCTGCAAGCCGTAACAAAACATAGTACCAAACGAACTCCAAAAATATACCGAGCAAATCCTTTTCCTCTAAAAACAAATTCAAACATACAATTGTTTCTTATGAAATGAAAAAAGCCGTAACTTTAATGCGATAAAATTTTAGCAGCCGGAAGTTTCCTCTCTCAAAACATAGCAATTCAGAAATGCCTTTTACTCAAAGTTTATTACTAAAGCTTTGCTATGAGAGGGTTTTAAGGAGTCTCAAGGTACAGCGGGTATTCAGTGCATCCGAGAGCCCGGCTCAAAGGGCCTCTCTGTGGCAGGGGAGGCCTGCGTATGGGGACCCTGAATTGCGAATTTATGGGACAACTTTCTGAATTTCTCTCTGTAATATTGTGTAAAATGGGCTTTGATGATAAGTTTAAATTTCATATAGAAATATTAATGTGCTGGTTGAATCATAAAATTTTAAAACAGCTTTAGAATTTATTACTAAATCAGCTATGAGTTACAATTACGCTGCGTCTTTGATCTTTGCCAGTCGTTACATGTAGTTAAACTCCTAAAAATTTTAGTAAAATTTTCAGGAGTTAGTTTTTCGTGGAGTACTCCTTGGATAGCCAAGGAGTATTATGACACCCAGTAACTGGCTTGTGAAGGTCTGATTGGCAATTGCTCAATATAAAACACAGGTATTTAGCTGCATTCGGAAGTTGGATTTTTTTATTTTAAAGCTCTTATATCTTATAGAGCTTGTAAGCGCTATCGTAACCTAATCTAAGTTTGCAAAAACCATTTAACTTAGAAACTCGTAACTTTCTTTTTTAATATATTAATATTTGCTAGAAAGTAATTTATCTATATTTGATCATAAAAAATACAATTGCATTTCATTATCAAGTATTTACCACTTAGATTACTAAATTATTATCATAAAACTTAAAAAGTATATATAAAAACTAAAAAAAAATATAAACAAAATAATAATTTTAAAATATAAAAAAGAACCTATTTATCAGGATATAAGACAAAGGTTAATAATTCTTACAAACTTGATCCTCTCTTACAAATTTTTCTCATAAATCCTTCAAGCACTATTTTCAAAGTGTCTTTGTTTGTCAAAATGATGGTCACAACAGTTGGAAAGGAATTTAGTGTTTAATGACTGGCCATTGCGGCACGGAGATGCTTGGCTAAGCGGATTTCAAGATCCTGGATTTAATACCACTACCGATCTACCTGAGGCCACCGCTTTGACGAACAACAACTGTTTTGGCAAACTTTAAATGTAAACTTTTCTGTTTTTCATTTAATGGTGACGGCACGGTTGGCGCAGTGGTTGAGCGATTGACTGCTATGCCGTCTGTCGCGGGTTCGATTCCCTCAAGGGAGAAATATTTGTATGACTTACAGGTAGTTGTTCCAGGTTTAGGTGTTTTGTGAGTTTACATGTTTGTGAACGTACCCAAGTAAAGTTTAAAAAAAATAAATCCTTCCTAATAAATCGAGAGAGGAAGCCAATGGTAGCCAACAGAGGTATTTGCAGAAGGCTAGATGAACCTACAATAGATAGGTTTATCACGCTACATGTATTGCATACAGACGGTCGATGGGGACGAGAGGTTCTCGAGTGGCGACCACGTACCGGAAGATGCGTCTTCCGTTTTGCATTGGATGGCCTCTCAAACAGTGGTCCAATGACCTGGTGAGGGTCGCGGAATGGAGGATCGGATAGTGGACGCAAAGGGTGATCACAGTTATGGCACATTTGTTGGCCAATAATGGACGTATTTCGGCTGAAATTATTATGATCACGATGATTATAAACAGAGGTAGGTATATAGGCTCGCCCTCTCCCCTTAAGGGGGAGCCGACTTTCATACCTTCATGTAGGAAAATCAGGAAAAATGAAAATTTTATCAGCCTAGGGTCTTATAGGAACAGTCACATGTTGTATAAGCAAGGCAAGCATTGGACTGTCCCATCTGTCCGCTATTATGCTTTTATGCGTTATTGTGCTTTAGGGTACAATATTGATTGGTCTACAATGTCCTTACATAATATCTATTAATACTACTCGTATAATATGGAAATATTGTAAAAACAAAAAAATAAAATAAAAGATTAACCATGGAGTTTCTAACCTATTCTTCTCTATAGGAAAGACCAATTTGGAACCGTGCACTAGCTTCTGACGTTTTATAAGTCCCCATGTAGGCTTATGTGAAATAAAAACATTTGAGAATATAGTTTTCTAAATGTTGTTGATGTCAACACATGCAAAATGTAGCACGCATTGCTTGCATACGATATTGTGGGACCCATAAAATTCTGCATTTACAGTAAAACTAATATTACAAAATATCATCGATATTAGCCCCTCACTATACTCCCACCATCTCGATTACTCCAGAAAGTTGTACAGAACTTAATACAGAAGTTTAATACACTGGTTCATTCGCACAAAAGACTTGGCGAAGCGGCAGCTGCCGGCGATGGTAACTGTGGTTTGGCAGGTCGCAAATTACACTTTTTGTACGTATTTGAAACTTGGCAAAGTACGTTAGCCGACGCTGAAATTGGTATGTTATTGTCGGTGTTGGATGTTAAAGTATATTTTTATGTTTGTCTTTACTGTAGACTGGCTTGTTGGTCTAATGGTCAGTGGCCCAGACTGCTATACCGGAGGTCGTGGATTTGATTCTCAACCAAGATATATGTTTGTGTGATGAGCACGATTATTTTTTCTGTGTGTGCGTGTAATTTGTCTATATTTATTTAACCTTTATTTCAGTCAAAAACCCATAGAAATATTATTGTATTAAATTAAATTGTTACAGCATATTAGATAAATTTATTCGATAACAATATTAAAATTATTGAATTACGTTAATAAAATTATCGATAACCTATTGAATAACCTTAATAAAATTATTGATAATTTTATTTTTATTTTATTTAATCTGATATAAACCAGTCCTTGACTGCGATCCCACCTGATGGTAAGCAGTGATAATTAAATATGAAATTATTAAATTACATTAATAAATTAATAATATGCACAATTACACATAATTATGTATTCATAGCACAAGCACTACTTAATTTGGGATTAAATGGCGTTGTCTGATGTATCTTAACTTAATTAGAAACGTGGCTTAATGATCTGAACTTATATCTAAATAGTCATCATCATCATATCATCATCATATTAGTATGTTTATCAGTTATCTAGTACCCGTAACACAAGCTCTGCTTAGCATGGGACTAGATGGCGTTGTGTGATAGTTGTGGAATATTAATATTATTATATTTGTTTAACTCAGGACCCTAAGGTCCTGGACCTTTGAAAGGCGTACGAGGAGCCGAAACCAACTCGCAGAGGCCCTTTTAGATGCTTTTAATGAAGGATTGTGGTACCAACCGGCGATTATCCCTGTATGCACTATGCTAGTGCATCCAAGGACAACCCCCGGTTGAAGGGGAACTATTGCAACATGTGGAAAAACTAATATAGGCTATGGTTTTTGGGGTCTTAAGTGGACTGGTTACCAGGAATAAGTTAATACTGTGGCCCCTGCCTGAGCAATGTTTTTAATTTCCATCGAATATATATTATTATTATTATTATTATTTTATTCATATCAGCCGAAAGACGTCTACCGCTGGACATAGGCCTCCCCCAAGCGTCGCCACAACGACCGGTCCTGTTCGTCACGCATCCATCGGATTCCCGCGACCCTGGCCAGGACGTCGGTCCACCTAAAATAGTAAATGTAACAAGCATTTGTTACATTTTCTATTTTAGGTTCTCGGTTCTCAATAGATAACTTATTTGAGTCTAAAAATGTAGCGATATAGTAGATAAAAGTTCTTAAATTTACTTGTACCTGCGATATCTCTGGAGAGTCTATGTTGCGGGTGTGGGGAGGTCTTAACAGCTAGTTTAGAGGAGGAATGATGATATTTCTAACGTATTGCTCGACTGTTACTACTGGTTTGAAACCTATTATTTTAATATTGGAGAGCGTAGTGGTGGAGTTAGTGATAGCGTGACGAGCAACAGGACAGAATGGAAGAAAAAAACGTGTTGCGCCGACCCCAAATAAAACGGGATAAGGGCAGGAAGAAGAAGAAGAGCGTAGTGGTTTCAGAGTAATAATTATATTGTTGCGGGTTCTTAGTCAACACAATCTAAAGATAAGGCTTTTATGTTCCGTTTGTAGTGCACATTTTGACAATCGAAAGGAAATCATACTCTATAGGGTATGTTCGTAGGGTAGGGCTCTCTTGGGTAGGGTAGGGTTTTATTTATTTATTTATTTATTTATTTATTCATTTATTTATTTATTTATTTATTTATTTATTTATTTATTTATTTATTTATTTATTTATTTATTTATTTATTTATTTATTTATTAGGAGAAACAACAGCTACAACAAAAGGATAACAATAGTATAATAAACATACAGCCAATTACAGGTTCTCACGGGTAGAAATAGTTAAAATAATAGAAAGCTTACGATCACTAAAGCACATAAAAAAAGAACATAGTTAAATATAATTAAACATCCCCTAAAGTACAATCAGCACTATGCATTTTTGAAAAATTTGGTATTCAGCTGAGTGCGTGCAGAATAAGTTTTTGTGTTAAACGGGTCAAAAGAGAACTCCTTACAAAGAACATTAAAGTCCTTACTCGCTCGCACCATGTACGAGATTATTGGTGTAAGATGTCTATCTACCTATTTATCTTCCCGTTGACCTAGAATCTTGGGCAAGAAGCAAGGTCTCATAGCACCAGTAAAGGAGAAATGTTTGTTTTCAAAGTTGTTGCACAAAATAATTAAATTTTTTTGAGACTCGATTCGGGAATTGAACTATTGATTAGTACATTATGATATAAGTGTGTAATGTTAGTGATTACCGTTGAGGCGGTATTTAGACCCGAACCATGGCGAAGGGTCTTAAGAGAGCCGAGAATGGTAATCATTAATTAATTACTCACGTTTTTCAATGTACTTGTGAAGAACATATCTGTAAAACTAGTAAACTTTAGTGGTGGTAAAAGCCTGTTTTCATATGCGAGCCTATTTTTTTTTTCTTTTCCTTGTGGGGGACTACCTGCGCCCAACCTGATTCAATAAACGTAATAAAATTATGGTGGTGGAGAGGTTAACAATAAGGTTTTAATCACATTGTAGCACTAGTGCGTAATGGTAATCAAAATATCACAGTTTGGTAACAAGTGCCATTATATACCTAAGGGCAGTGCAATAAGAGTTACTTTATGAGCAAGTTTATTGAAAAAGGTAGTATGGAAACTTTGTTCCGCCAGTCCAAGTCTTAATCAGTTTTTTTTTAATAACATTTGCAGACAATAAATGATAGATAAATGATATTTATTTTGCAATTAGGTTTTTTAATTCACTTTTACACGTAATTTTTTTCGTCAATTTAAACTAGATGAGGCAATCCTTATAATATTTTACAAGCGAAAGTGAGTTTGTTTGTTTGTTAATACAATATACGTTACATCTTCACACGACAATACAATGTTACGTCTTCACGCCTAAATGGCAAAACCGATTTTGATGAAACTTAGTATACGAATAGACCATATCCTGGAATATGTTATAGGATACTTTTTATCCCGGAAGTATGTTCCCTTGGGATAATTTTCTGCTATCACGCGGGCGAAGCCGCTGGGAGCAGCTAGTAAGTAATAATTAATTTTATTTTGCAACTTTTACAAGTAACAAATCTATTTCTCACTTGATTCTCACTAAGTTTAACTTGTTTCACAATGGTAAGGTTCTTCCGTTTCTGTCGCTCGCGTTCTACCGTTTTCTCAGTGAATTTTATAGTTAAAATAAAACTTGTATAGTAGTCCTACGTCTATGGATGGGGGCTAAAACATTGTTCTTGTTTTTTTAAAGTAAGGAAGGCAGCAGGTTTTCTGACTCTGTCTAGTTTTTCCCTTATTCAAAAAATAATGTACTTATTGAATTTAAATATTTGTGATCGAGTCTTATTAATAAAATTTTGAGGGTTCCGAGTTGACAATGTTTTTCGTAACTAGGGCTGTTTCTTGTCATTTTTGAGCAATTTGGTTGTATTAAATTTATTATTATATGCTTTTATATATCTTAGGACCCTGAGGACCTGGACCTTTGAAGGCGTACCTACGAAGAGCTGAAACCGACTCCGTAGAGGTCCTCTAGACACTTTTAATGGAACGAGATACCAGCCGTCGATTATCTCTGCACTCGCTATGCTAGTGTACCCAAGGACAACCCCCGGTTGGTGAAAAACTATTTGGACAAATGAAAATTATTGTTACTGAAAATGGTACCCTTTAAGGATTACTTTGTTGTTCGTTTGTCCGTCTGTCCCTCTGTCAAGATCTTTTTTCTCAAGACCGCGTGAAGTAAGAAGCTGAAAATCAATTATCAGTGCTACTATCTCAAGCAGCAGTGAAAAAATCTAACTTCTAAGTCAACGCAATCTAAAAATAAAACCATGTCCTTCGCTCACGTCGCATTTTGACAATTTTTTTATTTGGGAAACAAACAATCGTACATCATAATATAAAGTCCAAATACACAGTATAATATTAGCAAGGAAATGAAAACTTATAGGGACCTAGAATTCTGGAATTTGGCACGAAGCAGGGTCTCATAGCACAACAATCTGAAAACAATAAATATTCAGTTTCATCACAAAAAAAAAACCTTTTTTGCTATGCGGAAAAATTGATTGGAGAATTGAACTGTTTTCATAGGTAAGTTTGTACTGAACCCTCAGTGCGCGAATCCGATACGCACTTGCCCAGTTTTTTAAATTACTCTTTTATACTTACTCCGTGATATTACCACAGAATCTGAAGATTCATCTCTCTGATATTACAACTCAATATCCGGATTCATTTAATTGCAAGTAGTCGTATCCTCCGGCGTGAATACGGGTGCAAGTGTAGTGCAACAAGTTTGAAATGGAGGATGTGCAGATACCTCCTGTTTCCTGCGGAGGCTGGACTGGAAGGGCTACTTTGTGCTCGGCGCAATGATGAAGATATACTCGTACACATTTATATTATGGAAATGTGATCGCTCACAATGGGCCTCATCAGAAGGTTTAAAGTTACCCAAAGCGCAATGGAAAGTGCTATGCTCGGGGTTTTCTTGCGTGATCGAATCAAAAATGAAGATATCCGCAGGATAACTAAAGTTGCCGACATAGCACAAAGAATTGCCAAAGTGTTAAGTGGCAATGGGAAGGGTACATTGCTCGCAGAACAGATGGCCATTGGGACCGAAAGGTTCTGAAGTCACATCGTTGGAAGGCCTCCCAACAAGGTGGATTGATGACCTGGTGAAGGTTGCGGGAAACCGATGGATGCGAGACGCACAGGAACGTTCGTTGTGGTGACGCTTGGGGGAGGCCTATGTCCAACAGAGAACGTGTATCGGCTGAAATGATGATGATGATGATGACATTTATATTAATACTAGCTGTTGCCCGCGACTTTGTCTGCGTAAAGTTCATAAAACTACACATAAAAATGTACCTGACAAAAGTAATTACTACTAAAAGTTCCCATTCAAATTCTTAAGGAAGCCATCCAGATCTTCCCACCATCTCCTTCGTGGTCTCTGTAACTGGGCACCAATCCTACGTTTTACGGGCCCACAGCTCGTTATACATAAACGAACAGCAACACGAACAGTGTTGACTGGTCTACACTGTTCTTACATAAATCAATCAATATTGTAATAAACACATTTTTTAAAAAAGTAACCATGGAGTTTCTTGCCGGTTCTTCTCCATAGGAAACGACCAATTTAGAACCGTGCTTCTGACGTTTTATAAGTGCCCTTGTAGGCCTATATGAAATAAAATATTTTGACTTTGACTTTGACTTTGACTTTGACATGCGACACATTATGTCCTGCACAGTCCCGTTTAAGTTGGGCAGTCAATATATTCTTTTATTATATTATATATTATTATATTCTTTTATTATATTATATATTATATATTATTATATTCTTTTATTATATTATATTCTTATATAAAAAAATCCATGCAAGTGTGGCGATAACTTAATATTATACTTAATGTATTTTGTATCTTACTTATTCTAGTTTTTCTACACATCCTGCTTCTCACCAATCATATCACGAATAGTAAGTAATTTAGTTCAGCAAAATACTTGACGGCTACAGAAAATTCTCAGCGTAATCAAGCTAGCGTTCGCCCGCGGCAGTTCCTACGCAGCGGTGCATAAACTTACGGAAATTTACATTTTCTATCCAGATAGTCTTATTTCAAAGCATGCACTATGAACACTCGACTATTAATTCGCCCTAGGGACAAACAGACGAACAAACTGTGTGCCATTTGCAAAATTCCAAAACAAATGAATCCGATCCGTATGTAGTTTGAAATAAGAACGCATGTGTTTTTCTTGGTAGAACTTCATTTGTTTTCTGATTATTCTAAAACTATATTCACTTACAGCTAGCAAACTTAGAAACGAAGAATTTACAGCCCTATTTTCACAGGCATAAGGGTTTCATGACGTTATAGCAACTGCAAAATGGTTGGAGGACTAACGGTGACGCATTTGCATCTCAGTTGATTGCCGACGATAGATTGTTTTAACTCTAATCGTGTCGTGAATGGATTGGCTAATAGATACATATTTTTCCTTGTCGAGTATGAGACGAACACTAATGTGCCTATCAGCTTACCGTTTGGTTAACTGGGAGAAAGGATATTAATTACTAGACTGGTTTTTTTTTTTTTTTTGTCGACGGGGAAAATCATCCTTGACGAAACCCGCTCTTGGGTGGAGCGGGAGACAGTGTCAGACTCTTACTGACTAAAAACCCCGCGCCGTTCCTTCTAGCCTTCATACCGGGGCACGAGCTCCCTTTCGGACAACCCTGTCCCCAGTAGGCTTCGACCCAGCTGGGCCCCTCCTGCTGCTGACAACTCCTTGAGGCGCGCGGGAACAGTGCGCGCCGTCGACGTCTTGGACTCGGTCCATTACCGGACAATCGGACAGCGAGCTACCCATGGCTCGCCGTCCGCGAGCCCGCGTCTACGGTGGCCGGAAATCGGGATCGGAATCCCGGCGACGGCGGCGAGGGCGCCGTTGCCTGATGCGGTCGGCCTCCTCCTTTGCAAGCATTACTGCTTCGCAGAAGGAGGCGACCGCCTGCCACTCCTCCTCGCTCCGGACCATGGCCTCGACCAGGGCCCGGCGCGAGAGGTCTCCGCCGCCGATCGCCCCCACGAGGGCACGGCGACGCTCCGCCCAGGCAGGGCACACCTCGACGGTGTGCTCCACCGTGTCCTCCGGGCGTTGCGCACAGTGGCGACACCCGGGCGTCTCTTCCGCCTGAATCCGATGCAGGAACCTCCCGAACTTGCCATGTCCGGTGAGGACCTGCGTCATGCGGAAGGTAAGGACGCCGTGAGGTCTTTCCAGCCACGCCTCAAAGAGGGGACTTACCGCCATAATCGTGGCGTGCCCAGCACTGGGTTGCGATAGCCGTTGACGCCATTTCACCATGAGATCTCGCCGGAGCTCTGTCCGCCATGCCTTGACATGTTGCGGCAGTGGACTTTCACCCCGGCGTTGCATCTCCACGCGCATATCGTGCATGTGTGCAAGGACTGTTGCCTCCAGATCCCACGGTGGTAGGCCAGCCAGAAGGCTCGCCGCTTCGCGGGAGATCGTGCGGTAACCCCGCACCATCCGTATTGCCATGACCCTCTGGCAGGCGTTCAGTATGGACGCCGGTCGCTTTGCCAGCGACGGCGCCCACACCGGCGCCCCGTAGAGGGCCATGGACCGAACGATCCCCGCGTAGAGCCTCCGGCAGGAGGCGTCTGGACCCCCAAGGTTGGGCAGGAGCCGCTTGAGAGCAGCCCCAGCCCGGAGAAGCTTGGGAGCCAGACGTCGGAAATGTTCTACGAAATTCCACCGGCTGTCGAGGACGAGTCCCAGATACTTCATCGTCGACCCCACGCCGATGCGAACTCCTCCTACCGTAAGTTGGGAGTCCGATGGTGGCGCGTTCCGAGGGCCGTGGAAGCACATTGCCTCGGATTTATGCAGCGCCACCTCGAGTCCCAACTCCTGGATCCTACCAACGGCTATCGCAACCCCGCGTGTCGCTAGAGCGACCGCCGCCTGGTGCGAACTTCCTTGCGCAAGAATCAGCGTGTCGTCTGCGTAGCAAACCACGCTGACACCGTCAGGGAAGTCGCCGCGCAGCACGTAGTCGTATCCGATGTTCCACAAGGGTGGGCCTAGAACCGACCCCTGCGGAACACCGCACGACATCTCTCGACGATTACTAGACTGGTCAGCTGCCGGTGATAAATAAGTTGGTGGTTAAAAGACTATAAAAAGTTGAATAAAGGCTTTAGAGTGAAGTAAACGCCAAGATGGACTAACTGTCCCCGCACACGGGCCTCAAAAAAACGCCAGCACAAAAAAACGCTAGAAGCGGCCACAGAAAAACGCTAGAAGCGGCCACAAAAAAAAAGCTAAAAGCTGCCGCAAAAAACAGTTGAAGCGCGCTACAGCTTATGGTCGGAGAAGCTTGAAGCGGCGTTTTTTGAGGCCTGTGTGCGGAGACACTAAGGACCGATTCATACCGAAATTACTGAGGGTGAGAGCGACGCGACGAGCACTTATTTATATAATAATCTTAAGATAAGATAAGATAAGATAAGATATTCTTTATTTGTCTAAACATTGTATACATACAGTAGCATGCAAGATATAAATTTATTATTTGTGTCCAGTCATGTTTATGCCGAAGTATCGGCGTACAAATATTTATAAAATTGAAAAATAAAAATAATAAACTACTACTACTACTTACTACTACTTTATTTAATAGCATAATCAGCCTTATAATATATCCACTGCTGAAACTCAGGCCTCCACTCTAGGAGAGGGAATTGCGACGAGAACCCACAACGCGGGCTCAGTATGGATTGGTGGAAGTCACATATCTTGAATTTTTGTGATTCTAGGACATACTGAATTTCTTACGATAATATAAAAATAAATAATACAAAGCGCCTAGCTGGATTTTAACCCGCGACGGTACGTAAGTCAGGGCTGGCCACTGATTATGCTTAGATAAACTTATTTTATCTAAATTGTGAATTTAAAAGATCGCAGTATCGCTTGAAAAGTTCAAAAAAGACGCGCGTCTCTTTTGAACTTTAACATGAGGTAACTTGAAGCATCAACATGCAAGGCCACTCGCGGCACCTCTTCGGAAATACTCATAAATACTATTATATCTACATTATCTTTACTCCAATCTCATAAGTTTTCTTGCCGAATGTAGAAACTAAAGTGATTGGAAAGAGACTAGGTGCGTGCTCCACCGAAAAAAAAAATCTTTTTGAATTTTGTATCACACTAATATTATAAAAAGGCGAAAGTTTACAAGTGTGTTTGTTACTTCTTTACACTCGAACGGCTGAACGGACTTCGATGAATGGGGGAAGTACCTATAAGTACTAACGGAGGTATGTCGGACTCCGTAGTGTAAGCACTACGGAGTCCTACATACCTCTGTTGATAAGGGAGGACCTTCCGACCAGACCAGTCTGATCTGGACCGCTGCCCGATAGATGATTTTGGGGCTGGTGTTCAAATCGCGCGGTGAACTCCGATGCAGGATGTAGAATTTTTTATTTCCACCATAAGTGTTCCTTCAGCTTTATCCTTACATGCACTTTTAGATAGCTGTTCTAATAAAGCTAAGCTAAATTACCATAATAGCCAATACCCATCATGACATAGCAAATACCAAACAGATCGATTTCTTAAAATAGCCACTGAGCATACCTAACTTTTAGGGTGCTTTTCCATGAGCGATGTGCTATGCTATGTTGCTATGGATGTGTTTTATACCCAACAATCATATTCACTGGTGCACATAGCTTAGCACTAGTGGAAATGGATTCTACTAAGATATGTTTTTTATATGGCAAAAAAAAAAAAAGAGGTGCGTGCTATGGATTCGTGCTATGGATGTTTGCTATGGATGTGTGCTATGGATGCGTGCTATCGCGAGTCGCGAGTGATGTAGATATGTGCAGAGCAGAGTAACCTACAGTAAGCCCAGCGTCTCACCGCTCATTGCGTCGCCCTTGCTACTATCGATACATCACATACCTCAAGCTGTGCAATACTGTGCATCTTCCTCGCGCAGCTACTTTGAGGCGTCGCATGTTCATAGCACATCTTACTCGGACCGGGACATAGTTTTAGCATAGCTTAGCATAACTACATAGCTCACCTCTGGTGGAAAAGCAGCCTTAACTACTACGTAGTCCGAAGCGAAACAGATGCTACAATCTATAATTTGAATCAATTTCTCGAACAGTTTATTGCATATTGTTAATCGTATCGTTCCGAGCTGGTCACGGACGCCTTACATTGTGAACTGGACTTATCAGATCCATATGGCAAATTCATAGCTCCCTGGCCAACCCCTCACAATAAGGAAGCGATGTATGCAACTACGATTCAATGTTTTACGTGTATGTATGTATATATGTTTTCTTGAGACTGGCATGTCATAACTACCAGTGACTTATTTTCATTTGTATATTTTGAATTGTTTTTTTTTTTCGTTTATTAATTTACATTATTCTTTTTTCAAATTTTATGGTCTCATAAAAGTGGCAAGAAATATGCACCTAATCGAGATATTTTTAATCTCTACATATCTGTACAAGTTTTTAGTTGTGCGCACATCACGTAAAATGATGTAGATAATATATAGTTTTAAACATCACAACTGTGTGTGACTTGATATATGACTTAAGTTTTGTTTCATTGCAATCGGTTTGATCGAAAGGTCACTCCGTAGAGACACAAAATACATAGGTACAGAAGTCAATCTACATACAAAGCGCGCTCAAGCAACGCACACATAGACACCGCTCACGGACACGATATCTCGGTAGCGTCACGCTCATTAATGTGCGTCCACCGAGCGTAGGTATAAAAAGTGAAGTACATACATGAAATTGTCTTCTGTATCTATCTATTTTGTGATAGAGATCTACGTTTTGCAATGTAAAATTAGCATAATTTTGCTGTTTTCAGGGAATTAACGCAGCTATGATGTGATCCGTTGGTAGTGATGGAATATTTGTTTAAATAATACGTTGTTTGTGGGTGCGTTTACAAACATGTAAACTCCCATAGACAAGAAATCCAGAACCCGGATCAACTATCTGTAGACCAAAGATATACCTATTTGTTCAGTGAGGGAATCAAACATACTTCACATAACCACAACTCCAGCCGTGCCAATAAGCGTCCAACGCCAAAAGCAGCCACAAAAAAAGCTAGAAGCGGCTGAAAAAACAGCTGAAGCGCGCGACACCTTGTGTTCGGAGAAGCTTGAAGCCGCTTCAAGCGTTTTTTTGTGGCGGCACCACCGCACACGAGCTACAAAAAAGGACGCCACAAAAAGAAGCTTGAAGCGGTGTTTATTTGTGGCCCGTGTGCGAGGACAGTTAAATTCATGTTTTCATCCCAAATTTTATTCATAAGTTAACAAAACTTGCACCTAGCTCTATTTTCTAAAACTTAACATTTGTCTGACCCAAGTTAACAAACCTTGCACTTATCTCCGTAATTTCTAAAACTTAAAACATTCGTCTACTTTCCCTTAAAAATACATACTTACAAGTGCCTCATTTGTAAACATTCGCTGAGTTTTGTGTTACAATGCTTTGTCTGCTTACCCCTCATTAGCTCGAGCGCTCGACTCTGACGTCACAGAGGACACCATATTGTTCTCACGTGCATGTGAGTATTTACTTGAAGTAGCTACTTGTTAGGGTTAGTTCACACGGAGACACGTGCCAGTATATAACTTTTTATTCACCACCCGCTCAAAAATGTTGTATTGTACCCTCACCTAAAGCAAGTCATTCTGTTCCTAAGGATTTAAGAGGGTCCTTCTCCACTCGCTTATCGTAAACATCGAAAATGGTATAAAGATTGTTACTTCATTTAATGCAATCCAACGCGATGTTTGACGAAAAGGCAACGCAAAAAAAGAGAGATAACGCCTGGAAACTCTGTTAGTATTCGGTAATTCCGAGATTTACTCGAAAATTTCACAAAACTTGCTCCGGGAAATAACTGTTTTTTTTTTAAACCCTTAAAAGTTTTTTGAAAAAGTTGTCATCATTTAGAATCTTAATAAATTTTGCAAGGTCTCTAGCTAGAGGATTACTTTTTTGACTTTTTTAATTTTTATGCAAATTATGAAGTGTCAAAGTTCATACAAAATAGGACATTTTCAGAGGTTTTTACTGGATTAGTTTTACACAAATTTAGAAATTGGTTTCTTTAGAAACCTAGATAATATCCACAAGATACTGTGTTTCCAAAATATCTAACGAAAAGTGTGTAATAACGTCATAATCAGTTATGAGCGGTTGTATGAAAAACGGTGAAAATGTGAGTCGTGATGCACCACCTTAAAGCAGTAAAAGCGTTCCCAAGGGAAGGGAATAATGTGATTTGAATATGGAATGTCAAAAACGTTAAAAAAAAATGTGCATTAAACGAGTTTATTCAAAAATGAAACTGGCCACTAATCAAAAAAATAATAAAATATGGTAACTGTTGTCTCAAAAAAAAAAAAATTAAAGATCGGTCGAAAGTGTAACTAGTCCAGTATAGAAAATTATAACTATAGTTCGATTGATTGAGTAGTTAATTTTGTTGATTTTAAATCTCAAAACATGTCGAGCGATAGTTAGACTTTTTGATTATCTCACAGGTATAAAAAGTAGAGTATTCAACACGGAGATAAAGCTGTTTTTGTTTTATATGGGACTTGAATTCCTCACTTCACTCAAGTTTCTATATTAATTCCCTTGCAGTGCTCGGTAATTAACTCATATGAATCCATCACTGCTTTTGGGATTAAAATTGAGCAACCTTCGTTTTGCCTACGGTGGTGGAAATCGGGATCGGAATCGGCTGGGGCTTGAGGACCATTCCCTCGAGCATGCGGCTAGGCAGGAGGCTAAGGAGACCCTTTGCTAGCATTACTGCTTCGCAGAAGGAAAACCGCCAGCCATTCTTCATCGCTCCGGCTTATGGCCCGTACCAGTACCTTGCGGAAGAGGTCGTCGCCGGTGATCGCCCCCACGCGGGCACGGTGATGCTCCGCTCAAGCAGGGTACACCTCGACTGTGTGCTCCACCGTGTCCTCCGGGCGGTTTGAACTTACCATCTCTGGTGAGAACCTGCATCATGCGGACCGTTGTCTTTTAAGCCTCTCCTCAAAGAGGGGACTTACCGCTTTATGCCCAGCATTGCAGAATACTATGATGCGTATCTTTGCGATGCAATTTCGTACAGTAAACATCGATTCAACAAAGTTCAGAATAAACTCATGAAGAGATGAGATACAGGTGAAAAGTCGGACCGAGTAGAGTCGTCAAGAGACAGGAAGGTTTGTCGTGTGAGCACTAAAACGAGTGAGAGAAAAGCATGGCTCGATTTTTCTAACATTTCACAAGATTTTTTTTTAGTGAAATGACATAATCATTGACGAGAAATTTGTGTTTTGTCATTTCACTAGATACTTTTAGTAAGAAGGCGTAATAAAGAAGAATATTCGTCATCTACCGGGACTTCGTGATATCCCTAGGGATTTCGCGAAATTCCTGATATCCTCATTTCCCTGCGACATATACAATAATAAAGATACATTTCTTTATCTGGTGCTTAACATAAACTGTATCAAAATTACGACAAAATAATAATTTTCTCAAAGTTAAAAGCTTAAAAATGAATTCAGCGACTGTCACAAACATCTGTTCACCGATTTACATTTTTAGACCAACTTATTACTTTGTATTTCGAACCATCCGATGCAGATGTAGGGTGCAAACAAGCAGATAGAGATGACAAGGGTGGTTTTTGTTTTTTTAGGGTCCCGTACCTAAAGGGTGAAAACGGGACCCTATTACTGAGACTTCGCTATTTGTCCGTCTGTCTGTCTGTCAAAATTTTGTTTCAGGAAACGAAAAAAAAATCTGCCTCACCATACAAAATTATGAACTTGATTGGACAATTTGTGTGGAGTGGCCGATTTTTTTTTCGTTTCCTGAAAAAAAAAAAATTGTTGAAGGTTGTTCAGTTTCGTCTACTGAGCAAGCCCTTAAAGTTTGTGGAGGGCTGTCCATTACACCTTGTATAACGTGTAACGTTAAATGCATAAAACCTGAAAATAGTTTGATCAGAAAAACGAGCAGAATCAATTAATTCATGAATCCCTAAGCGACCACCGGTGGCCGCGCATCTATTGTCTTACTATTGTGTCTCTAATTGACGGTATCTGAAGGGTTATACCACTTTTTAATATAGGTTATATTTTTGAAAAAAATATTCATTAAAATTGTCGACCTGTCTATTTATGAACAAGTCAAGCTATCACGTGCGCAAACCCGCTGAAATAGGTAAACAAACACAAATGGTTGTAGAATCTAATCAAATTTTTTCATACACGGGATAATAAAAGTTCTTATTTCAATGCAGATATTAATTTTAAACAAACTTAAACTGCACATAAAACCTTAAAAAACAATTTTTAATAATTTTTTCTGACTGTTTTAGGTCAATTAAATTAAAAATCATTTGGGTGTCTGAGGTTTTGCGCATTTAACGTTACACGTTGCATATTTTTGTACGCATTTGGGCAAAACATAAATAGAGAGAGAGAGGATCTACCTAACTTTAATATCTCACTGTGTTGTAATCTGACTTGTTTACAAATAAATTATTCTGATTCCGATTCATATAATACTGTGCTTATAATAGTTTTTAAAATCGTTTCTTTTTAATTGCGCAATTTAACGCAATTGAGAGTGGTAAAAACAGATCGTCAAGCTGTATTGAGCAGTTTTCATTTTAAGACCGTCTTCATTTTTATTACTTAATGTTTTTTAGTATCAAACTTAGTTTTATATAGTAGACAGTATATAGTTCATACTGTTTTATGTGATCGTTAAGTACTTGTAAAAATACGACTCACAATATGAGATAAATATAATAGGGTAGTTTCCAGGGTCAAAATAACTACATTTTACTTAGTCCGTATTTTAGATTATTAAAAAATATTGAACGTATTTTTTCTTATTTCTATTAAACAAAAATAACAAAGATATAGCCCATTAAAGTTACGTGTGACGTCAACCCGTGCGAAAAAATGCAGCACGGCGTGACGTTACGACACTTGGGGGAGGCATATGTCCAACAGGGGACATTCTTCGGCTGAAATGATGATAGTGCAGTTTGTTCATTGTACCTTGTGTTCACAAAATTAATAAATTAATTTGAAATTTTGCCCGCCAGGAAACTTATCACTCACATGAAACTTCACTCCATTTTGCGATAGGTAAAAATATTATTCAACCACAAAAATGTAAATAAAAACACATTTTTAAATCATTTTCGCAGCACAGGTCGCAAATATTTTACGCGTGGCCAAAAAAAAATATTTTCACTTTTTAACGAATGCTCGCTAAAACAATGTTTCAAACTAAAATGTTTTCAGGACCACAGACCGGAAAATTGGTGTCCATTAAGAGGCTGTAAGCTTTATTTCCACCCCCCTCCACCCCCCACTTGGTAATTAAATGACAATTACCGGAATCTCAAAGAGGAAACGTCGGCTTTTTTTTGTTATTACGTTTTTTAATGCTTCGATTAATTCTGTTGAGCTTGTTTATATATGTATATTTTGATTTCATTATGAAGAATTAATTTATTTATTACTAGCTGCTGCCAGCGGCTTCGCCCGCGTGATAACAGAAAATTATCCCAAGGGAACATACTTCCGGGATAAGAAGTATCCTATGTTCTATTCCAGGACATGGTCTATCCGTGTACCAAGTTTCCTCAAAATCGGTTTTGCCATTTAGGCGTGAAGACGTAACAAACAAATAAACAAACTCGCTTTACTTTTATAATATTAGTAAGGGTGTGTGTATTTTGTTGTTCCAGAAGTTATTCTGTAAAAACTTCATTGAAAATCTTAGGTAAATTGTTGCAAATTTTACTCAAGATTTTTATTCATTTTTGGGTTTCTCTAATGGGTTGTGTCAATCATAAACAGGCTATAAATCATATCTAACTGCAGTTAAAAATTGGTTACTATCAGTTCGTTTTCATCATCATCATCATTAATGTTCCCACTGCTGGGACTCAGGCCTCCTCTCTAGGAGAGGGAAGAGCTGTATTCCACCACGCGGGCCCAGTGCGGGTTGGTGAATGTCACATGTTGTAGAATTTTTGGTTCTAGGACATGCCGGTTTCCTCACGATGTTTTCCTTCACCGTTTTGAGAGCATCAGTTCGTTTGTCTATCTTTTTTGTCCGTGTGAAATATTATGTTCTTGGTATTTTACACGGTTATTTGTAAAACACTGGCAACCTTTCAGGACTGTTACTAACATCATACTAACAACAACTTCTCTTCTATGACTTTTTACAAAACAAATACATTTACCAAAAACAAACCTTGAATATTTCGTTCTTCCATCTAACCCATTTCAACTCTGTATTTTGTTATACCTACCTACGTCTGTATGATGTGACGCAAGTGCATCAAGCACCCCCACCCCACCACCCTTCCGTTATTGTACTATCGCTTGCTTCTCATAGACTTCGTAATATGTACTGATGGAAAGCTGCTTTATTTCTGAGTGACTTAGCCTATATTTTATGTATTCGGGCGAAGCCGCGGGCAAAAGCTAGTAATTTGTATGGTAGAACAACGTTCGCTGGATCACCTAGTTAATCTATTGCAAATCAGTAATTACAAAAAAAAACGAAAAGAGTATATTAAACGAAGTTCGAAATTGGCGCCAGTGACTGACAAGCTGAAGGGGAATCGTTTGTCTTGGTATAGCCATGTAAAGAGAAGTGATGAGATGCCTGTTACTAAAAAAGTTTTGAGTATAGATGTGAATGGGTGGAGAAGGAGAGGGAGGCCAAAGAAAAGATGTATGGATTGTGTGAAGAGTTTTTTTTTTTGTCGATGGGGAAAATCATCTTATGAGAACCCCTGCTCTTGGGTGGAGCGGGAAGTAGTGTCAGACTCTTACTGAATAAAAACCCCACCCTGTTCCTTCTAGCCTTCATACCGGGGCTTGAGTCTCCTTTCGGATAACCCCGACCCCAGTAGGCTTCGACCCAGCTGGGCCCCTCCTGCTGCTGACAACTCCTTGAGGCGCACGGGAACAGTGCGCGCCGTCGACGTCTTGGCTTGGTCCGGACAGTTACCGGACGATCGGACAGCAAGCTACCCATGGCTCGCCGTCCGCGAGCCCGCGTCTACGGTGGCTGGTAATCGGGATTGGAATCCAGGCGGCGGCGGCAAGGGCTCCGTTGCCTGATACGGTCGGCCTCCTCCTTTGCTGGCATTACTGCTTCGTAGAAGGAGTCGACCGCCTGCCATTCCTATTGAGTGAACAGTGACATGAAAGAAAAGGAAGTTAGTGATAGCATTACGAGTGACGAGTGAGAATGGAAGAAAAAAACGTGTTACGCCGACCCCAAATACGATAGGACAAGGCCAGTAAGAAGAAGAACAGTATGACTGGCCTGTTTGTCTAGTGGTTAGTGACCCTGACTTATGCCGGAGGTCGTAGGTTCGATTCCCACCCAGGACAAATGTTTGTGTGATGAGCATAATCATTTGTTCTTTGTCTGGGTATAATTTATCTATAATATGTATGTATTTAGAAATATATAAGTATGTTTATCAGTTGTCTAGTACCCATAACACAAGCTCTGCTTAGCTTGGGACTAGACGGCGTTGTGTGATAGTTGTGGAATATTATATTACTAGCTTTCCGCCCGCGGCTTCGCCCGCGTGGACTACAGTTTATATCGCGCGGGCAGAGACCCGTGCTCAACAGTGGAATTATAGGTACCCTATGTGTTATTCCAGTGTCTCTTCTACCTACTTACCAAATTTGATCTAAATCCGTTCAGTAGTTTTTGCGTGAAAGCGTAACAGACAGACAGACAGAGTTACTTTCGCATTTATAATATTAGTAGGGATAAGTAGGGAATTAGTAGAGATGTTTTATACATATAAACCTTCCTTAAGAATCAGTCTATCTATTAAAAAAAACCGCATCAAAATCCGTTGCGTAGTTTTAAAGATCTAAGCATACATAGGGACAGACAGACGGCGGATAGCGACTTTGTTTTATACTATGTAGTGATATTAGTAAGTACAACAAACATGCCAGCCATATAAGAAAACATAATATTACATTTTGCCATCAAAAATGTATTCCAGTTTTATTTACTAACGAAGCATTTCCTATCGCAAAATCTGTACACGGTAAACCGATTCGAATCGGTTTAGTTAACAAAACAACAGTATGCTTTTACAGAAACGTTATGTTTTTTCACAATTTTTTTGTTGACCGTGTTTTTGCTTTTGTTTCTGTTTACGCTATTTGAAAAAGATAACAGCAGTTAAAAAGTGGGTCGATGTGCATTCGAAAAGTAACTCTTTTTTTCTTACTGCCAATTTATCAAGTAAATTAAAACTTGTGATTTCTTGTGACACTTTACATTAGAGCACGTAGTACTTACTGAGAGACCATAGACACGAACTTAATGATGTTTTAGAGGTAAGTGGGACAGAGTGTAAAGTCCCACATACCTCCTTTGAAAAGGGAGGATCCTCCGACCAGACAGGGTGTTATAGTCTGGTGGGCGACTGCCCGATAGTTGATGTCGGGCTGTCGTATATGTTCAAATCGCGTGGAGAACTTTGATTGCGCGATGCAGGATTTTTGTATCTTCTTCGTAGTTCTTATGTGGCGTCATAGATGTCGCTACAATGTCTTCAGACAGACTTACTTAGCGGTGGATGCAAGACGCATAGGACGTTCGTTATGGCGATAACTGGGGGAGTCTTGTGTCCAGCGGTGGACTTCCTTCGGCTGGAATGATGATGATGAAATATAGCTGTATGCATGTCTACAATAAATGACAATAAAAAAACCGCCTGTTCTACCTCATTTAACCTCATTTCACTATTTCTTATTTAATTAATAATGTCTAAATTTATATTTTTTATCCCTAATTATTGTAATTTTGTTAAATCTTTATAAATCAGATATATGCACGGTTGACATAAATACTAATTTAGATAATATGTCCTTTTTCGTGTTTGTATAATTGAAATTAAATTAAAAATAAAAAAAAACCATTTAACGAAGCCAACATTGTAGAGTAGTGGAAAAAATGCAATGTTCCCGCAAAGTTCTACACAGCAAATCTTCCATGCAAATACCAAGCAATTCCTTAAAGATACCTCTTGTTTAGAACAAAAGAATGCCACCAAAGTTTCACCAGCAATGACCGTTAAAACATCCAAACTATTGCAAAACTACACGAATTATAACAAAAGAAGGAACTCGAGTTTTCAGAGATACCTGTAAAAGTGTTCCTCTCGGAAGACTCGAAGAAGCATACAATCTCTTCGGCTATTGTTTTGTTGTTACCAAGTTCGCGAATGTACCAACTATACTATCTAATAATGTCACAAAGAAAGTGAAAAATACATTTCCTGTGTACAGAACGCGAAACTCTATTGAGCATTCTTATTTGCTTTTGTGCAATGGAAAAGTTTCGATACTATAATTTAGTCAAATAGGATTAAAATTTACAGCAACATCAAAAAAAATCAGTGGAAGCATTTAAAAAAACTATTAATAAATTACAGAGAAATTGACAATTGGTACCTACCACAAGTGGGGCCGAAAGGTTCTGGAGTAGCGGCCGCGTACCAGAAAACGCAACGTTAGAAGGCCTATAACAAGGTGGTCTGATGACCTGGTGAAGGTTGCGGGAAGCCGATGGATGCGAGACGCACAAGAACGTTCGTTGTGGTGACGCTTGGGGGAGGCCTATGTCCAGCAGTGGACGTGTATCGACTGAAATGATGATGATGACTAGATATTTAAAAATAGAATGAAGAAAATTGATAGCTATCCATCAATAAATGAGTTAGCAACTTAGTTCGATAGTTTAATAAGTAATTCCTTACTCAGCATAATACATGTTGACATGTCAGTCATTTGAAATTAAACGTCGCTTCATTTGTACGTCTATACGATTAACTGATCGGTTGGATAGGACAACTTAATCACAAAGTCGACTTCGAGGCGAATAGGGTGGGTTTACAGTGACAGAAGGTATTGCTATACCTTCCGTCACTGTAAACCCACCCTATATCAATACTTACTATACCTTCTGTCACTGTAAACCTACCCTACCTCAATAAAGATAAACTGGATAAGTGAAAAATACCTCGTATGATACACGTGAGTATTGATGCCGTCCTCGGATCTCTTAACTCTAAAATTAAAGTAACAAATAAATACTAATAATTTCGTAATGGTCCAATTTTATTTATGAATTTATGTTATGTTTTCTTTAATTTTTAAATTTAAATTTCGATTTTATAAATTAATTCTAATCTTCATGATTTAAATCAATTAATGATATTGTAATTTAATTTCTAAAATGTAACTAATCTGATTTTAATGTTTTTTTTTTTTGATATTTTTAATTATTACTTCTTTTACATATAATTTTTAGTTTTACCTCAAAGGCTTGTTATTATTAGCTATCTCAATAAGATTGTATAGACTTATGGGAGAGCGCTGATGTCTGAAATACAGATTTTTTATCTAGTTCAGACACAGATGTTCCTCGCTAGATTTAATTTGATGTGCAACTCAAACGTCTAAATAAGTAATCAGTTTTTTTTTTCTTTTTATTGCTGATTTTTTTGCTGTGGATTGCATTTTTTATTTTCATCCCTTTCCTGCACATGCGTATATCACTATTTTATCATATAATTGTAAAAAAGGGCGACAACATTTAATTCATTAATTATAACAATAATATTTACTTATCATAAAGCTTAGCCGAAAACTGTCCGCCAAAACATGAGGCCCTAAGTTGTGAGGGTTCTTAAAATTTCCGCTAGGACCACAGGGAATTTCTGAAAAAACAAACTAGTGGTTCTAAAATGCAAAGAGTAACAGACGGACACAGGTGTGGTTTAAGTCAGTATAAGTCTGACACGCCTGCCACTCCACCCTAGAGCGGGGAAATCATTGAATGAAAAGAAAACGGTATGTTTCTGGGAGATAAGTTACCTTTATTCAGATGAACAAACAACTGTAACCTTTTTTTCAAATGCTCATAAAACTTTTACGTTTCAATCCAACAGTGGAACCTCACCTTGAAACCGGAAATACAGGTATTACAATAAAACTGGACATTTTAACCTGTGATACGGTACAACAGGCATCAAACCGTAATTATAGGGCCCGAGGCGTTTCCATTTGACAAACCATATTTTTCTATTTTACTTTTTCTACTTCGAGGAACTTTGACTCACTGTGCAGTAGAAATAGGAACGATACTTTTATGAAAGTTTAATAACGCTTCGTTTGACTTTACGGGGCGTTTTATTTAGTATATACTAGCTTTTGCTAGCGGATTTCCCCGCGTGAAAGAAGAGAATAAAAAGGTACTACTAGCATTTTACCAGCAACTTCGATCGCGAGATTTCATAAAAACTTTAACCGTATTTTCAGGGCAAACTAATAATGGCAGTCTTTATATACTTAATGCAAATAGATCAAATTTCAAGTTTATTCGCCCAAGAAATAAGATTTTCCCATACAACCTCCCTAATTATCACATTACACTCCCCAATTCGTTTTACAAATATAGGGGTAGTTTTTTTTTTTTTTTTGTAAAGTCGGTTATTTTTTTTTATAAAAAGGTTTTTTCGCTTTTTGTTTTTGCAGGTTATAAATGTATGGAATTTCTCGGTCTACCTCTCAGCATCCTCCTTAGTCAATGACTCAGACACCAATAATTCTTTCGCGATAAATAAAACATCTTTAAACCCTAATTTATCAGAGTGGTGTAGATTTATGGCTAAATGCAAACTAGTGGTTAGTTGAATACTAAAATATGTTAGTCACTTTTTCAAAGATTCCTTTTTTTAAGGTCATAAATATTTGTTAAGTAGATATTTTTGTAGCGGTCGTAAATATTAGTTTGATAGCTAGAAGCCGAAGTATTTCGAAACCAATAAAGCGGTACATGAGTCATTTCCTTTCTAAAGAAAGGAAAATATTTACTTTGTCGCCCAAAACATTTTAGACAACAAAAACATGTTGAAACTTAAGCGCCAAAAAAAAAACATTTTATTTCGTAATTCATCTTAAATATGCTAAATATGCTCTCGTAGAGCAGTGGTAGTAACTACCCCAACTTACAAATTGTGGATCGCAGGTACAAACGGCATGATGTGTAATTTTTCTTCACCACTGCTCTCAAAATGGTGAAGGAAAAACATCGTGAGATACTTTCCGCTTCGTCTCTACTGGGCCCCTACGGTTTTGCTGACGTCTTTTTGAGGCGCGTGGAACACTAGGCGCCATCGACGGCTCTGGCTCCGATCGAGCGTTCATCGGATAGCCGGACGGTGAGCTATCCATTACTCATCGGCCGCAAATGTACGCCTGCGGTGGCTGGTAGTTGGGGTCGAGGTCTCCGTGGATGCTGCGTGACGACCCCTCACACGTGTGACCGTTTCCTTCACTAACATTTTTGCTTTAAAGAAGAAGGTGATCGTCGTCGCCCAGACCTGAGAGGGTTGTATTATATTTATTATGATCAATACATATTATAAAACAAAGTCCCCCGCCGCGTCTGTCTGTCTGTCTGTTCGCGATAAACTCAAAAACTACTGCACCGATTTTCAAGCGGTTTTCATCACTCGAAGAAGGTTTTAGTATATAATTTGTTAAATGTTCGTATTTATTTCTGTGTACATAAAACATATTTGTTGAAGATGTCGGGAAAAAATAAGCCGAAAGGGATACCATGTTACTCCGAATTTGACGTGAGCGAAGCCGCGGGCAAAAGCTAGTTACCTATAATATCGTAAATAAATATGTGTTACGGACGCAAATTATATTCTAGTAAAAGTCTCTCATTCCTTTCCGCTTTTAAGATGATTTCCCACATAAAAAAACAAAGATTTGTTCACTTGACGATACCGATTCAACAAAAGAAATCGTGGCCACTAAACACACGTAACGTCAAGGTTGTATCCTCGAGATGTCTATCGCAGAACATTATTTACAACTTGTTACTTTGTGTACTGAGCCCGCGGGACCTCTTTGTTGCCAAGGGAGATAGTTTTATGTAATATTTATGACATAAGAAGTTGTTTATGATCTTATTGGACGTATTGTACCAATGGTAAGGTGTTGCCATATTTTTTTGTATTCATTCACGTTGACTCGCGGGCGCGGAGGCGGGCGCGGTCAGGAAATCATTCATCATCATCATCATCATCATTCATCATCATTTGTCATTTTTTGGTCATTTGCTTACTACCGACCTGAAAGACCATGTAGATATGGAGAGGGAACGGAGGGCGCTGTCTGTCAGAGCAAATATGATAGCTCGTAGGTTTGCGCGGTGTTCTGTTGAGGTAAAAGTGACGTTTTTTAGAGCGTACTGTACCTCACTGTACTCGTGCAGCCTATGGGCTGATTACAGCAAGAAAAGTTACAGCGCTCTTCGGGTCCAATATAACAACGCTTTCAGGGCGGTGATGGGGCTGCCTCGAACTTGTAGTGCTTCGGGCATGTTCGCAGAAGCACGCACCGACTGCTTCCATGCCACTATGCGAAAGCGTTCCGCATCTATGTTGCGCAGAGTGAGGGGTAGCACCAGCGCCGCACTGGCGATGTTTGCTGCAAGGATGGACTGCTATATCCTTAGGCATTGTAGTGACCGACATGTAGCAGTACAAAAGAAACTACTTTTTTGAATATGTAAATTGTAATTTAACTATTTACATATAAAAAAAAAAAAAAAAATTGACGATTTGTTTATTTATTATTTTTGTAATATTACTGTAATTATTGTGTTTATTAATTAATTCAATTTTGGAGGCAATTTTATTTCATTAATTAAGTAATAATTGTGTTATATGATGTTTTGTGTCAATTTAATGATATGGGTGTAACTTACCTGAATAAAGATGATTATTATTATTATTATTAAATATCAAATATTTGGCGTAAAATCGAAGTGTTGACGTATGAAATGCACGTGCGGTCTAAGTAGCGGGCAAGCAATGACCTTTGTCACAAAATAGACCAGAAGTCAATCTCAAATCTTTTTTAGCTAGGCTTTACCCGCATACATAAAATATAAATTATGTCACTCAAGAATAAAGCAGTTTTCTATCGGTGAAAAAATTTTCGCTGTCGGATCAGTACTTTCAAAGATTACCTCACACAAAAAAACAAACTTCTATAGATGTTTCATTTTTCTGTTTTCTTTTCTAACATTTCTTTTGTACTGCAACGACTTAAATTACTTACTATCTACTCACCCCCTCATACAATTATGTGAACTAGTTCTTAGAAATTATTTCACCCCCCTCTTGTGACTTCACCGTTGTATTAATGGCATAATGGCGACTGGCTTTGTCCATTGTAGGACCATTGCATTCAGCGGCGCTCCGCGCGCGGCGATTTAGCTATGTAGAAGGATAGGACACAAGATGTAAGCTGAAGCGGGCATTCGAATAATGTATGTCATGACAGCACGGTTGGCACTATGCTGGTTGAATGTGGGCAAAAATAATCCATTGACAACCCCCGCGGCGGGCGGAGCGGGAAATAGTGTCAGACTCTTACTGACTAAAAAAAACCCACCCCGTTCCTTCTAGCCTTCATACCGGGGCTCGAACTGGGGGTATTTAACTAAAGTAAGTGACTACACGCTAAGGGCACCACCTATTGGGGTACGGACTTCGGCTTAAGGCATCGCTGGGAGGGCAGCAAGAGACAGGCTGAATCGAACTAAATCATTTCGATTCCCGCACGGAACAGCCGGCCTACAGTGCTCTGAGTGCGAGTTGTTTTTACATTAATACTATCGAAAAGTTTGGTTCTCTGTTGGCTTAAGACTTGGAGCAATTAGAATAAAGATAAAAGCAGTCTGCAAGCCCACGCCTACGGTTGCCGGTAGTCGAGATCGGAGTCCCGGCGGCAGGGACGTGAGTTCTACTCACCCCTTTTGTAGGTTTTTTTTTTATGGTGGGGAAAATTAAAGATTCCCGCTGTAGCGGGAGATATTGTCAGACTCTTACTGACTAAAAACCCACCCCGTTCCTTCGTGCCTTCATACCGAGGCTCGAGCTACCTTTCGTACTAACCCCAGTAGACCCTTTTTATAGGTAACAAAAAGTCTGCGCTTATATCTTGCGCCACATCAAGTATACTGATGTCCTGTGCACACTTTCAAGTTTCCACTCTATAGACATTGTTCAATAAACACATCGAGAAAATCTACGTTAGACAATAATGATGACAGTACCAGTAATTGGTATAAACATTAATAATGCAAAGATTAAATTGTTTGTTTGTTTATGGGTTGTAATCTCTATAATAAACTAGCTTTTGTCCAAGTGGCTTCGCTCTAGCTCTTCCCTACTCCACCCTACTATACCCTACTCTACCCTACTGTACCCTACTCTACCCTATTCTACTCTACACTACTCTACCCTACCAAACATCACATAAACCATCTACTAAATACCTAAGTAGTCCGAAAAAATCCTAAACATTTGGTTTAGATAGATGCGCCCGTTCTTGAGTTATAAAATTACAACGAACGTAATCTAGCATGAGTGTGTCGGCAGTGTTTTATGGCTCCTGTTTGGTGCTTCTTGCAACATGATTTTATAAAATACTAGCTTTTGCCCGCGCGGCTTCGCTCCCGCTCTTTCCTACTCCACCCTACTATACCCAACTCTACCCTACTCTACCCTACCCTACTCTACACTACTCTACCCTACTCTACCCTACTCTACCCTACTCTACCCTACTTTACCCTACTCTACCCTACTCTACCCTACTCTACCCAACTCTACCCTACTCTACCCAACTCTACCCTACTCTACCCTACTCTACCCTACTCTATCCTACTCTACCCTACTCTACCCTACTCTACCCTACTCTACTCTACCCTACTCTACCCTACTCTACTCTACCCTACACTACCCTAATTTTATTTTTTTTTTCCATAAGAACCTCACAATAACAATCACAACAAAAAAAAATCAGCAAAATCGGTCAAGCCGTTTTCATGTTATGTCGTGACAACGAAAAACGGGTTTCATTTTTATATATATAGATTTCAATACATAGTGAGTGGGGCACGTAATAAAAATAACAATAATACAACGTGTAACGTTAAATGCGCAAAACCATAGACATCCCAAATGATTTTTAATTGAATTGACTTAATTATGTGAGAAAAAATAAACATTAAAAAAATTAAAGGTTTTATGTGCAGTTTTAGTTTGTTTAAAATTCATATCTGCATTGAAATAAGAACTTTTATTATCCCGTGTATGAGAAAATTTGATTGGACTACATCTATTTGTGTTTGTTTACCTATTTCGGTGTGTTTGGGCACAAGATGGCTTGACCTATTCATAAATAGATAGGTCGACGTTTTTAATGAAGATTTTTTTGAAAAATTTAATCTATATTAAAAAGTGGTTTGATTGATTCTGCTCGTTATTCTGATCAAACTAATTTCAGGTTTTGCGCATTTAACGTTACACGATGTATAGATATACTTATTATTTTATTTTACTAGGAAGTCATTTAAAAATGTTCTATATTTTAAAATATTTGTATTGCCTAGTGACTTGTTTTTAAACACTTATGACAATAACATATTTTCTCTTATTTATTTTCAATTCCTTTATATTTTCGAGCCTTAAGAGGGTCCTTCTCCACTCGCTTATCGTAAACATCGAAAATGGTTAAAAAGCTTGTTACTTCATTTAATGCAATCCAACGCGATGTTTGACGAAAAGGCAACGCAAAAAAAGAGAGATAACGCCTGGAAACTCTGTTAGTATTCGGTAATTCCGAGATTTACTCGAAAATTTCACAAAACTTGCTCCGGGAAATAGCTGTTTTTTTTTAAACCCTTAAAAGTTTTTGGAAAAAGTTATCATCATTTAGAATCTTAATAAAATTTGCAAGGTCTCTAGACGATTACTTTTTTGACTTTTTTTATTTTTAGGCAAATTATGAAGTGTCAAAGTTCATACAAAATAGGACATTTTCAGAGGTTTTTACTGGATTAGTTTTACACAAATTTAGAAATTGGTTTCTTTAGAAACCTAGGTTATATCCACAAGATTCTGTGTTTCCAAAATATCTAATGAAAACTGTGTAATAACGTCATAATCAGTTATGAGCGATTGTATGAAAAACAGTGAAAATGTGAGTCATGATGCACCACCTTAAGGCTTCTCGCCCACGTCCGATAATCGGTGACCGATTTTTTCTAGGAGAAAAAATAGAACCCACTGATAGCAATAGTGCAACGCACACGTCCTACATAAAGTCGGTCATAAAATACAGAACAATGTTACAAATATACAAAATCGACCCGATTTATCTGTCCTACAAAAAGTCTGATGTGGGCGGGCAGCGTCATCCTATTATTTTAACCAAAAACGCTCATTCTTTAAAATTACTCGATTTCTGTGCATTGAATTGAGGTAGGAATATCGAAAGAGTCAAAACTATCGCCTGTAACTCAACCTATAAGAAAAACGACCAGTGAAATTACATTCAGGTCGAATACTAAAGCTACGATATAGTTTACATATTATATAAATAGGATATAATACATGTATATAACGCCATCCTTCCCCTGGACCCTTGTCAAAAGGCAGATGCTACAGATACCCTCTGCTTATGAAACAATGTACTTGGAAATTTTAATCTTCCTGTCCAAGATGTAGAACGGTGTACGATGTAACAGCTGTAAGCGTAAAAAAAATAGTTTCTTGATATTACTAGGTTCTACTCGTGGCTAAACTCGATTTAAGTACCCGTGTCCGGATATAAAAAGAGTGTATAGATGGACAGATTAACAGATAAATAGACAAGCAAACATACAATCAAATAGACAGACTAACAGAAAGACAATAGACAAACAGATAGGCAAACATACAGTGAAACAGACAGCCTAACAGACAGACAACAGACATACAACCGATAAACAGAACGACAAACAGACGACAAACAGACAGACATACAGACATATGAACAGACAGACATACAGACAGACGAACAGACAGTCGAACAGACACACAAAAAAACAGATGAAAAACTGTCAAACAGACAGATAAACATACAGTCCAACAGACAGACTAACAGATAGACAACAGACAAACATAAAGACAAACAGATAGACGAACAGACAGATGAACAGGCACATTAACAGACAGACGAACAGACAGTCGAACAGGCACACAAACAGACAGATGAAAAACTGACAAACAGACAGACAAACATACGGTCCAACAGACAGACTAACAGATAGACAACAGACAAACAGACAGACAAACAGATAGACGAACAGACAGATGAACAGGCAGATTAACAGACAGACGAACAGACAGTCGAATAGACACACAAACAGACAGATAAAAACAGACAAATGGACAGACAAGCAGACAGACAAACAAACAGACAGTCGAGCAGACAGACAAACAAACCGACAGACAAACAGGCAGGCAAAAAGACAGTCGAACAGACAGACGAACAAACAGACGAACTGACATAGGAAAAGACAGATAAACGTTCCACAGCCACGGCGAATCTTTTGCACAACCAGTCATCATCATCACCATAACAATAATTTATTTCTTTATTATTTACAATTCGCGGAAACTGTGTACTTATCTGCGAGAAAAAAGAAAATAAATATTCGTATAAAGTTTGTCCTTATATGTATTTAGTTTCTTTGTTTTATCTTTGATACAATCAGAAACTACAGTAATTATTCGAAAATTTACATTATTTTTCAGTCGAGCGCAAAGTAATTAACACTTTATCTTGAGGAAGTATTAATTAATTTAAAACTTATTTATTTTGTTTCGAAACGTTGAGATGACGGTATACTTAGCGATCCTGGCCATTGCCACTTTTACAGGACTTGTTCAAACTGGTAAGTTACACCAGAATTTTTAGCGATATGGACTATCTAAAAAAAAATAACCGACTTAACTAAAATATTGAATTGAATTTGAGGAGTTCCCTCGATTTTGCCAAGATTTCATCATCAGATCCCAACTTGTGACTATGGTACCATTTGGAAAGTATACCCTTTCCCACAAATAAATATTTTTCAAATCGGTTGGCAAGCGAGGAAGTTATGCGCGAACAAACATTAATAAAATACAAACATCCGAATTGAGAACCTCCTCCTTTTTTAGAAGTCGGTTAAAAAAGAGTTTTAAGACCCTGTCGATCATTATGGTCATCATGTTTTATTCCGCGTTTTTCTCTCATCGATTTTCTTAAGTATTTAAGTACATAAAAAAAACAATTAAAATACAATTAATAAATTAATAAACTGGTCAAGGGCGAGTCGGACTTGCGCTCCGAAGGTTCCGTACCAATTCGCATAAATATAATTCAATTCCTTAGTCGACTCTCGAAGATTTTTCCAAAACGCCAAAAAGTACTCGTAAATTATATTGTGAAGTAACAGACAATTTATAGTTTTCAGACTTTGCCTTTACTTGTAGTAAGAGACCTTACTTCTTGCCAAAAAGGATTCTAGATGATCAGAAAGTGCCCTGTAGGTTTTGATTGCCTTGCAATTGTTAAAATATGAGTCTAAAGGAAGCCTGAATGGCCTTATCTTGACAAAGAAGTATAATTTTTAACAAACTAGAGTATTTCATATTAATTCATTAAACCCTAAACGTTCTCTTTGTCTTTCTATTGTATCTCTAATTACGGTATTCAAAAGATTAATTTCAAGTTTCCTTTGTTTCACAAGTTTTTAACTAAAAATGGTCTTGACAGACATACATACTGTAAATAAAGTGAACTTATAAGGGTTCCGTTTTTGACAACTGAGATATGGACTAACGGACCCTAAAACTATTAAAAACTAGTCGTACCTACATAAATACAGTACTTTTTATCGACATTTATTTTCTCTCTATCCCACAAATCCTGATCAATTGTAAACTTTGACATGAGATCATAAAGTGAAACTTATATTTTAGTTTTTAATTCAAAAAGTTTGAGATAAAATGTACTGGATCAATCAGAACTTTTCATTTTAATTATATTGATTTTGGAAAAATCCTCCATTTTTTCCCATCAATGAGACTGTTCGTGCTACTAATAATAATAATCATCTTATATTCTAGTTCCACCACCACAATGCCTCGCAAACTTTAGATGGGATGACTGCGGTAAACCACCTCGAACAGTCATCTATTACTGGAGAGTAGCATCAAGATGTGAAGTCGGCATCTGGCGTGGCTGTCTCCCTAACATGAACATGTTTAAAGACGAGTACGAATGTGTTAGCACATGCACATTCTCAGTAAGAGCTTCAGCGCAAGACTTTCACCAGCTCAATGCGATTGAAGACGATACTACGACGGAAAATTACGAAGAGGGTTACAGTGAAGTTGATAATAGTACAGATGAAAATGATTTGGTTGATTCAACAACGCTAGCTGGAGATATCACGACTGATGCAGCGAATGAGGGTGGCGATAAAGAAGAAGGGGGTGACGATAAGAAAGAAGATAAAGACCCAGCTGATGAAGATGGAAAGGATACAGCCACTGAAGCTGACGCTGAAAAGGATAACGAGGAAAAACCAGACAATCCAGAAGAACCAGAGGAACAGGAAGAGCCGAAAGAAAACGAAGAGCCAGAAGAGCAAGAAGAGGGAGACTGAGATTAATAAATAACTACATAAATAAACTAGACAACTGATAAACATACTTATATATTTCTAAATACATACATAATATAGATAAATTCCACCCAGACACAGAACAAATGATCATACAAACATGAAAGAAACATTTCACCAATACATAAATTAATGTTGAACTATTTTTGAGAAAGCATTTAAATGATGTGCCTACATTTTTAGTTAAACAAACAAAAAATCGCTATTTACTCAGTTACATAGGCCTTATTTTTCTAATTTCTGATACCGAGTTGCGAGAAAATTAGGCCACGCAGTAAGAATTCAAAAAATCTTGAACACAACCTAAACCGTAATTAGAGAGTAGTTTTGAAAAACGAATAATGGGAATCTTTATTATTTATTTATGTATGTATTCGTGCCAAGTTTCAAGTTTATTAATCCAGGGAACAAGATTTTCCCATACAAACTTTAACACCCCCTAAATCTTGCATGGGGGGTAGTATTGAAAAAATCAATATGTCAAACTTTAAAACTAATTTAGGTTAATATTTATGGAAAGTTTTGAGTTGATTGGCCCACAAAAAAATAAATTTCACACTTCAGAAATCCCCCTTTTTACCCCCTTAGAGGCTGAATTTTAGAAAATCCTTTTTTAGTGTTCGCCTACGTCATAAAAGGAAGCCTTGTGCAAAATTTCACAGTCCTAGGCCCAGTAGTTTCGTCTGTGCGTTGATATGTCAGTCAGTGAGTTTCTCTTTTTATAATTATATATAGACTAGCTTTTGCCCGCACGGCTTCGCTCCCGCTCTTCCCTACTCTACCCTACTACATATATCCTACTCTACCCTACTCTACCCTACTCTACCCTACTCTACCCTACTCTACCCTACTCTACCCTACTCTACCCTACTCTACCCTACTCTACCCTACTCTACCCTAATCTACCCTACTCTACCCTACTCTACCCTACTCTACCCTACTCTACCCTACTCTACCCTACCAAACTTCACATAAACCATCTACTAAATAGTCCGAACAAAGCCTAAAAATTTGGTTTGGATAGGTGAGCCCGTTCTTGAGTTATAAAATAACAACGAAAAGTGGCATTGTTTTTATATATATAGATAGATAAGTCAATCTATCAATAATTCCAAGAGAAACGGATAAATTTTAGTCCCATCTTTAAAACAACGTTTACAGGAAAAAACATAGAGACACTTGAAAATAAAATAAATAATAGTTTGAGACTAATAATTGAATGGCTGACGTACAAAAATTTAAAAATTAATTTTAGAAAAACTCACATCATGAACTTCAACCAACGAACAAATCCTATTAATCCTCTTATTTCGTTTGAACAAAACATAGTTTCTAAAATTGAAAACATAAAATTCTTAGGGCTTTGGTTAGATCAGCATATGACATGGAAGACACACGTTGAACATGTTATAAAAAAACTTAACCAATGTTGTTACGCTTTACATAATCTAAGCAAGGTCGCCAATCGCAGTACTGTTCTTACCGCTTATCATGCATACGTCTCCACCACACTGCGATACGGCATAATATTCTGGGGTAACTCTTCGGATAGGGATATGGCATTTAAAGCCCAGAAAAAGTGTCTTCGTGCGGTATGCCAGATCAAAAACACTGATAGCTGCAAACCTTTTTTTATTAATCTGAAAATATTGACACTTCCATCATTATATATTTATGAAGTTGCTATGTTTATAAAAAACAACAATAACCTCTTTGAAACCCTGTCTACCAAACGACATCAAGGAGCACTTAAATCAAAAACCCATCAAACTGCCCTATTTTCTAAAAAAATTTTAGGAATGGCTCCAAAAATATTTAACAAATTACCTACATCTATAATAACTTTAAAAGATCTAAATTTCTTCAAAAAAACACTCCACAAATTCTTACTACAAAAAGTATGCTATAGTATTAACGAATATTTAGAAGACAAATAACAAACCATGAATCTCCGATAATTACGTAGTAGCTGCCTATTTTATTTTAGTTTTACAAGTGACGTACTGTTGTATTATGAATATATATATATATATATATATATATATTTATATATATATACACAACAACAATATATATATATATATATATTGTTGTTTTGTGATGTGTTATCTTATATTTTATTATTAAAGTTTAACAAGCAATATTATAAACTGTTCTAACACAGTTTTTTCAGTTTGCCATTTGGTAAACAATATTTGTATGCCCAGCAAGGCAACGCATAGTGAGTCGATATTTTATAATTAACACCATGTACTGTACCTACATACATTATACCTATGTTTTACAAATAAACATTTGAATTTGAATTTGAATTTAAATATTAAGTAGTAGAATATTCGTATTATTTACTGTACATGGACGCGTAGCTTTCGGTATCTCGGGTCACTCGTCCAAGGGGATGGTGAGGTAGACCGGGACGTAACTCATCGGATCAACGCAGGATGGATGAAATGGCGACAGGTCACGGGAACAACTTGTGATCCACGGATGCCCCTCAAGTTGAAGGGTAAAATCTACAAATCCGTGATAAGGCCTGTCATACTGTATGGATCAGCATGTTGGGCTGTGAAAAAGACGGATGAAAAAAGATTGCATGTAGCGGAGATGAGAATGTTAAGATGGATGTGTGGTGTGACGAGAATGGATAAAGTGAGAAATAAGTATATTAGGGGAAGTTTGAAAGTGGCGCCAGTGACTGAAAAGTTGAAAGGAAATCGTTTGTCTTGGTATGGTCATGTAAAGAGGAGAGATGAAACGCATGTTGCTAAAAGAGTTATGAATTTACATGTGGATGGATGGAGAGGGAGAGGGAGGCCAAAGAAAAGATGGATGGATGGTGAGAGAAGTGATATGAATGAAAAGGGAGTCAGTGATAGCGTGACGAGTGACAGGACAGAATGGAAGAAAAAAACGTGTTGCGCCGACCCCAAATAAAACGGGATAAGGGCAGGAAGATGATGATGATGATGGACGCGTAACTTCATAGACGCGTATATGTCACTATATACTTGATCACAGCTCGGTATACGCCTATTTACAGCTTAAATACACAACTTTGAATATCTGTCCGCGAAGCCTCAACGTCGTGCCATGATGTATCTTTGTCGACATAGGGTTCGAGTGCCCGTTGAGTTCTTAATATCAGCAGTTAGTCGATTCTTTAAATGACTGCTGATTCTTTGACCAGAGAACCGGTCAAAGAATCAGCAATGGCGTTCAACATGGCCATGCCTTGATACATAATATAAAAATATTTGCTCCATTGTTCTATATTATTTTATTATCAGGTGGGATCGCAGTAAAGCACTAGTTTATATGAAGAAAAAAAAAACATCAATCGTTCGATTAAAGATTAAATCTAAATAAATGGATTGGACATCTCTGATTCATTATTGATATGACATGATATTAGGCGTACATGGCGGCTGGCGGATGTTATTAGTTGCGTAAAATACTATAAAATATACATTTTGACATACAGCTAGTCCGTGTTACAGAAGTATTTGCAACTTATATAATAAAAAAGACCATTAATTATTTTGTATTCCGATAGTCTTCATTGCACAGGGCGAGTTTGGACATTCACCTTTAGTTCCAGATTTTTTTCTATACTTGTGCTACAACACCCTGCTTTATGCCAAATTTCAGGATTCTAGGTTAACAGGAAGTACCCTATGACTTTTGATTCCCTTGAGTTCCAAAATAATAATTTCAACTCGATACCTCAACGCGATCCCGAGATAAATGGTTTTGACAGATAAACAGACAGACGGACAGACTGCCGGACTCCTATAAGAGTTCTGTTTTTCTTTGAAGTAGGTACGGTACCCTTAAAAGCATGGAGAGATATAATTAAAAAAAAAAAAACATACATTCAGTCAGTCAGAACATAGAACCTCCTCCTTTTTGAAGTCGTTTAACAAAACCCAAAGTATCTTTGATCTACAGTTTTTCAATAAATAAGCGGGCTCTTAATAATGAAAAGAAAGAAAACATTTTTATTTAGAACACACAATGTAAAAAAAAAGTATATAAAAACTAAATATTAAAAAAGGTGTTCTTGTCTACGTAAATAAAATATATTATTTAGTGAATGTCACTGATATTTTTTCCACATTTAATGCCGAGGTTACAATATTGGCTAGCTGGACGTGACAGGCGCAGGTACGCGGCCTGGCTGCGGTCTCATAGCTACGGTATGTTACTGACGTGTGTACACCGCCTATAATAAAATACGAATGTGAAGAGCCTACTCGCTTGAATCTGATACTTTTATACTATCCTCTACGTCTTCTGTTAGTTCAGCTAACCTTCAACAAGTATCATGGTGAGCAGTGGTACCATTGACCCCGACTTCCAAGTTTAGAGATCGCGAGTTCAAACTCAGCCAGGCGCAATATTTTGTATAAAGCTAGCTTTTGTATAACTACTTTTGCCCGTGGCTTCATCCGCATACCTACATAAAATATAACCTACGTTTTTTTTTTGTTTGCAGGAGGTTATCTGTGGAAGTAGTGGTCCGATTACTAAATTTTCTTACGGATATAAAGCTGCTTTATTCCTAAGTAACATTGACCATATTTTATGTACGCGGGCAAAGCCGCGGGCAAAAGCTAGTATATAATAATAATAAAAATCCTGCCATCTATTTGGTATTCTCTAGATAAAGTGTACAAAATTAAATTGGAACGAATTCAACGGCCATGCGCTCTCTAATTTTCGTTTGCATTCCCAATAATCGTTCCACTTGTTCAAATATTAACATTTCCTGTTTCTTAATTCTTGGAATTTTCAGTGTTTTTTTATTTAATTATAACGACTTCCTCTTTTTCTGACTGGCCATGGTTCATATTTTTAGATTTTATTTTTGCGAAAGTAAACTGAAAGATTGGCTAGATAAGTTTTCATCATAGTGAGGATGGTTAGTTATAATTATTATATCTGTTTATTTATCGACATTTATTCTTTAACTAGAGCAGTGTAGTGGTGGCCGAGTGGTAAAGGCTCCGACTTACGAGTTGTTGGTCGCGGGTTCAAACCCTGCCAGGCGCATTACTTTGTGTAATTTATTTCAATACCACTGCTCTCAAAACGGTGAAGGAAAACATCGTGAGGAAACCGGCATGTCCTAGAACCAAAAATTCAAAGACATGTGACATTTACCAACACGCATTGGGCCCGCGTGGTGGATTACGGCCCATTTCCTCTCCTAAAGAGGAGGCCTGAGTCCCAGCAGTGGGAAAGGCTGATGATGATGATGATTCTTTAACTGAGTTTTTTATCCATTGTCACATACACTTCTATATTCCAATTCGACTCAACCTCCTTCGACTGGACGCACTATACAAGTGGCTACAGCATTATGCTGGGCTTTCGGCCGACTTAGTCTCAATCAAAATTTGAATACCAATTAGCCTCTTCACACGCGTTTCCACTAAGTCCAAAGATTTAATCTTTTTCGTAAATGAAATGTTTTTTTTCTTTCTTTAAATTGACATTTGCTGGCATTAATCGAGGATTTTGCTATTGTCATGGCTAGTGGTGGTTAATATTACGCGTCAAAATATAACACGCTATTTGTTCTTAGCGCATAGCGTTTGCTGAATCGACTTTGCCTTCGCGCTATAATTATAACGTCTTGTTCAACAAAACGCCAGCAGCGGGTCCAAAACGGGATAGTAACAAAGCACGATAGCGCCCCGTCTGTAGCGTGCCGGGTAAACTCGGACTGCAGTCGGCTCGCGTCGTGCGTGATTGTTGCGCCCGTTTAGCGCGTTGCCGAATAAAATGATGACGTCTCCGCGTTCAGACTTCTGTAGTTTTGTTATAACGAGTTATAATTATAGCGTATAAAATAGCCCGCTATAAAAATATTTTCAATAGTCTATAGCGCGTTTATAGTTTATAGCAGATTTGAATCACTAGTCATGGCGTCTGCGTCAAGAGGAGGTGTGCGGCGTCGTGTGAAAACCGCCATAGACCACATGTTTCATGAAGCATACGTCACACGACATTAGCTATAAATCGGGACTTATGAAATACGGCACAGCCACCGTCATCTCTCATCTTGCCGCCTCTGCCTCTGTTGCTTACACCCATACAACGGAACTATTATAGTATTTGTTAGTTTTTAATTTTAGCATAGATATAAGGTATTTTTTGTGTTTTTCTGGAGAACCAAGGTTACCGACATAGCCCGAAATATCGCCAAACTTAAGTGGCAATGGGCAGGGCACATTGCTCATATGTGTATGTACGTGGTTCGAGACCACGTACCAGTATACGCAGCGTTGGAAGGCCTCCCCAACAAGGCAAGGCGGACCGATAAATTGGTGAGGGTCGCTGGAATCCAAAGGATGCAAGGCGCACAGGACTGTTCGTATGGCGATACAAGGGGGAGGCCTATATCCAGCATTGAATGTCTTTCGATTGAAATGATGATGATGAGATGAGCGTTCGTAACTCATTGTGTTGTTGTTTTTCGCATAGCAGTTTTTGATGTCTAAAAAAACAAGCAAGTTACATTCATCATATGCTGAACTTATTTTAATGATGTTTCATTCTATTTTTAATATATTACTTATTTATTGTGCACACCTACCGCAGTGTTGTTTTTTAACTCATAGGTGGACTGGTAGAGAATGCCTTGTTGCATTCAGTCCACCAATGTTCCACTACTGAACATGTAGTTTAGATAATTAAATAAACTTACTACACAAAACATACCATCACGGCTATGTACCCTGAATAGTGATGTTCAATTCCGCTATAAACTCTAGACGCGAATATATTTTTATAGCGCGCTATTTTATCATATATCTATCATTATAACACGTTATAATATATATCTATTATTATAACGCGTTATAATAAAATTCGTCAATCAACTGAACTCGGAGACGTTATCACTTTATTCGGCACTGATACAATTAACGCTATATTGCTATCCTGCTTTTGCCCCGCTGTTGACGTTTTGTTAAGCGAGTCGTTATATTAAAGCGCGAAGACAGAGTCAATATAACAAACGCTATACGCTATGAACAAATAGCGTATTGTATTTACGCGCTATACGTTATATTAGCCACCAATAACCCTAATGAGTTGAGCAGCAAGCAGCCTCCACAGTTCGACTAGCATGTTTGTTTAGGCAAGCCTGTGCGAAACATGCAGGAACTTTAGGCGGCATCACTGAAGCGCCTATGTGAATATTTATGTGGGATTTAGGGCTGCTATGTTCAGATCCCCATATTTATATCACGGGATATAGCAGAATCCGTTACTTTACTATAAATCCTGTTAAATTTGTAAACACTTTTTCTCGGCAAGTGATATAATATGATATTTATTTTGCAAATCACACTACTTTCACAAAGTTTTAGTTTATGGTAAGTTTGTTACTTCTTCACCTTTAAATGGTTGAACGGATTTGGATGAAATAGCTGCACACGAGTAGACCATATCCTGGAATATCATGAGTACCTAAAATACTTATTCCACAACTTTTTCAACACACTTATTTTTTTATATGTAAATTAAACCAAAAATTACAAAAATATAGCCCATTAAAGTTACGTGTACGTTACGTTACGTTGCGCCATGCTGCGTTTGTTTTGCACGGAGTGACGTCACACGTAACTTTAATGGGCTGGATATATCTTTGTTAATATTTGTTTAATCCAAAAAAGGAAAAATACGTGTCCAATATTTTTTTTATAATCTAAAATATTGGACTAAATAAAATGTAATTATTTTGACCCTGGAAACTACCCTATTGTGGCTGACTTAGTAATTTAGTAGGCAATGAAGGGTTTTGAAGGCGAATAAAGCTTTTGTTTAATTATCACCCTTTTTCTTCCCTTTGGTTCTGAAAGTTCCAAGTACTAGCTTGTTACGGTTTTTATTTATTTATTTATTTAATCTTCATGCAACACAAAGTACATAAGATATGAATCACCCCAATATATAGTCATATAATATTCCAAACAACCGCTAACTATTACAGTGAATTCAAAATCTGCGCGTTCGTGAGTTCTGCTTAGATATAGGTCCAAAGACTTTGGTCTAACATCGTCGGCTGCTTTTGAAAGCACGAGCACAACCTCTGTATTTAGTTATTTAAACTTAGGTAGTTCGAAGTTGGCCTGTCTTTGCTCAAGCTACGGATATAGCTCTATGTTATTCGTCTAGTTGAATACATTTAGAGTTTTTATTGTGTCAAATGTTCGGTATATTTATAGAAAATTGGAGGAAGCGTCGTACGACATACGAGTTGTAAATCGCGTATTCATCATCATCTTCATGCTTCATTTCAGCCGATAGACGTCCATTGTTTGACATCGGCCTCCCCCAAGTGTCGCCACAATGATCGATCCTGTGCGTCCCGCATCCATCGGATTCCCGCAACCTTCACCAGGTCATCGGTCCATCCTGTAGAAGGCTTTTCGACGCTGCGACTTCCGGTACGCGGTCGCCTCTCCAGAACTATTCGGCCCCGATGGCCATCGGTTCTGCGAGCAGTGTGCCCAGCCCATTACCACTTAAGTTTGGCGATTATTCATGCTATGTCGGTAACCTTGGTTTTTCTGCGGATATCCTCTTTTCTGATTCGATCACGCAAGGAAACTCCATGCATAGACCTATTGCCCTTTGGATGACTTAACTCTTCTAATGAGGCCCATTGTAAGCGACCACGTTTCGGAGTCATATGTCATCACTGGCAACACGCACTGGTTTAAATCTGTGAAATACATGACAGTAAAACCACAGTACTTCTTCACTGTAAAGAAAATTCCTCCTAAACCAATGCCATAAACTAGTTCAGAGTACCGTCCATTTTATTTGATCAAAGCCTTTATCTAGCCACTCCGCACTACGTAATTCACGGACCGTGTCCAATAGGTACTAGAAACTTCGACATATTCCTGTGGCTACCACAACTTGGAGCATAGATCTCTAAACAATTGCTCACGAGATGCCGTTGTTAACAAATTGTTTAAGACACTTAGCTGGGGAACAGACTGAAGAGCTGGCTAGGTTGAAGATGAATTGGAATGTGGTTTTAAGGGAAATGCTATCCTATTAATACACATTTAATGTGCTAAGCTAAGGAGTGGAATACCCTGCCGTAGTCTGAAGAACCTATCCACAAATTAACCTATTCACTCTTGATTTGAAGATCCCCAGGTTGTAGCTATTTGGTTGAGATGTGGACATTACCGTGAGTAACATGATTTTACCTTAAAAATACTTAAAAAGGTACTGTTTTTTAAATTTCTAAAATTGTTTTTTTTTTTTTGTGTAATTCAGAACGATGTCCACTGAATAGAAAGATATTTACAAACCTATTATTAAAATAAAGTATTTTTTTAAATTTAGTAAATCCAGCAAATAAAAATGTGTGATTGAACATTTTTTTTTCTCAAAATTAAGGATAGGTTTACAAATATCTCGCGGTAAAACTGTTGGCACATCTATTAAGGTTCTTAATTTTTTTTTGTGTAACTTAGTGCGGTGTACTTTTTAGAAATTTTTAAAACTGTAAGATGTGCGTTTAAGGACTCTCCTTAAGGTGGTGCATCATGACTCACATTTTCACTGTTTTTCATACAACCGCTCATAACTGATTATGACGTTATTACACATTTTTCATTAGATATTTTGTGTGTCTTGTGGATATTATCTAGGTTTTTAAAGAAACCAATTTCTAAATTTGCGTAAAACTAATCCAGTAAAAACCTCTGAAAATCTCCTATTTTGTATGAACTTTGACACTTCATAATTAGCCTAAAAATTAAAAAAGTCATCCTCTAGAGACCTTGCAAATTTTATTAAGATTCTAAGTGATGACAACTTTTTCCAAAAAATTTAAAGGTTTAAAAAAAAACAGCTATTTCCTGGAGCAAGTTTTGTGAAATTTTCGAGTAAATCTCGGAATTACCGAATACTAACAGAGTTTCCAGGCGTTATCTCTCTTTTTTTGCGTTGCATTTTTTCGTCAAACATCGCGTTGGATTGCGTTAAATGAAGTAACAAGCTTTTAAACCATTTTCGATGTTTACGATAAGCGAGTGGAGAAGGACCCTCTTAAAAGGCTTTCTTGTATTTTCTTAAGCATGCAAATACTTTCGTCACCACAAAAAAAAGGACCTGTAACTTAATCCAGGAGTGGCCGCTGTATGCAGCACCGTCCACACTGATCCCATTACCAATTCCATAGGTACTTAGTTCACTACTGACCACTTGTCAGAAAAATACTGATATGATATAATAAAAAAAAAAATGCATTGAATATTGATAGTGAAGGCATTTACAACTTACAAACTAGTGTTAGTACATATACCTCTGTCAATTAATTCATGAATCCCCAAGCGACACCCGGTGGCCGCGCATCTATTGTCTTACTATTGTGTCTCTAATTGACGGTATCTGAAGGGTTATTAACTACATTTAAGAAACCTGTTAATGTCGATAATAAAAATTACTTTATATAAAAATAATTAACAAACATTCACAAAACACACCATGTTACTTCTGAGTACAGTTGGACAATACAACTTCCGTTATCGTCCAGTGTTTCCTTTTAAGGCTATCAGTTCCATCCGCTACGTTTTTTAAGAGACTGTTGGCGTTCATCAGACCCCCTAGCCAAGACAACTGTTTCGCTTGCGTCGAACGCTTCGAGTTTTTTTTTTTTTTTTTTATTATTGATAGACTCGCGTTTGACCACCATCTCACCTGATGGTAAGCGATGATGTGGCCGACGATGGAGCACGCTTGCCTAGTTGACCTTGCCGCCAATTCTTTTGTTCTGATAACGTGACTGAGCGTTGAGACGACGTTATTCCCGTACTTTTGACGCTTTCTACAAGCGTTAACTATTGCAGAATAGCAACTTGGCTAGGTTACAGGGATGTGATACGCTTTCGTACGATAGTATAGACGTCATCATACGTGTTTCCATGAAACCAGTCCGTTTAAACAGTCGCTTTTCTGTCACAATTCCAATCGGATGTTCCAGAATAGCTTCAGAACCACCATCAGGAACAAAAAGAAAGCTTGAGCTAATAAATCGTTTCAGGAACTAGAACACAGAATGCTAGTGCTGTATTCGATGCTGGCTTTGTGAGCCTCGAGTTGGAGATAGTTGGGGAGAGTTGTAGCCAGAGTTATTGACTTCAATTGTACGGCGCACGTTACTATGGTCCCGCTTAGAATTATGCTTGGCTCTGCAAAGTTTAGAGGTGTCTCGAGAATATTCTGAGGTTAGCTTTTTTTATTTCAAGCTTGCAATGTATGTGTGTATGTAATTAAACTTGTTCGGGTGGAATCACGCAATTCAATTTTGAAGCAGATTTCTTCAACTGATTGAGTTGAAATCTATACTTATAATAAATCTGTAGAGAGGTCAATTCTGTACATGAAATATATTTCCAAAATAACTATCAGGGGGTGATTAGTGATCGATACTGATGCCAAAAATGCAAACAGTAAAATTTTTGTCTGTCTGTCTGTCTGTCTGTCTGTCTGTCTGTCTGTATGTTCTTTATAGAAACAAAAACTACGCGATGGATTTTAACGAAACTTGGTACAATCATTCTTCATACTCCTGGGCAGGTTATAGTATACTTTTCATCACGCTACGATCAATAGGAGCAGAGCAGTGAAGGGAAATGTTGGGGAAACGGGAGAAATTACTCGACGGAATAAGCAACAGGATCCGCGTACGAAGTCGCTGGCAGAAGCTAGTTTTACATAAATGTTTTGTTTGGATGACAACGCATGGTAAGCTATGTTCTTCTTCTTCTTCTTGGTCGTTTTACTCTTGCCAGAGTGGTCGTGGTAATCACGAAGGTAGCTCTCCAGAAGCCGTCAGGGTACGCCGCACGATTTCTCGCCACTTTTGCCTGCTGGCAGTCATCCGGGAACACTCGTTCAACGGGCCGCCAACAGCCGTTTTTATTTGGTCAGTCCAACGCATCGGCGATCTGCCACGCGGCCTCGTTCCATCTACCTTTCCTTGTATAACAAGGCGTTCGATGCAGTCACCTCCAGGCAAGCGTCATTCTAAATCTAATACAGATGTATTATTGATTTGTTCGAGTTTTTTCTCCCCTGGTGGTTAGCGATTATGTAGTCGACGATGGAGCACGTTTGCCTAGAAGTAACCTATTCGCTCTTGACTTAAAACCCCAAAACTTGTAATTTATCAGGACTTTTAGTAAAATATTGTGCTAGTAGACACACTAAAGCAACCATGTCGTCTTAATAAATTAATTCATGAATCCCCAAGCGACCACCGGTGGCCGCGCATCTATTGTCTTACTATTGTGTCTCTAATTGACGGTATCTGAAGGGTTACGGTATAACAATTAAATAAAACGAAAAAAAAAATCATGTTTTAACAATAAACTAGGTTTTTTTAAATGTTTTTAGTATTAGATATCAGTGTCTACATATTGTTACTACATTGTGTGCATCTACGAGTGTGTATGCCAAATACAATAGTTTTCTTTCTTTTCTTTCTTTCTTTCTATTTACATATTGGGATAATAAGTGTTATATATATTTTCTTTCATAAGTCGGACATCTTCAACATACTTACTACAGTTTCATGATTTCACCTTATGTATTACTTGCAAAAAGTCTGACAGTTCTTATCAGCGAACCGGAATTTTTGCGGCCCAGGGTACTTCACTACACCTGGTTCAAATAAAAGCTGAATAGATTAAAATTTGGAAAAAAAAACCATCCAGTTAAGGTATAAAACGGATTGATTGACCACAAACAAAAACGCAAACTTATCCTTACTACTATTATAAAAGCGAAAGTGAGTTTGTTTGTTTGTTTGTTACGTCTTCACGCCTAAATGGCAAAACCGATTTTGATGAAACTTGGTACACAGATAGGCCATGTCCTGGAATAGGACATAGGATACTTTTTATCCCGAAAGTATGTTCCCTTGGGATAATTTTCTGCTATCACGCGGGCGAAGCCGCTGGGAGCAGCTAGTATTCAAATAAACCAGTAAAAGGCGAAATACTAGCTTAAAATGAATAAACACATTCAATTTAAAACATACCTTTGCTTCATTCGTTTAATTCATAATTTGTTTCATATAGTCCTCGTTTTTCGAGCCCGAAGCATATGCGAACAATTTTTACCGGGTTATTATTTTAGTGAGAAAACAATGGAGCGTCTAGGGGCGAAATAGGCAGGTTCACTGCAACTGCTAAATGGTTATCTTGCAGTCCCGAGGCTACTTAGGTAGTTGGTGCAAGGTAAAAGTGGAGGGCGTATAAAAATCCATGACGGTTTTTTGGTTTTCTTATTGTTGATAGCCTGTTTGCGTTTGACCGTTATCTCATCTGATGGAAAGCGACGATGCGGTCGACGATGTAGCGCGCTTATCTATAAGTAACCTATTCACTCTTGACTTAGAGATTCCCGCGTTGTAGCTATCAGGAACAACAGACTCAGGCAGGGAATTCGAACTCCTTAGCTGTACGCACAGTTAATGTGTTCCCAAAACATTGTGCGTATAAGTGGGATGATCGATTTAGATGAAACTTTATGTGTATATTTGAGGGGGATTTTAGACGGTTGTTATTTTTTTTTGGCAGGAGTTGGAAATCCTCATGGATGCCCAGGCTGTCTCACAGATGAGCCAGTCTGGGCAGTGTCAGACTCCTACTGACTATAACCACACTCCAGCCTTACATTTTTTTTTTTTTTTTTTTTTTTTCTCTCGACGGGGAAAATCATCATTGACGAAACCCGCTCTTGGGTGGAGCGGGAGACAGTGTCAGAGTCTTACTGACTAAAAACCCCGCGCCGTTCCTTCTAGCCTTCATACCGGGGCTCTAGTTTCCTTTCGGATAACCCCGACCCCGGTAGGCTTCGACCCCGATGGGCCCCTCCTGTTGCTGACAACTCCTTGAGGCGCGCGGGAACAGTGCGCGCCGTCGACGCCTTGGCTCGGTCCGGACAGTTACCGGACGATCGGACAGCGAGCTACCCATGGCTCGCCGTCCACGAGCCCGCGTCTACGGTGGCCGGAAATCGGGATCGGAATCCCGGCGGCGGCGGCGGGGGCGCCGTTGCCTGATGCGGTCTGCCTCCTCCTTTGCTAGCATTACTGCTTCGCAGAAGGAGGCGACCGCCTGCCACTCCTCCTCGCTCCGGACCATGGCCTGAACCAAGGCCCGGCGCGAGAGGTCTCCGCCGCCGATCGCCCCCACGAGGACACGGCGTTGCTCCGCCCAAGCAGGGCACACCTCAACTGTGTGCTCCACCGTGTCCTCCGGGCGTTCCGCACAGTGGCGGCACCCGGGCGTCTCTTCCACTCGAATCCGATGCAGGAACCTCCCGAACTTGCCATGTCCGGTGAGGACCTGCGTCATGCGGAAGGTAAGGACGCCGTGAGGTCTTTCCAGCCACGCCTCAAAGGCCAGCCTTACATTTAAACCACGGACATGACATCCATGCCCTTGTTTGACAGTTACACATATGTTTGCTTCTGGGCAACTCCACGTGCAAAACGTCTCTACATGGTTTGAAAATACAATTAGACCCGGTAGGCGGTGCTGCAATCGAGTTCTCAATTTTTTTAAGACGAAAAGCCAGCTTTCGGGCAGGACATCGACTGTCTGTTCTGCTAATTACCGCTATTAATATTGCTGAACTGGGCTTATATGCGGTAGGCGTGAGGGCTGAGGCCCCATTTTTTTTAAACAATGTTTTTATACCATTTACTTTAAAAACATTGCTGTATATCTTTCAGTATGTGCTAAACAAACGTATTTCCTTTCTAATTTCAATCAACTCTTCTCATTACCGACTTCCCAAAAAGGAGGAGGTATTACGTTCGGCTGTTTGTATGATTGTTTTTTTTTTTTTTAATGTTTGTTCGTCGAATACTCCCCCAAATGTGGACGGATTTTCAAAATTTTTTTTTTGTTCGAAAGTAGATAGTTCTGAGGTGGTCCCATTATCACCAAATTAGGATCTGATGATGGGATCTTAGAGAAATCGAGGGCAACCTTCAAATTTTATAGGCTCACTTATTGATTTTCGCCTATTTTATGTAGTATCTTGTGTATTTGCGTATGGTCGTCACCATCTCAGGTAGCTGGGCTGATGATGGAAGGTACAACTCCTTAACAGTAAGAAGTTACTCGAACAGGCAAGGACTGTTTTAGTAAATTGTTTTGATGTTTGATAGGGCATTTGCCACATTTGGTCTCATGATCATCAAGTCATGACCTGATGCTGCAGTCAGGATAGTCTGCAGAGTACCTAAGCCCTCGACAACAAACAGCAGATATATCGAGTTTAGGCTCATTGAAAACGGCTCGATGTGTGGATAAACGTACTGCTAATACACCGAATTACATAGAGACCTGATGCTGAAGCCAGGGGCATCAGGAAAAGTACAAACCTTGAAATTACAGCACCGTAGTCGTGTTTGGGCTCATTTTAAACAGGACTAAATTTTAAGTTCATTGCAATGTTGACATAAATCTGGCCTGATGCTACAGCCGGGATTATCAGCATCTAGTCTAATGACTGATTGAAAGATTTACCTTTCGGCTTCATCATCAGATCAGTTCGATATATCCTTTCCCTCTCCAGCATCTAGTCTAATGACTGTTTGAAAGAAGAGGGGGAGAGGATATATCGAACTAATCTGATGATGAAGCCGAAAGGTAAATTAATGTAATCTAACCGTGTTTGGGATTATTAGAACCGTTATGAGATGCGCTCTGACTATAAGGTATTTAAGTTTGACTGAGGGGTACTTTTTAGTGGTGGTACCATAACTAAAAAGTGTGAAATAAAAAAAAACTTTTTACAAAAAAAATATAACCGACTTCAATGATAAAAAACACTGAAAAGTATCAAATAACTTTAATTTTGGAAGTCGGTGTTAAATAACGAAGAGACTAAACTATTGTAGAAACACCGACTTCCAAAATTAAAGTTATTTGATACTTTTCAGTGTTTTTTATCATTGAAGTCGGTTATATTTTTTTTGTAAAAAGTTTTTTTTTTAATACAAATATCAGGCTCTTTTACCCGCTGTAATCTTCTAGTTTGCGCCACCACAGCATTTACCTCTGGCCGGCTACTTTCCGCTTCTATTGTCGATTCATGCCAGTGCAGCTCGCCTTCCTGTGTACTACATAAACTATACTTTGTAGTTTGTACCCATTCTTATGTTGGGTCCAGTTACCAGTTTTCACAGAAGAAAGCTTATTAATACCTAATATGATGTAGGTAACATTTTCTATTAAATAAAATCTACCTTTTCCACTCAATTGTATTTTCGGCCTTTCAGAAATCAGAAATGTTTACTTCAAATTGACCAGTTACAGGCACTTTTGAATTGTCAAAATGGCGGTCATTCAAAATAGTAAAGCTAAATTGCACGTTTCAAGAAATAGATTTCTATGGACAAGAACGTGCAAGAAACTCCATGCACACTCTTTTATATCATACTAGTTTTTCCCCGCAGCGTCGCCCGCATACATAAAATATAGCCATATGTCACTCAGGAATAAAGCAGGTTTCTATCGGGGAAATCTCTGGAAGTACTGGTCCGATTGCTAAAAAAGCTGCTTTATTCCTGAGTGTACGCGGGTGAAGCTGCGGGCAAAGGCTAGTGCATAATAAGGTCATTTTTTTATTTTATCTACGGGCCACCGTCACTTAAAGATTTGCCGGAAAGATTTATATATCCTACTAGACACGGAATTGGGCTGATGGGGCCGAATGGTTTTGGAATGGCAATCACGAACTCGAAGACGCAGGGTTAGTAGGCCTCACACGATGGACCGATGTCATATCTGGGTCGTAGGAATCCGATGGATGCGGATGTGAATAGACCGATTCACGTGGTTTTTCGCGCTCGTACAGCGTAGGTATAAAAAGTGTAGTACATACATGAGATTGACTTCTATACCTATCTATTTTGTGGTAACAGTCGCTTACATGTAATACCTTGGGCCAGATCCGCGCACGACTGGCCACTGACTTTCCACCTGTATTGTCGGTGGCGTGCCTACAATGTTGCTAAACTGACGGAGAAATACGAGGGACAAGTTTATGCCACTGTTTCTTTTTATTTACCTACAATTTTATTCCTACATTGAAATAGTACAGCGTTTGTAACTCAACGTGTTACTGTATTTCGTATTTAAGTTTTCGACGTGTGTTTTTTATGGTGGGAAAATCATTTAATGACAACCCCCGCTCTTGGGCGGAGTGGGAGATAGTGTCAGACTCTTACTGACTAAAAACCCACTCCGTTCCTTCGTGCCTTTATACCGGGGCTGAGCTACCTTTCTAAACTAAATCTGGCCCCAGTAGTCTTCGACCCAGCTGGGCCCCTGCTGTTGCTGAAGCCTGGCTGGGTTTGAACCTTACAACTCGTTAGTTGGGGTCATTAACACTCGGCCACTACTGCTCAAGCGCAAGCCTAACAATAATAAAAAAGTGCGAGTTGGAATCACGCACGAAGGTTCCGTACCGTTCTTACGAAAATTCGGCAAAAAAATAGCGTTTGCTGTATGGGAGCCCCTTTTGAATATTTATTTTATTTTGTTTTTAGTATTTGTTGTTATGGCGGCAACAAAAATACATAATTTGTAAAAATTTCAACTGTCTAGCTATCGCGGTTCTTGAGATACAGCCTGGTGACAGACAGACGGACAGACCGCGAAGTCTCAGTAATAGGGTCCCGTTTTTACCCTTTGGGTGAGGAATCCTAAAAAAACAAAGCTTTGCATTGTAGATATACAGCAAAAAGACAACAATAGCCTCTGAAATAAACTGCGCACCCGGTTCGAACCCGCACCTATAATTTACTACGAGTCTACGAGCAATGATTACACGATGTCTGTTTGATCTACGGGCGCCGGGCAAGCTTTCACGATAGGTATAAGCTATGGTAACAACCATAGCCGGGGGCTATGGAAATATTTGAGTTTGGAAAATTACTGTAATACGAAGAATTGCCATTCAGTTACATGACGGTGGAAATTTTGTAGGTCGAACGATAAGTTGATGTATTTTGTGCAATTTTATTTAGCCATTTTGTTTTTGGAGTTGAAACCAATGTTAGCAAAGGGACGGAGCCCGGTAGGGCTGATGCCTGTTAGAGCTGCGGGAATGTTCTGAAAGAGTTACCGTGGCTCTGGACTACAAAGGGAAGCTGAAGGAATACAGACAGGTTTTAGTCAATAAAAGTCTGACACGCCTTTTCGCTCTACTCAGAGTAGGAGAAGTTACTGGATGATTTTATAACTCAAAAAAAGGGGAGGCTTTAACCTTGTGGCAGGCTTATAATCCGCAGTTTATCCAATTTAACATACACAATATCTGACAAATGTACTCTGTCTGGACAAGTCCACTCATGCCAGTAGGGTCCTTTCCCCAAAAGTCCACCTCAGAACCGAAAATTGAGAAACTATATGGTTATTTTTTAAATAGGTTCGCGCTTGATCGCTATCTCATCTTATGGAAAGCGACGATGCGGTCGACGATGGAACGCGCTTACCTAAAAGAAACCTATTCAATTTTGACTTAAAGATTCCCAGGTTGTAGGCATCAGGAAACACAGACTCCGGCAAGGAATTCCACTTCTTAGCTGTACGCACAATTCCTGAAAACACTGTACGCATATGATAGATTTATAAACTTTAAAAGAGACTTTAACCTTTGAATTTGTTTTGTGTTTCTTCTCAGATAAGAAACAATCGTATTATCTAGTTTAAATTGACATGTAAAACTATTAGGTAATTATAATAACCAATTTCCGAAAAGATTTTCAAATTGTACACTGGACCTTACCATCTATCATCTCTCTCTATCGCTCAAAGGTTTGCTGGAAGAAAACTCATCTTTTAGTTAAGCTCGCCTATGTACTTACATGAACTTTGTTATCCACTTATTTTATAAGTTGTTATAGTGTACAATAAATAATTAAAGAATTAAAGATTTTTCTGATATTCATTCAATACCATACTAATAATAAACTTTAATAATTTGCCATCAATGCATCAATCCTTTATTTTTTCAAATTGCAAACTGTGACCAATCAAATCACTGCTTTCAACAACGTCCATCCCACCTTACACAATTATCGCCTCTACGTCCTTGTTCCCCAGACTATTCGCCAGCTGGTTTCCGATGCAGCTGTCAGAGCGCATCACCCGTCAGAGGAGAAGACATGCCTGGGTAGGCTCAATGGTCATTAATGTCATCGGGCGGGTTTAGTGCGTCGAGAGATGTGGTTGAGGATCCACGTCTGTTAAGGTATTAGGGACGCTTCATGTTGACGAGCTCGTAATAAAGTTTTGAATGTGACAGTAAATAAACTGGATCATTATCATCATCAGCCTTTTTAATGTCCCCACTGCTGGGACTCAGGCCTCCGATTTAGGAGAGGGAATGGGCCGTAATCCACCTCGCGGGCCCGGTGCGTGTTGATGGATGTCACATGTCTTCGAATTTTTGTTTTCGAACTTTTCTAGGACATGCCGGTTTCTTCACGATGTTTTCCTTCACCGTTTCGAGAGCAGTGGTGATGAAATAAATTACACAAAGTAATGCACCTGTCTGGGTTCGAACCTGCGACCTACAACTCGTAAGTGGAGGCCATTACCACTCGGCCACCACTGCTACTCGTATATATAAACTGGACGTTTTTTTGGAATAACTGGAAGAGTTGTATGGTACTGGAAATATATTGTTGCTAAAGTAAGTTTCACTCAGACTTCAGAAAAATGTTTCTACCAAGCACAATCAAACGAATTTTGGATTGTTTTTAGATTGCGACTTTTCAGTGTTTAGTTTAAGCCAGATTTGTTGTATTATTTATTTTAATATACAAAGGCATGGAAAACATTGGTATTACTATTTCTAGAATGGGGCAAGATTTTTTTCCACCATGTTGACAGCGGTTCTCATTTCTGAATTACATATTTCAATTCCTACAGCAAGGGGCGTGTAAGACTTTATTTGAAAACTATCATAATGGCGATAAGGGGTTTGTTACGTCTAAAAAACTAAAATCTTTTTTTGGTTAAGTGCGGTACGAGGTCAAAATAACCTCTTATTAAGGTAGATACATCACTGTATTTTGTTTTAATAATTTAATAGGTTTTTCTTAGCTGCACCACACGGAAGACATACGGAGTGTACTAGACCCCGTTCCATAGTGAACGTATTGATAAACACAAATATCTCTTGTCTACTCTTAATTATTTCACAATAATATCTTCTCCTCAAAAAACATATCTCCAAGGCAGCAAAATCGTACTTTGTAAAAAATACGAACAGTAAAGTTTCTAACTGCCTCATAATTTCCTTGTTATTAAAAAAACTAAGCAAGTAGGTACTCGTCATACTGCTCACGTACCACTTGTATGTAAAAACGTGAAATATTACCTGAAAGTACGTTGTAGCACTTTCAGAAGTGGGTCAATTGGTTCTCTGTTACGCCCTGGCAAATTATAGGCCCCTCATGGAATTGCGCTATAGAAAAATCAATGTACCGAGCATGTACGTATCAACTGCGAACGTAGAGTGGGATAAAGGAATGTAGCCTAACTGTTGAATGGACGGAAATTATGGTGCTCTAGTGTGATGAGCACACATATACAACGTGTAACGTTAAATGCGCAAAACCTCAGACACACCAGTATTACACACATGATTTTTAATTCGATTGACCTAGTTATGTGAGAAAAAAAAACATTTAAAAAAAAAGTTTTATGTGCAGTTTTAGTTTGTTTACTTCATGAATCCCCAAGCGACCACCGGTGGCCGCGCATCTATTGTCTTACTATTTTGTCTCTAATTGACGGTATCTGAAGGGTTAAAATTTGTATCTGCATCGAAATAAGAACTTTTATCATCCCGTATACGAGAAATTCTGATTGGACTACAACCAATTGGGTTTGTTTACATATTTATGCGGGTTTGCGCACGTGCTTACTGGACCTATTATTAAATAGACAGGGCAACATATTTAACGAAGAATTTTTCGGAAAATGTAACCTATATTAAAAAGTGCTTTAATTGATTCTGCTCGTTATTCTGATTATTTTTATATAATTTCAAAGAACCGTAGACCTGAATATGTGGTATTAATTTCAACACGACAAAGATAAAAAGACAGATTCCTATAAGGATTCCGTTTTTTCCTTTTTACGGTACGGAACCCTCCTTCTGAGGTACGGCACCCTGAAAATGGTCAACTGACTTCAATTTAACCAAGTAGAATTTAAAAAAACCGTCCAAACTGGTATTATCTTTATCACACAATATTCTCATTCCCACAAAATATACAAAATATGCTTCATTTGACAAATCTATCAGTAAAACGCATCTTCATCGAAAGGCCAAAACTTTACATAACTCAACACAATCAAATTGTACTCATGCGGGATTCAATTGAAACTCTCCATCACGAAGATGCAGTGTATTATCTCTGATAACCTTTCCTGCAGGCATGTGATTGGGAAACATAGTACGTAAGATAGTGGCGAGAGATTTGGTTTGTTTTTTGTAAACAATAGGCATATCACAGACGGAAACCAGTTCTGTTTATTACAAGCTTTTATTTAGTTTCACCTGTCTCGATGTTTGTCTGTAATCAAATCTTGTAAATTAAATTTGACCCATTTCCCGGTAACCGATTGAGCTGAAATTTTGCATGCATTTGTAAATCAGATTACAATGCAAAATTATTATGGTAAGGAGGTGATCTGATGATGGAACCGGAGGGTGGGTGGCTATAGGAACTTGGTAATTAAACGGCACAACCCCATCGAGTTTGGGCTCGTATGATTCGTCTTAACGAATATTAATTATATAGGTATACCAAGCTATAAAAGCTTGCTATGAAAAAATAATTTGCATTAAAAGCTTGTTTTTAAGTACAGTTTAATTCATGAATCCCCAAGCGACCACCGGTGGCCGCGCATCTATTGTCTTACTATTGTGTCTCTAATTGACGGTATCTGAAGGGTTAATTTATGTAAGTTTAGATATCCATTAGATACGAACATATCTATGATTGTTCTCATTTATAAAACTTATATTATACTTGTTTATACAATTTTGTGTACAATAAAAAATAAATTAGGTGAATAAAAAACCTTGAAACTGTTTGTGTAGGTTTAATCATAGGAAAATTATATTTAGGAAATAAACTTACAATTACATCATATCAGCAAATAACGTTACATTTACATCACATCAGCTAATAAAAATCGTTTAGAATATGCTCGGACTTTTCTCTAGAGATTTACTATAATATACTACTCTCCACATTTAAGTAGTCCTTTCATTCCCAAGAATATTATATTAACTTTTACTTGAACCTTTCGTGCCACACTTTAACTAACTAACCATTCAAACTATCGCATTATGCAGAACTAGATGGGCAAATAATATTACAGCTATAATAAAATCACTGCGATTTCCTTTAGCGGCTACAACACGCCATTTCACACTATTGTCCAATTATTTAAAATTTACAATTGCACCCTCCACCACACACAATCAATGATCATTATCTTTTTCATTCATTCAAATTACTTTAAATACATTGCTCGTTTTATTACGAATATAATTCAAGCTATGCTATTTAATCAGCAATGTATTCTAAACAAGCGAAGATTCAGTTTATTGAACGGGTCTCTTAAGCACTCATTGTTTGCATATTCCAAAGACGATGGTATCTTCAAGTTCGTTGGCACCAGTCTTATTAGATCTCTGTTTGTGATTCTATGCGTTTTATAATACGAACTTCGGAGATCTAATTAACTGGTCTTGTATAGACTGTATCTATTCGACAAGTGCTTTGTGTTCTAAAGTTCAACTTTTACTGAAATTACAATTTTTATCGTCATGACCTGGAAAAAGTAGGAAGTCTGTTTTTGGCATGTTTTAAACAGTAAAGTGCAGTGTTGTCTCACGCCAAACATTACATAATAATTTGCTTTTATAGATGTTTGAAATGAAATGCAATCTAAAATTCCAATTACTCGCAAAACAAATAATTATGTATGTTTTCGATAGGTATATTTCTCTGTAGTATTTTTTTTTTTAGGATAGTTATATGTAGATAGTTTAAACGAGTCTCGCATTTGATTACTATCTCACCTGATGGTAAGAGATGATGTGGCCGACAATGGAACATGCTTGCCTAAACCTATTCACTTTTGACTTAAAAAGCCTCCCTTTTTTTGGTGGGTAAAAATCATCCAATGGGAACCCCCACTCTTGGGTGGAATGCAGATAATGTCAGACTCTTACTAACTAACCCCGTTCCTTCTAACCTTCATACCGGGGCTCGAGTTCCTTTTCAGATAACTCTGGCCCCAGTAGGCTTCGACCCAGCTAGGCCCCTGCTGGACTTAAAGACCCCTTGGATGCAGCTAGCAAAGTAATTAGTCATAGCGTGACAAGTGACAGGACAGAAAGGAAGAAAAAAAACGTGTTGCGTCAAACCCAAATAACACGGGACAAAGGCAGGAAGATGATGATATTTCTCGACATAACCTTAGATTATAAAACCACTAATTTAATAGAATATCCATCAGCATTGAGGCCTAAGGAATTACGAGAGACAACCAGTAATGAAGTTTGCGTTTCTTCCCTAAATATGTCGATCAACATGACTTCCGAATCCCAAAGCCTTTAATATTTCACTGTCACACACAATATCTCAGTGCGCGGGCCAATATTAACGAGTCCTAAATTGTGAGTTACAGATATCACACTAATATTATTAGCAAAAGTTTGTGTTTGTATGTGTTTGTTACGTCTTCACTCTTAAACGGTTGAAGGGAATTCTGTATACTTTGAAATAGGGGTAGAAAGAAAGAAAAGTAAAGAAAGAAAAGTATTTATTTTGGCGCACAAAACATTGTAGACAAGACAAACACAAAACAAACAAAAAAAAATTTAACATTGTATGTCTCACGTTTGCGCCAAAATAAGGTCCAGTTCAGCGAAATGCCAGACAACTACGAGGTAGTTTTCTGACGCTGGTTTTCAACTGAACCTTATTAGGAGTGAACGGATAAAACGAGTATTTGTAATTAGACCATATCCTGGATACTATACCAATATAGGATCATTTTTATCCCGGGAGTATAAGCATAAGTATAATCAGCCTTTTAATGTTCCCACTGCTGGAACCCAGGCCTTCTCTCTAGGGGAGAAAATGGGCCGTAATCCACCACGTGGGAACAGTGCAGGTTGGTGAATGTCACATGTCTTCAAATGTTTGGTTCTAGGAGGTGCCGGTTTCCTCAAGATGGTTTTCTTCATTGTTTTGAGAGCAGTGGTGATAAATTAAATTACACAAAGTAGTGCGCCAGGCTGGGTTTAAACCCCCGACCGGCGGTAACGGCCCCGACTTACGACAACTCGTAAGTCGGGGCCGTTACCACTCGGCCACCACTGCTCAATATGACGGGAGTATGGCCCTTGGAATAGTTTTATAATATGACGCACCAATTCTGTTGGTAGCAGTTAGGAAAATCTAGGTCGCCGCATAGCAAGAAGAATCGTCAAAATCAAGATGGCTAACCCAGCAACAGATGGTCGATGGGGCCGAAAAGTTCTGGAGTGGTGACCAATGACGTCGCCAAGGAAGGCTTCCCACAAGGTGGACTAATAACCTGGTGAGGGTCACAGGAATGCAATGGATCCGACACGCAAAGGACCGTTCGTTGTAGCAACACTTGGGAGAAGCATATGTCCAATATTGATGATAACCCCTTGTCTGTGGTTATCAGATTTTGAGAATTCTAGAACTACCCATTACTGTTAAATATCTACGAATGACAATCAGAACCAACGGCTTATCATACTTTCCGAGGCACAAAAACATGCTCGTCTAATTTACATTAAATTTTAAGAAATAGGACAAACTTCTATAGCTTTATCTTTTGTTTTTTTTATTGGCGAATGAAGCTTAAATTATGATATTTCATTCGTTTTATTCGCCAAAGTTTTGGTATCTTCCTCAGAATTAGCATCAGCCCTTAAATTATATGAGATAAACTTCTTATTTTTGCCAATAATTTTGCGGATTGTGGTCTTTGCGTACGTATATTTTTTCAAGATAAAGTCTTATTTGTGAATTGATGGTAAATTGGATCCAGCTTTAAGGAACAGAAAATAAAAATCAGCTTTGAAAGGGATTGTTGTAATCTAAATTTTTGTATAATTCTAAAGCATTCTGTATTCAATTCGGTATTATCATCACTATCACGATTTTTATATTTTTAGTTAAAAAAAGGTCCAAGGTTCTTTTATTTAATTTTTTACAATCTATACTAATATTATAAAGAGGTAAAATTTGTAAGTTTGTAAGTTTGTAAGTTTGTATGTAGGGGGTAATCTCTGGAACTAATAATCCAATTCTAAATTTTTTTTTACTGGCAGAAAGCCACATTATTCCTGAGTGCTATAGGCTATAAATTGTTTCTATAGCATGTATATTAACCGAGCTATCACAACTTTTGTCTAGCAAGTCGGAAAAAAATACCTCATAAAATAGAATTATTTGCGTGCGCTGCCTAAACAGTTGCTTAAAATTAAAAACAATGTATGGCTACCTGGTTCGTCTTAATTATTTCTACAAAAAAGTCCGCGGTACCATATCTCTATCTTTTATATTTCATCTTTTATACTTCTTTTATTGCATTAAAAATATTTTTTTTCGGCATACTTACGTTTGGTTGATTATTTGAGCAACAAAATATTAATTCTTATGACAATAAATTATTTCAGTATCACAAGAACATTATACAGATAAGATTTGCCATTTACAGCATAGCAATTGGTCGTACAGTTTCGAAGATAATATAAAATTACTAAAACGCAAAATGCCCCTAGCGTAACTTTCATTGTGCAGACGTTTTACCTATTTTTTTTTTATGGTGGGCAAAAATCATCTTATGACAACCCCCGCCCTTGGGTGGAGCGAGAGATAGTGTCAGACTCTTACTGACTAAAAACCCACCCCGTTCCTTCTAGCCTTCAAACCAGGGCACGAGTTCCCTTTCGGATAACCCTGGACCCGGTAGGCTTCGACCCAGCTGGGCCTCTGCTGTTGCTGACAACTTCTTGAGGCGCGCGGGAACAGTGCGCGCCGTTGACGTCTTGGGCTCGGTCCATTACCGGACGATCGAAAAGCAAGCTACCCATGGCTCGCCGTCCGCGAGCCCGCGTCTACGGTGGCCGGAAATCGGGATCGGAATCCCGGCGGCGGCGGCGGGGGCGCCGTTGCCTGATGCGGTCTGCCTCCGCCTTTGCTAGCATTACTGCTTCGCAGAAGGAGGCGACCGCCTGCCATTCCTCCTCGCTAAGGACCATGGCCTCAACCAGAGCCCGCCGCGAGAGGTGTCCGCCGCCGATCGCCCCCACGAGGGCACGGCGATGCTCTGCCCAGGCAGGGCACACCTCGACTGTGTTCTGTTCTCCACCGTGTCCTCCGGGCGTTCCGCACAGTGGCGACACTCGGGCGTCTCTTCCGCTTTAATTCGGTGCAGGAACCTCCCGAACTTGCCATGTTTTCTGAATCGCGGTGTTAAGACTTTCTGTGGATTGATGACCCTCTCGAATTATTATGCCCACGTTGTCGTTAGTTGGAGTTCTTCTGTCAGTTGCTTATTGGTTTCGGTTGTTTCGTTCGTATGGTTGTTGTTGTTGATAGATACCTCATAATCGAAAATATCGTAATTTCGTTGTACGTTTTTGTATGTTCGTAGTTTCGTACTTCGTTATTCGATATTATTTTCGAGTTATTCGATATTACGATTGTTTTGTTTTGTAAAGGCGGACGGTGTTCGAGTCGCTCTCCTTTTGTTCATAATTGTTTTCAAGTCTGTGCGTAGTTTGTTGAGAGCATGTCTAAAAGGAAATCTCAACTGTCCCGGCAGACATCACAGACAAGAGCCGCTCGAGTACGCCGTACGGAAGAATCTGCCCCTGAAAATGAGCAGCCCCTCTCGAGAAATAGAGAATATATTTCGCAAGCACGCGCTAGAGAATCTAGCTCCGAGCGCTCACAGCGCCTCGCTAGCCAAAATGTGAGGACATCGCGGGCCCGTGCTCGAGGAACTAGCGCTGAACGTGCGCATCGTCTATCTGAGTTAAGGCAGCATGTCTCTGAGACAAGGGATAGGGAGACTAGCGCTAAACGCTCGCGGCGGCTTGGTAGGCAAAATGTCATAACATCGCAGGCCCGTGCTCGGGAATCTAGCGCTGAACGTGCGCAGCGTCTATCTCATTTAAGGCAGCATGTCTCTGAGACAAGGGATAGGGAGACTAGCGCTGAGCGCTCGCAGCGGCTCGCTAGGCAAAATGCCATAACATCACAGGCCCGTGCTCAGGAATCTAGCGCTGAACGTGCGCATCGTCTAATCGAGTGTAATCTTATTTTAAAACAAGAAATTTTCCGCGGACGAAGTCGCGGGCAGAAGCTAGTAGTATTATAAAGGGGGTATAGGGCCCCCGCTTGTAACCCTCCCTCTCTTCTCCCCCAGGTTCTAGAAAGGCGACCACGCACCCGAAAACACCGCGTTGGAAGGCCGTCGACATAAGTCGCGGGAATGTGGTGACTGCGAGACGCACAGGATGGGTCGTTGTGGCGACACTAGGGGGAAGTCTGTTTCCAACAGTGGACGTCTTTCGGCTCATCGTTTCAGCAGCAGATGATAAAGATTATAAAGACAAAAGATTTGAATTTTTGTTTGTTTTTAAATTCGTAAAATACTGGACCTATTTTAAACATTAGAATTCTTTGTCACTGAGTGACATAGGCTATAATATCTATATGTATAAAAACTGGCTGACTGACTGACATATCAACGTACAGCCAAAACTACAGGACTTAGAAACGTGAAAATTTTGCTAAAGATTTTCTTTTATGATGTAAGCGGAAATTTTCAAAATACTCGCCCTAAGACAAATATAAAATAGCCAGCGAATAAATAAAGACAACTGTATTCCATTCAGCAATATCTTAGTACGAAACAGCATTGATATTAAAATTAAATAAATTAATTAAAATGTTAATGAGGAGCGGGCGCAGCAGGGCTTGCAGTGATGTAGCACGCCCCTGGGAAGAGCGCGAGTGAGTACCGACGGTAACGGAATACTGAACGAAGAAAGCCGAGTGAAATTGTTGTATTGTTAAGACAAAACTGTTTTATGGCAATTTTAGACATTTAGGAAGTAAATACCCAAAATGATTGGCAATGAGACGGACTTATTTTGTTGTATAGTATAATTATGTAGCATTATAGTCGATCTTATAATGTTCCCACAGTTGGGACTCAGGCCTCCTCTCTAGGAGAGGGAATGGGTCGTAATATACCACGCGGGCTCAGTGCAGGTTGGTTAGATTTATTATATGTAATAGATAAATACATGTAAGTATTAAAGTTAAAATAAGCATTGGGGATTAAAAACTTCGTAGGGGTAAGGTAAGATGAAAAAATAAGTAAATATTTTAAGTTCGGCGAAATAAGATAAAGTATAATTAGCCTAATAATGTTCCCACTGCTGGGACTCGGGTCTCTCTAGCAAAGGATAATCCACGACGCGGGTCCAGTATGGGTTGGTAAATGCAAAATGTTGTCGGATTTTTAAGTTCTAGGATATGCTGGTTTCCTCACGATATTTTCTATTACCATTTTTAGAGCAGTGGCGATGAAATATCGTACACAAAGTAAAGCGCCTGCTGCTGCCCCTGCAAAGTAAGTTAAAAACGTCGTGGGTATTACTACCTATACACAAATTCTAATTCGGGGCCATTACTAGTAGCCCACCACTATACAAACAGGGCATAATATCTAGGACTAATACAAATAAGCATTATGTGATGTGCGAATTCAAGCCATCTTTACGACCACTAATCCAATGAGGCAAATATCCATATTTTTACAAAAAACTTTACTTAGATTGCGAAAAACCAAATACTTAACCTTAACAAAAAAAAAACGGTCGTCAAAAGCAATTTGGTCACAAAAATCTAGGAAAAATCATACATAGGCAACTTCAAAAAATAAATCGACTAATTGCAAACCTATATGTTCCTAGGTTCCAAAAAAACGTATATTTGTCTCATTATTTATTACTATGGAGAAGACTGGAGAATCTTGAAGAAGATTGGGGCATCTTGGAGAATTATGGAGAACTTCAATTAATATTACATGGAGATCTTGTTGACAGCTTAGGAGTATGTATAATGTAATTAATCAGTCCCTTATCATGGAATAGTTAGAAGTTTGTGCTAAAATTCTTCACTTAAGGGCAAGCCTCTTGTAGTAATATTGCGATTTAATGTTAGATAATAACACTAGAGTTGTTGCAGGGTGGTTGTAGCTGTGATTTCAGTTGTTTTGTTGTTGCTGTTGCTTTTACTACTGTAAGTTATTCATCACATAATTTTGATTCATCATCATCATCATCATCTTCCTGCCCTTATCCCGTTTTATTTGGGGTCGGCGCAACATGTTTTTTTCTTCCATTCTGTCCTGTCACTCGTCACGCTATCACTAACTCCTAAAATACTAAAATACTAAAATATTATATAAAAAAATCACACACCCATCTCACAAAATTCAAAACATACTGACGTCTTCCATTCATCCACGAGTATTTATTCACGATGATCGGTTTATTTTACACACATATTTTTTATTTCCGTTTATTTATATTGAACATTAATAAGTACTGATAGTACCTATACTGAAAAAAGTGTCCTACAAAAAAATCACACCAAAAGTTTCTCACAAAAATTTCCTACACTTTTCTTAGAAGCAAAATAGCAGCTTCCCCTTAAACAGGGATAGTTTGTCTTCCAAAGAGAATTATGCGCGTCGACCCCTCTACGTACTGACTTTTATACTCTACCATAGAGCAGGTAGAGGGACGTGCGAGGATTTCACGCCTCTATCTAGTTTATGTATGTGGAGATATTGCTCTGCGATTTGTTGGCGACGATAGATATGGTTGTTTAAATGTTTTATTATAAAGAAACCGTGAGTATAGTTTGTGGATTTTAGCGCGTAATGGCGGATTTACTTTTTTGATTATTGTGAAGCTAATTCCAAAAACGTCTTGTTGACACTTTGTGTAACCTAATGGCTGGTTAGTGGCTGTACTATTCCAGGACTTAGTCTACCCGGGCCCTACGTATTATCGAAATCTGTTCAGCCGTTCAAGCGTGAAGAAATAATAAACACACATACTACCGCTGTTCCTTAATAGACAATTTATAAACATTTTTACTGACTTATTTTTCTGTAAGTTTTCAGTTTTTTTTTTATCATTATTTTTCTGTAATTATTATTAATATTTTTTCTGTAACTTATTGAGTTTAAAAATATCGAATCATTGTAATCGGGGATACCTCAACCCCTGTCATAAAGGTTGTCCTAGTTCAGGAGTTGAGACCACATTGATGTAATGTATTTTAGAAATTTGGAAAATTATAATTAGGTTTGAATTAATATTATTATCCATTCGGCCCCAACGGCCATCTGTTCTGCGAGCAATGTCCTGCCCATTGCCACTCAAGTTGCCGATGTGTTAAAGGTTGCTGGAATCCGATGGATGCGGGACGCTCAGGATCGTTCATTGTGGCGACACTTGGGGGAGGCCTATGTCCAACAGTGGACGTCTATGATGAATATTAGTATGATGGCAAAGACAGCTCTCATGACCAGTACATTACTAAGTACCCAGTTAAAGAATACAGTCGGTACGGTCACAGACAACAATCACAAACAAATCTTCTAGAGTCGGTTGTGGATACTTTATATCAGTATTTGCGACAGAGAAATACTGGCGAACACTTTGTTTGTAGAGAAACATTTGAATACACTTTACTAAGTAAAGCCGATATGAATGGGAGAGATGTTTGTTTGTTTATTATTTGTTTGTTCTGTGGAAATATTGTGTAAATAGGTTAAGTAGACTGGTTGTGAATGTTTTTAATAATTACGATGTAAGGGTCCAGTGAAATTCAAATTTTTGAATGTTTTTTTTTTTTGTAATTTCCTCGTTTTTACCCTTTAAAGAAAAAAATCGTGAGGAAACCAGCATGTCCTAGAACCAAAAATTCTAAGATATGTGACATTCACTAGCCCGCACTGGGCCCACGTGGTGGATTACGGCCCATTCCCTCTCCTAAAGAGGAGGCCTGAGTCCCAGCAGTGGGAACATTAAAGGCTGATTGATGATGATGATGACCCTTTAAAGAAAGAAAGAAAATACGTTTATTTGGCACACAGGCACACACAACCAAATAACAATTATAGATACTTAACTACCTACTTAAACTTAAATACATCAACATTGTGTATCTCACGGCTGTGCCAAATAGGTCCAGTTCAGTATAGTTCCTTGGGTATGGAACCCTAAAAAGGCCAGGTTTTTTTACCATTCTGTCCTGTCACTCGTCACGCTATCACTGACCCCCTTTTCCCAGTATATACAGGGTTATGAGACTGGGACTATGTTAAAAACATTATAAACAACAACTTTTGTTCTATGACTTTTAAAAATGTAATATCATATTTTGGTTCATCAGAAATCAGAAACGTTTACTTCAATTAAGTAGACCAATTACATGCACTTTTGAATTATCAAAATGTCATGTGTGTGACAAGTGAAGCTAAATTGCAATTTAGCTACGAACGTTCTAAATATTAAGAAGTCTATGCAAAGCAAGCGATAGTACAATAGCGGATGGTAGCTGAACATGAACTTGACTTATTTGTGGGCGAACCTCACTAGTCAGTCAGTCAATGCGCTTGCGGCGGACGTAATTATATTATAAATAATAATTAATAATTTATATTTACATGATGGTGTATCAATATTCTAAAATATCGAGTACACGGAAATGGTGCGAATTCTTGCTAGGTGTAACTACAAAGTTTCGGAAGCCTGCTTACTATTATTAGGAGAACAGTGTGCGGGAGCGTACGTAGTAGTAGAGTTAGTAGATACAGCAAAATACAGAGTTGAAATGTGTTAGATAGAACAACGAAATCTTGAAGGTTTGTTTTTAAAATGTGTTATGTTTTGTAAAACGTCATAGAACAAAAGTTGTTGTTTATAATGTTAATAATACATTCCTGCAAGGTTGTTAGTGTTTACATAACCCTGTATTATAGACTTAGTTATGTAGGTTTATATTGTGCACTGAATCCTACCCTGAAATAAGTTCTCTCTCTGTAACTTAAAAGGTTTGCTGGGAGAAAACTCATTGCTGAGTTAAGCTCGTCTTTGTACGTGAACTGTCTGTATCTCCTTATATAATGTTAAGTTCTTATTTACAATAAAGAATTAAAGACTAGACTGGCCTGTTGGTCTAGTGGTTAGTCGCCCTGAATTCTATGTTAGGTCGTGGGTTCGATTCCCACCCAGAACAAATCTTTATGATGTGCAAAATCATTTGTTCTGTGTCTGAGTGTAATTTATCTATAATATATATGTATTTGGAAATATACAACGTGTAACGTTAAATGCGCTAAACCTCAAACAACCCAAATGATTTTTTTGATTAATTCAATGGATTTAATTCAGTGAGAAAAAAAAATCATTTAAAAAAAATTAAAGGTTTTATGTGCAGTTTTAGTTTGTTTAAAATTCATATTTGCATTGAAATAAGAACTTTTATTATCCCGTGTATGAGAAACTTTGATTGGATTACAACTATTTGTGTTTGTTTACCTATTTTAGCGGGTTTGTGCACGTGACGGCTTGACCTATTCATAAATAGACAGGTCGGAGTTTTTATTGAAGTTTTTTTTGTAAAATGTAACCTATATTAAAAAGTGGTTTAATTGATTCTGCTCGTTATTCTGATTAAACTAATTACAGTTTTTGCGCATTTAACGTTACACCTTGAATAAGTTTATGAGTTGTCTAGTACTCATAACACAAGCTCTGCTTAGCTTAGGACTATACGGCATTGTGTGATAGTTGTGGAATATTGTTATTATTATAAAGAATTAAAGGAAGAAGAATAAACTAATCGTGGTAGAGAGTCAAATGGTACGGTAGAACGATTAATAAGAACAGGGACCTCTACGGGACCCCTCTTAGTGGTCCCTGTTCTTAAAACAATCGACAGTCGTCCACTCAAACACATCCGTGATCCACAAAATACTTTCTTATAATGAAATCCAGCTACATTGCTTCCCCAAGTCCTCTCCCCCCCTTCCCCTCAAAGTCTGCGAACGCCAATAAATCAGGGCGCAGCTTGTGAACATTCTCCGACACGTTCTAACTTGGAGAAGTATATTTTGAGTTCACATGTTTTCTCTTTGATTATGGCAGATTATTATTTAGAATTTTTTTTTTTTTGAGAAGAATTTTGTATGTTACATACATACAAAATTCTTGTGGTATAAACAGGTTTTTGACTGCCTTTGAAGTCTTCCCTCATATCATAAAAGTCTTGAGTTCAGTTTCCAGGACAGGCACAACTTGGGGATGAATGGGCGCTGTCAGTTGAAACTAGTCACCTCTTCACTGCCAGTGGATTATTTTAATATCTGTATTATTTAGACTTATTTTTTATTTCACATACATGGTTCTCACATAATAGTAGTTGGAGCTGTTTGGAGGTTCTTGCACATTCTTCTACATAGACATCTATGTTTCCGAATGTGTGCATTATTTTTCTGATTGACTGATATTTCAAAATTTCTTGTAAATGGCTTATTTGAAATAAAATGCTTCTGCAAGCGGCTTCACCAGCGTGAAAGTAAAATAAAGCGTGGATGTACTCGCTTCACTCGCTTGTCTCCCACCCTTTAACTCCATTACAGGCATTCACACATTACTCTATTACGAACGTGCATTACTCAACTAACAGACCACGCACACTTAGATCGCAAGTTTGCTATTGGTAGTTGAACTATTTTGTAGCACGCCTGTTCTAACCCCTTTAAAGCTTATTGTTGAAAACTAAGCTTAAAATAATTACACACCATAAAATCCTGCTAATACAATCATTATCTTCAGGCAAATAAGCCGTACAAATGCTAATAGGACAAAATAATAACATCGATGTTCGAATTATAGAAACGTAGCCTAAATCGTACGCGAATAATTATTATTTTGGCCAATGGAATATTTGGAACTAATACATGGCTTAGCGCTTATCTGTTGTGCTAATATGCCTTTATTTGGTAATAATTCAACGATTTGTTTGTAAATAGGCTTGCTGTTGCAGCTGTTTGCTAGTAATTCGAATTTTTTTAATGGCTCCGACCATTTTATTAATTGAGTAAATATTCTTTGGTCATAAAAAATGCAGAGGCGGACTTAATACCGTAGGCGTTTTCTACTAGTAAACCTTTGAGTGACACAAAAATAAATAGTAGTAGGTGCAGTATTAAGAAAAAAATAGTTTTTTTTATGATAAAAAGAAACAATTGAATACACGAACATGTGTTAATCTTAACTTATTTTTATCTATTTAAAAATGTAATCACATATAAACAAACAAGAAGTAAGAATTAGGAAAAACAAAAAAAAGAGGGGGTGGGTGTTTACATAGGTGATACTTTCGGAAGAAATCTCTACATGCATACCTGTGTAAAGAGAGTTAGAAAAAAAGAGATCTATGCACCTTCATCCTATTATAGAACACTCTGTAAACAACTATATTTCAGAAAAATACAAAACAAATGTTTTTATTTTTTCCTTTTAACTATGTTTTTTAAAGTAAACATAATATTTTTTTAAATAGATTTTTGATTGAATACAATTTAAATAAAATAAGCCATTCGATTCAAAATATTTTATTTCCTATACGTCAGAAATTAGTGCACGAATCCAATTGACCTTTTCTCATGGAGAAAATTTACGGTTACTCTTTTAAAAATAATGATTGATTTTTACCATATCTATTAACTAATAGGTATGACATGACAGAGACGATGTATGCAAGTGTGACATCAGTCAACATAGTTTCGATTTTTTTTTAAAGCAATAACAAAATTATAATCCTTCAAAACAAAAACTTACAAAACGAAATGCGCAAAATGTAATACCACAATGTTTATACCTCACTCAAAGCAGAAACTTCATCACCAGCTAAATACATACTTGTACCATACTTGTTCTGTACAAGTATGTATATCGCTGGTGTCGTACTGTAGAGGTTGACCGCCCAGGGCATCGGAAGTATCCCCATGTTCCCTACACATCTACACTACAGTACCCTGAACAAATTTAAAACAGACGAAGGATCGGAATACGAGAATAGATTACATTGAAAACCGGAGTACCCCTAGTATTCAATTATAGCATTGTCGAGCCCGGTGTTAACATGCAAATTGGTCCGTTTCAAAATTTTGCGGCCCAGTCCCTTCGTCTGATAGGAAATAGACATTTTCCGTTATCATTCACGTTGGACCTTTGTTTTATCTTAATATGTAGATTACAGAAAATTATTCTGGTTTCTGGACCCTTTAAATCTACAAGTTGAACGAGGTCCGGAGGTCCGTTTAAGTGGGGCTCAATTGTTTCGTTCGCTCTTTGTAAATATGTTGGTAAATGAAAGGATTGAATTTGAATTGGTGATCTGCTTAACCATGCTTGGTTTTGAGCAGCATTATGAAATTTTAGATTTGGCTATATGTATACCGATAGAAATAATATTATACCGGTTACCGATACAGTTACGGATTTAAATTAGTTCGGTTTTTTTTAAAGTTAAGCGGGATGGCGTATGAGATATTTCATTGTTTATTAAGAAGAATAACGTGCAAGTTCGGGCTTAAACTAGAACAGAAATAGTATAAAATAATCAATAGAGCTAACACTATCATGGATAGTTTAAAAAATGTACATAATTATTATTAATACTATATTTACATTTCACCAAAAAAATAAATAATTTGTGGGGGGTCTTTTTTTTATGTGAGAATTTAAATTGTAATGTTCGCATGGTTTTCATATGATTGGAACTATTATACTACTATTAATAATGTAGCCTTTATTTCCTTAACTTAAAAAAACATAACTGTGTACAATAAAAAATATTGTTGTTGTTATTGTTGCCTGGAAGAGATCGCGGAATGCGATAAGGCCGCCCATTGTATGTATGTGTTTTAGTTATAAGTTTCCATTTGTATGTGTAACGGTGTACAATAAAGTATATAATAAATAAATAAATAAATAAATTATAATAATATCGTCTAGGTAACGGAGAGTTGACTTGCATAGGCACAACCTAGTAGCCAGGATTATTCATCAGCAACTTGCTCAGAAATACTCTCTTTTTGAATCGAAAGTGCCCTATGAATCCGACCCAGCTCTTGATAATGGCCATATGACGTTGTACTGGGATCGGCCCATCGTCACTGGCAGGACTATTGTAGCCAATAAGCCTGATATAGAAGTGGTAGACCAAAACGAGATTCGTGCCATTAACAATGACATTTCCGTTCCACATGACGAGAACCTCGTGAAAGCCGAGAAGGATAAATATATAGTCATGTTGGGCAATGGCTTAATAGCCAAGAACCTCGACCAACACCTTAGGAGGCTTTTGTTAGGTGGCTGGATTAAGGGCTTCATTCAGAAAGCGGTACTTCTGGACTCGGCTCGTATTGTTAGGAGATTCCTTTCTCTGGCGACCTAACCGCCGGTAGCTTGGACCCTGTTCCCGATACCGGTGGGATACTATTTTTTTATATTTTTACATCATCCTTTATTCATTTTTTTAAGTAACATTTAAAAATATATTGAATAAGTTGTAATAACAAATAAAGAGAATAATAATAAATCTCACACAATTTCATCCATCAATTATGTTTCTAGGTAGTTCAATCTTTTTTTTAATTTACAGCAAATTAATTAAAAACAATGAATATTAATATATGAGCGAACAAAGAGTTTTAATTTTTAATATCCCCTACACCTGAAAAATTAAATTATTAATTAACACTGCAACCACAGCCTCCTCACATGAAAACAACGCCTCTCAACAAATTAATCAAAAAATCCAATCAGAATTTTCGTTCATTTTTAAAAACAAATGGGGAACGTAACCATTGCGCACCCTACTGGAGTCAATTTGAAACTAAAGTGACTCATTATTTACCCCTTTTTACACGTAAACAGCTATACAACATTATACTCTATGTCTACTAGGAATTAAGTTGACATTCGAATGTGTTTGAGTTAACCCTACCAATGCTAGACCGGTAATTGAAGCGTGCTTTCATAGCGGTTTAATAGAGTTATTTTTAGATTATTTTTTTCATAAAGTAGATGAGTTGATTAACGTGGTTGTGTAAACTGGTGTTTTTAAAATTGCGGATTAAGTTTTACTGATTTACGGCTTGTAGTCGTGGGAAGTAAAAGTTGAACAAATTTTCTTTTTTGTTTACCCTGGATATGTGACTTTATGTGGTCTTTGTTTTGTTTATTGGCTGGTAAATCTTGAAAAACCTTCGCTTGTTCTGGGTATACCGATGTCCATATCAGACTTTTAATGTCTAAATTCCTTCTAAGTTCCTTCAGTGATTCTTGCGTTCTAGAGTACCTCGTTTGGACAACAATATGACTTTGGATTCGATTAAAAATAAGACACTAATATTGAAGATATGACTACGAACTATTTGCCTCAGTATAGGTTTCTGATGGCTAATATTTCAAGCTAGTTTAATAAATGGGTAAAAATTTCAGCTTAAGACAAGATTAGTAAGATTGCTTTTAATAATTTTATTAAAAACCCCAAATAAACAATAAAAATAATGCAGGATCCAATCAGACAAATCGGATAATGATTTTATATGAAATTGTTACTATATTTTATGTAGAGGACTTTTAGAACAGTTGTCCTTAACAGGTATCATCATCATCATTTTAGTGGAAAGACGTCCACTGCTAAACAAAGGCCCCCTACGGCTAGGCTACCACAACGAACAGTTTTGTGAATATCGAATCTCACGACCCTCACCAGGCCGTCGGTCCGTTTTGTAGGAGACCAACCAACGCTGCGTATTACTTTAAGACATTAATTCTACAAAAATAGTTTGTAACTCTTGTAAAATAATTTACACTAATATTATAAAGAGGTAAAGTTTGTTTTTTTTTTGTTTAGACGAAATCCGAAAGTACTGGTTCGATTGCTATAATTTTTTCACCGAGAGAAAACTGCTTTATTCCTAAGTGACATAGGTTATATTTTATGTATGCAGGAGAAGCCGTGGGCAAAAGCTAGTAGTGCATATAATAAACATTACTTCCCTGTAACTTCCACTTTCTTCAAACGTTCTCCTACCAATCAAGATATCGATACAAAAACAGACATATACAAATACAAGCCTCAAATACGGGATAAAGCAATTACAAACATTGGATTAAGTTTAACTAACATGGGGAACAAAGTTATAGTTAGGGTAATGTAATAAAATTAACCCTTGCAGCACTTTGGCAGTAACTCTTTATAGTATCGGGGTGGTTGGAAGTCTTGGTGGGGGAACTTTGTCATTTCTTGTGCTGTTCCACCTGTTTTTGCTACAGTTCAATTTAGTTTTTAGGGGCTCTGTTCCCAAAATGACCCTTCTTGACCGCCTTTGTAACATTCTGAGCCCGCATTTGTTCATCTGTCTTTCATCAGATGGTTTTATCTTTAAAATTACAATAACACAACTTGTAAGCATTTTGGAGCATTTGTTTACTTCTCAAACATGATTTAGTCCAATCAATTTATACATCCAAGGTTTTTTTTTCCAGGTTTCGTATCGATGAGGACTTTTTTGATTTCATTTCTGATGGTGTTTTGAACAATCCTACCAATTTTCAGCTGGGTGCGAATTATTGTAACCTTACCCCTATTTTTGGTCTAACTTGACTGGACTAAGTAGGTAAATCACAAATCGTCAGTGAAATAATAATATTGTATTATAAATATTAGTCAAATAAAAAATTATCATTCAAGAATGCTAAATTAGGCGAAATTGTTAAAAAGGATATTTTTAAAATATTAAATATAATAAATTAGTAAAAATAATTTTTTTTTTAGAGTAATTATAGAAGAAGATAAGAAAGAAAAAGAAAGAGAGATAAGTAAGTATTTGTAATGAATCTGGTACCCAAGGGAAGATTTAACTTGTGTAATCATTATAGCTCGTTCAATTCTTTTTTCAGTACCAGTACTTGCACCCAGGAGCTAATTTATGCTCATAATTACGCTTTAAAAATTGTTCCCCTAATTATTAATGAGGAACAATAACTTTTCATACGACCATTTCGACGACGGGACGCGTAAAGTACGCCTGTAAATATATCTGTAAAATTTTTATCACCGTGATTAAAGTCGACGGCTTAGCGTTTTATTATGGTTGGGGTTATTTATACCCCGTGCAGCAGGAACGGGTTAAGGGTAAATGTACCTTCGATGAAAACTTTATTTGCTGTGCAACTGGGCCTTTACAAATTAAGGGTTGGTATTTCTGAACAATCTGATATGTTGTAAGTTTTACCATTTTGAAACAAAACTCTTACTTACTGAATAAATATAATATAATAATTAAAAAAAAAATCATAAAATAAAAAATAAACGTTAGTATTGTTATATAGTTTCATGATTTGATTTTGATAATAACTACCCAATAGCCACACAAAACAATGACATTAATTTTAAAAACCTCTAAATGTCAACGTCAAACTGCCAGTCACCCAATTTAAAAAATAAAAAAAAAACATTACATCACACCACCAATAACACGAACACTGCCCGAAAATAAAACGAAAAAGTATTCAGTTTAAAAAACAATTTCGAATATGGAACAACTAGGGTATCGGCCACAAAAAAGTGACAGTTCATTGACGAATGACGTCACCTTTTCTGTCACGCCTGCGTATATTTTATTCGGCTCGTACATCACGTTTGACGGGTGACACGGCGTGCCAATTCGGTGGGACATGACAACAACTGGTGCATATGTGCCTTGTGGTATGACATAGTACTAAATACTATGGCTTGGTTCTTCAAATTGGGTAACTTTTTTTAATACATTGATATATTTTAAGGAAAGGTACTAAGTATATAGTTTTGTTTTTGTATGATTTGTACAACGCATAAATGCACACGAAGGCATTTTGGTAAACTTTATCCCACTTAAAACAAAAAATCTCATTTATGTACACGCCCGTTTATGTCATTTCATGAGTGAAATTAAACCACGGTGGCTTGATTTCGGCGGTCCACGCGCTAAAGGCGACCTATCGTCCACTGTTTTGGTTTAATCTAAGTTAAAATAGGATAAAAATCAACCAGTAGGATAAGATCTGTTCAGTTCTACACGATATTTCACTACTAAGTGACCGATGAGGTAGAATATGTTTCGCAAAGCATGCGAAATTGTACCGCCTACCTGGACAGTATAGCGATGATATTGGTTGCACCCGTCTTGCTTTAAAAGCGTAGATTTAAACAAAATACATATCTGAATCAGGTTTGTTTAGTATTATGCGATATTTCGCCACTAAGTGACCGATGTGGTAGAATATGTTTCGCAAAGCATGCGAAAATGTACCATATACATGGGCAGTAATAGCGATGATACCTACTGTGGTTGCACTCGTTTTGCTTTAATCACTTAATTTTATACAAAATATATGTCTGGTTATGGTTTGTTTAGTACAACGTGATATTTTGTCACTAAGTGACCGCTGCGATAGAATATATTTCGCAAAGCATGCAAAACTGTACCGCCTACCTGGGCAGTATAGCAATGATATTGGTTGCACCCGTCTTGCTTTATAAGCGTATACAAAATACATGTCTGAATAAGGTTTGTTTAGTATTATGCGATATTTCGCCACTAAGTGACCGATGTGGTAGAATGTGTTTCTCAAAGCAAGCGAAAATATACCGTCTACCTGGGTAGTAATAGCGATGATAGCAACTGGTTGCACTCATTTTGCTTTAATCACTTAATTCTATACAAAATACATGTCTGGTTATGCTTTGTTTAGTACTACGCGATATTTCGCCATTAAGTGACCGCTGTAGTAGAAAATGTTTCGCAAAGCATGCGAAATTGTACCGTCTACCTGGGCAGTAATAGCGATCAACCTATTGGTTGCATCCGTTTTGCTTTAACCCCGTAAAATACAAAATATAAGTCTGTAGATTTTCCCTACTAATTTGATTTGACCAATAGTAAGACGTAACTAAGGAAGTATCAGAAAACAATTTCGCAATTTCTTCGAAAAAAAAAATGCCCGAAGTAAAATGGCGGATCGTATACAGTTATTAAATTTACGAGGAATTTCCAATTAGGCCAATAAGATAGTATTATTTACATTAATAATGATGAAACTCTATACACTTTAAAATTTGGCCAAATAACGAAGTCTCTGACCGCCATTTGGGGAATGGCGGAGGATGATAAATAATATTTTTAATGAGATTCTTATTTTTTTCACAAAAATGTTTTGGTAAATAATGTCGCCTACACATTTTATTTTATAAACCAATGAAATTTTTTTTATTGGTATCTGTATTTTTTTTGGGTTGTACACAAATTGTATTAATTGTTCCTAAGGTCTGAAATAGGGTTGTAACAAAGATTAGTTCAAAAAGTAACTTAGTTATTATGTCTAATTGGGAACGTAAGTATTCTTATAAAAATGTTAGAATAAAAAATATAATAATTTTAAAATTACCAGTATTCAAACTGCTTGTTCTGTGATGATTCAGGAACAACCTGGAAAAAAGAAATTTTACAAGTTATTGTATTATATTAAAGATTTATGAAATTCCTGGAAACAAAAAAAAGTTTTAAAGCTAACAATATTGTAATTATTATGTTTAGGCAAGGCCATATTGAAAGCTGACAAATTGAAAGAGGTCAAGGACTAATTATACCAAAATAGAAAATCTAGCTAGAAATATTTAGACAAAATAGAATATAATGGCTTAGAAGTATAATCTCCATAATTCATTTATTTTCAGGGTGAGAAGTCAGACTTTAACTGACTAAAACTCACTTGTGTTGTTTTAGTTAATCTTTGCGTTTCAGGATCACGGTAACTCTTTCGACCATTGCCGCAGCGCTAGCAGGCATCAGACCTACCGGGCATCTTCTATTTTGCTGATATCTCTATGAGGTGCGCGAACACCATTACCGGCCGACGACTCATGTTTACTTTGGGCTCGTAAGGACTAGCATTCAGACAGCGAGCTACCCATTACTCATCATACGCAAGCAATAATCATCATCATATCTATCGTCAGCCAGAATGGGCAGTAATCCACCACGCGGGCCCAATGCAGGTTGGCAGTGTGCTTGGTTGTTATGACATATCAAATGTCTTCGAATGTTTGGTTCTAGGACATGCCGGTTTCTTCACGAAGTTTTCCTTCACCGTTTTGAGAGTAGTGGTGATGAAATAAGTTACACAAAGTAATGCGCTTGGCTGGGTTTGAACCCACGACCCGCTGCTCGAGCAAGCAACAATAATCAATGGCAATATCTAAATTATATAATCAATTCTAGCCAAACTCCAATTTTACAACTTTATCAGTACACACAATCAACTGTTTTAATTTAATCCTTTTTTCAGGAAAATAATTTTCACATATGGGTTAAAATTTCCATGAAAATCTCATAACCTTCCCTCGGTCAGAAATTCAGATGGTCAGTGGAAGTGCGAACGAGACTCTTGGGGACAATCATTGGACATTGGCGTTGGTAATTGGGTTTCTGGACAGACAGACATGCAGGTTATCGGATAAACCCCGCTGTTAACTTGGGCTGCCAATTTTGGACAAACTTGGTTTGCGAGAATGTGTGTCATTGCGTTTTATTTTATGACAGGTATGATTGTTAAATTTTTAATAAGTTTGTGTTATAAACCATTATAAGGGCGAAAGTTAGGTGTGACTAGAGATGTGCCGTTGCCGGCAATATTTCCATATTGCCACCAATATTCATACATCGGGCAATATTACTGGCAATATTCCCACTTCACGGCAATATTGCTGGCAACGACACATCTCTAGGTGTGACTGTCAATTTTTTATACGAGTTTGTGTCACATTATAAAGGCAAAAATTTGTGTGTTTGGTACACGAATATAGTTACTCCAACAATTGGTCCAAATCGAAAAAAAGGAAAAAAATATTGCTGTGATTGTATTACTGCTAACTTCTTACGAATATTATTGTGAAATTTAATTTTACAAGCTTTTAACCGCGGCTTCGCCCACGTTTTCTCCACTTTTCTCACTTAAGACAAAAAAAAAAATAGCCTATGTCCGTTTCCAGGGTCCTAACTATCCCTGTACCAAAATTGTTAAAATCGGTTTTGCCATTTAGGCGTGAAAACATAACAAACAAACAAACAAAATCACTTTTGCTTTTATAATATTAGTAAGGATGGCTATCAATTCCATTGAGTCAAACTGGAGGAAAGGTCTAAGCACTACAAGTTACAAAGTCTGTCAATTCGACAGAGACAATTGATTGAAATATAACATTATAAAAGGCTATTTCTCTTAATTTAATGGAGTCGAAGAAGTCTGTCAATTCGATAAAGACAATTGATTGAAATATAACATTATAAAAGGCTATTTCTATTAATTTAATGAAGTCGAAGAAGTCTGCCAATTCGACAGAGACAATTGATTGAAATATAACATTATAAAAGGCTATTTCTCTTAATTTAATGGAGTCGAAGAAGTCTGTCAATTCGATAGAGACAATTGATTGAAATATATAATCATTATAAAAGACTATTTCTATTAATTTAATGGAGTCGAAGTACAGCAATTATAGTTGAAGTATTACAAGCTATAACCGAGAATCCGATTGAGCCAAAGTGGAGGGAATCTATTAACATTTGGGGGTAAACCTTAACCACGTTATTGTTAAAACAACATATTTTTTCCGTCTGTAATCAAGAATAGGTAACAATAATAGTAACTTCCTGTCCAAGGCTATCTGTTACAAGTCGTTGCCTCTGCAATTTTCTTAATTACGAGTATTTTAGAGGCTTCACCTAATTAGGTTACTCTGAGTCAGCGCGGCTTATCTCACTTCCAACTTTATCTACAACACGTACTATAATATAGGTCAGGACATGTTAAAATGTGTTGTATCATGCCGCTAGCTATGCTTGAAGAAGAAGCAGAGACTGTTGGAGAAGTGCATCTGAAATTTTGATGGTTTAATTCAATTATCTAGGGATAACGTCAAGACCATTTCGTAATGAAAAAAATTGATGTTGATTGTTGTATTGTGAGTGTTCATTTTTTAATTACATACATTGTGTTTATCATTATCATCATTTCAGCCGAAAGACGTCCACTGTTGGACATGGGCCTCCCCCAAGTTTCACCACAATGAACGGTTCTGTGCGTCTTACATCCATCAGATTCCCGCAACAGGTCATCAGCCACATTTAAACGTAAATAAACAATGTTAAATAAAACCCACCAAAATTTCCACCACTAGACATTTACGAAAAGATTTAATAAAATTCTAATTAATTAATAAATACCACCCCACCGTTGCTTGCTACCGCCTCCTAGTGACAGATTGCGTAAACACTCTCAATTAGTCAACCATTAATTACAATTTAATTTTGATTAGTACACATTCAAGTTTGTTTGACATCAAACGGTTTACGTTTTAATTTTGAGTTGAGTGGCAATTTTTGATGGTACTATTGAAATTTTATTATTTTCCCAACCTTTTGTTTTTGGGGAGCCATTAAAGTGAGCGATGACCTTTACCTGGGGCAAAAAGTCTAGTTACGTAGGTCTGACTTCGAGAAAAAGGTCAACCGTGGAAAAAATTCGGCAAGTGCGAGTCGGAGACGCAAACTGAGAGTTCCGTACAAACTTTTTCTTTCTTCTCTTCTTCTTCCTGCCCTTATCCCATATTACTTGGGGTCGGTGCAACACGTTTATTTTCTATTATTTAAACTATTTATCTAATTCCCGAATCGAGTCTCGAAGATTTTTCCGAATAGAAAAAAGTTTTTTTTTTGTGATGTTACAAATTTTCAGTTTTTTTAATTTTTTACTATACTTGTGCATTATAACCTCGCTTTATACCAAATTTCAGGGCTTTAGGTCAACGGAAAGTAAGTACCTATGAATTTAAATTTCCTTGACAGTGTCGAAATGTACGTTTTTTGCGACATAAACAGCCGTATCTTTTTTATTCGTTACCTAAAAATGTTTGATTTTTCGTAATTTCAAGAGACCGCAGACCTGAGTAGGTATATGGTTTTAATTTCACCAAGATATCACCACGCGTTTTCGAGATCTTGACAAGCAGACAGTCAGACAGACGGACGGACAGCAAAATGATCCTATAAGAGTTTCGATTTTTCCTTTTCAAGTACGGAACGCTAAAAATCGGTTAGGTAGCGTTTGGAAAGCCGCACGGTATAGTTTCGTCGCACGTACAATCGGACTGAAAACGAAAGTCTATAAGCACGGCATGTTGCCAGTGATGACATGTGGCTCTGAAACGTGATCACTCACAATGGACCTCATCAGAAGGCTTAAAGTAGATCAAAGGGCAATGGAGGCGGCTAGCCTTGGAGTTTATATGCGTATCCATGGTTACCGACGCAATAAGAAGTTTTTTTTTTAAAGATCGTTGGCACTTATTAGTAGTTGTTTTTATATGTTGCGTGTTTATGAAAATTATTCATCATCATCGTCATTTCAGCCGACAGACGTCCACTGTTGGACATAGGCCTCCCCCAAGTGTCGCCACAATGATTCTCGCATCCATCGGATTCCCGCAACCTTCACCAGGTCATCGGTCCACCTTGTAGGAGGCCTTCCGACGCTGCGTTTTCCAGTACGAGATTGCCACTCCAGAACCTTAAAAATTATTATTGACGTATGCTCCGTATTGGTTGAAGTAAATTATGTTTATTATTAGGAAGTACTTGTGTATCGTGAGTACATTTTTACAAACATGACCTAAACTCACATATCTACGCAAGATATTTAGACCTGGAATATTACTTGTAGATCAAACAAATAATTGTTCCATGCGGGAATCGAACTAACGACACGCAGTGCAGCAGTCAATCGCTCGACCACTGCGCCAATTGTGTCGTCTATATGAAACAGCCACCATCAACGATTGCATCAGGTAGGATCACAGTCAAGCACTAGTTTAAATCATTAAAAAATATATAGATTGCTAAACATTGGCATAGAGGGATATTTGTTTTACATTAAATCAGAATAATCTAAAATCAAAAATCGGCAGAACTAATCCCAAGATTCGTACATCGCATATGAATTATACAGAATAATGAATAGAAGAGTATAATGAGATTGAGGTAGCGCGAAAATATTAAAATCTATGAAATGTAGGTTATTTCATAGTTTTAAATATTTTCGCGCTATCTCAATCTAAATTTAGAAAAGACACATTTTTTGGCTAAACCCTACGAGATAGATCAAATGAATGAATGAATGTTGATACTTCAGTATCGTACACCTTCGCACCCGTGCCAAGCCGGGGCGGGTCGCTAGTGTTTAAATAAACAAATCTTAGTTCCAAAAATCTACCTGAAATGTAACAAAATATGCAGACAGTTACGAATAATTTTTTCACCAAATGTTTATTATTTTTCACAAAATAATTCAAAACTTTTGATCGGTTTATTCTTTGAATTATTCAAAAAACTTGTTTACGACTCATGAATAATTTGGAATAATGGCTCCGTTGTGTGGAAACAAACCTTTTAGGTAAACTTAGTATAAGTATAGGTATTCAAATATCTGATGAATAACTTACGCATTCATCTGTAGTTATAATAAGTTGCGTTCACGTATACTAAAAGGTTTTACACAGCTTTTCTAAAAGCACCTCAAGAAAATATATAAAAAACTAGCTTTTGCTGGCTTCGGTCGTGTTAAATTCGGGGTAACACAGTTCTCCTGGGAAGTGGGGGTTAGAAAGAGACAATAAGTAGCCTATGTCACTCTCCATCTCTTCAACTATCTCCACTTAAAAAATCACGTTAATTCGTGGCTCCGTTTTGCCGCGAAAGACGGACAATCAGACACACATACTTTCCCATTTATAATATTAGTACCTATGGGTTTTTTTTTACGGTGGCCAAAAATCATCTTATGACAACCTCCGCCCTTGGGTGGAGCGGGAGATAGTGTCAATGTATAGGCTCACGTTTGACCACTATCTCACCAGTTGGTAAGCGATGATGATTTTACTGACTAAAAACCCACCCCGTTCCTTCTAGCCTTCAAACCAAGGCACGATTTTCCTTTCGGATAACCCTGGCCCCGGTAGGTTTCGACCCAGCTGGGCAGCTTAGTATGGGTTTAAGGATAGCTGTGAGAATTATTCACTTAACAACCGATGTATTTCCACTACACTACTATACAGGGTGTAAGGGACAGCCCTCCACAAACTTCAAGAGCTTGCTCAGTAGACAAAACTGAACAACCTTCAACAAGATTTTTTTTCAGGAAACGAAAAAAAAAATGGGCCTCTCCATAGAATCTGTCCAATCAAGTTTTTAATTTTATATGGTGAGACTGCTTTTTTTTCGTTTCCTGAAAAAACGTCTTGTAACAGGTTGTTCAGTTTAGTCTACTGAGTAAGCCCTTAAAGTTTGTGGAGGGCACTTACACCCTGTATAAATGAATGTGACAACCATCAACCCACACTGGGCTCACGTGTTGGATTACGGCCCACTGTTGAGAGAGGGATCTCTTAGAGAGGAGGCCTGAGTCCCAACAGTGGGCACATTATAAGGCCAACTATGCTATGCTACTACATAAATGTGAAAGTAACTCTGTCGGTCTGTAACGCTTTCACGGTTAAACTACTGAACCAATTTTGATGAAATTAGGTACGGAGTAATTTTAAAATCAAGAAAAGACATAAGCCACTTTTTATCCGACTTCAACTTTTCGACTTTGTGATCGCAAGAACCGACAGTAACTTATAAAAACGAAGTCATAGGCATGTAGTAGCTAGTATTATGTTTATATTTTTAGCCAATACTTTCATACGGCTTGCCAGAACAAAAGAGAGGTAGAGGTCGCCCGCTATCGACCTGGTGGTCAAACATCGAAGGAGACCTTAAGAAAGCCCAATTGCCAAAACCGACAACCCAAGACAGATCAACCTGGCGCCGTAGAGTGTGGAGATCCGACCCGAAGAAGAAGACTGCCTCACGGCTTGGGATAGGGCATTAGGTCTCCCCGAAGTCCTTATAAATAATAATAATAGTATATATATATTTTTAAATTATTTATAGTTGTATTAGTTACCGAAACATCTACACTATCTACACTTTTACATCTATAAACTATTTCCCTACTTCTAATATTATAAAAAGATAATTGTTTTTTTTGTTTGTATCTCTGAAAGTACCTACTGATTCGATTCCTAAAATTTTTTACCGATAGAAAGCTGCTTTATTCCTGAGCGCAGGTGAAGCCGCAAGCAAAAGCTAATATTTAATAATAAGGTAAAATACAATAAACGGGGCACATGACTGATAACAGATAAGTCTTTTGGTTATGTCTTCCATTTTCTTTGAGCTTTTCAATTACAAATTTATATTTTAAAAACTTCAGTGTTTCAGAAAAGTGATAAATTAATTACAAATCACTTATCATGCAAGGAGCTATTCATCTCAAAAAGGAAAAAATCTACTAGCATAACTTTATTTTAAATTGCTCAGCAATATTCAGAAGGTCACTGACATCCTTGCGTGGGAAGGTATCTGAACAGAATATTAAGTCCTCTACCGTCTAAGATCAATTCTCTTTGAAACTATTTATTTTTTCTAAGGAAAATCTCCTTACTATAAACATTAAGACGTTATATAATATATCTTTCTTGATATTTGAGTCTCAATCTTGAAATAAATGACCAAAGTTATTTTTTTAATGAGGTTTTTAGTGCTTGACTGCAATCCCACCTGATGGTAAGCAGTGATGCAATCGTTGATGGTGAATCGCACTAGTTTATAATCCTATTTATTTACTCTAGCCTTGAAGACACCTCAATTAGAATCGAACTGGAAGACCACTGCAAACCATTTTATAATTATGAAACGATCTTAAAAAACTTAAAATAAACTTAATCTTTGTTTTTTTTTTCTTCAGTTCAAGTTTGAAGTCTAAACTATTGAAAGCAAGTGTAAACAAAATTATTTTCAGTCATAAACTCAACAGTATTAACACATAAGCATTGATACTTTCAAAAGTTGAAAGTAACTTTTTCAGCATCCCTAACATCGTTGATATTTGGTAAAAAAAATCCAATTCTCATCTTTTCTGTATTACCCAAAACTCATAAAAAACTAAACCAAACAAAACCTCTACTAAAATCAAAGTAACTTCAAAGTACATACATTCAAGTTCTCCTCATAATAATCAGTCCACACACAGCACAACACTCAAATTCAAACTGTGGTCAGGACGTAAACGTTTACGTACACGTTACGTTAAGGCCGATCCCGCCTAACGTGCGCACTACAGGGCGGGCGGGCATAGACTGACGGTACAGCCTTGCAGATGCAAATTGCAGAACTGAAAGTGCCGAAAGCGATTGTTTTTTTTCTTTTCTCCGGCCAGGTAAAGTTGTTACTGGTTTGAACCGGTTGGAACTGGTCATATTCGGTAAAGTTCGGTTTCAACGTGATATTTTGAACCAGATATTTTTATGGAAATATATATAACTAGAATTTATTTTGCAACGTGTTGCTGGTTAGTTTGCGGGTTCTGGTTTTGGACGATTTTAAATATATTTATTTTTATTCTAGATTAAAATGCATACATTATTAGCTCTTATGTAATTTGGAAGTAACTTTTACGGATGTACGTCCACTGGAAATTGAATGTTGTTGAAATATTTAGAACATTTTTTTTTTAATTTATATTTTTTTATCACATAAAAGAAAAAGGTCTTCAAAATGAAAATCTAAGTATTATTCATGATTTAATGTAATGCAGGTCACTATGTAGGTACCTATGTAAAAATAATTTTAGTTAAAACTATCCATTTCTAATGTAATCGGGTAAATTTGTTACTTTTTAGCCCCGTTAACTATCTGTTCTTCCCTGCCCACTGCCACCTACTGTGTAATTGTGTATGTTATCACGTATACAACTAGAATTAGAACGACGCAACGTGGACTACGCCTGATTTGTACCTAGAATGACGTCGTGTGGCGTGTATAAACAAGCTATACAAGTCTAGTTCCCATATGAAATGACCGACGTGCCCAGCCCCCCTAGCCAAGTTACAACCGTTTCGCTTGCGTCGAACGCTTCAAGTTGACTTTGCCGCCAATTCTTTTGTTCTGACCACGTGACTGAGCGTTGAGACGACGTTATTCCCGTACATTTGACTATTTCTACAAGCGTTAACTATTGCAGAATAGCAACTTGGCTAGGGGTACAGATCGGCGTGTGTGGCACACGTGTGAGCAGTGTCATCATCATCATCATCATCATCATCAGCCTTTTTAATGTTCCCACTGCTGGGTCTCATGCCTCCTCTTCTCTCCTCGCTTCTCTCTCCTAGGAAGAATGAGCAGTGTAGTTCTTCCTTTATAAATATCAATTAATATATACTACACCAAACACATCTTCCTACCCTCCATTATCCACTAATAAAAACCAACTAATATCGTCTATCAGTAAACAAAAACTACTTTCGAAGGAGTACAAAAAAGAGGCTAAACAAAAGAGCCTCACTATTTCATTTCAGAACGTAAGTACGGAACGGATCCGCAGTATCGTTCCATTAGTGGCCTGTCACCAGCCGTTCAAAAGAAAGAAAGAAAGAAAGAAAAAGAACCGCGAAAGAATGGCGCCGAAAAAAGTTTTCCTAACTGATATACATCAGGTTGGGTTCCCGCTGAATCAGTTAATGGAGGGGTTTCGTAGTTCGATTGTATTGTAATGGGAAAATTATTGGTGATTATTTTCAGTGAGTGCGAGGAAATTGTTGGGAATCTTGTTTTGTGATCGATCTTTCATGTTTAAATATAGAGCATTTTTTTTTGAGGTGGAAAATCATACAATGTTTTTTCACTCTGGGATGGAGCAGGACCGTATCAGGTATCAGACATTTTCTAACTCGGAAAATTCCCATAGCCCCAGCGGGCATTTGCCCTTCTAGGTTTGTGCGGTATTGCTGACATCTCTTTGAGATGCGCGTGTAACATACTACGCGCAGTCGACGATTAGGGCTTGGACGGTTACCGGATGGCGGACGACGAGCTACACATTACTCGTGGGCCGCCAGCCTGCAACCATAGATAATAAATAAAAAAAGCAACTGAAGGAATACCGGTGGTTTTTGTACAGTTAAAATCTGACACTATCTCCTTCTCTATTTGGATCGGAAGGAACTATTTAAAAACTGTCAAACTAAAAAAAAATACTTTATTTAAACTCGTTAAAAAATAAAAGGCTCGATTTGACATTTCAGAAAGACCTTAGAATGTAACTTGGAACGAAACTGAAAGAAACAATAAAATAATAATTAATTACATAAAATGATTTTACACAAATACTTACATTTTTTGGTGCGTTAATTAATATGATAGAATATATCACGAGTATTATTTTTACGTATATAAGTATTCTGTATAACCCAAGAATCTCGTATAGGGTATATAAAATCCTTGTTATAACCTTCCGGAATACGGAACCACGGTTCCAGCAACCATCTTTCACCCTTCAACGTATTTTTTTATCTAACACCCCACAAACCCACAAAACAGGTACTCCTAATCAGTCCTCCTTGTCGATACCTAACAAATGTGTGGGGTGTCTTATCCTAATGCACCATGGCCCAATCAGGGTCTCCAGGATTTACGACGGATCCTGAATAAAATACAACCAGCCATTTGTTACACACAGTAGGATTTGCATGTCTGAAACGGTTTAGATCTTAGAAATAATTGTTGAGGCAAAAAGTAATAAGAGAAATGGAATGAGATGGTGGCTTTGTGGTAAAGTGATTTGGTTATTAGTGAGAGAGGGATGACATTGTTTTTACCAATTTTTTTTTCTTTTAACTAGCTGTTGCCCGCTTTTTCGTTTGCGTGGAGTTTAAGATTGAAATTCAAAATCATTTATTTCAAATAGACCAAATGCAGGAAGTTTTGAATAGTCAAATGTTAGTCAGTCCAAGAAAAGTGAAGCTAAATTGCAAGTTCCAAAGCGTAAATCTCTATGGAGAAAAACGTGCAAGAAACTCCATTGACACTCTTTTAAATCATATTATGTGTTACATATAATGTTTCGTTACATATTTCTTGAATGAATGACATTAATGAAGTTGGAATGAAGAACATTAACATTCCATTTTTTGGGCAATGACGTAAAAAATGTTATCCGTTTCGGAGATATGCCCCCTTAGTTTCCTGTACCCGCGGAAAAAAAATGAAAAGTACCCTAATCCGTTTATGAAAGCCCCGTCAAAATCGGTCCAGTCATTTTGAAAATTAGCCGGAACACACTGACAGACAGGAAAAAAAAATAAAAGAAAGAAAGAAAAAGAATTTCGAAGCACAAACACCATGTTTAAATAACACAGAACATAAAAAAGAAGCTAGAAAACATAGTTATGTGCCTTACGGCTGCACTACAATGGTCCGGTTCAGCATAAATGTCAGACAGCTAAGTGCCTGAGGCTGGTTTTTTTTTAATTTGTTATAAACTAGTGCTTGAATGCATTCCCAACTGATGGTAAGCATTGATGCAATAATTGATGGTGAGGTGCACTCATAGATATTGGTGCACTACTTTATTAAGAGCCTATAGACTGGCCTGTTGGTCTAGTGGTTAGTGGCCCTGACTGCTAGCCTGGTCGTGGATTTGATTCCCACCCAACGCAAATGTTTATGTGATAAGCATGATCATTTGTTCTGTGTCTGGGTGTAATTTGTCTATAATATGTATGTATTTAGAAATATATAAATATGTTTATCAGTTGTCTAGTACCCATAACACAAGCTCTGCTTAGCTTGGGGCTAGACGGCGTTGTGTGATAGTTGTGGAATATTATTATTCCACGACTATCATACAATCTTTCACTATTATTATTATTATATTATAACTATTCACTCTAGCCTTGAAGCACCATGTTCGCGTCTCAACCACAGGTTTTGCTCAACTAAGCCTGTGGTTTTGACGCAAACATATGTAAAAACAGTGTTGAAAAATGTTCAAAAACGAGCTACTTTAGAACACTCCAAAAATCCTCTTCAAGCTCAGAAATTTCGTGGAATCGATACGCGGTATGTACGTTCAACGTTAGATATTAAATTCTTCAGAGACATGTCTCATATGTCTTGAGAACCGAGGCTCATAACCTAGCCTTTGGTGGCGGGAACAAAATTTGGTGCGGCTTGCACAGACGCGGCGGAGGAAATCCCAGCACTGGCTTGAAGGACCATTTTAATATATTTTTTTCGAGAACTGAAATTGTTGAAATGTGGTTTAAATACGGCACTGCTATATCTAAGCTTTTAAGAATACAGTATGATGTTGTGTTACGTTATTTTATATTATTAATTTAACAATTGAGATCATACTTATTTTCTTAGATTTTTGCTCAGAATATTTATAATACAACTAGCCGTTGCAAAAAAAGTTTAAAAGCATCCTAAGTGTTATTCCATGATACGGTCTACACGTGTGCCAAATTTCATCCAAATCCATTTAGTCGTTCGATCGTGAAGAAGTAACAAATATATCTTTTATTCAACTTTATACAGAGAATAGAATAAACTTAATTGTACACCAACATGGTAAGAAAACAAAAATAAAATAATTACTATTTCCTTTATTCGCTATACAAACATATAAATTATATTTTTAAATATTTAAATAAAAAATATTTAAAAATATAAAAAATATAGTCCTACCGGTATCGGGAACAGGGTCCAAGCTACCTGCGGTCATGGCTCCAGAGAAAGAAACCTCCTGACTATACGAGCCGTGTCCAGGAGTACCACTTTTATTATAATTATTTTTTATTATTAATTTAATTGTATACTTAGGTGTGTATATAACTGCCATATTCTCAGAGGGACTTCCCTCTTCTGTGTTGTTTTGTGTTTAATAACACTATGTTGCGCTAGCGGCTTCGTCTGCGTCAAACTAGAAAATTGTCCCAAGGACACATACCTACTTCCGGAATAGAAAGTATTCTATATGCCAAGCCATAGCCTACTACTTGTGTGCCGAATTTTGAAGGAATAATACACAAACGTATCTACAGGCCATATAAAAAAAATCACCTTTTTAAAATTACTATGATAATGGCCAAAATTCTTTGAACATCTGATGTACAAAGACTTGTCAGTTATGTTACCTTAACCGTGTATTTCAGTGTTGTAGGTAAACTTGAGATTACATATTTGAAATCGCTAACAGGCATATCACAGTAAGATGACAACTATGTTACATATTATAACTAACTTTTGCTTTATAATATGTTCACTTCTCAAAACGGTGAAGGAAAACATCGTGAAGAAACCGGCATGACTCCTATTCACCAACCCACACTGGGCCCGCGGAGTGGATTACGGCCCATTCCCCTACTAGAGAGGAGGCCTGAGTCCCAGCAGTGGGAACATTAAAAAAGCTGATGATGATGATGAATATGTAGATATTAAATCTCAAACTTACATTGCTGTAATTAGGTTATCAGCTGTTTTAGGGCTTAGCCAACGTGATAATCTACAATCGTTAACGCTAGTGGAAAACTTCAAATGTATGGGAATGACGTGACCACGTGGTCAGAACAAAGGAATCGGAGGCGTTACCGACTGTAGAAAGAGATCCGAAATAAAACGGTTGTAACTTAATTAGGTCTACTGAAAGTAGAAAATTATTTTAAGGCAAACCATTACAGGACTTGACAGAAAAAAAATTAAACAAACATTATTGTACTACACAAAAATAGTAATAAATCTTACACAAACTTAAATCTATGGATACAGTGGCGGTTTCATCGCTAACAGCGATGGTCAACCTGTATACCTACCAAATTTCATCCAAATCCGCTTTGCCATTTTAGCGAACAGGAGTAACAAGCATACACACACACATGTACATACAAATTTCCACTTAATAATTTTAGTGTGATTGTAATAACGACATTTGCATCAATATTATATTAATTTCATCAGATTAAACTTTTGAGAAATCACCTGTTACGTACCTACTTTATATACTTGTCAAAAACCCAATTTGTAACACATTTTCACAAACAAATACACTCAAAAACAGCGACGTCTACACGTAGGAAAACACATAAATCTGTAAGAGACATGTCACGGAGAAATAGCCTGTATGACACTCGAATGTGAATAAGATATTGTATGGAGTAGAAGCGATGTTTGTTAGGGTGAGTTTACGCTGTAGGAGTCGAGCACGAGCCGAGCACGAGCCTAGCACAAATTCGAGCAGTATAGACTGACTTACAAGCCTCGAATGAGAGCGCTTCGAGCGTGTGATTCGAGCTAGACTGAGCTCCGTCAATTGTCGGTTTTTGACGCACACTTTTTTTTTAAGTTGAAACTAGTGCTAGACTGCGATCCCACCTTATGGTAAATAGTTATGCAATTGTTGATGATGAGGCCATTTTATGTTATCGGACGGGAATACCGCAGCAGGCAAATTGTTCCAGTCCCTCGATGTCCGAGGCGAAACGCAAGGCAACGTAGAGGTTTCAATAACGTAAGGGCGGATACTTGTCGTTCATTGGTTTGTTCGATGGTAGAAATGAGATGGCAGAATCAAGTCAAGCGATTCCTGCGCACACTTTCCATAATGCATCCTGTAAAACACCGAAAGGCTGGCTACTTTACGCTTGTGCTCAAGGCTTTGTAGATTGGACTTAACCAGAACAGCCCTCCTAGTCAAGTTACAACCGTTTCGTTTGCATTAAACGCCTAGAATTGCCCACGCCCCCAATCTTTTTGGTCTGATCACGTGGCTGAGCGTTGAGATGACGTCATTCCCGTATATTTGAAGTTTTCTACTAGCGTTAACAATGCAGTAGTAAACTACTGATTATAAACTTGGCTAGGGGTGCTGGATCACCAATTAGCCTCTTCGCACGCCTTTCCGCCGAGTCCAAAGCTGCCACGTGCCATTTTGCATTACCGATACCGGTTTCGCATCACCTTCGAGGACAGTGATCGTTAGAGGTTCGTTCAACCATCAAATACACTTCTGCTAGTTCATTTTTGCTTGCACTCAAAACGAAAACTTCAAAGAATTTAGTTTGGCGCTGTGCCGCAGGTTTCAAGCGAAAATTTTTCTAAGTGATCATGCAGAAATGACCGCGATGGTACGTTTACACTTGACACCGCAAGTAGAGTGGTTTGGCTTAGGTCAGTTCATGCTCAGCTTGTTTAGTGTAGACACACCTTTATATTTCTGTCTATTGCGTCTGTGACGAAAAATGATACGAAATAAATAAGGAGACGCTGTATTGGTTCACGTAATATTTAAGGATGAAATTGATGGAGGAAATAGTGGTTTGTTCATATACCTTTCGTGTGAGTAGGTACAACGAAATGTAATGTAATTTTTTATTGTCGTATACGCTCGCGTTTGACCACTATCTCACCTGATTGTAAACGTTTCGGAAATACATTCATTCTGCGTGCAGCTAAGGAGTGGAATTCCTTGCCGGAATCTGTGTGTCCTGATAGCTACAACCCGGGAATCTTTAAGTCGAGAGTGAATAGGTTTCTTCTAGGTAAGCGCGTTCTATTGTCGATCGCATCGTCGCTTTCCATCAGGTGAGATTGCGGTCAAGCGCAAACCTATCAACAAAAAAAAAAAAGATATATGGTTGACGATGGACCACGCTTGCCTAAAAGTAACGTATTCACTTTTGTCATAAAAACCCAGAGGTCTTTAAGTTCTCGTTAGCTGGTTAAAACTGGCTTAAGATGGTTTTGAAAACGATTTAAATAGATATAAAAACTATTGAATTTATTTTAGGTTCACCCGTGATTGTATAAATACCCCGTTAAATGCGCAAAACCTCAGACACCACAAATGATTTTTAATTTAATTGACTTAAAACAGTGAGGAAAAAATCATTAAAAAAAATTAAGGTTTTAAGTAATTTACTTTGTTTTAAAATTAATATCTGCATTGAAATAAGAACTTTTATTATCCCGTGTATGAGGAAATTTGATTGGACTACAACCATTTGTGTTTGTTTACCTATTTCGGCGGGTTTGCGCACGTGATAGCTTGACTTATTTTTAATGAATATTTAAAAAATATATATAACCTATACGATTATTAAAAAGTGGTTGAATTGATTCTGCTCGTTATTCTGATCAATCTATTTTCAAGTTTTACGCATTTAACGTTACACGTTGTATATTCCAAAGGAACATGTTCATTAAAAAATACTAGCTTTTGCCAGTGGCTTCGTCCGCGTCTTTATGTCACTCAATGATAAAGTAGCATACTACGGGTTTTTTTATTTAATTGTTTGGTCTTTATATGTAGAAGAATATATAATTAAACTAGCTGTTCCCATCGGCTTCGCCCGCGTTATATCAGAAACTTATCCCAAGGGAACATACTTTCGGGATAAAAAGAATCCTATGTCCTATTCCAGGGCATGGTCTATTCGTGTACCAAGTTTCATCAAAATCGGTTATGCCTTTTAGACGTGAAGACGTAACAAACAAACTCACTTTCACTTTTATAATATTAGTAAGGATTTAAATTTTCTGGAACAATGTTACACCTGAAGTTAAGATACTGAAAATTCAACAACATTTGTACCATTTAGAATTTAACTTATAACCAGTAAACAAACTGGCTCATATCGCGTTGTGCGATATCTTCAAGCCAGCAAAACATCTGACACCCGACAGTGAAGCAGCCTGCGGCGGTGTCTTCCTAATTTGTCATTTGTCAAGCCCAGTGAAATGCCTCGTAGGTATGATTTGAGATACAAACTTCTTGCTGAAGTTTTTGCCCTGATGTATTAAAATAGAGGTGTTTTTGTATATACACCATAGATAATATCATGCTTATTGTTGTTGTTGGCATATAAAGGAGATTTATCGTGTGGATGCACGATAAATCTCCATTTTAATTTTTTTTAAAGGTTTTTTTTTTTGGTGAGCAAAAATCATCCAGTGACAACCCCCGCCCTTGGGCGGAACGGGAGATAGTGTCACTCTTACTGACTAAAAACCCACCCCGTTCCTTCTAGCCTTCATACCGGGGCTCGAGCTCCCTTTCAGATAACCCTGGTCCCAGTAGGCTGAGAAATCGTCTGATAGCTTTTCTCGCTCTTTGGTGGAGCAAGAGGGAGTGTCAGGTACGCTAATATTATAAAGAGGTAAAGTTTGTTTTAATTATTTTTTTTGTTTCTGAGTAGGTAAGTAATCTCTGAAAGTAGTGGTCCGATAGCGAAATTTTCTTCACCGATAGAAAGCTGCTTTATTCTTGAGTAACATATGCTACATTTGATGTACGCAGGCGAAGCTGCGGGCAAAAACTAGTACTTACTAAAACACCGGGTGAGTTTTAGTTTGTTCTTGAAGTTACCCTTTATGTTTCAGGGTCAGGGTGGCACTTTCAAACAATCCTTCAGTCCAAGCAGGCATCGACCCACCAGGCTAAGTCACTATCGGGTAAGCCTAATTGCTTTTAATTGAGTAAACAGTCTAACTTGTATAAACTCTTCGATGAGCTGGATAGCAGACTGGATGACTAAGAAGACAGTTATAAGAATAATAATGATAAAGCCCTTTGAAGAAAAGATGGATGGATTGTGTGAGAAGTGATATGAATGAAAAGGGAGTTAGTGATAGCATGACGAGCGACAGGACAGAATGGAAGAAAAAAACGCGTTGCGCCGACCCCAAATAAAACGGGATAAGGGCAGGAAGATCATGATGATGAATGATGAAGCCCTTTGCCATTGTATCTATAGGTTTAAATTTATGTATAAGCTATATTACCTTTTGGTGTACAATAAAGTTTATTCTATTCTTATCTATTTACCTTATTTTTTACATTTTAAAGTTGTTAGTACTTAGTAGAAGTAGTTTCACTTAAAATAGTTTATGTTAATAGAGTTAGTTATATGTATGTTCACTGGTATGAATCTCATGGTACAATTTATGTATTTATTATTATTTCTTTATTATTTGAATAGGCTCTTAATAAACTAGTGCGCCTCACCATCAACGATTGCATCACTGCTTACCATCAGGTGGGATCGCAGTCAAGTACTAGTTTATATCTGGTAAAAAAAAAAAAATTGTAAGTATATTGTTGTGTATTGTAACCTATCAACAATAAAAAAAATACCACATTAACAAAAAAATACAGGATCTATTAATGTACCTTGTATTTTTTTGTTAATCAACAATAAAAAAAATACCACATTAACAAAAAAATACAGGATCTATTAATGTACCCTGTACAACTTTCAAGCTAGTAATGCTCCTACGAAAACTTTAGAAAAAACATGATCTTCAAACTTCTGCCATAGCACTCAAGTAAAATGAGATAACTACCCACTAAAAACACAACGACTATAAAACACAAAGCATCGTAAAATATCATAATTTAGTAGTAGCTCAAAATGCCCGGGGCCCCAGATAAGGTAACTGGGAAATTTAGCTACAACGCTAAAATGGCGTCTCTATAATTTATTACAGATTATTTTTCTCAGTAACCATCTTGAGAAAATTTTGTATGACTGATTGGTGTTATAATTCAAATGAAAATGGAGGAGCATTGCAGCTTTCTTGAACGTCATATTCACCTGCAGTCTGCTAAAAGCTAGTGGAAAATAATGCTGTTGTCAACTCCAGTTCTTGGAACTGATGATTACCATTTATCGTTCACAAGGTCCAGAATCCTCTCATTATTTGATGGGATAAGCTTCTCTAAGCGAGAAAATGAGCAATCAACTACGTCTCATGTCTTATAATTTTTGTTTAGTATCCGTACGCAGTAGTTAATTTTTCGTTCTTTGAAAAATTACATCGCTTGGGTCGGTTCCCACAACCTATTAGAAGGCACAGGAGACGCTGCAGGTGTCGGGAGATGCAGAGCGATCTTCGGCTACCGTAGGCATAGCCAGTGGACGACGAGCAATGGGTAACTGGCCGGCCGTGGATAAGGACCGAGCCCGAGACGTCAACGGTGTGCAGTGTCCCACGAGCGCCTCAAAGAGATGTCAGCAAAACCTGGGATTAGCAGCACAGCAAGGAAGATGCCCGCTAGGGGCACAGAGTAATTTCTGAAGAGGGAACTAACTGCAGGACAACTGAAGAAAGATAGGTAGGTTTTAGACAGTAAAGGTTAGACACGTTCTCTAACTTCAACTCTAAAGTAGGAAAGGTAGGAAGATTAGAGGATTTCCAACCTCCCAAAAACAAAGAAAACTGCTTCTGATCCCTTAACCAACCACACAGACATCGAAATTTATACCATGGCTTCTTCTTAAGCCCTTTTTTCTCATTAACTATCACAATATCCTGGCAAACCAGTCCAATCTGCCACGCCTCCCTGTTTGAAGTCTAGCGCTCTTGACGTCGAAGTCGCTTAGACTTCTGCTCACGTCCCTACAGCAAAACGAGGGTGAAGTGGGAAACTTTAAAGCAAGGGGAAGACAACTTTATTTACTCAATTGTAATCCTAGCAGTGTCTCATCAATTTGTCCGCGATACGGGAACCGAACTCAGATACGTGACTTGAGAAGGCCGATGTTTTATCCATCTCTGTATTAATTATAGCATATTATTTACATTTACTAGCAGTCCCAATAGACATTGTCATAAAAAAAATGCAAAATTGCAGATCATAGGCAATGATCCACTCGTGAAGTCAAAACTTCAAAACATCGAAGCCGAGTTGCTAGCCTGACTGTTTTATGTCGTGTACATTTTGGGGTGCTGGAGGTACTGGAGTTACACAATCGAACGCAGCACGTTGCGTTGTCGTGGTGCGTTTTGGGAACACATTTATTATGCGTACAGCTAAGGAGTGGAATTCCCTGCCGGAGTCTGTGTTTCCTGATAGCTATAACCTAGGGGTCTTTAAGTCAAGAGTGAATAGATTGCTTCTATGCAAGCGTGCTCCATCGTCGGCTACATCATCGCGTACCAGGTGAGATAGTAGCCAAACGCAAGCTTATTAATAACAAAACAAAAATTTTAATTAAAGAAAATACATTTATTTAGCACACAAGCACACAATGAAGAAACAACTTATTTATAATCTACACACAAAAAAGGACAAAATATGACACAGAAAATTACCCAATTATAGAACCAGCTCGTTGTGGCATTACTAAATATTGACAGAGCAAACAACAAAGGCCTACTCTATCTGGCAACAATGCCATTAAACCAATTTGCATAGCAGCCACCCCTCCTGGCAAGCAGACCAGAACGAGTATCCCTCATACATCGAGCCCTGTATCTCGAAGAGCATGTTAAATCAATGTTGCTGGCCCCGAATATCTATAACAGTCGTTAAAGGCTCTTAGGAGCTTGAAAGTCAAACGACCCATCTAACTGTAAGATAGTGGTGTTCCGGACTAAATTGAATTGTGTGTGGGTTCCGTCTTAAATATTGATATTCTGTACCATCTTAGACTAGATGACGATGACGACATTGTTGTCTATAGTGTTGGAGATGGCTAGACTGGGATTGATTTTGAGCTGTCAATGACTGGTACTTAAATTAAAAGAATATGGTGTGGTACTTTTGTAATTTTGTTATTTATTAATTTATCGTTTATTTCAGGCATTCATTTATAAAAATATTATTGAATTAAATTAAATTGTTACAACACTAGGTTATAAATTAAATATATAAGATTAAATAAATAATTGGATTACATTCATATCATATCATATAGGTAAATTATTGAGTATTAATGTAATTCAAAATTGTTGAATTACATTAGTAAAATTATTGAACTACATTAGTAAAATTATTGAATTACATTAGTAAAATTATTAAAATTAAGTAACATCTTACAGTGGCAACTGAACTTATGTCGATTATAGTGTCAGAGAGCGTCACTTATTTTTTCCTGTTGTGACGCCAGCCTCTGGTTAGAAACATTAGAAACTCACCCCGTATAAAAATCATCATAATAAAGTTAAGAACACATCAGAGAGACAGCCTCAACAAAACGAAGCGCGTATCAAAATCCCCATGAAAAAATAAACACTTTATTCCCCACGTAAACATTTCACAACCTCATAACCCTATTCTTCCCGAATGCCGAAATATAACAGAAAATAAAGTAATATTTTATCGTTACTTGCCCCGTTTACATATAGGACGTGATCTAATTTAAGCCGCGCTCCTGTCTGCCCTAGGCCTAATCTACGCTATGTCAGTGCCGATAAACAGTGAGACGCCGCTATCATCTGTCTCTTTCCATCATTCCGTGTTTTGACGGCGATTTATTTTTGCCTTATGAGGCTGTGGTGCTCAAAGTGTTTTTCTTTACTTTTTTTTAAAACTATTGATAGACTCGCGATTAACTGGTGGGCCCCTAGCGTTTTCGCAGTGCCCACTCTCTCACGCTTCATTGTAGACCTTATTTTCAATAAACACATGCTACCGAAGAACTTCTTATTTACGTTTTTAGAAATACTGGCATATGAATTATTTTTCAATTACCTTTTTTTTTGTTTTCATTTCCCATACAAAATAATTCGATAAATTCACGATAATTTATGTACGTGCTTATTCGCAAACTAGAAATCGATTACTGACGTCACAAAAATAAAAAAATGTCATACGGGTGTAAATTTTAGACCTAAATTATTTATTTTTCATTTTATCTTCAAAACCATGCATTTCTGGACCACATTGTTCTAGGACTTTTTAATTTATAGGATAGCAAAAACAACACATTGTATATTCTTTAAATAAGAACCAAAGCAGTTAGTATATTTTCGATAAATCCTTATCAGAACACAAAATACAACTTCGTCCAACTTCAAACAATACGCTACACAACTGTTGAAAGGGCCACCACAAAACTTTGAGCACCATAGTATAGTTTATACATCTATCTTTTGTTCCAGGACACTTAGCCCACTGCCGTCGCCTTCGGCTCTTCAAAGAGCAACATAAATTAACCCCACCCACTAATTACACGAATACATCATTCAATTTTAATTTTTGACGACGGTTTCCAACATTTTTACGATCGAAAATGATTTTATTATAGACTTTAAGAATCGTTATTTACGATCCAATATCAGTCTTAATTGTTTGGGTGTGACTTCTGAAAATTAGGTTTGACGTCATTTGGACTCTTTTTTATGGTTGATTTTATTTTCTGTTTGGATTTCTTTGTAGAGTTGAGATCTTGACAGTTGTGAGCAATGTGAAGTAGTAGTAAGTAGAGATTCTCATGGGAATTGCGCTTACACCCCTGTTGGCGGAATCCCGGTCCCATTTACCAGCCACCGTTGGCGTAGCCTTGTGAACGGCGAGCAATGGATAGCGCACCGTCCGGCCGTTCGGTAAGCGTCCGGATCGAGCTGGAGTCTTCGATGGCGATGTTCCACGTGTGCCTCAAAGAAATTTCTGCAGACCGTAGGGTCGTCAGGATTAAAGCGTACTAGGGCCATGGGTTGTACAAAGGAGAACCTCGGAACCCTAGAACGAAGGCAAAGAAAGAACAGGAGTGGATTTTAGTCAGTAAAAGTCTGACACACCCTCCCGCTCCAAGAGTTGATATATCTACAGACTGGCAGTGCAATTATACTAGTATAGGAACCCAAAAAAGATCTTTTACAATGATGAATGTGAATCCGTCCATGCACCGTGTAGCCGACCGTGCACTAGCTTCTGACGTTTTATAAGTGTCCATGTAGGCCTATGTGAAATAAAATATGTAATTTTGAGTTTAATTCATTAACAGGTTGCATTTTGGAGAGTGCGCGCAGGAATTGCATGACTTGATTTCGCCATCCCATTTCTACCACCGGACAAACCGACGTACGGCGAGTATCCACCCTTACGTTGTTGAAACCTCCACGGTCCGGACTAAGCGTTTCGCTTCGTCTTTTATACCGCGTACATCGAAGGACTGGAACAATTTGCCTGCTGCGGTCTTCCCGTCCGATTACAATCTGAGCGTCTTCAAGGCTAGAGTGAATAGGCTCTTAATAAACTAGTGCGCCTCACCATCAACGATTGCATCACCGCTTACCATCAGGTGGGATTGCAGTCAAGTACTAGTTTATATCAGATAAAAAAAAAAAACCCAAGCGAATGCTCACCCATTGTCTTTGTATGGTCTCTAATTACGGTATTCGAAAGGTTAGTTCGAATAATAGTCTTCTACGCAACTGGACATCTACATATGCCTATTGCTTACCACATCGAGCCATCTACAATCACAACCATCATAGCACACGTCATCGTAAATTCTACGTCATTAACAACATAATTGGAGAAGCTCTCAAAAGGGAAAGCGAGGCACTAGTGCGAAAATGAACATTAGCATCAAATATGCACATACCAAAGTCACATGGTGGCACTAACAGCATTTGTAGTCTCCGTTACGCACAAACTTCCATGTGGACGAAATTTTAATGAAAGCCTAATAATACCCTTCATAAATACAAAGCTAACTATCAAAGTTTCTCTTTAGAAATTCAAAGGTTTATGGAATATTCAGCTGGAGAGCCCATGCGTGATGCGACGCGTTTTAGTTGAAGGAAATATGTTTTTATTATTTCAAGTTGCGACATTGTTTACGATAGCATAATAGGTGTTTTTTCAGTTACTCTCTTGTGAACGTAATACTTTCGAATAATCTACAGTCTTAGCTTGCATCTGAAACGAAATAGATAGGTACAGAAGACAATCTCATGTATGTACTTCACTTTTTATATCTACGATTGGTGGGCGCACACTAATAAGCGATTGAGCCGGAACTGTTCGACGAGCGGACCAAGGCGCTCCGAGATATTGTATCTGTGAGCGATGTCTATGTGTGCGTTGCTCGAGCGCGTTGTATGTAGATTGACTTCTGTACCTATATATTTTGTGAATCTGCTTTCTCTGCGTGATAAGTATAAATAACCCTTGCTCGTTAGGTGTTTCATGTTGTTTTTAATTTTCAATTTTCATTTGACTTTGCTCGAATTCTTCAGTGCTCATGTTCATATGACTGGCCTGTTGGTCTAGTGGTTAGTGGCCCTGACTGCTAAGCCAGAGGTCGTGGGTTCGATTCCCACCCAGGACAAATGTTTATGTGATGAGCATGATCATTTGTTCTGTGTCTGGGTGTAATTTATCTATATATGTATGTATTTAGAAATATATAAGTATGTTTATCAGTTGTCTAGTACCCATAACACAAGCTCTGCTTAGCTTGGGACTAGACAGCGTTGTGTGATAGTTGTGGATTATTATTATTATTATTATTATTATTATATACTAAAAATCACCATAATCCATGTTCAATATTTATTATAGGTTGCACTACGCCAATAAGTATGTCGTATATGTTTTGATTCTTTTTCTATCTTACTTTCATAAGTGAAGATTAAATTCTTAAAATATTTTTTTTTTCATAGGAGAGTTTAACTACACGCAAGTAACACCTACCCGCTACCCTCCACTGTAAAAAATATAATTTAACATTAAAAACTAAACCTACACTGTTGACGTACTAGCAGTAAGAGAAAACTTTACTGACACTGTGCATGAACGGTATCAAAAATTCGAGAAAAGTCAAAAATAGTAAATAAAAACATAAAACCTCCCATTGCTCGTACCTCCGATATAAATTCCGATTGAAACTTATTGCAATCGGACGACAAAATCAGTCAGAAGTGTCAACTGTTTGAAATCAGAATCAAATCCTCCATAACATTGTTAGTGTATACCTAATACCTGCTTATACGTTATTGTGTCAGATTATCTAATTGTACAAGCAAGCCATGGTGTCTGCAGGAGCCATTATGTGGTTGATCTTAGACCACAAGACACGCCAGTCGCATCGTGAATGGCCTGCCTAAACAATGCCGTAAACAGGCTTAGACGGCGTACGTTATTTGCTAGAATAAACTTGTGCAGGTATTGCCCAAGGTTTCCGGGATACAGGACACAGGTCCAAGTGGCGTTATCCCGTATTAATTGCTGACTGTATCTGAATGTGTTGTGTGACTTGACAGTTGTATCTTGTCTTGGTAAAGTCTGTTTATTGAAATGGACAATGGTTGCTGTTTTTACTGGTATTTCTTTTTTTTTTATATTTGTACTATTTTGGATGAAAATGAAAATGGTAAAGGAAAACATCGTTTGGAAACCAAAAATTCGAAGACATGTGACATTCATCAACTCGAAATGGGTCTGTGTGGTGGATTACAGTCCTCCAGGAGAGGAGGCCTGAGTCCCAGCAGTGGGAACATAAAAAAGGTTGATGATGATGACTGTATTGGATACTAGCGTCTACCTGCGGCTTTGCTTTCGTGAAAGTAGACTTTATAATGCAACCTACAGCACAAAATAGATAGGTACAGAAGAAAATCTCATGTATGTACTTCACTTTTTATACCTACACTCGGTGGAAGCACACTAATGAGCGTTTGAGCCGAAACTGTTCGACGAGCGGGCCAAGGCGCTCCGAAATATCGTGTTCATGAAATCGTGAGCGGTGTCTATGTGTGCGTTGCTCGAGCGCGCTTTGTATGTAGATTGACTTCTGTACCTATATATTTTGTGCCTTAACTTCTTCGGGTTATGACGGCGACCTGCGCCAACATACCGTCGAAAATTTGAAGATGCTATGACTGACTGACGTACGGTTAAGAATGTTTATATTAGTTACCTAAATATGCTCAAACTTAACGATAACTTAAGTTATTTCTATATTATGTGTTAGAACATCACCTTGGAAACACTGACATATGAATGTGTGTCTACAGCCTATGTCATTTCAGTAAAACTTAATAATATAACTAGTAAGTATAGCAAGTTTCTAAGTATTAACAAAGGACCTAGATCGAAAACTACACAAAACAAAAGTAAAATTATCTATGCCATATTTGATACTAAAATGTGGACTTCCATCCCTTTAATAAGATTTATATATCGGAACAAAATAAGGCACTTTATTTGCACGAGATCCGGACAGTACAAATGTAGGTACTCAGAAAGGAATAGTGTTTTCTTAGACCGTATGTGTGCACAAATCGTGGGTAGGTGAGTAAGAACTAGATAGACAGTGTAAAATAATGGATTGATTTAGAAACCGGAATACGATTAGCAAATAGAATGTGGTATAGAACATAATGACGCGTTGTATACCTACCTCAAAAATCCTGTAATAAGGAAGTTTTATAACTTATCTACTATTTTTAGCGGATAGTTTGCCATAATTAAATCAAAATCAAAAACATTTATTTCAAATAAGCTATTAACAGGTATTTTAAATTTGTCAAGTATCATCAATGTAAAAGGGTACAATGAGGCTATAATATTCTGATTAAAATACCATAAATAAAAACACATTTTAAAAAAGGAATGTGCAACTAACTCTATGGCTGAAACGCTGAAATTTTGCACAGAGGTCCCTTTTATCGTCTATACAAAAAATGTGGATGGGATTTTTCAAAATCCACCTGTGGGGATGACATGGAATGGATAGTTCAAAGTTTGTATGACAAAACCTATTATCATGCAGGTGAAGCCGCTGGCAAAAGATAATCTTAAATAATTAATTGATTAACTAAAAGTTAGTATATATTTTAGCTTAGCTAAAATGATCAATTGTAACCCCTTAGACAATTTGAAGTTTTAAAAACACATCAAACTTAAAACCATATTAGTCGTTAACCAAAATAGGCAACTGACAAACGTCTCGATTCCTATAAATATGTAGTCGACTCGTAATTCACTGAGTGTTAAGTTCGTTAAATAAGTGTTTAAGTGCCCTAAAGTTTGTATTGTACGTCAATCTACTAATGAGAAAGTTTGGATGCGTTATACGTAAATGTTTTTATTTTTTAATTTGAGGTGTGAAATAATAATAATAATATTCCACTACTATCACACAATGCCGTCTAGTCCAAAGCTAATCAGAGCTTGTGTTATGGGTACTAGACAACTGATAAACATACTTATATATTTCTAAATGCATACATATTGTAGATAAATTACACCCAAACACAGACCAAATAATCATGCTCATCATATACATAAACATTTGTCCTGGGTGGGAATCGAACCCACAATCTCCGGCATAGCAGTCAGGGCCATTAAGCACTAGACCAACAGGCCAGTCAATCATCGAATTTTGATGACCCACCATCGTCTAATGACATTTTCAGCTCTAAGGTGAAGCTCGAAGGCCTGTCAGGCTTTAACTGACTAAAACCACAACTATGTTCCTTCAGTTAGGTACTCTCCGTGATTTAGAAACACGAGAATCCCTTTCATACGTTGTCCCATGGCCCTAACAGGCATAGGCCCTGTTGAGTCGCTACGGGTGGAACCCTACGCACCATCGACGATTTGAGCTCGATTCTTATAGGACGAGTGAGTAAATAAAAATACATTGCTCGTCATTCGCAACCCCACGCCTGTGGTGGCCGGAGATCGCTACTATAGCGGCGCGGTTAGGGCGTCCGAATGTACGTTCTCTCACTCTTGCGGCTGATTTCTTAGCTACTATTACTGCTTCGTAGAAGATGATAAAATAGGTGGACTTTAGTAGTAAAATACAAAATCATGAAGTTGCTAACTCTTTCTAAGCCACGCAACAGATTTTGATGCCGTTTTCAATAAAAGAAAGAGAGAACCAGAATTATATGCCTAACCAGTAATTTGCAACCGTGGAAAATCAGAATGAGCCACTAGTGAAATATAATTTGAGTAATTTCTGTGACATCCTTACTAATATTATAAAAGCGAAAGTGAGTTTGTTTGTTACATCTTCATGCCTAAATGGCAAAACCGATTTTAATGCGACTTGGTACACGGATAGACCATGTCCTGGAATAGGACATAGGGTACTTTTTTCCCGGAAGTATGTTCCCTTTGGGATAATTTTCTGCTATCACGCGGGCGAAGCTTCTGGGAGCAGCTAGTAAAATATAATAGAAAAAAATAGATCAGATTTAACAACGCCCTTTAAGTTTAAAACTGTTTTACAAGCTTTTATTTAGTTTCACCTGTCCCGATGTTTGTCTGTACTCAAACGACACAATCCCATCGAGTTTGGGCTCGTATCATCATCATCATATCAGCCGAAGGACGTCCACTGCTGGACATAGGTCTCCCCCAAGCGTCGCCACAACGACCGGTCCTGTGCGTCACGCATCCATCGGATGCATCGGATGTACCGAGCTATAAAAGCTTGCTATGAAAAAATAATTTTCATTAAAAGCTTGTTTCTTTTGTAATGAAGAGTTTTCATTTAGTACGTAATTAAATGTTCACAAAACAGACACCATTTAAGTAAGATATTTGTATTTGATTTAGTCATATGATACTTATAAGGACTTACTAATTTAATTTAATTAGCAAGCCAGACTGAACCAGACTAAAAATAGAATGATTTTCTGTAGAAGGACGAAATATTGCAAATTAAAATTAGTTTATAGAATAAGATAGACTTCTGTTTTGCAAATATTGATACAATCAATAAAGCTCAGAAACCTTTTTTCCATCCGTCATGCAAACATTTATATTGTTACATGTTATTTATTATATTACATTACAAAATTAACCACAATTACCATGTGTAGCTTGACTTATAATTTCTCATTTCAATTCAATTTGATTACTACACCAAACATACTATATAGATAATTTTCATTTTATGAAAACACAAAACCGAACTGCCACCTTCAAAACATCCATACTCCTGGTAATCCTAATACTGACTGTGATTAATAGTGTAGCATAAGACGAGGGTCGTTCACAGACGACAGCTATATTGCGACAACTCTTTGTCTCTGGTCGCTTATAGTCAATTTAAAGGAAGGTATTCATTAATGCATGGTGCAAGTAGTGGGTAGTGTAAAGTAGCAAGAATAATTCTCTATTCTATTTGTTTTAAAAGAGTTGTCATGGAGTTTCTTGCCAGTTCTTCGCCATTAAAAACGACTAATTGGAACCATGCATTAGCTTCTGACGCAGCATAATCAGCCGTATAATGATCCCACTGCTGGGACTCAGGCCTCCTCTTTGAAGAGGAATGGGCCGTAATTCACCATGCAGGCCCAGTGCGGGTTGGCCTATGTAAAATAAAAAAAAAATTGAATTGAAATTATCTATTATTTATTTATTGTGTACATCTACCACAGTCTAGTCTTTTTGAACCCAAAGGTTGACTGATAAGGAATGCTTTGTTGCATTAAATCTGCCATGTACTGTCCCTACGTAAAGTTTAAATATTTTAGCTTCCCTTGTTAGTCTGACCAACATTTTGACAATTCAAAAGTGTCTTTTAATGGTTATAAGCAAATTTTACTTCTTTATTATATTAGTGTAGATGAGGTGAATAAAGGCAGGAATTACATGATTTGATTCTATCATCACATTTCTACCATTGGACAACCCGACTTACGGCGAGTGTCCACCCTTACGTTGTTGTTAATACCTCTACAATCCCGGACTATTTTATCATGTTTTATGTACGCGGAACAACCCGCGGGCAAAAGCTAGTAATAAATAATTACCGTTGTTCTTAGAATTTTCACGCATTATTATAATTTCAAAATGAAATCATCAATTTCAATAAATCACTCACGAACTGAGTGTTCCGCTTACAACCATCATAGTCGTTCCTCTTTAATTTCACACTGGACGATTTCAAACGAAAATGTTCTAACAAGAATATTAGATAGAAAAATTAAAATTCTCCTGTAGCAGACTGAAGACGATTTTTATTAAAGCAAAAAATGCCGAAAAGCCCGCCTTGGAAGGCTATATCGCCCTGCGGGAGGCTTTTATAAGGCGAGCGATAAATCAAGGACGGGGAAATATTTAAAAGCTTGCCGCACCAAGATTCTTAGGTTTGATCCGTTTAGGGCGAGAGATTTGGACCGGATGCATTTTCATAAGTCTTTATTGTACACAAAAAACTTAATAAAGTAAACAGTGATTTGACAATTCATGTGCAAAATGAGTTTTCTCTCAGCAAAACTTTGTATCACAGAGAGATCACGTTCGAGGGTCCAGTGTACAATATAATTTAAAAATATGCCCTTTTATTTTATGTCTTCATATATCAATACTTCAAAAAACATTTGTATTATTAAAAGGAAGACGTCAGTTTTTTTTTTTTAATAAATATAATTAAATTAATAAGACTTAACCTAGACGCTAAATTAGAATAAGTTAATTAGGATTATATGCATGGTCTATATTCTTTTAATCCCGTTCATCCGATTGAAAATGATAGAGTAACAAACATTTGTAGGCATAGACACAAATTTACGTACGCCTTTAAAATAATAAAGTAATGTGATGTGATTTTTTTTTATTGCATTTGGTAGTTAAAATTTTTATTATTATTTGTATCAAAAATTTACTTTATTCAAAATAAAAACCGGCCAAGGGAAAAAGTTAGTCACATCTTTCTTTAAAGAATAATTTTGAAGTGCTAATTTCTGCTTCATTTAATAAACAATTTTAAAAATGTAGTGTTAATGTTATGCTGTTCAATATAAAATAGTGTACAAAAACACAGTTGCCTGTGCACCTGACCACATCTGATAATATAAAAAAAAAATCTATTAGGTTATTGATACTAATTTTCTATTCACAGACCAAAGCAGAGCACACCAAATCCTGTGGGCGGCACGGTGTGGCAGGAACATGCCTCGTTTCCTGCTCATGAAATACATCTTCACGCTATTCATACATCCAACTAACGCTGTATAGCCCAAATATGTTCCGGAAAAAATGGATGGGAGTCTGGGAGACCACCCCGAGGTTTTAGTGTGTCGGGATTTGGTGGGCCGGAATTTAGAAACACTTTAGTGGGAGAGTCACGCCTTTTCAGTAATGTTGGGGAAAATGGACGATGGTATTTCCGTATTTTCTTTAGAAATTCATTAGGCGTTTGGATTTTGAAATTCAACGGGTTTGTTTGAAAGAATTACCGTCGTCCTGCTCAAACTTACGGGGTAATGGGCAGGGCACATTACTCAGAACAGAAAAAAAGCATTAAAAAAATATTAGTCCACCAGTTTCGGGAGCACGATTCAAGTTACCGGTGGTTAAGGGTCGAGAGAAAGGCACCCTGACAATGTGAGCCGTATCAAAGAGCCTTCTGTATCAGGCCCTTGATCAAACCGCGCAACAACAGCTACGATTGACGGTCGTATAAGCTGTTAGCCATCAGGTCGTTGACGGGCACGACAATCGGCACAATGACAGCCGAGATGAGTACTCCATATTCCACATGTCGACAACCTCGTGTGCTAAGTCGATATATCTAATTTGATTCTGGTTTTCGGCTTTAACGAGATTGTCTTCATGTGAGACGGTTATTTCAACGATGATTGCACGCCTCACGATTTGGTTCACTATGACTACACCAAGCTTATTGCCTACTTCTTCTTCTTCTTCTCGGATCAATGGTTTCCTCATCCCTCAAAGTTTTTGAGCCCTAAATGTTGCCACGCTTATAGCGGCGTCAGTGGCGTTTTTTAAGTCCCCCAAAGTACAGATGTTGGACACATTCAGATCAGATCTGAACTGCACAACAGATCATTTTAGATCAGAACTGCACCCACTACATTACAGGCAATCGATAAACCCGATTGCCAACAATAGTCCAGTCAGTGATGATGGACCGATCCCAGTACAATGTGATATCGCCACTATCGAGAACTGGGTTCCAAACGCGCCTCAAGGAGTGTTGTCAGCAAAAGTAGGGGCCCAGCAGGGTCGAAGCCTACTAGGGCCAAGTATCTGTTTCTGAAAGGATGATTTGGTCCCGTACGAATGGCAACAAAGGAACCGGAGTAAGTTCTTAGTAAAAGTATGACACTATATCCTGCTCAGTCCAAGAGTGGGGGATGTCATTGGAAGATATATATTCCACCAAAAAAGATCAGGATCGGGCAATATTATTATTATTATTTATCTAGCAAATAAGGCACATAGTCGCATACACAAATAGCTCGCCGTCCAATGTAATTAATCTGTTAAATGTTAATTGTACGAAGTGGGTACCGAAACAAGTTCCAACTGGGATGTTGCTGACAACTTGTGTAAACTTGTGCCGCCGATAAGCAACTTAGTTTCAGAATGCGATCCATGTTAATCGTACGACCAAGCTGGATACTATGAATTTTCTACCCCACAGCACTTTAATTTATCGTTAAAACTTCAGATTTGGGGTGTAAGTTTGTGTGTTATTGTGATATTTTGATTCATTTTGGGGTCGATAGATCCACGACGGGCCCTGGTTCAGGCCAAGACCCGGGAAGAGAGAGAATGGGATTTCTGAAAAGAAAAACTGGATACCCAAAGTCCAAGAAGGCAAAGGGCCATTGAAAGGACATAGAAATATTTTAGGTAGTAAAAGTCTAACTACGAACTTGCTCTCGCTCCACCCTAGATCGCGAAGAAACTGGTCCTCATCGCAAAGCCAGGGCGCCCTGCGGACTCTCCGTCCGCGTACCGGCCCATTGTGCTGCTCGACGAGGTGGGCAAGCTCTTTGAAAGAGTCATTGCAAACCGCCTCGTCGCGCGGCTAACACGGGTGGGGCCGGACTTGTCGGACGGACAGTTCGGCTTTCGCAGGGCGCGCTCTACGGTGGACGCCATCATGCGCGTGCGAGCCCTCACGACAGGGGTTGCGGTGTCCCGGGGCAGGAGTGTCGTGGCAGTGTCCTTGGACATTGCCAACGCGTTCAACTCCCTGCCCTGGAGTACGATCCGGAGGGCACTCCGGTACCACCGGGTGCCCGAATACCTCTGTCGAGTGGTCGAGGCTTACCTGTCGGACAGGTCCATTATCTACCCCGGTCACCAGGGAGACTGGAAACGTCGAGAGATGTCGTGCGGTGTTCCGCAGGGGTCGGTTCTAGGCCCACCCTTGTGGAACATCGGCTACGACTACGTGCTGCGCGGCGACCTCCCTGACGGGGTCAGCGTGGTCTGCTACGCAGACGACACGCTGGTTCTAGCGCAGGGAGAGTCGCACCAGGCGGCGGTCGCTCTAGCGACACGCGGGGTTGCGATAGTCGTTGGTAGGATCCAGGAGTTGGGACTCGAGGTGGCGCTGCACAAATCCGAGGCCATGTTTTTCCACGGCCCCCGGAATGCGCCACCATCAGACTCCCAACTTACGGTAGGAGGAGTTCGCATCGGCGTCGGGTTGACGATGAAGTACCTGGGACTCGTTCTCGACAGCCGATGGAATTTCGGAGAACACTTCCGACGTTTGGCTCCCAAACTCAACCGGGCCGGGGCTGCTCTCAAGCGGCTCCTGCCCAACCTTGGGGGTCCAGACGCCTCCTGCCGGAGGCTCTACGCGGGGATCGTTCGGTCCATGGCCCTCTACGGGGCGCCGGTGTGGGCACCGTCGCTGGCAAAGCGACCGGCGTCCATACTGAACGCCTGCCAGAGGGTCATGGCAATACGGATGGTGCGGGGTTACCGCACGATCTCCCGCGAAGCGGCGAGCCTTCTGGCTGGCCTACCACCGTGGGATCTGGAGGCAACAGTCCTTGCACACATGCACGATAAGCGCGTGGAGATGCAACGCCGGGGTGAAAGTCCACTACCGCGACAGGTCGAGGTATGGCGGACCGAGCTCCGGCGGGATCTCACGGTGAAATGGCGTCAGCGACTATCGCAACCCAGTGCTGGGCACGCCACAATTATGGCGGTAAGTCCCCTCTTTGAGGCGTGGCTGGAAAGACCTCACGGCGTCCTTACCTTCCGCATGACGCAGGTCCTCACCGGACATGGCAAGTTCGGGAGGTTCCTGCATCGGATTCGAGCGGAAGAGACGCCCGGGTGCCGTCACTGTGCGGAACGCCCGGAGGACACGGTGGAGCACACAGTTGAGGTGTGCCCTGCTTGGGCGGAGCAACGCCGTGCCCTCGTGGGGGCGATCGGCGGCGGAGACCTCTCGCGCCGGGCCTTGGTTCAGGCCATGGTCCGGAGCGAGGAGGAGTGGCAGGCGGTCGCCTCCTTCTGCGAAGCAGTAATGCTAGCAAAGGAGGAGGCAGACCGCATCAGGCAACGGCGCCCCCGCCGCCGCCGCCGGGATTCCGATCCCGATTTCCAGCCACCGTAGACGCGGGCTCGCGGACAGCGAGCCATGGGTAGCTCGCTGTCCGATAGTCCGGTAACTGTCCGGACCGAGCCAAGGCGTCGACGGCGCGCACTGTTCCCGCGCGCCTCAAGGAGTTGTCAGCAACAGGAGGGGCCCATCTGGGTCGAAGCCTACCAGGGTCGGGGTTATTCGAAAGGAAACTAGAGCCCCGGTATGAAGGCAAGAAGGAACGGCGCGGGGTTTTTAGTCAGTAAGACTCTGACACTGTCTCCCGCTCCACCCAAGAGCGGGTTTCGTCAATGATGATTTTCCCCGTCGAAAGAAAAAAAAAAAAAAAAAAAAAAACCCTAGATCGCGAAAAGTCATTAGATGATTTTTCCTGTCATCAATAATATAAAAAAATAATAATGAAAAGGTGCAACAAATATGAAAAGACTACAAAACGAATATTACAGAAACCAGGTAAATGTGATTTGGTTAGGTTAGGTTAGGTTAGTCGTCGATGAGTACGCTTGGCTAGAGAAACTTAAGGTAGAACTACACTGCGCACACGTGTGCCACACACGCCGAATTTAATGGAAACTAGACTTGTAGAGCTACACTTTATCCACGCCACACCACGTTGTTCTACGTACAAATCAGGCTTGCTACACGTGAGCGTCGGTCTAATGTAGTTCTTGCTTTACTGTTTCGAATAATCCCGAAGCAACTTTTCCGTAGCTCTTGCTTTATCATTTTAGGCCTAGGTTCACAAGCGTTCAGGCTTGTTGAATTTGTCAAATAAGTAGGGTAGGTACTTTTTTCTCTGTTGTTATCAAAGTGAGCAAAATACCTCTACTTTCAGTGAAATCCACTTTCGGGTAACGCCAATCTCCCCCAGAAACAATAAAAAGACAAAACTATAGAGATGCGCATAATATTTTGTCGACACCCGCGAATTTTTATACAAAAATCCGAAGCCGAAATAAGATTCTGAACGTATCTTCACAGATTTGCTGTTCATGAATACCAATCGAAAACCGAACGCATATACCACGATAACATTGGGTGAAAAAAAAACAAAAGATTTTTTTGGTTCTCGTTCATAGGGTTACAAGTCTGTATTGTTTTTCCGAGTGGTAATGGCCCCGACTTACGAGTTGTAGGTCGCGGATTCGAACCCAGCCAGGCGCATTGCTTTGTGTAATTTATTTCATCACCACTGCTCTCAAAACGGTGAAGGAAAACATCGTGAGGAAACCGGCATGTCTTAGAACCAAAAATTCGACGACATGTGACATTCACCAACCCGCACTGGGCCTGCGTGGTGGATTATGGCCCATTCCCTCTCCTAGAGAGGAGGCCTGAGTCCCAGCAGTGGGAACATTAAAAGGCTGATGATGATGATGATGATTGTTTTTACAAGCTTTTATTTAGTTTCACCTGTCCCGATTATATCTGTCATCAAATTTTGTAAATTTTCGACCCACTTCCCGGTTACCGATTGAACTGAAATTTTGCATGCATGTGTAAATCAGATGACAATAATGCAAAATTATTATGACATGGAGCTGATCTGATCATGGATGGAACCGAAATGCTATTGGAACTTGGTAGTTAAGCGACACAACCCCATCGAGTTTGGGCTCGTATGATTCGTCTTAACGTGTATTAGTTATATAGGTATACAGAGCTATAAAAGCTTGCTATGACAAAAATATTTTCATTAAAAGCTTGTTTTTCTTGATAAGCTTTACACTAAAGTAGGTGCCAGATAAACGTGGAATGACGGTCATTGACCCTCCTGTATTTGATGACATTCTTTTAATTTCAAAAACGGAAATAAAGACATAAAGCTGTCTAGAATCGACTTGTATCGTAATCCTTTACATGATCTAGTGAAGAAAAGCAATTCACTCTTTGTTATTCGGGTACCAACGCAGAGATATTAGGAAAAGGTCAATGTACCATCGTGTTCATTTCTGCCTGATCAATTAAAAAAATTCGCTTGAATCCTGCGGCACGGCGCCAAACCAAACCCTTTGAAGTTTTTGTTTCGAGTGCAAACAAAAAAAATTAACTTAGCGATGATCAGGCGGAAGTGTCTTTATTTAGTAATGATAATAAAAGTGTAATAGTACTTTATTTAACGATTATCTAGAGCCTTCTATAGTAAGTGTTTGGTAAAGGAAAACTAGATGAAAAGCACTTAATTACGTTCTTCGAATGAAAAAGTTATTCGACTGTGCGTGCCACTTATCTTTCCGAGCGAATTTCGATCAAGTGGTCAATTTCAACGGAGATTAGCCGAATACGCAGGAAATATTACAGTACACAAGTGCGTGTACAAACACAGGTGCACTCTCTGTTTCTTAAGACATAGCGCGCACTGGCGACTTTTGTCACGGTAACAATAATTTTTCTAACCATTTTCTGTAACTGTTACGTCTTCAAGTGCGCGCACAACATGTTGGGTTCACAGGCACGTTGACTTTTTTGACAAAAGTCACGGTGACAAAGTCACTAGTGCGCGCTATGACAAACACTCATAGTCTGACAGGAGACATATCAGCAGCAGGACTAACGACTGTACGTGATGTCTGAGGCACGGTGGTATCCATACCATCAGCTTCCAAACTTTTTTATTATTATTGATAGGCTCGTGTTTAACCACCATCTCACCTGATGTAAAGCGATGATGTGGTCGACGATGGAGCACGCTTATCTAGAAGACACCTATTCACTCTTGACTTAAAGACTTCAGAAAAGTGTTAGCTATCAGGAAACACCAATTCCCGCGGGAAATTCTACTCCTGGGCTGTACGCACAATAAATGTGTGCTGCTACAGAAACTCTAGGCTACTACAGTATAATTTGTAATAGAAATACTCATTAATATTTTTTGCAAGATATGTTATGTTATTTAGTTCGGCCCGTAAACAAAGTTGAATCAGAAAACATAAAAGTGAACGGATATTTGGCAAAAAAAAAATAAACTTCGACAGCTCTAAAACATCTTTTAACCGAATTATATCGAACGACAATCCTGCGAACACGACTCTTTTACACACGTAACTACGTTTGCTACATCAAAATTTACAACACAAACAAACATACGCAAACTACACCCTATCACTATACCATAAAGTTCAATTTTCATCACAACAATCCCCAAATTTGCATCGCAAAACCACGAATCAAAATTAAACTTTAGCAACTATCAGATAAGGTATAAATTCGGTTGCGTATAAACTGTGTTGCACTATCGTCGATTCGATCAATTCATTCAGTGATTCCATTCGAATTACTCCTTTGATTCGATTTCGGTACACTCGCGGGCTTAACTGGAACGTTTTTGGTTTTTAATTAATAATAGACACAGAGCCGGTGAGCACTTTTGTTAGTGACAGTATAGGAATACAGCCAGTGTAGTATGCAAAAAGTTGTAGAGCTCAGGGCTGGCCAGGGATTTAAATAAAAAATATTTGAGTAAAAGCATTTGGTGAGATTTTGTATTTGCATGTGCTTATTTTAATACAATATTTTGTAATCATCATTACAGCTGAAAGACGTCCACTGCTGGGCATAAGCCTCCATCAAATATCGCGATAATGGCCGGTCCTGTGAGCCTCGCATCCAGTGGATGCCCACGACCCTCACCAGGTCGACCAACTTGTGGAAGGCGAGATATTTTGTACTAGTGCGCCTCATCATCAGAGACTGCATCACTGCTTACCTTCAGGAGGGATCGCAGTCAAGCACTAGTTTATATCAATTAAAAAAAAACGAATAGTACTAAAAAGATATTTTTTCTGAAAACAGTATCAATATTGGTCATTAAAAGAGCATTCCAAATGTTGGTACAAGAAAGAGTGACGTGAAAGCGAGATATTCCATCTCACTTTCTCTTTTGAGCAAATGTTCTTTTTTTTTCATAATGTGAATGTGAGAACATTGTCAGTAGACTCCGCGAATTCTTAGATTTCGATACTGAAACTATTTTTTTTGTTATGATAATTTTTGTTGTACTTTTGAGTATAATATAAATCAGTCTACACTGTCCTTACATAATGGAAATATTGTGAGGACAATCACTTTTTTAAAAGAGTAACCATGGAGTTTTTGACCGGTTCTTTGCCATAGGAAGCGACCAATTTGGAACCGTGCACTAGCTTCTGACGTTTTTTATGTGCACATGTTGGCGTATGTGAAATAAAACTATCAATAATACTTAGTTTTCTAATTTTTAAAACTGTACTACTTATAGTAAATCATTAGTTTCAATATCTACTTAAAACTTTCAGTAAAATCACTTTACCATAAGAATAAATCTTCCCACATCCAAAGAAAATTTAATGAAAAATATAGAAGATAGATAAAATAAACAAAACAATCAAGCAATCACATTACCCACTTCGTAAACCTCCCGGTTCTCCTCGTCTCTCAAACGTTCCTCAAAGAGACTCCTTAAACGATGTTCAACTGCAATCATGCAATACAGACGTAATCCAATGGCCGCCCACCGAAACAACCATAAGCATATTTCCAATCAAACCGCACACATACCGACATCCACATTCACAATTCTTAATAAAATGCGTTGGTAAATTTTAGCCACCAAAAATTTTGACACAAGTCCTGTTGCGTAATCAAGGAAGTGTGGACTGTGTTTTGATTTAACTAAAGTTGAATTTGGATTGGATGTGGTGATGACATAGGTTGTTAAAGAATGGAGAAGGTAACATCGGATAGCGTCTCGTAGGGAACACAGACGTATAAATAAGGTTGCACAATAAACCTGAGTTAAATCAAGGAGCATTGTTGAAGGGGGCCTTGTTAGCCGCACGAGACTGCTGATTTTTTATTTGATATCTCAATAAGCCCAGCGTTTGAGGGTTACAAACCAGTTCGAACCGCTTCACGAATAATTTTTCTAAGGGTTTCGTTTTTTTTTAAACCCAACCCGTTCGATTGTCGGGTGTTTGATTTATAAATCTATTTAGAGCTCTGTTTGGTTAGACCGCGTTAAAGTTTATGGTGAAATAAAATTTTTAATGCTCCCCACAAAGTTTTGTGTGTGTCAGGCAAATTTATCTGTTCGCAGGCTGTGAACAATTTTTTTTTTAAACACACAAAGTTCGTGCATTACCCTCGTGCCACCTTGCTTTTATGAGTCAAAGTTTTTTGAATTACGCTCCATGAAAATAAAATCAATTGAATATTATTTTTAGAGCGGCGATTAACTTAAGACTATAGTATCTCTTGAAGTTGTTTTATGTAATGTATTTAGTGTTAATATATTTTGAAGCTGCAGCCCCAATATTCATTAGAGAAATAGAAGTGCCAATAAAATAGCGGTACTAAAATGTTTCTTATGACAAGACCGTTTAAGAGGGTCCTTCTCCACTCGCTTATCGAAAACATCGAAAATGGTTTAAAAGCTTGTTACTTCATTTAATGCAATCCAACGCGATGTTTGACGAAAAGGCAACGCAAAAAAAGAGAGATAACGCCTGGAAACTCTGTTAGTATTCGGTAATTCCGAGATTTACTCGAAAATTTCACAAAACTTGCTCCAGGAAATAGCTGTTTTTTTTAAACCCTTAAAAGTTTTTGGAAAAAGTTGTCGTCATTTAGAATCTTAATTAAATTTGCAAGGTCTCTCAAGGATTACTTTTTTGACTTTTTTAATTTTTAGGCAAATTATGAAGTGTCAAAGTTCATACAAAATAGGACATTTTCAGAGGTTTTTACTGGATTAGTTTTACACAAATTTAGAAATTGGTTTCTTTAGAAACCTAGATAATATCCACAAGATACTGCGTTTCCAAAATATCTAATGAAAAATGTGTAATAACGTCATAATCAGTTATGAGCGGTTGTATGAAAAACAGTGAAAATGTGTGTCGTGATGCACCACCTCAATAACTCATGAAGTTAATGAGTCAATTTACACTCCCACTCTGTGTTTGAAATATCTTGTAGTTAAGTTTGTTACCGCGGTTATGTATTGAACAAAATGACGCCTTTACGTCTAGAATTTAGCTTTATTCTCTGCGTAGTTCATAGTTAATCATTATAATTGTGTTTCAAGTCCATTTGTTTCCGTTTTGTTACAAAAATAATTGTGTTTGAACATTTTTATGTATACCCAAAAATTACATTATTATACGTATACGGTTAGAAAATAGTAATCTATTATTTTGCCCAGTTCCGGTATCATCATCATCGTCATCATTTCGGCCGAAAGACGTCCACTGATGGACATAGGCCTCCCCCAAGTGTAGACACAATTAATGGTTCTGTGCGTCTCGCATCCATTGGATTCCAGCCCCCCTAGCCAAGTTACAACCGTTTCGCTCGCGTCGAACGCTTCGAGTTGACCTTGCTGCCACACACTTTTGCTGTAAAAAAGAAAAACGACAAGACATGGTCTACCCGTGTACCAAGATTCGTCTAAATCTGTACAGTCTTTTAGACGTAAACAGGTAATAAACAGACTAAGTAAAATGAATTCAACAGGAAATATCTAAGGGCCATCAAGACCTTAAATTTGAATTCGCACTTATATTTTGACAAACAAAAATTCCACTAAAACATAATCTCCCAAGTGACCTCTAGTGCTGCACCATCCCCACTTTCGCCGAACATCGATAATCGAGAAGCGGAATCGAGAAGTATCAAGTAAATAAGTGCAATAGACATGGCGGTCACGTCTCGCCGCAGTCCTTTGCAGTGCAGCCGAGTGCGGGCGAAACCCTGGAGGTGACAATGGCTTGTTGTTTCCAGATGTGTGAAGATTTTTAGACAATGATTTGACTGAAAAATTTGAGAATATGACGAGGAATTTTAATATACGTGGGAACAGAATGCGGATCATAGTGGAAGTCCTTCCGAAAGACTATTTTATGAGCAATAAATCATTTCGTATTCGAGCATACATGGTTATTTGTAAAACACTAACAACCTTGAACAACCTTGCAGGGCTGTATTACTAACATCATATCATAAACAACAACTTTTCTTCTACGACTTTTTACAAAACATAATAATTCATTTATCAAAAACAAACCTTCCAAATTTTGTTGTTCTGTCTAACACGTTTGAACTCTGTATTTTTCTATATCTCTACCTACGTCTGTAAGACGCGACGCAAGCTATGCAAGCAACATCGCTTGCTTCGCATAGACTTCGAAATATTTAGAACGTTCAATTTAAATGTTTTTATTTTGGTATGAAAATCTGACGAACAAAATTTTTTTAAATTATTATTATTGATAGGTTTGCGCTTGACAGCTATCGATAAATTTTTAAAAGTCATAGAACAAAAGTAGAGAGAGAGAGGGTGAGAGAGTAGAGTATTGAGTTCATGCCTTATTACTACCGCGTTAGTTTTTAGTATGAGAGAAAACCTTTTCATTTACCCATCTGAAGATTTTGAACAATCTGCTTTTAACCTCTCTTTAGTTGAGAAGTCACTGCCTAAAAGATTCAGTGGTTTCGTTTCTAAGTCAAGTCAATCGACATCATGTCATGTATGGAAGTTATCAAATCATGTCTAGAAAATTTAATGTAGGTAAAAAAAGGTTTGTCGAAATCTTTAGGGATGTAACAGATAAAAGTATGATGAAATACTGTTGTTTTTTTTTAGGTGACAAATCATCCAATGACTTTCCCCGCTCTTGAGTAAAGCGCGAGGGCGTGTGACTTTAACTGACTAAAACCTTCTTTGCCTTTGTTCCAGGGCCTCGGTTTTCTTTCGCACATCCCATTGCTCACCGTCCGTAAACCCACGCCTACCGTAATGATAAAATACAGTTACGTTGCAATAACGACCATCAAAATTATTTACCAATGGATTTTTTAATATACCGCATCCACTCCACCCCATTCCTTGTTCGAAGCGCACGATCGCATCCCCGTTGCGAATAGATTCAGAACATACCGATGTACTACCAACTGTTAGGTAAAAATAGTGTCGCGGGGGCTAGGTGTGCTACACCACACATCTTGGGGCACGTGGTTCGGGTGCTAATGTTGGCAATAGATGCAGGCGCCTGGTGTTAGGAAGTTTCATGGAGTAGGGAAGTGAGGTGGTTGCTTTGCGTAAAGTTAATGTTTTTGAGTTGAGTCGCATGTTTGTGGTATTAAAAATTATTTAGCCCAATTAATGTCCCACTTCTGGGAAAAGTTTTCTACGTTTCTTTTTAATATTTCTCCGTCGTGCTTGATCTCTAGCCATATATGCCTCACAAATGTAATCACGGGCTTTACATAGGCCCTATGTGACGACCTGAACTGGAGCTATATGCCCTATGTTAACTGGAGCTATATACCCTATGTTATAGGGTATATAGCTCCAGTTCAGGTCGTCAAATGGATCGCGTTAAGTGTACCCGCACGAGGGATTCAAATAAACGCCGCTTCAAGCTTCTTTTTGAGGCGGCCTTTTTTAGTGGATCGTGTGCGGCGGTGCCGCCACAAAAAACGCTTGAAGCCGCTTCAAGCTTCTCCAGCCACAGGCTGTCGAGCGCTTCGGCTGTTTTTTTGCGGCGGTTTCTAGTTTTTTTTTGAGGCTGCTTCTAGCGTTTTTTTGTGGCAGCGTTTTGTTGAGGCCTATGTGCGGGGACAGTAAGTGGTCGTGGTAGGGCCTCTGATGGTCACATCACCTCCGCCGTGGTCACGTCGACGTCAACGTCCTACCATCCAAGTGAGTGGCAATGATTACGTATTTATTTTATTTATTTATTTATTTATGTACACACAAACACTTAAAAAAGAAAAGAACAAATAAGAAAAGAAGAGTACAAAGGATCTGCTTATCTCTAACGAAATTTCTTCCAGCAGACCTGTGACAGGACAGTTGGATAAGAAACGTAGACACAGTGTGTATAAATTTAAAAAAATAAACAAAATAAGTAATGAAATAGACTATAATTTTCACGACTATAATTTTTACGTAGGTACTAATAGGAACCGTAAATAAGGAATAGCCATGGAGTTCATCAATGAAGCCTTTCATCATCGTCGTCATTTCAGCCGAAAGACGTCCACTGTTGGACATAGGTCTCCCTCAGGCGTCGCCGGTTCTGTGCGTCTCGTATCGATCAGATTCCTGCAACCCTCACTAGGTCATCGGTTCACCGTGAGGCCATCCAACGCTGTGCTTCCAATGAAACCCTTAGTGTCACCGCACACGGTCCTCAAAAAACGCAGCCACAAAAAAACGCTAAAAACGGCTTTTTTGTGGCCCATGTGCAGGAACCGTTAAAGATTGCTAATTAATCAAAAGTGACCCATAATTTTACAATCAGCTTTAAAAGAAAAAAAGAAAGAAAAATATTTATTTTGAGCCACAACATTGTCGACAACAAAAACTTAGGATAAACACAAAACAAAAAAAAAACTGCACTACAAATTGTAACACTACATATTTAGAAGCGTATATAAAGAACGATAAAATCTTAGATAAACAATCTATTAAATTATCGAACCTCAAAATTAGACTAACCCCGATCGATCGTCCAAAATCAAATGAAAACCGCGCGCGTAAAGACGAATCACCGTTCATAATTCCAATTTCGAACGCTGATAAAACAAAATGGCTGACTGCAACCGGCATTTATTAACCCTACCAGATCCCGTGTCCGGCGTGATAAATACGGGGTGCTTCCCTTAACTTTTACCCGGGACTCATTATGGCATTTAAATAATTCGAGCCAGAGTTGCTTTTGATTTATGATAGGGTCCATGACACGGGTTTAATCTGTGCGTTCAACTTCTATGACAGTTGTGTGTGTGAGTTTATCTTGATCGCAAATGCGCTTGAAGGGTTGGTTTTTGTCGAGGGATATAAATATACGTCATGTATATAGTAAACAATGGTTTTAGAAGAAGACAATTTTAAAGAAACTGAAGTGTTGTCTACTATTTTGTACAGTCTCAATGTCTTTTATTTAAAAATCATTTCTTTTTTATTCCAAAAAACTAAAGTACCCTCTATTTGCCAATATATCATCAATCACTATTTACATTATTTAGCTTTTAAGCTCAATCATTTTGACTTTTTTAACTTTGCTAGTACAAATAACACATTGCACTTGTTTTTGAGATTATATTAAAAGCAGTGGATGAGCGATTAGCTCCTGCGTTGCATGTCACGAATTCGTTCCCCGTACTGAACAAAATATATGGCCTATAATATTCTCCTAAACGCAAATCGTTGATGTGGCTAGAAAGGCTATCCAACTAAAATGGGACTGGGCAGGACATGTCTGCCGCATGTCCAACGAGCTGTGGGCGCGTAAATCGCTGGATTGGTGCCCGGACACAGCAACGCGGGGCCGAGGCAGACCACGAAGGAGATGGCGGGACGACCTGGATGGCTTTCTTGAGAATTGGAATGAGAAAGTGAGGAACCGTGATCGTTGGAAGGAGTGGAGGAAGGCCTTTGCCTAGCAGTGGGACAATATGGGCTAATTATAATAATAATAATATTCTTGGATCTAGGTGTCTTGTGTAAAGGTAGCGTAATACGTTAGGGTAGTGCTGTACAGAGTTATACAGGTAAACCGGAGCGTGTGTATGTTGCACAACTATGCAGGTTTCCATACAAGCTTACCTGACAGGTATAACTGTGCAAGCAAACCTGTCCCATTGTTCCCATAAGAAATTTTTCTACTTTCACGCAGACGACGCGGTTGGCAACAGCTAGTAATAAACTTTGTTTTTGTTTTTCGTATTGGATAATATCAAAGTTCGATTTCTAGTAATTACTAAAGTAATAGTACAATTAAGGTTTCAAACATTCAAATGATAATAATGATAAATGAACTCCAATTTATCGAATTAAACCCCAAGGAACACAGTTATTCCCAGAAAAATATAGCTAGTTCGCAAAACAATAAATTGTACAATTATCTAACATATCATTTTACCAATTACAAAGCGTATCTGAATAATTATCGTGCCATCCCAATTATCAGAGAAAGTAGCAAAAAAAAACAAAGAGCCGTCAACTGCGGTCGCTTGGTCCCACCGGGTTTAAGGACAATTATTGCGGTAATTACCCTAATTTGTGTGCCATAAATAGACGGTTATAGAAGGTTGATTGTGGAACAAAGTCGTGTTTTAAGGGGCAGTACGAGGAAACGTATACATGAAATTTAAATTTATTATTTTTATTATTCTGGTTGGGCAAAAGCTGAAATCAGAATGAGAGTTTTTTTTTTTACGGTGGGCAAAAATCATCTAATGACAACCCCCGGTCTTGGGTAGAGCAGGAGACAGTGTTAGACTCTTACTGACTAAAATCCCACCAATCAATGAGGGTCATTCTGAATTTCGATAGTTAATTATTTCGACACAGTCTCAAATTTGAAAATCAGTAGTACGACTACTCATTGCTTTGACAAAACATATATTCGACAAGCATTAGTCCGACAGAACAAACTTCGACAACACACACCTTCAAAGAACACTACTTCGACAGATCCTTTCTTCGACATGCACTTGTTCGGCGGATCTCTATTACTATGATGGATCATACCCTCGACAGAATAGTACTCAGAAATGTGACGAAAATAATTGGATACTGTTTTCCCTGAATTCATTTTGTTGCTTAATTTTGCGTGCAGTACACCGCAGACTACCCCATTTTTTAGTTTAAGTTCTTATATTCCATCCCAAGGTTGTCTGGAAGATATCGCTGTCAGCGATAAGACCGCCATTGTACCCATAGATTTAAGTTTTTGTGTGACATTGTTACTATTTTGGTGTTAATAAAGTTTATTCTATTCTGTTCTATACTATTCTAAGGCAGGAGAATACTATAGACTAGTTTTCACATGAAAACTGTCTATAGTCTGCCCCTTAAATCCTACGATCCTTAAAGACTAGTTTCAATAGGCGTGGCTTCTTCAAATGCAATTCCAACCAGTTATTATTAGTCAATAATTTGTGGCAGCATTTTTTTTTTAGTAGCGTTAGGGTTGGGCTACAGTATTTTAGCGTTGCGTGCAGATATTTTATTTAGGTTCGGAAATTAGTAAGCTGCTGGAGTATGCAGTATTAATATAAAATTGGCTAATAGTAAAAAAGCATAAAGTTTATTTATTTAAGAATCATCAACGAGTGTTACAAAGTAAAAACTTAGAAGTAAAAATTGGTACACGTAACCTAGTCCACACACAGTCAAATTCTAGTTAAGATAAACTCAAGTTGTAAGTAGCCCATAGTTACATCATCATCATTTCAAGTGAAAAACTCCACTGCTGGACATAGCCACCACCAAGTATCGCCACAACAATCCTCACTCAGCTACTCATACTTTGCGACGGCGCATCTTCATAGCATATTATACTCGCACCTTTACATAGCTTAGTATCAGCGGAAACGGTCACATAGCTTCACAGCTTAGCTATTACATCCTCGCAGCATAGCTGTATAGCACATCTCTGGCAGAAAAGCAGCCTTATACTAGCATTGATATTTAGAAATAACAGATATTATATACTCCCTAAAAAATACCTTAAAAAATAAACCACAAAGCCCTCATACCTCACTGGCTCGTGACAGCGATCACCTACTTACGGTATACCCTTGCTTCCACAAAATCACATTTTATTCAGTACACTAACGGTTCTCTAGAGCTCGATAACGTACGCCTAAGGTTGGGACGAGTCTCCCAGGACTTCGGATGACCATAAACTAGTACCGGTTGTTGGGGATTTGAAGCTGAGCTATTTATTGTGTGCTGAGGGTAAAAAGTGTGTCAGTGGTCTTGGTGCTGTGGATAAATAAATATAATACTAGTGTGCATCTCGGCAATGTTATTTTGTAATAGGTAAGGTAACAAATAAACTGTTCAATGATGATAAATGATATTTATTTTTGCAAATAGGTTTAATTCATGAATCCCCAAGCGACCACCGGTGGCCGCGCATCTATTGTCTTACTATTGTGTTTCTAATTGACGGTATCTGAAGGGTTAAAAAACACTTTTACTCGTAATTTTTTTTTTTCGTCTGTTTAAGCTAGATGAAGCTGGTGTTTCCTAGCTGACTACCCTGAAAAGAAACACCGAAACAAACTCAGGGGTCAAAGTCTCTTTGACTTGATCTTAAAGTAATCTTTCGAATACCGTAATTAGAGTCATAATAGAAAGACAATGAGAGAGCAAACGTCGGCGTTCGCTTGGGGTTTAATTAATTAATAGGAATATTCTGAAAGTAGCATGTTCAAAACAGGCTACTGAAACCATTTCGGTTATTTGTAAAATCTCAATAAGATAAAAAGTAAATGTTAAGATATTTATTCACTCTTTATTTTGGTAAATTTTACATTTGGAACTAATTAAATTATAAAATAAACTTAAATAATTAAAAATAATATATACACTAAAGGCCTAACTAAATATGACGTCAAAAAACTCCTCCGCATCGCTGTCGACTGGAAGTGTGCCCAAAAGGCTGGCGGCATTGCCACGTTGTATGGCAATGCTTAATCTCTGACCGAGGTAGAAGCCAGCCCTTGGGTCACGCGAAGAGTCAACTAAGCGTTTGGATAAATCTTTAAAAAGCATATGAGCACTCGGACCCCACGGCCCAAGAGTTTCAACCCCAAACGGCTCAAAAATATAACTGCCAACGAGGCTGTTATATTTCCGCCGCTTGAGGTTCTCCGCAGCCGCCGCGGCAGCACCAGCACAGCACGATGAGCTAGGAAGATGGGATGGCGCAAGAGTATCGACACAGGTAGCGTCCCACACTAAAGGCCTACCCATCTTCCAAGGAAATAAAGACATACCGTCTGGTCTCTTACCATCGTCGCGTGCCAGGCCATGAGGTTCCAAAACAGCCGGAACGCCGACGGTTAATGTTAAGATATAGATACTAACTTAGTTTTGTTTTAGGATTCTTGTATCATGTAATTCAGGTGCTCACAAACACTATGAGGGACCAAGGAATGATGGCATCATCATCATCATCAATTCAGGTAAATAGTGTGCCAAAAACGTACAAAAATTCAGTCCGCTGATGAATTTTAACAACTTAATAAGTGTGTATTTTTTGCATATTTTTGGTTTGGTATATGCGTGATATGGACTTTTTGAATACGGAATCACGTTTGGTACGGATTAACCCTTCAGATACCGTCAATTAGAGACACAATAGTAAGACAATAGATGCGCGGCCACCGGTGGTCGCTTGGGGATTCATAAATTAATTAATATAAAAACCCTTATAGACACTGTTGCATTTTAGCTGTATTAAATAATACACTAGTCTATTATTTAATAAAAGTAATACATGTATAACAATTCAAATTCATCGACGATTCCTAAAATAAAAACCGCATTTTTGTAATTCATAAAAAAAAAACAAATTTCAATTCAATTCAAAAATATTTGTTACACACCAAAATTTTTGATTTTCTTACTAGTTATAATTTATAATTGAATCTACACGACTAACTCAACCAACAACTTTTAATAGCTCCAAAGTCTTTCATAGCTCATAAGACTAACGATTAACAGCCCAAAGTCTTTCAAAGCCCTAAAACTAACAAAGCGAAAGGTTTATAGTCCAAACGTTTAGTGTCGCAGTAAATGTTATTTATTGTTTAATGATTATATTGCACAGATTTGTGGTGTTATGTGGATCTCATCGATTTTTATTGCTAAGTTTTACGACTTCATTTGAAACTATAGTTTTATTTGAAAGGGTGGACACATGTAACAGCTGTTATATTTTAAACTAGCTTTGGTCAGCGATTTTGCCTGCGAAACTCATGTTATTAAACTTATTATTTTTTAAATCCATTTAATGCCCAAGTTGGCTACAGGACAAAAGTCGGTTGCCAACATACATTTGTCTATTTACGAATATATCTGTACTAGGCATCAGCGAATAAAGCTGGAAAATAAAGTACTTTGACTTTGACTTTGACTTTAAAAAACGCACTCTGGGTGTAAATATACGGATAAATACGAATTTAAATTTAAATTACGTAAATTTAGCATTATTGGTACTTCTCGCCCTAGCACTCGTTTAGGTGTCCTACGTATATATCCGTAGTTCGCGTCCTGTATAGAAACTATGAATATACGGATATATCCGTAGTAGACATTCAACGTAAAGACAAAAAAAAAAATGTATTAAGAAATAATTAAATAATAATAATACTTTTAACCTATACCTAAGCACTCAGAGATAGAGTATCTACATAATGATTATGTAGATGCACTACATTTTTTTCATCATCATCATTTCAGCCGATACACGTCCACTGCTGGACATAGGCCTCCCCCAAGCGTCGCACAACGAACGCTCCTGCGCGTCTCGCATCCATCGGCTTCCCGCAACCTTCACCAGGTCATCAGACCACCTTGTTGGAGGCCTTCCAACGTTGCGTCTTCCGGTACGCGGTCGCCACTCCAGAACCTTTCGGCCCCAACGCCCATCTGTTCTGCGAGCAATGTGCCCTGCCCATTGCCACTTAAGTTTGGCAATTTTTTGCGCTATGTCGGCAACCTTAGTTCTCCTGCGGATGTCTTCATTTTTGATTCGTCATTTCGTCCAATATACCACAGTGTCTCAAGACGAAAGTCTATGATTAGTGCGTGTTCCCAGTGATGACATATGGCTCCGAAACGTGGTCGCTCACAATGGGCCTCATCAGAAGGCTTAAAGTCACCCAAAGGGCAATGGAAAGGGCTATGCTCGGGGTTACCTTGCGTGATCGAAACATTTTTTTACTTACTAATAATTAATTATTTGTAAGAGAATTTTCAGAATCGGTTCAGTAGTTTCAAAGATTACCCCTACATTGGGCACGCCATAATCGAGGTAGTACGTCACCTTTTTTAGGACTGGCTTGAAAGATGACACGGCGTCCTCACCGTCCGCATGATGTATGCTCTCGTCGGACATGGTAAGGGCGGGAGGTTCCTGAATCGTGCGGAAGAAACACAACTTACAAATTTTTACCTCTTCGGCGAACATTATACGGTCATGCTAGAGTCAATCAATTCCATCAATCATGAATGATGGTTTTCGTCAGTCAGTACTAAATACCGTCATGCAACGCTTTAAGGTGAGTATAGACTACAACATTTTCTGAAGCATTTCTGTGTAATGTAACGTTCTTACGAATGGTACAATACAGGCAAAAGCTCAGTTTCCAAAGCATTTCCATGTAGTGTAACGTTCCTGCGAATGCTCGGCGTTATGTTACGGGTAAATTCTCACAGCGAGTGTGCATTTACCAACATTTCGTTGTACCTTGCGTTCATTTTTTTTTTGAAATGTCACCCCGCCACCGCGCATCGCCCGCACTCGTGGCTCGACGAAATGTTACACTAATACGGTCGACGAAATGTTACACCAATATACTCGTTGGTTTGTAACAAAGAGGCGAGCGTGCTTGACTTTTAGTTCGTAAAAGGATACATTAGAACTGTCATAGAGCGGCTCCTTGTTCTGTTACAAGTAAATGTTATAGTCAATACCAAATACTCACCTTTAGACGGTAGGTTTTTGTTAATCAAGGTTTTGACTGTGGCAGAACTGACAGCAAAACTTACCGTGTAATGATCGCCTTATTAAGTAGGTAGGGGCCAGATAACGGTGGAAAATAGTCATTGACATTCATAATTTCAAAAACGGAAAAAGAGACATAATGCTGTATTATATCGACATGTATCGTGATTCTTTACATGATCTAGTAATGAAAAGCAATCATTGTTAGCTTTTCGGATACCTAAGCAAAGATATTAGGAAATGGTCATTGTACTTTATAATATTTTGCTTCTTAATAAAGATATCCGCAAGAAAGAACCAAGGTTACCGACGTAGCTCAAAGAGTCGCCAAAATTAAGTGGCAATGGGCAGGGCACATTGCACGCAGAACAGATGGTCGATGGGTACAAAAGGTTCAGGAGTGACGACCACGTACCGGAAGACGCAGCATTAAAAGGCCTCCAACAAGGTGGACCGACGACCTGGTCAGGATCGCGTGAATCCGTTGGATGCGTGGCGCACAGGACCGGTCGTTGTGGCGACGCTTGGGGGAGGCCTATGTCAAACAGTGGACGTCTTTCAGCTGATATGATGATAATGATGATGATGATGATGAATATTCTTAAGTTCCATCGACTTTATTAACCCTTCAGATACCGTCAATTAGAGACACAATATTAAGACAATAGATGCGCGGCCACCGGTGGTCGCTTGGGGATTCATGAATTAAAACGATGCTCCAGAATAAATTATTAAGTATAACCAAATATAACTTCCAAAAGCATTTCAAAAATAAAGTTGTGAATGACATAATTATATACAAAGACAAACAAAACACGACACGACACAACACAAAAGTAACAATCAAGACAAAAGTGATGTCCCTCCTACTTATTTTAACGTCATTCAACTTTTAAATCGAAAAAGATTCAAAACCACAGAAGATATAATTTGGACCACAAATGATAAAAACCGAAAGTAAGTCATTCAAAGAGACCCGATTATAAAGGAGACCGATATTCATGCAAATTAGACGGTGGAGGCAAAGCGTTCGACGATTTTTTTGCGTAGGACAGATGGCTGGCGGTTTAAGTTAGGGTGGAGGTACATGGGATAAGTATGCGAGATTTGAACGTCACTAGTTGTTAGATTGTGTGTGTGTTAATTAGGACCAGATAAGTTTAATTTATAAAAATCTCATATCTCTGTGCATATGTTTTTTTTTCTGACTTGTAAAAATTTACCGAACTCTTCCAAAACGGCTTGGCCAATTTTTATGTTTTTTTTTGTATATATTTAGTAGGTCTGAAAATAACTTTCTGAGGTGATAAGGGTGGCCCCAAATAATATAATGGCAAACATTATTCTGCCATATAAATGATCAAAGAAAAATATGGAGGGTAGGAGAGAAAAAGAAAGCCTACAACTTATTCTCAAACCTACCAAATATTATATATACAAAAAAAAAATCATAAAAATCAGTCGAGCCGTTTCAATAGATTGAAAACAAACAAAGTGAAGTTGAGATTTTATGCAGTGTTATTTGTAAAACACTAACAACCTCGCAGGACTGTATTTCAAACATCATAAACAACAACTTTTGTTCTATGATATTTTACAAAACATAATACACTTACCAAAAACCAACCTTCAAGATTTCGTTGTCCTATCTAACACATTTCCCACGCATTGCCCTCGTAGTAATAGTACCCAGGCTTTCAAAACATTGTCATCACACCTAGCAAGCATTCGCACCATTTTCGTGTACTCGACACTAGAATATTGATACACTATCATGTAAAGATAATTAAATAATTAGGTCCGTACTACCGAATTTCGCTAGAAGAACACGTATGACGCGACGCGAGCGCATCACGGTAATCGACTGACTAGTGAGGGCTGCCCGTAAATAGGTCAAGTTTATGTTCAGCTACCCTCCGCTATTGTATTATTGCTTGCTTCGTAATATTTAGAACGTTCAATTTAAATATTTTTGTTTTTGTATGAAAATCTGAAAAAATAAAACAGTCATACAACAAATGTCGGGATAATGGCTTATATTTACCATTTCTGCAGTCCCCCATATAATATTTCAAGGTTCTCGAACAAGGTATAATTTACAATCTTTTTAAGTTAAGTAAAATTTATTTGTTGTTGAAAATTTGACGAACTAAAATATGACAAATTGTTAAAAGTCATAGAACAAGAGTTGTTGTTTATGCTGTTAGTAACACAGTCCTGAAAGATTGTTGGTGTTTTATAAATAACCTGTACTATTAGATTAGTCTGCTCACCTAAGAACAACACAACAACATCAGCAACAATGATCAACATTCTGTATATGACTTTAAGAATCCCTTACCAATAAACTACTATGACTATGTATCCAGTGAATCCAACTCTCACAGTAAGACCTATGCCCAACAGTGGGACCATTATTATTTTGCTATTAAACTGCAGAACACTCTATAGCATTATACAAACATTCGTATAACGCTACAGTACAAAATAGATAGGTACAGAATACAATCTCATGTATGTACTTCACTTTTACAACTTTTTTTTTGTTTTCGAGGGGAAACCTTCATAAGGCGCCCGAACTTCGGGGATAAGTCCGGGGAGTGTATCTCATGTATGTGCGAACTTTTACACCTACGCACGGTGGACGCACACTAATGAGCGTTTGAGCTGGAACTGTTCGACGAGTGGGCCAAGACGCTACCGAGATATGTGTCCGTGAGCGGTGTCTATGTGTGCGTTGCTCGAGCGCGTTCTGTATCTAGATTGACTTCTGTACGTATATATTTTGTAGCTACAGTCATCTGCCATTCGAATTAGCCCTCTCACTGCAGCAGGTGCGCAAACGCAACTGTTCTGTTACGAATGATTTAAAACCGCAAATTGTACCCTGTTCGAGAACCGTGAAATATTATAAAGGGGACTGCAGATATGGTAAATTATAAGCCATTATATCAACATTTGTTGTGTGACTGTTTTATTTTTACTAAATTGCTGTATAAACTGTCGGAGACAATCTGCTTTATTTTCAATCTGGTTTTATAATAAATCATTTATTTGCGTAATTATGGTACAAAAGGCTGACAACATAAATAAAATTGATCTCTTATTCTGCCTTTAATTTCGGTGTGTTGTAATTTTTTATGTCGTTTGTATAATTTAATGTAGATTATTTTATTACCACTGCTCTTAAAACGATATAAAAAATCATCGTGAGGAAACCAGCATATATTCCAGAATTAAAAATTCGAAGTCATAATATGACATCCACCAATACACACTGGGCCCGCGAGGTGGATCTTCCTCTGGAGAGGAGGCTTGAGTCCCAGCAATGGGAACCTAGTAAGGCTGATTATGCTTATGCATGATATCGTTTAGGTATATTGTTCGGCGTGATTAAATTATGTGTCGTAGCTTTGACACCTTTTTTATGAGAATCTCGTTTCATGTTTTATGGCAGTACTTTTTTTTTTCAACTAGGAAGGTGGTATTTTAATTTAACGTGAAAGGGGAGAATACACAGCTGCCACTCAGTGCTAAAGTAGCATTCTACTGTTAAAGAACTTTTATAATCGAATTAGTTTTTAAGTTTATTCTTGGCAAATAAACGTCTAAAAACACATTTTTTTCCTTTATGTAATATTAATTTTCAAAAGTCCTTTAAAAATAATAATAATAGGTGTCTTCAAGGCAAGAGTGAATAGGCTCTTAATAAACTAGAGCGCGTCACCATCAACGATTGCATCACTGCTTACCATCAGGTGGGATCGCAATCAAACTCTAGTTTATATCGTTAAAAAAAAAAACTCATGTACTCATGTGTTTAAGCACTCGTTTATTTTTTTTTTTTAATGTTGGGAGTTTCGAGCTTGACCGCTATCTCACCTGGTGGAAAATGACGATGCGGTTGACGATGGAACGCACTTACCTAGAAGATACCTATTCTCTCTTTTGAAGTAATTTTCTCAAAATTATTACTAAACCAACTTTTAATGAAAATCATTCAAGCTTTTATAGCTTGGTATACTTACATAATTAATACTCGTCAAGAGGAATCATACGAGTCCAAACTCGACGGGGTTGTGTCGTTTAACTACCAAGTTCCTATAGCCACCTTCCAGTTCCATCATCAGATCAGCTCCATGTCATAATAATTTTGCATTGATTTTCACATGCATGCAAAATTTCAAAATTTAATTTACAAGATTTGATGACAGACAAACATCGGGACAGGTGAAACTAAATAAAAGCTTGTAAAGAAATCCTTTCTCACTAAAACGTAACAGAAGATCAGTAGATCATACCCTACGAAGACGTAACATAAATACTATAAAACATAAAATCTAATTACATTAGCAGATAAAATCTTCCTGTGACAACCAATTACGTATCAAACCCACCCCCTGCGGCCGTGGGTCCAAAAGTCCCCACCAATTAAATAAAATTACGTCTTAAAATAAGAAAAGGACACATCCTGCGTCCATCAGCGACGTCTGTTTTAATTAATTTAATTACTTCGTACTCGTATATTGCTCTTCACCGTAGTTTTTTATTTGTAACGTTTGCGAGAGAAACGTAACTACGTTTTAACGTTCGTAGGACAAATTAAAAAGCGAGGTGGCATTAGAGGGTTAACTCGTTTTTTTTTTTGTTTTTTGTTTCTGGGTTTTAAAACGTCTTAAAATCATTATGATCCTAGTGTGAGAAAGGTAATTAGTGATATAAATTTACACTAATTAATAAAGAGGTAAAGTTTTTTTTGTTGGTAGGATCTCTGAAATTGCTGGTCCGATTGCTATAATTTTTTCACCGATAGAAATGTGCTTTATTCTTGAGTGATCAAGAGTATATTTTATGTACGCGGGCGAAGCTGCGGGCAAAAGCTAGTCAAAAAGCTAGTCCTGTACATGATTTTATGAAGTATTGGTTGGTTAGCTGATTAGTCTGCGCTCTGCGGGATTTTTTGGTAAGATTTAGATACGCCCTCGGAGCGTAAAGAGCAACTGAAGAAACACTGGGTTTTGGTCAGTAAAAGTGTGATACTTCCTCTCTTTACAGACACAGCGATAGAAGTTCTTTGACAATTTCCCACCTCAAGAAAGGGTGTACTGATTTGTAGGGTATTCACTTGTATTTATTGAAATAAATAAAAAAAGTTAATTTTTGACTAGCACGACAAATAAAAAAAAAATTAATTATTAAATTAAAAATAAAATGACAGTAAAAAAGAAACTTGAGCGAGGCCAACCATGCTCTTAACTAAGTATAAGCTACGATATTTAAAAATGGAATAAAAATAACTTTTTATTATATTGAACCTTAGGAAAAATCAAGCAGTGATGGCCGAGTGAGCAGTGGTGGCCGAGTGGTAATGGCCCCGACTTACGAGTTGTAGGTCGCGGGTTCAAACCCAGCCAGGCGCATTACTTTGTGTAATTTATTTCATCACCACTGCTCTCAAAACGGTGAAGGAAAACATCGTGAGGAAACCGGCATGTCCGAGAACCAAAAATTCGAAGACATGTGATATTCACCAACCCGCACTGGGCCTGCGTGGTGGATTATGGCCCATTCCCTCTCCTAGAGAGGAGGCCTGAGTCCCAGCAGTGGGAACATTAAAAAAAACTGATGATGATGATGATAGGAAAAATAATAATAGTAGTAGCAAGTGATTGAGTGGTAACTAATAAAAAAGAACGAAAAAACTTAATAAAACCAAATTGTAGCCAAAAGGTTAACAAAACAGTGCCAAAAAAACTAGCATTATATTAAAACTAAGCTTGCAATATTTTCTTTAACACTAACAAATTAAAGTAATCCATCTCACAACATCTGGATCTAGAAGTTATATTTCAGAATTCCTCAAAGTCAAAGTCAAAATATTTTATTTCACATAGGCCTACATGGGCACTTATAAAACGTCAGAAGCTAGTGCACGGTTCCAAATTGGTCGTTTCCTATGGAGAAGAACCGGCAAGAAACTCCATGGTTACTCTTTTAAAAAAAGTGGTAGGTGTTACAATATGATAGTATGTAAGAACAGTGCATATCAATACTGTACACAAAAGCAAAAAATAAAAAAAGTAATTCAAATAAAAAAGTAATTTAAATAGGAAGTAATCTAAAGGTTTGTAAGGTATACAGTGTTCTCACATTCACATTACAAAACGAAAAAGAGGCTATATAAAAAAAAAAGCAATAGAAATATAGATAATTGCAACTATCAATAAATTGATAACAAAATAAATTATCAACGAGTTTAAGGTAGTTGAAGTCTCAAAAATTAAAAAAAAAATACTTATTGCAAAAGCAATGTCCTATAGAAAAAAAAATACAAATAAAAAATGTATATATATTAAAACAGAGGTGGAGCAGTTAACAGACACAATATTGGTGAGTTACCAGGGAGCCACATGTGCAGAGGTAGTCATTGCCAAACAAGCGTGTCTTCGACATAGTCTTTAACCTTGTAATATGCTTTTTTGGTTAAGACACGCTTAATATGCGTTTTGAATTTTCCCTCACTAAGTTCAGTTACCGCCTTTGGTAGCTTGTTGTAAAAACGTATGCTATTAACTAGGAATGACTTGCTGGTCTTAGCTAATCTCCATTTGGGTAATACAATTTCGTGTTTACTACGTGTATTTTTGTTGTGGAAATCGCTTCTAATTTTAAAGAGTCCTAAGTTTTTACGAACATACAAAATGCATTCCAAGATATAAAGAGAAGGCAGAGTCAGAATATCGATTTCTTTGAATTTATTTCTGAGGGACCTAATTTATGTATATCAGGCAAATTATATGTAGGTGGTTTTAGAAAGGGCTACAGAATTTAGTTTGAGAGAGTTACCGTGACCTTGAACTCAAAGGGCAATTAAGTAACATAGGTGGGTTTTAGTCAGTTATAAAGGTGTCTTCAAGGCAAGAGTGAATTTTATTAAAGTAGTGCAATTTGCCATAATTGATTGCATTACTGTTTAGGCTTACTATCAGGTTGTTTTTTTTTTTTCAGTGGGTAAAAACCATCCAGAGGACCTCCCTCGCCTTTAGGCGGAGCGGGAGATATTGTCAGACTCTTACTGACTGGAAAACCCACCCCGTTCCTTCGTTGCCTTTCATAGTAGGCTTCGACCCAGCTGGACCCCTGCTATTGCTGACAACTCCTTGAGGCGCGCGGGAACAGTACGCGCCGTGGACAACTTGCGCTTGGTTTGGACAGTTATCAGATGATTGGACAGCGAGCTACTCGTTGCTTACCGTCCGCAAGCCCGCACCTACGGTGGCCGGAAACCGGGTTCGGTCGGCCTCCCCCTTTGCTAGTATTACTGCTTCGATCGCCCGACACTCCTCCTCACTCCGGCGAAGCTGATCGCCCCTGGCTTACTATCAGGTGGAATCGCGGTCAAGCAGTATTTTATATTATTAAAAAAAGTCTGATGCGCCCTACCGCTCTACCCATAGCACTGTAACCTTATTGGTAAAATTTACAGTTTTGATTCAATTAATGTCTAAACGCTTGGGTCCAATTAAGTATGAATAAATTAGTTAACAACTAAGATTCTTATTTACACATTGTTAAAAATCATTGCAATAAAACTTCCTTAATTCATGAATCCCCAAGCGACCACCGGTGGCCGCGCATCTATTGTCTTACTATTGTGTCTCTAATTGACGGTATCTGAAGGCTTAATACGGGCAAAAAACAAATTTCACTAAAACAAATAACAAAAACCCAGAATATAAGATACTTGATGATTTACCACCTTAAAAATAGGAGGTTAGATACCAATTTTTAACTAAAACCTCTACATTTTTACTTGAAAAATGGTTAAAAAGAAAACTTACAGATAGAGGGGACGTGCTAAGAATGGAGTTAGTGTCGAGGTGTCTTGACACTTAATATCACTATGATAAAATTGAATTACGTCGAGTCTTCGCGTGTATACGTACAGATAGGAGAATATATTTCATACTAGCTGCTCTCAGCGGCTTCGCCCGCATGATAGCAGAAAATTATCCCAAGGGAACATACTTCCGGGATAAAAAGTATCCTATGTCCTATTCCAGGACATGGTCTATCCGTGTAACAAGTTTCATTAAAATCGGTTTTGCCATTTAGGCGTGAAGACGTAACAAACCAACAAACAAACTCATTTTCGCTTTTATAATGTTAGTAAGGATTAGATATTTTGTTTTTAAGTTTTTTTTCTGTGCTGCAGTTTAGGGTTATACGATGCTTAATTCATGAATCCCCAAGCGACCAGCGGTGGCCGCGCACCTATTGTCTTACTATTGTGTCTCTAATTGACGGTATCTGAAGGGTTAAGTTAGATAAAGAATGGTTTGATTTAATTCTTTTTTTAAAAAGAACTCATTACCGACATTAATTTTTTTTTTCTAAACTTATTCTAAAAACCCCTCCCTTTTTAACGTTAAACCAAAGTTTTTACGTCAACGCTACATTAAACGGATAACCTTTCGATTCAATGCGGGTCCTTTAGCAGTGTTTTAAATTAACTTGAAGTATTGATTTATGTGACGGTCCAGGTAACTCCTTGGAACCTCGACCCAGTTGCTCTTTGGTGTGTATTCAGAATTCAACACGGATTCTGACTTTGCTGAGAGATTTTAAATGTGAACCCTTTTTTTTTTCTTGTATTTTATGCTTTGAACGTAAAATGATTTAAAAATACAAGGGGGCCTTTTTTTAATTATTGATAGGTTTGCGCTTGACCGCTATCTCACTTGATGGAAAGCGACGATGCGGTCGACGATGGAACGCGCTTACCTAGAAGAAACCTATTCACTCTCGACTTAAAGATCCTTATTTAGGTCCTTATTTAGAATACTATATTTTAAATGTCGGAGAGCGAGCTATATTAGATATAGCTATATTAGATATAGCTCGCTCTCCGACATTTAAAATATAGTAATCCTTAGTAGGTACAAACTAATGCTCATCTACTGTATAGGAACAACATAATTGTAGTATAATTATGCGAAACCTTAATAATGAATACAATTTGTTCAGAAACAACAACTGAATGGATTCCAATAGTTTTTCTACCATGTTATATTTTTAAGGGCAGGAAGAAGAAGTTATATTTTTACCCATAAATAATTACCATTACCCATAAAGGTCAAAAGTTGGACACCTCCTATACTAATTACAACACACGTCACGGATGGCCATAGCGGGTATTAGGTGCCAAAATTTTAAAACATGTGACATCTACCAATCCGCACTGAGCCCGCTGCGTGGTGGATTACGATCCATTCCCTCTCCTAGAGAGAAGACCTGAGTCCCAGCAACATTATTGTGGGAACATTGCAAGCCGACGAACGGCGGGTACCCTTACGTAGTTGAAACCTCTACGGTCCGAACCAAGCGTTAAGCCTCGTAGTTTATACCAAGGAGTGGAACAATTTGCCTGCTGCGGTCTTCACGTCCGATTAAAATTTAAGTGTCTTCAAGGCAAGAGTGAATGAGCTCTTAATAAACTAGTGCGCCTCTCCATCAACGATTGCATCACTGCTTACCATCAGGTGGGATCGCAGTCAAGCTCTAGCTTATATCTATATAAGGTTGATTAAACTATGCTGTTATTATCAACAAAATCCATTTAGCAACTCTATAAAAAGGAGTTAATTCCTCAAGTAGCGCCAACAACAACACACTTTTAAAAGAGCCAACAAAAACAGTTCCACACTCTTCAGCGCTTGAAAGTTTTTTAATCATTCAACTGGGGATGGGCGACAATTGTCGCTGAGGGAAGACAAAAAGTTTAATTGCAACTGCGAAGGAGGCACAATTACATGGTTTTTGCTCATCGGACTCTTTGTCTTAGTTGCTATTTAGAAGAGTTGCTCTGGACCTTTAAGAGGGGGAATTGTCATGTTAGATCTTGTAATAGTCGGGTAGTTTTTCGGTTGAGAGGATGATTACAGTAATGGTTATTATGGAAATATGGAAGCTGATGTGATGAAAACAGGAAAAAGTAGTAATATGAAAAGACGTTTATATACCACTAAATTTTTATCGTTTTAATCCCGTGGAGGGTCGATCCGGTACATGGACCACTATCGATTTGTAAAGAGAAAACTTAAAGTACCCGTTTCTTAAAACTCGATTTCTTTAAGTAGTCAGCGTTGCGTACTAACTACCTACAGGTCATTGGACTCGCTCAACTGACGTTTTCTTAAAGAAATTAATTTCTTACATGCGTAAATTAATACGAGTTTAAGAAAAAGGTACTTTATTTTTTAATTTTATCTTTCCTACCTTACCTTGGAAATTTCGCAAATTGAGCAACATCTATCTCACAAAGAAACTATATCGTAGGAATATAGGACACATACGGTTCTAGTGTATTTTTTAAAAGGCATGGCTAGCCAAATCCGGAACCCGTAAGTAGGGGCATAACATGGCATGGCTAATACCCGCTAAGGCCACGGGAAATTTTTGAAAAGGTGACCTGTGGTCCAAGGCACAGTTTTAGTTAGTAAAAGTCTGACATGGCCTCGCGCTCTGCCCTAGAGCGAGAAAAGTCATTAGATAATTTTCCACCTTTCTACAAGATTCAATTATTCAATATTCATATCACACAACGCCGTCTTGTCCCCAGCTAAGTAGAGCTTGTGTTATGAGTACTAGACAACTGATAAACATACTTATATTTTTCTAAATACATACATATTATAGATAAATTACACCCAGACACAGAACAAATGATCATGTGCATCACATAAACATTTGTCCTGGGTGGGAATCGAACCCACGACCTCCGGCATAGCAGTCAGGGCCACTAACCACTAGCTAGACCAACAGTACAGTCAAAAGATTCTCGGCACGGAATGTGTTACGGTTAGACTCTATTACCGTTTTATTTGATCTGTAGACGACATAATATTATATTTATTTCAGTCACCACAACAGCGAACGAGAAATCTCTAAAAAACCTTTTTCTGACCCCTTTTACATGACGGTATTTTCATTTCTTTGTACTCCAGTCTGTCTCATAAAAATTTAATACTAATTTAAAGCAAACATGGATGACCCTTGGGAACAATATGCACCCTATTTCAAAAGGGGTTGAAATATTTGTGCAGGTTAATTTAAATTTTATATTGCCCCTGATTAGGTGGTGTACTTGGTGATGTGTCGGGATTAATTGGCAAGGGAAGGTTTCGAGATAAGTTATTTGAATGATTATCGGGTGTTAAAATTGATTTATTTTATTATTACTGTTCGAAAAACTTACAGCTACTTGTTCCAGCAAAACTTAAAATTGGTAAAAACGGCCATTTATAATACATAAGATTAACGCGATAGCGCTCATATTAAACAAAGAACATATAAAATATCAAAAACGGAATTGTCACAAACGGAATACTGTTTTTCTTAAAATTACATTGTAAAGAATTATAAAACTTAAGAGGGTCTCCACTCGCTTATCGTAAACATCGAAAATGGTTTAAAAGCTTGTTACTTCATTTAATGCAATCCAACGCGATGTTTGACGAAAAGGCAACGCAAAAAAAGAGAGGTAACGCCTGTAAACTCTGTAAGTATTCGGTAATTCCGAGATTTACTCGAAAATTTCACAAAACTTGCTCCAGGAAATAGCTGTTTTTTTAAACCCTTAAAAGTTTTTTGAAAAAGTGGTCATCATTTAGAATCTTAATAAAATTTGCAAGGTCTCTAGAGGATTACTTTTTTGACTTTTTTAAATTTTTAGGCAAATTATGAAGTGTCAAAGTTCATACAAAATAGGACATTTTCAGAGGTTTTTACTGGATTAGTTTTACACAAATTTAGAAATTGGTTTCTTTAGAAACCTAGATAATATCCACAAGATACTGCGTTTCCAAAATATTTAATGAAAAATGTCTAATAACGTCATAATCAGTTATGAGCGGTTGTATGAAAAACAGTGAAAATGTGAGTCATGATGCACCACCTTAACGCTATATATGACCTAGAGTCGGAACACATTAAAATTTATCATTAGCTGAGATAGCGGTCAAGCGTGAGCATATCCATTTTATACTAATGTTATAAAGAGAAAAGATAGTACTGTATTTTTTTGTATTTTTTTTTTTTTCTCTTTATTTAGAATTAGGGACTTTTATACAAATGTACATGCCAGTCCCATCGGACCTTATACAATCCCTACCTTACATATTTCATCTTATACAGTAAAACGTAACAATACAAACTTAATTAAGCTATGAGCAGCCTCGGAGTTAGGTGTAGACAAAATATGATGAAAAATTCCAACATCGTACATGTTTGTATCAAGCTCTCTATACAATTCTTCTCCTGCAGACTGAAATCTGACACATTCCGTCAATAGATGTATAACATCTTCTACTTTGCCACAATCCTCACAATTTGGTGAATTAGTTTTTTTCATTAAAATTTTATTTATTTGTATTTTAAAAGTCCTGAGTTTCAGGAGTGGGAACATTACCTATAAGGCTGTTTATGATAAAAGCATGTAAAAGTGTTCCCTCACCGTAAGCATTTCTCGTGTAATGTAACATTATAGATTCGATTTTGAGCATTACATGACAATAGTACCTCCCTGACTGACGAGCATTCGCGTGTAATGTAATATTATAGATTCGACTTTGAACATTGGCTTTTAGTTGGTTCCATAATGTCAGATGAAGCGGATTGATATATCGTCGTTTAAGTTCTATCACCACGTAACTAATTTTTTGGCGGTTTTGACATTTTAATGTCATTCGCTAGAGAATCGAAAGACGCGTCGTTTCGACCATTCAAAATCAAGATATTGAAATAAATACTAGATTTGTAGTAAAAGCTAGCTTTTATTGTTGAAAAAAAAATATTTTGAAGTATACTCAAAGTACAAAATATAACTTAAGTCTATATCAAAGTAGTCGGTTTTTCGTCTCTCCTGAAAAGTTCCTAAAAATTACTTACGTGGTGATAGAACTTAAACGACGATATGGCGAATTGATGTTACAAGTTATTATACATTGTACAAGATGCACACATCATTACAAGATGCGCACGTGGCTCGGTTTTCCTTCACTGATGGAATGGTCAAATCTGTAACATTACATTACACTCGAATGCTCCCAGTAAGGGAGCACCTTAAGACTTTCATGCGGGCAAATCCACTAACATCAAAAATGGCTTCTCAAAAGTTTAACACTAAGCTTTGCAGAACCATCCAGGACCACGTACCAGATCCTTCCACCACACAAAGCATAAAACTCCTGAACATCTTACGACCACATAAAACGTAGCTACAAAAGGTGGAGGCGAGAATGTCTATTTAACATTCGCGAATCGTCCGGAAGATAAGTGTTCCCTCATATTCCTAGTCCTGTACTTACGTGATACGCTACCAGGTAATTTACAGTAAATTATTGTGGCTATAAAAATGTAATTATTTTTTTATGAAGCTTTTGTTAGCCTGTATTTTTTGAGTAGAGCAACGCCTTAGTGTAAAACTTTTGATGTCTACAGGGCTCCACAAGCACGCTTTTTTAAAAAAACCGGTCAAGTGCGAGTCGGACTCGCGCACTGAGGGTTCCGATCAAACTTACCTTTGAAAACCGTTCAATTCCGCAATTAAGTTATGAAGATTTTTCCGAATCGCAATTTTTTTTGTAAGGTAACAATATTACAGTTTTCTTTTTTTTTCCTATAGTTAGAGAGAGATATATGAGACCTTGTTTCATACCAAATTTTAGGATTCTAGGTCAACGGGAAGTACTCTATGAAGTTTTAGTCCCTTGGAAGTGTCGAAATACACTTTTTTGTGACATACACGGCCGTATCTTGTTTTTTCTTTAACTCGAAAGTTTGATTTTTTCACAGCTTTAAGGTACCGCAGACCAGAGTATTTTCAACTCGATACCTCCACGCGTTCTTGAGATAAAGTCAAGTCTTGACTGACAGACAGACTACAAAGTGATCGTATGAGGGTTCTGTTTTCCTTTTGGGATCCGGAACCCTGGAAGACCACTGTTATTACCAATAATATTCCATTTTGTCTGCTTCTGCTCATTAAAACCATTCACCAACGACATAAAGCTGATTCCCATCAATTGCCCGACCGAAACGGCAGCGTGTATCAGAATTAATTAATTTCATAGTATACAATAATTTGTTCGTAATGAAATGACAATCGGTACATACCAGCCTGGATCTACGAGGACTCACATCGGGGATTTATCAAATTAATGCTATTTGTAATAAATTAATTACGTGCAAACTTTAAGCTCTCGCCGTTTTTTTTGCATTCAAATTGTTTGTAGGCTGAGAGGAATTGAATGTAAACTCTACTGTTTTACCATGGCAAAAAATCTACCAATAATATTGGAGTTTTGTTAGTGTTTGATCTACTAAATTTCGTTTACTGATCTATGTTTTTTTTGTGGGTGAGAAAATCATCCAATGACATCTCCACGCCCTTGGGTACAGCGGGAGATAGTGTCAGAATTTTATTGATTAAAAACTTACTTCTGTTCCTTCGTTGCCTTTCGAGATTCAGCTCCGGTAGCTGAATTTTCCTTTCCGAAGCAGACCCTTGCCTCTAGTAGGCTTCGGCCCTACTGAGCTTCTTATAAATCTCATAAACGATGACGTTAGCTTTTAGTTTAAATACTACTTATACTAGATATTGTTAAAAAAAAAAATATAATTTGATTATTTATTTATTTATTCATTTATGTACACACAAACATTAAAAAAAAATGAAATTGACAAATACAGAAAGAAGAGTACAAAGGTACTGCTTATTTCAAATGAAATTTCTTCTAGCAGACCTGCGACAGAAGAGTTAGATGAGGGATGTAGACACAGGTTAATTACTTAACACCGATTCAAATTCCAATAGTTTGTAAATTACTCATAAATGCAAGCGTATTGTACAGATACATGTTATAAACACCCGTTAGTAGGTTCCAAATTCAAAAATTTCAACGGAGAATTTGAATTTAGAATCGAATATTACCAGTATTTAAACTGAACATATGGTTAGGTTATGTTAGTAAATTAACTATGGCTGCCAGTATTTATAGGGCTGTCAAATCACAATTTTCAATAAACCAAACACACGCTCCTTTACACCGTAACCAAGTTTACTCATGACTAGGACTGACGGGGTAGACCCTTCGTAACTGACACTCCAGGGAGCAATCTTTCGCGACCTTTGGAAACCAGGTTATGATGTTATGGGAAAAGTGGATTCTGGATACAGTACCATGGGGGTTTTATGGCTTTTTGCAAGTAACTTTGTAGTGAGAGAGAAGGTTTGTAGTGTTTTCAAATTGGGGAGTGGTAGCCCTGTGTTATCAGCCCTGGTTTACGAGTTGCGCGTCGTGGTTAGTGGCCCTGGCTGCTATGCCGGAAGTCGTGGGTTCGTTTTCCATCCAAGAAATATGTAATACAAATTGAAATATATACCTAATTATGAATATTTCAATCTATGTTTTAATAAGCCATGACATATAAGGTCATGTACCACCGGTTCATGGTGGAGATCCTATAAGAGAAAACGATTCGGGAACACATTCGTTATGAGTACAGCTAAGGACCGAATTCCCGTCGTGTCGGAGTCTGTGTTTACTGATATCTACAATTTGGGGATCTTTAAGTCAGCAATTAATAAGTTACTTCTAGAAGAGCGTGCTCCATTATCAACCACATTGCTTTCCATCAGGTGACATAGTTGGTAAGCGCAATCCTATCAATTATATCCGTAAACTCCGTGCGGAACGCAGGCGGGTCGTTCAACAAAAAAAAAAACAACAGCACATTGCGTGCACCACATATTACACGCAAACTATATTTGGGTTGATGTCAGAACCGTCTCAGGACAAGGGCAGAGCACACTGCGCAAATAGATCCGGACCCAAGGGAGCCATCCGTTTCGGACGAATGGCAGCGGTTAGGGCGAACCATAGACCAAGGAATCACTTCAGCGGCCAGCGGTAGAGGAGGTATTGGCAAAACTTTTTCAATACATTTACTAGAAAAGTCGCTCTTAGCACTACCGCTTTTAGGCACTCAATTTACTATTTCTCACACTGATGCAGAAAAGTTAGGGAGCTCACCCCGCCGAAACGTCGCTACCATGACCTGTCCTATACGTCTTTCATCTATTAGATTCCCACGACCCAGGTCCAGGTCCGACCCCTCACCATGTTATCGGTCCACCTTGTAAGCCTTCCAATGATTCATCTTCCAATACGCGGTCGTCACTTCAGAACCTTCCGGCCCCAAAAACCATCTGTTCTGCGAGCAATGAGCCATGCCTACTGTGGGAATAGGACGGCTAGGGACTGACTGTCTCTTGTCACTGCCGGATCATAGTGCCCTGTTCACTGCAATACAAGGCTAGGAAGAGATTGGTTGTCTCTTGTCACTGCCGGAGCATATTCGCCTCTGTACAACCTTCTGGCCCTTTAAATCATAGGCTTTTTAAAACATGCCCTGTCTATTTTAATACGAAGCTAGAAACTGTTTGCCTCCTGTCACTGCCGGAGCATAGTCGCCTCTCTAAAACCTTCCGGCCCCAAGGATCATCTGTTCCACAACGTGCCTTATCCGTTGTAATGCAAGGCTGCGGACTGACTGTCTTTTGCCACTGCCGGAGCATAGTTCCTTGGTCTATGGTGGACGCACGCGGGACAACTGTGTTTAATTGAGTCGTTGGCCACGACTTTAGTTATATTGTGTTTTGAATTTCTAATGTGGTTGGATATAGGTGGGGTTTCAATTTGTTGTGTTTTGGTTGTTCGCCAAAGTTTAGTTATCAAGGGATATCTTCTGTAGCTTAAGATTTAATATGACGTCTGTACCTAGTCGCTAACGGAGTCAGTGGAAACTTCCGGAGTTGGGTCTCTGAGTATATTTATTTATTACACAGGGTTACTTGTAAAACACTAACAACCTTGCAAGACTGTATTACTAACATCATAATCAACAACTTCTGTTCTGTGACTTTTTTCAAAACATAGTACATTTACAAAAAACAATCCTTCAATATTTCTTTGTTCTATGCAGCAAAGGTACTTGACGTGACGCTAGCGCATCACCCTCGGTAACCAAACCCCCTCCCCTCCGCTATTGTATTATCGCTTGATTCGCATAGACTTCGTAATATTTAGAACATTAATTTAATTATTTTTATTTTTGTATGAAAATCTAATGAACAGAAATATTATAAATTTTTAAAAGTTATAAAACAAAAGTTGTTATTTTTGATGTTAGTAACATAGTCCTGAAAGGTTGCCAGTGTTTTAGAAATAACCCTGTATACTTTATTGTACACATCATAAAGGTCTCTGCACACAGCGGGCGTGGCGTGGCGTGGCGCGGCGTAGCGGGGCGGCGACGCTGCGCTGGCGCGGCGGCATCGGTCACACTGCGGGCGCGATTACGTCCCGTCGGCGTCGTCAGTACAAATGAGACATTTAATGTATACCGTCCCCGCCGCTTCTGACTTGTATTCCCGCTCGGCGCGGCGGCGGCGTGGCGCGGCGGTTACCGTCGCGTCGAGCGGGACGGGTCTGTGTGGCGTCGTCCGTAATATCTAGTACATTACGACTGCTCAGTGTCGCGTCGCCGTCCCGTCCCGCCGCGCCGCGCCCGCTGTGTGCAGAGACCTTAAAGTGGAAGGGATAAAAGTTTACAAAAAAGAAGTAAGTAAGTATAAGATGGGCGGTCTTATCGCACAGGGCAATCTCTTACAGACAAACTTCAGATGGACTGAACGAAAGGAAATAGATTTGGGGTATACCAATGAGGTTTTTTAGGTGGGAAATTTCTAATATCTTCTGCCACTGATGGAGTCAGAGGAAGTGACAAATTTTTACTGAATAAAACTCATTCATGTTTCTTCAGCTATCCTTTGCTTTTCAGGCCCACGGTTACTCTATCGAACAATTTCACAGTCCAAATACACACTTAATAAAATGATTTTAATAACCAAATCAAACTTCAAACAAGAACAAATTTTTACAAAATCACATCTCATCCAAATTAATTTCCAGTACAATCAACAAAACGAAAAACACACACAATTAAAAAGAACATAACAACACAAAATCAATTTAACAATAATACCATTATTCTGCGCACATGCAATTTTTGCTAAAAATCACATTTGCTGAACAAAATCGAATGTTTTCAACGAAACGAAATACTCTGCCTTGTTCGATGGCGGAATGGCTTTTCAACCAATTGCTTTATATTTGTCCACGCATTCGATGCCAGTGAAAAAAACTTTTGGATACTGGGAGTTGAGTAAAAATTTAATTGCTATCAAGTGTACTATGCGAACGGTAACGAATCGAAGCGATACGATACGATATAATATGTACAGTGGTACACGGAACAGTTTGAGGGTAGTTGACCCCTTTTTTGACTGCTCTAATGGATCGGAATATGGAGTATGTAGCATATGGAGTGTGTGACACGCTATCGATCATACGTCATATTTTTCTGCCTTATTTTTGTTGGTTTTTTTTGAGGGTGGGTGGTAATCATCAGATAACTTCTTCGGCATGGAGTGGGGCGAGAGGGAGTCAGACTTTTATCAAACTAGTTCTTGACTATAATCCCGTTTGATGGTAAGCATTGACACTCTCGAAACTGCACTGGAGTAACATGATGAAAGATAATCCTCTATGTCCCAGTGAGAGTCAAATGCAAATGATGCGGAACATACCAGTCGAGGCTGTGGTAGCATCATTACACTTCTAAGCTGCAATAAATGACGTACAGTTTCGTAAGTTTGTCTGTATATGTGTTAGTTATTCCTTCACACTCAAAAAGCTGAACGGATTTCGACCAAATTTAGCACATGGAGTTGAGATAGGTCTTTATATATTTTTTGAGTAATCAAAACCCACGATCCTCCTCATCATTATCATCATCATTTCAGCCGAAATACGTCCACTGTTGGACATAGGCCTCGCCCCAAGTGCCACCGAAATGAACGGTCCTGCGCGTCTCGCATCCATCGGATTCCCGCAACCCTAATCAGGCCTTCCAACGCTACGTCTTCCACCATTCCAGAACCTTTCGGCCCCAACGGCCATCTGTTCTGCGAGCCATGTGACACCCCGCGATCACAGTTATAATAATGCTCGCTAGGCTCGATAACGCCAACAATTACAAAAGACATATGATAAATGTTACTCAGCTAAGTTAATCACTGAATATTCATTGAAGTATATATTTTGATGCCTCAAAAACTAACTTTTCAGGATTGCAGCCGGATATTACTGCCATAAACTTAGCACATACTTCAGCAAATGATCATACATAGTCGACAAGAAAGACACCCATAAAAAGGCTCAACGATCTTAAAAACCTATTACTTGTTAATCCCCAATAAAAGCGTCGTCAGCAATCTTTTCATAACATCTTTAAAGAGCGTAAAGTCATTAACATGGTCACAATGTAACTTTATGTGTAACAAGTTACAAAGTCAGGTGTTAGCTTCAATGTTATGTGGGGCCCACGGAGTAGGTAATGGTACAGAGGCGACACTTAAAAAGGGAGAGCATAAGGTTTGGTGTCGAAAAAGCAAGTACTACTCGTACACGCATCATTCACCATATCGATAGCTCAGAATTATATGACTTGATTTCGCCATTGCCTTTCTATCATCGGACAACACAATGTACGGTGAGTGATCATCATTACATTATTTACACCTCTACGGACCGGACTAAACTTTTCGCCTTGTCGTTTATACCGCATACATCGAAGGACTGGAATAATTTGCCTGCTGTCTTCCCGTCCGGTTATAATTTAGGTGTCTTCAAGGCTAGACATAATAAATTAGTGCGCTTCACCATTACGGTGGCATCGCCGTTTACTATTTGGTAGGCTCACAGGAAAACACTAGTTTATATCAATAAAAAAACCGGTGAGTCAGATAATGCTGGGTAGTTATACTATAGGCACTAGACGCAGCAGTCACACTCACTAAACGTCTTCATACCTTAGTTAGTATATTTTAGAGACGCTCCCTGGATGGAACGAGAGGGAGCCTCAGACTTTTGCTGACTAAAACCCACCTGTGTTTCTTCAGTTACCCTATGGTTACAGTAATTTTTTTGAGAATACTTCTACAGCCCTGGGTGTAGAACAAGGCTGCTTCATAAGGATTACTGTAGGGTTGTACCCTTCAGTTTTGTTGTTTGAAGCTTTGCCTCTGTCCATTTCTCTACTCCATGGTTTTGAAAGCGTAAACCGTCCTTAAAGCTTTACGGCCTGGCCACAGCTTCAGGCGGTGCGGCGCACGGCGCGGCGGGAGGCGCGGCGGGCGGCGCGACTTGCGGTGGTATGTCACAGCTCGACTAGTTGCGACCGCGGCGGCGTCAGCGGTGGACGTATTTAGAGAACGGCCGAACTATTAAAATGGCCCTATCAATTCAAACATTATTTCAATAATCTGTTGACTATAGCTAAAGTACCTACATACCTAATACCTAATTCTCATACATGAATACACAAATAACTCGTAGGTATCAATCAATGAAACCGTAAATATCTACGAAATTAAATTCGTTGTGTTAAAATGCCATACTTATCTAATTAAATTGCCTACTTGTAAAAAATAGGTAATAAATACTTACTACTATTACCAGGAAATTTATGATTTATTTCTTCCCACATTTTTTTAATTATGTGCCTATACTTATGATGTGGATGTTTAGACATCCATATTGCTGGTCTACACAGTATTTCAGCAATGAATTCTTCTGTATCCATTTTCAATTATAAGAACGCGCGTTAAAAACAAAATTATTTGTTTCGGTCGCGCGATGACCGAATCCGTCCACCGATGCCGCCGCGCGCGCCGCTCTGAGCTGTGGCCACCTCGTTATGGTGGCAATAAAAAACTGTAACGACGGAGTGTGTTGAATATATTCTGTGCTGTTGTCTGTTTCGTGGTTGTAATGTTGAAGTCGGTCTTGTAGCATAGAAGGTGGAATAGTAATGATTGTAGAAGTAATGTGGGGAAAGGATGAAATGGAAAAATATGCTCATTCAAAATATACTTAGTTATTTTACATATTATATGTAATGAAATGACATTTCATAAATTCAAATTTGTCAATGGAATTTATGTTCTGTGGAACGGGGTGACGTGTGATTGAATAGCAGATGATGTTTAGATTATTTTGCATATTTTATTGTTAAAAATTCTATTGTAAGGAGATAAAATAAAGGGATATAATTGAGGAGGCGATATTAGTAAACTTTAAATGTCGTTTCTTTGATTTTCAGGTAAGTTATAGGTGTAATGGTCCTAGTTAAACGTTGTAATATAGTAAAGACGTATTAAATAAACAAAACTTTGATTTTCAGAGAAACAATTTGTGGTTTATTTGGAAAATCCTCAATAACATATCTTATATATATAACGGTCAGAAAGAACATACTACTGACATATAAATACTGTGGGGAACTATTGTAAGTATAGGTCCAACCTTGTTCAGGCAAAAATGCAATGTACGCGTTATTAATGTTTTTATGTATTATAAATAAATTCTATTCTATTCTATTCTATTCTATTCTATTCTGTTCTATTCTATTCTATTCTATTCTATTCTATTCTATTCTATTCTATTCTATTCTATTCTATTCTATTCTATTCTATTCTATTCTATTCTATTCTATTCTATTCTATTCTATTTTATTCTATTCTATTCTATTCTATTCTATTCTATTCTATTCTATTCTATTCTATTCTATTCTATTCTATTCTATTCTATTCTATTCTATTCTATTCTATTCTATTCTATTCTATTCTATTCTATTCTATTCTATTCTATTCTATTCTATTCTATTCTATTCTATTCTATTCTATTCTATTCCATTCTATTCTATTCCAATCTATTCTATTCTATTCCATTCTATTCTATTCCATTCTTTACTATTCTATTTTATTCTATTGTTATCCGTCAAGCCTGATGTAATGTGGGATATGAATACCTATGTTACAAGGAACAATTAATTGACGTACTGGAAGACGCACAGTTGGAATGCCTCCTTGGATAAGCTGAACCGACGGCTTGGTGACTGTTGCAGGAATCTGATGAATGAGAGATGAACGGGACCGGTCGTTGTGGCGAAATCTGTAAAAGTTTTCACTTATGCGCGCACCACATAAAATGCACGAAATTAATGTAGATGACTTTTATTCAATAAAATTGTGTGTAATTTGATTTGGTGGGGTTTGGGTTTGTGTGTGTTTGATTTTCTAGGCTTTCTTTAATTATTTATTTCATCATTTATGTACACACAAACACTTAAAATTAAATGAACAAATACAGTTAAAAGAGCACAAAGGCTTGCAATCGGTTGACTATATCGAAAGATATATCTGCCTGGCCTGTTGGTCTAATGGTTAGTGACCCTGACTGCTATGCCGGAAGTCGTGGATTCGATAACCACCCAGGACAAATGTTTATGTGATGAGTATTGTCATTTGTTCTGTATCTGGGTGTAATTTATCTATAACTAGTTTTTGCCCGCGCGGCTTCGCTCCCGCTCTTCCCTACTCTACCCTACTCTAGTCTACCCTACAGCTCTACCCTACTCTACCCTACTCTACCCTACTCTACCCTACTCTACCCTACTCTACCCTACTCTACCCTACTCTACCCTACTCTACCCTACTCTACCCTACTCTACCCTACTCTACCCTACTCTACCCTACTCTACCCTACTCTACCCTACTCTACCCTACTCTACCCTATTCTACCCTACTCTACCCTACTCTACCCTACTCTACCCTACTCTACTGTATCCTATGTCCGTCACCTGGCTCTAAGCTACCTACCCACCAATTTTCAGCCATTTCTGTACAGCCATTCTTGAGTTATAAGTGTTGTAACAAACACGACTTTCTTTTATATATATAGATATGTATGTATTTAAAAATATATAAGTATGTTTATCAGTTGTCTAGTACCCATAACACAAGCTCTGCTTAGCTTGGGACTAGATGGCGTTGTGTGAGTGTTGTGGAATATTATTATTATATACTCGTACTATATTCATTGACTGTAAGGCGGTACGAAGTTCGCTGCGTCAGTTAGTCTTAAAAAGTTACAAATAAATAAAATCCTTATCCTTTATTTTTCTTTATGGTGCTCATTGATACCCATATCAATTTGAACTTCGACAAAAAATTAATCCCAATCTTTTTTCTCTTATAATTCCGGTTCATTATTTTTTGTGGTACTTACATGGGTTACAAATGATGGTGGCTGTTAATACATGGTGTATTATCATAGCTCTTCGGTTAACACGATACTGATAGGCTATGACTAACTGGGAATGATATCAGGAGTGTCATAGAGATGTTGTTACCGATGTAGTCCAAAGGAACGCCGAACTTAAGTGGCAGTGGGCAGAGTACATTGGTCGCAGATCAGATGATCGTTGGAGATGAAAGGTTTCCGGTGAGTGGTGACCGCGTACTACAAAACGAGGTGGGCCGATAACTTGGTCACGGGAATTTGACAGATGCGAGAGGACCATTTGCTGTGGTGACACTTGCGGGAGGCCTATGTTCATAAAGTGGACATCTTTCCGTTGAAATAAAAATGATAGAGGTATTTTTACGTGTCTTCTGTATATAAAAAAGGTATAGGCCTTTTTTTTACGGTGGGCAAAAATCATCTAATGACAACCCTCGCTCTTGGGTGGAGCGGGAGATAGTGTCAGACTCTTACTGACTAAAAACCCACCCCATTCCTTCTAGCCTTTTCATATCGGGGCTCGAGTTTCCTTTCGGATGACCCTGGCCCCAGTAGGCTTCGACCCAGCTGGGCTCCTTCTGTTGCTGACAACTCCTTGAGGCGCGCGGGAATAGTGCGCGCCGTCGAAAGGTAAAGTCCTAACTCATGTACTGACACAACATCGTCCAGCCCAAATTCTTGGAGTTAGAACACTGAAATGTTTGCACAGCGGCTCATTTTATGGATGTATGTAAAGTGCTTCCTTATGGATTTTCCAAAATTCTCCGCTTAAGAGGGTCCTTCTCCACTCGCTTATCGTAAACATCGAAAATGGTTTAAAAGCTTGTTACTACATTTAATGCATCACAACGCGATGTTTGACGAAAAGGCAACGCAAAAAAAGAGAGATAACGCCTGGAAACTCTGTTAGTATTCGGTAATTCCGAGATTTACTCGAAAATTTCACAAAACTTGCTCCAGGAAATAGCTGTTTTTTTAAACCCTTAAAAGTTTTTGGAAAAAGTTGTCATCATTTAGAATCTTAATTAAATTTGCAAGGTCTTTAGAGGAATACTTTTTTGACTTTTTAATTTTTAGGCAAATTATGAAGCGTCAAAGTTCATACAAAATAGGAGATTTTCAGATGTTTTTACTGGATTAGTTTTACACAAATTTAGAAATTGGTTTCTTTAGAAACCTAGATAATATCCACAAGATACTGTGTTTCCAAAATATCTAATGAAAAGTGTGTAATAACGTCATAATCAGTTATGAGCGGTTGTATGAAAAACAGTGAAAATGTGAGTCGTGATGCACCACCTTAAGGGGATTCAGCGGGATTGCAAAGTTTGTCGAAACCTACTTTCACGCGGGTGAAGCCGCTGGCTGAAGCTAGTGATTAACCTACATTTTATCATAAGCATAGGTATTTTTTAAACTATCTACAAGTGAAAGAATTTTTTAAATCGGTCTAGTAGTTTTTAAGTTAATTAATACAACCAAAAATACAAATATTTCCTCTCTATTACTTTTGGGGTATTTAATTCCTCCATCACATCCACAATATCCACTAACAATCAGTTCCACATTAAAAAAGTCATCCCGCCGATGTGTTCGTGGCTTAATTTATTCACAGATATGCATCTGGTAGGAGACTGATGCGCCGTAAATAAGGCGAGGTGCACAACGGGGCGCCGGGAGCTAACCATGTCCGTTTCTAAAATTAGGAATGTTCAATTTATCTGCTTACGGTGAATCGGGCAAAGGGATGAAGCTATTTTTATTTTGTAGATATCTATAGTATAATATAAATGATTAAAATGTAGGGTTTTTGTTTTGAGGTGAGAAGTAATCTAATGACTTCTAATGCTGTGTGTCGATGAAGGTGTCAGACCTTTACGGACTAAAACCACACCCTATGTCCCTTTGCATTCCAGGACAACGGATTCCTCTTATAGTAGTCAACTATAGCCCCAGTAGACTTCGGCTCTACTGAGCCCCTACGGTTTCACTGATATCTTTTTGAGGCGCGTGGAACACTATGCGTTGTCGCTGAATCGGGACTTTGCTCTTTTTTTTTTTTTTTCTGTCGACGGGGAAAATCATCATTGACGAAACCCGCTCTTGGGTGGAGCGGGAGACAGTGTCAGAGTCTTACTGACTAAAAACCCCGCGCCGTTCCTTCTAGCCTTCATACCGGGGCTCTAGTTTCCTTTCGGATAACCCCGACCCCGGTAGGCTTCGACCCAGATGGGCCCCTCCTGTTGCTGACAACTCCTTGAGGCGCGCGGGAACAGTGCGCGCCGTCGACGCCTTGGCTCGGTCCGGACAGTTACCGGACGATCGGACAGCGAGCTACCCATGGCTCGCCGTCCGCGAGCCCGCGTCTACGGTGGCCGGAAATCGGGATCGGAATCCCGGCGGCGGCGGCGGGGGTGCCGTTGCCTGATACGGTCTGCCTCCTCCTTTGCTAGCATTACTGCTTCGCAGAAGGAGGCGACCGCCTGCCAATCCTCCTCGCTCCGGACCATGGCCTGAACCAAGGCCCGGCGCGAGAGGTCTCCGCCGCCGATCGCCCCCACGAGGGCACGGCGTTGCTCCGCCCAAGCAGGGCACACCTCAACTGTGTGCTCCACCGTGTCCTCCGGGCGTTCCGCACAGTGGCGGCACCCGGGCGTCTCTTCCGCTCGAATCCGATGCAGGAACCTCCCGAACTTGCCATGTCCGGTGAGGACCTGCGTCATGCGGAAGGTAAGGACGCCGTGAGGTCTTTCCAGCCACGCCTCAAAGAGGGGACTTACCGCCATAATTGTGGCGTGCCCAGCACTGGGTTGCGATAGTCGCTGACGCCATTTCACCGTGAGATCCCGCCGGAGCTCTGTCCGCCATACCTCGACCTGTCGCGGTAGTGGACTTTCACCCCGGCGTTGCATCTCCACGCGCTTATCGTGCATGTGTGCAAGGACTGTTGCCTCCAGATCCCACGGTGGTAGGCCAGCCAGAAGGCTCGCCGCTTCGCGGGAGATCGTGCGGTAACCCCGCACCATCCGTATTGCCATGACCCTCTGGCAGGCGTTCAGTATGGACGCCGGTCGCTTTGCCAGCGACGGCGCCCACACCGGCGCCCCGTAGAGGGCCATGGACCGAACGATCCCCGCGTAGAGCCTCCGGCAGGAGGCGTCTGGACCCCCAAGGTTGGGCAGGAGCCGCTTGAGAGCAGCCCCGGCCCGGTTGAGTTTGGGAGCCAAACGTCGGAAGTGTTCTCCGAAATTCCATCGGCTGTCGAGAACGAGTCCCAGGTACTTCATCGTCGACCCGACGCCGATGCGAACTCCTCCTACCGTAAGTTGGGAGTCTGATGGTGGCGCATTCCGAGGGCCGTGGAAAAACATGGCCTCGGATTTGTGCAGCGCCACCTCGAGTCCCAACTCCTGGATCCTACCAACGACTATCGCAACCCCGCGTGTCGCTAGAGCGACCGCCGCCTGGTGCGACTCTCCCTGCGCTAGAACCAGCGTGTCGTCTGCGTAGCAGACCACGCTGACCCCGTCAGGGAGGTCGCCGCGCAGCACGTAGTCGTAGCCGATGTTCCACAAGGGTGGGCCTAGAACCGACCCCTGCGGAACACCGCACGACATCTCCCGACGTTTCCAGTCTCCCTGGTGACCGGGGTAGATAATGGACCTGTCCGACAGGTAAGCCTCGACCACTCGACAGAGGTATTCGGGCACCCGGTGGTACCGGAGTGCCCTCCGGATCGTACTCCAGGGCAGGGAGTTGAACGCATTGGCAATGTCCAAGGACACTGCCACGACGCTCCTGCCCCGGGACACCGCAACCCCTGTCGTGAGGGCTCGCACGCGCATGATGGCGTCCACCGTAGAGCGCGCCCTACGAAAGCCGAACTGTCCGTCCGACAAGTCCGGCCCCACCCGTGTTAGCCGCGCGACGAGGCGGTTTGCAATGACTCTTTCAAAGAGCTTGCCCACCTCGTCGAGCAGCACAATGGGCCGGTACGCGGACGGAGAGTCCGCAGGGCGCCCTGGCTTCGCGATGAGGACCAGTTTCCCCGTCTTCCAGCGAAGTGGAAACTGGCCCCTTTCCATACATGCGCTGAAGAGCCCTCTTAGTCGAGGCCCGAGAGCCTCCATGGCCAGGACCCAGGCTTTCCCTGGCAAGCCGTCGGGTCCTGGGGCGGTGTTTTTGGCACTCAGCCTTCGCACCGCCACTCTCACCTCTACCTCGGTCACCTCTGGAGCGTTGTCGTCGTCGTCGCTGTTGTGGTCCGCGTCAGACACTGCTGGCGGGGGCGGAGCCATGGGCGGGGGGGAGTGTTCCCCTCGCGCAGGGAACAGAGTGGTTACCACACCCTCCACGAGTTGGGGCCGGAGACTCTGAGTCAGCGGCGGAGCCCAGGGGCGTAGCTTGTCCCGTACCAGTTTGTACGGGCGCCCCCAAGGATCCGCGTTCAGAGACCCCAGCCACACGTTGCGGGCCTCGAGTTTGGCCCGCCTTATCTCCGTTCGGAGGGTGCGCTTTGCCTCTCTGTACCCCTCATACAGCTCCGCCTCTCTGACCTCCGCATCCGGCTGGCGGTTGCGGCGCCTGCAGTGTCTGTCGTACCGGCGGCGCGCGTGGTTGCACGCGTTGCGCAGTGCGCCGATCTCCGGCGACCACCAGTACACACGGCGCTTAGCACGACCTGGGGGGACTCGGGGCATTGCCGCGTCGCAGATTTGCGACATGGCCTCCTGGAACCACTCCGCCTCGACGTCGATGTCGACAGGCCTGTCCGGTGCTTGCACCCAGGCCTGTACCGTCGCGGCTTCCAAGAGGAGCTCCCGGTCCATCTGCTTAAGCGCCCACCGCGGACCACAAGGGCTCTGTCGGACCGGCGCGGCCGAGGTTTCGGCGGAGACGTCCAACCGGATGTACCGGTGGTCGGAGTACGTCTCCACCTCCTCCATAACGCGCCAGTCGACGACACGCGGCGACAGAGCGGGGCTGGCGAACGAGATGTCCACCACTGATGTACCCCGCATCCGCACCAACGTGGGGACAGAGCCCCGGTTCAGGACGACCAGGCCCAGCTCCAAGGCCCAGTCCTCCACCATCCGACCCCGTTGGTTCGTGCGCCGAGAACCCCAAGCCGTGTTCCAGGCGTTGAAGTCCCCGCAAACGACCACGGGGAGGGAACCGAACCCAGCGACGACGGAATTTAGCTCCATCAGGGAGAGTTGGAACACGTCGAGAGATCTGTTCGGGGGCAGGTAGACGCCTACCACGGCGATGTCCCCGAACCGTGCTGCCACGCAACCCCGCCCCCTCGTGACGGACTCGGGGGGCGGGGTACCGGCGGCGGCCGACGAAATTAATGTCACCGAGCCGTCCAAGTCCTGAACCCAGTTTCCACGGGGCTGGACAAAGTACGGCTCGGCGACGACGGCGATATTGATCGACCACTGCGCCATGCTCTGGAGCAACAGATCCTGAGCGGCGGCACAGTGGTTGATGTTCGCCTGGAGGAGACGTAATGGCGTGGTTATTGGTATTCCATTACCGTCTCCTCCTGAGCCCTTTGCGAGGGTCCTGCCGCGGCGGGAGCGGCGGCGCTGGACGGTTACCGAACAGTCTACCACCGGCTACAGGCCACCGGCTACCGAGATTGGGCGTGAAGAAGGACGTACGCACGTGCGACCGGCTCCTTAGCTCCTTAGCTTACTACTGCTTTGCAGAAAACGACACCCGCCTACTATTGCTCCTCGCTTCGGACCATGGCCTGTAGCAGATTCCGGCGTAAGAGGTCGTTGCCACCGATGGCCTCCGCGCGAGCACAGCGGTGCTCCGCCTAAGCGGGACGCACCTCCATGGTAAACTCTTTGTCCTCCAGACGATCCACATAAAGAGACTCCGGGCGTTCCTTCCCCACGAATCCGGTGCAGAAACCTACTGAACTTACTGTGTTCGGTGAAAACCTGCGTCATGCGGAAGGTGAGGACGTGGAGAAGGGACGTACTGTCATAATTATATCGTGACCTGATGATATAAAACAATTTATTTTAAAAAAAGTCTCATCTTTTTAACCCTTCAGATACCGTCAATTAGAGACACAATAGTAAGACAATAGATTCGCGGCCACCGGTGGTCGCTTGGGGATTCATGAATTAATTTTATTACTGTTGTTCATCGTCATCATCAATTACAAGATATATATTTTACACGTAACGTTTGAGGGCGTGTTTTAGTTAATCTTTCAAAGCTAGCTTCTTAGAAAGATCACTCCCTTGCTTACTGTGGGCGGTGACAACAGCACCATTAATATCATACATTTGAAAGACAAGGGTAATATTTCAGTGTGAAGACCAAACTGCAATTTTGCTGTAACAGGTTGATGATGATGCAAGACCGTGATTAGGACTAGTTGAAAATAAATTGTCATTATCAGAACTGGCATCCTCTTTGCGTCGTACTCCTCAATGATGAGGGTCGTGATCTCACTTTCATTGATACGATATTCTTCCATCTTTTTCTGTCTCTGACGGTGTGAAGGGCATTGTACACCGTAGAGTCAAGAGCGGTGTGGATCAGTCTACGAGGCCTTTTCCCATCCACTTTACCGGTCACTATGAGCCTTTTGAGGTTGACACCGTGAGAGCTGGTATTCTGCGATCGAATACTGAGTTCGTGGAACTAGCGTTCAGCTAGATTGTAATGCTTAGCTTGAATCAGTAAAACGCTGATCTAGTCAGAGCCGAGAAGCAGATCTTGCTATGAGAAAGAGCGTCATTTGTTGAATCAAAGGTCTAAAGTTATCTAAAGAATAATGAAGAGAGCTATTACTGGGAGTTTCCTTGTGTGATTAATACAGAAATGTTACTAATCGCTAAAGCTAATAATCGAAGGGGCCAAAAAGTTCTGAAGTGGTAACTGGGTACCAGGAGATGCATTGTGGATATACCTCCCACAATCTGACCTGGTCAGTTGTGGAAATCTGATGGATGCGAAACACACAGGACCGCTCGTTGTGGCGACACTTATGTCCAGCAATGGAAGTCTTTTGGCAGTAATGATAATGGTATTTTAAATTAGGATTAGAATCAACAGTTTTTGAATGTCAAAAACTATATAAGACAACCCTCAAAGCATCTGCTAGTCACCAGATCTTCTATTTTATCAAGGCAGAAGAAGCGGTGCAACCAAAACCCAAGCAAATAATCGTATTTTCTTTCTTTACATTTGCAACTTCATTGAATTCAAAATCCTTAGTATCAACTCCAGCAGTCCTACCCGCTACAATGACATCCAAATTCTATTCATCCAACACAAATGTATCATCAACATCATCGATCTTGTGCTTAGAAGCGGACAGCAGTCCAGTCGACGTATTAAGATGTTGAGTACTAAACCCTTTGTCAGCTAATTAAAATGGTTGAGACAGATAACTGGGGTGACAAGCGGTTCCTGCTTTAGACAACGTTGATTTATTTCGAGTAGGCGTTGGGAGACAAAATAGTGGACGGATATATTATAAAAGTATGCTTTGATCATTCAAAGAAAGGACATTTATATGGAAGTGGTATTCATGATATTGATACTCATGATTGCAAGGTCAAGTGGACAGCCTACATTCTTGTACTCTTAAAGTTAGCTCGGTCACACGTCACACGGCTTGAGTTTGAGAAAAGGATTAAGCAATATTATGCAAACACCGCGCAGTCACTCACTCGAGTTTATTTTTTACTAGCTTTTGCCCGCGGCTTCGCCCGCATACATACAATATAGCTTATGTGACTCTAGAATAAAGCAGCTTTTTATCGGTGAAAAAATTTTCGCTATTGGGCCAGTACTTTCACAGATTTCCTCTTACAAGCAAAAAAATCATAAAAACAAAAACAAGTTGGCAAAGCAGTCAGGGCCACTAGACGAAAAAGGTCTACCGGGGCCAGGGTTAGTTTCGAAAGATAGCTTAGCTTAGCTTAGTTAGTCAGATAGCTTAGCTTTGTCAGTAAAAAGTCTGATATTATCCCCCGCTCTGCTTAAGAGCGGGGGATGTTATTAGATGATTTTCCCACCGGAAAAACAAAGAAACTAGACGAAACAGGCCAGTCAAAAAAAAGTTGGTAAAAATAGATTAAAAAATATTAATTTATTTGAAGTATTGTAAATTAAAATAAACTTTAGCAACATATTTTTGTTTGCTTTTTACAAGGTATACCGATGAAATCGTGAGAGGCGCGGGAATACGATGGATGCGAGACGCATATGAGATTTCGTTGTGGCTACACTTGGGGGAGGTCTATGTCGTGAAAATACTCGTATCTAGGTATAAACTCCAGCAGTAACAAAATTATTAATGTTAACTGTCTCATTCAAAATCTCCCTCAAAACACAAATATTTGAGGTATCTCCTTTAATAAAATAAAAACACAGAGATACAAAAGCCTTTGTCAAAAACTATACAGTGTACATTAAATATTATTTCGAGTTAATCAACACTGCAGCGCTAATTAGTAAGACAGGGTATCTCCGCTATTTGTCGGTATCTAATTTGAGATGTTGACAAGTATGGGCGACTACTGAAAGTGTGGTGTGAAGACATTTTTGTGAGATCTGAGATTTTATTGAGCTGTGTTCTATACTCGTAATGTACAAATTTCTTAGTCTTAGGTTAGCAATACACGAGTCGATCTTCAAGAATACACGCTTATAAGTCTGTCTAAAAAGTCAACCGTTTTGGGAATTTCGATATAATATTTAATCATTTAAATATCGATAAATATTTGATACTTTTTATAAGGTTCTTCTTTTAGTAAACAATGATCTCTCGAAACTCTTAATCAACCTTGATAATATTCATTGTTATTTACATATGTACATAAAAAACTTAAACTACTTACTTACTTATACTAAAACCTAAATTAAACGTACATAAATAAAATACAAAAAAAAAAAACAAAGTATACTCAGGCGTCGAAGTACTCCTCCACATCGCTGTCATCCAGGAATGTGCCCAGAAGACTGGCAGCATTACCACCTTGATAATTGAACCAGTGTTGACTACATCAGATTTAATTAAATCCCAATTACCCAAGTCGGTTGACTTTTTAGACAGACTATATACCATAGTTGGTTCGAAGATGGGTTCCATTCATTATATTATATATTAAATCATGACTCTTATTCTTCTGTCTTTTATTTCTCTTAAAAAGGATATTTGGGTAGGTCGGAAAACTGCCAGACATTACGTAAAAAATACAGAAAAGGAAAAAGTAATCTATATAGTCCTGACATTCACAATAATAAAATCAAAGATATACGAGTACTATGTTTTGAATTACTATATTCAACCATCCGAAGCAATATTTTCACTATAATCTTGATTGAATGATTTGATTTTCTAAACCATAATTTCTGGATCAAATCAAATCAACGATTACAGGCAATTTACACTTGACATAGTCTTATTAATTTTCACTTCAGAAATTAGGGGTTAGTGGACTAAAATGTCTTTCAAGCCCCTTAATTGAATAAAGAACCTTTCATTTAACACTAACAAGAAAGTCTAAAGATTTAAATAAAATGTCTGTTATATTTTCAGAATCTATTATTAATTCAATTCAAAAATAGCCCGTTTTGTAAAATACTTTTGTATAAATTCTGTATAAATTATGTTATGTTTAAAACTTTTACCAAAATGTTACAAGCCTTTCCCCGAAGCAATATCATTTCATTTAATAAAAAATTGTTTTACTAAAACATTTTATTCTAAGCACATTATATTGTAAGCATGATAAATCTTTTGGACATTTTTTGTACTGAAAATTATACTCATTTTGATACTAAAAATAAAAATATTTTTATGACAATATTCTGACAATGTTTTAGTTTTATTTATAAAGTTATAGTTTATGAATAAGATAAGTTGGCATAATAAAAATTGGTCAAATATAATGATGAATGTGAATATTTAATAAATGATAAGAATAATATATGCAAATCTTTTGTGGTTTCAATATTTATGTTGATATAGATCAAAATCAATACTACAGATTTTTGCAGAAAAAATATATTCCTAGTATCAGTACACACATGCATGCTACCGGTGTTTTTATGTTCAACGTCTAATTAACGCCACATGGGACCATACACGACAAAGGAGGAGCATCATTCATATTTCTCTATCTATTTGCGTGATTAGATCCCAAAAAAACCTATTGTTGTGTTTATTTTTATATCTCTACTGTTATTATTTTAAGTATCATTGTCGTACGTGACATCAAAACATCGTTTTCTATTTTTCAATTAATATTGTCACAAAAATATATTTACACTATCAAACATTTCCATTTTGACTTTGTTATGACCTGTGTTCAAAGGTTAAAAGGGATCGCAAGGCAATTTTTCATTCCGAAAATCACAAATAATCTCGACTTAAAATCGCGAAACATTAATTACCAACCATTTCTCAAAATGAAGAAAAACCTGCTCCACCTCATTCTAGTACACACTTAAATAAAACGTACAAATTACATACAATAAAAAAGATTGGAGTGCACGTTTAAAATTTTAGACCAATTTATAAAACCGACGAGCCCGTGTCCGGTCTAAAAGGAATTTTATTATGTGTCATTACTCCATATTTTCACATTAAAAAACAGGGGTCTGAGAAGAGAACCCTGCGGGACACCGGACCGTACGGTGGGACTTTTTACATATACGAACGTAAATAGCCTCGTTATAGCCCAGCTGTGAATGGAATTGGTATCGTGTTGCGCCCGTAATGAATTTGTTACTGAGGTTTTGTGTTAATCCTTTTTTGTTTATACTCCTTGTATCGAAAGGTTAAGCGATAATCAGATGTTTAGTTAACCGTGTTTGGGCGTGTGTAATTGGTGTTGTATATTGGTGTTATGATATATTTTTGAGTTGTAATTGAGGTATGGAAATTAGAAATCCTTACCTCAATGATCATTGAATTTTTCTGTATGATCGCATTGAATATATTAATGGTAATGTGTAGAAGAGTGTTGTTTACGCTTTATTTTTTTGGTTTTCGTTAGACACCTATAAAGTAGCCGTTGTGCGTGTACTTAATGCTAGTGATAGTTTTCAGAAATATGTATCCTTACAATTAACACTACTGTTAATTGCCTAGTCCATATTTTTATTATCATCATCATCATTTCAGCCGACAGACGTCCACTGTTGGACATAGGCCTCCCCTAAGTGTCGCCACAATGATCGATCCTGTGCGTCTCGCATCCATAGGTTTCCCGCAACCCTCACCAGGTCATCGGTCCACCTTGTAGGAGGCCTTCCGACGCTGCGTCTTCCAGTACGAGGTCGCCACTCCAGAACCTTTCGGCCACCAACGGCCATCTATATCTAGTCCATATTGCCCCACTGCTGGGCAAAGTCCTCCCTCTACTTCTTCCAATGTTCCCGGTTTTGAGTCACTTCTTTCCAATTCTCAAGGAAGACATGTTAGTTGCCTAATATTAAAAAATACAGAATTTGACTTTTATAATGTAAGGTTAATGCAACTTATTTTATACGGTTATTTTTAAATGTATTCGATAATTTAATAGTAGTCGTTCGTATGCCATCAAAAATCAACAGAAGAGGTAAGTATTGTGAGTGTGTGACATTGATTGTATCAAACTCATCCACCTACGCCTTCATAACGCGTAGCAAAACACCTTCACATAACAGCACAGACAGCCACAGTCTACACTATCAAGATTTCTCCATTTAATCTCGTCGGCACCCAAAAAAGCTCACGTTTGACAATCTCGCAGAGCAACACGTCCAATGTAATATAATATAAGGTACGAGTATATCATATCGTCCCTCACTTCAGTTTAATCTTGAATCAAATGAATTTTATAAACGAGATGTACGTGAAATAATTTGAAATTGTCGTCATATTTTTGGTGTCGGATAAGCTTACAATTTTATGCTATAATTTTTTAGTTAAATTTTGAAGTGGATTTTTAATAATAGGTGGCATATTTTTAAGAGCGACCCTAATTTATGAGTTGTAGGTCGCAAAAACAAACAGCCAAGTACACAACTTTGTGTTATTTATTCTATCACCATGTCTCTCAAACCGGTAAAGGAAAACATCGTGAGGAAACTGGAATGTCCTAGGAGCAAAAATGTGAACATATGTGACATCCACCAAGACCTAGACCATGACGTTTAAAGTTAGATTGTTTTAATCTTGTTTCAGTGTGGGTAAGAGACAGAGCTATACAGGTTGTCTAGCGCCATCTCTTACCCACACTGAAACGAGATTAAAACAATCTTACTTTGAACGTCATGGTAACCCCGCAACTCATATTGGGCCCGCGTGGTGAAGGAGTTCCAGTAGTGCACATTGCAGTCCCACATTATAAAACTAATTAAACTATGCTATGCTATATTTTTTTAAATATTTAACCATTTTGGGTGCTCCGTTGTATTTGTGTTGTTGTAATGATATTTACAATAACGAATACATTATTGACTACATACAATTAATGTTGTCGCTAATTTGTTTGTCATATTCAGTTTAATCTTGAATCAAATGAATTTTACAAACGAGATGTACGTGAAATAATTTGAAATTGTTGTCACATTTTTGGTGTCGGTTATGCTTACAATTTTATGCTATAATTTTTTAGTTGATTTTTAATAATAATTAGGTGGCTACAAAATCTATTCCACTTTTAAAATTATTCAGTAGTGAGTACTCTGTAATCATGAAACAGATCATAAGAAATACCAAGAATCTACAAAGTATGAAAAACTCTATATTTTTTATAAGTACCATATTCAGTAACAGAAAATAAAAGTTTCAACCTCAAATTCATATTTCGTATTTGTCTCACACATTTTGCCGTCACAGCAAGCACTGGCAATTTAACTTAGCATTTTATTTTTATTCCTAATTCTGTTCACGCGAAATTCGTCTTTATCAATTGTGTGTAATTCATCATAAGGGAAAACGTTCACTCCAAGGCCCTAGGGGCCAGTTTTGTGTGTAGGTCTGTTATAGTTTGGTCGCTTTGGAAGGTCGGATAGGAAGTCTTGTTCAAATAATTTCGTAAGAACTTCGCGAAGGGCTTTCCTGGCCCTCAGGGCGCAAACTTATCGAGAGCCACGATGAAAACAGATTTCAAGGAAAAGATGTGGCGTTGGGTGAAAACTTCCTTTTGAGTTTTGATTTTAATTTTATTTCTAATCTTTAGAATAACTTTCTTTGATTTTAAAGTATTCATGATCTGTTATGACTTAGATTTTAGCAATGTTCTTGTGGAATTTTACTAACTTTTAAGACGCTAAAAAGAGGTAGGTACCAAATACTTATCGCCAAAGTGAAGTGGCAATGGGCAGATTTCTTGCAGAACAGATGTCCTTTGGGGCTGAAAGTTTTGGAGTAGCGACCGTGTACTGGAAGACGCGGCATAGCAAGGCCTCCTACAAGGTGGACCGATGTCCTGCAACCATTAGCGTTCATTATAGTAACTCTTGTGGTAGGCTTATCTCAAACAGTTGGTGTCTTTCGGCTCATATGATGATGATGATGATAATACTTCTATACTAAAGTCTGTTTCTGGTTTGAATGAGGTAAAGACTGAAAGTACTGCTCCGATTGCTAAAATTTTTCACCGATAGAACGAAGCTGCTTTTTTTCCTAAGTGACATAGGCTATATTTTATAAGCGCGCGCAAAAGCTAAAAAATATATTTATCTGAAATTATCTCTCTAACTCATTTGGTTTTCACACAGATAGCAGCCTAAAATCATAATCCATATTACATTTTTCCCAAATGAATCCAACCCACACGATATCGCCGTCCCATCTTCGACTACGCTCAATAAATCTTGTCTTTGTCGCGTCCAGGCTATTGGACAAGGTGACACGGCCGTGCCCGCGGGATGAATACCAAATGTTTTCCTCCCGACCCTGTTCACTTTGCTGATGACAGTTGTGTAGTTTGATTTTTTAACAGTAAAAATGGAAAGTAATGGAGGACTTTGCTGAAAGCCTGAATCTTAGGGTTTTATTTTGTAGGCAGCTATTTTATTTCATTTTTAAGTTGCGGGAATCCGATGGATGCAGGAAGCACAAGATCGTTCATTGTGGCGATAATTGGGCGAGACCTATGTCCAACAGTGGACGTGTATCGGCTGAAATGATGATGATTTAATTTTAATACTCCAAAAACATTAGAATGTGTACATCCATATTTTATTGGTAAACAAATAAACTATTCATACCTAGACGTGGCTTAAAGGACTTAGTATCCAAGCCAAATACATTACTTAATAAAAAAGAATTCAATACTGCTGTCATATTTTTTGTTCTTCGCACGTACGATGTAGAATTGTAGAATTATGTCATAGATATTTTTGGAACGATGTATTTTTTTTAAAAGTGTTGATTATATTGAGGTGGCGGTAAATAAAACCGTATGAAAGAATACATGATGAATTGACCCCAAATATATTGGGAGAGACGGGCTGGGTTTATACAATGTATAAATAAAAAACGAAATTGAATACCAGTAATTTAATCATACCGTAACACACATGAACAATAATGTAATACCTGTTCCATCAGTACCTCTTTAGAAGGCTTTGAAACTGGCACATTATAAATATATAAAAGAAACATCATACCCTTTGACTGGCCTGTTGGTTAGTGACCCTGACTGCTATGCTGGAGGTCGTGGGTTTGATTCTCACCCAGGACAAATGTTTGTTTGTGTGTATTTAGAATTATACAAGGTATAAGAACCGGCCCTAGTAGACGAAAATGAACAATTTTTTTTTTCAGGAAACGAAAAAAAAAAACGGCTTCGCCATAGAAACTGTCCAATCAAGTATTTCATTTTATAGCCTCACCAGGCTATCGCTAAAATTAAAGAAAAAAAAATTAATGAAAAATAAAATGGTAATTTAATAGGAATAAATCCAACAGTTAACGCACATAAAGCCTTTTCATTATCTCCAAACCTTACAATATATAGGTTCCTACTACGAAGCATTGTCCTTTCACCAACCCAGACACGAATTCATTACCCTCTCGCTCCAGATTCAGCCATCCTTTTAGAGTTAACCAGAAACCGTTGGTTAATTTGAATAACTCTTAAAACAGTGTGCTGTGGAGATCAGCTGATATTATTGTTGTTAGGCCAAATGCAAATGAATGCAAAGCCTTAAGCTTGTGCCACACGGACGACCCAGCGTTCCAATAGAGGTCACCTTTGCGAGAGCTTTTTTTAACTAGAAAGAAAGAAAGAAAGAAAACCGTTTATTCGAACCTCACACAGATTAAAAATATTAATTAAAAAATAGGTACAATAAACATAGAAGAATTTGTGCAAGGTCAGAAAGGCACCTAACTCAGCATATGCTGCGATATCTATAAAAATAAATAACGCAGCGCTGGTGTTCTGTTATGGCCCGCGGTGATGCCACGGTCATACTTACGTACTTAACTGACTAAAACCCACTCCTATCCTTCTTTGGCTTTGTTTTAGGATATCAGGATTCTCTTTTATACAACCCTTGGCCCCAGTAGGTTTCGACCTTGCTGGCCCTCTACGGCTTTGCTGACATCTCCTTAAGGTGCGTGTGGAACACTACGCGCCATCGTCGTCGTAACCGAATGGCCGGACGGCGAGCTACCCATTTCTCGCCTTCCGTAAGTCCGCATATGTTGGTTGGAAATCGGGGTCAAGAACCCAGCATAGCATAGTCTGCCTTAATTGTTCCCACTGTTGGGACTCAGGCCTCCTCTCTAGGAGAGGGGATAGGCCGTAATCCACCACGCGGGCCCAGTGCGGGTTGGTGGATGTCATATGTCTTCGAATTTTGTGGTTCTAGGGCATGCCGCTTTCCTCACGATGTTTTCCTTCACCGTTTTGAGAGCAGTGGTGATAAAATAAATTACACAAAGTAATACGCCTGGCTGGGTTTGAACCCGCGACCTACAAATCGTAATTCGGGGCGATTACCACTCGGCCACCACTGCTCTAGAAACCGCAACTACGAAGAAGAACCCAGCAACTGGGGTATAAAGAAGTCCGATATCTCACGCGTGAGGTCGCCCCCTTCGCCAGTATTACTGCTTCATAGAAGGAGGCGACCGCCTGCCTTTCGTCCTTCCTCCGAACCATGGTTTGTATCAGGGCCTGGTGCGAGAAGTCGTTGCCACCGATCGCTCGCACGAGGACACGGCAGTGCTCTCTCCAAGCGGGGCGCACCTGTACCACACAATGGTAACCCAGCAGTTTCTTCCACGTAAATCCGATGCAGGAACCTCCCGAACTTTCCATGTCCGGTAAGGACCTGCGTCATGTGGAAGACCTTGGTGGGAGCTGGGTTTGCCTCCACTTATGACGTTGCAGCTACACGGACCTAATCCACGAGCCAATACCTTCGCTAATCAATCACTGTGGTCGAAAATGCGGTTTGAAAAACGCTCCCGCCATCCAAGGACGTTTAAGGTCATATCATTAATTGGATTACTGCTACTGTCTACACGGATTGCAAGTTGCAACAAGCAAGGTCACCTCTGTTGGGATGCTAGATGACATCAGTGTGGTCCTAGCTTTAGTGCCGTGAGAATAAGATTGGTTAACCCGTTCCCACGTAGCGTTTCGGTTAACCCCGTGTTAACCCTGCGATGGTGCGAAATCGATGGCCTATTTGACCTCAGTGGACAATTTGGTAGCATCGATGGTGAAATCGATGCGCAACGGGTTATATTTTTGTATAATTTTTCTTGGATGAGTTTTTTATGGAAATGTAGAAAAGAGTTCGTGACTCCATAAAATTTTAGTTTGTATTGTAGATTTACAGTAAGGCAATTGAGGAAATATTTTTTTTAGGTTCATAAGGAAATCATACACTGACATCTTCCGCCCTCGGGCGGAGCAGGAATCCGTATCAGACTTTTACTGACTAAAACATACTCCTGTTCCTTTTTTGCCTTCGTTCCAGTCCACGGCCCTAGGGATCTATTTCGCATCACCCATGGCCCCGGTAAGCTTCAACCCTGCTGGGCCCCTACGGTTGCTGACATCTCCTTGAGGCGCACGTGGAACAATACGCGCCGTCGACAACTTGGGCTCAGTTCGTACGGTTACCGAACGGGAAGTGAGGAATTGAGTTCATGTGTTCATAGAAAAAATCTATGAAAACAACGTTACCACAAATTAGGAGTCACCGTGACCCTGGAATGCAAAAGACAGCTGAATTCCTTCAGTCCTCTTTTGTATTCCAGGTAGGTTTTAGTCAATAACAGTTTGTCCTTTCCTCTCTCCCTGCCCGGAGCGGGAAACGTAATTTGAAGAATTTCCAATCCAAAAAAAAACACTTGTAATTACTCCTGTACCGTATAGACACGTTCACAAACATTCAAACTCGCATATACAAAAACCCGAAATCTGGAACAACTATCTGTAGGCTATGCAAATAGTTGTTTTGGGTGGGAATCGAACCTATGACAGGCAGTCATTATCCCCCCTAGCCTTTTCCCAACTAGCTTGGGGTCGACTTCCAGTCTAACCGGATTCGGATACCCGTGTTTTACATGAAGCTATTCCTAAATTGGGGCCGTTATCACTCGACCACTACTGGCCAATTTTCAATAAATTAAAACTTTAAATATACTAATATAAAAGAGTTGCAATTGCAAAAAAAGAAGTTTTCATTTGTAAAATCTTTTTACACACAATCTAGCATCAAATTAAGCAAATTTTCCACATTTTTTAATCTAAAAACACTGCTCTTTAGCCGAAATAACAAAAACTGCATTCTCATTATACGATTCAAAGGATAAACGGAGCCTATGATGCAGACTTAAAAGGCGCTCCACCAGATTGTACACTTTTGTTCTGTTAAAAAAATACAAGTTTTTCCTCTGTTTTTAATCTGCATGCCTTCACAACGTGGCTCCTTTCAGCTCGGGGCCATTTTAATCTATTTTCCGGTATACACAAACGAACAAACAAAAAATACTCACAGTTACTCTGAAGTCGTTTAGCGAAAAATTATCGAGTCTTCCTTTTTCTCGGCCGCAACTCCAATTTCAACTTTTGAACACTTTTCTCCGGATTTTGTATTTGATGAATTGTTCCCTGTTTGGTAAAGTTAGAAATAATTATTTTCGCCAAACTGTGAAGTGAAATTTAAAGTAAATTAACTGTCTGTCATACTGTAAATTGCGAAATAAACAGAAAAATGGATAACAGCAATGGGATAAGCGATTTTTTAATAAATTTTTGTGTAGAAAGAAGCATCACACGCCAATCTTAAAATAGTACAAAGTCATAGAAAAATTATATACTCATATTATATGAAAATATTTGTATAAAAACGTAAAATTTAAGTGTCTAGAGCATACCAATATACAAGTTCCTAAGCCATAATACATTAATTATTTTTTAAAATATAATATTCCACAACTATCACACACGGCCGTCTAGCCCCAAGTTAGGCAGAGCTTGTGTTACGAGTACTAGACAACTGATAAACATACTTATATATTTCTAAATACATACATATTATAGACAAATTACACCCAGACACAGAACAAATGATCGTGCACATCACACGAACATTTGTCCTGAGTGAGAATCGAACCCCTGACCTTCGGGCATAGCAGTCAGGACCACTAGACCATCAGGCCAGTCAAAATGATCGGTCAAACGGTCCCATCACTAATCCAAGCCATCGACTAAAACCCGCCTCACCCACAAATCAAAGGAAAATATATCGCCGATATATAAGCCGAAGCTAATAAATCAAATATTCTAAATTCAAACAATCCCTAACAACGTGATGTTAACGTTAGAACATTTTATCGATCGTCATAGACAACACAAATTCCTTTAAGCTCTGTTGTAGTCTATGCGCTGGCGACACAGCGTTGTCACAAAATAGATAGGTACAGAAGACAATCTACATACAAAGCGCGCTTGAGCAACGCACACATAGACACCGCTCACGGACAGTGCCTCGGCCCGGTGCGAGCGCTAGTGTAGCCGCTTGATGAGACACTTATCTACCAACTTTTTTTTGAAATAATAGAGCAAAATAAAAATGTAATTGTTTAGAGGACGGTTTTTAAAATTCAAAATTATGGTGAATTATGGTGGTAAATTATGGTGTTCTAAGCTACCAGTTTTAAGACGTAATTAGGTAGGTATTTGCTTGAACTTTGATATTTTGTTTTTACGTAACGCAGAACAGTTAGGTATGCAGCTAAGTACATGACTTTGTGATCACATAATATTTTTATAATTTATATTAGGTATTTATCGCCGCGCCCGAGAGCGCTCGGAGAAAGTGGCGCCGACCCTAGCGCGATAGCTGAACGTAGGTATGAAAAGTACAAATACAAGACAAACAAGAGATTGACTTCTGTACCTATCTATTTTGTGGTTGTAGTCTGTGCGCCGGCGACACAGCGTTGTCCACAAAAGCGATGCCCTAGGCCAACACGCGCCGGACATGGGGCAGATCCTAAACAGAAACTTACAGCCGTATTCTGGGAATGTGATGAGAGAAATAAGGTGTTTTAGAACTGAATTATTCTAAAATTTGTGAATGTTGAAGTGGTTGTTTTGGTGATAAATCTGTTAACAATTATAATAAAGTAGAATAGTTTTGTGGCTGAAGAGGACTGTAAGAGGATCTTGACTTTTATGTGGTATTTTATTTATTTTAATAATGTTTTTGGCTTGGATACTAACTCCTATATGTCATGTCTTCATATCAGTAATTGATTTGTTTACCATTAAAATTAGTGCTTTGCACACCTACTAGGGAAGAATATGCTGTGATAATTGTTTATTAGCCTTTCGAATCCGAAACCGTAATTAGAGACATAAAAGAAAGAGCAAACGCCGGTTTAATGAATTAATAAGATTATTATATTTTTATAAACGTTTCTGCGAACTATTCGTTGAAGTGCCGTAATAAATAAATAAATTAATAAATTATTATGGATTACGTATATCCATAATAATTAATTTATTTATTTATTTACATTACGTTCATCATCATCATCATCTTCCTGCCCTTGTCCCGTTTTATTTGGGGTCGGCGCAACACGTTTTTTTCTTCCATTCTGTCCTGTCACTCGTATTTACATTACGTAGATATTCTAATGATTTTTGTAATATTTGGCTCTTCTTCTCGCCACACACAGGCGGATTTTTTAAAATTCCTGGCCAAAACCCCAATGTACGAAGTCGGTCATAATAGTCACGTGACGTAATTTTTTGAATCTTAATGATTCCTTGCATCCAATGACAGCTCGCATAGTATTTTAAACGAACGTTTTCATGACTACCCACTATTGCAAAGTATAGACTTCTAAACAAAAACTGAATGTTGCTTAAAATTGAGTTTATTGAAAAAATATATTGTCGTATTTCGAACGTGTTAAGTGTAACTTTTACCATGGATTGTGAAGCTGGAGGTATGTATCTAAGTATTCAAATTAAAGTCACTATTGTTTTTAGTTTATTTGTTTACAAAAATAATTAAAGTAATTTGCAATATAAATTTTACGTAATGATTGCTTTTGGTATGCTCTAAAGTTGCAAATTCATTAGAATCAGACTATCTTGTAAAGATTATAATAAAGATATACATCTTAGCTGGCTATCGGTGTTAATTTTAGTTGCTAATATGTGCTACTCTGCTTTTCGTTGGACAATTAGCAATGTGAAGTAAGAAACACGAAAAATGTTTTATTTTATTTCTTCTTTATTTTTAGGTTCATCTTCTCAGAATGTCGTCATATGTCGTCAACAATTAGTTGAATATTATAGGAACTGCAATTTGAAAGATAATAATGAAAAATTTAAAAATCTTGTATATAAAGTAAAAGTTTTTTAGGTGTTGACTTACGTACGGAAAGATCTAGTAGTGCACGTAAGTCTTCAGTTTTTCTAAAATCTGTTAAATCATCCTCAACACCTAAAAAAACTTTTAATTTATATACAAGATTTTTAAATTTTTCATTATTATCTTTCAAACTGCAGTTCCTATAATATTCAACTAATTGTTGACGACATATGACGACATTCTGAGAAGATGAACCTAAAAATAAAGAAGAAATAAAATAAAACATTTTTCGTGTTTCTTACTTCACATTGCTAATTGTCCAACGAAAAACAGAGTAGCACATATTATCAACTAAAATTAACACCGATAGCCAGCTAAGATGTATATCTTTATTATAATCTTTACAAGATAGTCTGATTCTAATGAATTTGCAACTTTAGAGCATACCAAAAGCAATCGTTACGTAAAATTTATATTGCAAATTACTTTAATTATTTTTGTAAACAAATAAACTAAAAACAATAGTGACTTTAATTTGAATACTTAGATACATACCTCCAGCTTCACAATCCATGGTAAAAGTTACACTTAACACGTTCGAAATACGACAATATATTTTTTCAATAAACTCAATTTTAAGCAACATTCAGTTTTTGTTTAGAAGTCTATACTTTGCAATAGTGGGTAGACATGAAAACGTTCGTTTAAAATACTATGCGAGCTGTCATTGGATGCAAGGAATCATTAAGATTCAAAAAATTACGTCACGTGACTATTATGACCGACTTCGTTCGACATTGGGGTTTTGGCCAGGAATTTTAAAAAATCTGCCTGTGTGCGCCAGCTTTGCTGTGGTAGTCGACACTACAATAAAATTCACAGCTTCATTTTACGAAGATCACGCCTGTTACAATGACTTTACATTTTGTTCAGTTGCGCAGATACTTGAGAAAAAAAAACACCAATTTCACATCACAATATCCACCAGGAATCGACACTGAACTTCACTCGAAGAAATCGAAGTGTGTCGAATTTCAATTAAATTCGTTCAGCTGTTTGTGTGTACAGAAGTAATAAACATACAAACTTTCTCCTTTAGTAGTGTAATGATCAACTGAACTTCTTTTTATTACAAGCTTTTATTTAGTTTCACCTGTCCCGATGTTTGTCTGTCATCAAATCTTGGAAATTAAATTTGACCCACTTGGTTACCGATTGAGCTGAAATTTTGCATGCATGTGTAAATCAGACGACAATGCAAAATTATTATGTCATGAAGCTGACCTGATGATGGAACCGTAAGGTGGCTATAGGAACTTAGTAATTAAACGACACAACTCTATCGAGTTTGGGCTCATATGATTCGTCTTGACGAGTAGGTTAATTATATAGATATTATACCGCTATAAAAGCTTGCTATAAAAACAATATTTTCATTAAAAGCTTGTTGAGATTGGAAATCATCATCAAATAACTTTTCCCGTTTTGGCTTGAGCGAGAAAGTATGTCAGAATTTTACTGACTAAAAACCACCTGTGTTTCTTTAGCTACCCTCTTGAAGCCTCAAGAAGAAAATAAAGAAAGCAATCTCAAAACTAACTAACAAACATAACTTATCATCAATCGATGGGAAAGATATGCATCACATCCGCGCAAAACTACATGACGAATCCATAAGGGTTCGGTTTTAGCCATTTGGCTACGGAACTCTAAAAACTAACAAACAAATTATCTGCAGTTAACAGTCCAGAATAAGCCCCTAACTAGACCAGCACTATTGTGGGTTTTGACGAGCAATAACTATTTAGTGCGCGGACATTTCGGGACAATGGAGGCGGTCCCCATCATTTGATAGTCCGACAATACCAGCCTTTTGATCTATGGCTTTTGAAGTAAATGCTGTAATTATGACTTTAGTTTTGAGTCAGTTGAAATGGATTGGTTTAGAGTGGTTGTTTTGAGATGGGAAGTTATCGAAAAACTTTTCCCGCTTAGGGTGGAGTGAGAGAGCGTGTCAGACTTATCCCCATCTGTGTTCCTTCAGTTGCTATTAGCATTCACAGCAGGCCTAGCCAAGTTATAGCCGTTTTGTTTCGAATCTCTTCAGTCGGTAAAGCCTCTGATTCCTTTGTTCAGACCTCGTGACTTAAGCTAGAACTACGCTGCTAACACGAGTGCCACACACGCCGATCTGGGCGCGTCGGTCTCCATACATTTTTTATAGAAACTAGACTTGTAGAGCTACACTTGATCCACGCCACGCGACGTCGTTCTACGTACAAATCAGGCGTGTTACACGTGTGCTTCAGTCTAATGTAGTTCTAGCTTCAGTCCTCCCATAGCCCAAGTAGGTAACGGCCCTACTGGGCCCCTACGTTTTTACTGACACCTCTTTGAAGAACGTATAGTACACGACGTGTGCTATCAACGAGAGAGGGAGTGTCAGTTTTTTTACTGACTAATATAATAATAATATTCCGCAACTATCACACAACGCGATCTAGTCCCAAGCTAAGCAGAGCTTGTGTTATGGGTACTAGACAACTGATAAACATACTTATATATTTCTAAATACATACATATTATAGATAAATTACACCCAGACACAGAACAAATGATCATGCTCATCACATAAACATTTGTCCTGGGTGGGAATCGAACCCACGACCTCCGGCATAGCAGTCAGGGTCACTAACCACTAGACCAACAGGCCAGTCAAACTGACTAAAACCCACCTGTGGTGCTTCAGCTGCCTTTTGTGTTTCAGAGCTTGGCCTTCCAAATTCTAGACTGGTACTGAGGTAGGCGAGGTACCAGTGAACAACGTTACTATTTTCGATATATCTACAAATACAGGCATTTTGCAATGATCTAAATTTTATTTTATTTCTTTAATTGTGGTTCATAAATCTATGTTAATTTCTTGTTTTAATTTATTTATTATTGCATATTTACTACTTTGTATGCCCTAGAGGCAAAACATAGCGCGCTCAATGTATTAAATAAGAACTTGTAATGTACCTACCTATGTTTTACAATGAATAAACGAATCTGAATCTGAACCTGAATCAGGTTCATTGACAAAACCTAAAGATATTATGATATTCTTGTAGTTCTTATGACAAATATTATATAACTAGCTTCTCCCAGTAGCTTCGCCTACGTGAAATTCGGTTTCTCGATACAAACTTTGGGCCTCCATTTCGTTTTCTTAGATTTTGACAAATCACCCCAAATTTAGGCAAATCACCCTGAATTTCGGAAAATCCGTTCTTAGCTGATGTCTACACCCTATAAGAAACCTACCAGCCAAATTTTAAGTTTGTAAGTGTTATAGTTTATGAGATTTCGTGATTAATCAGCGAGTTGTATTTAAATTTTATATACATTCAGTCAAAAAAGTATCGGGAATGGATGATTTGTTTATGGTTCCAAATTCAAATTTTTGTTTTTTTGTAGTTGTTAGATTGGCACAACTGTTTTACATTTTGGCGCGGAGTTTGAGTTGCATCTGTTATTTATATTAAATACAATGCTGGTTTTAGTAATATCATATATAGTGTGTATTGCGAATTTCATAATGGACAAAAATATCGAACAAAGAGTTTGTCTTAAATTTTGCATCGCCAATGGAATTTCGTGTTCGGAGTCACTGAAAATGTTACAGAAGGCTTACGGTGAATCGACTTTATCAAAAACTCGTGCTTATGAGTGGTTCAAAGCGTTCAAAAGCGGTCGAGATGTGATGGAAGATTTGTCTCGCTCTGGTAGGCCGTCAACGTCTGCAACTGAAGTTAACATCGCAAAAGTGAAGGAAATAGTGACTGAAAATCCCCATTCAACTCTGAGAGAGATAGCCGCCGAACTTTCTGTATCTCACGAGTCGATCCGTACCATTTTAACTAATCATTTGGGTATGAAACATGTTGCTGCTCGGCTAGTCCCAAAAGATCTGAATTTTCTCCAAAAACTCAATCGCATGAAAGTAGCTGAGGACATGCTAGAACGAGTCAGTTCGGACCCAACATTCATGAAACGCATTGTTACTGGTGACGAGACGTGGGTTTACGAGTTTGACATGCAAACTAGTCAACAAGCTTCGGAGTGGCGCCTTCCAACTGATCCGAAACCGAAAAAACCACGCCAAAGTCGATCAAAAGTCAAAGTCATGTTGACTGTTTTCTATGACTATCGCGGTGTTGTGCACTCTGAATTCTTACCGGAAGGTCTAACGGTAAATAAAGAATATTATTTAAGCGTTATGCAGCGTTTAAGAGAGCAAATTCGACGAAAAAGGCCAGATTTGTGGAAAGAAAATTCTTGGATTTTGCACCACGACAATGCGCCTTCGCACAAGGCTATCATTGTGAACGAATTTTTGACCAAACACTCAACAAATACCATCCAGCAACCACCATATTTACCAGATATGGCTCCTGCTGACTTTTTTCTTTTTCCTAAACTCAAATTACCACTTCGTGGCACCCGTTTTCAATCGATAGAAGACATAAAGGAGAATTCGCGGCGAGAAATGAACTCAATTCAGGAAGCAGCGTTTAAAAAATGTTTTGATGAATGGATTATTCGTTGGCGCAAGTGTATCGTTTCTAAAGGAGCATACTTTGAAGGTGATAAAATAAATTTGGATGAATAACAGACATTTTGTGTATTATTGATCTTTTCCCGGTACTTTCTTGACAGAGTAGTATATAAAAGATAGATAGATAATAAAGGATTATGGCGGAATGCTGATGAAGCATGCACCCTATGTTTAAGATAAATCTTTGAATCAACATCGAAATAATCTCATATATTAATATTCATAAACGCCAATCATCACGCCCCTTCTGTCACGGGGAAGCAGCTATGAAAAATGATCACAAAAATGAACATTAATCATATACATTTCTATGGTGTAACTTACTTAATATGGATCTTTTCTGGATATCTATGTTAACGGAAATGTATGTAATCCGTCATTGTTTAAAATTCCTAGGAAATGTTTACAATTCTTAAAATCCATTGGATATATATGAAAAAAAATTAAATTCACACTTTTCCTAGGAAATCTATACATTTCCTAAACCGTGATAGGAAATGTATATCAGTAGTCATCGCCGATCAGTATGTTCATTCCTACTTGCATGGTGCGACGCGAGAGAGAATTCCTAGGAAATGCATACAATTCCTAGGAAATTTGTGGATTAAAAAATTATTATGAAACTATTTAACACATTTCCTACATAGACTCTTTTTATTATATGTCATTAGATGATTTTCCCACCTACAAAAAAAAATTACATCAGTGGACATCTTTCGGCTTAAGCAATTAAAACCGACGGACAGCACCACTACAAATATTGTATGTATTACAAACCTAAACACAATAAACAGCTCGCTTTAGAGAGCACCCATTCCTCTTACAAACAACTTACAATTTACTACACTTATTAACAACACAAACACGTCTGCCTAGCACGTCGCACGCTAAACACGGCAACTAACAGGCATTAATATTGGAAATAATTTATAATGATTTATTGCGAGGGGTCGCTAAACTTCAGCAGGAATAGTTTGGTGTACCGACGAAGTTGAGAGTATTGCGTAGTTGTTTAAAAACTGGCTGGAGTCGGACTCGCATAAGAAAGGTTCCGTACTACATCCTAAACAAAATAACGTTCCTTGTGTTGTTTCTTGTTCTTGCCCTTTTAACTTTTATCCGCATTTATATAATGATGGCAATTGTACTTTTATGAAAATTTCAACTTTCTATTTTTTACGGTTTATTAGATACAGCTCAGACAGATGGTTGTAACTATCAGAGAAATATCACAGACTCTGGCAGGGAATTCCACTTCTTGATGTACTTTGCACAATGAAGCAGTACCTCTAGCCAAGTTGCTAATCTGCAATAGTTAACGCTAGTAGAAAGCTTCAAATGTACGGGAATAACGTCGTCTCAACGCTCAGTCACGTGGTCAGAACAAAAGGATTGGCGGCAATGTCAACTCGAAGCGTTCGACGCGAGCGAAACGGTTGTAACTTGGCCAGGGGGGCTGTTCCCAAATTTATTCGTGCTATGGGTAGGATTTCCATCATATTACATCCAAAGTGCATCGCCGTAAGACTAGTAGTGTGTGACGGAATTATATATGTAATGAAATGACATTTCATAACGCGCGTTGAAGTGGTCAATGGAATTTATGTTCTGTGGAACGGGGTGACGTGTGATTGAATGACAGATGATGTTTAGATTATTTTGCATATTTTATTGTTAAAAATTCTATTGTAAAAGGATAAAATAAAGGGATATAATTGAGGAGGCGATACTAGTAAACTTTAAATGTCGTTTCTTTGATTTTCAGGTAAGTTATAGGTGTAATGGTCATAGTTAAACGTTGTAATATAGTAAAGACGTATTAAATAAACAAATCTTTGATTTTCAGAGAAACAATTTGTGGTTTATTTGGAAAATCCTCAATAACATACCTTATATATATACTCCCCGAAATGTAAACGATAGAAAATCGACAGGCACGGTGTCGATGTTCCAGACTTTGGAGTTTCGACTCGACAAGTTTACCATCGGCGATGATCTTCTTGGCTCACATGAAGCTGATATAAAGATAAGAGCGGAAGGTACTCCATAAACGATCGAGTTTGCACTTAACAAGGATTTCGCAAAGGATTTGAGAAAAAAGACGGCTGGCTCATAAAGGCACTGCATTCCAATCCGTCTTCAAAAACTTTTCGAATCCAGTCCAAGCAATACATCTAAACAAAACCTTTCAGAAATAGAATAAATTCAAAAATCCATTTCAACGAAAACTCTGAAATGCACCTTATCGGATTCAAATATTCTACGTCAAATCAAAATACAGCAGAAATCGCTTTAACATTTACAGCGCAATCCGTATCAAATAAAATAAAGAGGGAAGCAGGAAGCCTGCTTTCATTGGGGATTATGCAGCATCAAGCGCTTAGTCACATTGTAGCGTGGCCGAGCAACAATGGGGACCTCATATACTTGGCTGTGTTTGTTTTATTAAAAGATGTTTTGAGGCTGGGATATGATGGTGATACGTTTGAGATGCAGGCTTCTGTGAGGTTTAATTTTCCATTTTTTTTTTTTGATAAATTGGTGGCTTCATTAAAAAAGAATATTATATAAACATTTTGCTCATTTTTTTTAATATTTAACCGCGCAGGGCCCGCTTGGTGGTTTACGGTTCATTCTCTCTCCTAGAGAGAAGGAGTTTTTTTCGGTGGGTAAAAATCATCCAATGACAAGCTCTTGGGTGGAACGGGAGATAGTGTCAGCCTCTTAAGTACGGACTAAAAACCCACCCCGTTCCTTCTAGCCTTCACACCGGGGCTCGAGTTCCTTTCGGATAACCCTGGCCCCACTAGGCAGGCTGGGATATGGTGGTGATACGTTTGAGATGCTGGCTTTTAGTTTCATACTTCAGTCGACAAAACCGAAACCCTTACCAATAGAATTACTTAGTTGTCCGTCTTTCCGTTAAGGCGCTTATTTTGACACACGCTAGAAAATCAATATCTACCTATAGGTTAGGAACTTTCCGTTGACCTAAAATTTTGAAATTGACGTGACGCAAGATTGAATACTTTGTCACAAAAAAAAAACATACTTTTTGCGATTCCGATAAAAAATGATAAATGATCTTTATTTTGTAAATATGTTTTTAGTCAGTTTTAACGAGATGAGGCCGGTGTTTCCTAGCTGACTACTATGAGAAGAAACACCGAAACAAACTCAGAGGTCAAAGTCTCTTTTAAAGTCCATACAGTAAAGAACATGTAATGGTCAAATCATATGAGAAATATGCAGATTTGTCCGATAAATCTTCGACACTCGAAACGCGAATTTACTATATAACCTACCTATGTAAATAGTTTAATTCCCTTAGTTTCGAATAAGTTAAATAAAAGCTTGTAAAAAAGAGAAGAATATTACAGAATAATACAATCAAATCTTCCATGCTGATCTGGGAGCAAAAGAAAAACATAGAATGTGTCAGCTGCTTATCCTCCCGCGCAGGTCGTAAAAACCGACCAGGGGAAAAAATTTACTGTACCATCTTCCAGTAAACAAAAGCTAACTTAGGGCATGCGAACTGCTACAGTATGCAAATGGCCTAAGTTGGACAATTGGCGTAAGAACAGGACGTCAATTTAGGGTGGTGACGGAGAATAATACTTTTATTGTTAACCACAGCGCCCACGAACCGAGTGAGCAGGTTCACTGTTCACCCATCAACCCGCATCAGACAAGCGTGATGGGTTAAATGTCTAATCCCCTCCACAAATATGATGATGAAGAAGAACAATAGGCCCCAAGTGCCCGGCGGTTACAGTGGTGATACTGCTGATGACGGTGGGCAGGCTCACCCTGGAGCCAGGGGTGCTAAGAATCTCCGGGTGAGATCGATCTCCCGTTACACGACCCAGGCAAAGCATAAACCGGATAACGACAAAACGCTTCACGTTTTAACTTACAATACTCGAACTTTAAAAACCGAGGATCGGCTACTTGAACTCGAAAATGCATTAAACGAGATAAAATGAGATATAGTAGGTTTATCTGAAGTGCGAAGAAGCGGAGAAGAAACATTAGAAAGGGAAAATAGCATTTTCTATTACTATGGCCTTACCGAAGGGCTCTACGGAGTAGGCTTCCTAGTAGCGAAAAAGTGGAAAAATAATATACTGGAATTTACTTCATATTCAGACAGAATTGCAGTTTTAAAATTTAAGATTTCAAGCTCCAAAACATTAACTATAGTCCAAGTATACGCCCCTACGTCATCCCACCCTGACGAGGAAGTAGAAGAGTTTTATGACCTACTCGATAAGGCATGCGAGGAACACCGAAGCACATGGAATATGGTTCTAGGTGATTTTAATGCCAAGATAGGACAAAGGCAAGCCATGGATGATGAGGTAATTGTTGGTCCGCATGGTTGCGGAGATCGAAACGAACGTGGAACAAGATTAATTCACTTTGCTTTCGGACAAAATTTATGCGTAGGAAACAGCTTCTTCTACAAGAAGCAACAAAGAAGATGGACATGGATCTCGCCTAATAATGTAACAAAAAATGAGATCGATTATATTCTCTCCTCAAGAAAACAAATTATTAAGAATATTCAAGTTATTAACCAATTCAAATTTAGTTCTGATCATAGGCCCGTACGCGCAGTCGTAAATCTAAATACTAAAATACATCGAAAAAATTTATTTAAAAATAAAATTAGGAAATTAAATAAGGAAACACTTATAGCTTGTAAAAAAGAATTTAATTTAGAGCTAAGAAACAGTTTTGACCAATTAAACAAAGAAAGTGAAGAAAAAAGTGTTGATTTACAATATAAAGAAATAATATATAGTATAACAAAAGCGAGCAAAGTTGTAAAACCAAATAAAAATAAAACTAGAAAACTATCAGCGGAAACGAAAAAATTAATAGAGGAAAGACAGGCTTTAAATAAAATAAAAAGAGATTTACAATATAGAATAAAAGACAAAGAAGTTAAGCGCAGTATCAGAAAAGATATAAGAGATTATAATAAAAAATTAATACATAATGCTATTGAAAAGAACCGATCTCTAAAAATAGCAAAGCAAGGCATTAATAACAATAAATCGTGGATTACATGTCTTAAAGATAGCAGTGGCGTAAAACAAATCAATAGAGACAAAATTTTAGAGATTTGCACTACTTTTTATAAGACCCTTTACTCCGATACACTTCACACACAACCAACATTTTCCTACTCATGTTCCGAAAACATACCCCCCATTTCTGAAGTGGAAGTTCGTGATGCACTCAGCAAATTAAAATACAACCGATCCTGTGGTGAAGATGGCGTGAGTTCCGAAGCTCTGAAATTGGGTGAACCTTCATTACTTTTCTACCTAACAAGATTATTCAACGACATTCTTCATACCGGTAGCTTCCCAACCAATTTTTGTCATGCCAATATTATACTTCTCCACAAGAAAGGTGATAAGTCCGATGTTAATAATTATAGACCAATTAGCCTAATTTCTCACATTTATAAAACATTTATTAAAGTTATTGAAAAACGCATAGCTACACAATTAGATAAAAAGCAACCCCCAGAACAAGCAGGTTTCCGTAGAGGGCTATCTACTACTGACCATTTACACACCATCAACCAAATAGTCGAAAAATATCAAGAATATAAAATTCCTCTATATGTTGCTTTTGTAGATTATTGTAAAGCTTTTGACAGCATCACACACTCTGCAATATTCGATTCCCTTACAAAGCAACAAATAGAATCCACGTACATTCAGCTTCTGCAAAATATATACACCCACAGCACAGCTGCCATCAAGTTGGAGAGAGTAGGTCCTATGTTTGAAATTCTTAAGGGAGTCAAACAGGGCGACCCGCTGTCCCCAAAATTGTTCACCAGTACCCTGGAAGAAGTCTTTCAGACGTTGGCAGTCAAATGGAAAGAGAAGGGCATTGTCATCGGTGAAGCGAGGTTAACTAACTTACGCTTCGCTGATGATATTGTCCTTTTCTCTCCCACAGCCACAGGTCTAGAACAAATGCTGCAAGATCTGAGCGATGCAAGCCTTGAGGTTGGATTGAAGATGAACATGTCGAAGACCAAAGTTATGACCAACAGCTCTAAAAGGAACATACTCGTAGGTGGGGAGAATATACAATACGTCCAAGAATACCTCTACTTGGGCCAAGTAGTCTCTTTCCAGGCAAGGCAAGACAAAGAAATAACACGCCGAACAGAAAATGCCTGGAAGAGCTACTGGTCCATGAAGGAACTATTTAAGGGCACTTTGCCCTTGTCACTGAAGCGTAAGCTGATGGACATGTGTATTCTCCCCATTCTGACCTATGGTGCGCAGACTTGGTCTTTGACTAACATCCAAAAGTCCAAACTCAAGGTTTGCCAGCGTGCAATGGAGCGCAGCATTTTATGTGTTAAATTAACAGATCACGTTCGAAACACAACACTGCGCTCCAAAACGCAAATCGTTGATGTGGCTCAAAAGGCTGCCCAACTTAAATGGGACTGGGCAGGACATGTCTGCCGCATGTCCAACGAGTTGTGGGCGCGTAAAACGCAGGATTGGTGCCCGGACACAGCAACGCGGGGCCGAGGCAGACCACGAAGGAGATGGCGGGACGACCTGGATGGCTTCCTTAAGAATTGGAATGAGAAGGCGAGAAACCGTGATCGTTGGAAGGAGTGGAGGGAGGCCTTTGCCCAGCAGTGGGACAACATAGGCTAATTATAATAATAATAATACAATCAAATATATCAAAACTCATTTAATTAAAACAATAACCATTATCAAGTACAAAAGCCAAATAATTTCACCCTAACCAAATCATTTTAATCAAAAAACAAATGTTATAGCTTCCAATCTAGGAGCCATCTACAAAAGTTAAAAGAATTTGATTACTCACGGAGTCAATTAAGTGGGTCCAGTATACCCCATAGGACCTTATCAGCAACTGTATCTCGTTTTTATCTTATGGGGGATCTAATACAACTCATTTGGAGGGTTTAAAAAGTCATGTAGAGTCACACTCGAATTATAAAGTCAAAAATTTGTGTGTATGTTCGTTACTCTTTCACGCTTAAACAACTGGACGCTTTTTGATGAAAATTGGCAGTATTAGACTAGGATGTAGGATACTTTTTATCTCGAGAGTATGAAAAAAAAAAAAATTAAAATATTTTTATTTCACATAGACCTACATGGGCACTTATAAAACGTCAGAAGCTAGTGCACGGTTCGAATTTGGTCGTTTCCTCTGGAGAAGAACCGACATGAAACTCCAAGGTTACTCTTTTAATTTAAAAGAAGTGGTTCACGTTACAATATTTTCATATTACAATATTATTAGATATTATATAAAAACAGTGTAGACCAATCAATATTGTACCCAAAACACAATAAAATTAATCATAATAAAAATATACATTCTTTTGGGATTATTTTAGACATAAACGCGGGTGAGGCAGCGAGCAGAAGTTAGTATAACAAAAAAAATTTGAGTTCTAAGGGGTCACCACCCCTTAGAACTTTTCTTTGTATAATTTTAATGAATGGCAGTGATATTTGCATAACTTAACTATTATTAAAATTGCCTTAAAGTTAATGTGTTACGTTCATTTAAATAAAAAAAGGGTTGCAGTTTACTATAAATAATATTTCTATTCTTTTGTATTGCAATTGTAATTCATTAGGTATTTAATAAATTACAAAACAGAGATACTATTCAAAACATAACGATAAAAAATTCAAATTGAGATGATGCTTATTCAAAATTTAAGGGTTTTAAAATTACACGGTTAACATCTATACTTATAATAAATCTGTAGAGAGGTCAATTCTGTACATGAAATATATTTCCAAAATAACTATCAGGGGGTGATTAGTGATCGATACTGATGCCAAAAATGCAAACAGTAAAATTTTTGTCTGTCTGTCTGTCTGTCTGTATGTTCTTTATAGAAACAAAAACTACGCGATGGATTTTAACGAAACTTGGTACCATCATTTTTCATACTCCTGGGCAGGTTATGGTATACTTTTCATTACGCTACGATCAATGGGAGCAGAGCAGTGAAGGGAAAAGTTGGGGAAACGGGAGAAATTACTCCATTTTTTAAGCTTCCGTCGCGTTTGCAGCCTTAATAGTTAAATCTACACAGAAATTATGTATAACGGAAATGTTCTCCTTAAAATTATATAAAAAATATCCCACGACATTATATGTCTATCTTTTATGGTTGACTCACAATAACACATGTAACTCCCGATGGCTTAGTAGTTCGGAGCTTTCTGTTTATTTTTGTCTATGGCACCAAGGTGTGTGCACACTGTCACGCGCGTAAGTGGAAGGGCAGCGACAACGGAGTGGTCAAAATCAAAGATCTGGAACGTCTCGAGTCGTCTCGCGCATCACGTTGTTTTCCAGGCTCTTAGAATTCGACACCAGACGTTTCAGATCTTTGATTTTGACCACTCCGTTGTCGCTGGCATAAGCAACAGGATCCGCGTACGAAGTCGCTGGCAGAAGCTAGTTTGGACTAAATGCCTGAACTAGTTAAGCAACCTGTATTTCAAAATTCTTAATTTGCTGTTAGAATTATTCACTTAACAACCGATGTATTTCCAATACTATACAGGGTGTAAGGGACAGACCTCCGTAAACTTTAAGGCCTTGCTCGGTAGACGAAACTGAACAACCTTCCACAAGATTTTTTTTCAGGAAACGAAAAAAAATCAGCCTCTCCATACAATCTGTCCAATCAAGTTTATAATTTTGTATGGCGAGGCTGATTTTATTTTTCGTTTTATGAAAAAAAGTCTTGTGGAAAGTACTATTTTGTAACAAAAAAATCACCCCCCCAAAAGTAACAAACATTCGCACACACTTGCAAACTTTTGTCTTTATTATACTAATAAGTTGAGATTAGTGTGATTTAATAATTAAAAAAAAAATCATCTTCATCTTCATCTTCTTGCCCTTATCCCGTTTTATTTGGGGTCGGCGCAACACTTTTTTTTCTTCCATTCTGTCCTGTCGCTCTTTACGCTCCCACTAACTCCTTTTTCGTTCATATCACTTCGCACACAATCCATCCATCGTTTCTGTGGCAAAAAAAAAATATATAATATTTTTTTTTTTAATAGCGCAAAATATTTATACTTTTCGGTATTTAATTCTTACAGCATATTTAAAAATATTCCTTATCTCTAAATATCCTTCCACTTCACATGACGACCAACATTCATTTATCCACGCGTCCGCGAATAAATTAATCATACGGAACCCTATTAAAATAAAATGTCAGACCACCCCGTCGCGGAACATCAAGATGTCGCACGACAATGACTTTCATCATTTTAATATCATTTATCTTTACCCTGTTTAGCTGTGGGGGCTGGGTAGATTACGTCACTGTACCTAACGATGGTACTTAATCACATTTATTACATTATAATAGAAGATTTTAAAAATCTTTTTACAAAAAAAATACATAAGATTTAAAAAACAATCTAAAAATAAATTCAATTTCGCTGGTCGGTCCCAAAAAAACTACCGACCGACTTCTGAAGTTAAAATTATTTTTTTTGGTTGGGAAAATAATCCAATGACGAGATAGTGTCAGAATTTTACTGATTAAAAACCCACTCCTGTTCCTTCTTTGCCATTGTTCCAGGGCCCCGGGAATCGCTTTCGCATCACCCTTGGCCCCAGTAGGCTTTGATCCTGCTAGACCCCTACGGTTGCTGACAACACCTTTCACCTATGGTGGCAGGAAATTGGGATCAAAATCCAAAAATGAAGAAAGGCTGGGGTGCGAGTGCCATTTCCATGCACGTGCGACCACCTCCTTTGCTAGCAATACTACTTCACAGAAGGAGGCGACCGCCTGCCACTCCTCCTCGCAGCAGACCATGACCTGTACCAAGGCCCGACGCGAGATTACTTTTTTGGGTTGGTTTTTGAAATCAGTAGTATTTTTTAATAAATAGTTTTTTTTTTAAATAATTTGTTTTTATTTTTGATATTTCACAGCTAGATCTAAATAGTGAGCAAGTTCCCCAGTCTAACCGGTGCCAGGGTTGGCGACTTATAACAAGAATTTGTATTTTAATTTTATTTTTTATACATCCTTAACCGTACAATCGGAAACCATATCCATACCTGATATTATACAGATGTTATATCTCTGGTCCATACCATCTAAGGCAGTGTTTCAGTTCGGTAAAAATCCAGCATCAGTAACAAAAGTATTTAATTTATTAATCAAAATAATTTGATATGTCTAACGAAAGTCGTCTGTCGGCAAAGAAACGCAACATCATTCAACTACCATTGTCTATAATGATATCTTTATTCTTATCGAACTTTTGGATCTAATATCGTTAGGTTTGTTACAGACATTGGAAGTTTAATGCACCTGCTCCATCCAGTTTCTATTGATATAAGAATTAGAGGTCAAATACCCTGGGAGGTTGTCTGGAGACCAGTCTCTCACTGGGCTTCTTGGGTTGAAAGATGTTGCGTTTCTATGCTGATGACGACTTTTTTTGGAATTTTAACATTTGTTTTTTGTTTTTTTTTTTTTGTGATTTCTCCTCTAAAGGTGAGTATAGACTACAACATTTACTTGTAGTAGAACAACGAGCCACTCTATGATATGTTCTAGAGTATCATCCTTTTACGAACTAAACGTCGAGCACGCTCGCTTCTTTGTTACAAACCAACGAGCATATTGGTGTAACATTTCGTCGAGCGTATTGGTGTAACATTTCGTCGAGCCACGAGTGCGGGCGATGCGCGGTTGCGGGGTGACATTTAAAAAAATAATGAACGCAAGGTACAACAAAATGTTGGTAAATGCACACTCGCAGTGGGCATTTACCCGTAACATAACGCCGAGCATTCGCAGGAACGTTACATTACATAGAAATTCTTTGGAAACTGAGCTTTTGCCTGTAGTGTACCATTCGTAAGAACGACACATTACACAGAAACGCTCCAGAAAATGCTGTAGTCTATACTCACCTAGGCTTCCATTGAAATTAATTTATGAATTTGTATATAATTTAATCCAGTAAATATCTCTGAAAATCTGCTATTTTGCATGAGCTTTGATGTTTCATAATTTACTTAAAAATTAAAATGAAGCCTTGCAAATTTTATCAAGATTATAAATGACGACAATTTTTTTTTCAAAATGTTTTAACTGTTTAAAAAAAAAACACGTATTTCCTGGAACAAGTTTTGTAAAATATTCGAGTAAATTACTGGATGGTGACGATTTTTTGAGTTATATCGTTAACCTTGGTCTGCAAATACCATTACACAGCAATTCAACTTGAGACAGATACTTATCGGTAGTAGAATTTCCCAGGACGAAATCTTCAACTAAATTCCTAATTACCTTGATAAGCTTAGTAAGTTCTTCCAAAATCCAAAGATTAACTGTAACACCAACTTTAAAGGCGATATTGAATGAAAATCAAAGAGAAACGATTACTATAATATCTGATTCGTTGGAATAACATCGGAAAGCGAAAACTTTTCCAATAAGGTTCGTCCGAACTATCCTCACAGAATCGTACCGAGGACCCAAGTTCAGTGGCATACTTCAAATGTTACTTCTGAATTTTCATTGGGAAACAATCTTTTTAGATTTCTTTTAGTACTTCTCTGTCTTTTTGAGTTTTCGACATTATTGTAATGAATATACCTACAATAATACGTACTGGAAGACGCAGCATTGCAAGGCCTCCATTAAGGTGGACCGATGATCTGGTCAGGGTCGCGGGAATCCGATGTATGCGTGACACACAGGACCCGTCGTTGTGGCGGCGCTTGGGGGAGGTCTATGTCCAACAGCGGATGTTTTTCGGCTGATATTATGATGATGATGTAATGAATATAAATATGTATCTATTAAAAACAGGGCTTAGATTAGGAAATAAGCCATCGGTGACTTATGTCTTAATACATTAAAGAGGCGTCCAGATGGATGTAAACCAACGTCCCAACATGGTCCCAACCAAGGTGATGGTTTGTGTGTTTGGTTGTAATCCTAACCTTCAACGCCCTTGGTTGGGAGGCGCGTTTTCCCAACCACCAAACGTGTTGGCACGTGGTTTACATCCAAACAACGCAGCACAAGAATCCAAGCACAAGAAACCAAGATCACCTTGGTTTGGTTTGTGCTAGTTTGCATTCATCTGGCCGCCCCTTAAACCCCAAGCGAACCCCGGCGTTCACTCTCTCATTTTCTTTCTATTGTGTCTTTAATTACGCTATACGAAAGGTTAATCTAAACTGAGACATTGTGCCATTAGATCTATTCATCATCATCATCATCATTTCAGCCGACAGACGTCCACTGTTGGACATAGGCCTCCCCTAAGTGTCGCCGCAATGATGACCGTTGAGATGGCCGTTGGGGCCGAAAGGTTCTGGAGTGGTGACCTCGTACTGGAAGACGCAGCGTCGGAAGGCCTCCTGCAAGGTGGACCGATGACCTGGTGAAGGTTGCGGGAAACCGATGGATGCGAGACGCGCAGATCTATTAGCAACAAATTAAATATTATCATCATCATCAGCCTTTTTAATGTTCCCACTACTGGGACTCAAGCCTCCTCTCTATGAGAATGAATGGGCCGTAATCAACAAAAAGCAAACTGTAGAACTAAATGTTTCCTCACACTAGGATTTGGAATGATGACGAGCAATGGGTAGCTCGCTGTCTGCTCGTCTTATAAAGATCGAACCCCAGTCATCGATACCGCGTAGTGTTCCACATGTACTTTAAAGAAATGTCAGCAAACTTTATGGGCCTACCAGGGCCAATGCCTCCTACGGCCATGAGATAATGGGTGAAAGGGGAAATCGTGGTTTTTTGACACAAAAGGTAACAACACAGCACACAAGGAACACAGCTGTAGTTTTATTCAGTAAAAGTCTTACAAGCCTCGCTCCACCATAAAGAGTGAGAAATCATTAGATGATTTCACATCTCAAAAAAATATACTTGGTAATACTCCACGTGCAATTTTTGAAAGGAAAAATGAAAAAAAATTTTCACCAAGTAATTAAACAATTAATCAAAAACATAAAGTAACCAAACTTAATTTTCTTTGAAGTTAAACTGATTTTACATAATTTGTAAAAACAACATAACTTGAAGATATTAAAAAAGTTTGAACCCTTTAAACGAGTTTTAAAATGTTAGTAATGTCAAGTCATAAATAGTCAGACTCTAGATAGAGATAGTGACTCCAAAGTACTAAAGTTAAACTCAAACATAAAACTGAAATGAATAAAATTTCCATAAAGTATGCGCACGAAAACCTCTTTTACTTAAACCTCCAAAAAAATAAACTCGCTACAAACTATGTATAATTACAACTTTTATGAACACTGCTAACTAAAAAAAAATTGGGCAAGTGCGAGTCGGACTCGCGCACAGAGAGTTCCGTACAAACCTGCCTATGTAATATTTGAAGGAGAATTAATTCCCTAGTTTCGGAAGATATTTTCGAATCGCAAAAAAAGTACTTTTTTGTGATGTAACTACAAATTTTCTGTTTTCAGATTTATTCTTATAACTGTGCTATAAGACCTTGCTTTACGCTTTTCAGGATTCTAGGACAATAGAAATGAATTTTGATACCCTTGAGAGTGTCAAAAGACGTTTTTGCGACATAAAAAGCAGTATTAGTTAGTACGAGTAGTTAGTTTAATTTTAATTTTGATTCTGTTTATAGTTTTATTGTTTATTTTATTTTTGTATCATGTGCCATATATTTAAAATCTAGTGATAAGAGGAAGACATTAGCTCCTGTAATACAGTGTACACTAGCGCTGGAGCTAGGGAATTCATAAAATGCATATACTATTTATGCCAAGAAAAAAGTATTTTTCGTTAACTTAAAAGATTTGTTTTTTCACAACTTCAAGGGACCGCAGATTTGAGTATACGATTTTAATTTAAACTGGATACCTCCTCCTTTTAAAGTACGGAACCCTAAAAAATGTCTAACCCTGTTTCAACTGGCTGCAATTTTTTACTTTACGATGACAAAAATCATTAATTTTAACATCACAACGAAATTATCCTTAACAGAGAATAACTTAATTTTGCGAACAATATTTTCTATTACGCTTCTAAAGATTTAAGGGGTCGGCAGTACAATAGGGGGTCCCACAAAGGTTTTATCGTAGGAAGCGAGGTGCCTTAATAACGTTTTCTTGAGGTGTAAATAAGAGCTCACAAAAGGAAATTTTGAAAGGCTACCGGATTTTAATTAAGCGTAATCATTTTGTTATAATCAGTTATGATTATTAAGTAAATTGTGTTGTTTTGTACAATATTTTGTGTTGTTTTTTTTTTTCAATTGAATTCAAAATATTTTACTTCACATACATAGATCTACTTATAAAAAGTTAGAAGCTAGTACTCGGTTCCAAGTGATTGTTCATATGGAGAAAAACTGGCCAAAAACTCTATAGTTACTCTTTCTGACGTTTTATAAGTGCCCAAGCAGGCTTTCGTGAAATAAAAATATTTGAATTTCGTTAAAAAAATCTGTATTAACCCTTCAGATACCGTCAATTAGAGACACAATAGTAAGACAATAGATGCGCGGCCACCGGTGGTCGCTTGGGGATTCATGAATTAAAATATTAGTAGATTAGTAGATGTGAGAGGACAGTATAGTTCTACAAAAAAGTACCTACATTTTTTTTTTGTCGACTGGGAAAATCATCTTTGACGAAACCCGCTCTTGGGTGGAGCGGGAGACAGTGTCAGACTCTTACTGACTAAAAACCCCGCGCCGTTCCTTCTAGTCTTCATACCGGGGCACGAGTTCCCTTTCGGACAACCCTGTCCCCAGTAAAAATACCTACATTAAAAATATTAATAATAATAATAACGTGGATCGAAATAGAAAGTAACTTAAATTCGCGGAATAATATACAAAAAAGGTTATATAGATTTTCTGGTTTCTGACAACTTCTGAAAGTCTAAACATCCTTTGCATTACGAATAACGACTGCCAAAGATTTTAATTCATGAATCCCCAAGCGACCACCGGTGGCCGCGCATCTATTGTTTTACTATTGTGTCTCTAATTGACGGTATCTGAAGGGTTAAAAGTCGTCAATCGTTCTGTGATGTAGTGGTAGCCTACATATCAGGTACTTAAATATCTTTTTTACCATACGCTCCAAATGTTACAAACAATTCTGCCAAGCTATATATATAATTCTGCCAAGCTGACCAAAACTTCCCCTAAAAATTCTTGAAAGAAAAAAGTTAAAAAAGGATTTCTTTTTTCTATCGCGGCCAATAACGAAAAGTGATCTGACATCTAAAGAGGCCGATAATCATTTAACGATGACTAGCCGTTTTTTGACTTTAAGCATACACATAGAACTATGAACTGAGCGTTTCCCATCCAGGTATGAAAATAATACAGACAGAAACTTTGAAAAAAACGAAGCTTAATCTAGAGTTAAATACTGTTTGGGTCACATATTAAAATTATTATTATAAAGAAAAAAGATTTTTATTTTCTTTGTAATGAATTAACTCAAAAACTGTTGAATCGATTTTAAAAACTCTTTTACCATTCGTATGTTCCTTTATCACTAGTGTTACCGGTATATATGGAAGGTGAAGCATTTGGCAGAAGCTAAAGTTGAATATTTTAGTTACTGAAAAAGTTTTCGTCGAAAAAATTATTTGTAGTGCTAGAAAATCTGGACTGTCCTGTTGATCTAGTGGTTAGTAGACTACTATGCCGGATGTCATGGGTTCGATTCCCACTCAGGCCAAATGTTTGTGCGATGAGCACGATCATTTGTTCTGTGTCTGGGTGTTATTTATCTATGGTATGTATTTAGAAAATATTTAAGTATGTTTGTCAGTTATCAGTACTCATCGCACAAGCTCTGCTTAGTTTGGGACTAGTTGGCGTTGTGTATTAGATGTCATCAATTTAAATACAAATAGTAAAACACAACCAATTACATCACTTTGTCTGTACGATCTACAGAAAGAAACAGTACAGTCACATTATCTCTTTCCACAGTCAATTGTGTGACAGTATCGCTCAGTCCATTCTTCTATGGCCATGGCTTTAGGCCCCGTCACCTGTCATAGCACGATTGGCCTCAAACGGGGCCGTAATATATTTCCCCTTTTTTATTATTGTTCATATTTATTTTATCGGACGTCTGAGGAAAGAATGGCCTTAATCGAGTGAGGGATGCCTTATTGGTATAGTGGCCTCTTGGCATCTCTGATGTTTTGGTTCGGGGATTTAAATGTACTGATTTAGTTTTTGTTTTGCTATTTATTACGCTACATGTTACTAAAAGCTTTTTTTTAAAGAAACGCTTATAACGCTACATATAGCGCATATTACTAAAAGAGTTTTGAGTATCCATGTAGATAGACGGAGAGGGAGAGGAAGGCCGAAGAAAAGATAAGATGGATGAATTGTGTGAGGAGTTATACAGTGTTATTTGTACAACACTAACAACCATACAGGACTGTATTACAAACATCATAAACAACAACTTTTGTTTTATACATTTACCAAAAACAAACCTTCAACATTTCGTTATTCTATCTAACATATTTCAACTCTGTATTTTGCTGTATCTACCTACGCCTTCTGCACACTGTTCTCGTAGTAATAGTAAGCAGGCTTCCGAAACATTGTCATCACACCTACCTAGCAAGCATTCGCACCATTTTCGTGTACTCATCACACCAGAAAATTGATACACCAGCATAGACTTCGTAACATTTAGAACGTTCAATTTAAATATTTTTATTTTTGTATGAAAATCTGATGAACTAAAATATGATATTCTTTTAAAAGTCATAGAACAAAAGTTGTTGTTTATGATGTTAGTACCGGAGAGGTTGCTAGTGTTTTACAAATAACAAATAGGGAGTTATAGTGCTTTTCACTTAGGAGGTTCCTTTGCCGTAATGTTGGCAATACGGAAAAACAGTGTTGCAATATTTTTAGCAATTAAATTACTTAATATTAGGGAGATTAACTGATACTTCGTTACTTTTAACAATTGCCTTTTTTTAAACTGTTTTTGTACAAAGTTTAGGACGCTGGGCTCCGTTCCGATTGTCCTACAATTCTTTCAAATAACAAAAACGCCACGTCACAATATCGTACCTCTCTATTAACAACTTCCTTTTAGACCTGCCATTTTTAAATAAAATCCCTTCCTCTCGAAATTCTCCAAAAAGTGTTGCAACTACCGTTAAAATCAATTTCATTTCGCATTTCGGGGAACAATTTTGGTAGAGTAGGCAACTTCTTCCTTTTTTCCCTTCTTTTTGTGTAGACAGACAGGGGAGCCAACCTTACGCCAAAGGAACTTCTTAAGTGAAACCAAAGATTTTATATATCCTAGTACTAGATTGACTACGGCAACCTCAAAAGCGTACCTGAAAAGGAAAGTCAGAAAGAGTCCTGTCATCTCGTTCTACTAGTGTGTCCATACACTAGCTACATACTACGGGTCAATTTTGCTCAAAAGTTAGTTAAAGATATTTTTGATACATCAAAACAGACATGCACTTACCAAAAGGGAACAGAGTTTTCTCTGTAATGACTAGGAAATAGCTGATGTCCGTATATATTATAATAGCAATATCCTCTTATGCGAGTATGAAATACCTACACTGATAAAAAAATGCCTAATGTGTGTGTACCTACGTAAGAAGATCACTTCTGAACAGCTACACCTATCAGAATAAGGTTTGCTGTGTACACTGAATGTCGCTGGCATAAGCCACAGGATCCGCGTACGAAGTCGCTGGCAGAAGCTAGTTTATAATAAAACTAATATTATTCTTTTATTTTTACTTTATTAAAAATAGACTGACGCGTGACATAAAATTGTACATTTTTTATTACGTCAAATTGCACGTATTAACTAAAAAATAAACAATAAATAATACATTAACGCGCCACAGGGAATTTCCGAAAGGGAAACCATGGTCCTGGAACACAAATGGCAACTGAAGGACACGGGTAGATTTATTCAGTATAAACCTCAAATAACTTGTCCCGCTCTAGGATGGAGCGTAAGGCGCTCTACCTTAGAGCAGGATAAGTTATTGGAGATTTTACCACATCAAAAAAAGTCTCCTACTATGTTCGTTTGTCTATATCTGTTTGCAATCAACTCAAAAACTACTGAATGGATTTTTAAAAACGGATGAACTTACAAAAGGGTATATAGATGGAATAGAATTACGTTTTAGTGTTGATTTAACTTTACATCTTCAGACTTAATGTGGCAACCACAAATAAAACTGTTGCTGAAAATAAAATGTTTAAATGTCACAACTTCAAAGCCACTGTTGCTGATGGTTCTCGTTTCTTAGAAATCTACAACAAAACATAAAAAATAATATATTTCTAGTAGTTAACGGTTAAGCCACATACATGCAGCATTGCGTGCGGCATTTATTAGGGACCTACCTAAGGACTAAAGTTAAAGACTATGATTTAAAATGAATATAATTCTCGAATGTACTATATCGATGTGGAGAAGATTTTGGAGCGCACGCGCGTCGTTTTAAGAAGTGGTCACAGATAACTAATACTGAATAGGTCCGAAGACACGTCCCGCATGCCGCACCTCTGGCCGCCGCTGCTCGCCGCTTTCCGTTGTGTCATGAGAGCAGCCGAAGATTGCCGAGCGGCCAAAGGCGTCCGATCAACAGAAAAGATAAAATTAGTAAAATTGGTGGGCGCTTGATTTATTAAAAAAAAAAATTGAGCCTTCTCAGATATTTAGAAATTTGCTTATAATAATATAAAACTTGAACAGTAGACAATCGAATTTTATAAAATTTTGCACCTAGTCAAAAAAAAATCAATACTATGTTTGTTGTCACCCTACATAAATACTTTGTAAACAAAACAGAAAACTTACCAAAAAAAATGAAATTCCACAACCAGGATACCCATCGCTATTGCGAAACTTTACACAACATCGTTTTGAACATCTTGCACACTTTATACTTTACTAAACATTGAGATAAAAACTTGTAACAATTAAAAATACAACTTTAGCCCTATGAAGCATCAGCCATATTGTTTATTGATGTCAAATTCTGTCAAATTGAAACCTCCTAAATGTTGCCTTTTATAATTTGAAAATTACTACGAATAGCTACTAAATCTAAATGAAATCATCATTAAATACAAGAAGAATGCGTATAAAATTTCAAGAAGCAATATTTAAAATAAAATATTTAGTTGCAATTCATTTTATGTTGCATAAACCTATCAAAATTCATGAACACGGACTATTTAACGATAACTGGAACAATCTAAAAACTACCATCTGTTTCTTATTTTTTTCTAGTAGTATGTGCGAAAGGGACAGAGAGGATTTATCTCAGTGTCTTACTCCAGGCCATTTTTCCCTTTTGCGTGTCAATAACACACATGAACTTAATGCTAATGAGAATAAAGAACACTTTAGACAGTGTAATATTTCTTCGTAGTCAATCTAGTCTACTCTAGTAGGATATATAAAATCTTTGAGTGAAACGCATTGTAGTAATAGTTTGACGGGTGACAGTGACAGGACAGAATGCGCTGACCCCAAGTATTATGGGATAAGGGCAGGATGAAGAAGATTATGCTAAGTCAAAGTCAAAAAAGTTTATTTCAAATAGACCAATTACAGGCACTTTTGAATTGTCAAAATGTCGGTCAATCAAACAAACAAATGAAGCTAAATTACAGTGAAGTGAAGCTACTTTGATATCTACGGTTGGCGAAATGTTTAATCATTTGGCTGCTTTATTAAATGTCGTGAGTTCAATTCCCGCACGAAACAAATATTTATTCGTAGGGCCTACGGGTATTTGTTCCGGGTCGGGACTGTTTTGGTGTTTACCCATACAAATTGATTTAAGCATGCTGGCTCTGACAACATTGAAGCGTCATCTGTGGTTTCCGACTTCCATCTTCTCGACTACGACCATGTTATTACTGTACTTATGCTGTAATTTTAGTTATAATTACAGTACCTTGATTAAATACAATGTCTCATTTAATTACTGTACGGTCACACTACCCCAACTGCAACGCGGACGATTTATGTATGTGAGTTTACATGTTTATGATCGGACCATGATACAGGAGTATCTACTTCATAGCGTGGGCAAATCTTTTTAAAATATTATTAAAAAAAAACCTTATATTATACTAGCTTTTGCCCGCAGCTTTGCCAGCGTGCATTAAATATAGCCCATGACGCTCAGAAATAAAGCAGCTTTATATCGGTTGGAAAGTTTTAGCAATCGGATCAGTATTTCCAGAGATCACGTTTTGGAGATAGGTAGGACAGAGAGTAAAGTCCCACATACCTCCTTGAAAAGGGAGGATCCTCCGACCAGACAGGATATTATAGTCTGGTGGGCGACTGCCCGATAGTTGATTTCGGGCTGTCGAATATGTTCAAATCGCGCGGGGAACTTTAATTGCGCGATGCAGGATTTCGTATTTTCTTCGTAGTTCTTATGTGGCGTCATAGATGTCGCTTTATCTCTTTATAATAATATGTATTGTGTAGATTATTATGGATGAATAAACAACCACTGCAAATGGTTTTTGGGCCTTAAAAAATGGTACATTTTGGAATAAAATAATATTAATTTATTTAAGTCAATCTTTGCTGTGGAGACAGTTTCAAAATTGATAGTATTATTTTAACAATCACATTTTGAGGATCAAAGTCAAAATATTGTTATTGAGAGCACTATCGACAGATGAACACTAATGATTCTTATTTATTGTGATTGTAGAAACACCTGAACGGAATATATTTGAACGAAATTCATAGACGTTTTGTTAGAGAACAAATTCTAGAAGAAACCTAAATCGAAATATCTTGTAAAAATTCCAACCTTATTTTTATAAAACAAGGATTGAATTTTCTCTTGTAGAAAAATAAAGAAAACTATCTGAAAAAAGTGACAGAGATATTTCTTAAAGTATTTTTGAAACTAAAAATACTTGACATAATAGTGTATTGTTTTTATCAATCAAAATATAGTTAAAAATTAAAGCTTAAAATCTTCTTAGGGTAGTCAGCTGTTAAACACCGGCCTCATCTAGTTTAAATTGATGAAAAAATTTACTGATAAAACTGTTTTTATAAAAACTATTTGCAAAATAAAGATCATTTATCATTTAACGGAAGTCCCTATATACAAGATATTACATACAAGAAACTTTATTTTGTTTTTTTTTTGCTCGATTTTAACATTGTAGTACGGAACCCTTCATGTGCGAGTATGAATCATACTTGGCCAGTTTTTCTATATACATAACGTATAGATATTCGTAACATAATAAATTGTTAAGTAAATACAGTAGAGAAAAAATATTCTATCAAGTTCAATTCATTGTTTGAAATTGAATAACTTTACCGAACCAAAGACTTATAAAAACTAAGTCTGATGATTAATCAAAACTGTTTTAGTGTGAAAATATAGAGCCTTACATTATTTTGTTATAACATTATATTAGTTTGGTAACTGCTTTATTGTTACACTAGCTGCTCCCAGCGGCTTCGCCCGCGTGATAGCAGAAAATTATCCTAAGGGAACATAGTTCCGGGATAAAAAGTATACTATGTCCTATTCCAGGACATGGCCTATCCGTGTACCAAGTTTCATCAAAATCGGTATTTCCACCTAGGCATGAAGACGTAACAAACAAATAAACAAATTCACTTTCGCTTTTATAATATTAATAAGGATAAGGATTAGTAAGGATATTTTTCTTTTATGGTGGTAAAATCATCTATTGACAACCCCCGCTCTTAGGCAGAGCGGGAGATAGTGTCAGACTCTTACTGACTAAAAACCCACCCCGTTCCTTCAAGCCTTCATACCGGGGCTGAGCTACCTTTCGAAACTAACCCTGGCACCAGTAGGCTTCGACCCAATTGGGCCCCTGCTGTTGCTGACATATCCTTGAGGCGCGCGGAAACAATCTCAATCAACGCGCGCCGTTGACGACTTGGGCTCGGTCCGGACACTTACCGAATGGTCGGACAGCGAGCTACCCATTGCTCGCCATCCGCAAGCCTGCGCCTACGGTGAGGTAACTACTTTCATGATATAAGTAGACAATCTCTCACTCTTTCAGCCTTGAATTAAGTTGGTTAGGTGACTTACTTGACTTAAGTTTCTGTGTCCCTTAAATGGGGCAGATGACGTGTACAGTTTGCCTCCATCCTGTTCAGTCTTGAGCTTTGCGTTTCATTCCGCTCCAGATCTTCCCTATGTTCTGTGCCTCTGCGATGACCGTTCGCCGCCAGGTTTACTTAGGGCGACCATGTTTACGCTTTCTTAGCAAAAAGTCTAAAGCTATACAGGGTTATTTGAAAAACACTAACAACCTTGCAGGACTGTATTACTAACATCACAAACAACAACTTTTGTTCTACGATTTTTTACAAAACATAATTCGTTTACCAAAAACAAACCTTCTAGATTTCATTGTTCTATCTTTTAAAGTTATAGAACAAAAGTTGTTGTTTATGATGTTAGTAACATAGTCCTGAGAGGTTGCCAGTGTTTTACAAGTAACCCTGTATAGGTAATCCAATAATGCTTCTATTCAGTAAAATAATATTTAGAGTCTAGCTTAAAATAACGACTTTCCCTCATGTAGAAAAATGGCGATCTGTCCTATACAAACAATAAGATGTTAAATAGATAAAAATATTCTGTTTAACTTCATACAAAATGAAATTTTTAATTTTTTTTTCAAATTAGAAAAGATTTTTATTTTATTGGTTTAACAAACTACGTAGCAAACTTAAATATTAAGTATCCACGACTACTTTTACCTTACTATGTAAATTATAATACAAAGACAAAAAATATGCTGGCTCGTTTTATCCCAAAGAATTAGCATTGCCATTCAGCGTGGTAATACTGCCAGTCTTCTGAGCACATTACCGGATGACAGCGATATGGAGGAGGATTTAGACGCCTGAGAGTAAATTAAAGTTATAATCTGTACTGTACTACCAGAAAAGTATGACTTCTATTGCTGAATAATTGTATCCCTACATAAATAACATACATATGACATTTAAATGTTCCCACTGCTGGGACTCAGGCCTCCTCTCTAGGAGTGGGAATGGGCCAACCACCACGCGGGCCCAGTGCGGTTTGGTGAATGTCACATGTCTTCGAATTTTTGATTCTAGGACATAATTGTATGAATAATAAATTAATTATTATTGACATATTTCAACTATAATGACGATGACATTAACAATGATAACTAATTTTATTAAATACATTATTTGGACTTGTGATTTTGACATAACTATGATTTTTCAATGCAATTGTAGTAATATAGAACATAACCTAATGTATAATGCATGCTGAGATGACAAGGGCAGGCGAATGATAATCGCAAAGCTTGTAATCGGTTTGCTAAGTCATAAACAATAAAATAAATATAATTTCAACATTATACTTACACTACTACAGTTTGCAATAAACATATTGACTTAAAAATAACAACTTGTCCCTGTAAAAAACAACTGTTTTAAATTCTCATGTTTAAATCCAGCTCTTACCATCGTAACACAGAATCTAAAATGGTAATCGAAACAGAAGTTCCAAAACTCGAAGTAACTGCAAGTCAAATTGAAATCCACCTCATGCATTACGTAGGTTAGAGCTCCATAAACTTGTATGGAAACGTCAAAAACTGGAAAATCATAGAGGTCTGGAGTGAACGGATTTGAGAGGGATCCCAACTACTTTATTGGGGACCAATGGAAGCTAGCTATAACTCAGGCAAGTTGGGCGCAATCCAAGTTTGGAGCTGGTTTGATTGCGAACCTTCTTGCTCAATTTGCAATATTTGTTTGAACATATATTCGTGGTTTATCTAAGAATTGGAATGATCGATGAGCTCGAGTTTATTTCAAATGTTCTGAATTTATACTTATGTTAATAAGAGGTAAAACTGTTTTGTTTATTTATTGAAGAAAATCTCTGAAAGAAGTTATACTTATCAACGGAAAATATTTGTACACTATCTTTAAATAGAAACCATTTTTAATTTTAGTTGTAATATCATCAAATAACTCCTTCCTCCCGCTCTCGGTGAAGTGAGGGAGGCTGTCTGACTTTTACTTTATCTAAAACCCATAGGCTGTGTAGGTACTAGAGTCTGTCTTAATATTCACACGACTTGGGGAACAAAATAATCAAATCCTTGAAATCTGATGTAGATTGACTGATTGATCAATCAAGATTGCAAAGAGATGATCTTTGTTTAGGAATAGAATCGCATAAAAAGTATTGTATGTAATATAAATACCAGATTATTTAATTCTGTTAAAAAAATTCCAATTCCAATTCGTTTGGCTTTATAGACAGACTATACCATCGGTTGCATTATGTGTTTCGGGGCCGTGGTTTCTCTTTCAAACCACTCCGTAGCTCAAGCAAAAATAGATATATCTTTAAATATATTATTTTCTCAATAAAATATCGTTTTCTGTAAGATAAATGACGGGAGTTAATCCACGGATTGAAGCTTGTCGTTTTTAAGTGACTGGCAATTTTAAAAGATTATATAAATAAAAAAAAATTGCGTGTAATGATCCCGTACTAATTGAATTGTTAAAGTGCACTTAGGGTGACACGATAATATGGTTTCAATCTAGTTAAAAATGAAGAAAAGAGAATTAAATATAAAAAAAACTTGAATAACATTATTTTTTTATATTGCCCGATGACCAGGTGGTGGTCATGAGAATCCGGTGGATGCGAGTCGCATTGTATTAGTTATGGCAAAACTTGGGGAAGGCTTATAACCAACGGTGGATACTGACCAAATGGCATTGTACTGTTTCAAGAGTCTGGCGCGGATGAAGTCGCAGACACAAGTTACTCGTAGTATGAAATATGATTTCGTAATACTTCTTTCAAAAGGTTCTGGAGTGGCAATCGCGTACTGGAAAACGCAGCGTTGGAAGGCCTCCTACAAGGTCGACCGATGACCTGGTGAAGGTTGAGGGAAACCGATGGATGCGAGACGCACAGGAACGTTCGTGGTGGCGACGCTTGGGGGAGGCCTATGTTCAACAGTGGACGCATATCGGCTGAAATGATGAAAACTTCTTAATTAATTAAACCCCAAGCGAAAGCTGGCGTTAGCTCTCTCATTGTCTTTTTATCGTGTCTCTACGAGTAATTACAGTATTCGAAAAGTTGAGGTAGCCATATATACGTTAAGGTGTACCTGTTAGGTTCGCTTTATAGTTGAGTTTTACAGGTAAACCGGAGCGTGTATGTTGCACAACTCTGCAGGTTTCCACTAAAGCTTACATGACAGTATCTATAATATAACTGTGCAGGCAAACCTGTCAAGTACACCCTAACGTGAATGTGGCTACCTTTACTTATCCCAGGTCAATTACAAATACTGCTAGAAAGAAAGAGGGTACAAGAATAGATACCTAATACCAATAAAGGCGTTTATATAGGTACCTAAAAATGAGCTTTTTGAACCCTTTCTAAAAATAATGTTTATTTCAAGAATTCCAGACACATACACTAGACTTGAGCTTAGGATTGCGAAATAATACATTAAAAATAGATTTAATAGCTTCGATGTTATTCAAGTCTTTTCTATTGTGAAGTATAAATCCTTATCGCCTAAATGAATCTTTTATTAGAAATATTCAATACTACGCAAAAATGGAACGTGAGTTTGTTGTCAAAAATGACACTTAGATTATTCATCCCCCTAAGTGTACTACGTGCACTTTAAAACTGGATGTTTAACCAATACAGGACCCAAGAAATTATATTTTACAAATTATGAATTTCCCCCTTTTTATCGCCTTAAAGTTGAATAAACCCTTCTTAGTGCTCGCCTACGACGTCACATAAGGAACACTCGTACAAAATTTCACATTCCTAGACACAGTAGTTTCGGCTGTGCTTTTTCTTCTCTATTTTTCAGGGACTTTAAACTCATTGAGCATGTCAGCCCCATCATAACCTAAACTAAATTTACAAAAACAACATAACTTAATAATCAACAAAACTGTTTTACCAAGGTTGAGCTACCGACACATTGTCATGTCAAATGTAATCTTAGCACTTCTAAATATTAATCTTTTTTTTTTAAATCATGGCTAACCCGCCATGATTTAAAAAAAAAAACCTATATCAATTTAATTGATGTTTTGCGATGTTAAATTGATATACTTATCAGTAAGTCAGTTTCTTTACCTCACCAATATTGTAAAAGTAAAGTTTTTTTATTGTAATAGGTATATGTAATTTCAAAATCTCTGAAAGTATTGCCAAGTACTAGCCAAGTTACAACCGTTTCGTGTCAAATTCTGCTGTCCAATAGATGACGCCTCATTGTCAGCAATTGTAGAAAAAGTTAAGTTGGTAGCCATGTTGACGCGACTGAGTCGGCCGCTCGTTCTACAAAGAAGCGTTTGTAAAGGATGTAGCGTTGAACATTAGTTTTCGACTAGCTTGGGTGTAATTCTACAATTTTTTCATCGATAGAAAGCTGCTTTATTCCAGAGTGACATAGGCTATATGTGGACGAAGCCTCAGACAAAAGCTATATATGTATAAAGAGATTATAACTCTGGATATGTAATTATGTCAATACTTCCGTATCACCCTCGAAACCCTTCAGTCTAGTCAGTTCCTAGAGCTTGAATAAACAGAAACATGAATCAACGATCAACGTGGGTGTGCCCGATAAATCAACGGAGAATGATTTGCGCAAATCACAGGTAAGGAGAGAACTTAGAATCGTTGGAGTGGATACGAAAGGAAGAAACAATTAGTTACTAAAAACTAATGGTTGAAACTATGGAGTTTCTTGTCCATTCTTACAGATTAGACAATTACAGTTACTTAATATATTGTTATACTGTATGTTTTTTAGTATGGTATTAACATATTTTTTTACAACTGATCATATCTTATCATTATCATTTTGATATTTAAAATTTGCTTTTTTAATGACGTTATTAAGTATAATTATGTTTTTATTTAAGGTTTAGGTGTCTTTAAGTCTAGAGTCAATAGGCTTTAAATAAATTAGTGCACCTTACCATCAACGGTTGAATTACTACTTACCATCAGGTGGGATCGCAGTCAAGTGCTAGTTCATATCAATAAAAAAATATATGTTACGAATACAAGAAATAGACACAACAATGGAAACATTGGAACAGGATTTTACTGCAGTTTTATTCAGCTCATACTATACGCAAGTATGTTGCATAATGTGTTGATTTTTTGACCTAATCTAATCCAAACAAACAGCCAAAAACAGACAATTAGTGAGAATACCGCTCTAATGTTAGTATGTTATAAATTATAGGTAGTAATAAATTATAGGTGTCGTGCATTATTGATCTAACCAGCTAGGCATTTACAAACGGAAAAGAGCAATAAATTATATTTTAAATCTGAGAATTGGCGTAAAAATCACCTGCTTCACTTTAGTCCAATCCAGCACAATAAATCCAAGAGAATCCTTTTACAAGGTGCTTACTCACAGATGATTTAGAGGCTCATTTATGAAGCAATAAATAAATTGGACAGTCATTGGTCGTTTATGTTCCACGAACACACGGATTGTATGACACATAGTGAAAATAGTGGTCACTGAGTCATAGAGAGGATATTTAGATTTATTGTTTAATTGCTGGGTAAGCTAATCTCTGGTCAGGTAGGTAATGTGGTGATTCGGCGAATGTAGAAAGGAAAATGGAATTAAGAGCTCGAACTGATTATTCTGCTAACTGGTTGGGAGATGATGGTAACTGACTATATGTTAGATATTATTTAGAATTAAAAACCAAATATAAAGCTCATCTCAACAAATTTATTCTATATTATATTATACTAGCTTTTGCCCGCGGCTTCACCCGCGTACATAATCCCAGGATAAAAAGTATCCTATGTGTTATTCTGGGATATGGTCTACTCTTGTAGCAAGTTTCATCGAGATCCGTTAAGTAGTTTTTGCGTGAAAGAGTAACAAACATCCATACATCCATCCATACATACAAACTTTCGCATTTATAATATTAGTAGGATTATATATGTAGTGACCAGATCTTAGAATCGCTAAAACTGGCCAGAACGTTTAAAATATGATATGACAATCCTCGTTTGGCCACATAATTGATGTACCTAAACTCGTTAAAAAATTGGGCCCGTTTTGACATTTGAGAAAAACCCTAGAATGTAACTTGAAGTTATTTTAAAAGTTTCGTTACTGTTTTTGGTGTACAATGAAGTTAATTTTATTATATTATATAAAAATAAATAAATGGATAAAAAGAAAGCTCAGATAAACCACTATAAACTAATGAGATAATTTCGTTAATTATAATAAAAAAAATGAGCCATTTGAGTCGCAAGGACACCACATTGGTGCACAACACGTTGTTATTAAGGTCCCCAGAAAGTTTATTAAAATCAAGTGCACCTCTATTTAAAAAAACCAATTTTATATATGACTATATCCTAGTTCCCCGATAAATGGGCTATCTAACGCTAAAATTTATTTCTGATTCCGACTAGTAGTTCCTTTCCTAAGATTAGCGCATTCAAAAAAACAAACAAACAAAGTCTTCAGATCTGTAATATTATAAGACTACTAGCTGCTCCCAGCGGCTTCGCTCGCGTGATAGTAGAAAATTATCCCAAGGGAAAATACTTCCGGGATAAAGAGTATCCTATGTCCTATTCCAGGACATGGTCTATCCGTGTACCAAATTTCATCAAAATCGGTTTTGCCATTTAGGCGTGAAGACGTAACAAACAAAGAAACAAACTCACTTTCGCTTTTATAATATTGAGTAAGGATATTTAACCATAAGATATTAATTTTAGTTTATTATTTTTTAATACAACACGCTATAATAATATGCAGAATAGCAGCACTGGTGTTAAATTTTACTACCGTCATTAAAACTTTGTAATTAGTGGGTAGTTTCGACACTCCGTCGTTAATATTTTACTAATTAATTGCAAGTAGTACTTAAATAAACAGCTGTTATCAGCTGTAGCGTTGTTGTTTAAAAAGGTGTGAGTTGCCTTGGAACGCGAAAAGCAACTGAAGGAACATAGGTGGGTTTTAGTCATTAAAAGTCTGACAGTTACATTCTCTCTCGCTAAACCCAGTGCAAGAGAAGCTATTTATTTAATTCGCACCTCAAAAGAAAGTAAATGCTCCACGGTGACCCGCCATCGTAGGCTTTCGGACGGCGAGCAATGGGTAGCTCACGGTCCGGCCGTACAATAACCGTCCGGAAAAATAAGGTAATTATTAATCTTGTAATGTACCTAACTAAAAACTGTTATTGTAATGTTATTAGTGTAATAGAAAAAAATCGCTTTTGGTACAATTCGCTATTGTGACAAAATTATGTCAGTAAGTAATAATGGTTTGTATAAACCATTGTAATAACTTGATATTTTGCCGATTGTATTACCAACGCCTTCAGATTATGCTGTAATAAAACACTTATGTAAATAACAAATAAAATGTTCAATCAAATTCTTATCACATATATTTCCGCACACCATCACTTATGTTTGATAACCTTACGACTCTGACCGATGACGTCACGCTCGCTAGTCACCTATAGAGTTGCTATAGATATCGGACGTCTATTTCGCTCGGCTCACCATCGCCTCCGTGGCGCAATTGGCTAGCGCGTTCGGCTGTTAACCGAAAGGTTGGTGGTTCGAGCCCACCCGGGGGCGTCTCTTTTTGATCGTTTTAGAAATTTAAATATGTGTTTATTGAATCGTATTATTTATACTTTTATTTTATTTCATTTAGTTATGTTTTTTTTTTAATTATTGATAGGTTTGCGCTTGACCGCTATCTCACCTGATGGAAAGCGACGATGCGGTCGACGATGGAACGCGCTTACCTAGAAGAAACCTATTCACTCTCGACTTAAATATTCCCGGGTTGTAGCTATCAGGAAACACAGACTCCGGCAAGGAATTCCTTTCCTTAGCTGCACGCTGCTCTGTCTCCTAAATAATTTGAAATATCTTTTAAGTATATAATTCTTTTGTACGTGTGTTTGTCACCTAGTTCCTTCTAAACGGCTTGACCAATTTGGATGAAATTTTGTGTGTATATTTTACGGATTACCTGACGGATGGTTGGAAAACAATATTGAACCGAGCAGGTACAATGCAATCGGGTAATTACTAATTCAATTTTTTTATGGATAAAATATAGCTTTCAAGCAGAACAACGTCTGCCTTAAGTATATATTTTTTCTGTACATGTGTTAGTCACCGAACTCCTCTTAAACGGCTTAACCGTTTTGGATGAAATTTCGTGGATGTGGATGGTTCAAAAATACAATTTAACCCGGTAGATGGCGCTACAATCGGGTTCCCTTTTTTTCTGACGAAAAGCCATCTAAGGACAGGACAACGTCTTTTGAGACCGCTGGTAAAATATTCACATCATCATAAGATTTTCCTTGAATCAGATAAATCATATCATTATTTCAAGATCACCGAATTCGAGGCTTACCGTCGTTTTGGACACGTAATGCTCGGACACAGTGCCCCAATTGATACTTTTTAATTTTTTTTTTTTTATTTTGGTGAAGATTCGGACTCCGATAAAAAAAACTGTTTTGTACAGTCAGATGAAAAGTTTCATTTGATAAATATTAATTTATACAATCTAATCTTAGTGTAAATTAATATTTATCAAACAAAACTTTTTCATCTGACTGTACAAAACAGTTTTTTTTTTATCGGTGTCCGAATCGTAGTCTTCGACGCAGCTGGGCCCCTGCTTCCCAAGCCGTTTGATTTTTTAGACAGACTAACGTATGTAGATAATTGTACTAGGTTTTACTAGAGTCTTCGCCCACCCGAAAGCAGAAAATGATCGGAAAAGAATACTGCTGCAGATCTAGCCAAGTTACGGCCGTGTCGTTTCGAATCTCTTTCTACAGTCGGTAACGTCTCCGATTCCTTTGTTCTGACCACGTGACTTAACGTTGAGATGATGTTGTTCCCATATTTAAAGTTTTCTACCACCGTTTACGATGATGATGTTAGTGATAGCGTGACGAGTGACAGGACAGAATGGAAGAAAAAAACGTGTTGCGCCGACCTCAAATAAAACGGGATAAGGGCAGGAAGATGATGACTACCGTTTACGATAGTAGATTATTAACTTAGTTTTTAAATCCTCAGGAAAAATAATCTTATACGCTACGCTTTGGAACGTGCAACCTAGCTTCACTTTTCTTGGACTGACCGACATTTGACTATTCAAAAGTGCCTACATTTGGTCAGATTTGAAATAAATGATTTTAAATTTGAATTTGGTCTATCCGTGGGCCAAACATCCAAACCCATTCAGTCGTTTGAACGTGAAATAGTAACAAACGTACACACATGTATACAAAATTTCGCTTTTCTAATATTAGTGTGATGTTTGTTCGCAACTCATAAGTAGGACTTATTATAAAATGTATAAGATCTTGTTTACCTACAACATTATAATCTCAACGAAATAGTGGCTTCTCTCATAATATAAATGGAGGAAACTAGGTGGGGTTGCGAACCTTTTGAATGGGTTCATTAACGCTTTCACGGGAACTAGGTCGCGCTGCTTTACGCTGTGTATTTTGTAAAAATGTTTCTTACCACTGCCTTGATATATAAGCTTGAACGAAATTATTTTCTAAAATTATATATTTTGGCCTCCTTTGATCAAGCCTGTTTTGTAAGTAGAGTTGGAAATTCGCGCATTTATTTATCATATCGTTAATTTATCTGTTTTATTTTATTTCTCAGCATTGCCATCCAGCGTGGCAATGCTGCCAGCGTTCTGGGCACATTTCCCATTGACATCGATGTGGACGAATTATTTGATGCCCTATAAGTTCCTTTTGTTTTTACCCGTTTGTACATACGAGTATTATTACTTTAAGTTTGTATATATACCTATTAGTTTATAATATTTAATAATTAAGATGTATATGTCGCAGGTCTTTCACAAAATCAGGATTTTGATCAAAAACCTAGGTTTTTGATGAAAAACCGGAAGATGACAAATTTTAAACTCAATTTCATCATAAACCTGTTACAGTCCAGATTTTTGAAAAAACCTGAACTAGTTTACGTTTATGATGAAGTTCTGGGCAAAATTGATTTGTTTTATGACAAAATCAATTTAAATGAAATAAATAAAACAATCTATCATCATTTATAACTTAGTAGAAAGAAAACAATTTTTTATTTATCAAAATTTTACATCCATGATCCAATCAATATTCTTGTTCTTCAATCTAACGTTTATGAATATGATAATGTTTCAATTTTACCTGATTTTTAGTTACTATTAAATACGACTAAACAGAGACAAATTTCAAAAAAAATTGTAATAAAGAAAAGTTTACCACATGCTTGCTTTTTTATAAATCCCCTATTATAATTTTTTTATTATGACAGCTTGTAGACTTTTGACATCTAAAGTTGCATAAAAAAATATTTTTTTTGCATGCACACCGATTAGTCTTGCAGCGTACTTTAGATTTTTCACACGAGCATTTCTTAAAACCTTGACCAAATAAAGACATCTTTGAAGCAATTTCACGCAAACTCAGTTCATTGGTCGATACAGGTTCATTAAAGGCAGTAGCAGATTGATCATAAACCCAAACTAATTCAGGTTTTTGATAAAAAATCTGAGCTTTTACAGGTTTATGACGAAATAGAGTTTAAAATTTGTCATTTACCGGCTTTTCATCAAAAACGTAGGTTTTTGATCAAAAACCTAATTTTGTGAAAAACCTGCGACATATATATGTTAATAAATATCATTTAACTTTTTCAATATGACTTAGATTACATTTTTAAATCATTCTTAAAAGAACTTACAAAAATCCCATCGGTGTCGGGAATAAGGTCCAAGCTACCGATCGTTAGGACTCCAGAGATAGGAACCTCTTCATAATGCGAACCGTATCCAGGAGTACCGTCTACTGTATTAGGCCCTTGATCCAGCCGCTAAAAGATAGCTGCGACAGGACGTCTTGCGGCTGATATGATGATGATGATGATGATGTCGGATTTAATTCTAGAATCTAGATTGAATTATGTGATTCTTTGAAATGTATACTGTTTGTTAAAGAGATAGGAGTATACATGTGGATGGATGGAGAGGAAGAGAGAAAGAAAAGGGATTTTGCAACCAAATTGAGGATGTGCAACATTTGCTGATGGAGTGTGCCCGGAACAGAAATGAACGAGAGCTATTTATAAACGAATTTAAATTAAATCGACTAGATATAGGCATAATACAATCTATCTTATGTGTACCATCATCGGAGATTACTAAAAAGTTATGCCGCTTGATTACCGTTCTTTATGAATAGCTCTAGTATGCTTATTAAATAGTTAATTACGATTTAAAAAATAATTCCTAATTAGTTAAGCATGTTAGTAGAACAAATGCCCAAGTTAGTAGAAAAAATAAAATAAAAGCCCCTAAATAAAAACAGATTAAAAAAAAAAAAAGGGATTTCGTGACAACTTGGCGGGTGACAGACAGAACAGAATGGAAGAAAAAATGTGTTGCAGTGATCCCAATTAAAACGGGACAAAGGTAGGACAATGATGATGATGATGGGAACATCACCATTGTTAAAGAAGTAAAGTCACACACCTAAAACCTGACCGTAAAGATAAACATTATTTTGAATTAATTATGATAACCTGACAGAGATAAAACAATTAATTTATACCTCCACTAAAAACAATATGGCGTCTCAAACGACTCCCCATTACTTAAGCTACTGGCGTTTTAGCCCCAGGAACATATCGCTGTCTTTGTCTTATTGAAAAAGATAGAAAGAGACGGACATAGTTTATAGAGTTACTAATTGGACCACCCGATGGTTCGATACCTAATTACTATTTTATTTTTGAGATCAAGATTAGGGTTTTATTGATTAATTTAAATGGACGTACGTAAATCTCAATGTGGTTGGAAGATATTTGTTGTTTTTACTATTTTTTTGGGGTTCAGTGCTTTGGTTGGTTACTTATTCAAAGAATAATAAAATAAGTAATATTTTCTCACTACAATACAGTTTTTCATCATCATCATTTCAACTGACAGACGTCCACTGTTGGACATAGGCCTCCCCTAAGTGTCGCCACAATTATCGATCCTGTGTTGATCGACAATAAGTTAAAATCAATAAATTGTATGAGTTTCCAAAAAAATTGAATATATTGTAGGAGACTGGTGCCTATGTTCAAATCAAGTTCAAATATACGAAGTCCCTACCCCTTAACTTTTACATAACCTAGAATCTAGATAGTATAGGTACTAACGCGCTGGTAACATGTATAGAATTGTATAAACTTTTTGTACACCAAAATACTTAGTAACAATTTTACAGTTTTTTTTTATTGTTGATAGGTTCGCGCTTGACCGCTATCTCACCAGATGGAAACTGACGATGCGGTCGACGATGGGACGCGCTTACCTAGAAGAAACCTATTCACTCTCGACTTAAAGATTCCTGGGTTGTAGCGATCAGGAAACACAGACTCCAAACTTAAATCTATGGGTACATTATGTCAGTATTTTTAATGACAGCGATATCTACCAAACAACCTTAGAATGGATACTTAGACTTATTTATTTACTGGATAATGAGTTAAGAACTAATTACCTACTGAGGAATACCAAATATTTGATCAAAGACGTTAAATCTGTTTAGTACGAGTATCACTTTTGTTTTAAGGTTTTTTTTTTTTAAAATAAGCGCTCACCTCCTCTTACATCAAAATCTCCGATGATCGAATGATTTTTGATTTATAGGTAAAACAAAGGACGATTCGAATAAGGTGTTCTCATACTGGTTGTTCTCACCAACAAAAAAACTTAATTTTTATGTCACAAAACCGAGTGTACCACGTGAGATCGACAAATAGATGTGCGATTAACGCTTGTCCGACAAAACTATACTGAAGAAAGAAAGAAAGAAAAACGTTTATTCGAACCTTACACATACATTTAAATTAAAAAGCACTGCGACTTATCACAGTTTTTTTTTGCGATGGGGAAAATCATCTTATGACAAAACCCGCTCTTGGGTGGAGCGGGAGATAGTGTCAGACTCTTACTGACTAAAAACCTCGCGCCGTTACCGCACGCTTGTTCGACACACTGAAACTCGACGTTACTCTAGTGCGACATGATGCTCGGTTACAAGTTCTAGGTAATGTTCCAGAATTTGATTCCGGGTTAGAAAACTTGTTAGTACTAATTACAGATCTGTTAATCACAGGTAACATGGAAAATTTATCCAAATAACTTATTAAAATCTTTCTCCTTTCTTTCAGTCCATCCAAAGGTTGTCTGTAAGAGAACGCCAAGTGCGATAAGACCGCCCATTGTAAGTACAATTATTTTTAATAATGTTTGTCCATTTTTCTTTGTTTATGTGGTGTACAATAAAGAATATAACAAAAAAAAAAAACTTTACTTTGCCTTGTTTCCAATAAAAAAAAACATACTTTTTGAAAATTTTTTTTTCACATAAGTCAAAACAAAATAAATTAATACACCTACACGAAAACCCGCTCTTATACCACCGCTTTTAGGCATGCAATTGCACATCCATTTGTAGATCTCACGTGGTACACTCCCCCCCCCCCCCAACGTAAAAAACCAGACTAAAAGCTAAAACTAAAACCAAAAACTAAAATAGCCGAAGCAGTCCATAAAGACAGGTGACACAAAAAGCGGGCGCTCTTTGTTACAAAGTTATAGCGGTAAAAACCTGGACACGGGCGCCATCTGCTGGTGACAATGGTGAGATTTATCGTCTACTTACGCCATAGGAGCGTCTGTGATGCGAGGCTTGAGGGATAAGCGGTAGCGGGTAACTGCGTCACACGTATTTATACATCGTGTTTTTTTTTATATCCCATAACAGGCATCTCCGGCATCAAAGAATCAGCTGGCTACAGGTATATTTTTTTTATTTTCATTTTCCACTTGTTCGATAAATTCTTGATTGAGACGACAGCGTAAATATATGAGGGCATTTAAATATTTTTTTTTCTATAATTTTTACAATACTAGTGCGAAATTCGGCAAGGTCGCAAAATTAAAGATTTGTTATAAATAGGTAATGCGTTTAGAAAAAGAAGGAAAGAATAAATACCTTCAGTTATGGGATATCAAATCAGGTTTTTATAAACCTAGCTCAGGAAAGTCGCTAATTTTACATAACTTTAGGTTTAAAGAATTAGTTTCATAAATCCTAATATATAGTTAATTTTACATATAGTTATTTGTTGGATACTAGCATAGTTATTAATTTAAGATTTAATTGTTGCAAAAATATTTAATAATATTGTGTAAAGGGTTTAATAAAGATTTTATTATTATTATTATTATTATATTATCAAAAACAACACATTGTAGACGTGTAAGTACAGTCACGTATTCTCTTTGGTCACGAGTAATGACATTAAATCACCATCATCAACACAGCTGCAAGACATTCACTAGACACAGGCCGCAACAACAATCGGTCCAGTGCATACCGCATCCATCGAATTCCTGCGACCCTCACCAAGTCATCGATCCACTCGTGTGAGGCCTTCCAACGCTTCCATCGCCATTCCAGAACTTTTTCTGTTCTGAATGGCGAGCAATGTGCCCTACTCATTGCCACTTAAGTTTGACAATTCTTCGAGCTATCAGTAACCTTGGTTCTCCTGCGGATATCTTCATATCTGATGCGATCAAGAAAGAAACTTCAAGAATAGCCATTCCCATTGTCATCAAATTTTATATTGATCTTATCTTCAGCCATTTAAGATTTAAGTGTACGACAATTTATTATTCTAACTTAACCAATAAACAGATTTCAACTGTAACCAAATACTGAATATGCACCAAAACAATCGAGGAATGCAATGGATATTTCCGAATATAAAACTCTTCTACTTGACTCTCTGGTTTGGTGAGTGTCTGTACAATTCTATGACTTGGACCAAACCCTTATAGCTGTCTTGCAGATTAAAATCAGCAGCATGGACTTGCCAATAAAGTCCTCACAATATATAATAACATCAGATCTGTACCTAAGTCAATTAATCTACGTAGGTATGTACTTAATGTTTCAAGTTCAAAGAACTCTCATTAATAGATTGGTTTGATAGAATGGTGAGGTTTGAATAGAATGTTTCAAGTTCAAAGAACTCTCATTAATAGAGTGGTAAAAAAGGAGGTTATGGATTCGACCAGCAACTATGTCATCGTCAACATCATTTCAGCCGAAACACGTTCACTGCTGGACATAGGTAGAGGTCAAGTTCACTTGGGGGAACCCAACTGTCGTCACACACAACTGACCCGTAGGTCATCATCATCATTTCATAAGCCGAAAGACGACCACTGTTGGACATAGACCTCCCCCAATAAATTAATGTCGTCCTGTGCTTCTCGCATATATCAGATCCCCGCGACTCTCGCTGCGCCGCTGCGTCTTCCGGTACATGTTGCCCACTTCAGAACTTTTCAGCCCCAACGACCACTTGTGTGTTATGAAGTGATTGGCATTCCAAAACTTTTTCTGTTCTAAATGGCGAGCAATGTGCTCCTGTCCACTGCCATTTAAGTTTCCACACATACGTTCAGTGAAACCTGATAATCTGGGTTCAAAAGGGACCTAAGCTTTTTAACACAGTTTGTACACAAATAAATACTTTTCTTTCTTTCTTCTTTCTTTCTTTCACAGAAACCAACTTTCTCGAGGGCGAAGCGGCGGCGGTGTGTAGAATAGTCAATGTATATAATGTAAGTATCTACATAATAGGCAACGGTACTCACGCCCCAGCTGCCACTGGGATTTCGATCCCAATTTCCGAACACCGTAGGCGCGGGCTTGCGGACGGCGAGCAATGGGTAGCTCGCTATCCAGTCGTAAGGTTACCGTCAGGACCGAGCCCAAGACATCGACGGCGCATGTTGTTCCACGCGCGCCTCAAGAAATTGTCAGCAAACTGTAGTGGCCCAGTAGGGTCGAAGCCTACTGCGGCCAAGGGTCTGCTTCTGAAAGCAAGATTCGGCCCTGGTATCTACGAAAGGCAACGAAGGAACAGGACAGGCTTTTAGTCAATAAAAGTTCAACACTATCTCCCGCTCCGCCTAAGGGCGGGGAAAAGTCATTGGCTGATTTTCTCAACTACAAAAAACAGTACATAATATTTAGTTAGTTTAGTTATTTTAATCTAATTGAAAACGCATTCATAAAATAATCATAATTATTTTAAGCAACCAATGTTTGCATATAGAATAAAATTTTATTAAAAAAAAATAGAAACAGTTATAGCGTATGCAAATATTGCCATTACAAATATTACTTAAATTCTAATTATAATTTAAACAATGGAATGAACAAGTATGTACTTAATACACGGTCTCCTTAATTTGATCAAAGCAAAAGAAAATACAAATGAGGCCGAACAGAATTAATATTATAAAAATTAAATAATTGTTGACTTAATTTTACTGTTAGTTTATTTTAATTTTGAACATTTTAAATATTTTATTATACAAAGTACATTCATGAGATTTAGCGAAATTTCATTTATAATCCAGCATAATAAGAAAAATGGGTTAATACTTTACATGCAGTAATCAATAAAAAAAAGGGGAAAACTGACCGCCTAACATATCAACGCACAGCAAAATGGCTTTCTTCATACAAACTACTGGGACTAAGACCGTGAAATTTGACACAAAGTTTCCATTTATGACGTAAGCGAGCAGGAGAAAAAAAACAAAACAAAGGATTTTCTAAAATTCACCCCCTAAGGGGGAGTCCAAAAGGAGGAGGCAGACCGCATCAGGCAACGGCACCCTCGCTGCCGCCGCCGGGATTCCGATACCGATTTCCGGCCACCGTAGACGCGGGCTTGCTGACGGCGAGCCATGGGTAGCTCGCTGTCCGATCGTCCGGAAACTGTCCGGACCGAGCCCAAGACGTCGACGGCACGCACTGTTCCCGCGCGCCTCAAGGAGTTGTCAGCAACAGGAGGGACCCAGCTGGGTCGAAGCCTACTGGGGCCAGGGTTATCCGAAAGGAAGCTCGTGCCCCGGTATGAAGGCTAGAAGGAACGGGGTGGATTTTTAGTCAGTAAGAGTCTGACACTATTTCCCGCTCCACCCAAGAGCGAAGGTTGTCATAAGATGATATACAACACCCACACAAAACAAAGGGGGAGTCCAAAGTTTGTATAGAAAACCCAACACGCGAGCGAAGCCGCTGGCAGAAGCTAGTTCCTAATAAATATGGACAACACGCAACAAACCATAAAAAGATCAACATAAAATTAACGTCTAATTAATAAACTAACTTTAATTCCATCTTTTAAAAAAGTTTTAATACCGTATGACATTTACACGATTCTAATCCGATCCTGCCACAGATAACGAAATATTCCCAAAACGTAAATTATTTTCAATTACGAAAAAAAAAGTATAAGCAGCGGGTGACATCCCTTTTATAGTTTTACCTTTATTAATGCGTGTTTTTAAAGAATTTATGTTTGACATTTGTGGCTGTATACGCCGCTACCATTAGTAAAAAAAAAACTGGTAGGTGAATGCTATGACTTTTTATACTAAGGATAACACGGGACTCGTGTGCTGTTTCCGACAAAAAAAGGTTTTATAATTTTGTATGAACCACACCCCATATTTTTTTAAATTTATTCTAGTGGTTTCTACAGGGTTATTTATAAAACACTAACAACCTTACAGGACTGTATTACTAACATCATGAACAACAACTTTTGTTCTAAAACATAATAGGTACATTTACCAAAAACAATCCTTCCATATTTTCTTGTTCTACTCGGCGGGGATGCTCCCCAACCCCCCTCCCCAAAGCTATTGTACTATCGCTTGCTTTGCATAGACTTTGTAATATTTAGAACAATAATTAAATTTATTATTTAATTTTATCTTTGTATGAAATTTTAATGAACTAAAATATGATACATTTTTGAAAGTCATAGGAGAAAAGTTCTCTAGCAAATCAGGTTTCTTCATTTATTAGCCACGCTATTGCCAGGAACCATAAGAATTTTTAATATCAATATCGCAGTAGAAATAGAGTAGGACTGGAACAATTTGCCTGCTGCGGTCTTCCCGTCCGATTACAATTTGAGCGTCTTCAAGGCTAGAGTGAATAGGCTTTTAATAAACTAGTGTACCTCACGATCAACGCTTGCATCACCGCTTACCATCAGGTGGGATTGCAGTCGAGTACTAGTTTATATCAGATAAAAAAAAAAGAAATCGTTTAAAAAAATTATACATTAGACTTAGACAGCGACAACTAGCGTCATCTGTTATCATTCTAACTCACTAACACAACATGGATAGAATTATTGAACTCTAGCGCATTGCAATGAAATAAATACTACAAAACTACCTGAACCTGTTTAAAAGTGGTCCAGACTGTGGACAAGAGAAAATCATTCTGTTTTAATATAAAATTCCTTAGTCTGACGCATCTTTATCAAATGCCCGTATAATCACCACTTTAGCCCGGGGGTAACACAATTTAAAGGATATTTCGATAATTCCCTTCAATTATCTTAACACAGTAATTTACTCAATCATTTAAACTCTATTTCTCAGACATTATGATTTATTGTGTGGGATTTATAATATTGTATCATGGTAACTGATATTTTTTTTAGGAACTCGTAATAACAGGTGCACGAATCGTTTCTCCAAACTTAAGTGGCAGTGCAGGGCACATTCTTCGCAGATCGATAAATGATAAATAAATGATAAATGATATTTATTTTTGCAAATAGGTTTAAAAAAACACTTTTACACGTCAATTTTTTTTTTTGTCTGTTTAAGCTAGATGAGGCCGGTGTTTCCTAGCTGACTACCCTGAGAAGAAACACCGAAACAAACTCAGGGGTCAAAGTCTCTTTTAAAGTCCATACAATAAATATGTAATGGTCAAATCACATGAGAACCATGCCGATTAATCTGAGATGGTCTTTTGAAGAAAGAACCATACAGATTTGAGTGGACCCGTCCAATCAGTGTAAGCATTTGTCAGTATTCGCAAAGCTCAACTCAGGACTACTAAGGAGCTCAACGACTTGACGAACAATACCAATGAAAGGACATTTGGGTAGGCCGCAGAAAATACTCAAATTGCCAGACAAACGGTTACGAGAAATAAAAAAGTAACCAACATAGTCCTCACATTCACAATAATAAAAAGAAAGTTAATTTTTACAATGTAAAAATACTTACAAAGTAAATATTTATGTCAAAAATTAATAATAATAAACATTATTTAATATAACATGTCAAATTGTAAAATAAAATAATTTACAATGTCAAATTGTAAAATAAAATAATATTACAATGTCAAATTGTAAAAACTAAACATTAATGTCAAAATGAATAAAAAAATTAATGAATAATAAACACAATTTAAAACAAAAAAAAAAAAAAAATTACAACAGTTATGTTATAAGAATTAGAGGGTACTGGAGCAGGTCAGTCCCAAGCCTTTTCGTCATCAACATAGTCCTTTACAGTGTAAAAAGCTTTTTGGAAAAGTTTTCGCTTTACAAATGATTTGAATTTATTAAGGCTGAGTTGTTGAATATGACTAGGCAGTTTATTATAGAAGCGTATACATTGACATCTAAATGAGCCCCCTATTTTTTTGAGCCTGGTTGCTGGAACTACAAACTACGATGGGGTCGAAAGGTCCTGGAGTGGCAACCACGTATCGGAAGACGCAGCGTTGGAAGGTGACAAAGGTGGACTAATGGCCTGGTGAGAGTCACGGGAATTCAATGGATGCGAGATGCACAGGACCAGTAATTGTTATGGCAGTATCAGTATCGAATGTAGACTACCCTAGTCACATTCTTAATTATTCGGTTTCGAACCCGCAACTTAATGCATGAGAGACGGATGCCTACATCACTGGGCTATCACGACACTATATTTATTAAAATCGATGTAACATTGACAAAAGTTCTGCGGTAAGTATAAGTAAATACATACACAAGCGCCTGCGCAATTAAAATAGCAATAAAATGCGTTATAATGAATGTCGCTTAGGTAAATACTGAAGGCTTTAAGCATGAACACAGCCTCTACCATTGCTGTGCCCACCCATTGCTGTGAACTATAAGAAAATCTTCGATTCTATCGAGATGCAGTCTCTCCAATGGTAACTGATTGAAAGGGGTTTGGTATGATCAGAATGTCTTGGCGTGATCCGATCACCAATCAAGATATCTTCATTCCAGGAGCACTTGAACCAAGGTCACCGATATCCCCAGAAGAATTACCCATCTTAAGCGACAGGACACATACTCAGGCCTCGCAGAGCTGATGGTTCAAGGGGCTAATACGTTCTGATGTGGCAACTGCGTATTGGAAGCTTATCTCCAGCAATGGATAGTGGTCAAACGTGAGCCTATACATTATATAAAAAAAGGATGTTTTATACGATTTAAATATTTTTCATCATCATTTCAGCCGAAAGTCATCCACTGTTGGACATAGGCCTCCCAGGCGTCGCCTTAACGACCGGTCCGGTGCGTCTCGCATCCATCGGTTTCCAGACGATCATGATGATGAGGATGATTCAAAAGTGTCCTTATTATTTCACCACGGATATGTAGAGGGATGTTAATGGAAAGGATTATGCTCGGGGTTTCCATGCCTAATGGAGTGAATATATCCGCGGAGAAAAATCAACAAACTTAAGTGGCAGTGGGCAGGACATATTGCTCGCAAAATAAATGGTCGTTGAGACCTTGGAAGGTCTTCCACAAGGGCCGGTGACCTGGTGAGGCTCGATGGAATCCGATGGATGCAAGACGCACAGGACCGTTCATTGTGGTGACACTCAGGGGAGTCTTTTGTCCAACAGTTCAGCTGAATTGATGAAACACTGTTCTATAAATAAATTAAAATAAATTTCTTCCAACCACTGAGATAACTTCATTCGCTAACTGACTCCACATTCATCTAAATACACGCTACTACACACTAACACGCCCCGCAGTGCAATTTACTAAATCTAGTAAAGGCGCGCACACACCGTCGCAAAGTTAATAATGAGCGCTGCAATTAAAGAGCGTGACACACCTGCGGGTTTGAACTAAATGCGTCTTCGTTACTGTACTCTTTATTAAAGTGCTTACAAAGTCAATCTGCACAGACCTACAAGGTGTTTTTTTTAAAGCTTTTATTTAGTTTCACCTGTCCCGATGTTTGTCTGTCAAATCAAATCTTGAAAATTAAATTTGACCTACTTTCCGGTTACCGATTGAGCTGAAATTTGGCATGCATGTGTCAATCAGATGACAATGCAAAATTATTTTGACAAAGAACTGATCTGATGATGGAACTGGAAGGTGGCTATAGGTACTTGGTAGTTAAACGACACAATCCGATCGAGTTTTGGCTCGTATGATTCGTCTTGACGAGTATTAATTATATAGGTATCGAGCTATAAAAGCTAGCTATGAAGAAATGATTTTCATTAAAAGCTTGATTTTTACTGGCATAGTTGGCGGTATAATGATGTACCCACTGCTGAGTCTCAGGCCTCCTCTCTAGGGGAGGGAATGGGCTGTAATCCACCACGCGGGCCTGTCTAGTGCGGGTTGGTGGGTTACATGTCTTCGAATTTTTGGTTCTAGGACATGCCGGTTTCCTCAGAATGTTTTCCTTCACCGTTTTGAGAGTAGTGGTGATGAAATAAATAACACAAAGTAATACATCTGGTTGGGTTTGTAACCGCGACCTACAACTCGTAAGTCGAGGCCATCACCATTCGGCCACCACAGCTTCCTTTTTTACTAATTAATCAATATTTCAGAGGGTAAAAGAAGTATCTATAGTTACAATGACCCTGTGGTCATAAGGTTTTAGTCAGTAAAAGTCTGCCATGCCTTCAGAGCTGGAGAAATCATTCACTCGCTCGCTCAATCATAGCCCTCGTTTATATTTTAACGTTTTTTTTTTCTTTTTTTTTTTCGGTGGGCAAAAATCATCCCTTGACAATCCCTGCTCTTGGGTGGAGCGAGAGATAATGTCAGACTCTTACTGACTAAAAAATCCACCCCGTTCCTTCTCGCCTTTATACCGGGGCTCGAGTTCCTTTCGGATAACCCTGGCCCTAGTAGGCTTCGACCCAGCTGGTCCCCTCCTGCTGCTGAGAACTCCTTGAGGCGCGCGGGAACAGTGCACGCCGTCGACGTCTTGGGCTCGGTCCGGACAGTTACCGGACGGTCGGACAGCGAGCTACCCATGGCTCGCCGTCCGCGAGCCCGCGTCTATGGTGGCCGGAAATCGGGATCGAAATCCCAAAGGCGGCGGCGAGAGCGCCGTTGCCTGATGCGGTCGGCCTCCTCCTTTGCTAGCATTACTATATTATAACTTCAGACCAAATATTGTTAGTGATTTAAAAAACACCCTGTACAGTAGATTACATTTTGTAAAGAATATTTTAAGGGTGCTTTATTATAAAAGATTCTGAATCAAATTGTAAATCTTTTACAAAGTGATTGGGTAACTTTAATTATTGTGCGAGTTGTATGCAAATTAAGTTTTAGAGTTTCGAAAAGAGTAAAGATTTTTCGGGGAATAGTTAATTAGTTTGGGTGTTAAAAATATATAATTATGGTTTTTATTATAGTTATATTTTAAATGCTACGAATAAAATGGGTTAGTTAGTAGTGTTTTCTTGAATTATATTTTACGAACGTGCATTGATAAATGATAAATTATGCTGGAACAGCTGGCCCTTCTTCTTTTCGTGTCGATACTCTTAAACTATACTTTTTCTGACCAATATTTGGCAACCTGTACCGCTCTATTGTTGGCCTCGTATAGATCCTGAAAACTGCAGGTGGTAATGCAGGATGGGCAGCATAGTAGGTGGCACATGTCCTGTGGAGAGGCTCCACACTGGCACTGTGCTAGAGATGGGTCGAGGGAGCCCCATTTGGCCAGATTGCTTTTACAGCGGCCAACCTGGGTTCGCAGATGTCTCAAACAGCTGGCCCTAAAAGGACACATTGGCAATTCAGCTAAAAGCAGATCATTTCTCGAATTACGAGCAGATCATGAGCTAATCTACTTCTACACTAATATATTAAATAGGTAAAAAATTTTTTTTTTGTTTGTTTGTAGGAGGTAATCTTCAAAAGTACTGCTCCGATTGCTATAATTTTTTCGCCGATAGAAAGCTGCTTTATTCGTGAGTGACATAGAGTATATTTTATGTACGTAGACGAAGCTGCAGGCAAAAGCCAGTGATTCATATTTTGATTCTGCTAAAGCGGCCTTTTTAGACCCGCAGGAGTGGGTTTTAGACAGTAAAAGTCTGACACACCCTCTAGCTCCGCCGTAAAGCGGGAGATTAACTTCCTAAAAAAAAAACAATCAACATGAAAACCTCTCAATGCCAAACACAATCAATAACTACAATTCCCGAAACAGATGTGGATGAGAAATCCGAAATCTGTAGTAGTTGAACAAAGAGGGACGCAAAAGTTTGACAAAACAAACCGAGAGTCCCTTTTAAAAACCATTATCGTTCAAACGGAGCCACTCTGAGCGAAACTCTATAGCTGGGTTGAGGTGGGGTCACAGTAACAGCGAGTAGAAAGGCTCGGAATGAATCTTAAAACCAGGGGCGTAGATAGGTGACTGGCTCTTGAGCTAACAAATCTGAAGCCCTTTTTTACGTGGGAAATTATGAAATAAACTTCTCCTGCAAACTTCTTTAATCATTGCAACTCGGTTTACGCTCATAGGTCGAGCAGGAGGAATTCTCAGACTTCCTAGTCAATTCCAAAGTCAAATGTTATTAATAATTAAGAAAACTGACAATTGGTACGGCGAGTGAGAACAATATAATTTAGTCGATTATTGGTTGTTAAATTGTCATAATCACCGACATATACCTAGATTAGCATAGCATAGTCGACCTTATAATGTTCCCACTGTTGGAATTCAGGCCTCCTCTCTCGAAGAGGAAATAGGCCGTAGTCCACCACGCGGGCCTAGTGCGGAATGGTGGGTGTCACATACCAACATATCTACATTACTTATTACTAAGACGAAAGTTTGTATTATTTATGTATATTATTTTTTGTGTGTTTATGGGTATGTTTGTTAACTCTTCACTCTCAATTGGCTGTAGGGATTCGGATGAAATTTTACAAATGGTAGATGATATCCTGGAATATATTCTATCGCGATAATTTTCTACGTCAAACAGATGAAATCGATGATAGAAGCCATTTCAAGAATATTGTTGAGGGATGACACTAGTCGTGTCAATTTGTTATAACATTTGTAGAGTGAATTGTTGATAAAATTATTGACAAAGTGGTTAAGTTTCCAGAGTTCGTCCAAAGATAAAATAAAAACAGTAAACCTCTTTATATAATGAATAGAAATCTCTATCTCTATATTCTACACTTAAACTTATCGCTCCGCTTATCTCCTCCACCGCTCACACCGAAACCCAACATTGAATTAATAGCAAAGAGCAATTCAATAATGCTTCAATGATTTTTAATATTCGAACAATTCGCAGCCTCGATGTATTGTCCATTCACCGAAACCAATTTTTGGTCGAGATCACCCAACAAGGTAAATCAAATCGTGACTAGGTTATCAGAGAGTTGAAATTCGATTGTGTTATAAGTTTAAAAGCACATTCAGACATGTGTGGAGAATAATTACAGGGTTGCCGTAGACCAATATTTCATGGTTGATCAACCGACATCAGAAGATGGGATCTGATTTTCAATAAAGCGAAATTTTTAAATCTTTTTACGCTAGCTGAGCAATGCACTTGCGAAATTCATTTTTAGGGTTCAATACTTAAAGGGTAAAACGGGACCCCATTATTAAGACTTCGATGTCCGTCGGGCTGTCACAAGATGATAAGACTGTGATAGTTGGACAGTAGAAATTTTGACATACGATTTTTTTTCTGTAGGCACTATAACCTCTTCCTCCTCGAGTCGTCTTCCTCATTACTGAGGGTCGTGAAGATCCCACTGGATTAGTTTCTTATTTATCGTATCTCACCGTCTGTGACGGTTCTTAGCGTCATGAAGTGCGACGTGAATTTGGTCCAGTGTGGAGCGGACCTGATCTGCCCATCTTATTGGGCTGCGGCCTCTTGGTCTTTAACCACTATACCAACAATACTAAAAACTCATTAAAATAAATAGTAGGGCTCTCACAGAACAAACGAATTTGTTTTCTTGCCTTTTTTACAATACAGAACCCTTCGTGCGCGAGTCCGACTCGGACTTGCCCAGTTATTTGAAGTTTTATTTTCTTATTATATTAAATATTTTAAAAGCAAACACTTTAAAATTATGATACACAATGATTTTAGTGGCAATAATGTGTGATTTTGGGGTATCCGACAGATGGGATAATAGCTCTGTGGTATATATGTCGCAGGTTCTTCACAAAATTAGGTTTTTGATCAAAAAATTGTTTCCTCTCTACTAAGTTACAAATGATTGTTTTATTTATTTCATTTAAATTGATTTTGTCATAAAACAGCAATTTTGCCCAGAACTTCATCATAAACCTAAACTAGTTCAGGTTTTTGATCAAAAATCTGGACTGTAACAGGTTTATGATGAAATTGAGTTTAAAATTTGTCATCGTCCGGTTTTTCATCAAAAACCTAGGTTTTTTAATCAAAAACCTAATTTTGTGAAAAACCTGCGACATATAGATATGTGTATAATTCGCTCGGTTAGAACGGCTGTCTGTTTGTATTCAGACATAGATTCATGTATTTTTAAATATATTTGCTGTCTGAATTGGGCAGTTGACTTAATTTATTTAATTATTTGAGCCCATCGACTTATATTCCAGTAATAGACAAGTGGTTCTATGGAAACCATTTGTCAAAATACCGAAAAGTTAAAACAAAATTTCTCTGCAGCGCTACATTGGCGTTATGCCGTCTAACAGAACTATTGCAACATGTAGCCCTAAGATAGCTTTTAGAAGATACTTTTTTCGCGACCAAAATGTCTTAAGCGCCATAAATTTCGTGGCACGTACGCGTTTCGTTCAACATAGTGTAATGTTCAAGGTGTAGTACAGTTGTCATTACACCTGAGTTAACTGAAGCGAGTGTTCGGCATGCCTAATCTAGTGCATAGTACATATATCTCGATTTTTGAAGGTTCAAACATCGATATTAAAAGTTAGTCTATATGAAAGACGTCACACAGTATGACCATCAGTCTATCCAAGGAGTATCGTGTTGCCCAGTAATTGGGTTGTGAAGGTCTGATAAGCAATCGCTCCAGGCGGTCGCCTCCTTCTGCGAAGCAGTAATGCTAGTAAAGGAGGAGGCCGACCGCATCAGGCTATCGCGCGCCTCAAGGAGTTGTCAGCAGCAGGAGGGGCCCAGCTGGGTCGAAGCCTACTGGGGACAGGGTTGTTCGAAAGGGAGCTCGTGCCTCGGTATGAAGGCTAGAAGGAACGGGATGAGGCTTTTAGTCAGTAAGCGTCTGACACTATCTCCCGCTCCACCCAAGAGCGGGTTTTGTCATAAGATGATTTTCACTATCGAAAAAAAAAATGATAGGCAGTTGCTCCATGTATAACAAAATACTCAGCCGCATCTAGTTTAACTGGAAGCCAACCCCAAGCTACTTGGGCTAGTGGAATTCATTAAGCCCCAAGCGAGCGCCGGCGTTCGCTCTATCATTGTCTTTCTATTTTGTCTTTAATTCATGAATCCCCAAGCGACCACCGGTGGCCGCGCATCTATTGTCTTATTATTGTGTCTCTAATTGACGGTATCTGAAGGTGTTAATTACGGTATTCGAAAGGTCTCTTTGAGAGGCTAGGAAGATGATGAAACAAACTTTATCGCATTTAGTTTTTTTTTTCAAATACATTATATTAGAGAAGGTGTCAAATAAACAAAAAAAATGACAGGTTTTCAGGCAAAAAAGTAAAAAGAAACGGTATTAAAATTATTTTTTAATTTTAACTTTAAATACCTTGCACTTTCATCTTGTGTTACATACAAAACGATTTGTTTTGCTTATTCGCTTTTCAATAACAGATCCCAACATTCTCCTTAGCCGGCAGATCTGCAGTTAGAGCGCCATGTGTTGCAATCCTTCCTCGCTCCATTTCTTGTACATTCATATGCTCCATACCTACATCTACAATACATGACATGTGCACATAGTGCAAGCGCATCACTGAACTGACATTTCTGAAGAAAGTATTTCAAGCTAGCTTTAGTCCACGGTTTTACTCGCGTGCATAAAATAGCCTATGTCACTCTGAAATAAAGCAGCTTCCTATCGGTGAAAAATTTTTCTCAATCGGACGAGTACTTCTAGAGACTACCTTCTACAAATGAACGCATGCCCTCTGGCATATTCAGCTTGGCCGCCAGTAAACCGGGGCCTGGAATGAAAGGCAACGAAGGTGGAGTGGGTTTTAATCAGTTAAAGTCTGATACGCTTTCCCGCTCCGCTCAACGGCGGGAGATGTCATTGGGTGATTTGCCACTTACAGAAAAAGTTGTATCTGACTTTTTCACGAAGGTTATCTGATAACAAACTGTCTAAAGTTGAAGTCATCATCAAATAATCTCCCACTTTGGTTGGAGCGAGAATTATGAGTATACATGTGGATGGATGGAGAGGGAGAGGGAGGCCAAAGAAAAGATGGATGGATTGCGTGAAGAGAGCGATATGAAAGAAAAGGAAGTTAATAAAAGCATTACGAGTGACAGGGTAGAATGGAAGAAAAAAACGTGTTGCGCCGACCCCAAATAAGATGAGACAAGGGCAGAAAGAAGAAGAAGGTTGGAGCGAGAAGAAGTGTTAGAATTTGATTGACTCATGTTTTTTCAGTTGCCCTTTTGCGTTTATTTAAGTCCAAGTCACCCTAACAACTACTATATACGTTGTTTTTTAAAATGTATCCTATCTATTCATAATTCTCTCTCTCTGGTCATTTGCAAAACGACCACATTCCTCTGAACCCGATCTATGCTAAGCATATTGGAGATGCATTCTTGACCTACATGACGTACTTACCCTGGAGAGCACAATACCGTCAGCTTGACGGAGCAAATGCTAAACTGAGCTATTGTAGATAGATCGAGTTCGAAGGGACGGAAACGAAATTTTGATTTGTTGACCGATTTTATTCGTGAACTGTATAAATCGGTGCGAAATGGGACCGTCATTATCCTGCTTTCTACTATCTTATTAACATACTAGCTTTTGGCTGCAACTTTATCTGTGTACATCAAACATAGCTTATGTAGTTAATATACTAGTGCGCCTCACTTTCAACGATTAAGATGATTTTTGCCCTCTGTAAAAAAAAAAAAAATTTAACGATTGCATCAGTTCTAGATTCTTTTTTTTTACGGTGGGCAAAAATCATCTTATGACAACCCCCGCTTTTGGGTGGAGCGGGAGATAGTGTCAGACTCTTACTGACTAAAAACTCACCCCGTTCCTTCTAGCCTCTTCTTACCGGGGCTCGAGCTTCCTTTCGGATAACCCTAGCCCCAGTAGGCTTCGACCCAGCTGGGCCCCTACTGCTGCTGACAACTCCTTAAGGCGCGCGAGAACAGTGCGCGCCATCGACATCTTGGGCTCGGTACGGACAGTTACCGGACGGTCGGACAGCGAGCTACCCATGGCTCGCCGTCGTGACGGTGGGATCGCAGTCAAGCACTAGTTTATATCGATAAAAAAAATTCACTACGGAATAAAGTAACTTTCTATAGGTGAAAAAAAATTACCAATCGGACCAGTACTTTCAGAGATTACTTCCTATAAACAAAAAAAAAGTTTTATCTCGTTATAATACTAGTGTAGATTTTACAAGCTTATTTAGTTTCACCTGTCCCGATGTTTGTCTGTAATCAAATCTTGCAAATTAAATTTGACCCACTTTTCAGTTACCGATTGAGCTGAAATTTTGCAGGCATGTGTAAATCAGATGACAATGCAAAATTATTAAGATATGGAGATGATCTGATGATGGAACCGGAAGGTGGCTATAGGAACTTGGTAGTTAAACGACACAACCCCATCGAGTTTGGGCTCGTATGATTTGTCTTGACGAGTATTAATTATATAGGTATACCGAGCTATAAAAGCTTGCTATGAAAAAACTAGCTTTCCGCCCGCGGCTTCGCCCCCGTGGACTACAGTTTATATCCCGCGGGCAGAGACCCGTGCTCAGCAGTGGAATAATAGGTAGCCTATGTGTTATTCCAGTGTCTCTTCTACCTACCTACCAAATTTGATCTAAATCCGTTCAGTAGTTTTTGCGTGAAAGCGTAACAGACAGACAGACAGACAGAGTTACTTTCGCATCTATAATATTAGTAAGGAATAAGGATTATTTTCATTAAAAGCTTGTTTAATCACTTTTTCTTCTTCAGCATTTTTATAAATTCAAATAACTGTGATTCAATAAGATCTCAATTTGTTAGACTTCCCAGAATTAAATCTATGATCTAGTCTTGATCAAATATTAATAACAGATTGTTTCTATGTACATATTTTGTCTGAAGCCGGCAAACGCCTACGCTGGCGCCAGCGCGAAAATTACTTTTTCAGCTTCTCGGAAATAATAGGTCGAAATATATTCGTAATCTGTAATTATTCATGATCTGTAGACAGTTAGATAGATATATTTTTCACTTTAATTCATGAATCCCCAAGCGACCACCGGTGGCCGCGCATCTATTGTCTTACTATTGTGTCTCTAATTGACGGTATCTGAAGGGTTAATAAATTGTATAGTGGGAGTTGAGGATAATTTGTATTAAAAGAGTAGAAATGAGTACTATTCGCCATATCGATTACTAGAAAATGTATCTTTTAGGTCCTGCTTTTTTTAATAGCCTCGCCACTATCTCCCTGACCAGCGGTTTTTTTTTACGGTAGACAAACATCGTCATATGACTATAGGCTTCGACCCAGCTATAACCCTCCTGTTGCTGACTCCCTGACCAGCGGTGCTATTCTCTAAGAAAACAGCCTTGAGCGCAGCGCTGGCTGCTGTGACGAGTCGAGAACGAATTACATAATTAACAATCCAATGTATTGTTTTGGCAATGGCATATTGGATTGTTAATCCAATGTACCTATTTGGATTTCGTCACTGCGGACAGCGCTGCGCTCAAGGCGGTTTTCTTAGAGAATAGCACACCTGATGGTAAGTACTTATTGATTGACAATACGGTTGGCGCAGTAGTTGAGTGATTTGATGTAGCGCCGCGTGTCACGGGTTCAATTCCTACATGGAACAATTGGTCCAAATTGCCTACTGGCTGATAGTTTTTTTTCTGGGTCTGGGTATCTTGTTTATATGTTTGCGATCGGCTCCGTGCACCGATCGGTATCACGCACGAGTAATAAAAAAACTGAGGAGCAACGATTACAAGAAAAAATAAATTGATTGAGAATTGATTGATTTTCTGTCCATCCCAGGTTGCCTGGAAGAGATCGCGGAATGCGATAAGGCCGCCCATTGTATGTATGTGTTTTAGTTGTAAATTTCCTTTTGTATGTGTTATGGTGTACAATAAAGTATATAATAAATAAATAATAAATGATGTAGTCGACGATGAAGCACGCTTACCTAGTAACTTAAAGTTAATTAACAGTGAACAGAAAAATATAAAACCAATCTTTCTACACGAACAAAAGCATACTCATTATTAAAGTAACACCAATTACTCGTACCATGACTCTTAAACTCCTAACAATTTAAACAATTTTTTTCATAAAAGTTTTTCCAAGCATTCTTTGAGCGGTTACGGCGTCCACAAAGTCTGTCAAATGCAGGACATTCCCCGACCAACTTCTCTTGCAAAATAATGCAATTAAATATTTCCGCTCCCAATATTTTTTAAGAGTTCCAACGCAACGATATTGTTTGCCCGATAGTTCAAAACTGCCTTTGTAAGTCCTATTTTTTGCTGAGAAAAACTTTGTTGCTACACCTTTGAAAATTCATAAATAGATTAAAAACATTTTGCTTGAGCAAAATTAGTGTTGCGGATTTTATAAACTTGTTTACTTTTAACCCGTTAAAGCCAAACAACTTTTTCGGGATTTAAATTAAGTTTGTGAAAAGTTTAACATGCCTTTAGATGTTGTTTTGAATTTTAATTAGAATGTCCTAAAAGAAAATCATGTAGATGAAAATGTTATGAATAATTTATCTCTAAATTATTCTCAATTATACTTATCATACACATTTTATTTAACATCGTATACTTTAACACAGTATATGCGCCACCTGCTATGCTGCCCATCCTGCATGACCACCTGCAGTTTTCAGGATCTATATGAGGCCAACAATAGAGCCGTACAGGTTGCCAAATATTGGTCAGAAAAAGTATAGTTTGAGAGCATCGACACGAAAAGAAGAAGAAGAAGTATATACTTAAAAAAATATATACACCTTTACCACGAATAAACTTTATTTCCTTTGCACATTAAAAAAAAAAAACAAAAAACAGCATTTAAAATAAAAATCTAGCACCTAAAACCATAGTTACAACAATAAATGCGCCAACAAAACTCTTACTACAAAAATAATGTTCGTACCGAAAGCAATTACGTCTTCTAAAATATCCCTTTTTTTAAATTACTCTTAATATTTCACCGTAGTGCGCTGTCTCAAAGAGTGACGCAACAGAATCTTGTTAAAGTTAATGAACAAACTTAGAGAGTCTCAGTTAAATTAGACACTTGCTTTGCCACCCTACTCGGAGACGTGCAAGCGTTGAAAACTACCACCGTATTAATAAAGCTGTCGAATATTATGTTCGTGTAGTTTTGTGTGTTCACTTGTGCGTTTTATAAAATAGTGTTGGCAACTTCTTGGGGCTGAACTAAAGTTGGAACATTAATATCTAGTTCTTCACTTTCATATGAAAGTGAAGAACTCTCGCTCCACGCTCGCCACGCGTGAGCTTTTACCAATCGACCACCACTGCTCCCACACTAATGTCTTGATCACACGTACCGAGTAAATGGGCGAAAAGACACCCAAATTATAAACAGACGGGAAGACCGCAGCAGGCAAATTGTTCCAGTCCTTCGACGTACGTGGTATAAAGGACAAGGTGAAACGCTTAGTCCGGACCGTGCGAGCGTTCATAGAGACCTATAATTACCGGCACCAGTCTCTCACAAATTCAAACTCATTAGCATTAACCCTTCAGATACCGTCAATTAGAGACACAATAGTAAGACAATAGATGCGCGGCCACCGGTGGTCGCTTGGGGATTCATGAATTAAGAAACTTGTGTAGCGAAAATAAACGATTATTATTTTTAATAAAAAACAAAACATCACGTACCTGCCATTCAGTGACCACTATCCCTACGTAAAAGAGTGACGTAACAAGTATTATCAATAAGGAACGCCTAAACAAATGTTTAAGGTTAAACTCTCGATGGTATTATGTTTACTTTCGGTGCTTTTAACTTGAACACCGTACACTTCCTGTTTGAACTATGCAAGAAGCACGTGTTATCATTTCTATTGGATCAACTGATCTGTTTCAACTATGATAAATAAGGCATACATTTTTTGAAATCATCTAACGACATCCCCTGCTCTTGGGCGGAGCGGGAGATAGTTTCAAACTTGTACAGACTAACCCACTTCTTTTCCTGTTTTATCATTGTTCCAGGGCCCCGTGGATCTCTTTCGCATCACCCATGGCCCCAGTAGGCTTCAACCCTGCTGGGCCTCTACGGATGCTGACAACTCCTTGAGGCGCGCGCAGAACACTACGCGCCGTCGACGACCTGAGCTCAGTCCGGACGGTTGCCGGACGGTCGGAAGGCGAACTACCCATTGCTTTAAAAACATTTCAAATGAAATATATTTCATATGAAATAATTGTAAAGGATATAATATATGAATTGCTGCTAAATCATTTAAATCATAGGAAAATACAACGTACATACGCACATGAAAACACGCATATGCACGTATGTATTTACGTACATTAAAATTCTCGTTAAATCAGTTGACTAACACAGAAAAGAAATCTATGTTTTAATTTCCAATTCAAGCATACTTTTATATATCCACGGTGTGAGCAGTGTGACTTCTAAGCTATACTTAATAAGCTATTTATTTATTATTATTATATATTTTGTATAATAAAATATAAGTTATCATACACAGTTGTTTCACTTTGTACAAGCATATCCGAGTGTTATTACATCACCTGCAGTTTAATGGCAATTTTATACCGAGTTATTACGAATTTTTTATAGTTATACATATTTAAGTTATGAGATTTTATGAGTTGATAATTGAGCAATGTGTCCAATTACCAATATATACAGTACTAGCTTTTGCGCGCTGCTTTGCCCGCATACATTAAATATAGCACATGTCATTCTGGAATAAAGCAGCTATCTATCGGTAAAATAATTTCAGCAATCGGACCAGTACTTTAAGAGATTACCTCCTACAAACAAAAAAACAAACTTTACCTCTTTATCATCATCATCATTTCAGCCAAAAGACGTCTACTGTTGGACATAGGCCTCCCCCAAGTGCCGCCACAATGAACGGTCCTTGCGTCTCGCATCCATCGGATTCCCGCAACACTTAACAGGTCATCGGCCCACTTCTTTATAATATTTATTAATGTACATCGGTATCTGGTAAAGTGAGGACTTCACATACGGTGAAGGTGTGCCCTACTTGGGAAGAGCACCGCCATATCCTCACGATCGGCGATGTAGACCTGTTGCACTCGGCCCTTATTCTGGCCATGGTACGGGGTGAAACGAAATGGGAAGCAGCCACCTCCTTCTGCGAAGCAGTAATGCGAGCGAATAGGTTGCTGAAACCGTGAGGGAGAAAAGTTCAGAAGTAGCGACCATATACCCGAAGATACAGCATTGGAAGCCCTCCCACAAGGTAGACCGATAATCTGGTGAGGGGCGGAGGAATCCGATAGATTTGAGACGCACTGGACCTCCACCTGGACTGGAAGGGACACTTATGTCCAACACTGGATGTTTTTCGCCTGAAATGATGATGATGAAGACCAATCTGCATAATCTACAGATAACTAATTGGATTCGCAAAAAAAAAACATAGATCAGATATGAAAGTCAATTCAAGTCTTGAATTAATCGACCTTTGCTCTTGTATATCTAACAGATGTGTGATTTCAAACGGTAATTGGAAAATTTCACTTAGTATTAAAATAGATTAAAAAATCTCATCTAATTTTCAATTTTAAAACAAAGCTCATCTCAAAATATCACTCGGCTAAAATTCATCACCATTTCAATTACATTTTTCAATTTTCAAGTTTTATCAAAAAATACACTGCTGTCAGTACTCTGCAAATATTTTAATCAGGGGTTGATTGAATTTGCTGCAAGGTTGAGAGGTTAACTTCGACTAGAATAAATGAATCGTCACTGGGTATGGACAATAAAGGAGGAGGAAAAAATAAAGGAGGAGGCCGACCGCATCAGGCAACGGTGCTCGCGCCCGAGTCGGGGCCAGGATTTCGATCTCTATTTCCGGCCACCGTAGGCGTGGACTTGCGGACGACGAGCAATGGGTAGCTCGCTGTCCGACCGTCCGGTAACTGTCCGGACCGAGCCCAACTCGTCGACAGCGCGTACTGTTCCCACGCTTCTCAAGGAGTTGTCAGCAACAGCAGAGGCCCAGCTTAGTCGAAGCCTACTGGGGCCATGGTATAGCTCCCAAGAGAAGCTCGGCCCCGGGGCGAAAGAAAAAAAGAAACGGGGTGGGTGTTTTAGTCAGTAAGAGTCTGACACCATCTCCCACTCCGCCTAAGGGCGAGGTGTCATTTGTATGATTTTTACCCACCAAAAAAAAACTTACATCACAATTTAGGCATTTTACATTCAGTCAAAAAAGTATGTATCGGGAATGGATGATTTGTTTATGGTTCCAAATTCAAATTTTTGTTTTTTTGTAGTTGTTAGATTGGCACAACTGTTTTACATTTTGGCGCGGAGTTTGAGTTGCATCTGTTATTTATATTAAATACAGTGCTGGTTTTAGTAATATCATATATAGTGTGTATTGCGAATTTCATAATGGACAAAAATATCGAACAAAGAGTTTGTCTTAAATTTTGCATCGCCAATGGAATTTCGTGTTCGGAGTCACTGAAAATGTTACAGAAGGCTTACGGTGAATCGACTTTATCAAAAACTCGTGCTTATGAGTGGTTCAAAGCGGTCGAGATGTGATGGAAGATTTGTCTCGCTCTGGTAGGCCGTCAACGTCTGCAACTGAAGTTAACATCGCAAAAGTGAAGGAAATAGTGACTGAAAATCCCCATTCAACTCTGAGAGAGATAGCCGCCGAACTTTCTGTATCTCACGAGTCGATCCGTACCATTTTAACTAATCATTTGGGTATGAAACATGTTGCTGCTCGGCTAGTCCCAAAAGATCTGAATTTTCTCCAAAAACTCAATCGCATGAAAGTAGCTGAGGACATGCTAGAACGAGTCAGTTCGGACCCAACATTCATGAAACGCATTGTTACTGGTGACGAGACGTGGGTTTACGAGTTTGACATGCAAACTAGTCAACAAGCTTCGGAGTGGCGCCTTCCAACTGATCCGAAACCGAAAAAACCACGCCAAAGTCGATCAAAAGTCAAAGTCATGTTGACTGTTTTCTATGACTATCGCGGTGTTGTGCACTCTGAATTCTTACCGGAAGGTCTAACGGTAAATAAAGAATATTATTTAAGCGTTATGCAGCGTTTAAGAGAGCAAATTCGACGAAATAGGCCAGATTTGTGGAAAGAAAATTCTTGGATTTTGCACCACGACAATGCGCCTTCGCACAAGGCTATCAGTGTGAACGAATTTTTGACCAAACACTCAACAAATACCATCCAGCAACCACCATATTCACCAGATATGGCTCCTGCTGACCTTTTTCTATTTCCTAAACTCAAATTACCACTTCGTAGCACCCGTTTTCAATCGATAGAAGACATAAAGGAGAATTCGCGGCGAGAATTGAACTCAATTCAGGAAGCAGCGTTTAAAAAATGTTTTGATGAATGGATTATTCGTTGGCGCAAGTGTATCGTTTCTAAAGGAGCATACTTTGAAGGTGATAAAATAAATTTGGATGAATAACAGACATTTTGTGTATTATTGATCTTTTCCCGGTACTTTCTTGACAGAGTAGTATTAAGTATTACCAAGAGTTAACAAACCATGAACAAGTGTCTATCAATACATCATCAGTAGGTGCCTATATTACACTGTACGCCCAATTAAACAGCACACTATGACGGTAAACAGTAACCCAATCCTATAGACGATGCACCCAAAGTGTTCGCATTTGGAAACTGTTTGCCCTGTCATCGACCTCAAATATTTGATCATGTGCAGTGCACTCCAAATGTTTGGTAAACTGAGAAAGAATTGCTGGATTTTACTTGAAAATTGTGTAGTGCCTTTTTGTTTTAGTACACTAAATTGTAACACAGCTTTATAACAATTCTAGTTTCTGCTAGGATAATCAGTCTTTTAATGTTCCCACGTCTGGGACTCAGGTCTCTTCTCTGAAAGAGGGAATGAGCCGTAATCCACTGCACTGGATATTGGCAGGGGTTACACGTGCAGAACAATCCTGCATGCGTGATCAAAACCGCACGATATCAAAAACACCCTTAGATATACTTTTCAATAAAGCGCTTTGAATACAGTTCGATCTCACAAACCTTGAAAAGTACCTCCAAACAATCCAAGGTCGCTTTTGATACCAACACAACAAAAATATATCCATTCTTTTTCGATATTTTCTCTGTGATCAAAACTTTTCAGTAAAGGCTTTGAAACAAAAAACTATTGGCAAAATAACAGCCGATACTTTGTATCGAAAACTTTGTACAAGAGGACTTTCTTCGGCTCAGTTCGATCTCAAAGTAGTTTCATAAAAGTTCATCGAACGATTTTGACCAATAAAGGAATAGGTACCAAAAAAGGTTACTAGGTAATATCCGGACGTCGTTGACGTTCGGATTAAGAGCAGTGGTGGCCGAGTGCTCCTTGCTTTGTGTAATTTATTTTATCACCACTGCTCTCAAAACGGCAAAGGAAAACATCGTGAGGAAACTGGCATGTCCTAGAACCAAAAAATTGACATTCACCAACCCGTACTGGGCCCGCGTGGTGGATTACGGCTTATTCCCTCTCCTAGACAGGAGGCCTCCTCCTCCAGAGGAGTCCCAGCAGTGGGAACATTATAAAGGCTGATGATGATGGTGATGATGATCTGGACGTCAATCGTCAAAAGTTCACATTCGGGGCCTGCCAGGGGAATTACTTGTTAATTTGGTATCCGTTTCTTGATTCAATAAATTTAGATATTTTTGTTGCTTTCTGGGGTGCAATAAACAAAAAAAAAATGGACATTGAAGAGTCTAAAATATCTCTACTAGGGCCTGGGCACGCCACAATTATGGCGGTAACACCTCTCTTTGAGGCTTGGCTGGAAAGACAACATGGCGTCCTTACCTTCCACATGACGGAGGTCCTCAAAAGAACAGATCTCATAAGAAACAGTATATTTCTTTGCAAAACACAAATCACAGCCATAAGACACTCAGCCGGCAACCTGAAATGTAACTAACCAGGCTGGTCACATGTGCCGCATGTCGCAACTTAATTGGGGGAAGACGACCACTGACTGGCACCCGAACAGCAGGAGCCAGCAACGTAGTAGGCCCAGAAGTAGATGGCGTAACGATTTGGAACTCCTACTTAAGAGGGTCCTTCTCCACTCGCTTATCGTAAACATCGAAAATGGTTTAAAAGCTTGTTACTTCATTTAATGCAATCCAACGCGATGTTTGACGAAAAGGCAACGTAAAAAAAGAGAGATAACGCCTGAAAACTCTGTTAGTATTCGGTAATTCCGAGATTTATTCGAAAATTTCACAAGACTTGCTCCAGGAAATAGCTGTTTTTTTTAACCCTTAAAAGTTTTTGGAAAAAGTGGTCATCATTTAGAATCTTAATAAAATTTGCAAGGTCTCTAGAGGATTACTTTTTTGACTTTTTTAATTTTTAGGCAAATTATAAAGTGTCAAAGTTCATACAAAATAGGAGATTTTCAAAGGTTTTTACTGGATTAGTTTTACACAAATTTAGAAATTGGTTTCTTTAGAAACCTAGATAATATCCACAAGATACTGTGTTTCCAAAATATCTAATGAAAAGTGTGTAATAACGTTGTAATCAGTTATGAGCGGTTGTATGAAAAATAGTGAAAATGTGAGTCATGATGCACCACCTTAAAGGATTGGCCAGAAGTAACTAAGGACAGAAGAGTTGGAACAATTGAAGGGAGGCCATTACCTTATATTGCCAAAGGAACGCAACAAGCTTTCTTAGTTTCACCTGTCCTTGTTTTTGTTTGCTGAAAAATTACACTTGTAGTAACGGGAGCCTCACAAAAATATTTATTAATTGTTTTTAGTATGTTTTTGTTATAGCGTCAAAAATACATCATCTGTGATAGTTATCTAGCTGTCATAGTTCATGAGATACAGCCTGGTGACAGACATATGGACAGTGACAGTGAAGTCTTAGTAATATGGTCTCATTTTTACCTTTTTGGTATAGAACCCAAAAAAAAAATACCTATTAAAAGCCTACTTGTAATTTCAAACTCGACGTGCCCACGCGAAAAAGTTAAACGCTGATCAGTCCCAGGACTTTTAACAGGTTTTTTTCGAACTACCCACACTCCCCACACATAACCTTAAGTTACCTCACTTTATAATGATAGTCGCTACTTTTTCTGTACCGCAAAAGTTTGAATAAGAAATATGAAATAAGTTTTTGCATAAAATATAACTTTCGCGAAGCTGTCGGCCGTCAAAAAGAATGGGTATTTAGATATGAGTATAATGTAGGATAAATATGTTTTTTTTTGTCTGCTGTCGTGGGTATAATGTAGCTAGAATCAATAAGCATAATAGAATTATCTGCCTTTTTAATGTTTCCACTGCCGGGACTCAGGCCTCCTCTCTAGGAGAGGGGATGGCCCATAACCTCTTTTTGGAATCTGAATGTGAGAACATTGTATAATCCACAAACACTTAGATAACTTTCTATTATGACTTACTTTTTTATTTTGATTAATTTTGTGCTTTTGTGTACAGTGTTGACTAGTCAACACTGTTCTTACATAAATCAATATTCATAAAAATCATAATTCAATCAATATTGTAATAAACACATTTATAATAGAGTAACCATGGAGTTTCTTGCCGTTTCTTTTCCATAGGAAACGAAAAAATTCCAATTTTCGTGCACTAGCTTCTGAAGTTTTATAAGTGCCAATGTAGGCTTATATGAAATAAAATATTTTGACTTTGACTTTGACTTTGAACCCACCTCGCGGGCCCAGGGCGGGTTTGTGAATGTCACAAATGTCTTCGAATTTTTGGTTCCAGCAAAAGCCGGTTTTCTCACGATGTTTTCTTTCACCATTTTAAGAGCAGTGGTGATGAAATAAATTACACAAAGTAATGCACCTGGCTGGGTTCGAACCCGCGAGGTACAACTCGTAAGTCGGGGCCATGCCAAACGGCCACCATTGCTCAAGAAACAATGAGACTAGATTTCATACTCTAAGTTTGTTTCGGTGTTTCTTCTCAGGGTAGTCAGCTAAGAAACATCGGCCTCATCTAGTTTAAATTGACGAAAAAATGGACGTGTAAAAGTGTTTTTAAAAACTTATTTGCAAAATAAATATCATTTATCACTCTACTTTTCAGCAGACTCCCAAAACCCCGAAGATTGATTCAAATTCATGAAAAAAATAAATTCAACGAACCCAACCCAAAGTACGCCAAATTAGAGGTATTATTTATTGGTATGATTTGCAAGTCTTCGTCATCATTATTTTAACTTTTCGAATACCTTAATTATAGATACAACAGAAAGACAATGAGAAAACGAATCCGGTCGTTCGCTTGGGGTTTTATGAATTGAACGAAAGACATCCGATTATACCTCTGTATCCTATAAACACGGCAACATCGACCTTTGCGCGTCATATTTACGGGATTCCCTGGCCTTTTTCTAGGTGTTCAGTCCTCATTGTAGGAGGCCTTCCAATACTGAGTTTTTAGGTCAGAACAATTCGTTTCAATCGCTCCAGACATTTAAACTAAAATGAATTTCCGACTGAAAAAAAAGTGTACTCACGGAAAGCATTATAAGATAATTGCACACTTTTTCCTATCACCGATCAGAAGCGATTACTTCGTTAAAGATCGTAAAAGGTCGGAACGTGTCGGAACCTTATTACCGGCGGAACGTCGAATGGGACCGTTCGGAATGACTTCGACTTCAGAACTCGACTTCTGGCGCTGCAATTTAAAACAAAGTTTCGAAAATGGAACGCTACGAGACTCTTAATTGAAATAGTTGAATTTTTCGTACAAAGATTTCTGCGACTTTTGTGTTTTTTTTTTCTTTTTCCAACTTCCAAAGTTACTGTTCTAAATTCCAATGTAGATTTGTTTTTTATGGAACGGATTTAGAAAGTTTAGTTTTGTGTTTAAAAGATTAATGGATTTCTGGCTTTGATCGAATTGACGTAGATTTGTTTTTGAACAGACGTACTTTTAAACAAATTAGTTTTGTTTAATTAAGTACCTGCTTGAGACCCGCAATGACATTAAATAAAACACTTCATCATAACAACAGAAGTAATTAACCAAAAATATGGAGCAAACTGCGAAAATAAGCAGCTATTTCCGTATTTTACGAGCGGCTACAACTTTTTAACAACTCACTAACTCGCCGGAAATTTTCCTGTAGCCTTAAAAGGAGCGGCTTTAAGGTTAGCCAGTCCTAATCTTGCACGACACACGGAATTGTTTAAAAGGGTAGAAAAAGAAGAAAAAAAATCGGAGGTTTTCCGCGCCGGCCCCTGGTAAATAATTCTTGAAGTGGGCTTGTGTTCATACATCTTTTATGCGGTGTTATTTATGTGTTTCTGCGGTGTACATCTGGCCTTATTCTTTCGAATGCGCAAAGAAAAATGAAACAAGTTTCGGAATAAATAAAACTTTTACTGCGGACCGTGATGACGCGGTAATGTTTTCGCGCACTGCTCTGATGAGTTGAGATTTTTTTTGGGAACAGTCTGGACGGTATAATGGATGAAGATGTTTTTTTTTTATTTATCGACTGTCTAGCGTTTGACCACAATATCACCTGATGCTGCGCAATGTTGGAAAGTGCTTGCCTAGAAGTAATCTATTCACTCTTGACTTAAAAATCTTCGGTTGTAGCTATCAGGAAACACACACTTTGGCAGGAAATTCCACTCCTTAGTAATACTTGTTATTATCCATTTATTTCAGACATAGTCATTTATACTGGCAATGAATGTGCTAAAACATTTTGCAGATACATAATCGTATGAGGGATGTAAACAAAGGGTGAGAGGGTCAAGTGGCGCATCGCCGTGCAATCTAGTGGTCCTATGATGGAACTCCCGGGATGGGTTGGAACTCATCTCCGAGTTGAATTATCAAAATTCTACCTAACCTGTTATTTAATGATATTAATCGAGAGTCTTGCGCAATCTCTGGCCAAGGTTGACCCACAAAAATCATCAGCTCGCCATACCACCTCCACCGCGGCCGATCTCGATTCATCCAGCGTTCAGAGAGTGAAGATCTTTGTCTATATCTCCGAGTGTACCCGTGCAAGATGACTAGATCACTCCCACTTCGATGACATACGGTTCCGAAACGTGGTCGCTCACAATAGGCCTCATCAGAAGGCTTAAAGTCACCCAAAGGGCAATGGAAAGGGCTATTCTTGGAGTTTCCTTGCGTGATCGAATCAGAAATGAAGATATCCGCAGGAAAACCAGGGTTGCCGACTTAGTACGTAGAATCACCAAACTTTAGTGGCAATGGGCAGGGCACATTGCTCGCGGAACTGATGGCCGTTGGGGCTGAAAGATTCTAGAGTGGCGACCATGTACAGAAAAACGCAGAGTGGAAGGCTTCTTATAAGGTGGACCGATGACCTGGTGAAGGTTGCAGGAATCCGATGAATACGAGACGCATAGGACCGTTCATTATGGTGACACTTGGGGAGGCCTATGTTGGACATAGCCTCCCAGTGACATCTATCGACTAAAATGACGAAGTGGCTACATTCAAAGCGGGTGTCAGTGAAGTTATTAAGGTCCTCTAAAGTACAGATCTACAGACACTGGGCATTTAGTATGTGGGCCATCGTCTGGTCAGGAGCACCGCCACTCACACTAGAAGCTATGCTATTTTGCTCAAACGCTATCTACTCGCTTAACACCTATTATGGTGAGTTCCATTGCAAAAAATATGCAAAAAAAGTTCCTTCCTTTAACCACGTTTAACCTTCCATAATCCTTCGGCAATCCTCGCTGACCTTCGCTCCACTTCGTATCCCTATTTCAACGCTAGCAAAATGGCGGGCGCGACGATAAAAACTTTGTCCTCTGCATTATGAATACGACCGTCAGGCGCGGACATGAGACTATAGGTTCCTGTATCTGTGTAGGTACCTCTATCAAGTGATTTAAGTTTCTACTGTTTCTTTATTGTGTGCCAAATAAACCTAATAAATAAAGGTAGAAAGAAAACATGTTAATTTAGCATAGCATAGCATAGCATAGTCGGCCTTACAATGTTCCCACTGCTGGGACTCAGACCTCCTCTCTAGGAGAGGGCAGTAATCCGCCACGCGGGCCCAGTGCGGGTTGGTGAATGTCACATGACTTCGAATTTTTGGTTCTAGGACACGTTTTGAGAGCAGTGGTAATGAAAAAAAGCCACAAAGTTATACGTCTGGCAGGGTTATACGGCATAGAAACGTAATTAAAAATAAAAACTACAACCACAATCCCGTTCAGCATAATGCCAGACAACTACGTAGCATGCCTGACGCTGGTTTTCAACTAAACCTTACTTTGAGTGTACGGATGTAAAACAGTTTTGTTTCGTGTGAGGTAAATATCTACATACGACTATATAACATATATGGTATAAATTAGTGTACAGTAAATGATAAGTAATAAATACTTTTTACGTACTAGTGTGTTAACATTTACTCTGATGATGTTGCAGCCAAAGCGGTATACAAGCCTGGACCGAAAGCGAGGGCGATATGGATCCGAAAAACTACAATAAAACTTGCATGCATGTATCTGACGACGCTTTTCAACAGATTTAAAAATTATAAAGATATAAGTAAGATATTGTGATTATGAATCAAAATATTTAGTAACAAATTATTTTGACGGATGGCCTAACAACTAGCTTGACACGACAAAATAATAGTAGCAAGGGCTTTATGCTGCACTTTTCCGCACAAGTCAGAAATGTACTACATTGCAAGGCTGAAAGCAGTAAGGGTAGAAGTGAAGTAACTAAGTAGTTTACAGAATACTAGATTAAATACAAGTTTCAGAACCCTCGCCTTGTTCAAGCCTGCACTGGATGATGACCGAGAATCACACTAACGGCTGACATCCAGGGCCCTGCAGCGGCCAGAGTGTGAGAATTACACCTCTCCCTCTCCCTCGCCGTGTCCTTGTGGGGCTGAACGTACAGGTCATAGTTCGGAACGAGGAGGAGTGGCAGGCGTTTGCATCCTTCAGCGAAGCAGCAATGCTAGCAAAGGAGGAGGCCGACCGCATCTTATGGTGAAATGGCGTCAACGGCTATCGCAACCCAGTGCTGGGCACGCCACGATTATGGCGGTAAGTCCCCTCTTTGAGGCGTGGCTGGAAAGACCTCACGGCGTCCTTACCTTCCGCATGACGCATCGGATTCAAGCGGAAGAGACGCCCGGGTGTCGCCAATGTGCTCAACGCCCGTAGGACACGGTGGAGCACACCATCGAGGTGTGGCCTGCCTGGGCGGAGCATCGCCGTGCCGTCGTGGGGGCGATCGGTGGCGGAGACCTCTCGCGCCGGGCCCTGATCGAGGCCATGGTCCGGAACGAGGAGGAATGGCAGGTGGTCGCCTCCTTCTGCGAAGCAGTAATGCTTGCAAAGGAGGAGGCCGATCGCATCAGGCGCCATACGCCATATATATCATACGGCGCCCTCGCCGCCGTCGCCGGGATTCTGATCCCGATTTCCGGCCACCCCGTAGACGCGGGCTCGCGGACAGCAAGCAATGGGTAGCCCGCTGTCCGACCGTTCGCTTCGAACACCACGACTGCTAAACTCTGACAATGACCAAGACAAATAAATTACAAACGGTTACGAAGAAAAGAAAGGTAAGTAATTTTATTAAACTAACTAACCAGTTAATTATGCACGTGGCGCTCATAATATTTCAAAAATTAACACTTAATTATTTTTAATTGAAATAACTTGCTCTTATTAAAAGCCAGTGGAGAATTATGAATTAAAATTAAGTAATAAAAGCTGTTTAACAGGATTAGAACTTTAATGATAAAATATGTTCCAACGTTTCGTTATGTCGCTGTTGAAGATAATTATTTTGGTATTTAAATTAATTTTAAAACGAAAGCCCAGAAGCTTTTTGGTTTTGATTTTTAATTTTGATGGCGCGTTTCATTTACCTGCAATTTCCATAAAACAAAGCGTACAAAACATCACACAAAGCGTTTTCGAACACATTATTGTGCGTTAACATACAGCTAGGGAGTGGAATTTCCTGCCGGAATCTGTATTTCCTGATAGCTAAAATTGATAGCTGTGTTTCCTGATAGTTTTTAAATCAAGATTGAATAGGTCGGTAGGCAATCGTGCTTTATCGTCGGCCACATCATCGCCTACCATCGGGTTTTTTTTTGTCGACGGGGAAAATCATCTTATGACAAAACCCGCTCTTGGGTGGAGCGGGAGATAGTGTCAGACTCTTAGGCCCGGTATCCACCAAAGCGGAGAGGAGAGGATACGAGAGGAGATGTGCTACGAAGCTGGCAGGTTATTTCCACCAAAGCGGAGAAGAGATGCGTTGCGGAGAGGAGACACACGCTTGCATTCAAAGCCAGTCAATCAAAGTCAATCAATCAAAGTCAGACCTTGCGAACGCAGCTCTTGGACGACGAAAGTAAGTTGGGCTTAACTAGGAAAAATTGGTACTAGGAACGCGCACTAACCTTGAATTTGTCCATCGAAACGAGGCTCGTTCAGTCTGGAATCACGGCACGTATACGGCACGCACTCCCCTTCAATGTTCTCTTACACCAGACAGGCTACAACGCTTGTAACAGTTCACAAATCGAAAATATATGAAAAAATTGGGCACTAATTCATAGCGTGACACTTCACGTGGAGGAATTTCCAAGAGCGAGGTGTGTCTTCATAGAATGTTCACGACCGACGTGTGATAGAGCAAAATCATCAGTCAGCGCGCGCGTGGGAGTAGGATGAAACATAGGTAGGGAATGCGTTTTCGTTTGCAAGCACGTATTTCTACCCTCCATTTGGAATTTTAAAAGTTACGAAACCCAACACTTGGCCATGTCTTGAAGTGATTAATTTGTAGCATCTGGCCACTACATGTCTAAGCAAAATATGCCCAGTACGCCAACGTCATATCTACACGATAGAAAAATATATAAATATTGAAACTCATCCCAATCTATATAATATAAACTCATCATTTAATTTCAGCCGAAAGACGTTGACTGTTGGACATAGGCCTCCCCCAAGTGTCGCCATAATTACCGGTCATGTGCGTCTCGCATCCATCGGATTCCCGCGACCCTCACCAGGTCATCGGTCCACCTTGTACGGTACGTAGTAGCCATTCCAGAACCTTTCGTCCCGATCGACCATCTGTTCTGCGAGCAATGTGCCCTGCCAGTGCCACTTAGGTTTGGCGATTCTTTGGTCTATGTCAGTAACCTTGGTTCTCCTGCGGATATCTTCATTTCTGATGTTAACTGTTTACTATTTATTTCATCTATATTATCATAAGATCACAAAAGCGAACATTGTCAAATCGTTACTTAGAGCTGAAGGCATGCCTTTACTATTTTGACGTGGTGGCCAATGGGTCACCTGCTCATCCTATTAAATATAACAGGCTCTCAAATAATCTTCAATGCCCTTCAGGCAGAGCTTTTAAAATCTTTACAGCCTTCAAAATGGCTGCCATACCCATCATATAATTTTATGCGAGGCTAAAGACAATATTATTGGAGTTTTATATCGCATGTAGACCTTAGTATTTTATTTATGTTTATTCTGGCGGGACATAACAGTAAAAACCTTTGAAATAATATCTCTCGTAATGTGTCATTTTTGGTGCGTAAATAATTCTGATGTATATATCATACTAGCTTTTGCACGCGGCTTCGCTCGCGTTAAATTCAGGGTGGCTCGGTTCCTCTGGGAAGTGGGGGATTAGAAAGAGACAAAAAGTAGCCTATGTCACTCTCCATTTCTAAAGCTAGCACTTAAAAAATCACGTCAATTCGTCACTCCGTTTTGCCGTGAAAGACGGACAAACAGACACACACACTTTCCCGTTTATAATATTAGTATGGATAGAGTTAAAAGTAATATTAAAACTACAACATTATTTTTAGTGTATATGCGAAACCTGAATATAGTTTGTTCACAATCAGTAACTGAATAGATTCCAATAGTTTTTACACCATGTTATATTTTCCCCAAAAATATTTAAAAAGGTCCAAGTTGGACACCACCGTCACAAAGTACAACAAAGGTCACGGCAGGCCATAGTGGGCATTAGGTACCAGCGCGCGGCTGGATACAGAAACAAAACAACCTATCAGTCACCCGGGTGGCCCGGTAATCATATATTTAGGTCGTCAACCGGGTACCATACCAGGATCGTTCATTGTGGCGACACTTGGGGGAGGCATATGTCCAACAATGACGTCTATCGGCTGAAATGATGGTGATGATGATGAAAAATGTACGTAAGGTTATAGACAGATATTTTGGACCGTGCAAAAAATTGCTGCAGTAATGGATGGATGAGTGATTGAGTCGATGGAGCGGGTAAGTTCTGCATTGGTGACCTCGTATGGGTAGGCGTGGGTAGAGAAAGTCTTTTACACTCAAACGGCTAAAGCACATAGACTACCTACTTATTTCACGTGGGCTGAGCCATGGGCAGCACCCAGTGAAAAATAAAAGTGTAGGTAACGGTAATTATCAAGTTGCAATCAAGTTTTTGACGAAAAGGAATCCAGTGCATTCTGGAAGAATGTGTCAGTACTACATGCAGCCGGTTGAAGTAAGCAGCACCAGAAACTCTGGAAGGACATCAAGCACAAATATAGTATAGTATAGTCGGCCATCTCATCGGACTAAGAGAGTAAATGAAACAGTGAGGGCACCTGTATTTGGGCATAGTATAGCATAATCGGACTTTTAATGTTCCCACTGCTGGGACTCAGGCCTCCTCTCTAGGAGAGGGAATGAGCCGTAATCCAACACGCGTGCCCTGCCCAGAGCGGGGTTGTCCGAAAGGGAGCTCGTACCCCGGTATGAAGGCTAGAAGGAACGGGATGGGGTTTTTAATCAGGAGGAGTCTGACACTATCTCCCGTTCCGCCCAAGAGCGGGTTTTGTCAAAAGATGATATTCCCCATGGAAAAAAAACGAGTTGGTGAAGCTCAAGTATGAGTGATGAAAAGTCGACACAACAGAGAATTAAGATGATTTAATTTATTAGTTAATTTGTTAATGGTTAATTATCATGATTTCTCTCACCATCAAATATCCAATACAAAACGTCTAACACTCCATAAAACTAGCATCCTACAATTCCTTAAGTATACGAACAACAAAAATAAAGTGCATTCCCAAACAGCCGAACTTTTCCGAGCGTCTCCGAGTTCCCCCGAAACTTTTCGCATACCATTCGGAGTTTTCGCAATTAAAGTGACGGAACAGTTTTACGGGATCTTTATTAACTCAGTGGAGGAGTTGATTCGTTTACTCTTGCTTTGGATAGCAGCAATGCAAGAGCTTTTGAGGTACTGCATTTGAGTCTAAGGTACTTCAAGTTAGCCTTTGAAATTCAAATTTTCAAAAGTTTTTTCACAATTTGCAGCTCAATATCGTATAGTTGTGATGATGATCGTATAATATTATTGTAACAAAAGATATATTTGTGCTACCAGACGGTCAGACGGCAAGCTACCCATTGCTCGCCATCCGCAAGCTCGTTATGGTGGCTGGAAATCGGCAACGGAATCCCGGTGGCCGGGGTGCAAAGGCTATTGCCTCGCGCATGCGTCACTCCTTCTCGCTGCGGACCATGGCCTGTCCAGCCAGCCAGACAAGGTGAAGGATCGCTGCCACCGAGCACCCTCATGAGGACACGGCGTGATTTTGCCCAGGGAGGGCACCACTCTACCGTATGCTCCATCGTATCTTCCGGGCGGTTCCTACAATGGCGACACCCGGGCGTTTCTTCCACAATCCGGTGCAAAAATCTCCGGAACTGACCATGTCCGGTGAGAATTTGCGTCATGTGGAAGATAAGGACGCCGCGTCGTCTTTCCAGCCACTCCTCAAAGAGGGGCCATAATTATGGCGTGCCCACATGATGTTTTTTTTTTTCGGTGGACAAAAATCATCTTATGACAACCCCCGCTTGGGTGGAGCAGGAGATAATGTGTCAGACTCTTACTGACTAAAAACCCCACCTAGTGCCTTTTTACCGTGGCTCGAGTTCCTTTCGGATAACCCTGGCCCCAGTAGGCCCAAATGATGATGATGTTGATGAAACAAAACTTGCTTAATATTAATCGTAATATTATCACACATAGGAAAATCTTACGATAACTATGTCGTTATCAAATTCCTGCACTAGTTGCATTATAGATGCTCTGCAGACTGTCTGCAATTAAACTACGGAAATGTGACAGTTGCGAGCTAACTACTCAAATAATCTCATGAGAGACAGGATATTATTAAATTAGTCTGTTATGTTCTAAATTTAACACAGAATGTTGTTGATTTGGCTATAATATGTTCACTGTGAATAATAAGCATTCAAAATCATTTATTTCAAATAGACGAAATGTAGGCTCTTTTGAGTAGTCAAATATCGGTCAGTCAAAGAAAATTAAATCAGCATCCCAACTAGTGAAAAAAAAGAGTACCTATATTTTTTTTTTAATTATACAATGAGTTCTTCTGCTCTAGGGTGGATTGGGAGGGCAAATCAAATTTTTACTGGCTAAAATTACGTCTGTGTCCTTCAATTGCCCTTTGCCTTTTAGGACCACGGGTTTCCTTTTCGGAAAATCTTCGCGGCTCTAGCGGGTATTGGTCCTGCTGAGCCCTACGGTTTGCTGACAGGGGTGGAACGTATTAAACTTCTTCTTCTACTCTGGGTAAAACGAACTTTTGCCCACGACTTCGCCCACGTACATAAAATATAACCTATGTCAATCAGGAATAAAGCAGCTTTCTATCAGTGCTACAATTTTTGCAATCGGACAAGAAGTTTCAGAGATTATCTACTAATAAAATACAAACAACTTCACCTCTTTATAATATTAGTGTAGATGCATCTATCACATTAAACAATTCAGCATAACTTTTGAAATTAAAAGACACAATATTACACGATTTTTAAATACAAAAAATGAAGAAGTTAACACGCGATCGAAATGCAATAGCCCGAAATGTAAGCAGGTGGCGCGCGGCAGAGTGCCAATATTACGCCAAATAGCCTTGAAATAGCTAATGCCAAGTTTGCTGTTCGTTCTGTTGGCAGTGGCGGCTATGACAGGTACACCAGCATTAAATTAGTAGATAAGATTAATGGAAAGTTTACTTCATTTATATCTGGAAGAGTAATTTGCTGATCATACCATATTTTGTAGAATTTGATCAAATTTTCAATTTACCAGGACATCATCATTAGCCTTTTTAATGTTCCCACTACTGGAACTCAGGCCTCCTTTCTAGGAGAGGGAATGGACCGTTATCCACTACGCGGGCCCAGTGCGAGTTGGTGGATGTCACATGTCTTCGAATACAGGCCAGGACTTAGCGCCTTATTATATCAATATTTTTTTTTAGGTTGGAAATCATCCGATATCTTCTCCCTGTTCTTGGGAGGAGCATGTCAGACTTTTACTGACTAAATCCCACTCCTATTCCTTCTTTGCCTTGGTCCAGGGTCCCGGGGTACATTTTCGCACAACCGATATAGACGGGTGCCTCCCGGTCTAGGTCATTCTTGGTGCAACAGACAGAGATCACAAAGCGTCAGCTTTGGAAATGTGGTGCTGGAGAAAAATGCTCGGGGTCTCTTGACCTGAGTTTCGAACAAACGCTTCCATTCTCGAGGAATTAAGCGTCAAGAAGAGCTTGTCTATGCTGGTGCGAAGTCATATTTTTAAATGCTTGAGGCTGCTCGCCACATCCGATAATCGGTGACCGATTTTTTGTAGGAAAAAAATAGAACACACTGATAACAATAGTGCAACGCACACGTCCTACAAAAAGTCGGTCAGTACAGAACAATATCTCAAATATACAAAATCGGCCCGATTATCTGCCCTACAAAAAGTCTGACGTGGGCGAGCAGCGTTATCCATTAGCAAGATGTTGATGAATTTTGTAAGCAATCAATATTGCAATTGCTACCTTCACACTACCAATCAAATATTCAAAACGATTTTATTACCAAGCTGATGGCTCTCAAATTCAGCTGTCTCGATCATTACTAAAACTCAAAAGCCAACACGACCAAACATTTCCTTATCATCATCAGTCACATCATAATGCAAATGGGGCATAAAGACCTCAAATAAGGATGTTTGCAGACGATCAAGCTGCGAGGCGTGCAGGTGGCGGGATTGTGGCAAATTGCCAATAGCATGCAACCGCGGACAGGCTCTATCACATTACGCGGCCGCTCACAATCGCTCGTGTATTGACATCATTTTAAATTGTTGGGTAAGACGCTTCAGTTTTATTTGATAGTTTAGTTATGGCGTTATGTCCACAGTAGGCGAGGTCTTGCGGACGGAGAACAATGGGTAGCTCGCCGTCAAGCTTTAGTTTATATCAATTAAAAATATAATTATTTATCCTTACTAATATTATAACACCCCTCTTTTTTGTCGGGGGTTAATAAAAGCTAAAGTAAGTTTGTTTGTTCCGTATTCACGCCTGAATGGCAAAACCGTTTTTGATGAAACTTGGTACACTGATAGAATCCAATTCTACTGTCCTGGAATAGGATTACTTTTTATCCCGGAAATATGTTTCCTTGGGATAATTTTCTGCTATCACGCGGGTGAAGCCGCTGGGAGTAGCTAGTTATTTATATCTTACTAGCTGCTCCCAGCGGCTAGTTCATCAAAGTCGGTTTTGCCATTTAGGCGTGAAGACGTAACAAACAAACAAACACTCACTTGCGCTTTTATAATATAAGTAAGGATACAGGGATCTCCTTTTAAGTTGAAGTATATGCAATACCTGTGCTAGAAGGAATTAAAAGTCGCACTAACTCTAATAATAACATTAAATCTTCTATAGTTAGCAACATTTCTACGGAACCAGTTAATATGAACCCGTCATTTTTCACCCGGACTCAGCGACGACACGTTGACGATACGAGCTCGCCACGACTTTCGACATGATAAACGATGCCAGATAATGGAAAGAATTTGGCTTAGAAAAGGATTTGCGATGGTTTTAATATGGTGGATGACATACTGTATAATACATTCTAGTACTGATAATGGGCTAAAGTATTTTATTACTAGCTTTCCGCCCGCGGCTTCGCCCGCGTGTACTACAGTTAATATCGCGCGGGCAGAGACCCGTGCTCAGCAGTGGAATTATAGGTAGCCTATGTGTTATTCCAGTGTCTCTTCTACCTACCTACCAAATTTGATCTAAATCCGTTCGGTAGTTTTTGCGTGAAAGCGTAACAGACAGACAGACAGACAGACAGAGTTACTTTCGCATTTATAATATTAGTAGGGATTAGTAGGGATGAGTTTTTTTTTAAACTATGTGATCGACCAATGATAACAACAATAAACTTTTCACGAGAATATAATAATTTAAACTTTATTGTACACCAAAATAGTAAGAGAACACATGAGAAACCACGAAACACACAGGCACACGACATGATAAACACACACAGTCATATTATACCATGAGTAGTGTGAGAAGTGATATGAAACAAAAGGGAGTTGGTGGTAGCGTGACGAGTGACAGGACATAATGGAAGAAAAAAACGTCTTGCGCCGACCCTCAATTAAAAGGGTCAAGGCCAGGAAAATGATGGTGATGATGAACTTGAGATTATCCAGGTGTATCGGTGCCATCTCAAAACCTTTTATTACTGTCAATCGATTTTGACTTTTATTACGTGTTTATTACGTTGGTGGCATGACAAATAGCGGCTGCAGTCATCATCATCATCAACCTTTTTTTAATGTTCCCACTGCTGGGACTCAGGCCTCCTCTCTAGGGGCCGTCATCTACCACGCGGGCCCAGTGCGTGTTGGTGGATGTCACATGTCTTCGAATTTTTGGTTCTAGGATATGCCGGTTTCCTCACGATGTTTTCCTTCACCGTTTTGAGAGCAGTGGTGATGAAATAAATTACACAAAGTAATGCGCCTGGCTGGGTTCGAACCTGCGATTTACAACTCGTAAGTCGGGGCCATTACCTCTCGGCCACCGCGGCTGCAGTAAATGGTGGGAATTGTAACCACTTTTTTGCTTTTAATGTCAAAAAAAGGTTTCTTTAAATGTCTAATCTTAATACGAATAGGGTACAGTAAGAGAGCCTGTGTCAATATTCTTCAACAAAATGTAGGTAGTCTTTCAGCACTGAACACTGATTCTAAACCTCCAAAAAATCTCTCCACCAAAAATCTTAAAAAACCTGCAAAACAAATTAAAATTTAAATCTCGTTTGCGACACGGTGACATAGTAGCAGTGGAGTGCCGAATAAATAACGAAGGCGTCACTTCCGGTTGCGTTGGAACAACTTCCGGTTTAACTGAATTAAAAGCTTGCGAGAGTTGTGTCTTACTAACGAACGTACGTTACTCGGAGGCTGTGTTCTGTGTAGATAGAGATTGAGATGAGTTTTGAGATGGCAAAGGAGATGTTAATTTGTTTGAAGCTTTGGAGTGCAGGAGATACGTGACATATAAAAGCTGTAAGCCTCGGAATCTACACTAATATTATAATAATAATAATATTCTACAACTATCACACAACGCCGTCTAGCCTCAAGCTAAGCAGAACATGTATTATGAGTACTAGACAACTGATAAACATACTTATATATTTCTAAATACATACCTAATTAGATAAATAACACCCAGACACAGAACAAATGGTCAAGCTCATCACACAAACATTTATCCTGGGTGCGAATCAAACCCACGACCTCCGGCATAGCAGTCAGGGCCACTGACCACTAGACCAACAGTCAGTCATTATAAAGAGGTAAAGTTTGTTTTTTGTTTGAACCTGAAAGCTGCTTTATTCCTGAGAGAGGCTATATTTAGTACGCGGGCGAAGCCGCGCGCAAAAGGTAATTTAATATAAAAAAAAAGTATTAGGCATGCCGCGTGTTTAGATCAGAGTTTTTTTTTTTTTGGGAAATTGACAAATGACTTTTCCCGCTCTAGGGTTAACCGAAAGGGCTTGTGAAACATATGTTTACTGTGTCTTTCAGATTTAGTCCATTGTATTCGTGAACCAGGATAAACTTTTCAAGTATTCCTGAAATCTTTTTGAGGAGCGCGTGGAACCAGTACTACGTGCCGTTGACGACTCGGGCTCGGTTCTTCTAGAATGGGCGGACGGCAAACTACTCATTGCTCGTCATCCGAAAGCCCGCGCTTAACTCTAATATCATCATCATCATTATCAGCCTTTTTAATGTTCCCAATGATGGCACTCAGGCCTCCTTTCTAGGAGAGGGAATGGGCCGTAATCCACCACGCGGACCCACTACGGGTTGGTGAATATCACTTGTCTTCAAATTTTTGGTTCTAGGACATACCGGTTTCATCTCGATGTTTTCCTTCACCGTTTTGAGAGAAGTGGTAATGAAATAAATTACACAAAGTAATGCGCCTGGCAGCGTTTGAACCCGCGACCTACAACTCGTAAGTCGGAGCCATAACCTTTATATATATACTGAGATCTATGTAAACAGGAACTGTGTAACTCCCACGCAGTCTCTAACCGAGACAAGCCTATCGACAAAGTTGCACTACATTTAGCAAATTCCTCTTAAACTCCGTTTTAAGTTCTGATACAAACATTAGGCATGTAAAAGCTTTCATTTGGCATAAAACATTGTAGAAGTTCCACTCGAGACAATTATTTAGGTGGGAGCCTTTTTTGGCTTCTTTTGCTTTAGATGCGAGTAGACTCGAAGATCCGTCGTCTTAAACGGCTTCCAAAAGATCACACTTTGCACCAACATTAACACAAAACAAATAACAAAATAACCCTTCTTGGAGTAGGGTAATATTAAAACTCAACAAACATCAGTTATGTAAGCCAGAGCACTATCCCACATCTGAGCCAGTCGCAGTAGGCGTAGGTAGGTATATGGATGACGAGTAATGATAGCTAGCCATCCGGTCGTCTAGTAACCATTCGGAACGAGCTCGGGTCTTCAACGGCGCGTAGTGTGTGCAAAACCGTAGGAGCCCAGTAGGGTCGAAGCCCACTGGGGTTGAGCTTCCGAAAGGAAAACCCTGGGTCCTGAAACGCAAGGCAAAAAAGAAACACAGAAGTGAATTTTAGTCAATAAAAGTCTTGATGTCATTGATTTCTGCAGCCTAGCCAAGTTACAACCGTTTCTATTTTGTCAATCACTTCAAGTCAGCCACGCCTCCGATTCCTTTGTTCTGACGTCATCTCAACGCTCAGTCGTGTGGTCAAGATCACGATTTACACGATAGAAATCTATATCTACCGAACTTAGCTTGTCCTTCAAAGGCGGTTGATGTCGAGCATAGAGGAATCCATATGAACCTTCTGCAGCTAACTCTTTCGTGGCTTCAAAACATCTCCACCACGTTGCAGAGACGTCTCTATTTTCAATTATACCAACTAGGAATTTGATTACGAATCCTTTTTGGAGTTTGTGAGTTGGTTCTTTGTTTCCCCTTGCGTTCAAATTGAGTTTGAAGGTGGTTGAAATGGATGCGTCTTTGCGTTTGTCAGCTTATTTAATGTACTATGAGTTCAGGAAAAGGAAAATTGATTGCTGCACTTGTCTCAATTGAGGAACGAGCCAAGAGGAGGTTCATTGGTAATAAATACACCCGTAGAGTCGAACCTTCAAAGTCTTAAGCATCGACGCCAGGCGCTGAACATGTTTATTTATTTCTAAATACATCCATAATAATATTATAAATGGGAAAGTGTGTGTGTCTGTTTGTCCATCTTTCACGGCAAAACGACATGATTTTTTAAGTGGAGATAGTTGAAGAGCTGGAGAGTGTCATAGGCTACTTTTTGTCTCTTTCTAACCCTCCACTTCACAGGGGAACCATGTTACCCCGAAATTAACGCGAGCGAAGCCGCGGGCAAAAGCTAGTTATAGATAAATTTAACGTAGACACAGAAAAAAAATCGTGCTCATCACACCAACATTTATTTCGAGTGGTAATCAAACCCACGACCTTCGGCATAGCAGTCAAGACCACTAACCAATAAGTCAGCAATATGAGGAAAAAGACTGCAGAAATAATGAAAGTACCCTACAATTGCTGTATGATGGTGTGGGTGAGAGCTGTCGAATTCATACAATGTAGGCATCTATCCTTTTCTCTCATCTTAAAGATGCATATTTTCGTCCTGTTGTCATCCTACCCACGCTATATAAAAAGACCTTAGTATGTCCAACTTTCAGCAAATTCGGTTTGATGATGGCAGTTTTTGGTTGTGTTTACGAGGTAAGAATATTCCTTGTTCAGGGGTGTAAAAAGCAACTTATAAATTCTAGAAACACCGTTAAAAACAGATGAAAGCTACATTTTTGAAAGATTTGTTGCAAGCATTTCAAACTTTACAAGTTGTACTAAAAGTATCTTCAGTTATTCAGCAAGGCGTTAAGTTGCATCTGATAATAAAACCACTATGTTGCCTTAAGTATAGGGTACTGCTACAGATGTGGCTGTATTTTACCACCTACAATGTTGTATTATTAATGGTACTTAAACACCTCTTACTGGGTTTCAAGCTTCAAAACTTGGGCAGTAGGTGCAGATGCAATGTTTATTTTTAATCTACCTATAGTTACCTGCTTAAACTGGGGCACTAAAACAGTTCTGTCAACTAGCCGAGGTACGGGGAGCGGAGTACTGCGTTCGGTTTGGTCCGGTGGAGCGGGTATTGCGTTCTGATTGTCCGAAAATCAGATCTGTACGTCATATGTGTTGACAGACATGCGTCACCTGTTACTAGACCTCTAGTGGCGGTAAGGTCGTGGACCTACATCTTCATTCGTAAGCTCATATATAATGGGCTTACAAATGCCCTCTGTCCTCTGTCCAATTACCCTCTGCTGGGTAAAGGCTTTTCTCACTCGTTTTTAAACACCCTACTACTGTGAGCCCAAGGACAGATATAAGACAGATAGATATACAACAACATCCTTCCATATTAGGTGAACTAGATTCAGTTCAGTTAACTGGAACCATAAAAAATATACACTCGCCCAGTGTCAGCTACATGTCACATGTCTTCAGTTTTTTGGTTCTAAGAGACGCCGGTTTGCTCACAATGATTTTCCTCATCGTTTTGAGGGCAGTGGTGATGATGATGAAATAAATTACAAAAAATATTTAATTCGGGTAATATGCCCGAAGAACTTGAGGATCCGTTTTGCACAGATGACGATAGCACAGCTACCGCATTATTTGCCACTAAATAACATTAATAAGGTACACAAACCTGAAAATAGGCGAGTAAACAGAAACAATAGTCGCCAGCTTGCAACAGCATTAACCTATTTCTCGTCTGTTGATTTTTATAACCTGCTCCGACTTGCAGCTGACACATCGCTCTAATTGAGAGCAACGCTGGAAAATGTTCCGTATTTAGAACGAATGTGTCTTGAAATGGCTAGTTTACACGTACAGTCTTTAATAATAAAATGTCAGTCATTTAAGAAGGTAGTTTAGTTGTCAATATTAAGTACAATTTATTGGTCTATGGCTACGGTTTCTTTACTCACGTGAAAGTAAATAAGTTACTTTTTTACTGCGAAAAGCAATGTAAGCCTGTGCTTTGGGTTTACTTGCGAATTCGAATCAGAAATGAAAATATATACGCAGGAGAACTAAGTTTAGCATACAGCCCGAAGAATTGCCATACTCAAGTGGCAGTGGACAGGGCACATTGCTCGTAGAACAGATGTTTGATGGGCCCGAAAGTTTCAGGAATATTGACCGTGCACGTAAAGGTGCAGCTTTGGAATAACTCTCACAAGGTGGGTCGATTACCCAGTGCGAATGGGACGGCGAGCAATAGGTAGCTCGCCGTGCGACCCTCCGGTAACGATCTAAACCGAGCCCAAGGCGCGCATCTCAAAGAGTGACCAGCAAACCGTAGACGCCCAGCAGAATTGAAGCCTACTGAATCCATGGATCTACTTCTGAAAGGAAGTTTCAGCCCCGGTACGGAAAGAAACGAAGGAACAGGACTGGGTTTTTAGTTAGTAAAAGTCTGACACTATCTCCCGTTCTACCCTAAGTACGTGTAGATGTCATTGGATGATTTTCCCACCTAAGCTGTATGCATAATGAATGTGTTCCCAAAACTGCTTTGTACGTAAGGGTAGGATCTTCACCATGGTACCTTCTTATATTATTTTCTTGGAAGAAACTATTCTACTGAAATTTTATTAACTGTAAAGAAACTACAGGCATGTGGATCCCCCCTTAATACAAGCAACAACATTTTCCACAACACAACGTTCTAACGTTTCTTTTCTAATCTTTTCCCGTTTTCCTGAGGCGTGTTCTGTCTTGTGTCATATTATTTAATTATGGCTGAGCAGCACAGCCTCCGGCGTTCGTTAGATAAAGCGAATCATGCCGTCTGCGGGGACATCTCGATGTTTTGATAAAATATATCGCTAAGAACTATTGGTGGTTTCTGTTAGAGAAATATATGAGAAAAATTGTGTTTTTAGTTTTTTAACTTTAAGAATAAAAAGTGTAAGGAAAAAGGTTAAACTACATATTTGGTTGAGGCCATGGTCTGGAGCTAGGAGGATTGGCAGGCGATCGCCTCCTTCTGCGAAGCAGTAATGCTAGCAAAGGAGGAGGCCGACCGCATCAGGCAACGGCACCCTCGCCGCCGTCGCCGGGATTCCAATCCCGATTTCCGGCCACCGTAGACGCCCGACCGTCCGGTAACTGTCCGGACCGAGCCCAAGACGTCGATGGCGCGCACTGTTCTCGCGCGCCTCAAGGAGTTGTCAGCAACAGGAAGGGCCCAGCTGGGTCGTAGCCTACTGGGGCCAGGGTTATTCGAAAGGAAACTCGAGCCCCAGTATGAAGGCTAGAAGGAACGGGGTGGGTTTTTAGTCAGTAAGAGTCTGACACTATCTCCCTATCTATAGCTATCTTGGGTGGAGCCCAAGGCCCAGGCCCAATCATTGGATGATATTAACCACCGAAAAAAAAGGTTAAACTACATATAAGCATAATTGTAGGTTAGTAGACCTGAAGGTGAATCTAGTGGTAGTCGCGGTAATTCAATGGCGTGGCGGCTCTTGGAGGCCTATGTTCAACAGAAAACGTCTTTCAGAAACATCTAGCTATTTGTTTTAAATCAACAATGATAAATGATCTTTATTTTGTAAAGAGGTTTTTAAAAAACCCTTTTACACGTCAATTTTGTTTTCAGTCAGTTTTAACGAGATGAGGCCAGAGTTTCCTAGCTGACTACCCTGAGAAGACACATCGAAACCAACTCAGGGGTCAAAGTCTCTTTTAAAGTCCATACAGTAAAGAACATGTGATGGTCAAATCATATGAGAATCATGCAGATTTTTGTCTCAGATGGTCTTTTGAGGAAAGAACCACACAGATTTGAGTGGACTTGTCCAGTCAGTGCAAGCATTTGTCAGTATTCGTAATAGCTCAAACTTAGGACTACTAAGGAGCTCAAAGACTTGACGATCAATACCAAAGATAGGACATTTGGGTAGGCCGCATCAAATATTCAAAACTGCCAGACATCATGTTAAAATACAGAAAAGGAAAAGTAGTCCACATAGTCCCCACATTCACAACAATAAAATAGATTTTACAAAATGTGACACTTTAGATTAGTTTAGATAAATAAAAATGAATTCAATACATTTATTTGAAAATCTAGCTTACCTTTTAGCTACTCTCATCTGTAATATGCATGATTTATACTCGGAATCTTCTTCAGAAATCAGTCTATCTATAGGTGAAAACCGTACGAAAATTTGCTCAGTTGTTTATTAAGTTTTTCACGTACTTACAGACAGACTGATGCGGTGAGGGGACTTGGCTCCTGTAACACAGGTTGCTAAAATTTGTTACCTATATAATTTTTGTGTCAATAAAAAATAATTATTATTATAATATTATTATTTATATTTTTTTTATATTATGTAAGAATTTGTAAAATTATTGGTTTTTGTCATTTATCGTAAAAACATAAAGCTACTTTACTAACACATTTAATCTTGCTACTCTATAATTTCAAATCTATATTAGCTGCTAATAAAAGCAAAGCAAAGCAAAGCGAAGCAATCGTGACACCGAAGCATAAAAGAGGAAATTACGTCACACGGGGTCAGCCAGGAAGCATGGTCAGGGCTCACCAACATTTCCCAGCTTGAGCAAAAATTTTGTTATTTTGAACTAGAATTTGTAAAGAGAAAATTACAATTGAGGAAATTCACTGTGGTTTAAAAATATTCTGGTGTAGAAAATATTTTGTAGCTTGGATACAAGTTTAATTTGTACAAGGTAGGAACATTATAAGGTAAAATATATGTTACAATATGCATGTGAATTTGTATAAAGAAACAGAAATATACAATGAATGAAATTTCTGTATTTTTGGGGTGGAAAGTCATCATAATACTTCTCACAATTCAGGGTGGAACGCCTTCCACCATTCCTGCAATGACCGCAATAACCAAACTGCCCACTGTAAATTTACATCATCATCATATCAGCCAAAAGACGTTCACGGCTGGACATAGGATTCCCCCAAGCGTCGCCACAACGACCTGTCCCGTACCGTACGTCTCGTATCCATCAGATTTCTGCAACCCTCACCACGTCATCGTTCTACATTGGAAGCCTACTCGCCACGCCAGTACCTTTTAGCACCATCGTCCATCTATTCTGCAAACAGTTTGGCAATTCTTAGGATTATTTCGGTAACGTTGGTTCTCCAGAAACCATCTTCATTCCTGATTCAATCACGTAAGGAAAGTCCGAGCATAACCTTTTTATTAGACAGTTCACAACTGAGCATATCGTCCCTCTCTCCTTTCCACACCATCCTGTCTACATGTGTGAGCCAGTCCGTTCGTTAGGAGTTAGGAGTCGAGCGCGTCCCACAACCTTCGCCTTGGTCTACCGCAATATCGTTTGTTATTTAATGAGACATTTACACCAAAAATAACCAACAAAAAAAGCTGCACAGCTTTGTGCAGAATTAAAATAAAAAAGACAAAATCAGTCGATTCATCATCTACCTTCCCCCATCATACATATCTAGCCATTATTTCCGTTAACTCCCCCCTTAAACGCAAACAACCGTTCAGGTAATCTTTACACCTCTGCTTCCAAACAATCATAATCCTCGATTCGAAATTCAAATTTAAATCGTGGAACGCTCGCGACGTCTGCACCAATTACAGAGCATGGAACGTAAGTGACGCCATTACTTATTTTTAGATTAAGCCATTCTAAAAAGAGGTGGTCCAGGGGCCTACTATGACATGATAAAATAACAGGCATACCAACGAGAAAAAGAGATGGAGCTATACACCCTATATAGCTTCATTCCTTTAACAGTTCAGTGTAGGTCGTCAAATGGATCGTGTAAAGAGCTCTTGGTAGGGCCTTTGAACGCGTAACAAAAGGGTTGGTACGAGGTGACGTAAAGAATAAATCCGTGGATAAAAAAAACCTAGGAAGACTCCGAGAACGCCCACCACTGAGCAACCACAAAATATATAGGTACAGAAGTTAATCTACATACAAAGCGTGCTTGAGCAACGTACACATAGACACTGCTCACGGACACGATATCTCGGAGCGCCTCGGCCCGCTCGTCAAACAGTTCCGGTTCAAACGCTCACTGCCGTGCTCAAGCTATAATGCCGTTATATGATATAATCATATTTTGAGTTACGCAAAAAAGCAGCGTAGAATTATGTATGATTTATACATGGGGAACTTTACGACAATTTTATTATTTTATCTGAGTTACAATTAATATTCGAAAAATACTGCTTAGAGAGATCGATATAGAATTTAAAGCGTCTAAAAACGAAAGCCCGCCAAATGTCAGATAACGGCACTTTACGATGGCAGCATTAGTGTACATCCACCGAGCGTAAGTATAAAAAGTGAAGTATATACATGAGATTGTCTTCTGTACCTATCTATTTTGTGGAGCGACCGTTGATATCATCGTATAGGCCAGCACACATGCCGCATACCATAGTGCTGTGGGTTTCGATCAAAAGACGAAAACTTAACGGTCAAGCCACAGCCAATGTGTCTTTCTAAAAGTTACAATGTTTTTTTTTTTAATGTTTTTATTCAAATTTTTTTACGAATTTTAAACTATCAACTATTCAAGTTAGTTGATGATGGAAGGCATCCAAGACGTCGAAGGCGCACACTGAACCTGCGCGCCTCAAGGAGTTGTCAGGAAAAGGATGGGTCCAGCTGGGTCGAAGCCTACTATGGCCAGGGTTATCCGAAAGGAAGCTCGAGCCCCGGTATGAAGAGGTTAAAAGGAACGGGGTGGGTTTTTAGTCAGTAAGAGTCTGACACAATCTCCCGGTTCACCCAAGAGCGGGGTTGTCATTGGATGATTTTTCCCACCGAAAAAAAAAATGGTGGAAGAGATCATCAACTTGATCACACAACTAGCCTTCTTTATATCCCAATAATTTAAAGAATAATCTTATTATCATCAGCTTGGCTTGATTTGCTTATTATAGACTATGATCTATTTAATATTTATTAGATGATAGCAATAATAACCAAATCTATATATATACTAGCTTTTGCCCGCGCGGCTTCGCTCCCGCTCTTCCCTATACTACTCTACCCTACTCTACCCTACTCTACCCTACTCTACCCTACTCTACCCTACTCTACCTTACTCTACCCTACTCTACCCTACTCTTCCCTACTCTACCCTACTCTACCCTACTCTACCCTACTCTACCCTACTCTACCCTACTCTACCCTACTCTACCCTACTCTACCCTACTCTACCCTACTCTACCCTACTCTACCCTACTCTACCCTACTCTACCCTACTCTACCCTACTCTACCCTACTCTACCCTACTCTACCCTACTCTACCCTACTCTACCCTACTCTACCCTACTCTACCCTACTCTACCCTACTCTACCCTACTCTACCCTACTCTACCCTACTCTACCCTACTCTACCCTACTCTACCCTACTCTACCCTACTCTACCCTACTCTACCCTACTCTACCCTACTCTACCCTACTCTACCCTACTCTACCCTACTCTACCCTACTCTACCCTACTCTACCCTACTCTACCCTACTCTACCCTACTCTACCCTACTCTACCCAATAGAGGGTAAGGTAGGGGCTGCCCTATCCTGGTGGATTGGTGCAGTCGAAACCAAATGCCAGAAATTTAAGCTCGAGGAGTACTGTACCGTCTTTCAAGCGGAGCTGTACGCAGTATACCGAGCTATAAAACTGATTCATAAAAGCACAGAGAAAAACTTTAACATTTTTAGTGACTCCAGGTCCACTCTTGAGCTGTTAATGAACGGCGACACTTGCGACCCACTTGCTTTGGAAATAAAGAAAAATGTCAAGGAACTGAAAAACTTAGGCAAAAATGTGAAACTCTTCTGGGTTAAGGCCCACGTTGGTATAGAGGGGAATGAAAGGGCAGACGAGCTAGCAAAAACAGCGGCACTAAAAATAAAGAGAAGACCTGATTTTGATAAATGTCCCATTTCATTTGTCAAACGAACTATCAGGAGTGGATCGATTGACGAGTGGGAGGAGAGGTATCAGAAAGAGAGCACAGCTAGCATTACCAAAATATTTTTCCCCTCAGCCAAAGAAGCCTATAAACAAAATAAGAACTCGCACTTTACACACCTGCACACACAACTCTTCACCGGACACGGGGGCTTCTCGCAATACCTCAATCGTATGAAAAAGAAGGACTCACCTGCATGTATTTGCGACCCAGACGCGGAGGAGTCAGTATTGCACCTGATAACAGAGTGCCCAGTATTTCAACTTAAAAGATTTAACCTGGAAAATGAAATAGGTATAAAAATATGCATTAATAATATAAGCAAACTAATGTTAAATAAAGAAATAAGAAGTATCTTTTTAGATTTTTGTTTAGGTATAATAAGAATTGTAATAGATAGAAATAAAGCGTAGATTAAGAAACTAACACTGTAAATATAGTGACCTATATTGTACTTAGTGTTAAAGATAAGTCAGAAAAGAAATAAAAAAAAAAAAGTTAAAAGAAAAAAAAAAAAAAACAAGAAAAGTAATTAAAATATAATTATATATAAAAAAAAGATACTCATTACCTAATTAGTAAATATTATTAGTAATCTCATGTTTGTAAGTATTTTAGTAAGCATCCGTGGCTGGTCTCATGGCCTTCTCACACCCATAACCAGAGCAAGGAAAAAAAAAAATACAAAAAAAAAAAAAAAAGTAGAAGCGACAATCCGTGCCTAGCCAAATAAGACTCTGACCAGTGTCAGAGGAAAAAAAGCGATGCACACAAATAATAAAAAAAAAAAAAAAAAACCCTACTCTACCCTACTCTACCCTACTCTACCCTACTCTACCCTACTCTACCCTACTCTACCCTACTCTACCCTACTCTACCCTACTCTACCCTACTCTACCCTACTCTACCCTACTCTACCCTACTCTACCCTACTACTCTACCCTACCCTACCCTACTCTACCCTACCCTACCCTACTACTCTACCCTACCCTACCCTACCCTACTCTACCCTACCCTACTCTACCCTACTACTCTACCCTACCCTACCCTACTCTACCCTACTCTACCCTACTCTACCCTACCCTACCCTACTCTACCCTACCCTACCCTACTCTTATTTTTTTTCCATAAGAACCTAGTCCTCACGATAACAATCACAACAAAAAAAAAATCATCCAAATCGGTCAAGCCGTTTTCATGCCATGTCGTGACAACGGAAAACGGGGCTCATTTTTATATATATAGATAGATAAATGACCCCCAATAAATGAATGATTTGGCTGATTTTTTTTTGTTGTAATTGTTATTGTGAGGATAAGGTTCTTATGGAAAAAAAAATTGGTTAGTGTAGGGTAGAGTAGAGTAGGGTAGAGTAGGGTAGAGTAGGGTAGAGTAGGGTAAAGTAGGGTAGAGTAGGGTAGAGTAGTGTAGGTTAGAGTAGTGTAGAGTAGGGTAGGGTAGAGTAGGGTAGAGTTGGGTATAGTAGGGTGGAGTAGGGAAGAGCGGGAGCGAAGCCGCGCGGGCAAAAGCTAGTTAATTTATAATTATGAGAAGTATAATGAAACACATACGTTGTGAAATAAAATTAGAGAGTTTTTATCAATTACCCTGGATTCCTTCATCAGATCCCGACTCGGTGGTAAAAAAAATATTTCATAATCGATTCTTAAATGACGGAGAAATCGCTGGACATCTCCTCCACCTCCTTTTTTTGAGGTCGGTTAAAAATGTACATGACTTCTACCTCCAAAATACACATTCCCGTCGAGATGTAAATAAAATAGGCACGCGTTCGAACGAATGCGTGCAAAATATTGATGCTTCGACCCTACATTGATGTTACCGGACCCTAATAAAATAAATGTATCTTTCGATTAATATATAACTTATTTGTGGCTGAAATTCCTGTGGCGTCACTTTCTACCACAAACTAGCTGCTGCCAATGGATTCGCCCGCGTGATAATAGAAAATTATCCCAAGAGACTTTTTTTTGGTTTGTTGGGCAAAAATCATCCAATGACAACCCCCGCTCTTGGGTGGAGCGGGAGGTAGTGTCAGACTCTTATTGACTAAAAATCCACCCCGTTCCTTCTAGCCTTCATACCGGGGCTTGAGACTTATCCCAGTCAAAAGTTCAATATATGCTATTTCTGAACATGGTATACCCGTGTCCCAAGTTTCATCGAAAACCGCTCATTTATTCTAGCGTGAAGAAGTAACAAACATACAAACACCTCAAAAACATTGGTTAGTGTGATTTGATAACATTAGTTCTTATTGAATCAGTCTTTTTCTAATTTCCACAAAAATATTCATATAATAAGATTGGCCTTACACAATTTTAAAACTAATCTACTAAAGTATACTCAACTTACATAAGGTTCAGTTAAAAACCAGCGTAAAGCAATTACTAGGTAGGTTCTCTGCCGCCTCTACGCGGGTGTCGTGTGATCAATGGTCCTTTATGGGGCACCTGTGTGGTCAAACAGACTGTCAGGTGTCCGTCGCTGCAGGACAAAAATTAATAGTCTGCAGCGGAAAATGGCCATTCGGATTGCACGTGGATACCGAACGGTATCCTTCGAGGCGGCAACTCTTCTAGCACGCTTTCCACCACTGGACATCCTGGCAGATATGGACGCGAGGGTCTACAACCGGATTCGCGACATACGCCAAAGTGGCAATAGCGTGCTGGGGATCGTTGCAGTAAGGCTGAGACGGCAGGAACGGCGACACGCGCTCGAGAGGTGGAGCGAGCGGCTGCAGCAGCCGCAATTCTCTTCGAAGCCTGGCTGAAAAGAAAGGAGCGCATCTCCTTCAGACTCACTCAGGTGCTGACCGGGCACGGTTGCTTTGGTGAGTACCTGAATAGGATTGGGCGAGAGGCCACGGCCAATTGCCACCATTGTGGAAGCGCGATGGATTCTGCACAGCGAAGAATGTCCAGCGTGGGTCACTGAGCGACGAGTCCTGGTCGCCAGGATTGGGCAGGATCTGTCTCTACCAGCGGTAGTGATGGCTATGCTGGCTGGGCCAGATAACTGGAAAGAAGTTGCCTCATTTTGCGACACCGTAATGGTCCAGAAGGAGGCGGCTGAGCGAGACCGGGAGAGAGCTGATCCCGCTCGAAGAAGACGTCGGGGAGGCAACCGCCTCGATACCTAACACGCCGAAACCCCACTTGCATCATCCAATGCAGTCGGGACTATGGAAACACGGGCGTGCAGAGTGGGGACACTGCCCGCCCATCGAGTGATTCCAAGGAAGACGGTGGCACAGTGATCACGTGCTGCCGTGCACAAAGAGGCTCAGGGGAGACCACTGCGCAGTCTCCTCAGGGATGTGCCCTAACAGGCGTTGCACAGAGGGGGTTCCGGAATGGTTTAAGAGGTAACGGCGCCCTTTCTATGTGCAGATGGTGATCACCGGGATGGTTTTAGTGAGGTAAAAATCCCACACTCCCCGGACTTTTTCCGCAAAGTCCGGGCGCCTTTTGAAGGTTTCCCTCGAAAAAAAAAAAAGGTAGTTTCTCTGGCATTTTGCTGAACTGAGGCCCTACCACGAGCTCTTAACACGATCTATTTGACGACCTAAACCGAACTATTAACCGAATTATTGAACGAACGAAAAATTAACTATTAACTGAATGGTGCTATGTAGGGTGTATAAGTCCATGTCTTTTTCTCACTCACACGCCTAACATTTTATCTCTCCATCCCCTTAATAATTCTGTTTCGGTCAACAAATTGATCATATTAAGGCTCTTGGTAAAGCCTCAGGTATGGGTTGTGGCCGCCAAGTCGAGTCGTTGTTCTGTGGCGCCAATCGAAAATTAATAACGGCCTATGCCCTTTGTTTATTGGACGCACTAATCGGATCGTCGGATTTCGGCCGTCGGCATTCGGCTTTCGGCGAATAAGCGATGTCCTGCACTGTTTTTGTTTTAATTGACATCGCGCTTACATTTGCGATTTTAATTCGATACAGAGGATTATGAGGGTTTTAATTGTTTCATTATAATTTTTGAATTGTTTCATTATAATTTTTGAATTGTTTCATTATAATTTTTGTTTGTTTTGGGTAGTTAGATAGTGTTTCAGATTGGGGAGAAGGCTCTTATTCATCGATAGTGGTTGAAATTATAAAACCTTCAATAAAAATTGTGAACGCTAAAAATATTTAATTATTATTATTCCACTTATTTTGCTACCATGCAAAATAAGTGGAATAATAATTAATTAATTAAATACATATTAATTACATAATTAAATATTTCCTAAAAAAATCACAAAACATAAAAAATAAATATAGCCCACCGGTATCGGGAACAGCCTTCATACCGGGGCTCGAGCCACCTTTCGGACTACCCTGGTC